>OX101826.2:16429516-17916766 GCA_944452925.2 Chrysolina oricalcia
ACCACCTTTATTTACCGCGTAACAACTAGGACCATCTTTACGTAGGACCTGATAGGGACCTACCCATGTTCTTCCAAAGTTACGTTGTTCGCGCTTTGAGTTCTCACATAGGACCCACTGGCCTACTGTAAACTCCACGGGTTGCGGATTATTATGTTTGGGGAAATGCTTCCGCTGGTAAGAGGTCGTCGCCTGGGCTGCCTCTGCAACCCGAACGTCTCGGTTGGCATTCCGATTAGGACGTCTGGTTTGTTGGGGCAGAGCCCAATCACCAGGACGAGGAACCTCATAACCTAAAAGCAACATGCTTGGAGACATTCCAGTGGCTGCATTAAAACGAGTCCGAAGATTAAATAGAATATTTGGCAACTGAGCTTCCCATAAGTGCTCGGGCTGGTCAAGTAATGCTGCTCTCAGCATTTTCTTGACTTCTTGAGCTCGTCTTTCGACGGGATTTGCTCGTTGATGGTCAATTGCTGACAGTTTGAGTTCAATTCTATGACGTTCGCAGAACCTTTCAAAGGTTCTTCCACGGAACTGACTTCCACTGTCGGTGACTATTATCTGGGGATATCCCCACCTATTGAAAACATCATTCTGCAAAAAATTTGCTAATGCTGTCCCATCTGCCTTTGGCACCGCTTTGGCTTCCACCCATTTTGAGAACATATCCGTTACCATTAATAAGTAACGATTTCCTTGTGGCTCACTAGGGTATGGACCCATGATATCTACGGACACCATTTCCCACGGCTTACTGGGCATATTAGGTCTCTGATTTGCAGCAGTTTGAGGTTTAGCTCGTTTGGTCGTAGCGCATGTGAGACACCTGTTCACATATTCGCTAACTCGGGCTTTTAGGGGGGCTAGTTGGTAGTGTTTGAAAATTTGACGATAAGTCTCCTCAATGCCAGGATGACCCACATCGTCATGGTAACGCCTAAAAACACGAGGGAGGAAAGGTTTCGGTATTACAAGACGTTTTACGGAGTTGTCTGCTCCTACAAAATAGACTAAACCGTCCTCTATTTCAAATTCCGTTCCAATCCTCCACTCATAAGCAGTAGGGTCATTACTCTCCCGTGCACGGATTATTCGATCAATGAATCGTTGGATGCTAGGGCACTCACGCTGAGCTGCCATGGCTTCATCATAAAAAGTATTTATTTGTGTGAGGGTTTCAGCTGTCTGTCCTTCAGAATCCTTCTGGAGAACGACAAGAGAATAAAATTCGACAATATCGGTGGGCATTGGTGCTCCATGTCTACATACAGGGTGATCTTGAAATTCAGCTTGCGTGAAAAGCTCGGTAACATGGCCGAAACTTTTCATTGCTTCTTTGGAACATATAGTATCAAGAAATTGGGTCATCCCATTCTCTAAAAGTTCTCGAGCATCCTCACTCAATCCACAATTAGCTTCCGATTTACATAGAATTTCTCCGACCTCTGGTAAAGTCTCTTTTGGTTCAAGAGACGGGAAAAACATCCGTTCTGAGCCAGAAGCAGGGTCTTGACCGGTTTCTTGGTCGGCAGGGTTTCGCGAAAGGAAGTCCGGCAACTGATTCAGTCTGCCCGGAACATGGACGATTTTGAAATCGTACTCTTGGAGCAATAGCGCCCATCGAGTAAGTTTAGATTTGGTATCTTTCATCTTATCCAACCACAGCAAAGCTGAGTTGTCTGTATACAGTGTAAATGGTCGGTCTTGGAGGAAATGTTGATATTTCTGAACTCCCCAAACTATTGAGAGACACTCCGCCTCATTAATATGATACCTACGTTTCGCATCATTTAATTTGGCACTACTATATGCAATAATGTCTCGGCCCTTATCTGCCCTTTCCTGGAACAGCACCGCTCCAATACCTATAGAGCTGGCATCTGTCTGGAGGCAGTAAGGACGAGAACCGTCGGATCGGGCGAGTTCCAGAGGTTGAGATACTAGTTCCTTAATCTTCTGAAATGCGGCGTCCGCCTCAGGGGACCACTCGAATTTCTTAGTTTTGTCAATCAGGTCGGTCAGGGGTGCTGCAACCTCCGCAAAGTCCGGAATGTACTCGCGCAGCCACCCTGCCGTACCCAAGAATGATCGAAGTTGTTTAATGCTCTTCGGAGCTGAGAATTCCTTTATATTTATGACATGAGTTTCTTGTGGCCTATTGCCAAACTTCGAAACCACTCGTCCTAAATAATTCAATTCATTTGATCCAAATTGGCACTTCTTTTGGGATAACCAAAGGCCATGGGATCGCAATCTTTCCAGTATCCTTCGTAAATGTACGCAATGTTCCTCAACACTATTCGAATAAACGATGATGTCGTCTAAATAGACCTTACAGAATACGTCTGTATATTCCACTAATACTGCAGACATTAGTTTCTGAAAGGCCGCTGGCCCGTTCTTCAGACCAAAACTGAGGACACGAAATTCATAAACCTGACCATCCGGCGCGCCGAAGGCGGTATATTTTCGAGATTCCTTAGTTAACGGAGCTTGCCAGAACCCATTCCGCAAGTCAAGAGTAAATATACAAGCTTGGCCCATCTCTCGGACCGTTTCTTGGATCGGAGGTAAATTGGGAGCTTCGGATATTATCAGTTTATTGACTTCCCTATAGTCAACACAAAACCGAAGTTTCCCATCTTTTTTTGGTACAACCACAACCGGGCTACAATATGACGAAGTACTAGGTAGGATTACTCCCGCCTCAGACAACTTTCGAATTTCTTCGTGGACGATCTTTTTCCGATCCTCAGACATCCGTCCATATCGAAATTGTCGAAACGGTTTCTCCTGTTTTACTCTTATCTCATGTACCGCGGCTTGTGTCGTGGGTTGCCTGATGGTTTCCTCAAAGACGTCTGGGAAGTCCTTGATTACTTCCACAATTTTGGTCTTAGTTTCAGGTGTAAATTGACTTTCCTCAAATCGGGGCATTTCTATATTTATAGGCCTTCGCTCCGAGGGCGCACACCAAAATATAGTCTGGCGAGGCAGGGTGCCTGCGTAGAGACATTTCCGTTTAATATCCAAAACCACTTCACGTGTGGTCAGGAAAGGCATGCCTAAAATAATCGGTTCATTAAGGTCATGTAAAACAGTGACAGTGATAGGGTAATCGTTTTCGGAGATTTCTATTGAAATGTCCAAACGTCCTAGGCTATAGCTCGCATTATTTGCGGAGCCAAGCTGTACTGGAGAGTGGTTCGGCAAATTTGTCAAGTCGGTCTGTGGAAACAAATCCGCTCGAACAAAATTCGCACTAGCTCCAGTATCAATAAGTGCAAGGAAAGATTTTCCATTAAATGCAACTGGAATTCTAGGCAGGGCTTTGCCGAACTGCCTGGAATTATCCAGTAAAATCAGTGTTTCCACCTCAGAGGTAAAGTTCGAAATATTTTCCTGATGAGGGTCATCGGAAAAATTCGAAACATTTATTTCACTATTTACAAAGGAATCCTCAAAGTCAGGCTCAGCGAGAATCCGCAGGGCATCTTGAGCTAGACTCGATTCCGAACAAAATGTTTTTGTAGGGATACTCGAGCTAACATTTATTTTATTTGTTTCAAGTGGGTGGCTTTCTAGTGTTCCGGGTGAACCGCCGCCACCGACGACGCACCCTGAGTATAGTTTCCCGACGCTGCAGGATATTCCTCGATTGTATTCAACCTATTCG
Organism: Chrysolina oricalcia; assembly: GCA_944452925.2. Classification (NCBI taxonomy): domain Eukaryota; kingdom Metazoa; phylum Arthropoda; class Insecta; order Coleoptera; family Chrysomelidae; genus Chrysolina; species Chrysolina oricalcia. The sequence goes on from OX101826.2 coordinate 16,433,196, forward strand.
CTGAATTGTAAGTATTATTACGGGGACCCGAGTTGTTCGGATTCCGGTTTCCTATGTCATTTCGGTTATAATTATTATCCCTAGGATAATTATTGGAAGAATTGTTCCTCTCCAATTATCATTTCCACCTCGATTTCCTGTATTAGGGGGAGGAGCCGCCGAAGAGCTGGGCGGAATATAGTTATTATTAGAAGTCGACGATCCTGGATTATTTCGATTTGCATTGTTCGAATAATTCACAGGGGAATTTTGAGTAGTATTCCTCGAAGGCACGGCCTTTGGAGGATTTATTTGGAAATTCTTTGAAATGTTTTTCTCAATTCGATTACTTCGTTGAGTCAAACTTTCCACTGTATGAACTTCTTGGCATACTAAATAGGCTTTTATTGGGGACACTAATAATTCTCCTATTAGACGGATTCTCTCAGCTTCATTGAGTTGAGGAATTAGTCTATTTATCAGGGCCAATTTATTTCCTATAAAGACCTCAGCTCTTTCCTTTTCGCCTTGTCTTTCACCATAAAGTTTGGACAGTAATTCTGACAACAATTCGGAATTATCAAATCTTCCTAAGAATCGATAAACCAAAAAGTCCCAACTCATTGACATGCTAGAATATTGGTTAGCCCAAGTTTGGGCTTCCCCACGAAGTTGGCCCATCAGTATCTTCTTTATCGGTTTTAAAACGTCCAAATTGGTTCAGTAATTTATTCAAGAATATGGCCGGGCTTTCGTAGTCGCGGCCAGAAAATGTTGGTAAAAATTGTTTGTCGATTCGACGGCTTGGGTGATTACCGGTAAGTCCGATTATCACCTGAGCCAACTGTGCCATGGAATCCATAGATGGATTTGCCATTTGCACGGATTGCACAGGGGTCCTAGTGGGCGAATTTCCAGGCCTCCCTGAAATTGAAGTAGTTGGTTTATTTGGGTCTTCTTTTGAAAAGAAAACCTTCTTATTACCGGGAGGGCGCCATCAGCTCTCATTATTTTGTCCATCGCGGGGAGCTGGAGGGAACAACGGAAGAAAAGGATTTTTGGAAAATTGGAATCTATCTTCCTCTTCCAAATTTCTAACTTCAACATTCTGACTATATTGGTTCGGTCCCAACTCAGAAACTGTTTTCCAATCATAGTCCTGCATTACATTCGCTATTCTCGCAGGGGGAGAAACAAATGCTGCATTTAACGGAATCTGTTCGACAGGTTCACGTTCAGTGCTAGCAAAAATATTTCCATCATTATTTCCTATTGTTAGATTCTCGAGTATAATCTCTGGTTCGAACTCACGGCTCAATAAAAAAAATGGATTCATTGAAGAATCTATTCTAAAATGGGGTAGGGTCCCGTTATCCACTCTGGAAACGTAGTCGGCATTAACATGGACAAGTCCCGATAAATCCTCAGTATGATATAGTCCAAAGTTAAAATTATCTCCCACACTTGGGAAATTATACCCGCTAGAATGCCTAGCAAAAGGTACATTAGGCCTAAACTTGGCCCCCCGGTGGCCAGCGCCATGTCGTCTAGGCTGAAGACTGTGATTTAAAAAAAAATGCGAAACTTCTGTTTCGGATACTCGGCTAGCTCTGGGTTCATTTGTCTCAGCCCCACGCACGTTTTGCCGATCCATATTTGCAATAGGAATCAAGGCAGAAATTGAGATTCGTGAGAAAAATTACTAGTTAAATTTTATTTGAAATAATAATTTTTGAGATTTAATTCCTTGGAATGAATCGAAGGAAAAATCCGGAAAATGAAAGAAAAGTTAATATTTAACTCGAATGGGCTTTGCTAGCTACGCCAGCTAATGACCCAGTGAGAATTTCTAATTTCAGAATGGAAATTAAATAACCCCGCATTTATAGGTATGAGTTATTTCAATATAAATTTTGATTTGTCCTATAAAAATGCAGTGGTTCTAATCGTTGTAATGTTTTATATCTGTCTTGGCCCGCCCAAACGAATTCAATTTAACTAGGCCTGAAAAGGTCAGTTTGGTAATATTTGCTGGAGCAGGGCTTGCCATGACCGATAGCTGTAATAAAGGTATATGCCGGTTAATTGGCCGGCGCGAGGGGTTAGTAAATATGCACAATAAATATAAAGAAAATGTTCCAAAAATTCTTATTGGCAAAAGGCCTTCGAAAAGTTCTAAGTTTTTTTTTTAATGATTATTTCACCACACTAATATCGAAAATATGTCAGTATTTCGATTTCTCTGAACAGTTTGTTCAAGTCCAAGTTTGAAATGAAAGTTTATTTCACCAAAAAGTTATCGAAGAAATATTCACTACCAAATAATCGACTGTTTATATTTGAAGTAGTTTTCACTGCAATATTCTTGTGATTTCTATATCACTGACTTTGAGAGCACTTGTACTCTTACCATAAGCTGCTTTCTGCACTGCTGTGGAGAGGAAGGTTTTCGGAAGAAAACAGGTGAATACCCAGACACAACCAATGACCAGTGGCTGTGAAGACTTGTTTGCTGGCTGTAGATTAGTTTTTCCCAGAATTAATAGAAAACTCTCTCCATTCAGGAATCCGATACCAGGAAAAGTTGGTTACTTATTCAGTTTCCAACTTGAATAAATATCAGGAACGTTGACGAAGCTCTTCGTCAAACAAAGTGGTACAAATTAGCAGTATAATCGCCAATTGCCCAAAAACACTGAGTTTATTTGTAAAAAGTTTCAAAAGTTCAAAGTCAAAACTAAATTCTCATTAACAGAGATACGCACTCCTCGATTGCCAGGAGAGAACTGCTTGAAACGGCAAAATCGACCCATATTTATAGTCGCTTGCCGCACGCCAACAGTGCCGCAAAACCCAATCCCAACTCGCTGATTGGAGTGGGCGGGGCCTATTGGAAATTCCGACTTGGACCTGGTCCAAATTCGAAATTTTGTCAAATTCATTTTTATATGGAAATATTGATCGGAAACCATGATATTACGAATGGAGAGATTATTTATTGCATTAATAACAACATTTAGTTGGCAATTAATGACAAGAGCCCATACAGAACACTCAAGAGCTGATGACCATAGTATTCCATGCCACACACGAAGAAGAAGAAAAAAAGTGAACTATAATAGTAGTGACATTTTGTAGTGCAAAAAAGTGGCACGTTACAAACCGAAGAGACGAAATCTCAAAAACCTCGAAATATACTCAATAGTTTTTAATTCTTGGACAGCCCACTCCGCAACTTTGCCCCAATATAATTGATGTTGTTTAACTTTAACTAAACACAATTTCTTTGAAATCATTTATGAATAGGTATCCCAGGTAACACATACCACTCTGCGAGATCTCTGAGGGGTTATGATTACGATTTCTTACGAACTCCTGTTGTAAGATCTCGGTGAACGCAATGTGCTGTAAATTCTCACTAATGTCCCCAATAGAAATCTTTGAGACCTCAGATTCCATTAGCCAGGTTCCATCTGTTGCAAATGATGACCCGAAAAAAAATCACTCTTATCCACATAAACTGATATAAATAAATGTCCCCATTATATATCACCTAGAGGGCGCTACGTCCTGTCGAATTATTTTATCCTCATAACATTGACTCATTGTACTACTAACACCAATAGCCCTCTCTCACCGCTGAGGGGACATTTTTGAATGCGATATTTCTTCTCAACCAGATAATAATACAGAATTCCGAAAATAGAGCTGGATGGACAAAGGCGGAATCCAAATTTTGGCCAAACTGCCGTAGCGTAAAACTGAAAACAAAGCATTTTATTTCACGATGACGTAATGGGGACGCGTTATGTCCCCACTACTCAGGTGGAGGTGTGCAAGTTCCCAGAGCCCCAAAAAAAATCTCACACACATATCCCCACAGAGATTGGTTCACAAGCACCCACACACATACACCCACAGAACAGGTTAAATGGAAGATATAATCCAAGACAGACAGAATTACACAAATTTTTGCTAGTGAAAATAGCGGCAAATTGATCAAAGCTAGCCAAGGAATCATTTCAGTTGTAGTTTCATTAGAGATTTTAAAATATAAAAAATGATAATCATGAAAAGAATTCTGACGTTGGAACGCAAATATGACAAAAGCTTATTTCTTACAAGTTCTTCTCACGGATCAATACTTTCTTATCAATACAGAGTTTCCCAGAATAATTTCATGAAAACACCAAATAGAAAGCCATATAAAATATACCAGGGGATAGTGACGGATTTTGGGACACGGTTTCACTCAGTATGCCTTTTGGAGGACAGTATTGTCCGTATATCCTCATGATAATAATGCATGAATCAGAGAGTCGTCGTAGGTTCTTCATATTAAAAAATTATTGTTATAATAATTACCATTATATTTCGGGTACGATTTACATCAGACTGCCATGTATTTCGTGATGAAATAATAAAACTAAAATACCCGAAAACCTATTGGCAGACCGCTAGGTTGGTTCCGAATGAATGGTCTGGTCACGTGAAATTGTATTTGAAAAAAGGAATTCTCCGCCCATCAAGGGTCTTCATCCCTGAAAAAGGGGAGTCAGAAACGATTTTTTTTCTGAGTAGTGAAGGGTTGTATGATTGTATAAAGATAAAAATAACGAAAAAAAAATCATTCAGTTTTAAATGAATGAAAAGGATATTTTCCCCCATTTTTGGGCATTTTCGTTCAGTTCCAACATCAAAACGAACAAATATTTTGGTGTTGTTTCATATCAGTATCGAAGTCTATCATTCACTTAGTTAAACGACTCTCTTATTTTTTTGCTAAATATTTCATTTTTGTTGTGAATATTTTCAGAGAAATGTGTTGTTTTCGCAAAATGGGTTTCCTTGCTTTATTCCATTTGAAATGAGAAATCTCCAGCTTTATCAAAGTCAACTAATAAAGGTTTGGTCGAGCCGTCGACCAGTGAAAACTAATTATTAGGTACTTACAATTCTGGATTCAGAAAAATGACTGAATTTCTTTTAAATGACACGCCCCTCAGGTTGCTTCTCCCACATGACTGGTGAGGAAAAGAGAAAGTATCATATAGCCAGTATGACATCTGGCACAGGGTCGGATCGGGAATGGGAAAAAATTACAACTACAACAACATGGATTCATCACTTGAGGGACAATACTCCATAACATTTTTTATATTAGGAAAAACCAAGAGGCGGCTCCAGAATGTTGGACGAGTTTCGTGATTTCTGATATAATAATTCCATTCAAAATTGGTATTAAGAAGAAGTCATGATTTTTTTTTCAATAATTCAACGAAGCGGCTCCAAATTATCGGACGAAATTTCTGATTCTTGGTCTGATTCTATTTCGAGTTGGTATAGGTAGCTTTAGGGATTTTTGTGGTCGGATAACATGATTTTTTTGTCAAAGTTTGATAATTCGAAATGACAGCTACAAAACGGTGAACGAATAATTATTGTCCGAGTCCGTTCAAAATTAGAATTCTTTGGATCGGTGATTTTGACTTTTTTTGTCAAAATCATAAAATTTGAGATGGCGAGATTTGAGATCAGATTCTATTAAAAATTTGTATCTAGGAGTTTTTGGAATAAGAGATGAGTTTTTCAAAACTAAATAATTCAATTTGACATATTTTACGAATGATCTGAAGAAAATAACCGTTTTCAGTGCATTTGAATAAAATCTTGTCTTAAAAACTTTTTTCCATTCATATTCTTCAGAAAATACACTCTCCACTTCGTCAGGGCTATTTAGAGAGAATTTCGGAATTAGTGGCATATTTTTACGCATATTCGTGAATAACTTGATGTTCCTTTGAAGTTGAAAAGCTACAACGTACTCTTCTTGAACGTTCCAATGGGGCAGCGCAGCAAGATAAACAAATGAAACATTGACTTGATACCAGGTGATTGTTACGGCTTTATTGTTTGTTTCTTTGGCGGCATTTATATTGAGAATAGTAAACATTCGAATTTATTCATTCCATTTTTTTATTATCATTAATGCTTTTATGTTGGAGAAGAATCACAATTATTTTTATCAAATTCAAGGACAACTTGCGATTGAGTTATAGATATATACGAGAAATGATTTCAATGTAAAAAGAATACACAGAGACGTTTGTGTCTGGGAATCAATAATGCTTCCAAAGCTGAAAGCATTTTATGTGAATTGCATTCCCAGCAAATATGAATGTCTGGTAAACTGGTGGGCCTTGGCTGGAACTAACGGCTCAGTGATGGCACCGGTTAAAAAACGGTGGACCAGTGCACGGAAATAAAAGGCAATTACGACACGGCATTCCGTGCTTCAAAATGTGTTGGGCCTCCACACTCATGCCATCTACCTTCCATAGGAGTATTTACAGATCTGGGCCGTGTCTGGGCCATTTCAGGAGTTCAGCAGTTTCACGCTGCTTTCGACAGAGCGCATGTACGTCATGAGCCTAGGGCCCAGGAAGAGGCTAGAAGACTGGGTAAAACGAAACGGGGACGGTGACTGTGGTAGAGGCTAATGGCGGTGACGCCATTATTACATGTTCTGTGTTGTGATTTGTGCCAATTTGTGGTTATGTTATGGTTATGGATTGAGCGCGAAGCGGTGTTTTTCTCCGATTGTTTTAGGTTTTGCAGCATTTTGCAGCTAGTTATTCGATTGTGTTTATTTACTCATGGAAGAATCAAAGGGGTAAGTTAACTTATAAATAATAAACACACATTATTATTTATGATGTCTACTACATTGAAAAGAAAAAGCAAGCGACACATGAATAGGTTGATTAAAAGAAGTACCCAGATAACTCTATACACAATTACTGCCGAATCATCAAGGAACAATATTGCATCAACATCCAATCAATGAGAAGTTGATAATGAATCACCACTAATCAGATCATGCTTTGATTCTGAAACACAGTTTGAGGATTGCTTTGAAGCTTCATGTTCATACGATCAGAAACTTCTAGCAGATTGTTCTGACTCAGAGGATACTTCCGATTCACAAAATTATTCGTTGTGTTCCAATCCTAGTTCTGATTCTGATAATATGTTGCCCGATGACGATGAACATGGTTCTCAAGAAAACAACACACCCGCGATTGAAAGTTATAGTAAAATTGTGGAGCCCTCTCCAGGACAGGCTGTTGGCACTCAAGAGTTCTTGAGTGGGTGGGCATTGGAAAATAATGTTACCCATACTGCCCTTACTCAGTTATTGAAATGGTTTAAAACTGAACCTAATCTGAAAGATCTTCCTATCGATGCTCGAACATTGCTCAATACTCCATCGAAATGTTGTTTGACAGTCATGGGGGAAGGTTATTTTTATTATTTTGGACTGAAGGGTGGAATTCACAAAATTCTAGACAAGGATGACCGAATGCAGTGTTCCCTTGACTCTTGTTCCTTGTTCCTTGTTACTCTTCTAGATCCGTCTATTGATAAAAAAAATATGTCCGAGCTAGGGAAGACGTAGCTTATTACCTATTAATGTGTGATGCCATGCACGGGACCGGTGACCGCCTGGGACTTAGCGATGATTGGATTAGGAAGCAAACTCAAGACATATTATTTCCGATAATGTACGAGGCTTGTTTGGTAAGTCCGTGACTTTTTAAATTTCCCGCGCAGTAACTTTAAATGCAACACTGCTGCTGTCAACCACCATCTTTCAATAGACTACTGTCAAATTTTGAGCAAGCTGCGACATTTGGTTTGTGTTTGACAGCAATTAGAAGCAGACAACCTCGTGAATTTTAACAAAAATGGAAAAAAGTGAATTTCGTGTGTTGATTAAGCATTATTTTTTGCGTAAAAAAACCATAACTGAAACCAAGGAAAGACTTGATAAATACTATGGGAACTCTGCACCATCAATTTCAATGGTTAAGAAGTGGTTTACTGAGTTCCGTTGTGGTCGTACCAGCACAAGTGACGCCGTACGTTCAGGTCGCCCAAAAGAGGTCATCACGCCAGAAATCGTCGATAAAATCCATGGAATGATATTGGACGATCGGAGAATAAAAGTACGTGAGGTAGCTGAGGCTGTAGGCATCTCAACTGAGCGAGTACATCACATTTTACATGAATATTTGGACATGAAGAAGCTATCCGCGAGATGGGTGCCGCGATTGCTCACACTCGACCACAAGCGCAACCGTGTGACCACTTCAAAGGAGTGTTTGGCAAAGTTCAATCGCAATCCGGGCGAGTTTTTACGCCGTTATATAACCGTAGACGAAACATGGATCCATCACAATACCCCAGAGACCAAGGAACAATCAAAACAGTGGGTGTCAACTGGTGAACGTGCACCAAAGAAGGCTAAGGTGCGTCTGTCAGCCAACAAGGTTATGGCCACAGTTTTTTGGGATGCACGCGGTGTCATTCATATAGATTACTTAGAGAAGGGTAGAACGATCAACGGCGAATATTATTCAGAGCTTTTAGACAGATTCGATATTGATTTGAGGCAAAAACGACCACATTTAGCGAAAAAAAAAGTGCTGCTTCATCAAGACAATGCACGAGTGCACACGTGTGTAGTCACTATGGCAAAAATTCATAAATTGGGCTACGAACTACTACCCCATCCAGCATATTCTCCAGATTTAGCCCCTTGCGACTATTTTCTTTTCCCAAACCTGAAGAAATGGCTGGGTGGTAAGAGATTTGGGTCGAATGAAGAGGTTATAACCGAAACAAACGCCTATTTTGAGGGCCTTGAGAAAACCTATTATTTGGAAGGAATAAAAAAACTGGAAAAACGCTGGACTAAATGTATTGATCTAAAAGGAGATTATGTTGAAAAATAAAACGCTTATTTGCCAATTTTTTTTTTCTTTATTCAAATAGTCACGGAGTTACCAAACAGCCCTCGTATACACTCAAGATGAATGAAAATAAATTTTATAATATGGTTTTGTGGTCTTACTTCTAATTTCAGTGTTCCCAGTTCCAATTATTTGGTGAGAAAGATGCCGCTGAAGGGACAAGAAAGATATTGGCAAATCTCATCACACATCAATTGTATTTAACAATGAACTGGAATGGAAGGAATAGCAAAGTGGGATTTTGTGCTTTGAAGAAAATTCTCACACTCATCCATGGTAAGTCAGAATCTTGCCTTGTGATTACTTCTGTTGTTGAGTCCGCTTTTTTGATACTCTTGGCTACACTGTATATAATCGTCAACGAGCCAGACAAAATATTCCCTTTTATCATGTATAAATATCTATACATTATTTAAATGTGTATTTATATTACTTCATTAACAGTTTTTTTTATTTCATTATGCCTTAGGAAAAACCCATTAGCCCAGAATGCCACATTCACAGAAATAGAAAATACAGTGAAGGTTTGGTTAAGGAATGCCTCCAACAGGGAAGGAGGTAGGGCCAAGAGGGCCAATAAAGACAGTAACATTAAGGAGTCCCATGATTGAGAATATATAATAATTATTGAAATATATCCACCAGTTTTATGTTTCGAAAGAATAATTTATTTTTGTTATATTTCTATCATGTTTGTTTATTACATGTTTATTTTTTGTTCCTTATAAATATAAATAAATATATTTGTAATCTAAAAAAAAATTGAAGATTATATTTTAATTTCACTGAAATGCAACCATTGCAATAACGTTTTCCTATAATATTATGCTAGCCATAATTTATGAATTCGTAATTGTATGTAACACCGGTTATACAGTGTGTTTCACTTCTCATGGAAACACCCTCTTATCTTTCGTAATTTATGACGAAGAATCATGAAACTCCGAATGAACTCGCTGCACAAAACAGGTCATCCTACGTGATATACACTGCACGCCAGCAGCGATGGAACAACCAATTTTTGCGGAACGTTATACTGGGAGGCAAAATTTGCCCGAAAATCCTTTGGATTCGTGTTAAGGATCCCCTAATTACTACTAATACACTTGTCTCCTGAATAAAATTCAGTCCTGAAAATTTGTAATTTGTTTCACTTCTCAAGGAAACGCCCCCGTATCTTCCTCAATTTTTGACGTAGAACCGTGAAATTTTCAGGATCGATAGATACACAAGTAATGAACTCACTCAACGAAATGAGCCATCTTACGTGATATACACTGCACACCAGCAAGATGGAACCACCCATCGCTACTGGCGTGCAGTGTATATAATAACAAAGGATGGCCTCTTTCGTGCAGTGCGTTTTCCTACCGCTTTCGATAATTTCATGATTCTACGTCGAAAATTATGGAAGATGCGGGGGGGGCTGTTTTCATGAAAAGTGAAACAAATAAGAATTTTTCAGAACTGAAAAATTTCAAGGAGGCGAGTATGTTTGTAGTAATTGGGGTGTGCTAATCACGAATCTGAAGGAGTTTCGAGGCATTTCTGCCCCCTACTATGTTTTACCATAAAAATGGGTGATTCCATCGCTGCTGGCGTGCAGTGTATATCGTGTGCAATAAGTTCATTTCTAGGATATCTATCGATCCTGAAAATTTCATTTCGACGAAAATTTCATTTCGACAAAAATTACGGAAAATGCGAGGGTGTTTCCGTGAGAAGTGAAACACACTGTATAGTGGGTAATTGATGGCCCAGTAGCGTGTTGAGAATTATACCAGAAAATCACCGCCATCTAGAAGTGCCTGGGTGAGTGCTATAACCAATGCAGTTTTCCCGATCTTCGAATATAATGACCACCATCTTGCATTTCCCATCACATATGGGCCAGCAGTGTTGAGACAGTGCCGGCAGAGGCCCTGGTGCGTTCCACTAACATAACTACCGGCTATTGTTGCGGCTCTGTTGGCGGCCGGCCGGTGGGACGCGGGCGAGCTGGCCCAGTGAGTTGTAGACGGTTATGGGCCATTCCGTTGTCTGCCGGAGACAAGCATCTCGCCTTCGCAGGGCCATTTATGTGATGTTTGCTGGGTTCTACCTGAAATATCGGACGGGCATCTTCCTAGAAGTAGAGGAAGAAATGTAAAAAAATAAAGAAATAGCTAATTTGTTTTAATATTCAGGTATATTAGAGTAAAACATCTAGCTAAAACAGTGCATTAATTCACATCGGTTGAATTGAATGTTTCACGGGTGATACAGTCTAATATTGTTTCACCCTTTATATGGAATAAGACAAATGTACCCTAAACTACGGACCTTTCCTTCAAAAAATTAATTTAAATCTAGAAAATAGGTTTCAAGAAAAATACGATCAGATCTTATTGATGACTACTTTCAATAACTAACTTGAAAGTCAAAATCTGATAACTGATGATTTTTTAATTTTTTATTCATGATTCCACATCTGATTTGATATTTTCGAATCAATTCAAATGAATGCATTCATTTACACCTAAATAGTAATTTTGAACAGAATACGACAATAACTCACAAAATAAACGGAATCCATTTTGGAGTTGCCATTTTGAATTATTGAAATTTGGTGAAAAATTCATCATCACCAACCCCAAAATACCATTCTTATATAGAATTCAACCATAAATCACAAAACTCGTCTGCCATCATGAATTCCTGAATTTTGACAAAAAATTATTGTCTTCGAACCCAGAAACAATTACTATACATAGGTTATAATCCTAGGTTATAATCTTAGGACCCGCCCAGAAATTACAAAACTTTTCCGTCATTTTGAATTCACTAATTTTAACAGGAATCATGAGGATCTCTTAACCCAAAACCGATTTTGAATAATCACATAACTCGTCTGCCGTCTTGGAAACGCCATCTCAAATTCATCAATTTTGACAAGAATCATAATCTCTGAGCTAGAAAAACCCACAGACAAATTTTGAATCGAATCGGACTATAATCACAAATCTCGTCCACCATTTTGAAATTATCAATTGTAACGAAAGATTCATAATCTACTACCCCGAAAACCTGCACCTACTCATTTTGTATTGAATCAGAAACCAAATCACAAATCTCGCTTTTTTGTATTTTCTTTAAAGACATTTATAATGGAGTATCCACCTGCTACTGGAATTATGAACAGTGAACACCTAGGTATCAAATATCAAATCATTCGGACGTCTGCAAGTGTAAATTTTGTTCAACGATTTTATTACATACCTACATATAACTTACATGTCAAATTAGTATGAAATGTGTAAAAAGAAAAACAAGTATCCCATGAAAGTAATTTTGGTCCAATATATTAAAAAAAAATATATATAATAGACTGTTAACGTCAGCGTTGTATATTTATTTTGTGCTGCATGCATGTCATGTTTTATTTGACATTACCTTTTATCTGATATTTCAGATGTCATTATCTATTTTCTTTTAGCGGTATACTTTATATTAAAATTCACATTAATAACATTTCTGAGATAGTTCAAACAGATTTTGCTGAAATATTTTTTCAATTCTTGATACGTTGTGTGACTGGATTCCATTATATATATTCATTTGAAATTTTCGTGTAAACTTTCAGATTACTACAACAAACAGGTTTTAATCTAGATATGTACTTTGGAAGAACGAGCACCGAATTATCTAATTCGGACCTGTATCTTACGAGAATCGCCAAGTTAGAAGTGAGGCGGAGTTTGTATTTTTTCGTTGGGAGAACACGCACTGCCATCTGACGATATACGTTTCTTATTTAGGAGGCTAAAGAATCTTAACGGTATGCCAATGGTTTTTCGAGTATTTTACTTCTATTATTTCATTACAAAACACATAGCAGCCTGATTGGAATCGTACCGAAACACATGATTTTTCGAAAATGTTATTATTATTTAATATGAAGAACCTACAACGACTCTTTGATTCATGCATTATTATCATGAGGATATACGGACAATAGTTTCCTCCAAAAGGCATACCGAGTAAAATCGTGTCCCAAAATCTGTCACCATCCCCCGGTCTGAAATCTAGATTGGAAGATTTTCAAAACCATTGCAACTATTTTTTGTGGTTAAGTGAATATAAATTTTTAAGCATTCGAAGTGATTCAATAGATAATTATTCTTTCTAATTTCAAGATCTCAAAGTGAATCATAGCGGAATGGAATTCAAACTCAATTATTTGCAAGTGCTTTATCATATAATCAAGATATGAAAGTAAGTACTCAATTTATCATCAAGTACCAATGTATTTCCCCGAATAGTCCAAATGCCAGAGAAATTTATCAAGCCAAGTTTTTTTTATAGCTGATTACAGTATTTGTATACACAAACATACTTTAGTCAAGCAAAAATGAGAACAGGAGTCTTAGGTGCATAATAGTTGTTCTTATACCTACTGTGGTAATGAAGTAAATTTGCCTAACAAATTCTGAATTACATATGAATAAAAGTAATGTCATGTATACTAACCATAAGTCAACGATTCGGTGGGAAAAAGCCCGCCACTCGGCAAAGAAATAAGTCAATCGGCGATGCAGGAGGAATCTCGCTGATTACTTTTTTACGAATTTCATTTCAAAATGTAATGTATGTAAGACATTCAGCGTACCATCCCAAAACATCCCGTACATCGTTTGGGCGAAATGAGCAACCAGGGTCCTGAGTCACCCTTATGTAAGGAACAGGCCATCGATGAAACGGACAGGAGGAGATAAGAAGCATGACGAATGACTGGAACGGCGAGAGGATAGATTAGTAGTGTTCGTGTACTGCTTGGGTCAATATACATTTGTTCAGTTGACGGGAGTTTTAGTGACGTGAGAGGGTTCTATTAGTGCAGCGGTGGGATAACAACGCTCAATTCGAAGTGATTGGTGTGGTGTGAAGTACAATCGGATTCAATTGCGACAAAAGTGACCATGGGTAAGTCAAAAAGGCAAGATAGTTCTTCGGACTCGGAGTCGGACAACGATTATGGGAGATACCGTCGCAAAAGTGGACACTCGACTAGGAAATCGAAGAAACGTTCTTCGTCACGAGAAACGTATCTTGGACACCTCTTCGAAATCGAAGGGAAGCTCGAGCTCCACAACCTGTTACAAATAATGGAAACACGCCAAGAAGTAAACCTTGCATCGACCAGTCTGACACAGTACGGATCCAACAAGAAAAAATAAATGAACTTGAAGGTATGATGGCTGAATTCTTGAGTTGAAGTACTAACGTGGGACATTCATCTCACTCGTTTATTCGTACCGATTGTATTCCTGAATTTCGCCCTGGCAAATTGGACGTTACTGTGACTAAATGGCTCGATAAAATCTAGCAAATTGACAAAATAAATGGGTGGACTAAGCAGATGAAAATTTACAATATGCACTCCCAGTTGACAGGGTTAGCTGAATCATGGTACAACAGTTTGGATAACTATAAGCATTCCCAGATAGCACAAGACGTCCCGAGGATGTCCATTTGATATCCTAACTATAGTCGAATGTCCTGGTATCTATTTTGGACGTCATGAGGATGTACGACGCCAAACGTTTCAGGGACGTAAGATGAGAACGTTTTCAGGACGTACAAATTAAGTCCATATAATAATATTGATTTGAATATCAATTATGTCACAGATTCTGTGAATTTCAATTAAGGTTGAAATCGATTTTGTTATTTGAAAAACAAAAAGTTGAAATTTGGAATGATCTGCGTTAATATCGAAGCATGATCATATTCAGTAGTTCAGTCTAAGGTTCATTCTGTGACCAGTCTAAGTCCGAGCATATTTTGTCTGTGCCCTTTTGCAATCTGTGATCTGTGTTACTCCTTTGTGCTCCAAGGCTACTTTCAGACTAGGCGAAACGAATATCGCGAAAATGTTAAGTTTTCATTTAATTGAGACGAATCGAGCCGGGCATGAATTTCAATTCTAACGTTTCGATTACCCTAAAATTCAAATTTGATATTTTCTCTCTCCGCGTTCCGCCTAGTCGGAAACAAGCCTTCAATGTTTGTGCTTTCGAGTACTCTCGACTCAGCTTGGCTGTCCACGCACGTCATGTCATATTATATTTTACGCCATTTTCTTTTTTACGTACGTTGTGAGCTTTGCCCTTTGCCGCTATTTTACTAAAACAAAACGTTGATAGTAAAAGTTTGCAAGTTGTTATTTTTGCATAGCCAGTTCTGTTATCGATATTGTAAGTACAGTGCATGGTGGGCAGTTCATTTCATCAGAAAAAAGTGTTCTTTTTTAGGTTAGCTAAAGGTAAACAGATTTCACTGTGGGTTCTCGACCAAGCTGAGAATTATTTACATGCTTTGGAGTTTGTGGACTTGGTTTCTAAGAAATAAATCGATTTGAACAATAATTTGGGGTAAGTTGAAATCGATTATGGAATGGCAGGTAATAACAGGATCATACTTTCCAGGATCTGCAGAAAAAGCTGAAGTTTCTGAAGACTTCAGAAAACTTGTAGATATGTGCAATTGTGCATATTTGTGAACATAGTGAAATCTCTGTATTAGCTACGGAATACATATTATTTTGAAGAATCTTCAGTTTTTTTGTTTTCCAAGTATATTGGAATATATTATGATGAAGTGTTACTTCTGGAAAATGCTTTTTATTAACTCAATGTCACACGTTTATTCGCAATTAGAGAGGTTTTAAATAAATATTCATGCATTTTATCATTTTACTTTTCTGAGTTAAAACCTTGCCAAAATAGTAATCCTGAGAAAAACGAAAAAGGGGGTCTACGAACCAATAAATGGACGTCCCCAAAACATCCCGAAAATGTTCATGAAATCCTTAACACGGGCCCATGATGGACGTACTCGGAACGTTCCAACAATGGACGTCTCTGGGACGTCCTGAATGTCCCAGATTGACGTCCTGAGGTTGTTCTTAGGACGTCTTGGTGTTATCTGGGTTCGCGGTTAGAATGGAAACGATTAAATAAAAGAGCTGTTTCTGATCATCGAGATTTTCCATTTACACTGAAAGAAATGATTGCTAGAGATCGTCTGAAACCTGGATAGAATATCACTTTGCCAAAATTGAACTACTCAGAGCTTGCAATATACTGGCGAAAAATGCAGTAGCAATGGTTATTGATGGAATATCGGACTGTGCGATTCAGAATGGAGCAAAAGCTAGAAGATACTCTGACCTTGAAACGCTCTTCGGTGAGTACTTTTCTTCTCTCGCGCCTGAGGAACGTCCTCAGTTCGAGATTGGTGGGAACAAGAGCAGAAAGTTTGCTACGATTCGTCGGGAACATGAAAGAGTAACCGCAGCTCCAGCTCCAGGAAGTAACGTTGTTAATAACAAAGGTCAGAATGGGATGGGAGTAAGGTGTTTCAATTGTTACCAGAGTGGACATTTCAGCAGGAAGGGTCCGAAGCCACGAATGGAATGTAAAAATTGTAAACGTTTGGGACATTTCGAAGCAAAATGTCCTCGGAAGCTGGCATCCTCTTCCAAAGGCATTATGACTTGTACTACCCCCACCAAGGAAACTGAGGAGCACTATGTTGCACCATGTAGGATCGATGGATATTCAACACAAGCACTAAGTGATACAGGGTGTGTAATAAAAATAAGAGAGGAAGAGGCTAAACCTTTCGAGATTATCAGGGAACATTGCAAGCTACAAATCGATGGGTGTGCTGGTGGGACTTTGAATGTCTTGGGAGAATCTACTGTCAACGTTCAAGTGGATTTTCCACCAGTAATGATTGGACAAACGTTGCTCAACAAAGTAGATGTGATTTTGGTAGTGAAAGATGGAAAAGTACGACTTTTGCAACATTTCGACAACTAGTAAGTTACGGCCAGTTCTGAATACGTCCACAGCGGTCTTACATTTCGGAATAGATGAAGTGATAGCCAGAGGAGCACCCTGCTCGGAGAACATCTCCGATAGAGAAGGGGTAAGTGTATTTGAATTATCTGTTACTAATAAACGGATGTTTCGCATTTCGCATTTAAACTGCAGTTGTGATATGAGCGAGAGTGAGAAACTTTTGACTCTACTGAATACATATCCAAAACTGATTTGCAGAAAATTTCCACGAATTAGGAAATGCTCATATGACAGATGAAAATCCATCTTAATGATGATCAGCCTGTTATGTATAGGCCGTATCGTATGTCAATGAGCTAACAGGAAATTTTGAGAGAGTCTAGCAACAGATCTGCTTGACAATGGAATCATCAAATAGTCAATTCTTCTGGTGAAGAGAAGAAACCACTCGTACGAGCTGGAGACCTTGGCTGTAGTTAACTCCATGAACATATTCAGAGTTTATTTATTGGGAATTCAGTTCAAAGTAGTCACGGACTGTAATGCCTTGAGAACGACATTATCCAAAAGAGACTTAATACCACGTATCGGCCGATGGTGGATAACGACCCAGGAATTTGATTTCCACATTGAATACTGACCAGGATCAAGAAAGGCGCACGTAGATGCGCTTAGCCGAAATCCTGTAAACAAGCCACAATAATATGGGGAAGTGGATATGATGGCAATAAACATCACAGAAGACGACTGGGTACTGGCAGAACCCAATGATAAAGAGGAAAACCATCGTAGAAGATCCATCACATACAGTGGAAGTGAGATAAAACTGGCAGGGTGAACAAACTTTCAGTCTAACTCCACCAAAAATAATCTTTATTGAAGAGACTGTGTAGTCCGAAGACTAACAACAGGCAGATACCATGCAGTCGGAAGAATAACATCAATAGATAGGACATGTTTCGAAGGAATAATCATTCATCTTCAGCAAAATAGGGGTTGATTACAAGTCTATCATATGGTGGAAAAATAACATTTGAAACGGAAAAATTTTTAAAAAACTTATGGTCCTAATTACGACCTTATGGTCCACATCTAGTGCGGGGCCCATCTATGTTAGGGACCATGGTTAGTACACTCAAATAACATATCAGTATATTGATAATTCGTTTTAAAATTTAAATTAAACCATGCGGCAAGTGTGTTTACATCTGACAACTAGGTTATTTACTAGTTAATTTACTGATAATTTACTAAGTATCTTCAATAAAGATTATTTTTGGTGGAGTGAGACTGAAAGTTTGTTCACCCTCCCAGATAAAGAGGAAATCCTAATTCATAAGGAGTATGCCCTCAAGACTAATAGAGTGTACAAGATTACGAAAACTTGACTCAAATGGGTAGATCCAAAGTTTGGACGATACGCTGTAACGCTGTCTCCTATACGCCAAAACTATTGCTTTCCTAGCATGAAAAAATTCGTATCCAGCCACATTTGTTGCTGTCTCAACTGCAGTGACAACAAAGAACCAACTGGTAGAGGGCCTGGCACACTTCATCCCATAGAAATGTATTTATTTATTTATTGAATAATCTCCATACAGGCCTGACGACCTAATTACATGGATAGTATTTCTGCAAATAACATATATTCACACATGTGAACTGAACTATGAAACTAAATATTATACATTATATGAATGATTGGTGGTTTTGGAGGGGGGTGATCACTAAACAATATATTATATACACATATATATCATACGGAAACATTATTAATATGATGAAATACTATATTACGAAATTGATCGTATGATAAATTCCAATCCAATGATATTAGAGAATTGTTGTTATTGGCTGCGCGAAGCATGTTTACGAGGGAAGCTCTTGTGGTAATTGAAACTAAAGGGATATGAAACATTGATTTTGTTCGAGTGCGTCGTGAAGGGACATTAAATGATATTAAGGACAAAATTTCTGGAGAATTTATTTGGTTATTGATTATTTTGTACAGAAATAGCATCAGTGATAAATTTCTTCTACTTTCCAGAGAAGTAATCCTAAATTCTTCACGGAGTTGGCTGGATCTGATAGTAGTATAGTCTGGTGAGATGTGGTATTTTTTATAATACAAGTATCTTAGTAATTTATTTTGAGTTTTTTCCAATCTTCCGAGTACTGTTTGACATTCACCATGCCAAATGATACAAGCAAACTCCAATTTTGGACGTACTAGTGAATGAAAAAGTATTTTGATCGTCCGTATGCTGAAAGAAGACGTCTGTCTTATTATAAATCCCAGCATTTTATTTGCCGATTTGACTATAGTTTCAATGTGCTTAGAGAATGATAATTTATTATTATATTTGACACCAAGATCTTTCACCTACGTACATCTCCTCAATGATTCAACATTCATTTTGTAATCAAAATCGATAGGGTATTCTTGCCGTGTTATTGTAATGACAGAGCATTTACTTATATTAAAGTTCAATTTAAATTTTAAGCTCCACTCAAATATACTATTGATATCTTTCTGAAGCGCTACACAGTCTCTAACTGTTTGAACTTGTTTGAAAATTTTCAGATCATCAGCAAAAAGTAGACACTTGGAGTATTTAATCACTGTTGGAAGATCATTGATAAATAAAAGAAAGAGCAATGGGCCCAAGTTAGATCCCTGTGGTACCCCTGAGGCTGCTAGAAACTTACCAGAAGTGTCTCCATTATGTTTTATTATACAGTATCGATCTCTGAAATAATTTGTGAATATTTTCAACATATTTGTTGATAAGCCATGTTTGTTGAGTTTTTGTAATAGACAGTCGTGATTCACTTGATCGAATGCTTTGCTAAAGTCTGTAAATATAGTGTCAAGTTGTTGTGTTTTTTCCAAAGTTTCATTCGCATAATTGGAAAATATAAACAAGTTAGTGTTTATCGATTTTTTAGCCAAAAAACCATGTTGTTGTTCGGCAATAACATTCTTTACATGACCATACAATTTGCAGTAAATGACCTGTTCAAAAAGTTTAGAGGGTGAGCACATGATGGAAATACTTCTGTAATTTTCCAAATCCCATTTATTACCGGATTTATGAATTGGAGTACAGATAGAAGTTTTCCACAAAGTTGGGAAATTTGAAGTTTTTAGGATTAAATTGAATAAATGTAATAGGGGAGTTTTCAGCCACTCTTGACAACCTTTTATTACATATGGTGGTATACCATCCACACCGGCAGATTTTTTTGGTTTAAGCTTTTTCACAGCTGAGGTGAAGTCGGATTCGCTAATAAATTGTATATCGAGAGTATCATTGACGCAGCTTAAACCATTTTCAAAGTTAACGCGGTATTTTGAACATTCCGGACTATAGACACTGGCAAAATACTCTGCAAATTTTTCAGCAGTGTCCTTACTTGATATAGGATTTCCTCTGAACTTGAAAGCGTCCCTGTTGGTACTACTCTTCCTTTTGGTATTAACATAATTCCAAAAGCAATTCATATCAGAAATAGAGTTCTCTTCTATTTCTTTGATATGTTGGTACTACTCTTCCTTTTGGTATTAACATAATTCCAAAAGCAATTCATATCAGAAATAGAGTTCTCTTCTATTTCTTTGATATGTTTCCTGTGTTCAATTCTTATGAGAGATTTTAATTTTCTTCTTGTTTCTATGTATTTATTATTGTAATAGTCAGACACTTCCTTCAACTTTTTATAACAGTTCTTTTCTTTCAACACTTCTTTTATTTCCTTCGTGTACCAACCAGGGTATTTTCTATATTCTTTATATAATACAAATTTAGGAACGCATTTATCAAATATACTATCAACAGTATCGTAAAAATTTTTCAATGCAATATTTACATCTGTCTGGTTGATAACGTTTTCCCAACTGGTTTCCCTAAATAACTCGCTCATAAGTAAGAAATTTGCTTTTTTGAAGTTACGTGGAAAATTGCATGAGGAAATACTGACATTTTCAG
This sequence comes from Chrysolina oricalcia, assembly GCA_944452925.2. NCBI lineage: Eukaryota > Metazoa > Arthropoda > Insecta > Coleoptera > Chrysomelidae > Chrysolina > Chrysolina oricalcia. The sequence goes on from OX101826.2 coordinate 16,453,827, forward strand.
TCATTTCGTAAGGTATGGTAATCTTTATGTCTAATGCTGGATGGAAAATGTCTTCTTTTACAAGTGGAAGTGGTTCTCTTTTAACTTCACATAAATTGTGATCAGAAGTTATTACTAGATCTAATGTCTTACCTTGATCATTGGTTACATGATTGAATAAAGAAAAGCAATTGAAATTCATGAAATCATACAACGCACTCAAATTTTGATTTGAGTCATTGAGATTTGTAAATTGGCCTTTAATTTCTGGCAAATTGAAATCTCCGAGAATATATACTTCACTTGGGTCATCAATGTGATTTTGCAAAAAATCAAAACATGCTGTATATACGTTCACAGAATTCTTCGGTGGATTATAAACACATGCAATAACGCGTTTAATGTTGTTTTTTATTCTGATTTGAGCAATAAGTGCCTCAAAATTAGAACAGTCCTCTGCCACTTTCAAAACCTTAAACCTTTTATGTAATGCTATATATACTCCCCCGCCTCTTGTTTTCTGCGTGAACTCAAAATCTCTATCTGCTCTCAGTAAATTATATGTATCTAAATCAAGTAGTTCCCCGTCCGCAACACTGTCTCCCAACCAAGTCTCAACAGCCGTAATAACATCATAATCAGCTTCTAAAATATGTCTATACATTACCTCGGTATTGGTGTTCAACCCCCTACAATTTTGGTAGTAAACATTCAATTCTTTCATTATATTTAATAAGTAAGATTTGAAAAACAAGCATATCTTAAAGAAATATGTCATATCTACAACTATTTGGCGTATGATAAAAAACGCAAATGAACAAAAAGTGGTGCACAAAGAAATTATCTTGAATTGGGAAATATGGATAGTCCAACCACTACGATTAAATTCTGAGCTCTTCTTTGTGCTGAATTAGTTTGACTCCATTATTATGCTTCACATATAAACGTCCTCCTCTGGTCCAGGCATCTCGTATTCCATATCTCTCCTTTGCTAATTGTAATAATTTGTATCTTTTTTCTGTCAAATCCTCGTTGACGAAGATTCCCGTATTTTTCAGTAGTTTTCTTGCATACATAATTTCAGTGCGTTTCAAGTACGACACAAACTCAACTAATACGGTTCTTGATTTCCCAGTTGAAGATTTTCCGATTCTGTGGATGTTACTAATATCTGCTACTGTACATTTTACTTTCATGGTTGTATTTATAATGTTTGTTACAATTGACATTAATTTTTCATTTTCACATTCATTTATACCAACAAATCTCAGTATCTTCTTTTTCTGATTTTGTTCTAGTTGATCTATTTTTTCTCTACCTCCAGAACCTTTTCTTCATTTTTCTCCACAGCTTTTTCCAGAGCACAGAACCTATCGCATAGTATATTCAGCCTTGATTCTAGTTTCTCAAATTTTTTATCAATCTGTTCTTCGATTTTGGAAAGGAATTTTGCACATACCTTGCTAATTATATTTTCCATGGCATTCTAATCCATTTGCTGCTGTTGGCTTGAACTGCGTGTGCTGATCATCCCCGCCATTTGATCGACTCGGTAGTACTACAATTATTGAGGTATTATGTAGATGAATTTATACAAATGCGATTTCCACAATCTAAGGCACTAGTTGTTCCTTGTTTTATTGTTGTTAACTTCTGAATTGCTCGCTATACACGGTTCTCGAAACGTTCGGATCTCCTAGGCGGATTATTTTTGACCAAGGCGCTGCTTTCATGAGCAAATCATTTAATGAGAAAACCAAGAAATGTGGGATCAAAGTGATCCATAATGTGACAGCGACACCGAGGGCTAATGGACAAGTTGAGAGGTATAACAGGACCATACTTTTCGCACTAGCCGCCATGAGCAATGATAAACAGAAATGGAACCAGGTTATCGGTAGTGCAAAATTAGGAATAAACTCTTCAATTCAGAAGGCAACAGGAAAGACGCCACACGAACTTATGTTCGGATATCATCCTAGGTGTGCAACCGATTCTTTCGTGACAAACGAGGTCCAAGTCGCTGAACCGAACGATACGATTCAAGAGAGAAGGAAGGCTGCGGATGAAAACATGAAAAATTCGCAAAGAAAGCAAAAAGAGAGATACGACGTGAAGCGAAGAAAAACGGTAAAATATTCTGTGGGGCAACAAGTACTCATCAGACGAAGAGTCGTCTCTAATGACGAGAAGAGTAGAAAACTTCTACCGAAGTATAACGGACCATACGTAATCAAGGCCGTACTAGACCATGATCGCTAAGTCATTGAAGACATGGTGGGGGCAAACAGATCGCAGAAATTTTATAGCGGCATATCCGCTGTAGATATGATGAAGTCCTTCTCCACGAGAAGAGACAGCATGAAGGATTTCTGCGAGCCACAACAAAGCATTGATGAAAAGAAAAGTGATCAAGTGGAGCAACGTGCTCCAGTTGGAAAAAGTGTTCATACTGAGCAGAACGCAGGCAGGGAGCAACGTACTCCAATGGATGAATGTATCCCTGATAAGCAACGTGCTCAGGCGGATACAGGTATCCTTTCCGAGCAACGTGCTCAAGTGGATATACGTATCCCTTTCGAGCAACGTGCTCCAGCGAATGAACGTATCCCTATTGAGCAACGTACTCAAGTGGGTACACGTATCCCTTTCGAGCAACGTGCTCCAGCGGATGAACGTATCCCTATTGAGCAACGTGCTCAAGTGGGTACACGTATCCCTTTCGAGCAACGTGCTCCTGTGCATGAACGTATCCCTATTGAGCAACGTGCTCAAGTGGGTGCACGTATCCCTTTTGAGCAACGTGCTCCAGTAGATGAACGTATCCCTATTGAGCAACGTGCTCAAGTGGGTACACGTTTCCCTTGTAACGCCCTTTTTGCCCTAACAAGACAAAAGGAACAGGCGTTACTATGGCGCGGCGGTTGTTGAGCTTAATCGAGTCTCTCTAACGAGAACGACTCAAAACTCAACAGTGTTTCGGGCGCCAGTTTATTGAAGTGGTATGCTCCACTCTCCCTTATTCAATTCTGAGGGAGGCCCAGGGCAGCCTCAGATGGAGATACGGTATCCCAGGGGTCAAATATGGTTACTTGAGACCAAGAGTGGTCAAGTGATTGCAGGCTTTAATTGCAACCCTTGAGGTTCGTGAAATACCGGCTGCTTTGCTTACTTTCAGATGTCTAGTAAACAGGTTATGTTTAAATAAAAGAAGGAATATAGTAACAATGTCAACATTTATTGTTGATGCCTTGAATTAAACATTCAACTGAAATGTTAAACTCACTGAGACATGAGTGAACACTACATAACTACGATAAAAGTTACTATAAAAATTACTACTCAGGGAAGCAAGTTCTGCACGGTAAGCGGGTGTCTGATACTTTTCGGGTTTATTGGCATTGGAAATAAATTGTACGGGTGTTCTAATCAGGTTGATTCGTGTCCGGAGTGATATCATCAATTTATAAAACACACGGTATATATCTCGGGATTCAGAGTATCTGTAACTGAGATGAATGTGCTTGGATTAAACAATTTAACAAATAGACAATATATTTGTTTCCTGTAATAGCTTCCTTTACGGCTCACGGCAAGTTAGCCACTTCGACTTGCCCCGAATTGAACTGAAAATTCCAGTTTTCCAAGTAATTAATATAGAAGCATGGCTTACCATGGAAGAGCTTCCCAATGCAACGGATTCGCAAGGCTGTATTTCTTTAAGCGAGACCTGCTCCCGCCAGTGACAGATTGCTCTGTCCCTTAGGGATACTAGTGACGCACAGGAAGATTGAAGATCGGTTTGGAGCCCCCCTAGCTGAGCACTTCTAATTTAAATTCCCGAACAGAATTATTCCCTTACCGTTTTCGTAAATTTTCGCGGTCCGTGTCCTGCCAACGGGCAAACAATGCCTTAGGGACACTGAAGAAAACAGTACTCGATTACCACCTCTTCCTGCCGACGGGCAAACATCGCCTTAGGGAGGAGATGGAGAGTGTTTGATTTGAAAATGACGCCGACGGTTGGAGGATTCTAGTCTGATGGATAACACGGCTTCGTTGAAAAGAAAATACACAGATACCCCAAATATACTAATTATTCAATATTTCTATCACTCCTGATTTGAAACACGTAGTAAATTGTAAACGACCAAAATAATATAAAAAATTAAGTTTCAATTGCTTACGGTTGTTATGCAGGTCGATTCACAAACTCACGGCGGAATATACGGATTGTCTTGATCAAGATCAAATGCAAACAAAACGGGTTATTATATTTCACTTCAAGACTTCAAAGTGCGGAGTCACAATCGCGAAAAGAGAAGAGCCTTCCGAAGAGGTGTTGCTGTATTTATACTAAATCGGTGGCATTCGGAGTATGGCGTAGAAAATTGAATAAAAAACGGAAAAAAGTCTGCTCTGACTTTTTGAGATGCCAAAAACATGACCTATAAGAAACCGGAGATGGAAAACTATGCAAAAGTTAACTCACCACGAAAACTAAGCATGCCCGAAAAAATAAAGGGACGGTAATTCTAGGTAAAGTACGGAAGGCATTGAATTGAAGTTGTAAACAAACCGAAAGTGTGGTTACAGATTTTTCGAATAATTATTTCAGAACTTGTCACCCCGATAACAACGTTATCTAACATACTCTACTATCTAAACATTTCAGTTAATGACTATGAGAGTGAAGCCCAACAGTTATCCAAGTTTCAATATCGTAAAAATAATAATAATATGCTTGTAATAATGAACGGTAATGTTAACGCGAATAAATCTAGGGAGGTTACAGGGTGGCCCAACGAAGCATTATCAGCTGAAGGCCTTATATCACAGTACGGTCAATAAAGTAGTTCTAATCACCGCAGACAGGGTATAAAAATATGATTCGTTACACACTTTTGAGCAACGTGCTTCAGTGAATGAACGTATCTCTATTGAGCAACGTGCTCAAGTGGGTACACGTATCCCTTTCGAGCAACATGCTCCAATTGATGAACGTATCCCTCTCGAGCAACGTGCTCTGGTGGATACACGTACCCCTTCTGAGCAACGTGCTCCAGTTGGACAACGTGTCCTCGCTAAGCAGAACGCTCTCAGGGAGCAACGTGCTCCAGTGGATGGACGTATCCTTCCTGAGCAACGTGCTCCAGTTGGACAAAGTGTCGTTGCTGAACGGAATGCTCGCAGGGAGCAACGTGCTCCAGTGGATAGACGTATCCTACCTGAGCGACGTGTTCAGATGGATACACGCATCTATTCCTAGCAAGATGTTTCAGTGGATACAAGTATCCCTCCTGAGCAAACAGATTCTGTGGGACAAAGTCTCCCACCCGGGCAAAGAGCCCCAGATTTGCATCATACGATCACAAGGAGGCAAAGTTTACGTTTATTTATTCATTTATTTAAACGGATTCACCATTGACAAGTAATTACAATAAATATAACATAACAGTAAACTAATCTAAAAATCTAAGCATACATTTTTAATTGAGTTTTTAAGTATACTCAAAGAGTTAACAAATGGATCAATATTATATTTGTTAAACCATCTTAAACCTCTAGAAACAGGTGAGTTGTATCCGTAATTTGTGTTATGATTTTTTATTGAAAATAATGGAGGGTTCCTAGTTCTATGAGAAGTAACGAAAAGGTTAATTTGATTCAAAAGAAATGGACAATCAACTTCTCCAGATAAGATTTTATATACTAATATCAAATCTGAGTGAAAACGACGTGTTGTAATATCAGTTAAGTTTGGGGTATTTAAAATATTATGGTAATTAAATTGTAGATACGTACCCATTTTGAATGAAATATATTTCAGAAATCTGATTTCAACATTTTCAATTTTTACAATGTCACGTTTATAATAGGGAGACCACACTACAGAGGCGTACTCTAAGTGAGGTCTTACCAAAGAACAATACAATGTTTAGCAGAGACATTATTCATGTGACTTTTGAATGATAATTGCTGTTCAATTGTAACCTCAAGGTCTCTTATTTCGATGACTCTATCAAGAACCATACCATTAATGTTATAATCATAGTTAAGAAAACGTTTTGATCTCGAAAAAGTGATAATATGGCATTTTTCTATATTGAGTTGTAAATTGTTTGTTATGGACCAATCAAGTAATGCATCTAAGTCGTTCTGGTAAATTTGACTATCTAATATATCAGTGATGGTAAGAAATAATTTGAGATCATCGGCAAACATTAAAAATTTAGCATGTTGAAGACATAAGCTTGCGCCACAAAATAACTGAAGCGTAGTGGGTGGCATAGTTGAGATGGAGATGTGATCTCCTCCTCAGCTAACCCCAGTGAAAATTTTGTATTTTAGACTAACTTTGTGCTTGTTACAGGTAGAAACGGCGATGAAGGAAGCTCTTGCCATCCGTAACTCCTCGAGACGAGGATTCGGTAGCTGTAAAACACTGAGCGTACCATCCCAAAACATCCGGTACATCGTTGGGGCGAAATGAGCAACCAAGGTCCTGAGTCACCCTTATGTAAGAAACAGGCCATCGATGAATCGTACAGGAGGAGATAAGAAGCATGACGAGTGACTGGGATTGCGAGAGGATAGATTAGTAGTGTTCGTGTACTGCTTGGGTCAATATACATTTGTTCAGTTAACGGGATTTTTAGTGACGTGAGAGGGTTCTATTATGTATGGTAATATTATGTATGTACATCTACATCACATTGAATAGATCATTTATTTATGGATTATAATTCAACCCTTTATAGGTTACTGGTCGATATTTTGAACGCGGAGAAAAATGATATTCACCGAACAGGTGCCTGTTTTGTTTTCAGCCACCATATGACATATATTTATAGGAGGTGGTCTTTATTTCGACCATATTATAGCTCCTACGAAGATGGTGAGGTTTGTGGCTGAAATTTCGACCAGTGTTCATTCAGTTACACGCGACTTCGGAGGTTACGATTGTGCTTGTGGTGTTTTCTCCAACTTATTGTTTAGTGATTCTGGATAGCACAACTGCAGTTATGTAACAAACATAATGATTTTCATACCGGAATAATTAGCAAATGAACTTCTATTGCCGCTAGGATAATATTCTCATTTTTTTTGACATTACGAAAATTTGTGGTGACATTACCGCGTGTGACTCTGAGAACGATGGTTAGAAGTAATTTAAAATGTTTCAAGTGTTTGTTTCTTGTTTTCCATTATAATTAAAAATGCTTATTGTTGTGTTTCTACAATATTGATTTTTTTGTGTTTGATATTTTCAGTGTCCAAATGCAGTTTGCTTGGGTGTTGATTGGACTCCGGTCGAAACATAGACCACCAAGAAAAAAATACTCCGAAGCGATGTCATATTGTTACATATAATTTACTTCGAGTTCTACAGTGCGATTTAAAATAAAGATGCATTCTTCTCTCTTTGCATCAATTTGCCCTATAAAGGGTTAACAGGATACCATTGAGAAAAAAATGTAAAATGAAAATACAAATTAGTCATACTTGTTCTTTCAACTTATATGAGATTCATGTAACGATTTTCACTAAATCAAAGTTGAAGAAAATCAATCATTCAAAACTTCAGTTTTCACAACAATCGGACATTATGAGGTCATGTTTATGCCGTTTGATGTCAAAAATGCTCTAGGAATCTTTACATGTCAGTCACTTCAATAGGTTTATAGAATAACTTAAGCTTTGTTTATTTCGATTATATGATTATTTGCGCATTTAAAAAAAATAACAAGTACCTAACAAAATCACCCAAATTATTTTAGAAGATAAAGATAACTAAACTCTTCTGCAGCCGGGACCATTTAGGCACTCAACGGGTTTTGAACTTGGCATTGCAAGTCTCCTTAGAGGATTTGATTTCTTCCATGTTTCTATCATCAACACGTTCTGGTCTGGCACAGACTTTTGTACCATCGAGGGTGAGCTGCAAGCAGAATGAGAATGATGTTATTGAAATTATAATGAAAAGCATTCTGACGTTGGAACGCAAATATGACAATAGTATGTTACTGGTTTATTTTGCACTTGAAACCCATTTTTGTTTCAAAACAATATCAGAAATTCTCTATTATTGATATAACCTTTCCACTCTGTACGCCACTGATTCGAAATGACAACTCGATCGTTGTTATGTACAGCTAATTGTTCCGAATGTACTTACCTTTGCCGTACTAGTTCGAGCGGACTGGAACTGGCCTCAAGCTAATGACAGTTATCAGTTGTTCTATTTTGCGGTATAACCGCGTTATTTTGTGAACATATTTTTGGTTAGTCTATAGTTTTGTGTTCAGAACACAAAACCGTCACATTCCCACTCTATCTCTATTTCATTGATGTACCTACTTCACTTTCGAATATTTGACCTTGCTTGTGTTTGGTTCGTCCTGGTTCAGTTGGCAACTATGAATCTTCAGGTGTTCTGTTCACCTGAGTACCTATTAAATTGTCCCAAGGAGAAGTTCCGAGTAGCTTGAGGTTATTCCTGGACTGATCTCACAGACCAAGCAAACAAGGAAGCGCCTTGTCTGATAGTAACAATTTTTGACTTTGACGTCTGGGTAATTGTAAGTGACGATCTTCTGGTTCGATATTTGATGAGTGACGGGGTGGGACCATAGAAATATGTATTATATACTTACTCTAGAATGCTAATCCTGCCAATTTTCACGGCGAAAAGCATGCCGCGTACGCGAACCGTTTACGATGTGCGCATGCGCGTCATCAGTGTAGTTTGCCAAGTTTGAAAATAATTTGGTGTTCCAATTCAGAGTTTGTTGTTGTGAGGCAATAAAATACATGCCATTTGAAAGAGAGAAATTTTACATCGCATTTAGGAATGTTTAAAACCGAAAAGAATCTTTTAGAGATAGATTACTCCGAATTTAAGGTGCAAAAGTAACTTATTCAAAACAATAATGTACCCTATGCTACTGTATTTATAATGACCGTGCAACAGTGCTTTTTCGTCAACAGGAAGACTTGGCACTAGGATCTGTCACTCTTGTCAGAGATCAGAGACGGTTTTTAGAATTTTAGATTTTCTCTTGTCGTTTTGTGTGGTGTTTGTTGTTGTTGGTTATTCTTCCATCATTCGTGAATTTGCATTAATCTTGTTCCTTTAAAGACAATTTCTAATAAAGCCGTTTCTTCCTACAAATAAACAATGAACTGTTTTGTGTTGTGTAAAGGAAAAATACCTTAAAGAAATAATGTTTGGTCAATAATGAAATTTTTTATGTACCTATATGATTTGCTCAAAATAGCTTAAATATTATTATATTTCATCGTCCAATTCTCGATATCACGTTTACCACGTAGTACGTCCAGTCGTATCAGTCACGCACATAGTTTAAAGATTCCAAAAAAACCTTCTCCCTTCTCCCGCGACGCCCCGCCAAGCATCAACCGTCCGCCCGGCAATTAGCCATTCGTCATTCGTCTTCCTGTGCCAGTCGCGTACGTATCTATCGCAGCGCTCCAGAAACATCGTGCTATACGAAACCAGTAAGTACCCTTTTTTTTAAATTTATAACCAAAACCGCTTTTATATAGCTTCCAGCATGCCTCGCTCTTCAAGCAATAGTGATGACGACTGCATGTCGAAAAAAGAAATGCTCAAGAGACTTAAGAAACTAGAACGCAAATATAAAAAAGTCAAACGCCGACATAGAAATAGATCCCGCTCCGGTAGCAGGCGAAGAAATTCACTGTCGTACTCTCGATCTCGAAGCCCACCGGAACGTTTTAGACAGCACCACCGCAGCGTGAGTCGCCCGGGGTCTGACAACAATGGATCAAACGAACGGCGCCGGCGTTCACGGTCTCGAGCAAATTCAAGGTCCAGTGGCGGGGGCCACAACAGGGGCGCTAGGGATTATCACAATCCGAGTGGTTCGGTATCCCATTTTCACAGTTCTGCTTGCCCACGATCGGAAGAAAGTAGAGACCACCGCAATCTGCGTGGTTCGGGGTCTCCCCAGATACAAGACGAGCTACGTTCCCGATCACCAACTTCAAGAGAGAGATTACCAAAACCCGAGTGGTGCGGAATCTCATTTTGAACAGAAGAATGCCAAACGACTGAGAAAGCATCAAAGCCCGGACCTTTCAAATGTTCGCAGAACATACCAGAATTTATCCGATGACGACCGCAGCCCGCGTGGCTCGGCGTTTATGGAAAACCTAAATGCTGGCGGGGATAATAAAACGTGCCCGGCGGCAAGACAACCCGATGACTCACCTGTTTTGCAAATCATGAACAATGAAGACTTACCCGGCGATATTCTAGACATTTTAGGGTAAGACCCTGAGTCAATATCAAAACAGGAATTTAATATTCACCCCGCTCTTGAGAGCCGCTGGAGCAATGTAGTAAAAAGTGGTATTCCCAAACCAGAAAGGAAAAAATTATTGTCAAAATATCCACTTCCCTCTAATTGCAGTGCGTTAACTCCGCCGAAAGTAAACCCAGAAATACTTAACGTCCTTCCAAACGCCCTCTCCAAGAGAGACAAGTTTTCACTCGAATCGCAACAGCAGTTGTGCATCGGCATATCAGCCATTGCAAAAGGCCTCAGTGACGTGCTAGAGGACAGAGAACATATTTCCCACGGAATGAAAAACAAGCTCCCAGAATGTTTTGGCGACTCGGGCAGAATTCTATGCGACCTCATGTACAATATGACCCAAAATAGAAGGCTAGTGATAAACCCCAGCCTCAGCAAATCAGTGAAGGAGATTGTTGACAAAACCCCCATCCGAATTCCTATATGGGTCGGATTTGGGAAACAACATTCAAAGTGCCAAACAGCTTGAGAAAACATCTCAAGAATTGAAACCTACCAAAAATACACAATTTGCAACAAGCCATCCTTTCTACCGGAAACAAGCCAAATATACAGGGGGGGAAAATCATCCTACACCCAGAAGAATGCGAACAATTCTTTAAACAGACAGCGCCCGTCTCGCCGTCTGAGGGAAGTGAGACCGAAAGGGCAGACCTCAAAAATGGACAAGAACAGCCGGAGGAAACGCACGTATTGAAAAAGGTAAGTGGGAAAAATAAAGCAGGCAGATTGAAATATTTTTATACAAAATGGCAGACGCTTACTAATAACGAGGTTATACTTTCCTGGATACAAGGTTACAAAATCCCTTTTCCAAGCACCCCTCGACAGCATAAGCCCTCTCTTCAGTCTTTTTCTGAAGAAGAGGAAACATCGCTTCAACCACCCATCGAGGAGCTCATAAAAATAGGAGCCATCAGAAAGTGTCTGCCTGATAAAAATCAATTCATATCAAACATTTTCTTGAGGAGGAAACCAAGCGGCAAATATAGGCTCATATTAAATCTAAAAAAGCTGAATACTTTTGTATCAGCCCCCCATTTCAAAATGGAGGATTTTCGCACAGCAGCTAGACTGATACAGCCAAATGATTATATAATATCGATAGACCTAGAAAACGCATATTACCTGGTGCCTATGTGCCCAGAACATACGAAATATTTGATATTCACTTTCATGAACCGCCTATACGAATATACCTGCTTACCATTCGGTTTGGCTTCTGCACCGCACTGTTTCACAAAGGTCGTTAAACCCTTGGTTGAAGCTATGCGACGCAGGGGTATTAGGTGCGTATATTACTTAGACGATTTTTTAATAATCGCAAGTACAGATACACAATGCAGAGAGAATGCTGGGTGGGCAATAAAAATCCTTACCGCTGCCGGATTTATTATTAACCCCGAAAAGAGCTCCGTGGAACCACAAAAAACCAAAATATTTTTAGATTTCCTTTTTGACAGCGCAAACATGCACTTAGAAATCCCCGAAGAAAAGCGGATGAAGATAAAATTAATGATTTAATATTACAAAAATTCACAAAAATCAGAGATATCGCAAAACTAATTGGTACACTGATTTCCGTTTGCCCAGCCATCAAATACAGCTGGCTGTATACAAAGTCATTGGAAAGGGGCAAATTTTTAGCACTAGCCGAGAACGGTAATAATTACAATGCCCAAATGAGCCCCAGTCCACTATCTATAGAGGACCTCTCATGGTGGGAAGACCATATTAAAAAATCGTATAACGACATACGTCAAAATTCATTTTCTTTAGTTATCTCCACAGACGCTTCGTTAACTGGGTGGGGGGCGTGTTGTGAACACGATAACACAAATGGTTGGTGGTCACATGAGGAAAAACAAAACCTCATAAGTTACCTAGAACTAAAAATGAGTATAATGCAAACATTCTTGTTCGCACCGACAATACAACAGCAATGTCATACATAAACCGCATGGGTAGCATACAACAACTGAAACTTTGCAAACTCGCCAGACAGATCTGGCAATGGTGCGAAAAGCGGAACATCTGGCTTTTCGCATCTTACATTAGCTCGAAAGACAATTAGGAAGCAGACAGAGAATCTCGAGTACTACCCGGGGACACTGAATGGTCACTTAATAATAAGTACTTCAGAAAAATTATAAATAATTTTGGGAAACCTAAAATAGACCTCTTTGCAACTAAGGAGAATTCAAAATGTGAACGCTACATTTCCTGGAAAAAATACCCGGGATCACTAGCAACTGACGCATTCACAGTGCCATGGAGCGGAGAATTTTTTTATGCCTTCCCCCCATTCTCCCTTATATTGAGGGTATTACAAAAAATTATTTCTGAAAAAGCCGAAGGCATACTTATAGTACCATTCTGGCCAACGCAAGCGTGGTTTCCTCTTCTACAGAAGATGAAACTATCTGAGTTGATGATAGGCCCCAGTGACGATTTACTCCTCTCTCCTTGCAGGCAGCAACACCCCCTATCCAAGAACCTTGTCCTACTGGCTACGAGTTTCTCGGGAAAGCATTTCGCCTTAGAAATACCCCGGAATGTGCCATCCACACAATAGTTCACTCAATATCAGAATCCACACTGAAGCAATATGAAACTACGTTCAAACTATGGTGGCAGTATTGCCAAGAGAAGAAAGTTTCTCCTTACCTTGCAGAAGTGGCTGAAGTTATAACATTCCTTCAAAAAGTTATGACAGACAGAAACCATAAATACGGTACAATCAACTCACATAAATCGGCTCTTTCTCTCATCCTCAAGACCAACCTAGAAGAAGACACCAGATTGAAACGTTTCATGAAAGGAGTGTCAAAACTCAAACCATCCACACCCAGATACGACTGTACCTGGGACCCTCAAATGGTCATTTCCCACATAAAAGGAATGAGTAATAACGAAAACCTCTCTTTGAAATCACTCTCGATGAAACTGGTTACGCTTTTACTCCTAGTCACAGGACACAGGTTACAAACAGTAACCTTAATACGGATTTCAAACATTTTGGAATCTGAATCAGATATTCAAATCCCGATCACCGACAACATAAACATCGAGAACCAAAGCAACACAACCTTGCTTACAACTCCCGTTTTATAGAGAAGACAACAAACTCTGCGTAGCGTCGACCTTGAAACATTATATAGAAGTAACACGCTCAATCAGAAAACCAGACCAAGAGTTCCTCTTCCTGACGCATAAAAAACCTCATAATACCGCCAACAAACAATCCATCAGCAGATGGGTGAAGAATATGCTACAACAATGCGGCGTGAATACTACAGTGTTCAAACCACATTCGACACGACATGCCAGCACCTGCCAGCATTCAAGGGAGGCATCTTCGTAGAAGCAATCATGAAGACCGCCGGATGGAAAACAGAATCAACCTTCACAAGATTTTACAAACGCCCGATGATACGCTCCAATGAATTCGCTAATGAAATATTGAGAACGACACACACAAAATGAACATATACTTTGTATGCCCCTCCGTGGGGATAGCTCGAACGGAGAGCGCCGGTTCACCGATATCTGAAGCCAAGCAATGCTATGCGTGGCGGTGGTTTGGATGGGTGACCTACGGACCTCCTTTCGATATTCTCCTCGGATCGTGCTAGGAATCGCACGTAAAAAGGTAAGACCTCGTTAATCCTTGGCTCGCACAAGTTTCGACTTTTGAGGGCTGCCGTTCGTAAGGGGACGACAGCTGGTTAACGGAAAAAACAATTTTAACAATATAAATATATGTGTAAAAAAATAATAATAATAATAATAATAATGCATGCAAAAATAACCTTTCAGCGTCATTCATTATTCCATACCTAGCCTCAACTTGTCAGGCACTTCAAGTACAAACCATATATAATAACCAAATATAATTGATGATCAAACGAACTTACCTGAAGTGAAGTTCGATCATAATTATATGAAGCGTCCAATTCGTAGATATCACTTCCCACCCTGCCCATAAACAAGATAATTTAAACCCAAGCGCAATTATGGGGATCTCTGAAAATAAATGGCTAATTGCCGGGCGGACGGTTGATGCTTGGCGGGGCGACGCGGGAGAAGGGAGAAGGTTTTCGGAATCTTTAAACTATTTGCGTGACTGAAACGACTGGACGTACTACGTGGTAAACGTGATATCTTCGAATTGGACGCTTCATATAATTATGATCGAACTTCACTTCAGGTAAGTTCGTTTGATCATCAATTTTAGCTTGACAAAGAAGGCATGATTCATGGTTATTTTTCTTAAGAAGAGACTCCAGCAGAACATTTGATTGAGGAAATTGTAATTTGTGGCAGACATTTTCCTCATGAAGATTCATGTGAAAACGCCAATAGAATAATTTGAAACCTAGTGCAGTACCAATACTGTTCCTGCGTAAGCATGCATGGCGAGTGATACAACTTTCTGCCACACCGCTTATATTATGAGTTCTAGATTCCTACAAAAAGTACCATACATAGAATTGCCTCAGAAAATTAATGTCAATATGGAAGTGCTTTCCTTTGATGGTAAGGAAAATGCTTCTGGCTTCACCTTTTCATGCACCCCCATTGTGAAAATTGCACCAAGGTAATCTCTTCAAATCATTTAAATTAAATGCAGTTGCATATTTTGATATAAATCATTCTAGAAAAAAAACTTCGAGCTTCCAAGCATCCAATTTTATGAATCCTATTTGAGTTGAAATTATTCATGATATTAGCTGAATTAAATTATCATAGTTTTTTGTACTATCAATTCATTTTCCAATCCAGCGCTTCCTTGAAATTCGCACCGACGATTTGGGGTGGTTCCGTAAGTTTTACTTGGTTAACTTCAGCAGAAAAGTGGATGTGATACCAAAAATCAGTCGCTTCAGAGCGATAAATGATAATAATAACCGTACTCTACTTTCTGATGGCCTTTGCTGAATATTTGGCATCATGAATATTTGAAAATATGTATTCAAATCGTCTGAATACAAATAGCAGGTATAAGTAAAATGAGACTTACAACCTAGATTCAGAATTAACGTTTGTTAATCTTCACAAGTATCATAATATTTTCCTTAAACCGGACCTGTTACAAAAATCGCTAATGACGCGCATGCGCATTGCGGACTAGCCAGAACTTTTTAAAACACTTTCGACATGGGGATCAGAATTCTAGAGTAAGCATATAATATATGTTTCTATGGGTGGTGTAGCTGTACTGTATACCTCGTGCTATTCACTACCATGGAATAATGGACTTTTTTTGTATTTTTAACAATTTTTTACTTTCTATTGACATACAATCATAAATTATAATTATTTCTTATATTCGACTGTCTCGTTAGCAACTGTATAAACTCAAAATCATTTATAGGGAAGCACAAACAATATCAATAAATAATAAACTGTAACAGGTGGGAAACGAAGCTAAACTGAGCACACGCTATCACTTTCCGGTGAAACAGAAAGAGATAGCGTATGCTTCGCTTCGCTATCGCTATGCGAAATAAGTTACAGAGTCCTAGCCGCGGTCTAACTAACCAGTTGAAGATATCCAATTCAATTTTGATCATCAATGGTGGATCTTGGGAAAATTCATATCTGGAGATTTCCTCATATTGTTTGCGATATTTGACGCTTTATATTTTGGAGGTTATCTCCTGGTCGGTGTATCCTGATTTTGAGGTTAGGAGGGCATGTCATCGCTGGAACAAGAAACTAACTATCAGACAGCAAACAGACCATCAAAGCTGTTACTAGAACCCTCACACTCAATGGTATTTGCCTTTTGCCCTACTTATGGCTCTATACGAGTGTAATCAGAAGTCAGACTGGTATTGTTTATTCTAGGGTGTTACTGCTCCGCTACGGTTTCACTGTTACTGATCCGCTACTGTTACTACTCCGCTACGGTTCTACTGTTCCGTTGTTCCACTACTATGATTGTTTCACTGTGATTGTTCTGCAACCGTTCATTAGTGCTCCACTGTTTTTTCCTGCTGTGTCGCTAGAGTTTCATTATTTCTCTATGGTTCCGTATTCCTGCTTTTCGTCCCCTATTATTGAGATTCTCCGTTGATGGTATTCGTCCCAGCTGTACACGTACTTCGTTTGATTGTGCACACCAGTATTCACCAAGGCACTAGATTATTGAACTACAACCGGTGAACTGGCATTATTAGAAAATCTAGTCACAATATCAGATAAGTATAGGCAAAGATTGAGCCACTAAGGGATATCAATATTTTTTAGCTATCATCGTGACGTCACAGGCATAGCCCTCACTGCAGGTTTAAATTGATATACTTATACGATACACTACTCTCAATAATAGCATACACACTAACTCATCTTGGTAGTGCCATTTTTACATTCATTTCATTTTGTATTTTATGCCGAATTGTGCACAAACAGCGTGTGTAATATCAATCGATATATTTTATTAGTGAGGGACATGAATATTTCTTTTATTTTGGTCGAAATTATCCAAGCGTGAGGAAGGACAAAACCTCTACATATTTAAATTTCATTGAACCTCATATTTCAATCTTATCGAAATCAATTTTTTATTGGCGATTCCACGTCCGAAACTGAGCTACTGGGTATGTCAGTGGCGTGAAACATCATTGCACATTCACTGCTCTCCTTTCCTAAATTTCGCCCCAACAAACTTATTTTTTAAAAGTTTTTCTCACGGATCAATACATTCAGATTCTTATCGATGCAGAGTCTTCCAAAATAATTACATGAGAACACCAAATAGAAATCCATATGAAATTTAGATTGGAAGATTTTCAAAACATTGCAGCTATTTTTTGTGTCATCATGGGCAAGTGAATATGGATTTTTCAGCATACGAAGTGTTTCAATAAGTACTTAATGATCATTTCTAATTTCGAAGTCTTAAAGTGAATTATAGCGGAATGGAACTCAAACTCAATCATTTGCAAGTGCTTTATCATAGAATCTAGATATGAGCGTTTTCAATTGATCATCAAGTACCGATGTATTTCCCCCGAATAGTCCAAGAGCCAGAGAAATTTATCAAGACAAGTTATTTTATAGTTGATCACAGTAGAAGTGTACACAAACATACCTCAGTCAAACAAAAATGAGAACAAAAGTCTCAGGTGTACTATTAAAGTTGTCCTAACTACCGTGGTAATGAAATGAATCTGCGTAACAAATTCTGTATTATACAGGGTGTCCGGTAAACCTTGTACAATATTGAAACTGGTGATAAACCAGGTCATGACTGTTCAGAATATCGAAATATCACCTCATTGAAAATATCACCGTTTTCGAAATAATAAGCATTTTTTAAATTTCTGGAAAATCACTACCTCACGTTGGATTTTTGAGTGCCATGTCTACAAATTGAGTGATTCAAATATTTTTGCTGCTGAAGATTACTGATGAGTGATACTTTCAGATGTATAAAACAGTTTTTAAGAAAAGGGTGCAATTTTTCAAGAAATGAGGGTAAAATGCCAGATTTGAGTTTCACCTATTTTTTTAACAACAGTTTGACATTATTGTTTGAAAAAAATGTAACCAAGTGGAAGTGGATATTTATTAAAAAACAATGCCGATATGCACACTCTACCATGGTATAAGACATATGATAATTATTTTTGGACGGAGTATACTTTCGATTATATTAGAGTGATGTTATTCTGAGCTAAAATCAACTCTATTGGACTCTGTCAGTACTGTATTTTATTTTTATCCTATCAGGATGAAATGATTAAATAATTATGAGTAATAACGAATCAACTGCGTAGTAGCATTCAATGAGATGTAGGGAAGTAAATACTAATTCAACGTTTTTTTGAATCATCATACACTATAAACCACAATAACGATTATTCAACATCGCACTGAATAATATTACAAAAATGTTATTTTCCATCCACTCGTATGCAGAGACAACATCTTTTCAAGAAGAACCTATTCAAATGCGTAATAGGTTATAGCCCCCAAATCAGCGCGTCTCTGAGCGACATAAATGTAGTGCATATGCGCATTTTCTCGGGGAGTATAACGTGTGCAAGGCATGACAAAGAAATAAATACCACAGAATGAAACAAGCGGAATAATTTCAAAAAACTACTACAGAAGTCAAAAGTTGTTCAAACAGAATGTGACAGCACCTACTAGATTTTTTCAATCCTATTCACAAAAGATCCGTTTATGAACAATGCTGTATTTTAATTTTTCATTAGGAAACTATTGCTTCTACGGACACAACACAGGAGTTAGGAAAATTTTTAATTTTCGACAAGGATTCACCTCCTAAAAAATTTAGCACTTATTTGGTTACACCCTGTAAATCTGTCGGTCTCTGAAACTTCGTTGGAATCTGGATGTTCGACAATTGCGACATTTATCACAACAATTAGTATTAATCGGTGCCATATCGTATAATCGACATTTCAGTTTGATAATTTTATTAGGCTTAGGGCAGAGGTACCACCTATGGCCAGGTTAAGAGAAATATATATCTTTTAATATTGCTATTGATTACCAAAACTGTGGAACAAAAAAATGCAAATGAATTAGTATAGTTGTAGGTGTCCTCTATTGAATTGAATAGATGAAATATTTTGTTTTTAAGAAATAACAATTTTATAACAATTTTTAGAAAAAAATGTGAAATTCACCACTTTTGGCCCCCTTCATCCCACTTATGACCACATGTTTTACCACTTACGGCCAGATATTCACCAGAGCTGTTCAATATGGTAAAAAATGAAACTCTATTTCACGAACGATTATCTGGAATTTTTTTGCCACTTTTTTTAGAAGGTCAAAAACTGCTATATCCATTGGTTGGAGGATATGTGTAGCGTTAAGGATCAGTGCTATTAGAATAATCTCCTGTTCGTGTTCCCGACAAAATTTGCTTAAATGTAAGGATAAATGAGAAATATGTCCATCTAGGAACACGAACAGGAAATTGTACTTCGTTCTCCTTTAAATACGGTAAAAAAACATTGGAGAAATATTCAAAGAAAAATTCTGCGATCATCCATTCCATTCTCGCTTTTTCCAATTCCCCAGCCTTGAGGAGCTAATTGTACTATTGTTCTAGGTATTCTGTCATTATTAAATATTGTTAGAGGAGGTGCAAATTCTCATGAGCAATTTACAGCAAAAAGTGTAGTTACGTTTTCTTTATATAACGAAGTTCTTTCATCGTAAACGTGTTTTCCACGGGGACCGAGAATATTTCCACTTTTTGGAGCTAGAGGAAAACCTGCTCCATCCATGTTGAACACTCGATCTGGTTGATTCAACACATGAAGTGCATTGATTTCCTCCAAAGTGTTATGGATGTCATCGAATCATTTTCGAATTCTTTCCTCTGTCACAGCGCCTCTACCATTGTATATGTATTCAGTTCTTTTTTGTGAAAAATCCTTGTACCTCTTCAAAAAGCGTAATACCACTTTCTTCCGGGCATATTATTCGAAAACGGTGTTTTTATATTCAACTGGCTAACCGATGTTAGAAGACCATCTTTATCTATAGGAAACTCCATTTTGGCGCAATTAAGTGTCCAATTAACCAGTATTTTTTCTGTATCTTCCCCAAGGAACGAATAGAAGCCACATTGTCCAGTTGAATCTCTTGGAGATTTTCCACTTGTTTTATTTCGAGGAACCGAAAATATGCCTTTGAAACAGCCCTTCCGCCAGCGATGGCGTCCAATGCCAACTTTACTTTTGATGGAGAATACTGAAACTTTGAAAGTTTCTGTATTTTTCCTGATTGCACTTATCAACAATTAACATACATTTGGTCTTTTTTGCAATAATGAGCAACATTTCATAGTGCTCTTGTTGTTCCGTCCAAAATAAGTATCGAAATAACGGATGGCCATTAGTGGATTTTGCAGTTCCACGTATAGCCACCTCTATGGCCATAAGTAGAAACACGCTCATATTTTATTTCCACTAATGGCCATAACGATTTTAACAAAAAAAACAGTTTGTGGATCTATTATAATAAAAATATAAATTCAAGGACAACTCACTAACTTTTGTGCAATATTGAATACAATTTTTTGTGTAAAAATTCACCAGGTTAGAAGATGATTGAGGATAGATTTCTTAAGGAAAATGTTAACAATTTCCATCACTCGATGTATCTAGTCTCTCTCACATTTATACTGAAACTAAAACTCATTTTCAAAACTTCTCATGGCACTCCCCCAACTACCAACATTCAAACGCTTCGATTCCCGCGCTAAATTTGATTTTAAATTTGCAAGGAAGCTTATTATTTCAAGGAACTACCAGGAGTGGCCATAAGTAGGGTGATGGCCATAAGTGGTGCCTCTGCCCTAATTACATGAAAAGTTAATTTTATTGACATTCTATTTAATGCTACCAAGCAGTTTTTTCTTCATTATTAATAATAATTTCCACATTTTATCTTGATAAAATCGAAATAAAATAATTTTTGGGCGTAAGTATAAAAGTTGATGGAAGCCTAGAATAAAACCACGCCTAATTCAATGGAAATCACTTCCTCAAAAAATAATTATAGTTTGTTTTATATCATTCAATCAATCAATCAAAATATGCTTTATTATCAAAGAATAATTTTTTATTGACAAAGCGTGTACCTATGTACAAGTGTAAATCAAATGATATTAATAATATTTTATAAATATATGTATAAAAATAGTCATAAATTAAATTAAATTGAAGACAAAACAGTCCATCAAATATTGAAATTGTCACACAAATATGCAAATAATAATAATAATGATAATAATTGTATATATACACATATACACACATATATAGTCACATACATTTTTTAAATATGAATAATACAAATGTTAAAATAAAAAAAATTAAAAAATCTAATATTTTAAAAATTTAAGAAATCTCCAAAATTCAAGAATACAAAATATAAAAAATTGTAAGATTTAAAAATTATGGACAATAAAAGGGTAAATGGTATCACAGTATATACTTTTGGTTCATTTATCATTCTATTCTATCCACATAATATTCATCCAAACTATAATAGACTCTATTAGAAAGAACTTTTTTAACTGCTTTTCTGAGGCTGACGTTGAACGATATATCTTTAATATTATTTTGAAGGTGGTTGTACATTTTGCAGCCGTTATATATAATTGAATCCTCAACGAGAGTGGAAGATGGTAATGGTACCTTGAGATGATTACTTTGACGGGTGTCGTACCTACTCTCTGTAATGAAATTTTGTTTGTATTTATTTATGAGACACACTGTTTCAAGTATGAATATTGACACAACCGTGAGTATTTTGTGTTGTTCGAAATGAGGTCTACACGATTATCGAAATTTTAGTTTACAGAGGTATCTCAAGGCTCGTTTTTGTAAAACAAGAACACTCTGAAGAACATTACCACTGCACACCCTCCAGAATGGGATACCGTATCGCAAATGTGACTCTAACAAGGAGTAGTATACTGTCTTCGCGGTTGGGTATACTAGTTCATTTGAAGCAATTTTCACAGCATAACAACCAGAGGACAATTTTTTATTCAAGTTTTTTACATGTTCGTTGAATTTAAGACCGTTGTCAACTTATAACCCTAGAAATTTCGAAAGCACACTGTTTCATTCAGATAATCAGATCATTCAAAGCAATATCAGCCACTACACATTTGAAAGACACTATCTTGGTTTTCGATATATTGAGGGATAAAAGGTTCGAGTCGCACCACTCTTTGACTTTTACTATATCTGAATTAATGATTTGATGAAGATCAACTTCCTTATCTTTATGCCATAGTATGGTGGTATCATCGGCGAACAGGGTGACATTTCCTGAAATGTCTAGAGTTGTCAGGTCGTTAACATACAGTAAGAACAAAATTGGACCCAAGACCGATCCTTGTGGAACACCACATTGTATATTACCCAAGCCTGAAATTGATTTTGTCCTAACTACTTGTGTGCGACCAGATAAATATGTCGTAAACCATGAATGTGCTTTATCTCGAAAGCCGTAACGATGAAGTTTCCGCAGCAGTATCTCATGATTCACACAGTCAAAAGCCTTAGATAAATCACAAAATACAGCCGCGGCCACTCCACCATCATTGATTCTAGTATAAAGTTCACATAACAGTGAAAATATTGCATCATTGGTGCTCTTATTGCACTGAAATCCAAACTGTTTGATGCTCAATATATCATACGCCTGCAAATGGTCAAAGATTCTCTTCTTAACGAGTCTTTCGATGATTTTTGCAAAAGTGGGAATCAGAGAAATGGGCCTGAAATTCATGGGAGAGTTCACTTCACCACTTTTATAGATCGGTATAACAATAGAAGTTTTGAGAAATTATGGAAATATGCCTTCCTAGAAGGATTCATTTATCACAGATACTAATTGATTCAGGGCATTATTGCATCATTGGTGCTCTTATTGCACTGAAATCCAAAATGTTTGATGCTCAATATATCATACGCCTGCAAATGGTCAAAGATTCTCTTCTTAACAAGTCTTTCGATGATTTTTGCAAAAGTGGGAATCAGAGAAATGGGCCTGAAATTCATGGGAGAGACTTCACCACTTTTATAGATCGGTATAACAATAGAAGTTTTGAGAAATGATGGAAATATGCCTTCTTAGAAGGATTCATTTATCAGAGATACTAGTTGATTCAGGGCATTATTTGAAAGATTTTCCAAAATCTTAACTGAAATGTCATCAATTCCAGTTGCGGTTTTATTTTTAATATCATGTAACGTTTCTTTCATTTCATCAATGTTAGTGTCGTACAAAATTAAGTTTTCATTAACACTCACGTTTGCTAAATGTATTAGTGGATAATAGGCTACGGTTATATTTTTTGTCAGTTCATCTGCAACTGAACAATAGTACTCATTTAAAGTGTCTGGATTCATCTCCGGATCTATCTTCTTTTTGAAGTTCTTTCCTAAAAGATCATTTACTATCATCCAACTCTCCTTTGATTTGTTGGTGGCACCATCAATGCGATCTTTATAATAATTTTCCTTTGCTAACTTTATCATCTTTCGATATACCGATCTGTAATTAGTGAAGTAGTTATGAAAAAATCTGAATTTGTATATTTTCTGATATAATGCAGAGATCTCATGTTTCTTGCAGAATTCTTTAATCCTTTTTTATCCATTACTTTATTCGTTTGTTTTTGATCTTTCGAATGGGAAAAATATCATTGAAAATGTTAATGAGTTTATTATGAAAGACTTGAAATGTATCATTGATTGTGGTAGTTGATTCCCAATTTGTTTGCTGGCATTTTTGTTAGAACCTATTATAGTTGGATGCAGTATATAGCCTACCACATTTAAATTTCTCATTCCTACATTTTGATTCGATGTAACCTAGTGAGCAAAAAACAGCCTCATGGTCAGATAGACCTGCAGATACCACCTAACAAGTGACCTACTCAGAGTCTAGGTTACTGCATATATAATCTATAGCAGTACTACTGTATTGTGATATTCTGGTATCCGATTTCACATGCACTGTCAAATCGAAAGCAGTCAGGAGATTGATTAGTGACTGTGATATTACTCTCCTTATCATTAAAATTTATATTAAAATCACCTGTTAATATTATTCTGCATTTCGCAGGAAGATCGTTCAATATTGACTCCAGTTCGTTAATAAGGATGAGGGTCTGACAAAGGTGACCTGTAAATTCATAATATATACATATTGATTTTCCTACAGAAGCTAATGGAAAACTCAAATGCTTTTTCCTGTAATAGATTATCAAATTTGGTGATATTGGTAAAAAGTAATTTATCAGTTAATGAGTTTTTTTCTAATATCAAGGTTCCGCCATGAGTTGCTGTTTTTCTACTATATTTTGAAATAACGTTATAGTTTGGTAAATAAATAGGCTCATCATTTTTGAGCCAATGTTCGGTTAGTATCACTATTTGTGGAAAGTTCAAATTCTCTAAGAATATATACAACTCATACCATGGTAGAGTCTGGACAGAATGAGCATTCTTTTGAAATGAATGTCCACTTTCAATGGGTTATGTTTCTTTCAGTCAATAATGTCAAACCTTTTTTAAAAAATTGAGGAAACTCAAATCTGTCATTTTACCCTCATTTCTTGAAACTGTTTTTCACTTTCTGAAGAACTGTTCTGTACACTGAAAGCATCACTCATCAGTAATCTTCAGCAGCAAAGATATTTGAATTCGTCTCAATTTATATTCATAGCCCTTAAAAATACAAAGTTAGGTAGCGATTTTCCAGAAATTCTTAAAATGCCCATTATCTCGAAAATGGTGATATTTTTATTGAGGGAAAATTTCCGATATTCTGGATAGTCATGATCTGGTCTATCACCAGTTTCAATATTGTACAAGGTTTACCGGACACCCTGTATATGAATGGAAGTAATGTCATTCTGCCAGCTGAATATAGGGACAGAGCTGGTCAGTCAGCCACAATGTGTGTACAATTAAGGAATGATTTGCAATCGTTAAGCCGGCTACTCACACGCCTGCCGCAGAGGCAATCTAGGGTGCCGAGTGATTGGGGCAATCTAGGAGGCGTCTCTAAACACATATAGTTGTCGTCAAACATATAAGATAAATAAAAAAAGCCGCAAAAAATGGTCTTATCTTTTCCTGGAACGTGCCACATAATGTTGGGGGCAAGTGGTACAAGAGTTTGAAATAGCTAGTGCATTATAGGTAACTTCGCCATGGGTAAAGAATTTTTCAATTGCATCAAATTCATTATTGACAGAGGATTAATTAATCCAATTTTATTTAGATCAATGAGTATACTAGAGATCGATACTAAGTACATAGATACGAGTAATTCAAAAAATATATGCAGTATAATGATTCAATTTATCATTAATGTAAAAGTTATTCAACAAAAAAATTACAAATAAAAGACATTCTTGTATATACAGGGTGTTCATTCAGTACTGCATTCTTCACGACTCAACATCTGGATTAACAGGAATTCAGATATTTTTGTTCAGATAATTTAAAATTGATCTAGAGAAGGGAATTCTCAAATAAGTGCATATACCAACATGGTCTTCCATGAAAATAAAAAAGGCCAGCTTCACGTGCAGTTATTTTTCGATTCCCGACGAGCACTCCCCTCCCCTCACTCTCGGATCGAAGTTGCATGCCAAACTACACGCACATTCAAATATAGTACGCCAACTTCATTCCTCGAAGCTTCTCGATAGCTAGTGGGCCTTTTTTCGCGATGTGTTCTTTACATTCAAAGAGAAAAATTGCATGTATAAAATTAGAAAATGAAGATTCCAGAAGAAAGACACAGAGTATTGGTCCAAAAATGGTACTTGCGCCGAAATCACATTAAGACTACTCGAAGCAACTATACCTATCTTCTCGTTACAATTCAATTCGACTGTTCTTCTCTACAGTCGGAGCGGCGCGGGAATTGTCCCATCACTTTCAGTTTTGGATGACTCCTCTGTTCGAATCGCGCTAGAAGTTTGAGAAGGTTGGAACGTCTCGCGCCGCGTCAGATGCGAGAAGCGCCAGGCGCATGTTGACACTTCACGTTCGAATTTGGAGTGGAGCGATGGAGTGTCACTTTGGAAGTAACGAAAAACTGCACGTGAAGGGCCCACTTAATTTCAACTTTCCAATTGATCGCTCTGTGTTTCATTTATATGAACTCTCTGTAATTCTATGTTTTCAGATTGAATAGTGCGTTGCCACGCTATCATTATTTATACAGATTTTATTGCGAAAAATCACTTCACTTTGAACTGGAATAATACTTTCGTAATTGAAGATTTTCTAATAGATGATATGCACAATGTGTGATTTTTTTCTGATTGAAGCTCTCAGTGTGGTATGTCAATGATCAATTGTGCTAAAATTCCAAAATTATATTTATCATATGGGTGTCTTGAACGGACTTTTCATCCGACACAATTACATTAAATTTTGGTGCCAAATATAGTTTTCTCGATTTTTATCGGTGATTTCTATCAAGTTTTAGTGCAATCATATATTTATTTCTTACATAAAATTTAATGTACTTTCATATCCTAAAATCAAATTTGGGAATATAATCAATATTGGACACTGGCATTCTGTTTCGTACAATTATATTTTTATTCATCTGCTCTTGGGTATTTTGTGACTCCCTAAAGTATTCTGAATAGCTGGGAAGGTGAAAAACATACAGTCTAACTCCCACCATCCGGTTATATCTCATTTCCACTGGATGTAATGGATCGCCTTCGTTGGATATCTTGAATAGTATGTGATTGGTGATCCTTCAGTAATTAAAGTAAATTCAATATTAATTTTCAACTTTAACGCCCTGCATCTCAAAAACGAATTGTTGTCTTTTACATGTTCACCTATAGCCATTATTTTCTGTGCAATCTGAGAAATTAATGAAAGGACTGGTCCACCTTAGGAATCATCCTGTATGAGCATATATCGTGCTAGTCCTCACATTTCCTCAAAAAAAAAAACAATCACAAAATATATATTTCTGCCAAAAATGCATAGTACCACGCCATACACACCTTATATGGTATTCACATGAGAATATTGGCAAAAATCAGTGTGAGTCAATATCAATACTTACATAACTTCAGGAAATTACCAGAAAATTAATTCCTATTTTGTCAATAACCAAACAGTTTTTCAGACTAAAATCGCCCTAAATCAATAAATAAAATTATTGACATCTCTACCTTTATTCAAATTATTCCACCTATCGCCCCCACGTAACACTTAGCGCGGAAGATGTAAAGGCCCGCACAGCAATTAGGAATGTTTTTTCCATGCAGGGTCGGGCGTAGTTATAATAGAAATCACAGCTGTTTGCGGCACGCCCAGCTATTAGCAAATTAGATTTCGACGGGGCAGTTGTTTACCCAATCTAAGGATACTAATAATTATAA
This sequence comes from Chrysolina oricalcia, assembly GCA_944452925.2. Lineage (NCBI taxonomy): Eukaryota > Metazoa > Arthropoda > Insecta > Coleoptera > Chrysomelidae > Chrysolina > Chrysolina oricalcia. The sequence continues at coordinate 16,481,115 of OX101826.2, forward strand.
AAATGGATTATTCTGAATACAAAAGTTACAGTGCTTTTGTTAAATTAACTTGAATAATCTGCACGCATCACAATATTTATCGGCATATGTACAAGTCCCACCCTGGTTGGCGGCATGGGAGTCAATTTCATGCTAATCGACCATTTTTTGCGCCTTTTTTTATTTATCATATATGTTTGACGACAACTATACCTGCCGTTCAGTGCGACAATGAACGTTCCGCAGAACAGACTACCACTTGAGTCGTGAAGATGGTGCCAAAACTGTCAAAAAATAAAAAGATTGGCATTGCCTTGGTTGCCTTGGCTGCTTCCGTGATGCTACAGAAGAAAAAGGAAGTACTGGATGAAGAATTGGTAACAGAAACGAAAAAAATTGTGTCACATGAACGTTATGCAAAAATTGGAAGTTGATGATTTTAAAAACATTTTACGGTTGGAGCCGCCCTGCAAATGAGGCGATCTAGGAAATCGGCCCTGTTTGTCTACACACGTCACAATCTAGGAGGCAATTCAGGGTCAACCCCACTTTCACACCTTAGATTACCCCTGCGGCTGGTGTGTGAGTAGCCGCATTTACTGTTATATCAGTACTGGAGAGACTTGTGCGAGCTAGTCCTAGCCGTCGACTTTGAATTTGTGATGCCATGCACGAGACCGATGACCATGCTGGGCATCGAACATGAAATCCACGACCCTATGATTGACAGGCATACGTTCTTCCATCACGACCTCTATACCCACACTTCAAAACTTTTATGGGGGTAATAATCTGTATATTAACCTTAATCTAAATGCAGCAGGCATCTTGCTTATTACTTTTTTACGAATAACATTTCAAAATGTATTGTATGGTAATACTATTTAAGAATTTATGTACATCCACATCACATTGAATAGATCATTTATTTATGTTTTATAATCCAACCCTTTATAGGTTACTGATCGCGGAGAAAAATGATAGTCACCGAACTGGTACCGGTTCTGTATTCAGCGAGAACACACTATATGACATCCATTTATAGGCGGTGGTCTTTATTTCGACGATTGTATAGCTCCTGCGAAGATGGTGAGGTTTGTGGCTGAAATTTCGATCAGTGTTCATTCAGTTACACGCGACTTCGGAGGTTACGATTGTGCTTGTGGTGTTTTCTCCAACTTATTGTTTAGTTATTCTGGATAGCATAACTGCAGTTATGTAACATACATAATGATTTTCATACCGGAATAATTAGCAAATGAACTTCTATTGCCGCTAAGATAATATTCTTATTTTTTTGACATAACGTAAATTTGTGGTGTCATTACCGCGTGTGACTTTGAAAACGATGGCTAGAACTAGTTTAATAATAGTAAGTAGGTAAGTTTAAGTGAACTATAAAATGAATATGTACAATCTAGAATATGTGTAAAATCTAAAATATTAAATATAAAATGTAATATATGATACATAAAATATGAAATGTAGAATGTAAAGTCATAAAATGTAAATAAAGTGTAGAATGTAAATAATAACAATACAATACAATTATCAATAAACGATGAACAATACAATGAACAATAAACATCTTAAACGATGACATACATGTTAAATCAGTTTTCGCTGGTTTAAGGTTTTAAAAATGTATTGACTTTATTTACAACGTTACAATATTGTTAAATACAATTTATCAAAATATAGTGATTCGAAGACTGGCAAGACTTGAATGCCGTCTTCTCTTGGGTTCTAGAAATGTATAAGTTCGGGAATACTGCGTATTTCGGTTAGTCCACGAAGACCTTCAAACTGCTCTTGGAATATCCTCTAGCTACTGCGTAGTGGCTGGTGCAATGTTTACTGAATGTGTTGCAATTCTGGTACAAAGGACTCATTCAGGATTCTGATATAACATACATAAAACAACAAGACAGTATATATAAAAATGTCCAATAGATATCAAATATAGTGTACGCATGGAAATTAAAATTTGAAATTGTGTATCAAAACATTTTTTTTATCACTCCCTCGAATAGCCGTAGCAGCTCAGCTCTTTGGTTTTGAAGGATGTGCTTCTTCAATGCTCCTTTGAAGCTGCTGACTTTTAAAATAGATTTTATTATTTCAGGAATTTTATTGTTTAATTAAGGGGCGAAATAAGTAAAAGCGTTGAGTGACGACATTGACCATTAAAGGTGTAATGAAGTGATTTCGCTGACGAGTATTATACTGATGGGAAGGGAACAATGCTGTATGTTTGCTTGCATGATATTTAACACTGGTGCATAACAAATACAATTGTCTTATGTCTAACATTTGTGTTTCCGTGTATAGATCATCAGAAGGATATCTATGGTTTTTGGAAAATATAATTTTAAAAAAACGCATTTGCATAACTCCAATAATATTAATATGAGTATTCAGAGCTCCACCCCACACTGCTATTGTATAGCGAATGTGACTTTCCACACGAGAATAGTACAAAGTTTTTAAGTTCTTCAGCGGCAGGATTTCTTTGAGCCTCCTAAATTTGAATAAAATTTTCCTCAGCTTAATAACAGTATACTTTATATGTAGATCCCATTTTAGATGAATATCAATAACTACTTCCAAATATTTCACCTTATGCTCTTGTTGAATATGAAAGGGTGTTTCAGTACTAATCGTTAGTTGATCGAATCGAGGCATTCCAACAGAATTATAACAGAACGAAACGTAACATGTTTTATCTACATTAACTTTTATCCAACTATCGTTTTATGAGAGGAAATTCTGTTTCCGCTTTAATTTTCAAAGAATTCCAGTCATCAGCTTCATAAAAGATGGCTGTGTCATCTGCAAATCCAATTATGTTTCCACTATTATTCAATGAAAAGATTTCGTTGATATATATATTGAATAATGTTGGTCTGAGTACAGAACCTTGTGATACGCCACAGTCGATCTCAATACGTCATCGATTCTAACTTTCTGGCTTCTTCCCGTCAAATAGGTTTCGAATAATTTCAAATTATTACCCCTCATTCCAATATCCCCTAGAGACTGAAGGAGAAGATGATGACTGACAGTGTCAAATGCTTTGAATAAGTTTATGAATATGCACAGAGATGGTTTACTTTCATTCAGAGCATCGGTAACTTTTGATGTCAACATCAGAATAGCATCTTGAGAAATGTTTCCTCTAAAACCAAATTGTCTGTTTGAAATTATTTTATATTTATTGAGAAACGAAACAAGCCTCTTTCTAATGATATTTTTGATAGATGAGTAACTGAAGAAAGTGGACGATAATTTGTAATAGCAGATGTATCCCTCTTTTTTATAATGATCGATTCTTTGAATTCAGTAGGGTATATCCCTTCTTCCACACATCCATTGAGAATATGAGTTGAAGGATCGACAATATAAATTGATATAAGTTTTATAGTTTCCAATTTTAAATCATCACACTCTGTTGCCTTGTTATTCTTGAGCTTGAATTTTTCATTTTCATCACGTCGATTGGTTCAAAAACGATGGAATTCGAGATAGATGACTTTTTTATTTCGAAATTTGTGTTGTTTTTTATCTTATTAGCAAGAGTTCTGCCTGTTTCTACGAAAGAGCATTGAATGCTTTCGCAATTTGCATTTTAACTGTTAGAATGTCACTATTCGAAGGATTTTTTATTTTATGAATAACACTCTTTTGTTTCTTTGTATTCGATATTTGTTTGGTAACATTCCATAGGATTTTAGAATTATTCTGATTGTTATCAATTTGTTTTTTATAAAAAATTGATTTTGCCCTTTGGATCAATGCGGTTAGCTTGTTTCGATGGATCTTATATTATTTGTACATATCATCACTTTGTGGTTGCTTTTGTATTTGGTGAAATAATTTGTTTTTTCTTATTAATAGAATTAAGTATAATCCTTTCGTTACCCAAGTTGCTATTCTAGTGGTTCTTCTTCGTATTTGGCGCCTATCTGTGCATGTTTCCAGGGCATTTATGATAATTTCGATAAAAAATTCCGTTGTGGATTTGGTGCAGAATACACATCATCCCAGTAGATATTGCTGAATATATCATGTATTTTTGTGCAATTCAAATATTCCATAAATTTGTTGTTTATTTTGACCTTTTCCTTTGCAGCAAACACGACCTGGAGTATAGTAGTAAAGTGATCTGTAATCGATGTTTTAAGTATGATATGAATAATTCTTTCATTTATATCAGAACTTTTGGATTTGATGAAGAAATGGTCCAAACAGGTTTTACTGTTACCTTGAACCCTAGTCGACGCGTTTGTAGTAGAGCTGTAACCAAATTCATTCAGTGTATTCAAATATTCAGCAGTATCATTGTCATCAGGATTCAACAAATCAATATTGATATCTCCCAAAAATAGAGAGACATCCGCGTGATCAGGATGGTTTTTGAAATAGTTCAAAAGATTCATTTCAATTCTCTTATACTAGAGTTAGGTGATCTGTATACGGCTGTTGAATGAGACATGCATTTGTTATGCCAAGGTTGAGTTTGATTCGAAGTGCCCTTACCTCATTAGATATTTGTACTGTTTCGTGTGTTAAATTATAAGAGGATTTGATATATGAGGGGCTGAGAAGCTACCTTGAAAATATCTTGAACCACTAGATGAGAAAATTGAGTATGAAGTTGAATGGGAAAAATTAAATCTGGGCGTTATCAGATCCATTGAAAATCTCATATTATCGCACGTCAGGAATTCAGAAAGTAGGGAAACCACCTGTTGTATAGCTATCAAGTTGTACTTTGTTTTTGTTAGTCAATTTTGTATAACAAGCATCACTTGTACCCCTTGACCGCCAATGGAGAAGATAATAAAATTGGAGAACATAATTAGTATAAGTAATCAAAACATGTATTTCAATATTACAAAACATATGAATAAATCAAGTAACATTCAATTGATCATTTCATCAGAATCGGTTTAAAAAATGTCATCAGTTTCTGGATCTTCGTCGTCATGCTGCTGGCTGGTCTGTGGATGATGTATTTCAATGACACTCTGCCTCGTTTGTTTCCCAATATAGTCTAAGGACTTATAGAATGCGTGATGGATAGGAAGTACAAATTGTAGGAGATTCAAGAGATCCTTGTACTTTGCTGCTTTTATTTTCTTCCTGTCCTTTTTGGGAGTCAGAGGAGGTAGTTAATTTTTTTTGTCCTCTTTTCACCAATTTTGATGATCGTATGTTATACGTTGTGAAAGGCCATTCTTCATTTAATGTTTTTTTATAGAACAATGTCCATGGTTCCTGCTTCTCGTAATGCAACAATTGCATTGTTCTTATTCCATTAACTGACTTAACAAAAAACAGTCTCATCGAGTGTCACAAAGTCAGTGTCCAACATTTTAGTCACCATAAATTTCCTGCTAAATTTAGCAATAACATCTGCCCAATCATTTGGAACAAACATACCTCTAGCCGAGTGCTTTTTCGCATTTTCAATGTTCCCAAAATCTCGGTCACAGCAGTTGCAGGAATGTCCTGGAAGCAGAAACTTGTGGTCTACTGTTGTTATTCGAGCCTTGTTCACGATGTATAACCAAAACTTGACTATATTTTGTCCCCCACAATTGTCACTGAAAGCAGTCAAGTGAGTTACTGTGGAAGGCAAGGAATTTATGTATTTCAGTAGACAGGAAGTTATTTCTTCACAGCCCCTTGACACCTGCCCCTCATGCCATAAATACATGCAGGCATTGCCTGTTCCTATATCATGCCCGCAGAGATTATAGGTACATAGCTGTATGGAATAATAAACTCTAGAACATGTTAGGACTGGTGTAGGTAACATTTTTCGAAGATCAAAGCATATTACTCTAGGAATCATTTTTGGTTTCTTCTTTAGCCATATCCATTGCAGCTTTAGCACTCTGTGCTTTTCGAAGATGTAGCTCTTTTTATATCCTAGCAGCTTGTTTTGTGGCATCAAGATCTCTCCATGATCAAAAGTTTACTGTAATTTATCACCAGTATTACAAGTGTATGTGTGGGGGCGATGAAAACTGAGACTGAAGTGGATGTTGAATATAAATCTGTAATAAGATAAAGTAACAGGTTCTTCGCCTCTATCTCCACAAAACTGTTTGTACAAGTCATATATTTTTTTCTGATTCAGACCAGTCTGAAGATATTTTCAGTTTGGTGCTTGTTGTCTGGAATAGTGACTACTATATCTAGGAAAGAGAGCAATGTGCTCTTTAACTACATCAATATTTTTCCTGCACGAGTTTATTTGCTGGAATTTTGCGACCTAGTTTGTCCCTAGATATAATACCAGTGTCTGATCCTTTTTTCTTCTGTGTGATGTTAGTAACTCGCTTGTTCGATATATCTAGAGTTTTCAAATAAAACTCTTTGCAAACTCTAGTTTTTCCTAAGTGATATCGACAAGATACTGATTTAGCACTGATGGAATGTGCCTTTCTTCTACATGGCTCTTCTAGAACGATTGCAGAATTCAAATAAGATGACTGCAATTCCCAATTACCAAGGCCCCAGTACTGATCAAATATTTTTTGACGCGTCTCTTCAGTTATGTTCTTAATGCACTGATACCTGCAATCATGGTTAAATACCTTGACTTTTTTTTCTTCATGAACTCGACCTTTTATATCTGTGTAACCTTTACCGTCATTACGTAATTTTGATGCCTTCAACCGTTTCCATTGATGGAGTCGTCTTAATTTCTTCCTGCACCGAGAGAAATATCTATTACCTGTTATACAAAATTGTATTACATTTAAATGATTTCTGAATTGAATAGTCGCCAACATAATAAACTTTTCAGAATGATCTGGGTATTTTTTTCAAAAAAGTTGTATAACTGTTGAAGAACACTCGTATAAAAATGAAAATACTGTCATATCGAAATTACCTGCTTCCAGTATAATGGTTAAATGACTGGCGTCTCAATATTATATGAAGTTATTATAAAAATTAAAAGATGCTTATTTAAAGCTCACTTGTTCTCAATATAGTGTTTAAATGATTGACATTTCGATATTAAATGATGACTGTATAAAATTGAAAAGATACTCATTTCAAGATGACTTGTTTTTGATGTAATACTTAAATGATTGGTATTTCAAAATTATACTATATCTTATAGTGGTTAAAAAAAATTGTATAACAATCAAATGGTAAACATTTTTGTATCCAAAAATGGTTTTTGAATAACCTGCATGAAAATAATATCTTACTGTACAGTTCTGAAAATAGCATTGACGTCAAAACACTACCACAAAATCTTAAATAGCACATGTGGCGATTTAGCTGATTTTGAACAGTTTCTGAGGATTCACAGTTGTTGAACCTCATTTAACAAACTTAAACAGTTTTAATAGTGCATGAAGTACATCATGAAGATCATTAATACACATGGAGGTACAAAATACTCAAAATAGAATTATTGAAATTTTAAAATTTTGCCCAACTGTTAATCCTCAAAAACTGTTCAATATCACCACATGTGCTATTCGACATTTTTCAACATAAAGGAGTTGATGTGGTGTTTTGGCGTTGATGATGTTATCAGAGCCATAGAGGAAGGTTATTTTCATGCGTATGCTATTCAAAACCCAGTGTCATATTCTCAAAATGAGAATTCAACAAGCACGCTTTTAAAAATTTCAATCCTATAGATTTCATGAAAAAGCTACTTTTATTATAGAGATTCGTAATATTTGATTTAATTTCCTGAAATAGTAACACATTAGTTTTTCATACTCATCAGTAGACAGTTCAGCATTGAAACTCGTTGAGAAATTGATCAACATTTATTAAGGAAATTAAAATATAGTGACTGATTTTTTATTTTTTTTGGGTGATTTGAGGCCTTCAATTAAAGAAAACTCTATTCGTTTAAAGTCAACTTTTCGTCAATTAATTTTTTGACATCGTCAGTGCACTGGAAGATACAAATAGGGATTTTTTTAAATTAATATAACAATAGAAAAAACAAATAATACTATACTTATCAATTTGCTACTACTACTTTTCCAGAAACAATCACTAAACAATGTTTTGGTAACGTATAAAACTTTAGATTGAATTATTATTAATTAACTCTGATCTACTCTGAAGTTTTATCTGTTACCAGAACATAGTTCAGTGATTGTTTCTGGAAAAGTATTAGTAGCAAATTACTTTGTATATTATTATTTTTTTTTCTATCACTTTATTAATTAAAAAGAATCTTCTTTCAGTATCTTACAGTAGCCTGAAGATGACAAATTTAATTAACGAAACGGCTTTAAAGAAATATATTTTTCTTTAATTTATGACCTCAAATCTCCCAGAAAAAGAAAAAATCAGTCGTCGTAACAAAGGTCGTAAAACTTACATATCAACAATAAAATAAAGTATTTCTCAAATCTGGGAATATTAGAAATACATCAAAATATACACTATTTCTAGTAACCACGTATAGATTTGACAAGAGGGAAGAATCTTCGAATTATACAATGAATTAGTCATCTGAAACAAAAAAAAATCATTACTTAATATTCAAATACTATTTTATTTCATGCTCAAGAATAATTAATAAAAATCAAATGTATTGATTGGAGTGTTTCATTACAATATTTTCATGTGAAATTCCAGAGGTTTGAAAACAGATACTTCATAGAAGTCCGTGTTAGTAGTAGGTTCACTATTTTTATTACAAAACAAACTGAGTACCCACATGACCTCTTAGCGGAAAATTTTCAATGAAAAAGTTGTAGATAATAAAGTAATCAAAAACGTTTATATTTAACAATGTTCGACATAACTCCAAATTATCCGTCAGAATGGCGAAAATTCGATTTTTCAGTATTTAAGATTTTATTTCGAATGAATGATTTAATGTACATGAAAATTTTTGAATGCGGCAAAATCTGTGGCAACCCTACCCTACAAGAAATCGACAGATATTAAAAATGTTGATTTCATTCAATTTGCAAATTTTAGGAACTAGAATCTTAGGTACCCATATGAAAAAAACATCTAACGATAATCATCATGTCATAAGATAAAAGTATCTCTTTATAAATAACTTTACAACCTCTTCATGTTCGCAGAATTTGCTATCTACTTCAGAAACTATAAAATACATAGGATGTTTCTTTTGAAAAATATTTAATTTGTCTCGTTTCTGTTCGAACCGGAATTGAGTACTACTGAACCCGTTCGGTTCCTGAAAAAGTCGTAGTTTCATTCAATTCTAGTCATCACCGTAAATTTTTTTCGAACAAATGAATATTATCTAAAATAAAAATGCACCATCCCTGAAGCTCACCCAATACTTAATTGTTAGATTTTAACCTCCCACAAGTAATAACAACGGATAAAATCTGTTGTTGAGAACACTCACACTTGTAGAAACAAACTATAAACAAAGCGTATCTAACCTTTACTTCTGCACTTACACAACACAATCAAATCCACACGTGAACTAATTGACAATAAGAATTGAAATGACGTAGATGACCCGATGATGAAACAGACTGTTAGGGGTGAGTGGAATAAAACATCATAGGAAACACGTGTGTGACGAAGAAGGTGCATGATCAGAGGTGGTGAAAAAAACCGTTACGTTTCCAGAACTAAACGACAACTATTTAGTAGTTACAAAGTATCGTTTAACAGTTAAAATGTGAATTATAGTGGCTAAACAGTTTGTTGTTTCAATTCCATCTTTTAACCACAATCGTGCCCTTTATTGAATCTAAGAGGAAACCTTTTCAAAACAAAATGAGTATTTTGAAAAAAAGACCCGTTTAACGTTTAAAACCTTCACTTTGTAGATTGATCAGATAACATTTAATTGCTAAAATAATTTATTTAGCAGCTATAAGATTTTTTTGAAAAAAAACTTGTATAACTGGATTTCTCTCAGTGTGGCTCCCTGAAGGCTGTTCTCAGGTTCCTTGTTCAGCGGTATCGTCATCTGAAATTCAAATTATTTAGCATGTAGATATTATTCCCAACTTGTATTATGTTGAGAGTAGATGAAATAATCATTATGATACATTTCAGATGAATCTAAACGATGCATGGTTGATTTATAGCAGTATAATATCATTGAGATCCAGCCTACCTTGTTGAGAATTTTCTGTTGAAGCTCCGTCATCTGCATCTGGACAATTATAAGAATCGTCATCACTATTATCTGAAAGAACTAAATATCAGATTCATATTCATTACTAAACAGTGCGAAACATAAGACTTTGCTTATTTTGATTCAGGTCAACCTATAAATTTTATCATAGCCTTAATCTTTTATTAGGAACAGATAATGTGCATAAAATTATCAGAAATTATTGGAAATAATACTATATACTACTTACCACCAAACAGACTAGGAATGCTTTCCGCTGACATGTTCGTTTTCACTAGATCTCAATGTAGAAAAAGTACACGTAAAAAACGAGGGAACTCACAAGGGGTACAAATTACTTATATCCCTTGGCCTTTCAGCGAAATACCTATTCATCAAAGTAGATAATCTTTCTGCCCCTAGATCGCAGCACCGGATGGCTACCCAGTTGTTTCTATTGGCCACGAACAATTTAACGTTCTTAGCAACTACTTTAGGCACATATCTCCATTTATCAAAAAATGTTACTTGTATCCCTTGGCTTCTCAGCCCTTCATATGCAATATAGTAAAACGCTATTCCGGTAAAATAGAGTTTCATCACAGCTGATACTATGGATTGTTAGGCCGAGCGGTGCCTTTTTCAGTATTTCATAGGAGCGTTTGTATAGGAACACATCAGGTAAATTATACATTTACTAACCTATCAAATCTCATCTCCGGCAACCATCAGGAAGCTGCTACTAGCTTTGCACACACACTAGTTTTAATTATTTAAGTTACTTTATTTATTATTATTTTCAACACTTTTCTGGATTTCAATCTATCAAAATACTTATCAAATTGTTATTCATTAATATCTGGGCCGAAGGCCCAGGTGGAAGATCAAATTCAACTGGATAAAACAAAGAAATCTGCCAAAATCATTTATTATGCCGAAAGAAAAAAATTAGTACTCCAGAATAACTAAGAAGTTTTAAATTTATAAGTTAGTAAATCAAACCCAATTATAATTGGTGAAATTAATGATATTTTATGATATTTACGTTATTGAACTACTCAAAAGTGATTATTCTTACTAAAGCATTAAACTGATATTTTGGAACAAATCATTTACCAGAAAAGGTCACGTTACTAGCAAACATCTAACTCTCTCAAGATTTAAAACAGGACTGAAATTCAAAAGCATAATATATCTGTTCTCAAGTGAGCCTGGGTCTCGTAATTCCCGATTTCTGTTTAGACAATAAATATAAGGGTTGTTCGAAAATTAAATAGTGAATTGACTTTCTTTTCGGTTTCTTCTACAATCTGCTTATGCATTAAATGTTTTATAACTCAGATATTCCGACGTTACGAGAAAAAAAACACGATGCAAATTTGTCGCATTATGAAAGAACTCTTTATATCTAAACAATTGATCTTATTTCTACTTATTCTATGTCATGGATCTTTCTGTAACACTCGGTTATGGTTGAATCAATTCTCTTGATGGAAAGATGACGTTGAATTCATAATGAAACTGATGATAGGATACAAAATATTTTGTTCGAATTATTAAATTTCCCCCGTATAACTCTAGTCTGATTTTCACAGCAACACATGTACAAAGTTTTCTGACCATTCTTAGTCGTCAACTGAGTGCTGAATTCAATGGCTTCCAGATGTAGATTCAATGGATGTCCTTTTCGAGAACTATTAAAAAATGGATTTCCAGATTACGTTTTATTACAGTAACTATCCCATCATTCTGGTTATTGCGACCTTCATTATACATATATCATGTTATACCCATTAATATGAAATATGCTCTGATCCACTATCTCTCTAGTTTCACTTAAAATCAAAAAGTCAATCTCCGAGTACAAATTTTGTAACATCACTGAGTTTTTCTAGTTCTTGAACTCTAGTCTTAACAGAAACTATGTTCATAAGGACCCTTGCTTCCGACGCCACAATGGAGTTTTATATGTCAGTTCTATTCCTCAATATTTCATCGTATACAACTTTCTATAGTGATTGATTCATTAGTTTTTATTCTTTTGATCAAATTCAGAGAATTACCAAGTTATCAAAATTAGAAACAACCCAGCAACGTTGCTTAGGTAGACAATATAGATGAATGGGTTCTTATCAGTAATGGATAAGGATATCCATTGTTTTCTGATATGTTTCTCTATTCTGTATCGGATGCGCTAATTTCGTTATAAAAATTTGTTCAAACACTCAACAATTTGTCAATTATTCATACTTGCGATGATTCACGTAAATTTTAGAATTTATTAAACTGTGTACACTTTATTTTCACCAACTTAAGCTTTCTCGAAATTGATACGTGTTCATGATGAATTCACATGTTTCATTTTTTATCAATTCAAAGAAGAAAATGGCCTATCAATTCAGTTCAGATTACTTAAAGTGTGTGCCAGAATTTGATGGCTATCCTACTGGTCTAAATAGATACCTATTCGTTTGTGATTCAATAATTACTAATTTTTGTAATGCGGCCGAGCCGAAAATTTTTCAAAATAGTAGCCAATATTCAAAACATTTCAAATTGGCAAGAATTAAAAAATACTTCAACAAGAAACTTTGACGATCAGAGGGATGAAACTTGCCTATGGTTATGCTTAGGCAATCACCTGATGAAAAGCCTCAACAGTTTTATGATCGGTGCTTAAATATTTAAAACCTTTTGTGTAATTATATAGACGTACATGAAATCACAGCAGATTCTAAAAGGTGTAAAAGAGATTTATATAGCAACTTGGCATTGAAAACATTTCTTTCAGGGCTCAAGGAACCTTTGGGTACTAACATACGCTGTAGTTCGTCTTACAGGAAGACAACGTGCATTATTTTCAGAATTTCTCACATAAAAATACATTGAGACCAAATTGTCAGCCTCCAAGGGCTCCAATTCAAATCAGACAGCCAAATTCTTCTCCAGTTAATCATTATAGTACGCCGAATAACTTTTCCAGACAACAGAATCAGTTTCCCTCTAAACCAATACCGATTCAATCTAGAGCACCAAGCCAACCTCAAAAGTTCTTCACTAATGCATAAGTTTTTAGACAACCATTTCAAAACAGAAAAGTTTTCAGGCCAAATCGAAACCAAAATTTTCAAAACACCTACACCCGTGAGTGTATCCACTAGAAATACGTATTACAAGCTGGTGCCAATGAGTGTTTCAAGAAGAAACACCACCAATTATCGTCCGGGATCCTCAAATTCATTCGAAAATTAACCTCAGAGAAATTTTATATCCGAGGAATAATTATTCAATACTGTGATTAGTGACACTAGTGACGAACCAAATTATAACGAAGAATATTATGCTGATAATTCCAAGGAACATTTTCAGGATCCGTTAACCTCAAAAACACAAACCTAGTTCCACAATTTATTTCTTTCAATAATTCTAGTTCTAGCGAATTGTCAAAAATAATCTTTCTGGAATATGATGCAAAACTTCTCATGTATTCAGGCTTAACAAAATTTTTCATGGATCCAGAAATTGCTCAAAATCTCTTTCCAAATTCAATTAAGTTCGACTCATTCATTGTTTCCACAGTTTTTCAGAAATCAGCTCATAAATATAGCACATCTACGCCAGCCTCAAAATTATTCAATTTACCTTAACAAAAATATTTAAAATTTCCCTTTTTCAAATTTCACAATATTTTCAAAGGATTGATTGGACTTGACAATTTGAAACTTTCACAAGCTAGCCTGGATTTTACTAACGGTCATCTTATCATTCCTCATACGAAGATAAAACTTTCAGAAAACAAAATTATGTAAATTTAATCACGAATGCTCCAAGATCTGAGCAAGTGATACAAGTCAAAACATCAATACAGAACAGAGAAATAATAATTCCTCACCAACGTTTTCATAATAATTGTGAAGTGCCAAAGTGTCTTACTATTGCAAACAAAGGCAAAGCTATTACCACAATTATTTTAAACAACACAACAAAACCAGTAACCTCAAATTTTTCAGAACAAATTGCTATTGAACAATTCGATAAGAACGAAATTCAGAAAATAGATTTTCAAAATTTTGACTATTCACCAGAACAAAATTTAGATTTTTAAAAAATCTGTTGTTCATTTGAATGATGAGGAATAATCCAAGATTATTTCGTTGTGCAGAGAGTATTTAGACATATTTTATTATGAGGATACTTCGCTGACTTTTACAAGCCGTATGAAACACCAAATACGAATATCTGATGAAGTACCAGTATATACAAAATCATACAGGTATCCATTCGTTCATAAGCAACAAGTCGAAGACCAGAGCAAAGAAATGCTCAATCAGAGAATAATCAGGCAGAGTAACTGCCCCCGGTCATCGCCAATTTAGGTGGTTCCCAAACAAGACTGATGCTTCTGGAAAGCAAAAATTGAGGGTAGTTGTTGACTATCGCAAGCTCAATGAGAAGACGATAGATGATAAATACCCTCTTTCAACATCACTGATCTGCTGGACAAACTAAGAAAATGCTAGTATTTCACGACTCTTGACTTAGCCAGTGGTTTTCACCAAATTGAAATGGAACAAGACGATAATGAAGAAACTGCTTTCAATACGAAACAGGGGTATTACGAGTTCATGAGAATGCCATTAGGGTTGAAGAACGAGCCGGCAACATTCCAGCGCGTAATGGATAATATTCTCCGTGGTATCCGTGTGTTAGGTATGCAGGATTTTTGTTAGTTTTCTAGAGGAAATGAGTTCAAAAGGCTGCCGGATAGTTTGAGAACAGGAAAACACAGTTTATTGATATTATTTACAATGCTGGTGAATTGGGGAAAACATCAAACATCGTTTACATCTTTCAAGTAGCTAATCATGAACAGAAAATATCCACTGAACGTCTTCACGTCTTTTATGGATTATAATCGTCGTCTCAATGAATAAAACAAATCGCGGCTCGATCCGTCTCTCACCATTTACTTCTTTGGTTGAATCGTCTTTTGTGTTACAAAGGACACGTCTTGACCCGTAACTAACTGTTACGACTTTGAGTAAACCCTCTGGCCCCGTCTTTTTGGCTGAGAGCCACTTTTCTTATCGAACGTTTCACGCGTCTTACTAAACGTCAGTGCCTACATACATCTGTCACACCTGACATCTCAGGAAGTTTGCAAGGTGAACTGTAAGTTAAATAACTAAATCAACGAAATAAACTATTGGGTGTTCCAAAAATGCGGAACCTACACTCGGCCATCCTACTCGGTCCGAACTGTACCCGAACTGTACCCAGGGTTTCATGAATTCCGTACACGTAGATGTCCGAATGGGTTCTTCGTGGCTTCCCACCTTCACGACATCATATCTATCATTTCTCTTTACTTTGACAACTTCGTAACGTCCTGAAATTTTTCTATTTACCTTCAACCCTGAACCGAACTGGGTTTTTTTTATTGCCACTAGATTACTTTCTTTGTAAATGGCGGCTTTCTTTCTTCTCAAGTATAAACTTTTTCGGTTTTTCTCTTGAAGTTTCATTAAATAATTTCTACATTCTTCTCTCAAACTTTCTCTTCTTTCATCAAATTGTTCAGATGCATCTTCTTCTATAAGTTATATCATCACTTAATCCTCATTTATCTTCATCTTAACTCCCGTCAGTACTTCGAATGAAGTTGTT
This sequence comes from Chrysolina oricalcia, assembly GCA_944452925.2. Lineage (NCBI taxonomy): Eukaryota > Metazoa > Arthropoda > Insecta > Coleoptera > Chrysomelidae > Chrysolina > Chrysolina oricalcia. The sequence continues at coordinate 16,496,872 of OX101826.2, forward strand.
TTGATACTTTGCTGGAACGTAGAGTTAAGTGCTCTCTGGACTCTGTCGACAAAGTTGTACCACTTAGTTGTCTGAGCACTGGGATGATAGTTATATTTATTTTCTCCTCCTGTTCATTACCTATAGGTACTCCCGTCATAATCATCATGTGCATAATTCCTTCTTCGTCACAATAATCCTCAAATTCATTTGCAGTGAACGCTGAAATTTTTTCCGTGATAATTCTACTCGGGTTTTCTGCTGCTTGCTTGACCAGGCAACATATTGTTTCCTTTGCTGTTGTGGATTTTGTGGGATAAATCCATGAAATCATCTATTACCACTAGAATGTACTGATAATTCTTATTCGTTGATGGTATCGGGCCTAAATGTTCAGCATGGTAAGTATGCAAAGGATCTTCTAATTCAAAAATCAGATGGAGTGTTCCTTCTTTTTTCCCCTCTTTCCTGTTACCTAAAATACAGAGCAAACAATCAGCTACAACTGTTTGAATCTTCTCCTTCAACCTGGGCATGAAATATTCTCTCCCAATCAGCTCTTCCGTCTTTCTTACTGCAAAATGTCCTTCCTCATGCGCTCTTTTGACAATCTCTGTTTGCATTGCCCTTGGTATCACTAAAAGCTCTTTCTTCGTACTTATATACCACGTCATGTCGAGTAAAATAATCTTCATGTTCTTCTTCTGAATCTAAAAGCTTCCTTATAGTCACAATATTTTAATTCTTTTCTTGCGCTATTCTTATTCTTTCTAATACCCCGTCTTCTTCTGTCAATGTCATTATGACTGGTTAACGGCTAAGTGCATCAACGTGGGATATTCCACTTCCTTTTTAATGCTCTATTCCATAGTCGTATTCCTCTAGCAGAAGAGCCCATCTTGCTACTCTTGTAGTCAGGTCTATTTTCAGCATGGTTTTCTGAAATTCTGAATAGTCGGTTACAATCTAGATTTTTATTTCTAAGTCATTCTCTCGTGCAACATCTACTACGATTCGTAATTTTCCTATTCCTCCGTATACAGTACAGCTTGGTATAATGAGGTAATCCATATAACATATCACTATACCTTCCGCTGAGAGTCTTCTGAGAATATTGGTTATAAAACGCTGGAAGACATCTGGACTGTTACTCAATCCGAATGGACATCTAAGGAACTCGTACTGTCTATTATGAGTGACAAATGAAGTATATTTGATGCTATTCTCCTCCACGCCAACATGAAAAAATCCATTCTTCAAATGGATCATCGAAAAAACCTTAGCTCATTCCAGTTTATCTAAGACATCTTCTGTCAATGGTAGTGAAAACCTGTCCTTCATTATTTTTCTATTAAGCTTTCGATAATCACAGCATATTCTAGTAGCACCGTCTTTTTTGTGTACCAGTACTATCGGGCTAGCAAAATCTGACGAACTCTTTCTGATGATTCCATCTTTGAACCACTCATCTATTTGTTTTTCTACTTCTTTCTTCTCGGGCATTGATAATCTTCGCGGTCCTTGGTATATCGGTTCTTAATTTTTCAGTATAATTTTCATCTTGATCTCAGTAGTCTTCGTCTTTTCCGGCTTATAGCTTTCAATCATTCCTTTCACCAGTTCCTTGTGTTCTTCATTTTCTATGTGTTTCAGATCAATCTCATCATCTAGTTTGTTTTCATCCACTATAATGTTCATAAGAAAATTATTCTCTTTTCTGCACACAACCATTCCATCGTCTCTTATGTGAACTTCAGCTTGTTCCAATAAATTGCTTCTTACAATCATCTGAAAATCAGATGCGTCTTTAGGTATGACATGAAACAAAAGGAAATGATATTCTGTGAAAGTGGATTCTTTCCAAAATATGACTCATAAACGTCTTGTCTAATGACACTTATGTCACTGCCTGTATCATATAATGCTAATATTTTTGTTTCACCAAATGTTACCATTATAGCATTTTTTGGTACTATATCAACGGTGTTAACGTCGACAGAAATAGGTTTCTGCAAGGTTGAAGCTTTGTTGGGACACTGGGAAGGTACATGTCCGAAATCATTACAGCTGAAACATTTCACACCTTTAATCTTGTCCGAGCGCTACCTAGTTTTGTGTCCACGGCTTCCACAGTTGAAACAAAGTTCTTGCTCGCCTTTTTTATTCTGTTCATTTATTTTAATTTCTTTTCTTCTCTTGGTTTCAAATTTTCCTTCATATTTTGCATTGTCTCTTCTTAGCGTGCCGTTTCTTGGATATAGATTCGTGAAGTTTTACTTTTTCTCTAAACTCCTGGAAATTTCTGGCACCATACAGTATAACTTTATTTGCTGATTCGTCCTGTATCCCGTCTATAATGTATTGAATTACAACTTCGGCTTCTATATTTGCTCGGCTTCCTATTTTACTCATAGCAAGTACATACTCTTGAGCAAATCTCTACTTTTTCGACATCAACATTTTATGGATTTGTGCGCTGCTAACTTTGATTTCAAAGACCTTCATTTGTCTATTCTTCAATATACTACATGTTTTAATGCCTTTTTGAGACTGAACGTACAACTTGGCAAGACCAGTCAAAGATTTTTTTGAGAATATTAATTTTTGTGACTGATTCCAACCTGTCACTTCCGCAACCTCTTCAAAATCTACTACCCAACTTTTTATCGGATAATCATCTTCACCATCAAACGGCCTGATACTATCTTCTACATCTCGGAAGGACAAAGAAAAACATTCCCGTCAATTGCTTTTCTTCGGCTTCAACTTACTATTTCTTGACTTTCCTGTTTCTTCTTCACTGGCACTTTCCTCTTCAGCTCCTACTTCTTCGCAGTCAACGTCATCGTCATCATCGTCTCCGAAACCTCTTTCATTCTCTTCGTCATTATTTCGTTCATGTTCGTATTTAAATTTATTCGAAAATGAACACACACAATTGCTACTTCTTTATTAGTACCATTATAATCTAGACCCAGTACATTGCAAACTGCTATCAAGCCTGAAAGTTTCAATTGTTCGGATACGTCTTGGACCTTGGCCGAGTGTTCACTCGAATTTTTATCCCACCCAAAGCCAGAAAATTTGCGTAATGCCTTTCGAGCTTTTCGCGGTTCGCCCTCATCTACAAAACAAATAACATTCAATGCCTTTACAGCAGGTAACTTAGCATGCATAATATTATTTTTAATATCCCATATTTCGCCTAGATTTGACATCTTTTATAAAAAATATCACCCAATTTTGTTTTAATGAAAAACACAGTAAACTACAAAATAACCAGCAAGCGGCAACGCTTTACACTCCGTGCAGAGAAAACGAAAAAAAGCGCTATCGATACCACGTAAATGAAACAAATCCGAACAAGATTAACTTGTTCACAACAACTTGATATTGAACTAATTAATTGACATCATATATTCATTTTACAAAATCACCATTTATATCTCTATAGATCAATACGTACTTTTACACCATAAGCAATGAAATATTAATAATCAATTTTTAAAATCAAGTATTAAAAGAAACAGTTCATCATTTATTTTATTCTTGAGTTTTCCTTATCAGCACGCCTCTGACCATGATGTCCTCAAAATTAGAAAGATAAAACTCCTTCCTTGGAAATCTAGATACCAATTTACCATTCTTCATAATCCGTATAGTAAAAAACTCGCGTTCAGCTCCGTCCTACGTCGTTGTTCATTCAAAACTCCCTCAAAAACTCTTCGATTTGGTAAGTCACAGTTTCCACAATTTCCAAAGGCTTCACGTAACTGTCAGTGTTTTCGTTTCTATCCTGGTTGAGCCCCCAAAATGTAGGATTTTTGTTAGTTGTCTAGGGGAAATGAGTTCAAACGGCTTCCGGATAGTTGGAGAACAGCAAAACACAGTTTATTGATATTATTCACAATGCTGGTGAATTGGGGAAAACATCAAACTTCGTATACATCTTTCGAATCATCAATTCTGTGGCAAATGGATTCTCCGATGCCAAATCTCTCTTTCACACACACACATCTTTCGAATGGCTAATCATGAACAGAAAACAGCCACTCAACGTCTTCACGTCTTTTATGGATTATAATCGTCGTCTCAATGAATAAAACAAATCGCGGCCGATCCGTCTTATTTTGACTCTTCTCTGTGAGGTCGTCGTCTCTCACCATTTACATCTTTGGTTGAACCGTTTTTTGTGTACAAAGGACACATCTTGACCCGTAACTAACTGTAACGACTCCAAGTAAACCCTCTGGCCCCGTCTTCTTCGCTGAGAGCCACTTTTCTAATCAAACGACGCGTCTTACTAAACGTCAGTGCCTACATACATCTGTCACACCTGACATCTCAGAAAGTGTGCATGATGTACAGTAAGTTAAATAACTAAATCAACGGAATGAACTTATTAAACAAAAAGTAAGGACTGAAAGTAACTATTGGGTGTTCCAAAAATGCGGATCCTACAGGTATACCTTTGATGATATCATCATTTTGTCGACTTCCCTGCAATAACACCTTGAGCGTCTCAAGTCCGTCTTCAATCGGCTGAGGAATTCCAACTCCAAAATTAAGCTGAATAAGTCAGAATACCTACGTTAGGGAGTGGCCTATCTGGGTCACGTGGTGACTCCTGCAGGAGTGAAGCCGAATCCTGATGAAATCGTAGCCATTGAAAATTTCCCTGTCCCATAAGCCACTAAACAGATCAGAGGATTCTTGGGTCTGTTAGGTTACTATCGATGCTTCATAAATAATAAGGGAACCATTAACCAAATTTCTAAAGAAGGGTGCAAAAATCAAGCATAATGCAGAGTTCCCGGAATGTTTTGATACTTGCAAGAACCTGTTGAACAACGATCCAATTCTGCAATACCCTGACTTTTCGAAACCTTTTAACCTCACCACGGACGCTAGCAACTTTTCAGTAGGAACCATTCTGTCCCAAGGCCCTATATAGATTTGCCAGTTGCATACGCATCTTGGACCCGAAATGACTCCGAGCAAAACTACTCAGTGATCGAGAAAGAGCTTCTCGCGTTCGTGTGTGCTACTAAATACTTCCGGCCATACATATTTGGGAGAAAGTTAGTTATCGTCACTGACCACAAACCCCTTCAGTGCTTATTCTTTCTGGAGGACCTGAATAACCCCAACTGAAAATTGGTGGGATGACGAATTAAACTGGACGAATACGATTATAACATCATCTACAAATAAGGCAAATTGGACACCAACGCCGATGCTTTATCCCGTGTTGAAATCCATACTAGATGAATCACAACATCCAGCATACCGATGTCTTACTTTCGGTGGTCAAGGAAATCCAGTAAATCGCTGCCTTGTAACCCCACATTATCAACCCTCTATGATATTCAAATCATTGGAGAACCCAAACAACATACTCCTATCATGATACCCCCTAACGAAATGCATGAGTTACCTTCCACAAATAATGAATAAAATTACAGCCTTTCTTTACAAGTACAACTTGATACCGAACGAACAGGAAATGAACCCCTACCAACAGAAAACAATGAGTTACCTTCCACAAGTTATGAAGGAAATGACAACATTTTTCTACGAGTACAACCTGACACCGAACGTACAAGAAATAAACCCCTACCTGAACCCAAATTTCAAGAATATGACGCCATTCACTCAAATCCTGAACAGAACCCTCTTGTAACAATTTCAATTGATGATAAGCTCAGTTCTCCATTCTCCAGCGAAACTCAAAACTACCATTCTATTTGAGAAAAAGATGAGATTCCATATACAAATATAACAAAATGTCACAGAATAAGATATTCTAAGTTTTATCAAACAATTCATCGCCCCAGTGGTGCATTACCATGTCTATTTCAAAAACCCTGAACACTATGAACCATTTTCGACAAAAATATAAAAATATTTCAAATGGCCTCCTATCAAATTTAATCTAATATTTATACATAAAAACAAGGACATATTCACAGAAAATGACATAATTATCAACTACCATACACGAACATTAAATATTAACTTCCCTATACACAGATTAACACTCACAGAAAAAAATCCTTCATATATGTGCATCAGAATATTTAATAAATTACCGAACAGACTTAAGTCAATCATAAATCATAAAATCTTCAAGAGTAAAGTAAAACAACTTCTGTTGAATCTGGAACCATATAAGTTGAATGAATATTTTGAAGCGAGTTTGTAAAGCTTGTAAAATACTGTTTTGTTGACGTATTTTCTTTCAATGTTTGTATGTACCATATATATATGTATATAGTGTGTTGTATATATAAATATTTATATGAAATAAAGAATATTATTATTATTATTATTATCAAATTTAAAAGATGTACTAAAAAGCTTTGTCACAAAAAAAGATGACATTCGAGAAATTATTCCAAACTACCACGAAGGTAAATCGAACCACCGGGGTTTTGGCGAAACTTTCATAAGAATTAAAGAAAATTATTATTGGCCGAACATGAAAGAATCCATGCAAACATACATTAATCAATGCGTTACTTGCCAACAAAGTAAACATGAGCGAAACCCTCTCAAAATTAAACTCAACATCACCCCTACAGCAACCAATCCTTTTGAGATTGTACATCTAGATACATTTTTTGTCAAAAACACAAAATTTCTTACAATTATAGACAGCTTTTTGAAATACGCACAGGCGTACCTTGTCAACTTTTTGACAGGTACAGAAATAGCAGATAATCTTATTCAATTATTTTCTCATCATGGTATTCCCACACGAATTATCGTTGATAATGGTACCAAATTCAATGATTTCCTCATTTCGAAACTCTTCGCATTACGCAAAATAGAAGTCCATTTCATATCACCTTACCATCCGCAGTCAAACGGTATGCTAGAACGGCTCCATTCTGGCATTTTAGAACATATTCGTCCACTCAACACTGGAGGATTTTTGAAAACCCATTCAAAATAAAAATTTTGGATGCAATTTTAGCATACAGCCACTCAATACATTCGGTCACAAAGTTCAAACCGATAGATGTCATGAGTGGTCACATTTCAACCAATTACCCATTCAATATAGAAATTGATAGAAAACTACTATATGATTATACCAACAAAATCAACAAAAATCAATTCTAATATAATTAAGCAAAAAGAAAACATATATGACCCCATCGTATATATAACAAAACAAAGAGTCTATTTGAAAAAACAAGATAGGTAAAAAATTTAAAATAAATTTCAAAAACCAGTTTAAATCAAAACTGTGCATCGTACTATGAAAACTATATCTACGGAAAACCATCAAAAATTCACATCAATAATTTAAAACGTTATCTCAAAAAAAACCCATCTCCCTTTGAAAGTTAATTAATTTTTCAGATTATCTGGAACTCTCGGACTCAAAGAAAAATTATCTAAACAAAACCTAAAGAACAACGCAGTACTCATTCCTCTCGAACTTGGAACAGCCAAGGAAGAAACACACGCGTATTCACTTATTCATTATTTCGATTTGAATCCAATAAGCATTGAGGTAAATGAACTGAAATTCCACTCTAAAAACGTAAGGAACTTGAAGGCGGTCACAAAGACTACTCGTGGGACACATCAAACTATTTGAAAATATCACAATTTTCAGAAGAGAGGGTGACTGATAGACTCACCAACATTTTACTACATCTACTCAGAACAAAACGTGGTCTCATAAATGGTATTGGATTACCACAGAAAATTTAGATTTCAGTGACGGAGAAAAATACGATCATCTGATTGACGAATAACAAAATAATTAAAATGATATAGTAACGAACTTCGAAAGGCAAAATTCACTCTCAATCTCATTAATCAACCAATTCAATAGTACAGTTCAGCAAGTGAAACATAACGAAAAGCTCTTAGAATCAAAAATAAATCAAATTGCAAAAATTGTTGAAAATCAAACTCATAGAAAATATTTTACGTTTATCAACTTCATCATGAATCAGATAATCAACACATATAAGATATCGAAAATTCAATACGTTTTTCCAGACTGAACATTATTCATCCCAGTATAATAAAAACGAAAGACTTGTTCAACGAACTACAAAAATTGAAGAAAATCATCAACAATTACCAATTACCAATTGAAATGAGTTTTGAGGAAAAAATCATGTGTCGAAAGATATAACTTATATTTCACATATTGCAATCACCCATTCATCAAAATTTGATTATTATCACCTATTTTTTATTCCGATATCCACTAATGGTCAGTTTAAGGCTGTTGTACAACATAATGAGAATTTGACGAAAAACAAGAAATTGTATGCATATTTGAGCGATCCTAGGTTGGAGATCTCTCAAAAAACCTATATCTGCCCGTCCACCAACATCAGTGAGCTGACAGGGGATAATTCATGGAAAATCCAATTAATCAATGTCCAAAACACCACCACCTGCAAGAGAACAACTATCCATCTATCAAGACCAGTTATCAGACAGACAACTAGACCACTCAAGCAAATGGGTTGTCCTACCGTCACAACAAAAGACCAAACTTAGGTGTCAAAACCAAAATGAAATCGAAAACCTGCCATCCCGAAGTAACCTATTTGACATTCCAATTGGATGCCAGTTATCCTGTGGTGGCCAAATTATAATCAACGATCACCGAGTCACCACTAGTGAACCAATCATCTCACCAGACTTAGAAGAAATGAAGCAGGATCCACCCAAATCAAGTATAGGATACAACTTGATGACTTGAACCTGGACGAGCTTCACTCAATGAAAACAGCGATAATGGAGAACGAATCGATGATATCCTTCAGAGACGTAGCACACATCCCAAGTTCTTGGACGAAGTGCATATACCTAGTCCCAATATCTATCTGCTTATACAGTGTGTACATAAAGTAAGGAATAAATTCATTATCTAGAAACTGAAAAGTTTTTCGGAAAAATCCTTGGACATAGCAACTTTTGTTTCAATATGCACATCTTTTGGCGTCCTAGTCGAAATGGTGACGTCATTACTCTTCCAGAAATGTCAACATCGATTTTTTCCAAATGGCAACCTATAGTTTTGACAGTACCATTTGAAAGAGCATATTTTTCTCCACACTGCACATCAAAAGTTTTGTCATGTTACATAAGGAAATTTTCGAGAAAATGAATGATTTTAAGTCAACTTACTTTATTCGGTTAGTTGAACAAACTAATTAATGAAGGGTTCAAAATAAGGTCCTTCGTAGCTTTGTAAAGTTCTCTGTCCGCACGCCACTGGTGTGTTCGTTTTTGCTGAGCCCTAAAAAAATCACCCTTTTTATTATCCTAAAAAGACATGTTACTGTTTGTGATACCTTGCTGATTTAGACGTTTGGTTGACGTATGCCACAGTTTGAAAGTTCATATTTCATTGATTAACTTCTTTTTTGAAATAATTAAGAATAAAATGCGCCTTTCTGTTACTCAGAGAATCGAAATTCTAATGATGATTGGATACGGTGATAGAGTACGAACGCAACAAGAAGTAGCTAGCCCATAACTCAATCGGCAGTGAGCAAAGTTGAGACAAAGTTTCGAGACACTGGTAGTGTTGATGATCTCCCTAATGCTGGGCATCCTAAAATCAATGAGGAGGTCAAATTGAATGTTTTATTAGCAATGGAGGATAATCCACACAACAGCCTAAGAAGCCTGAGCCAAAATCTAGATTTCCCAGTTACAACTACACATAAACTTTTAAAATTGGAAAAGTGGCATCCCTATAAGATGACTCTGACCCAAGAACTTTCCGAGGACAATCCAGATCGACGGATGCAATTCTGCCAAACGTTAATGGATTTGTGCAATGTTGCTAGTAAAAAATATTGCTTTTTCTGATGAATCTACCTTCACACTAACAGGAACAGTGAATCAGCAGAATTGCAGGTACTGGGCTAAGGAGAATCCAAAATGGTTGAGAGAACATCACACACAGTATTCTCAGAAAATAAATGTTTTAGCGTCAATTGTAGAAAACAGAATTATTGGACCCCACTATTTCGAAGAGACCTTAAATGGTCCAAGATACCTTCAATTCCTACAGGATTATGTTATAACCAGTCTGCTGATCTTATTTCCTAACGCAAATAACCCTGCTATACCAAATGAAAACTTATGGTACCAGCAGGATGGTGCACCGCCGCATTACGCAGCTGATGTTAGAAGGTATCTTGACCAAGTCTTTGCCAATAGATGGATAGGTAGGCGTGGTGCTATTGAATGGCCCCCAAGATCTCCGGACCTAACTCCACTAGATTTTTTTCTTTGGAACCATCTAAAGAATGTCGTGTACAAAACTAGACCAGATAATATCGAGGAATTGAAAACTAGAATTACAAATGAATGTAACAATATTACTCCACGAACTATCACGAAGGTCCAACGAGAATTTATTGACCGTCTTGGATACTGCCAGGCTCAGGAAGGACTTCAGTTTGAACATTCAATCAATTAGATTGTGCAATCAACTGTGTAAAATAAATTACTATAAAATCATGATAACATTAATTTTCTCGAAAATTTCCTTATGTAACATGACAAAACATTTGATGTGCTGTGTGGAGAAAATTATGCGCTTTCAAATGACACTGTCAAAAATATAGGTTGCCATTTGAAAAAAAATCGATGATGACATTTCCGGAAGAGTAATGACGTCACCATTCCGACTAGGACTCCAAAAGATGCACTTCTTGAAACAAAAGTTGACGTGTCCAACGATTTTTCCGGAAATGTTTTCCTTTTCTAGATAATGAATGTATTCCTTACCTTATGTACAAACTGTATATTGTCCCCAAAAAGGACACACAACAGGAAATAGAGATGTCTGGGGTTCAACTTCCTCGCGAACCCTCGCTAAGCTACAATAGACCATTGGTCATAGTGGAGGGCCTAATATGAGCCCACTCTCGTTCAAACTCAACCTAACCCTACGTTGAATGTTCAGGATGATTACATGTGAACCGGTGACTATGCTGATGCAGAATCTCGCGATTCCAGGTAACTGATGAAGACGTACTTTTGTCAATAAAATTAGTTTTTAAAAAGGGACTTTGACACCTGAAAAATATATTTCGATTGTACTTTTCCACCAACCCTGTAGTAACCATATGTTTTATTTTTCCTACAGAGGCATTATCATTATTATGATGAAAAGTTCCCAAAAAAGTTACACTTCTGTAGAAAAATTATAGTAGTTGATATCAGAATATAATTTTATTGACTACTTTACGTAATACATACATTTTGAGTTAGCCAAAAAGGATAATTTTTATATTTAAATAAGTAAAGTTGTCATGATAATTATACATAATTAATTGATTTGCTCACATACACTGTTGTTAAGATAACTTTCATTAAAATTAGTAACTAAAAAGTATAATTATAATATATGAACCTGAAGTGAAAGTTTCACAACATGTATTTCAATTCGACTAGGTTTTCACATTATGATTATAAATAAACGTGTAGCAAACATTTATTGAAATATATGAAATGACCATTCCAATCAATTATTTCTTGGAGTAAAGGTAATACGAATATCTTCAGGAACATCCAGTGAAATATATAATTTCAATTTGATTTCTTCAAGTGACTTCATATTGGATGAAATTTCATATTTTCTGAAGATTATTCCTAGTACCGTTGTACCAATTATATTTGCGTATTTCCATCCTAAAAATTACCAAAAATAGTTAACTATCATATTACGGAATTTCATTTCAAAATTGAATGTTTGCTCTGTATGAACGAAAAATAGTACTTTCAATATTATGAATATCTATATTTTTGTAATTACATCTACGAGCAAGGAGTTATTAGGACAATAATGCAGAATAAACTCTCCAATTGTCTCAATCAAGTAATAATTTCACGAAAAATAGCTATCTACAGAAGTTGTAGTACTCGAATCAGCAGCGGGGTCCTACTAATTATCTTACTATCGGTTGTTAATGTTTGGTAAACTAGGTATTATCGTATCAATTTGAAAAAAATTTGCCTCTCTGCAGAGTGTTTGATAATACATTCGGCAATTTTCGGAATTTAACAATACAATTTGAGGTTATGGCCTTTCCTATTGGAAGTTGGAAAAATTATTCAATTCCAACGACCAACTCACCTTTGTTCGGGGCGGGTCGTGGGTTCAATAAAAGATGTTTATCATATTCATTTTTCGTAGGGGTTGATATTATATTCCCTAACTTTAACGAGCTGGGGGAGCCAGCTGAATTTAATCAACAGGGATAGGAACAAAGGGAAAGCACTACAGTAAAAGCAAAAATTATAATAAGGAGCTTCAATTATTTATACAGGAGCGAAACCTATGTGAGTATCTCACTAGGGGTGGTGACAAGCATTGGCGGTGCGAGTTTCGCCTTCATCTACTACAAGTGAATATTTATTTCCAACATAAGGGAATTCAAGAAACCCCCCTAAACAGCTGTTTTGGGTTCACACGATTCAATTTAGAAGTCGATAGCGACAAACAAGGCTTATGAACATTCAAATTCGTTTGAACAAAGCCTAAAAATACTGCAGGAGGCAACTACGCTTAACTAAGGTATTAAAACACCGCTGACGGCAAACAACGCGTAGAAGCACCATATGGGGCCATCGGCTACCGCCGAGAACGCTCTCGAGTTCAGCCTGTTCAGCTGGGCCGTGGAATTAAAAGGAACAAGTACTCACAGAGCAGCGGGACCTATCTGGTCAGACTTTTCTAACGTCCTTACGACCCAACCCTTTCGGCTGTCGGGCTTGCTTGCACAAGGGCTCGAAAAACTTCCTTGTTAGGGAGCCCTACGGGGTTTGATTGGTGATGTCAAAACTCCCTCGTTCAAAGGCACTGCGACGTTCTTTGATAGACAGCCGTGTGGAATTCGAATGATAGGGTACCAAGATTCCACAATAAAGCGGTATTCGTCGTGCTTACGAGCTGGGGCTGAATACCGGTCCCCTCCAAAAAAAAACTACAATTTACGAAAGAATCAGGTATTGTTTCTGACAATTTCGAAAATGTACCTATATCTAAAGAATGTGACAATGACTGGCCGTGGATGTTCTTCAGGTTCAACATTTATGAGGAAATATACATTTCACCTCATCAACCAATTTCTCTGATCTCGGCCTACAACAGTACAAAATGGACTCTTCCCGTTTTGAAAAGTTTTTCCTTCCTTCTCCCCCTCTCTTCATTTGTCACAAGGCCCGCGATAATTACCTTATTCAAATTAACAAGGTCCTCGTATTTATTTTATTAAACAGAAAGGTATTAAGTGAACACCTGATTTGGTAAGTCAATAAACCTGACAGAATTAATTTCTCGACCTGTTTGTTTACTCAGAAACGAAGTACTCCTTGACATTCGGCTGTTCATCAGTTTGCATGTTTTGTTGGTGGCCTAACAACCAGGTGAGGTTTGATGCATTATTTGATACTCGACGAAACTCATTCGCAGAGCGATATTCAAGAATGGGCCTTTCCACCGACTTCTCGAAAATGGACTGTTACAAGGTGCTATGGAAATGCTCTTGTTTGATTAAGGCTTTTAGCACAGAACGTGAAGAAAACATAGGTTATGTATCATGTTTTTGTAATTTCTCATAAAATAAAAGTACTTTTATTTCCATACTCCATCTTTACGATATCGAATTCTGTCCGAAAATGCTTGCTGTGAATATCAGGATTATCAGAATGGAGATTAATCGAATACAGCGAATATCCCGAAGGATAATGAGGGATGAAAGTGACCCGTTTTCATTACCAGATATACGTTTTAAAGAATTATTCAGGCTCAATAAAGACCTCACTCATTATTTGATAGAAAATATTGTACCGCATTTGAATGAGAGGAGAAGAAGTGACGGAATTTCCAATTTCCACAAAGTTTTTGTTGCTTTGATATTTTTTGCAACAGGTTTCTACCAGAGGAGAGCAGGACAAGATTATTTCTTTTCAATGAGCCAACAAGCTGTTGGCCGATGTATTGCAGTAGTGTCAGGCAGTGAATAATATCTTAGGGCCCATTTGGATACGTTTTCCGACATCTCTTCCGAATAAAAACTCTAAGAAGATCAGATTCATGGAAGCTACGGGATTTCCTGACACAATTGGTGCAGTTGATTGTACTCATGTGTACATATTGCAACCAAGCGAAGAAGAACACAACTATGTGAATAGGAATATATATTTTTCTCACTGAAATTTTGAGAATTATTTCAATGGCAACAGCCAATACTTGAAAGTCTGTAAATAAACTAATTAACACGTCACTAAAATATTCACAAAATTAGGTTTACTAAATGACATTGTTTCCTTATTCTTATACAAATTTGAAATGAATATTATTAGTTTTGTCTTAAAACTGTAATTTGATTTTTCCACACTGCTTGAATATAATATTTGATGAGTGTATTTTGATGAAATTATTCATTGAGCATACTTTTTTGCAGGTATGTAATTATGATTTGAAAATCCTTGCTGTGAATGCTAGACATGCTGGTGCAACCCATAACTCCTTCATTTGAAATAATTCAGCTATAAAAAATGAAATGGAGAGAAATTTTCGAAACGGAGATGACTCAACATGGCTTATCGGAGACTCTTGCTATGCTCAACAGCCTTTGTTGATGACTCCGTTTTATCAACCTCTACCAGAACGCCCTGATGAACGATATAATCGGGCACATTGTCGAGCAAGGAATTGCGTCGAACGTTGCATAGGCGTTTTGAAAATGAAGTTTCGGTGTATCAACGGAGAATGTGTTCTCAGATATAACCCAATAAAGTAAATACTTGTGCTGTTCTCCACAATATGTGTATTTTTATGGAACCAGAAGGATTTGAATATAATGGAATTGATCATCAATTAAATAATAATAATAATAATTTTAATACCCACCACAAAAATTACAATAAGTGGAGTATTATAAAATAAAAGGATGATATGTTACGATAGTAAGCACCGAGGGGGAAGTAACTAGCCATTTTCTCATAATCCATAATATTCCTGCCTTACATCCACCACCAGCAGTTGATATGGGAGACATTAGGAGAAATATAGTTGTTCAGAATTACTTCACTGTAGAATAGTTGATATAAATTATATAAGCTCAACCAGTGAAAAGGGTTTAGTAATGGTATTTTATATTATGTGACAGTATTTATGTTATTAAAGAAATAAATGAACATTTTCTGGTACTACAAATTTATTAATTTCAACACAATAAATCAATAGAGCTCATTGAAAACTTAACTGAAAGTAAACTATATTTTCAACAAATAAACATTCAATATTAACAAAAAACTTAATTGTCAAATAAATAATAATAATAATAACCAAAAATTAATTCTTTGGTATCCACTTGGGAAGACCGACAATATACAAAGGAAAATATTTATTCAAAAATCCTGTGTAGACAATTTATATAGACTACCTATATTTTCTTCAAATGATCACAAACAGCTTGCATGGAATCTGCAATTGCCGCCAAATTAAAATTGATGCTTTTCAGTTCGGCCAAGGTTTCTTCATGCATGTGATTTGTTGAATTGGTTGGAAAATTGACAACCTCTATGGCGTTCATTGCAGAAATAGTTTGATTGGTATTTGTACATTCTGCGGGTGTTCCTTCTGCTGAATCAATTTCAGGGATCTCACCATCACCTTCTACACTGGTGAACCCTTTTAGTGCCATCAATCTTTCTTCATGGGGGTTGAGATGAATTTCGGTAAGAGGGCCCCCTCCAGTTTTTCTCATATCATTTTAAAACTTCGTATATTTGGATTTGATTGATGATACCCAATCAACTTAAACCTAAGGGAATCTACAATTTATATACAGGACTAAATAATTTTCAAGTATCTTACTCTTCGCTATTTGTCTGGAGATTTCCCTCCATATCCCAAAGAATTCAGTCGAGTAGACAATATTTCCCAACTTTTATTATAATGTGCTCTTGCATTTGGCATAGAAGAATCCATTGTAATAAATACTGGATTTCTTTCTGCCTCTTCTAAAATCAATTGTTTATGCTCAAGTCTAACACGAAAACTTCTTTTATTTTCTTGCATTTTTTTTGGCAAGACAACGTCAAAGATGTTATTAAAGGTAGAAATGAACACAAAATCGAACGATTCCTAACTTTTTTTAAGGTTATGACCGAACACGAATTTTTATCGACATATAAACGAATCTATTTATCAAATTGAATTGACAATATTTTTAACAGGATACCAATATTTTCAATAAATAACAATTGAAAAGAAACTATGACAGAGGGGAAGAGAATGGTACCGATTGTTAACGTTACCAACTAAAAATAATTAGTAGGATCCCCCTGCAGAAACAGTACCTGTAGATAGTGTAGATGGACTCTAGATTATGTTCAAAACGTACCTATCCATGAAGTGTAAGAAAATGAGTCAAAGTGCAAAGAGAAAAAAAATCACCAACCATTAGTGAAGCTTGAAAATCCACAAGTAAAAAGTTGAATAGTATATGGTAAAAATAAACAAGTTGACTGAAAGAAATGTGTTCCTGGAAATGAACACTTAACAATACTAACTCATTTTGATATATTTCAAAAGAATACTCTTTATTGGCCACTTCACTAATGCCAAGTGAATTGTTCACTTATAGGTAGGTATAATATAGGTGCATTGTCATAAGAATGTTGATCAGGAACCTCAACTGAACTCAATCTATAATGTTGCAGCCTCAACTTTCTTTTTGACCTGTCGTTGGTATAATCTCCATACCCGGTGAATCAGCAGTTCCCTCGTCATTGGTGTATTTTCTACTTGAATCTTTTTCTGTGAGTAGCATAAATGGTCAGTTTCGAGTATTTGTACTGTAAGTGGATGAAAAATCAGAGAAAAATAGACTTCAAATCATTTCAAAATAATAAGAGAGAATTCTCACTGCACCTTAAATTTACTTATTATTCATAGCGAATACACCAACAAGTATTTTTGGTTGCATATACCAAGTTGAAATTCGCATTCGCTCACTATAATTGTTCACAAAGGCGTGGCTAGACCGCTCTCGTCGAAAAAACTATTTATAGAAGCCAAATTCAGTAGCACAACATGTGGTCCTATACGGTATGAATTTTGTATTTCTGAACAGGTGTTTCGAATGGACTGAACTGAATGAAAGCAGAATGATAATGGTAACGCTCAATAAAACAATGTTGGAATGTCTGAAAAATAAATTATCAACGTAGATACTTGAAGAAAAATCGATAGATTCGCGCATTGTAGTAGGCATAGATGTGTTTGAATAAGAAAAAAAAAGGTTTTAAATATTCAATATCATATGTATTATAATAAGAATTTTGTTCGATATTTCTTTGAGCCCTTCTGATCAAATTTCCTAAAATTTAATACATTATTATCCAGCTTTCTCATTTTCAACTTATCTGTTGTTCTACTGATTCAACAGAAAACCATTGTTCTCAATATATTTGACATTTTCAAATATATCGGTTCGATATGAATGCATCCACAAAAAACTTCCGGAAAAAATGTGATTTTTCATTCCCTTCATATTTCAATGAAAGAATTTTTTTTGTGTCACAAACTCTTATTTATTTTTTGCAAAAAAGTCGCTGGTGACATCAAGTCCATGTGTACCTACAGAGATATTAATATTTATGGGAAAGGCTGTAAATCATAAATCATATCACAATTTATTCAGACCTATCCTTTATTTAAATTTTTTCATTGCTTCTGTTACATACTTTCGATTACGTATCGCCATATTCCGTATTTTTCGACTATCTACTAATTCTGGCAAAAGCCAGTCGTTGAAAAAATTAACCAACTTTTGTTCCGTATTCTCATACCAGAAGTTGATGTCCCTCGAAATAAATTCATATTTCAACCCTAGTGGAGTCCACACACCAAATAGGTAAGTTTTCGGTTTAGTTATCTTTACATTTCTGATACTTTCTGCTGGTGTCATATTTCTTTCCAAATATGGACATTCCACTTCGACTGCACATTGTAATGACGATCCCTAACCAAATATGGACAAATATACTGGGGTTCCCATTTAAAAATATTACCAAAGTCGCTTTTCCTCAAATGCGGATAACCGTATATATTTTGGAAGAGGTTCAAAAATTGGCCCATCGGAAAAGAAAATCGACCTGTCTGAGGTTTTTTCCAATATATCTTTATATTCAGAAATAATGAATTTGTTCCGTAATTTAGCGTCGCACTGTATAATGTTTTCTATAATTCTCTTCCGGCTAGTATCCATCCGTAGACAACATATTTCACCAAATCTAAAAGCGTTATTATTTTCTTCCTTTCTAAACTGGTGCCTACAATTTTTGTGAAGAAGAGGTGCCAACTTCAAGAAAAAAAAATATTTGAACACGAAAACAATCAAAATGGTGAAATCTCCGAGCAATAAAAGATATAGAGAGGGCTTTTCTGTTTCTTTTTCGAAAGCAACATACCCGACGTTGTTTACAAACATCTCAGCCCGACTCATGTTAAAAAGGGCATTGTCGGAAATATTCGTTTACACTCGGTGATCAGGTTGGAATTCCGTATTATATTCACTCTCAACTTGGCGATCATGTTTGTTTACGTCCGTTTACGACTAATTTGTCGTCTTGTCAAATCAAACCATGAGCGTCGCAGCATGGTAATCATGGCATAAACCATTTTATACCCGATTTTGAGACAAAAATACACTATCTGTTGAAATAGCTATAAAAAAACTATGTTACTATGTGAATCGACTGAACGATCACCTATAAATAATTAGGAAAAAACTTGTTGAAATGTAGGTATACTGGAAAGTAAGTAAGTAAGCAAACTCAACTCTTCATTAACCAAATTCAAATCATAAGCCACTAGCTATATCTAATGGGTATTGGAACGTTTTGTTGACATACAGGGATTATCACGTAGGTAATCCATTCATCAGAAGTTTTCGATATTCCAATTTGAATAAAATTTTATATACTTACACGGAATATCACATATATCTGGTGTTACAATCCACAATATTAGTGACTTGGAAGATTGTAACATATAATGAATCGATAAACGATCAACAAATTTATTCAGATCACACTGACAGGAAAATCTGACAATCACAACTCCAAATTTTTGTGTGACTTTTTACAACTGCCGTATTCCAAAATATATACAGGAACGCAGATTAAAAATATATTTAACATTTTCCAACCTCCAGCTTAAGAATACTGTTGACTGGTCTAACTAAAGTGCCCTCCTGAGTTTTAATTTCCACAGATCGGATTTGACTATCATGTCCTGATATTTCTTTGGAAACTCTTCCAAGAATCCATTGTTTTCGGTACTTGATGTCAGGAAGAGCTACAACATCACCTACTCGCAAAGACTCCTTCTTTTCGTACCACTTGCTTCTTTTTCTGAGCGAGGGAACATATTCTTCACACCATCTTTTTCAATACATCTCTGACATTAACTGGGCAATCTTCCACTGCTTCCGCCCATAAATATCACTAGGTCCAAATACTCCAGGAACCAATCAGAAAATGCATTCGAGTAAGAGATTCTAGTTCACCACATTCACTCGAAACAAAGCTTATAGGTCTAGAATTAACAATGCTTTCAGTTTCATCCAAAAATGTGGATAATAGCTCTTCTGACGGATGTTGTTCCTTAAGAATGACATACAAAACGTTCTTGACACATCGGATCATTCTTTCCCATAACTCTCCTTGAAAGGGTGCTGCTGGAGTATTGAATTTCCATTTTATCATGTACTTGGACAAATTTCGGGTAATTTTCGCACGATCCATTTCCTCCAAACATCTTTACAATTCATTCTCTGCTTCTACGAAATTCGTTCCATTATCGGAAGAAATCTCCAAAGGATGTCCTCGTCTAGACATGAGTCTGTGAATGGCCACCAATGCTGAATCCGTTGTCAGGGAACTAGCCAATTCTATATGGATTGCTCGTGTGTTGAAGCATGTAAAGATGATTCCATCCTTTTTTTCCACACTCCTTTTCACTTTAACCAACAACGGACCGAAATAATCTAAACCACAAAAACTGAATGATCTGGTATATGGCTTGAGACGCGAAAGTGAAAATGGGGCCATCTCAGGTTGAACTGCCTTAGATTTCTTTATTCTGCAGAATTGACACCTTCTCAGCGTCATCTTCACTGATTGTCGAGTTCTAATGATCCAAAATCTTTGTTTCAGGTTATTTATCAATGTTTCGTGTCCTGTGTGTTTCAATTCTTCATGGAGATGTAGAATGAGCAATTGGACGGAATTATCTAGTTTTGCTGTTGGTAAAATGATAGAATATTTCAAACCATAAGCAATATCTGCGTACTCAATTCGGCTATTCATTCTCAGAATTCCAAATTCGTCCAAAAATGGAGAAAATTCAAACAGTTTTGAAGATTTACTGGGATAATAATTTCTACGTAAGAAAGTTATTTCTTCTGCAAAATGTTTTGCTTGAATATTTTTCAGCCACAAGATTTCTGCATTCTGTAATTCTTCGGGTTGCAGCTCACAAAACATCAAAACTTCGTTAATTTTCATTCTTGCATTTCTTCTCTTCATATCATGATATATTGTTTGTCTCTTTTTCTTACTGGCTAGTTCTGGCGATTTCAAATTATTGCAAAATCTCAAGATCCATGCTATTTTACGGATAAATTTCAACCATTTAGAGAATCTGCTGGCTTCAGGCAATGCAAATGAGGTGTCTTTTAGTACTGCAACGATTTCAATAGCAACGTCTTCTTGCAATCGGTTCATCTGTTCTGTGGGCCATTGATGTCCTGGCTTCTTCAAAAAGGATGGACCTTGATTCCACAATGAATTCATGAAATCTGCAACTTTCTTATATTTTGTAGCCAAATCTGCTGGATTCAAAACCCACACAACCCGATCACGTTATACCCAGCTTCTCCAATCACCCCCCATCAACATAAAATTGCAGCCTTCAATTGTTACATTCATAGACTTTTGAATATGCCCCTTTCTACAGTTAGTTATCAAAATGAATTGAATATCATTAAACAAATAGCTTCAAATAACAATTATAACCCGAATATTATTAATAGTCTGATCCAAAAAATCAAAAACAAAAAAGAACATAATGCTGCCTACCCCAAGGTAGATTCGATAGCACAATTTGTTTCACTTCCTTTCTTAAATGACAATATTTCTAATAAAATATCTGGTTGCATCAAAAGCAACATAGACTGTTGAATATTGATACCAGTAGTGACATCTCTTTAAAGATTAATGAATCACATGTTTTTCTTTATTGTCACCCAAAGTATAGTTAACTGTCATCTAATATATCTCAGTTAGATTATATGTTAATAGGTGGCACTGCTTTTGCTGTCATCATTATGATTATTCTGAAATGTTCTAGAATAGCTTTGTACTGTTGTCAGGTCATGTTCAGTTGTTGTGCATTATAAAGTTGTAACAAACTTCTGAAAGAGTTTTTCTTTTGGAATCAAGAGAATATATAACAGGTTATGGGCCCAGACTTCCCACGTAATAAGTCATAAAGTGAATAAAGTAATCTTGGTGTTCAAAACTTCTAGACAAAATCTGGACGTGTTGGAATTTCAAAATGGCTGGAGCAGCTGTAGTAAATGTGCCTATTTTATCAGCTAATAATTTCAATAACTGGCAATTCAGGATATTGACAATAATGAGAAAGGAACAATGTGAAGAAGCACTAGAAGCCCCACCCCTTGAAAGTGCCCCACAGGATGTGATAAATAAATTTAGGAAAATTGATGCAAAGGCACAGGCAATTATAGTACAAGGTGTTTCAGACAAGCACTTCTTTATGGAGAAAGTTGCTAAATCTCAAATTGGGGACTGGTGATAAAGTGGAAGATCATTTTCTTAAGTTTGATACGATTATTCGTGAAATGAAAGAGTTAAAATCCAACATTGATGAGAGCGACAAGGTGTGTTATTTATTGCTATCCTTGCCATCCAGGTTTGATGCAGTGGTGACTGCGTTGGAGACTATATCCGATGTGAAAATGGATTTTGTAAAGGCTCGACTGCTGGACGAAGGACTGAAATTGAAAGCAAAAGATGAAAATAAAGAGGATCAAAACAAAGAAATGAGTTTTAAATGTACAAGTTATAAAAACTGTTATACATGTGGAAGTTCTGATCATTTCCAAGCCCATTGTCCTTCAGGTAATCCAAGGATACATAATAATAGAGGAACTAGTAGAGGCCAATTTAAAGGACGGAGTAGAAGTAGACACTACAGAGGCTATAGGGGTCCGAGAACAAATAGGAAACAGGAGGCAAATTCTGCTGAAGAACCAATAGCGCTTTATGCATCAAATCTGTGTGGCGAAGAACAAGGTAAGACTACTTTTGTGTTAGATTCAGGAGCTAGTAATCATTTTGTACAACAAACGTTGGGGAAATATATGTATGATATCAAAACTATACCAAAAACTGGGTCAATACACATAGCAAATGGACAAATTTTGAAATCTAACAAAAAAGGGATGTTGCAAGCAAAGTGTTAGGGACAGACTGTTACTATAGAAGCACTAATAGTTCCAAAAATTGAACATAATTTGATTTCTGCCTCAAAAATAACTTCAAAAGGAAATAAAATAATTATTGGGAAAGAATCTACTACAATTAGTGGGAATAATTTTTCCCTAAAATGTGAGAATAAAAATGGTTTGTATTTACTAAAATTAGATAGCTTTTTTGATAAAAATGAAGAGTGCCTTGTCACAGTTGACGAAAATTTGTGGCACAGAAGATTGGGACATGCTAGAAAAGATGCATTAGTACAGTTAGGCTTTGGTATGTCAGATAATATATGCACAGCTTGCGCAGAAGCAAAATCTAGTAGAAATACTTTTCAATTAATTGAAAGATTAACAAATAAACTTGGAGAACTTATACACAGTGAAATTTATGGACCAATAAGTCCAAGTACTATGGATGGGGAAAGATATTTCCAACTAATATTGGATGACTTCTCTCATTTTGTTATAGTTAAAGTCATTGAAAATAAAAACGAAGCAGAAAACAATTTGAAAGAATATGTTGTACAGATGGAGACACAACATAATGTCAAAGCCAAACGTTTCAGACTTGACAACGGTGGAGAATTTTCTTCAAAAACCTTTCAGCAATTCTGTAAACAAAAGGGAATTCGTATTGAGTACACAATGCCATACAGTCCACAAATGAATGGAAAATCGGAACGGATGAATTGAACTCTATTGAATATGATCAGAACAAAAATAGTAGACTCGAGCATCCCAAAAACTTTGAGGGGAGAGGCCTTGAAGTGCTCAGCCTATGAACTCAATAGAACCCCAACAACTGCACTTCCAAGAGGAAAACCTCCTTCTGATTTGTGGCATGGTAGAACTGCTTTAAGTTGATTAAAAATTTTTGGTTGTCGCACATGGTATACTGTGTTACCAAAAATTAATAAACTTGAACCGAAAGCAAAGAAGGCAGTTTTTGTAGGTTATTGTGGAGGCGGTTATATATTATTTGTACCTGAAGAAAACATAATAATTAAAAGTAGAGATGTTAAACTTGATGAATCAACTATGTCATTCAAAGATAACTTGATAATGGAGAAGGAATCTCAACAAAAATATATAATACAAAGAGATGATAGTACAAACTGTAATGAATAGAAACAAATTGAAGTTGAAGAAAATGAAGTGTCAGCCGAAATCCTTCAAAATGTTGGTGAAAATGAAAGACACATTGATACAGGAGAAACCAGATCAGGAAGAATTGTGAAAAGACCTCAATATCTAAACGATTATGAGATATATTCAGCTTACTGTGTACTCTCGGCTTCTGACGAGGAACCAAAAACATATCACGAAGCATATAAATCTCAGGAATGGCAGCAAGGGATTAAAAATGAACTGTACTCACTTGAGAAATTGCAGACTTGGACTCCAGCTCAATTACCTGAAGGCCAAGTTGCTGTAGATACAAGATGGGTTTTCAAAATCAAAGATGATGGTACCAAAAAGGCTCGTGTCGTAGCAAGAAGATTCCAAGTACCCATTACTGAAGAAGAGTATAGTTATGCACCTGTGTGCAGATTTTCAACAATTAGAATCCTGATATCAGTTTCAGTACAAAACGACTGGAACCTAAAGCAAATCGATGTTCCGAGTGCATTTCTGAATGGGGAAATAGACAGTGATATCTATATAAAAGCACCTGAAGGATTACAAACTGATTCACAATACTTCAAATTAAATCGAGCTTTGTATGGATTACGGAATGCACCAAAGTGCTGGAATATAAAATTTAACGAAGTCATGACCAACCTTCAGTTCAGAAGGTCAGAATATGACTAGTGCCTGTATGTAAAGAACCAAGTTTACCTGGTTTTATTTGTTGATGATGCTCTCATAACGGGACCAGAAGAACAAGTTGACGACTTGGTGAAAAATCTATATGAACAGTTTAAAGTGAAAACTATAGACAATGTTTCAATTTCTCTCGGTATACAGATGAGAAAAACTGAAAAAGGACTCAAAATTTTTCAATCAAGAATGACATCACGTTTATTGAAAGGATTTGGTATGGAAGACTGTCGTATAGTAACTACGCCTATGGAAGTGAACTTTCAGATATCCAGTGAAGAAGAAGTTATACAGAATATCCCATATAGACGTTTAATATGTAGCCTTATGTATTTATCAATTGTATCACTGCCAGAAATCGCTTATAGTGTTTCGTTTTTAAGTGGATTTTTGGACAAACCTACAGTAAGTGCTTGGACAGCAGGCAAACGAATACTTAGATATTCATGTGTTTCCAAAAACTATGGATTGATTTTTCAAAAGTTCAACTCCGATCTTGAAGCATTTAGTGATGCAGATTGGAGCGGTGATAAGCTGACTAGAAAAATTGTCAGTGGTTTAGTGTGTTTCCATGCCAAAAATCCTATTGCTTGGCACTCCAGAAAACAAAATTGTGTGGCCTTGTCATCAATGGAGGCTGAATATGTTGCTGCAGGGGCTGCGGCTCAGGGGATAGTCAATCTGAAGTGGGTGTTGTCTGAGTTTGGTGAGTCATCTGCAGTCACTTTAAATATTGACAATCTGAGTGCTATTTCTTCTATCAAGACTTGATAATTCAAAACACAGCAAACATATAGATATTAAATATCATTACATCAAAGAACTTTATTTAAACAGAGACATTGATATTAACTATGTTAGTTCATCAGAAAATTGTGCTGATATATTAACCAAAGAAGAAAAGAAAAATTTCAAAATTTGAGGACAAGTTTGTTAGGCTTGTAAAATATAATATCTCTTTATTTTGAATGTTATTTCAAATTTGTAAAATTAAAATTGTTTGATTTTTGTTTTGTTCATGTACTTGCAATTTAAATTTCAAATTATTTGTTAAAAAAAAAAAATTACATTTAAATTGTGAGGGAGTGTTGAATATTGATACCAGTAGTGACATCTCTTTAAAGATTAATGAATCACATGTTTTTCTTTATTGTCACCCAAAGTATAGTTAACTGTCATCTAATATATCTCAGTTAGGTTATATGTTAATAGGTGGCACTATGATTATTCTGAAATGCTCTAGAATAGCTTTGTACTGTTATTAGGTCATGTATTATGTACGCCGCATGAGTTGTTGTGCATTATAAAGTTGTTACAAACTTCTGAACGAGTTTTTCTTTTGCAATCAAGAGAATATATAACATAGACAACATTAAAATTTCTTTTAAAACTAACCATAGCCTCAACAGATACCTGGTCAACACTAAAGATGAAATTGATAAACTTTCAAAAAATAGCATATACAAGTTTAATTGTGATGATTGTGATGCAGCCTACAGTGGAAGAACTTGCAGACCTTTGAAAGCCCGTATAACCGAACATTTAAATCCCAACAAAATTCCAGCCTTTGGTCAACATTTGAGGTTTAACAACCATATCTTCAGTCCAAATAGGAATTCAAAGATTTTACAGGTGGTGAGTTCCAAAAATTACAATGGATTAGATTTTCTTGAAGATTTACATATTAACAAGGAATTACTGAATAATGACATTTGTCTCAACACTCAAGGTAATTTAAACAGAGCTTACATTCCTCTTCATAGACATTGAAAATAAAAAGCTTTTCATAAATTTAAATTATTTACCTATTTAATTGCTCTTGTACTCTTTCTCGATCTTGAACCCTTTTTGCAGTTTGCTTAGTTCCCTCCCTCTCGACTTTCCTTTCAATTCTTAGAACATAAACTATTGCTTTCAATTTGAAACTTGGGTTTTTGTATGTGCCGTGTCAAGTTCTCATTTGACTTTCTCTTGGTTCAGCAATTTCCTTGGTTTTGATTTATAGAATTACTGAATTGCTTAAATCTGAAACAATTTGAAAATTTCTTGAATCTTTTCGGTTTGTAGTACCTCTTAGTTTTGGGCAACCTTTTTGGCGCCTTGGGATTGGGAAGGTTCTCATTAGTCCTGTCCCATGATCTATAGCATAGAATTGGTTTCTCAAATTTCCAAGAGACTGTGTCTTAATCCTGGTTTTGTGCACATCGAGTTGAGGTTTTCATTAGACGGTTTGTCTTGTTTCCCTAGGTTTAGATTAACAGAACTATAAATAGATTTACAGATCAACTTGACTAATTGGTCATTTATCAATTTTCACAGATCAATGTTTCTAGAAGTTAATGTCCTGAGCCAAACGTCATTGTCATTGTCAACTTTTGAAACAATGTCAATTTTATTCATTTAGGTTAACAGTAGACTAAACTCCAACAGACATGTGTTATTCTGCCTGTTGACACTTTTATCCAGGTTAATACTGGAATAAGGACTTTTTAAAAATGTTTCACATGGTCCTCTGGACACATAATATTTTTATGGTCTGGCTCTTGTACACCTGACGAGTAAGTAATTTTTCAATTCTCAAAATTCTCATTATCAAAATCATCATTATCAAAATTATCATTATCACTTACTTACAGGTACGCACTGATGATGACTTTATAGTCGAAAGCGCTTTGCTATGATTTTATAAATAAATTTTTGCACGAAATACAACTTTTCTTCATTCAATTACATAGGAACATGCACACAGCTGGACAATTGTCAAGATTCTCTATTGATTACTTTGTTTAGATCTTGAGGATCCAAGCAAATTCTCAACTTATTATTAGACTTCCCCCATTTTAAGCTGCCATTAACTTTTTCAATTATATTTTGTTGAGCAAGTCCATCCAGAGTATCTTCCAGAGTACTCATAAGAGGTAGAGCTACTCTCCTGGTGGGATGAACAACTGGTTTTGAATTCTCATCAATATCAATATGATAGTTACTTTTAATACAACCTATACCTGAAAAAACTTCTTTGTAATTGTTTATTAGTTCTAAATATTTATTTTCACCAGCACTCAGTGACTCAACCTTTTTAATTTGGTTCAATTGTACACAAGAATCAAGCCTAAGGATTGCTTTAGTACTAGAGTTAACCACATAAAACTGTAGTTCATTTGTGGTACCATTTTTCACACATGGAAGTCAACATTTTCCAACCACTTTTAGATTACCCCCCTTATAAGATTGTAATCTCACCTGAGTATTTTTATTGTATCTTTAGCAATCCCTAATGACTCAAACTTCTTGATAGGTAATACATTCGCCATCGCACCTGTGTCTATTTTGAATTTAATAGTTTTTTCATTTATTTGTAATTCTGTCTCCCACTGATTGGTTACCTTCGCTGTATTTATATCTATTATAGAGCCTATGAACAAACAATTTTCCTTATTATGTATGTTTGAATTAATTTCCTGAATTTCTGTCGAATCTTGTTCTGTGACAACTCTAATTCGCTTAGAATTTTTCTTTTTATTACAAACAATTTCAAAGTGATTCATTGTTTTACAAAAATTACAAACTTTGCCATATGCTGGGCAATTATTTATTGTGTGTGTCCTACAACATTTGTTACAGTTTTTTATAGTTTTAAGTTTCCTTCTCACCTTATTTACCTCAAACACTACTTCGTTCAGCATCGTTGACTCACTTGTGACTCCAGACATGGCATCGCTTTCTCAAGGGTCAGGTTGTTTTCCTAAAAGTATTTCTCTAACGTTGTTATTCTTGATCCCACAGGCTATCATCGTTACTACTAAGCTGTCCTGCAAGGAGTCTAGCTTGCATTTGGCTGCTTGCTTTTGCAGTTGGGTTATAAACTGTTCAGTTGACTGGGCTTCACCTTGTTTTGTGCTGAATAATTTAAATCTTCCATAATTTATATTCTCTTTGCCTTCAAAGTGTTTTTGGAATTTTTGCAGAAGCGGTGCTAATTTATTTTTCTCGTCGTTTTCGAATTTGAATGTGGAGTATATTTTGAATCCATCTTTGCTGATATAGTGAAGAAGTTGTGCACACTGTACTGACTCGGGTTTTTTGGTGACTTCCGATGCAATTAAATAGTTCTCATACCTGGCCCGCCATGTCCTCCAGTTTTTGGCCACATTGCCCGACAGTGGAAATGGTTAAATTCCTTGGTTATCTCCACTCATATTTACAATTTCTGGAACATACGACTCACAACGACTGCGCCATATAATATGTTATATCTTGTATAGTGATTATCTTCAGATGATTTATGTGTATGGATTTGTAATTGGATTTTTATCTTCATTAATTAAAACAACCACCTTACTACCAGTGTGAAAACAGAAACGGTTGCAGCGCCAGAAACGAAATATTAGTACATGCGCAAGGGTGTCATATGTTACTCCATGAAAATCTTCCGAATTTATATTGCAATTGTGGTTTTCTATATTATTATCATGAAAATGATCAAGTTGAAAGAATGTTTAGACACAAAAATGATAAAATTATGATAATGGTACTTTTAATAAAACATGAGATGATATTTATAGTGGCTGAGACAATCACATATATCATGGGATGAAAATTGCGTTTTTGGAAATTTATCTTCCAGTGTATATTCAGAACGATCTTATAAAGCATACCTACCACATTTCAGATTTTGTATCTCAATACGCACCCTGCAAACTACCCCCGAATTCACCGAAATCTACAAAATAGCGTTAATTTATCGTTTCTGGGAATTTCTTTCTCAATGTATATTCAAAACGATATGAGAAAGCATATCTACCCCATTTCAGATTTTGTATCTCGATACGCTCCCTAGAAACTACCCCCGAAACCACCGAAATATACAAAATTGCGTTAATTCGTCGTTTCTGGAAATTTCTTTCTGACTGTCTATTCAAAACGACCCGAGGAAGCATACCTACCCCTTTTCATATTTTGTATCTCAATACACACCCTGGAAACTACCCCCAACTCACCGAAATCTACAAAATTGCGTTAATTAATCGTTTCTGGAAATTTCTTGCTGACTGTATGTTCGAAACGATCTAAGGAAGCATACCCACTCCATTTCAGATTTTGTATCTCAATACGCACCCTGCAAACTACCCCCGAAATCACCGAAATCTACAAAATAGCGTTAATGTATCGTTTCTGGGAATTTCTTTCTCAATGTATATTCAAAACGATCTGAGGAAGCATATCTACCTCATTTCAGATTTTGTATCTCGATACGCACCCTGGAAACTACCCCCGAAATCACCGAAATTTACGAAATTGCGTTAATTCATCGTTTCTGGAATTTTTTTTCTGACTGTATGTTCAAAAATCCTGTTTCTTTTTTTTTTGCGTCACCATTTCAATTTAGAATATATATAAAATGTGTTGAAAAGAGAAGTTTTATTTTCATCAACATCCACACATATGTTTCAAAGATACAGTGGAAGATATAAATAACATCAGTAGTGGGACCTTTTTATCTCGTTCTGAATATTTCCAGAAACGATGAAATAACTCTTTTTTGTAGATTTTGTTGATTACGAGGGTAGTTTCCAGGGTGAGTATTGAGATACAAAATCTGAAATGGGGTGGGTATGCTTCCTTAGATCGTTTTGAACAAACAGTTAGAAAGAAACTTCCAGAAACGATGAATTAACGCCATTTTGTATATTTCGGTGATTTCGGGGGTAGTTTGCAGGGTGCGTATTGAGATACAAAATCTGAAATGGGTTAGATATTCTTCCTCAGATCGATTTGAATATACATTGAGAGAGAAATTTCCAGAAACGATGAATTAACGTAATTTTGTATATTTCGGTGATTTCGGGGGTAGTTTCCAGGGTGCGTATCGAGATACAAAATCTGAAATGGGGTGGGTATGCTTCCTTAGATCGTTTTAAACATACAGTCAGAGAAAAATTTCCAGAAACGATGAATTAACGCAATTTCGTACCTATATTTCGGTAATTTCGGGGGTAGTTTCCAGGGTGTGTAATAAGATACAAAATCTGAATAAAGGTAGGTATGCTTCCTCGGATCGTTTTGAATATAAAGTCAGGAAGATATTTCCAGAAACGATGAATTAACACAATTTTGCATATTTCGGTGATATCGGGGGTAGTTTTTAGGATGCGTATCGAGATACAAAATCTGAAATGAGGTAGATATGCTTCCTCAGGTCGTTTTGAATATACATTGTGAAAGAAATTCCTAGAAACGATAAGTTATCGCGATTTTGTTGATTTCGGTGATTTCGGGGGTAGTTTGCAGGGTGCGTATTGAGATACAAAATTTGAAATGAGGTGGGTATGCTTCCTTAGATCGTTTTGAACATACAGTCAGAAAGAAATTTCCAGAAACGACGAATTAACGTAATTTTGTATATTTCGGTGATTTCGGGGGTAGTTTCCAGGGTGCGTATCGAGATACAAAATCTGAAATGGGGTGGGTATGCTTCCTTAGATCGTTTTGAACATACAGTCAGAAAGAAATTTCCAGAAACGACGAATTAACGTAATTTTGTATATTTCGGTGATTTCGGGGGTAGTTTCCAGGGTGCGTATCGAGATACAAAATCTGAAATGGGGTGGGTATGCTTCCTTAGATCGTTTTAAACATACAGTCAGAGAAAAATTTCCAGAAACGATGAATTAACGCAATTTCGTATATTTCGGTAATTTCGGGGGTAGTTTCCAGTTTGTGTAATAAGATACAAAATCTGAAAAAAGGTAGGTATGCTTCCTCGGATCGTTTTGAATATAAAGTCAGGAAGATATTTCCAGAAACGATGAATTAACACAATTTTGCATATTTCGGTGATATCGGGGGTAGTTTTTAGGGTGCGTATCGAGATACAAAATCTGAAATGAGGTAGATATGCTTCCTCAGGTCGTTTTGAATATACATTGTGAAAGAAATTCCTAGAAACGATAAGTTATCGCGATTTTGTTGATTTCGGTGATTTCGGGGGTAGTTTGCAGGGTGCGTATTGAGATACAAAATTTGAAATGAGGTGGGTATGCTTCCTTAGATCGTTTTGAACATACAGTCAGAAAGAAATTTCCAGAAACTATGAATTAACGCAATTTCGTATATTTCGGTGATTTCGGGGGTAGTTTCCAAGGTGTGTATTGAGATACAAAATCTGAAAAGGGGTAGGTATGCTTCCTAAGGTCGTTTTGAATATAAATTCAGAATTAAATTTCCAGAAACGATTAATTAACGCAATTTTGTATATTTCGGTGATTTCGGGGGTAGTTTCCAGGGTGTGTATCGAGACACAAAATCTGAAATGGGGTAGGTTTGCTTCCTCAGATTGTTTTGAATATACATTGAGAGAGAAATTCCCAGAAACGATAAATTAACGCTATTTTGTAGATTTCGGTGATTTTGGGGGTAGTTTGCAGGGTGCGTATTGAGATACAAAATCTGAAAAGTAGTAGGTATGCTTCCTCGAGTCGTTTCGAATATACAGTCAGAAAGAAATTTCCAGAAACGACGAATTAACGCAATTTTGTATATTTCGGTGATTTCGGGGGTAGTTTCTAGGGAGCGTATCGAGATACAAAATCTGAAATGGGGTAGATATGCTTTCTCATGTCGTTTTGAATATAAATTGAGAAAGAAATTTCCAGAAACGATGAATTACGTAATTTTGTATATTTCGGTGATTTCGGGGGTAGTTTGCAGGGTGCGTATTGAGATACAAAATCTGAAATGTGGTAGGTATGCTTTATAAGATCGTTCTGAATATACACTGGAAGATAAATTTCCAAAAACGCAATTTTCATCCCATGATATATGTGATTGTCTCAGCCACTATAAATATGATGTTTTATTAAAAGCAAAATTATCATAATTTTATCATTTTTGTGTCTAAACCTTCTTTCAACTTGATCATTATCATGATAATAATATAGAAAACCACAATTGCAATATAAATTCGGAAGATTTTCATGGAGTAACATATGACACCCTTGCGCATGTACTAATATTTCGTTTCTGGCGCTGCAACCATTTCTGTTTTCACACTGGTGGCGTCGCAGCCAGGTAATCATAGCATAAACCATATTCAATTGGCATTCCGTATCGACCTTTTTAGTGGTATTGAATGAGTTGACTTTCAATAAATCTGCTCATTTTCATCCCGATTTTGAGAAAAAAACACACTTTTTATTGAAATAGCTGTAAAAAAAACTTTTTTACTCAGTAAGTCAAGTTTGAAAACGATAACTTATCAATAATCAGGAAAAACTTGTTGCAGTGTAGGCACACTAATGAGTATGTAAGGAAGTAAGCAAACTCAACTATCCGTAACCCAATTTAAATCATAAGCCACTAGCTATTATAGACTCAGTGTGATGGGTACTGGATTATCACAGTGATTATCACGCATGTAATCGGTTCATCATAAGTTTTTGATGTCCCCAATTGCATAATATTTTGTAAACATGGAATATAACATATATCAACATGAATAATTATCCACGAAAATTAGGTAAACTTTATTGAAATCATGACAGGATATTTCCGGGAATACATTCATGTTTGTTCATCACAATATTTAATTTTTTGATGAAATGAAGAAACAACATCAAAATCATGATGTGTTAGGTATGTGGGAAACACCGATTGTATGTGTTGAGTTGAGAACATACATATTGAAAATGGCTTGAATACATTAAATATTACTTTTAAATATCTCATTTGTTCCGTCATTGTCAAATAGCATTTGCCCGAATGGAATATATCTAGCTGTAGTAATGAAGAATCGAATAATATATTATATGACTATGACTATAATAACTCAAAATGAATTTTATTGGTGGCTGTTTTAACTATTTCAAGGATAAATGAGACGATAGAGAGCTTTTGGCATATAATAGCACTTTTTTCAGGACACTTAAATCATTGGATTGGAAGTCCAGAAGAATTCTACTGACACTAATACATTGTCAACCACTTTCAAACAAACTTAAATCATTACTATAAGAAATAATAGACACTCACAAATTTTCATATACGAGGGTGGTTTGACAAGTCCTTGCAAAAATAAAAACTACTAACGTAATTGGGGTAAATCTTCTTCATTTCTCAGCATTGTCTTCTTTTAGGTTAATACACTTCGTCCAACGATGTTCCGGCTTGTTTATCCCTTTCAAATAATAGGATTTGTCCATGTCTGAAAAATATCTTTCAGTGTCTGCAATCACCTCCTCGTTTGAATGGAATCTTTGTCCCGACACCCATTTCTCCAAATTGGGGAACAAATAGTAGTCCGAGGGAGCCAAGTCTGGAGAATATGGGGAATGTGGAACGAGATGTAATCCTATTTCCATTGATTTTGCAACCACAACTGCTGAGGTGTGTGCTGGTGCATTGTCGTGATGAAAAGGGACTCTCTTGTGGGCCAATCACGGGCGTTTTTCTTGCAGCTCGGATTTCAAGCGCTCCAATAACAATGAATAATATTCACCTGTAATAGTTTTACCCTTTTCCAGATAGTCGATGAGGATTATTCCTTGCGAATCCCAAAAGACAGTCGCCATAACCTTTCCGGCCGAACGATCGGCCCTCGCTGCCCACAGCACTAGCAATCTCACGCATTTTAACTCTCCTGTCCTGTGCCTTCTGTCACAATCTGCCAGAAATACTACAGTTTTGAACTTTGAAAAAATACCCAGTGGGGTATAATATCTGGAGGCGAGAGCTCTAATAGGCTCCGCCTACCAGCAAATTTTTAAACCATTGGCCGACTGAAATGTTCGGCCAGTGTATAAATAAAGGCTTATTTGGCTAAAATCTTCAATCATCCAGGAGCCGCCCGAGGGCTCGGACAATTGCCAGGAGAGAAGCCCTCACTTCTGGATGGCTCATCAGTAGTGTACAGTAGAGTCCAGTGTAAATAGTATTTCTGGTTTTTAGTGATCGTCGGCCTGGCATGCAAATTAATGGAACCTCGTTGGTTGGCAACACCAACAAATCCAAAAAGAATTCGTATGTCAGACACGTTCCTGCTGGTTATTCCAAATAGATGAAGAGCTACCATCTATCGGACTTTGCACGGATTTGTCAAAATAACCTCGTACTATTCATATTATACCATCATATAACGCAATACACTATCTGGATTCTAAATACACTTTTGAACCTTCTGCCAACTTGAGAACCATACTCATCTTCAGCTGTATCTCTTCCACTGATTTGTATTCCGTGAAAATCCTGTACTGCCTAATTAATGTCGCCACTAGCACCTTCATACTTGCGATTGCAAACTTCCAACCTGAAAATGAATGATAGGTTAGATAATTGCGTAATGCAATTAATCTATCGTTTGAAAATTGAAGATATGTATATCGAACTCATTCATCTGCGCTAATAGACCAAGCTTTAGAGTTTTTTCACCCCACAAAATAAAATACTCAAATAGCCTATACTAATTTTAATAAGATAGTTTGTTGATAAAACCCCCAGTTTTCGCCCCAGCAAAATCGCTTTGTGGAATTTTCTTAAAAAGCAATATTATCCAAGGAATCGTTCCATCAGTTGAATGAATATAGCTAAAGGAGGTGGAATTCACCTCAACAAAATGTCTGATGGTACGATATAACAGTTATTAGAAAAAATAATGAAGAGAGAAGAGGAACAAAGAGCTCACTCAAAGCAAGTGACGCTAGAATATTACCTAAATTTGAACAATTTAATTTTGAAGTGGCTAATTTGGAGAAGGAAAATCAAGAGCTCAAGCAAGAATTGGAAGATCTCAAAAAAGAGGAAAGAAAAATAATGTTATTATATTTGGCTCGACAATGAAAAATCAATACCCTGCTATCAACTTCTGTGAGCCCTTGTGACATCGATGATTTCTACTTCCTTGGTAACACAGATAACAGCCCTTTGAAAATTGAATTTGGTTCATACCTAATTGAAAAAGCAGTACTGCAAAATAAATCAAAATTGAAACATAGAAACATCGGAATTGTCGAAG
The DNA here is from genome assembly GCA_944452925.2 of Chrysolina oricalcia. Classification (NCBI taxonomy): domain Eukaryota; kingdom Metazoa; phylum Arthropoda; class Insecta; order Coleoptera; family Chrysomelidae; genus Chrysolina; species Chrysolina oricalcia. Next base: position 16,532,263 of record OX101826.2, read on the forward strand.
ACCTTACCCCTTAAACAAAAGGAAAACAACAAACTGTTGAGGAAATATCTTCTGAAAGGCAGAATGGAAGAGTCCAATATATGCTTCATGAAAAGCAACAAATTACACGTGCACATGCACATGCAGAAGTGTATGGCGTTTCAGATCTACTAGCCCAGGAAAAGCCACACTGAAGAAGAGCCCAAGGCGAATTGTGTCCCAACAACCCCAACAGAAGAGAGACAGTTGAAAACCAAAATAGAAAAAAGAAACTTGCGACCATCTGTAGCAAGCAACAGATAAAGATCCGGTTACAGGAGTAGAAATCACAAAAACTGTTACTATAATTTATCTTCCACAACTGAATCAACACAGTCAACCGTCCTCTCATCTGGAAACTAACAAGAAATATTCAGATAATATCATAGACACTTAAAGCATAAAAAAGTTTCCGTCACTTCATTGTAGCAGTTTCAAAATCTCAGTAACTGATGGATCAATTCATGAAAGATTGTCAGCCTGCTGAAATTGAAACAGAGAATATACTTACTCCTTCTGAATATGATGAAATTAAAAGAATAAACAATAATGCATTAATTTCAAAGTTCTGCACAACAATATTCGTAGCAAATACAAAAATCTCAATGAATTCAAAGGTTACTCAAACCAACTCTCCGCGCCACCAGATTGAATAGTCCTCACTGAAACTTGGCATATTACTGATCCTGACCTTTACCACTTACCAGGCTATGATCTCATTTATAATAAAGCATCATTCAATCAGAATGATGAAGTGATTTGTTAGGTAAGATCAATCATACCAGATTCGTATGAGATAGTAGACATTGGTAACAATAAAATAGTCCTAGCACACCTTGAGCTATGTGGCAAAAATCGATATTATATCTATATGTAGATCACCTGCCCTATTGATAAATGATTTTCTCGATAATCTGAAGCCATTTCTGGATAGATACTATACCTAACTCTGCTGAATTCACACTGTTTTTAGGTGACCTAAATATTGATATTTCTAAAACAAAATAAATAATACTTCAGTGGAATACATCAACATAATGCACGAATTTGGCTTTTATTCCACAATCAATGACATCATCAGAAGCTTCAAGAGCAGTCAAACTTGTATAGATCACATTTCCTTTGAATCTGATCTTGACCAAGAATTATTACTACCAATTACCATAAAAAGTAACGTCACCGACCATTATACACTACCTCATTACAAATTGTTCTTTAAAAAGCAAATGAAGATAATTATTCTTAAACAGAGTTTCTATCAAAAATAAATTATGAAAAAATCAGCCCAAAACCTCAATAATATTTCTTCGTAAAGTATTGAAAATATTCCAGACGCTAAATCAGCAACTTGCGAATTCATTAAGACAATTGATAAAGCAATGAAAAAAGTTGTTATACGTATAGGTGCAAAGTGCAAAATGAAACCATGGATGACAACTAAACTGGTATGATGAATAATGGAAGGGATAAGTTATAACATAAACTTCTCACTTCACCTTACGATATCAATTTGCGACAAGCCTTTGAAGCTGCTCGCAATCAGATCGCCAACTCAATAAGGAACGTAAAATATGCTTTCGACAAAAATAGAATCAAACTTTCCGGAAATTACCCCAAAAAGTTATGGAAAGCGGTGAACGAACTGTGTTTTCGTCAAAAAAAAAGGCAAAACACATATATCCAAAGTAGATGTAGAAGGAAATCGCATGAAAGATGAAAAAAAATTACAAATACCATGAATCAGTACTATGTTTCGGTGGGTGGAAAGCTCGCCGAAAAAATACTCCCAGATTCAAACTATGTACTTTCCTGCTCATCTAGAAACTGTGATTCCATATTTCTTCAAGCCACAGACCATGTCGAAATCCATAACATCATCACATCGCTGAAAAACAATAAATCAGCTGGCATAGATAATCTACGAGCAGAAGTGCTCAAAACGATTCCACATGTGATATCCTTTCCCCTTGCCACAATGTTCAATTAATGGTTGAGTCAAGCGAAATTCTTTCACATTCTTAAATAGGCCATAGTTTTTTCAATACATGAGGGAGGAAATAGGGAACACATAATCTATTGAAGACAAATTTCTGTAATTACAAATTTTTCCAAAGTATTACATAATCTTTTAAAAAAACGATTGTGAGTTCCTGTCCAAACATAAAATTATTTCTGAAAGGCAACATGGTTTCCGGGAAGGAATATCAACTCAAGACGCCATTTGTAAACTGACTGTCATTGGAAAATATAGGAGTGAGAGGCATTGCACTAAAACTCTCTGAAAGTTGTCTCACCAACCGACCCCAAGTTGTGAAAGTCAATGAATAATCAATTATGGTGTACCCCAAGGCATTGTTCTTGGACCAGTCTTATTCAATATCTACCTGAACGAACCTTTCACTATCCCATCCAAGGGAAATATTATAACCTATGTAGATGATTGGCTCACGCTGAAAACACTCAATGAGAAAGATATGAAAAGTATTCAACAATGGTTCAAAATCAGGCTCCTAACAATCGATGCTGATAAAACAATATTCGTGCCCATTAGTTCCACTAAAAATACTCTACCTACATATACGTCCCTCTACATTTCGCAGGATTTCTCATTCACTTTATCATAAATAAACTTCAATATCTTACATACAAGTTTTGAAACCTTGAGAATATACGAGGATGTATTGATATCTAGTTAGCCTAGACCAGTTCCCTGCATAAACAGAATATTGCGTTACCATAGCAACGAATGCGACGTATGCGACCGTGAAAAATTGGACTGCAAGCTTCAAAAGAGGTGAATTTTCCATTGAAGATGATGACCGATCGGGAAGGCCAGTTTCTGTGTCAGTCCCCGAAAATATCGATGCAGTTCATGACATGATTTTACAGACCGTCGAATTGAGCTAAAACGAATATCTGTAGCACTGAATATTTTATACTAACGCGTTCATCATATAGTTCACGTCAATTTGGACATGAGAAGAATTGCTGCAAAATGGATCCCCAAATTTTTGAATGTTGACCAAAAGCGTGCGAGGGTAGTAGCATCGCGTTCGATCTGTCCTCGATTAGAAAACGATGTAGACTTCTTAAACCGAATTGTTACTATGGATGAGAATTGGGTACATTTCTACGATCAAGAAACAAAGCAACAATCGATGGAATGGCGACATACCTGTTCTCCAAGACCTAAAATGTTTCGTGTCCAAAAATCTGCTGGAAAAGTTCTTGCTTCAGTTTTTTGGGATTGCCATGGAGTAATCATGATTGATTATTTGGATAAGGGTAGAACAATAACTGTAGATTACTATTCGACATTACTGACCACTCTACGAAAAAAAATTAAAGAAAAAAGACGCGGAAAGCTATCCAAAGGTGTTTTTTTTGCAGGACAACGCCCCTGCACACAAATCTCATGTTGCCATGCAAAAAATTCGTGATTTAGGGTTTGAATTATTAGAACAACACCCTTATTCACCAGATTTGGCTCCGTTCGACTATCATCTCTTTTCTCAACTGAAAAAAAGTTTAAAAGGTAGTAAATTTTCTTCCAACAAGGAATTAATAAAAGCTGTAGAGGTCTGGTTTGCAGAACAAGAAGAAACATTTTTTTGAAAGGTCTAGAGACGTTGCAGGTTTGCTGTAACGAATGTATCCAATTAAGAAGAGAACATGTTGAGTGATAAAATATTTGCGTAATTACGATTCAGAAACAAAGCAACAATCGACGGAATGGCGACACTCCGGTTCTGCAATACCAAAAAAGTGTCGTGTCCAAAAATCTGCAGGAAAAGTTCTTGCTTCAGTTTTTTGGGATTGCCATGGATTAATCACGATTGATTTTTTGGATAAGGGTAGAACAGTAACTGGAAATCACTATTCGACATTACTGACCACTCTACGGAAAAAAATTAAATAGAAAAGACGCGGAAAGCTATCCAAAGGTGTTTTGTTTTTGCGGGAAAACGCCCCTGCACACAAATCCCATGTTGCCATGCGAAAAATTCGTGATTTAGGGTTTGAATTACAAGAACACCCCCCTTATTCACCAGATTTGGCTCCGTCCGACTATCATCTCTTTCCTCAACTGAAAAAAAGTTTAAAAGGTCGTAAATTTTCTTCCAACGAGGAGGTAATAAAAGCTGTGGAGGTCTGGTTTGCAGAGCAAGAAGAAACATTTTTTTGAAAGGTCTAGAGACGTTGCAGGTTCGCTGTAATAAATGTATCGAATTAAGAGGAGAGTATGTTGAGTAATAAAATATTTGACATTGAAATTTTGTTTGGTTCTATAGTAGGCTAAGAATTTTTCAATATATCCTCGTATTGGACATCAAGCAGATAAAAACTATATACTACTCCCTGGTTCAATTCCATATATCATACGGCATCGTAGCCTGGGGAAGTGTAGGAAAAATGCTTTTACTTAATCTCATCCTTATTCAGAAAAAATGGATGAAAATTATTTTCAATAAAGACAGAACTTACCCTACAGATACCTTGTACAATGAGACAGAAATACTTGATCTTAAGCAATTGTACTTCCTTCACTGTGGTAAAAATCAACACAAAATGAAATCCACCTTGAAAACTCACTTACCACCCCATATCACCAAAACTGACCAAAAGTCTATCAACAACTACTTAGGTCCGAAACAATACTCAAAGATTCCAAAAGAAATTCAAAATGTGTTGAACCCACTTAACTTCAAAAAATAACTCAGAAACATGTTCAATCGCTTCTGCGAGATGACATTCATAACTTTATTGATCACCCGTACACATAAAACACACCCGTACATAGCTAATAGTAGGGGAGGTTGCGTCAAATTTCACCGAACCATTTAACCGAAGCTGAATTTTCTAGTGAAGGATTTTATTATGTTTTTGAGAGTAAATTTCCATGTTAGCTGATCCAGATCCGTGACTTAAGATTGTGTGAGGCTGCTGATCTCGCGAGAAAATAACGATTTTCGGAGCATTTTACTGAAGGTAATAATTTGCAGATAGCTAAATGATTGAATTAGAATCGTGGAAAAACGTGTTAGCTGCATACTTTCTGTGACTTAACTGTTAGCTGCGCGAATATAACAAAAACCATAGCAACCATAGCAACTAGAATCGAACAAAAAATAAACCAACTCGAAGAAGAAGTAAAAACTATGGATAATAAAATGAAACTACTAGAGGTAAAAGTCGATTCTCTCCAACAACAAGAACGAATTAATAATATATGTATATACGGGGTGAATGAGGAAACCGGGGAGAACCTGAAAACTACAGTAGCAAAATTGATATATAATAGGAATATATAGAGTAGGCAAACCCAACAATCGTCCGCAAGGAAAAACAAGGCCAATCATAGTGAAACTATCATCCTACGACCGCAAATGCGCCTTACTAAAGAACGTGAAGAACCTGAAAAGTAAAAACATATTAATTGCTGAAGACCTGGTGAAAAGTAGACAAAACCTATTGATGAAAAGTAAAGACATTTTCGGAAAACAAAATGCATGGTCTTTTAATGGACAAATTTATGTGAAAATTGAGGGAAGAACTACAAAAATCCATAACCATCGAGACATAGAAATGTACTCTAAGAGCTGAAAAATTGAATGTAGGAGCCTGATTTGAATGATTTGATTAATTTGATTTTGTATTCCATATTCTTATTCTTAATATAGTTTCTCATTAGTATATTAATTTTTCATCAATGATTGACTTTCTTGATCAATCAGATGAGCACGCGGAGAGGGAAGCTACAGTATATAATGGTATATCTGAAAACACAGAACGGTTCAGTGGTAAGCATATATTTAATATTATTCATCTGAATATCAGAAGCTCGAAAAAAAGTTTGGATGAACTGCAGTTGTACTTGGAATCTATTACTGTTACCAACTTAGATATAATTGTTCTCTAGGAATCGTGGGGAGTGGACGACATAAGCAACTTTGAAATACCAAATTTTGTCTATATAAAAACTGGTCTGGATTACATAACCGATATAAAACATTTCAGTGAAACTAAAATTTCAGAATTTCGGTATACTTTAGATAGCATGTCATTCATACTAACCACATGTTACCGTCCTCCCTCTATAAATTTGGAATTTATCTAAGAGAATTAGAGTACTACTTCTCGCAACAAGCCAGTGCCGATGTAAAAATTTTCATAGGCGATATCAATATTAATATCCTGGATACCACTGACAAAATTTTTAACGAGTATATTTGTATAATGGCACATCAAGGATTTCTTTCTTATATCGATAAACCCACTAGATTGACGGAAACATCCTCGAATTTGATTGATCATATCTTCGTGAAAATGTCCAATGAAAGTGTAAAAAAAAATATTTAGCTTTAACTCTTCTGTATTCACTATAAACCTGAATGACCATTGTATGTTGTTATTATCTATCGAGCTTCCCAGTCAAAAATCTGAATACAGAAAGGAACAGGAAAAAAGCACGTACATCAATTCCTTCAAATTCGAAAAAACGGGAGATCCAAAGTTAGCCTACAATAAATTTATAAATAAAATATCTGAAACCATTGTAAGATGTAGCAAAACAAACGAAAACGCAAATAATAAAAATCAGAAAAAACTAAAACCATGGGTCTACTTCATTCTATCAGACACAGAGATCTACTGAAAAATTAATTCAATGAATCTAAATCTCTAAATTCCAAATTAGACTATAACCTACAGAAATTATCTCAACTCACTTCTTAAAAAAAAGAAAAATGAATACTATATGAATAAAATAGAGAGACACAAAAAAAATCTGGCAGCAAACAAATGAAATAACAAACAAAAAATTTCACTATAGTAACAGCACCCAATACGATATAATTGATAAAATGGGGAACAAAATTGCAGATAACCTAAGTAAAGCAAATTATTTCAATACATGTTTTGGTTGGTTTCCGGGTTTTGCCGTGGTCTAATTTGGTTTAAATCTCCAAACGTTTCAACTGCAACTGCGGCAGTCATCTTCAGTGGCGTGGTCGAAGTACTCGTTTAGACGTGTTAACTGAAACTGAAGCCTACATTCCTACATTATTTCAATACATTTTTTGCTAACATTGGCCTGAACATGGCAAATACAATCGATAGAGGAACTACCCCTATCAGGGGAACAGCAAGTTAATATTCAAGAGTCCCTATTGTTCCATCCAGTAACACACAATGAACTAATAACTCTGATTTCTGGTTTAAAAAACAATCCTTCTGCTGGCCCTGATAGAGTTCCCGTTCATTTAATAAAAAAGTGTCACCAATACTTTCTTGATCCCCTATGTCATATATTCAACCAATGTTTTGTAAATGGCATGATTCCAAATAATTTCAAAGAAGCTACCACCACGCCTATCTTCAAATCCGGAAACAAAAAACTCACCACAAACTATAGGCCTATATCTGCAATAAATAACTTTGCGAAACTTTTTGAAAAGTGCATGAAAAATAGACTTGTAGATTTTCTGGAAAAACATCAGATTGTATCACCATGTCAATATGGATTTAGAGAAAATATGTCATCGGAAAACGCCGTTTTTTAACTGGTGAATAAAATAATGAATAACGCTAATGAACAGAAAAAATGTCTAACAGTGTTTTTAGACTTGGCCAAAGCCTTCGACACTGTCAATCACGATATTTTATTACAGAGGTTAGGAAATGTGGGAGTGAGAGGCAAATCTCTAGAGCTATCAGCTGATTATTTACAAGCCGCGAGTCCGGTAAATGCAAATTAGACAACTCGATTCAATCTGTAGGCGTGGTTTCCCTATACTTGGAGTGGAAAATGGAGCAAACAGATTGAATCGAGCTGTCAGATCTGCATTTACCGAACGCGCCTAAGGCCGAGCCCAGAGGGTTAAAATAAATGACATAACCAGACACTACCAGTTGCCATGGGTGTACCCCAGGGTACTGTCATGTGTACAATTTTATTCCTTATCTACAGGGTGTCCGGTAAACCTTGTACAATATTGAAACAGGTGATGGGCCAGGTCATGACTGTCATGACAGAATATTGGAATTTCACCTCAGTAAAACTCTCACAGTTTTCGAGATAATGAGCATTTTTTTAATTTCTGGAAAATCACTACCTCATCTTGGATTTTTGAGTGCCATGCCTACAAATTGGGACCAATTCGAATCTATTTGCTGCTGACGATTACTGATGAGTGATGCTTTCAGATGTACAAAACAGTTTTTCAGAAAACGATACAATTTTTCAAGGAATGAGGGTAAAATGCCAGATTTGAGATTCACCAATTTTTTTAACAACAGTTTAACATTATTGTTTGAAAACAACATAACCAAGTGGAAGTGGATATTCATTACAAAAGAATGTCTATTTTGACCAGACTCTAGCATGGTATAAAACATAATATAATTATTTTTGGAAGGAGTAGAATTTCGATTATATTAGAGTGTGATGTTATTCTGAGCTAAAATCAACTCCATTAGACTTTGTCAGTAATGTCTTTTATTTTTATTCTATCGAGATGAAATGATTAAATAATTATGAGTAATAACGAATCAACTGCTTAGAAGCATTCAGTGAGATGTAAAGAAGTAAATACTAATTCAACGTTTTTTTGAATCAAATATACACTATAAACCACAATAACGATTATTCAACATCGCACTGAATAATATTACAAAAATGTATTTTCCATCCACTCGCAGGCAGAGACGACATCTTTTCAAGAAGAACCTTTTTAAATGCGTTATTGGTTATAGCCCCCAAATCAGCGATTCTCTGAGCGGCATTGTGCAATCGGATATCGTTCTGCATGAAGCGCTGCTGCAGCAGTAGCACTACCTCCACATTCATCATAAATGTAGTGCATATGCGCATATTCTCAGGGAGTATAACGTGTGCACGGCATGATAAAGAAACAAATACCTCTGAATGAAACAAGCGGAATAATTTCAAAAAACTACGACAGAAGTCACAAGTTGTTCAAACAAAATGTGACAGCCACCTACTAGATTTTTTCAATACTATTTACAGAACATCCGTTCATGCACAATGCTGTATTTTATTTTTTCATTAGGAAACTATTGCTTCTACGGACACAACACAGGAGTTAGGAAAGTTCTTAATTTTCGACAAGGATTCACCTCCTAAAAAATGTTGCACTCATTTGGTTACACCCTGTATATTTGTCGGTCTCTGAAACTCCGTTGGAAATCTGGATTTTGGACAATCGCGACATCTATCACAAGAATTTGAATTAATCGGTGCCATGTCGGATAATCGACATTTCATTACGATAATTTTATTATGCTTAATTACATGAAAAGTTAATTTTAGTGACATACTATTTAATGCTACCGAGCTGTCTATTCTTCATTACTATAATAATCATTTTCACATTTTAACTTGATAAAATCGAAATAAAATAATTTTTGGGCGTAAGTATAAAAGTTGATGGAAGCCTAGAATAAAACCACGCCTAATTCAATGGAAATCACTTCCTCCAAAGATAATTATAGTTTGTTTTATACCATTGTAGAGTCTGGACAAAATGAGCATTCTTTTGAAATGAACGTCCACTTTCAATTGGTTAAGTTTCTTTCAGACAATAATGTCAAACTTTTAAAAAAAATTGATGAAACTCAAATCTGTCATTTTACCCTCATTCCTTGAAATTTTTTTTCACTTTCTGAAAAACTGTTCTATACGTCTAAAAGCATCACTCATTAGTAATATTCATTCATCTCAATTTGTATACAGCGCACTCAAAAATCCAAGGCTAGGTAGCGATTTAAATTCTTTAAATGCCCATTATCTAGAAAACGGTGATATTTTCACAAAGGTGAAATTCCGATATTCTGAACAGTCATGACCTGTTCTATCACCAGTTTCAATATTGTTTAAAGTTTACCGGCATATCAACAACTAATACAGTTTGAAAAACATTGATGGTGACATTGTTTCATATGCTGACGACACGGCATTGATTTTCTGTGGAGACACATGGAACATTACTTATGCAAAAGCACAAAACGGATTGAACCTTATATTATCATAGCTGAATTCTAGTCTCCTGAGTCTAAACATCGACAAAACAAAATTCTTGACCTTCTCATCAACAATCAGAGACCAACCACCAGAGAAAAACATTCTCATACATACCCCCAATTGCCAAAATCCTATAATTTGTTCTTGTCCACGTATAAAAAAACTGATTCTATAAAATATCTGGGTGTGATGCTTGACCAACATGTACGCTGGAACAAACATAAAGATTTCGTCGTGAAAAGACTTAGAAAACTCATTTTCAAATTCTATCAACTCAGAAACAAACTAATAAACAACAACTCGAAAAGACCAAGACAACCGAAGAAAGACCAAAAAACCCCGTTCTCATTCTTCCCTATATCAGGGGTATCTCCGAGAAGATCAGAAGGATCGGAAATAAATACAACATTAAGAGTTGCTTTCAATCCGGCAGTACCTTACGAAGCTTCCTCACCAAGACGAAACCAGAGAACACAACAGAATCCAGCAAAAACTGTATTTACGAAGTCCCATGTGATTGTGGAGATTCCTATATCGGAGAGACCAAGAGGCCATTATCAGTAAGAATAGCCGAACACAAAAAGTGGACTCAACGAGGGGAAAAAACAAAATCGGGAATTGCTGACCACGCCTGGACAAAACACCACCGAATTCTTTGGGACGAAGCTAGTGTTTTTCATAGAGAGGAACACTGGTTCAAACGGAAATTTATAGAAACCACCTATATAGAAGCCAATAGTGCCTTTATTCAACCAATCGTGGAAATTAAAAACGTATGGAAACCGCTCTTGGACCGTTATGGAGGGAGAAAAAGCGCGAAACCACGCACGCCACAAGACCGCGCGTAATTACACCGTAATTAAACTTTAATTATGGACCTATAAAAGGTCACGTAGCATCTGATTTTGTCATTATTCACCAGAATACGATTGCGGATGCAAGCACTTGAAACGTTGTGAAAAAATTTGAAAGAAATAGAAATCATTCAACCATTAAGATGATGGACGTCCGAAATATAAGTAATCAAACTAAATAAACATTTACTACTAATGACATTAGCCGAATCAGTTATTAGGTACTGTATTATTGTTTGGGGTGGACTGAATAAATCACATTTACATAATCTTCAAGTCATACAGAACACCTTGCTAAAAATAGCACTAAAAAAGATAGAAGATATTCAACTGAAAGCTTATATAAGGAGGCTAGTTTGTTCAATATCAGAAAATTATGCACCTATCATTGTATACTATGGATGATAAATTCACCTCTTACATATCTGACACACTCATACGACACCCGAGCCAAGTCCGAGAGAACAATTAGTGTTCCATTTTGTAAAAATGTATATACCCAAAGGTTTATTACTTATTTCGGACCAAAACTGCTCAATCAATTTTCCACTGAACTTAGGAATATGAAAAATATTAAAAAACGCAAGGCAAAAATTAGATACTTCGTTGATCAGAATTTTGATAGTTTGAAAGAAATATTTGAATCAATATACTGAAACATGCCTGAATAATTTATAATTTAATTTAAACCTGTAACCCTTTCGCATGATTGTCTAATCCAGTCTCTTGTAAGTTGATCATTGACTTTTGTTTTAATTTTTCACTGATCGTAATGAAAAGTTGATTCTTACTACCATTTACGGTTGTGTTCAGATCTAAGAAAACACGCAACCAAGTTCTGCTTAGGCGTTTCCAAAGAACTGAACACATCCACTAATTTATTTTTATTTTATTTTTTTACATTTCTTACTGTAATTGCTATTTAAGATAAGCCACATCATCTTGTATAATAATATGTTGATTGATTGATTGATTTTTATACGACCGAATCGGTGCATTTTCCACTGAGAAAATCCGGGAAAACGTCGAAAAAGAGAACATTTTTCAAAATTTTTAAATACTTATAAATCTGACAAACAATATTTTGGAAACTGATGAATTATTATATGTGATTCAACAATGCGCAAGATATTTTCTGGCCGATCGATGTGTAGTTTTTTCACAATCGAGTTATAAACAATTCAAGTGCACATCTTGCAAGATGCGACGATTCAAGGAAAATCGTCGTATTCAAATTTTGTAAACGGCACCTAGAAGTAGAAATCAATATCTACAATTTGTATATTTTTGATTTCCACCTGAAAGGTGGGAAATCTGTTGACAATGTTGACAATGAAGTTACCCTAAATGCTACAAAATGCACCCAAAGTCGCCCGAACTCAACTCGTATTAATTTCAGTTCAACTTCGGGTGACTTCGGAAGCACTTTGAAGCGTTTTGTTCAACATTCAGTGATATTTTCAACACATTTCGCACCTCTCAGGTGAAAATCCAAAATAAACAAATTGTAGATATTGATCTCTACTTTCATATGCCGTTTACAGAATTTGAATTAGACGATTTCCCTTAAATCGGCACATCTTGCAAGATGTGCCCTTGAATTGTTTATAAGGCGATTGTGCAAAAACTACAGATCGTACAGAAAATATCTTGCACACAGTTGAACCTCATATTATTATCTATCAGTCTCCGTAATATTGTTTGTCCATATACAGATTTACAAAAATATTAAATTTTTGAAAACTGGTCTATTTTTCGAGTTTTTCCCGGATTTTCTCAGTGGAAAATGCACCAATCCGGTCGTACGAAAATCCAATTTGTAGATTTTATAAATCTCAACAAAAGTTCCATTGACTGTATAACGATTCCTTGAATCACTTTGAGATATTTGTAGTTGATCAAAACGACTCAAAGTGCGTCTGAATTCACCCGAAGTCACACTGAAGTAACTTGAGTTTAGTTCGGGCGGCTTCGAGTGCACTTTGAAGCATTTGGAGTAACTTCCAGTGACATTTTCAACACATTTATCACCTTTCAGGTGAAAATTCAAAATATACAAATTGTAGATAATTATCTCCACTTCCAAATGCCGTTTACAGAATTTGAATAAAATGATTTTTCTCAAATCGGCGCTTTTAGAAAGAATTGCCCCTAAATTGTTCATAACGCGATTGTGCAAGAACTACACATCGGACCAAAACCATCTTCCGCACTATTGAACCACATCTTATTAACCAACAGTTTCTGAAATATCACTTGTACAGATTCTGATTTATAAAAATTATGAATTTTTGAAAAAAATACACCGATCTGGTAAAAAGCCATTATGAAGGTTACATAATTTTCTACAGAAGTTTTGTTGACTGTTAAACGAGTTCTTCAATATTTTTCGAGATATTCGCAAAAAACAGAAAAGTTGTAATTTTTTTCACTATTTCTTGTATGTGTGTAAAAATTCCACAATGCGATTTTGCTCGGGCGAAAACCAGAGATTTCATTCTTGAACTATCTCATAAAAAGTGGTATAGCCTCTTATTTTTATCTATAGCTTGGCCTATAAATATACAAATTTTGAAAAGTTTTCCCAATGAATTGGTTTGCCCAAAATTAGTGTTCATAGATTCGTCGAACTGAGAAAATTATATAGCTATATTAGTAAATTATGATACAAGTGAGCTTTAAAAGCATTGAAAATACTCAGTCACTTATAATGGTGTATCATACGCTATTTTTATTGCACCGTGAATTCGAAAACAACGTTATTACATATAATCGAGTAGGTACAGAATAATGAACATGGGACCTGTTTCACAACGATACAAGGTTGTTAGTAAGGGAGGATTTAGTAAACTTCAGAACAAGCATCATCATAACCATTTGATATAACAGATTCAAATTTCGCTTTTGACATATATTTAAGCACAATTTAAAAATGATGTTGACTAAATGCACCTTAACAGTTTTGAAGATCGGCACTTGTAATAACAAATTGTCTAGAACAAGCGTTTCACATAGAATTCAAAATTATGAACTTGTTTGCAACAAGTATTATTGGAAAACTTGTAATCATAGCCTAAAAACTAACCAGAATGTCAAAAACTGTCACATTTGGAAATAAGCTATGTATGTTGAAAGAAATACGAGAAATTAAAGATATTCTGTTTGGTAATTTCTCGGATAAACTCACAAAAAGCAATTCACGAAAAAGTGGCCAGCTTGGGACTTGTGGCCCCGAAAAAGAAATGGACCTACACACGAGATATTTTTTGGTAGAATTTGAAGAAAGAAACAATGGTAAGTTCAAAGTATAGCCTTACATGCTGACGTATTAAATTGAACTTGTTTTTTCCATCAGAAGAAAAGTTGTTGATTTAAGGAATACTGGGACTGGTGGAGGCGCAGACTGCAAATATACAGATGTCGACCAACTTATTCTCGACATAGGACGTGATAGTCCCACAATTCAGAGCCTAGGGGTCCACGAGACTGGAGATAAGCAGTGTGAGCCTGAGTGAGGGCTGACTATGGGCGCACAAAATTTAACCAATTTCACCAATACTTATGTCGGATCTTCATCCTTACAACTGTTGATTTTATTTTAAAAGTTACCCTGATTTTGAGTTGTTGTCAATGTAATGTCATGAAATAAAAGTTAGATTTTGACTTCGTGAAAAAAAGTTTTATTATATTTTGAGACTGTTCAGGATAGAACAGAACATTTGGTGACCCCGACGTGATCCTTGTAATGGAGAAAAACAGACCAACACGGAATTTCGTAGGAATGAAAAGATCTTTATCAGCAGACTTTGTATGGCCCGACAACTTCGGATACAGAACCAAGACTTCCAGGGCAGACAGATACACAATATTAGCTGGATCTATGCACGACATTGTAACCCGTAAAAGCCAAGCTCCATCCATAAAAAGTACTCCAGTTTAAGAAAACTGCAAATCAACTGAATCCAAGGGACAGTCAGGATCAAAATATAGTTCTATTGATTTGCAAAAAAGAAGCTGATTCTAGAAAATGAGCAGAGAAGACAAGAGCTAGAAAATGAACAGAAAAGAGTACAGTTCGAATTCGAGTACAAACAAAGAGAATTGGAAAACTCTCTTCGTTTGATAGATATGGAAGAGGAGTTGAATAAAGCTGAATTAGAGCACCAGCTTACTAAAGACACCAGTATTTTTTCAAAACACTCAAATATACAGGGTGTTATGTAATAAGTGTCCAATATTTAACAGGACAATTCCTCAGCTATTTGTAAGGTAAAAAGTTCATATAAACAAAATCCTTATGGGAAATGGCTCTTGGCTAAATTTGCTGAAACTTTGCAGAAAGATAATATTCGTTATGCTGATCAAAAGTCTCAATGGACACAACCCTCCATTTTCAACCCCAGACCCCCTATAGCCCCCAATGTACACTTTCCGGTGTGTTAATGCATGAGTTTCAATTCATCTTCAAAGCGTTTCTTTTCACTGCCCACCCCTTTCTCCAACCGAATCCTACATTCTACCCTCACCACACCTTGCATCCACCCCTGCTCCCCTAACCCAACCCTTCATTAACGCCCCATTACTCACTTCCAATGTTATAGATTCTTTGATTGGTTTATTTCAATCTTTTGAAGGTTGCATTACAGTTCATCTCTCCCTCACCCCCGCCCCCAAGGAGTGTGAACTCAGCCACTCAAGGCAAGGTGTGTGACCCAGCCACTTGAGGCAAGTTGTGTTACCCAGCCGATCAAATCAAGGTACGTACATCTTAGTTTTATCATTCATCTATTATTAAAGACAATATAAAATATTGGAGTCATACTCTACCATTTGACTGCCTGTGTTAAATAATTATACACTATGGGCAACTACCCAATTTTTATGTTATAGCTACAGTAGCAGTCAATAAAAGCATATATTAATGATGGTGCATCAAACAATGGTGGGGGTGCAGGAATAAATGAGGGGTGTGGTGTAATGTATATATCCATATGTATAATGAAAGCTTCAAAAGATTGAAACAAAACAATCAAAGAATCCTTAACGTTAAAAGTGATTAATAGGGCGTTAATGAAGGGTTGGGTATGGGTGCAGGGGTGGGGGTGAGGTATGGTGAGGGTAGAATGTAGGATTCGGTTGGAGAAAGGGGTGGGCAGTGAAAAGTAACACTTTGGAGATGAATTGAAACTTATGCATTGACACATCAAAAAGTGTACATTGGGGGATTTGGGGGGCTATAGGGGGTCTGGGGTTGAAAATGGAGGGTTGTGCCCATCGAGACTATTGATCAGCATACCGAATACCATCTTTTTGCAAAGTTTCAGCAAATTTAGCAGAGAGCCATTTTCCATAAGGATTTTGCGGGATCCTTTGTTGACAAAACAGGCGATAATTATGTTGCCGATTGGATAAATGATTTTCCAGAATGAACCGAGACAAATGAAGATAATGAATGTTCCTATTCCAAGGAAAATAGAAATTTGAATAGTGAAATCAGGATGCTATGTGATATTTTGAAGGATGTTCTAGTTTCAGTTGAAGGACAATCGCAAACCACTTCAAGGAAATTGAGTGCCAGACAAGTGCTAGACAAAGACTTTCCATGTTTTGACGGGAATCCCCAGGATTGGCCTCCCTATTATAGACATTTCCTAAATATTTGTGAACTATGTGAATATTCTAACGAGGAAATCATACTCAAACTGCAAAAATGTTTCAGACGACCAGCTAGGTCAACCGTTTCTGAAGTGATGCTAAGATCAAATGTAGATTCAGTTATGAAAACACTTTATTAGATGCAGGAATTGCCAAACATCTAGGTTTTGATGGTTCTTCAGAGCAATTGTGTTTGCAGTGGACGAACGACGAAATATCTTCACAGGTGAACTCTCTCAGATTTGACTTGAAAATATCCAAGGTGGATGAAGAAAATAAAGCTTATTTCCAGAGAGGAGTTCGCACAATAGAAAACCTGTCACTGCCATCACAAACTGTTGGAATGTCAAATATTGAAAAACATTGGCATCTGAGAGGAATACCTGTCCAAATCTATGGAAATGAGAAAGCTGTGATAATAATCGGACAAGATAATATTCATTTGACAAATACGCTGTGGAGCAGAACATTCTTTGATGGCTACTAGATGTTCAATAGGATGGTCTGTTTATGGGCCTATTTTGAGGCAGACTGAGAGCAAAAATGAAAAACATCATGTGTTAAATGTATGTGAGAAAAGTCATCAAGACGATGATCTACATGACATAATGAAACGACAATTCACCACCAAATCTTTTGGAGTTTTATCAATCCCCAATCGAATGAGCAAGGATGATTTGAAAGCAATGACATTGATGAATGATGCAATAAGAAAGTACAAGGTTGCAATGAAATTGGTCTTCTTTGAAGCCAAGAAGACATACAGCTTCCAGAGAGTAAATATCGAGCCTTACACAAGTTCAGAACTTGAGATGTGTCATGTGTCGAAAAGAATTGTCTAAAAAATTACAAACTTGGAAAAGAATATTGCTTGAAAATACGTTCTTATCTAGAAGAAGGATATGCGGCGGAACTCACCAGAGAAGAAGCCAAAGTAGAAGGACCTCGAATCTGGTACCTTCCGCATTTCGCAGTTGAAAATCCAAATAAGCCAAATAAAATCCGGTTGGTGTTTGATGTTGCATCCAAGTCTAATGGTCTCAGTCAGAATGATATGTTGTTACCTGGACCTGATTTATTACAATCGTTGGTTGTAATTTCATGGAAATTAGGACAAAGAGGTTTAGAGGTTTTGGATTCTGCGGAGATGTCAGAGAAATATTTCATCTGGTTCGAATCCTACAACAAGATATCCCCCTCAACAGTTTCTTTGGAGAGATCCAGGCTACAATCGCGATCCTGATACACACGAAATGAGAATGATGATCTTTGGAGCAACCTGCTCGCCAGTTTGCGCACAATTCGTGAAGAATTACAACGCTGAAAAATTCGCACAAGATCCTAAAATTCTGAAAGCAATTATTGAAATTTTTTACGTAGATGACTATCTTGACTCGTCTGATACAGAAGATGCCATCAACACGATATTAGAAGTACGTAGGATTGAAAAAATTAAAGGATTTGACGTTGTGAACTGGATGAGCAATTCGACTAGGGTCCAAGAAATGATGAAGGAAGACATGCTCTTGGCTACATCGAAAAACATAGATGAGAACCCTCTCCACCGGGTACTTGGACTATGGTGGAATGTTCGTGAGGATAACTTTTCATTTCGCCTTAACAACATTGAAAAACTGAGAGAAGAAACGCCAACAAAGAGAGCAATCTTGAGATCCGTGATGTCTTTATTTGATCCTTTAGGGTTCATAGCATGTTTCACCGTGAGGGGTAAAATACTCATGCAAGAAATTTGGAGGTCGGAGATCGACTGGAACGCGGAGCTTCCTGAAAATTTGAGAAACACCTACATAATGTGGATAGACAGCTTGCAAAAAATAACCGATATGAGAATTCCAAGGTGTTACAGTTCGAAAATTCCAACTGCGGAAATAATTGTAATTCATACGTACTGAGACAACAGTAACAAAGCGTTTGCGTCTGTATCATACCTCCGTGTTATCAGAAACATCGAAGTCGACGTGTCTTTCATCACAGCAAGAACGAGAGTATCCCCTTGCAGAATCTATCAAACACGAACTCGAAGTAACCATCGATCAAATGTATTTTTGGACTGACTCACAATGTGTTCTTGGATGGATCAGGAGCGACGGGAGGAAATAAAAACAGTTTGTAGCACATAGAGTCGAAGAGATTCAAGAAAGAACAAGATGCGAAGATTGGAGATGGGTCCCTTCTGAAGCCACAAGAAATATATGTCACAATGATAAAATATCTCATGAAGGTATCAAAGAAATGTTCATTTCCAAAAAATGTTTCAATAAATCTGAATTTCTGAAATCTACTGAAGTATACTGGCCAAAAGAAATAAGTAATAAGGATTCTCCAGACTACTAAATGAAAAAAGAATTTATGTCATGCGAAGTACGCCTGCTAGTTGATTGGAAAATATTTTACCAGATGTAAATAAGTTTTCAAAATGGTTGAGATCAATGAGGACGACTGTATGGTGTTTGAGATACATCAATAATTTGAAGAAGAAGAACGAAAGAGATGAAATAAAAGGAGAGTTGAAAGTGGAAGAGTTGAAGGAGGCTGGAAGTATTTGGATAAAACATTCACAAGGAGAAAGTTTTGGAGAAGAAAAAGGAAAGGCTGATAGAATCTGTTGAAAGTGAAATTGGTAAAGTCCTCCATCAGCAACCACTGGAGGAAGAAGTTTTGCAGACCCTGTTTGCAGAAGCAGAGATCTTAGTCAATTCTAGACCTCTGACTAGATGATCGGATGATCCCAATGTTATCGAAACCACTCCGAATCACTTTCTGCTTGGTTCATAAAATGGTGAGAGCCCCCTATTCCCTGATTTTCCAGATAAAGACTGTCTGAGAAGAGGATGGAAGTTGTCAAGACAACTCTTAGACTCCTTTTGGCAGCGCTGGGTAAAAGAATATTTACCAACACTCACCCGAAGGAACAAATGGACCAGAGATGAGAAACCAATTGGACCAGGAGATGTTGTTCTGGTTAAGGACACTGCCCCTAGATATCGATAGAAATTGGGGAGAATTAGTAATGTTTATCCCGGACCTGACAAAAAAATACGAGTCGTGGATATTAGGACCTCTACAGGAGATTATCGGCGGCCTGTTACCTTGGTTTGTTAGAGCTAGAAGAAAATTGATTCTCCTAGCAGGGAAGAGAAATGTCGAATCTTCATCCTTACAACCGTTGATTTTATCTGAAAAGTTACCCTGTATTAGATTTTGAGTTGTTGTCAATGTAATGTCATGGAATAGAAGTTTGATTTTGACTTCGTGAAAAAAAGTTTTATTATATTTTG
This sequence comes from Chrysolina oricalcia, assembly GCA_944452925.2. Taxonomy (NCBI): domain Eukaryota; kingdom Metazoa; phylum Arthropoda; class Insecta; order Coleoptera; family Chrysomelidae; genus Chrysolina; species Chrysolina oricalcia. Next base: position 16,552,131 of record OX101826.2, read on the forward strand.
AGACTGCTCAGCATTGAACTGAAAAACTTATGTAGACATGAACAACAGTATTGGTCATAATTCAAATGAATCAGCACCTACTCAACTGAAATGTATTGAAATGAGCGTTGGAACCCGTTTCTCTAATGAGAAAAATAGGAGAACTCATCATTCAGGTGATACATCAGTTGACGAAACTTTAATCGACCTTAAGAAGAAAAAATCAATCATGAGATTGAAATACTTGAGAAAGAAAGTTATTTGAAAACAGTGCAAATTTTTAAAATGGAGTAATTACTACAGATTTGTCAATCAGAATTCACAGAATCATATCCTCCTGCTAACTCCATCTTCAATAACAGCTACCCATCTTCGACATTAAATGACAATAATGAGGCGAGCACTGAAATTGTTCAACATACAGTAATATAGATTTGAATTGAGCATTGAGTATGTAGTATTCAGTTTACAAATCTTGATTTATATATTTTGGTAAAAAAAACAATAAAGAAGATATAATTCATTCTTTTCTATTATTCACATAGCACAAGATTTTGGAATTAATTTCCATTTCTGGAGTAGTTTATTAGTTCTTGTTGCCTTTGTATCGCATTTTGGGAAACATGGCCAACAACTTGGTGGATTTTATCAACACGTTCATCTTCATCTAACAAATAATTAAATTTTTGTTGCCCTATGGCAATATGATACAATGCTGTACAGATTTTGATTACATCTGCAGAATAAAATGGTGATAAACGAAGATAATTGAGGCATGGGAATTCTTTCAAAATTCAAAAAGTGTTTCCAACTAATCGGCTCGTGCTTTTGTGTGCTCTGTTGAACGCAGCTACAGCTTCATTATTGATAGTTTCAATTGGAGTCATGAGCCATTGAAGTAAAGGATAACCAGAGTCACCTAGGATTACTGTATTTGGAAACAGACGCCAGCCTCCCTCTAGCTTTCGAAAAAGAATGCTATTCCTCGAGCGTTATGTACACTTCCAGGCCAATTAGCACACTGACATAATAGATTTCTAAATTTGGCCCACGAACAATTATACAGTTAATGGAATGGTTACTATTACGATCAACGAAAGCAGCCTCATGTTCTGTAGGATCAACAATTTTCAATAATGTGCCATCAACACACCCCATAACCTGAGGGAATCCTGCTACGACGAAGAACCTTGCCTCCACGTTGACCATATTGCCAGGCCAGCGAACAACTTGCGGACATTTTATTTGGTTAACAGAATATACAACTTTCTTCACAGATCTAAATAAACTTGATTTACTAACACCATGTGCATCAGCTATGACATGATATTGCCCCCTATTACCCAGTCATTGTAATGCTATACAAAGCTGAATTTTTCTTGACAGTGCTTGAGACCAATCAGTTGAATGAAATAGACTGTGTCCGATGTCAACAAGAAGTTGGTCCGTTTGTGCAGTAGTCATTCTAAAACGTTCATTGAACTCGTAAACTGACTCAAAGTAAATGTTCATTTTCTGTCTAAATCTCCTTCTACGTCTTTCGATGATTATATCGGCTTCATCTTCTGAGGAAAAACTAGACCACATGTGGTCAAATATTCCGAAATGCTCCGCTGAACCACTTTAACCCATGGACCTATAAAGTATTGTACTGTTTACATCCTGGTCCGAAGTCGTGGATGGTCACAATCTGTAGTCGTAATATTGAGTTGGGCGTTGTCACATCTCATAGGTGCTAAGTCTATATCATATACAAAATTGTGTCACTATACTTATTCCATTCGATAACAAACGAAGAATGATGGAGGGTTATAGTGACATTATCATGCAACTTAAATCTGTATAACTTACAAGTTTCAAAATACAAACTATGGAAGAAAATCATTACTTGCGTCTTCAAATAGTTGTGTAGCGTTTGTTATGTCTGGTCGTTTGTCAAAACTGTTGAATATCAATGTTTATGTTTTCCACAAAGTAAATTTCTGACATTTCTGTCATACTCTTTCCTTACGTTTTGTGAGATTATTGTTGAAATAGTGTTTTTCGACCTCATTTGTGTTAAATAGTGGCAGTATGATAGACAGAGACTCATGGTGCAATCTTGTTGGGTTAGAAAACAATCCATGTGTTCGAACCCGAATATCAGATTCCATTCGTGAGTACCATAGGTGTTACAGTGGGTAGCAATCTGTTTTCGTCGAACAAAATGAAATTAATACGTGTACTCAAACTTTCATAATATGTGGAGATAATGAAATAGACACTTCACGAAACATTTAATACTTCATTAGGTCTTTGGATCATGCATTAAAAACATAGGTTGCCAAAAAGTCCAAGCAATGTCTATCAAAATTTGGAATTACCTCGAAATTTCCAGCTGATGTCACAGAAAATGCAGCTTGCTTGAAAAAGTTGAGGATGAAATGTTCAACTGAGTGTGGTTAACTAGAAATCTGTTATGGAAAAGGGAAAGGAAATTGAACGTTGCGATTGTGAGCCTTCAGCCAATTATAATGGTACCATTTTTGTTTTGCGGAAATGTCCTGTTGCCAAGTTGACCTATTCGGGTTACTGGAAATCTGATTTAAAAAAAGAACAGTTGAATGTCTCGATTATAGACCCTCAACCTATTCTAATAGTACTATTTTTGTTTTGCGGAAGTGCGCCGTTGCCAAGTTTTTCTCAATTGGGTTTACTGGAATTCTGATATGGAAAAAATTATTGAACGTCGACATTTTTTGCCATCAGGCGATTTCAATAGTACCATATTCGTTTTGTGGAAATGCTCTGTTGCCAAGTTGGTCACTTCGGTAACTGGAAATCTGATATGAAGATGGATCGAATTAAACATTATTCTATTCAATCAGGTGGTTCCTGGTATGACTTTGCAAATTGCGCTGTTGCCAAGTTATGCGGGAAATCATTCACAGCAGTTTTATAGAAATTTTCAATGAAGTGTATTAATATAGATTTTCGGTCGATTGTAATGGCGCCATTTTTGTTTTAAGGTTATAAATCAAGTTTGAAAAGGTGCGCTCGCATTCTATAAACTACCAGCAGAAAGAGACACGCTGTAACTTTTGTTGCCATGGAAATGAAGTTGATGTCAAACTACTGACCATTTTAGCCTGTGAGCTGTAAGTAGTATGATAACTTGTGACTGAAAATCCAGAACTTGAGCATTTCAACGTTGTTTCGCATCATTTAATTATTTCAATAATTTCTAACGTTTATCATTTGAACTCAATGTGAAATAACCTAAATTAAATAAAAATAGTTTTTAGACCATGCGTCATCAGATATCCAAAAGTATTTTCATAAAAATTATTGAGGATGAATATTTATTGCTGTTGTTGTTGTTTATTCCGTCAACCGATTGCACCCCTACGCGCAACCCTCAGAAGTCTTCGATAGACTTGTGTGAGCTAGAGAAGACGCAGCCCCCACCTTTCAACGTATGATGCCATGCACGAGACCGGTGAATCAAACCCACGACCCCACGCATGCGAGGCAAACGCATTACCAGCCGACCACCACGGCCCATAATGATATTTTTTTAACAAAATTTCCTTAAATACTTTTTTATGATTTCCAGCGCACACGAATTGGCAACATTGGCGCATTTCTGCGTGATTCAAATCTCATAGCACAATTTATTTAATTGAATAGTATGATATCCACAGATCAGATTTTCAGTTATCTAAAGAGACCAAAGCTTGGCAATGGCACATTTTCGCAAAACGGAAATAGTATCATTAGAATACGTTGAGGGTACATAATCAAGACGTTCAATTGTTTTTCTCATATCAGATTTCCAGTGATTCCAAGTGACCAAAACTTGGCAACGGCGCATTTTCGCAAAACAAAATTGCTACCATTACAACTGGCTGAGGGTCCACAATCGCTACGTTGAATTGTTTTCCATATCAGTTCTCCAGTAAACCCCATGTTCAGCCCATGTGTGTATTGAATGTATAAATAACCATTTTTCAGTTAATACTGTTTTATTCTTTTTTTTTTTAGTCGACTGTCTTCAGCTTTCCATTTATTGAAAACGAAAGTTTTAGAAGACAATTTTTTTTTCAATTTTCAAACTTTGTGAACCTAATTTTCTAAGGTTCGATACTATCTTAGTCAATGAAGTATTGCATGACATCAGGTATGTCAAAGAGTTTTTCTATCCCACGAAGTCCCATCGGATGCATATTCTATCCTATCACTTTCGTTGATATATTCATCTTTATTTCAAATTCAACATTTTTTTCTTGTGATTGAACCCCATTTTTATGAAATGCGTGCGCTCCTGTCGGTTGTGAGAAGATCGTCTATCGCTACCTTCTCTCTTCCCCGCAGCCCGCGCACCAACAAAATGAGCGACTTCGAAACAATCCGTGGTGTAGGTATGGCAATGCTGAGTCCATCTATATTTATACGATATTATAAGTCCATGCTTTGACCTACTTTTTGAGTTAAGTAAAAAATGTTGAGTAGGCAACAAGTTACGAACCTTCAGTTATCGAGAGCACTTGCTATCAACAAGTCATTTCATGGTTATTTGTGAATGAGTCGCTTGTAATATTATCTACTTGTCATTACAAGTATATAGACGTACTTTCGTGAAACGCTGATACCTACATATCTTGACAAACTTGTGAAAATTCACTTATCACTTACAAACATGTACCTTTGTGAAACAGGGCCCTGTGATGTTACGTATTGTAGACATGGAAGCAAAGGATACCGCATACTTTAATAGGGAAAGTGGCCACCTGTCGAATTACCTGATTTTTTAGTCTGAATCATTCCAAACAAAAAGTCCAATGGGCACAACTTTTTCTATATGCTAGTTTTGACGCTAGAGGCCGCTGAAAACTCTAATTATAGAAAATCTAATTGCAGATAGTTTCACCGAAATTTTATATCTTCCTAAATCAAAGTGGAAACGCCAAGTTAAGTTTGGTAAAGATACAAATGAGTCGAGGAATGATGAGAGCTACAATAGCACACCAGTGCATGGAACCGATATGCCAGCATTGATTTCAAAATCAGCAGAAAATCAAGAAAATGTTACGTCTGAAGGAAGATTTGGTTTGGTCAACTTGGGCAATACGTGTTACATGAATAGCGTCCTGCAAGCATTATTTATGACGAAACAATGTTTTGTTGCATAACAGGATTTTTTTCAGAGCTGTCTTTGATGCTTCAAGACCATTTTGCCTTGAAGTAGTTCTCCAATAGGTCTTCCTTTTCGCCAGATGAAATATTAATCATTTCAAGGGCCTCCTGCTTCCTTCCAGGATATCAACAAGACAGTTCAGAATTCCTGGGGCACCTACTGGATTCGCTGCATGAACAAGACACCGACTTCAATGCAGTCTTCGCTGAAGATAGAGCAGCATCAGAAATACCAACCTTGGTGCAGCATTCTTTCGAAGGAAAGACGTTCAGTATCTCATGTTGCGGAGAATGCGGGTACAAGAGCGAGCAGGTGGACACTTTCAGGGACCTGCAGCTTTCAATTCCGAACCTCTCTGAGAAACTATCTGTACAGACGTTGTTGGATAACTACCTGCAACCGGAACAATTAACGGGCGATAACAGGTACCGTTGTCAGTTATGCAATGTTTTGACGGACGGCAAGAGGAGGGCAAAAATATTGATAGCGCCAGCTATATTGATACTCACTCTCAAACATTTTCGATATGATTTAGCATCACATCAGCTCACCGAGCTCCTGCAGTCAGTAACTTTAGACGAACACCTCATTCTGGAAACCCGCTATGAACTCTATGCGGCTGTGGTCCATTGCGGTTCGAGCTTGGATTCCGGTCACTATTACACACTCGCTAAAGATCAGCAGATGGTTAGGTACAAATTCAATGACTCGAATGTTTCTAAAGCCACGCTGGAGAACTTTGGTTGTTTGAAACCTACTGAAACGCCGTATATTCTTTTTTATAGTAGGGAAAACTTTTCGGATGTTGAGAACCTGCCAGCTTCAATTCTTTCCCATGGAATACAAATACTTTTGAGTGGAGACAATTCCAAATCAATAAATTGTGTAGAATTTCGGCCTCTGAAAATAATTGGTATCAGGCAAGATTGTGATGACGAACCCCTGCCAACCGGCTGTGAAGGAGGAGGTTTTTCTACCAGGTTTTATACAATTCTATAATTTTATTTATTAAATATACAGATTTTAGACCAAATAATCATTCATTATTTCTCCATTGTTGAACAACTCACAACTTTACCCTGAATGTATTTCCACTATTCTGAGTAATCATTAATATGAGATACTATTAAAAGTATTGTTCATTGGTGTCATTACAGGTGGTCAATTATACAGTATGTTCCAGCTAGTTTGGTAAAATTATTACTTCAAGTTGATGATGCGACTCAAGGAAGAAATAACCAAAAGTGGTCTATTTCATTTCGATAGGGTTGTGTCGAATGAGGATGTAGCTATATCTGATTATTTCATTTACGCGCAGGAAGTGTGGCTGATAAATTCCTCCTGGCGGGTCAACCAAGCCTTCATTCGCTCATTTAGTAAAAATATAATATGGAGAAAATAATGGGCCATAACTCAATATATCCAATGTGTCACTCAACGAACCTATTGAACCTGGTACCGTTGACCCTAATGAAAAACCCTTGAAACTTTGACATCGTTTCCAAAGCCATCTAGAGACAAATGTTTTTTTTGTACATTAAAGGGATGCAATGTTTTCATACTATTCAGTACGTACCCCACAATCTCTAAAATACTCAAACAAGTTTTTAAACAAATCTGGACTATAACATTTTTATACAGGGTGAGGCAATAGTGAAATCGATTTAAAAACGAAAGTTAACTTTGAAAAAAATTGTTTAAAATTGTTTTTTCCGTTAAGTAACTGTCGCCCCCTTACGAAAGGCAGCCCTAAGAAGTCGAAACTTGTGCGAGCCAAGGATGAACGAGGTCTTACCTTTCTACGTGCGATTCCTAGCAATTTCTCGGCCCATCCGAAAAATTGCTGCAGACGCCATGGTTTGAACCATCGCCTACTGGCAGCAAAAGGGATTCAAATGATGTAGCTTTAACCACGCAGCTACTAGATCCTGTTGAACAAGAATTTATTGCCACACATACAGGACGATACCAAAAAAATTGTTGTGGATGGTGGAGTGCATTATTTTGAAATGAAATATCAATAATGATAATATATTATATTAGTAAATTCAAATATCTGCGTAACCCCCACTCACCACTGAACTATTATTGATTGTCTCTGAATCACTTAGATATAACAAATTTTTGGTCGAAATAAGTCCATTTGCAGATGCATTCCGTAAAAATCCCTGACGTTACAATGGTAGACTTGGAAAAACAAAATATTTGTAATGCCATTTTATGACAGATTTCGAATATTTGTTATACATTTCCATGCCTTGAAATTATACAGAATTGTCGAAAAACATTTTTCAAACGGAACATTTCTAATATAACTTTAGCTTTCTTTTGAAAGGAACAATCCATATATTTTTCGAGTATGTGACGTAGAATATGGTGTAGAATAAGAATCATTAACATTTTTTGATTGTATATCCCTCAGGCGATTTGTAACCATTTTAGAATTATTGAGCTCTAAAAATTGTAAATAGCTGGAACACACTGTATAAATGACCAAATATAAAAAACACATTTAATACTTTCAATAGCATCTCATATCAATGACTGTCTACATTTTGATCAACCAGAAAAGTGACAATTATCCAGGATTTCGTTTTGTGTTGTTTAACAATGAAGAACAAATGAGAGTTTTCAAGGGCCTCTATCGCCAAAATCAGTCTATAGAAAAAGTTGTGCATATTGAACTTTTGGTTTGGAATGACTTAGACTATTACATATGAAAAAATCAGCCAATTCGACAGGAGGCCAATTTTCCTATTGAAGTGTGCGGTATCCTTTGATATTTAATTCGATAAAACTAAGAACATGGCGTTGTTAGCCAGCAACAAACTTCTTAGCACGGCCTGTTTTGATCTTGATGATGCCGCACGCTTTTGAAAATAATTGTTATCACACTAGACCGTTGACCCATGACTCTATGGGTGTCGATTATCAACGATAGTATGCCCTTCAAGGGGCATGAAGATTAAGTTGGATTATCGACAAAGATTGGTTTGTTGGATTAGTACCCAATCGCCCCTATCCCTGTTTAATCAACTTCCGGTTGGAAGAAATGTTGAAAATGCTATCATAGAAGAAGCTTTACGATTTATTGAATTAGTCGGGTTTCGCAGAATTGACCGGGCGCTAGCCGATTTGCATACGTCTAGGTCAGTCCCCAAGGGCGGCATATACGGACCGAAAGTTACCCTTTGCCGACATTCCTTTCAAATTATTTACAAAGGTATGCCATTTCGTTAAACCATTCATTTTGACCCATCAATCGATGTTTTGACATTTGCATACAATTTGATAGAGCGAATTTCGCCGTATTCGAAGGACACGAGACGTCATTGAACTATACATGCAAGATTATCTACAAAGCTCCCAAATTTTGACCAAGGATAATTAGAGCCGAAATACAAATACTAACCTCTATTAAGTGGGAGGGTTCTGATAACAGCTTTGATAGCTAGTTCCACACAGAAACAAGCGGTAAAAAGTGACAAATCAAATTTGAAAGTTGTTATAGTTATCAGTGTTTAGTGAATGAATGATTTCTGAATAACAAACATTCTCAGAAATGGTGCTGACACGTGAAACGAGAGAAAAAATTCAATTAGCAGTGAAATTGGCCAGTGACTAGCTGCAAAAACGAAATCTTCATGAAATCAATCATGACTGATGTATCGAACACAGTAGTAAAGAAACTAGAAAAAAACTAGCAGCTATGGAGAAAGAAATTATCGATATTAAACGCAAATTTACAGAATTCGAACGTAAACAAGAAATTCAAAATGATCGCATTGAAAAAGCAATCTCTATGATAACCGAGGAAAATATCAACAAATGAAGTTGGTTTTGAATCAAGCATCACGCAAGAGAAATCTGAGAATATTCAACGTCAAGGAAAAATTAGGTGAAAACACAAGAGAGGAAGTCAGTCAACTCAACTCAAAAATGGATATCAACGTAACATCGGATGACATAATTATATGGTACAGAGTAGGGAAAAAGGACGGAGAAATACTTTTGATGCTGAAAGAATATGAAACCAGAGAGAAAATATACAGTGTCAAAAATTTTTTGAAAGGAACCAGTGTGACTCCAACAAGAGTCAGTTTGCTAAACAAAACTATAGAAAGAATTGGGTTGAAAAATTTTTGGACAAATGAAGGGACATTTTTTATATTATATAGGTAACGATGAAATTATTAATATCAAAATAAATACAGATCTTCTCAAATTTGAGGTAGTAGCATAAATTTCATGTATCTCAGTTCTATAAAACTCATAGATTTCAAAACACAAATGAATTTATTCTAGACATGTATATTTTTTGCTATCCTGGAAAATCTACTGAAACACATTTGAATACTCTTTTAATTTTTAAATACTCAAAAGTATAATAATAGTAATGAATTCAATGGGAGATGCTAGGGATGACCATAGCTTTTTTTCTTAAAGTGAATGTTAGAGTTTTGAATATACTAAAAGAAAATGATGAGAAAATAAGCACAAAAGTAGTAGATATTCTTACAGAATACATAAAAAGTAGAGAGGGGGAGTACGACAGCGGACTTGGAATAATACACTTGAACATAATCCTATCCAAGACCAGGCAAATTGAATCGGTGAGTGACCTTCAATTTCCGAACTATTCAATATTTGATGATGATTCGAAAATAAATAAATGAGACGGTGTTGTTGCTTATATAAAAAATTCATTTATATATACAACACACTATATACATATATATGGTACATACAAACATTGAAAGAAAAGACGTCAACAAAAACAGTATTTTCCAAGCTTTACAAACTTGCTTCAGAATATTCTTTCGAATTATATGGTTCCAGATTCAACAGAAGTTGTTTTACTTTACACTTTTATGATTTATGATTGACTTAAGTCTGTTCGGTAATTTATTAAATATTCTGATGCACATATATGAAGGATTTTTTTCTGTGAGTGTTAATCTGTGTATAGGGAAGTTAATATTCAATGTTCGTGTATTGTAGTTGATATTCATGTCATTTTCTGTAAACATGTCTTTGTTTTTATGTATAAATAATCGACAATCTAATAAATATAATGCAAAGACTGTTAAAATTTGTTTTTCTTTGAATAGACCTCTACAAGTTTGTCTAAATGGCATTTTATAGATAGTTCTCAAAACTCTTTTTTGTGCAATGAATATTTTTTGTAGATTTTTTTCCGTTCCCCAGAACATGATCCCATATCTCATCACTGATTCAAAGTTTGAATGGTAAAGAATTTTTAAAGTTTTTTCATTAATGTATTTTGATGTCGTCCTAATTGCATAGATGACCTTGTTCAGTTTTTGACACACGTGATCAGTCTGCCTATTCCATTTCAAAAAATTATCTATATATACTCCTAGAAATTTAGAGTATTCGTTGATTTTCGTTTCCTCGCCTTGCCAATTTATACTTGACGATTTTTCTTTTCTACTTCTGTCGGTACTGAAAATCATTAGGTTTGTTTTATTTGCATTTAACAGTAATTTATTCTTATCAAACCAATTCTTTGCTCATAAGAAAAAAATATTTCCCTGGTTCATAAGTTCATCACATTCTTCTGCAACTGTTAGTAGATTTGTGTCATCTGCATAATTTACAACACTTTCGTCTACTTTCTGAGCAATTCTACATAGATCATTTAAGTAAATTATGAATAAAATCATCACGCTCCCCTGTGCAATGCCTGTTGAATTAATTAATGTATCTGATTTTTTTGTAACCCCACCCTTCGTGATCGTTACCCTTTGAGTTCTTGATGACAGGTACGAACGAAACCAGTTGTAGGCTCTTCCTCTAATTCCATATGTTTCAAGTTTTCCCAAGAGATATTCTCGATTTAAAGAGTCACATGCTTTTGATAAGTCCAGAAAAATGGCTAACGCAAGGTTGTTATTCTCAATCAAATCGAGAATGCTCTTGGTAAACTGGAAAATTGCGGTTTGGGTCGACCTACCTTTTAGATATGCATGCTGGGTGCCTGTAAAGAAGTTTGTAACGTTTAAAAATGCAGTTATTCTAGAGCACATTACTAATTCAAATAATTTTGAGAAACATGGCAACAGATTGATGGGCCTGTAGTTTTCTATTAGTTCAGGATCTCCACTTTTGAAGAGAGGTTTAATAAGTGATTGTTTTAATTTTTTAGGGAATACACCTTGTCTGAACGAGTTGTTTATTAGAAAAGAGAGAATTCCATTGATTTCTAACACCGACAACTTGACAATACTCAATGGGATCTCATCATCTCCACTGCTGTGTTTGTTTTTGAGAGATCTAGCAAGTCCAATGATTTCTTCAGGCGTTGTCGGCCTGAGAAACATTGACCTGTCACTTCTCACCAACAAATTCACGTCAAATGAAATAGTTTCTAGGCCTTCCATCATTTCTGAAACTATTTCATTAAAAAACCGGTTGAATGTATTTGCTATGGTTTCAGGTTCTCCATCTATCTGACAGTCCTTTGTTTTTGAGTTTTTTCCAGTTATTTCCTTACAGACAGCCCACATGGTTTTGTTCTTATTATCAGATTTATTTATCCTTTCTGAATATTGCTGAGACTTTAGTTGCCTGAGTAGTTTGTCATATTCTTTTTTACAGTCTTTATATTGATCACGAAAAACCGGATTATGATTACTAAGTGACAAAAATATATCTAAACGCGTTTTACATTTTGCAAGTTCTTTATTTTTTGGAAAGTGAAGGTGTTTTTTATTTTGTACCAGCTTTAATGGAAAGCATTCACAGAAAATACCATGAAAAATTGACATGAAAGGGTCCTATTGTTTATCGACTTCATCTTTTTGTACATCAAAAACCATTTGCCAATCTTGTTCATTAAGTCTAAGCTTAAAGTTATTTTTGGCTGTCTCGCTAAAAAAATCTAGAATATTTAGGTTTTGTTTTACAATTAGTTTCAATTTCAAAGGTAATTTGTTGGGCTTTATGGTCAGATATATGCAGTTCTGACACCAATACATTTCGACTGTGCTGTGACTCTTCTATATTCATAGATAGTTTGATTCAAGTTAAATGAGTTCATTAATGATATGAATTCTGTTCTCAAATTATTATCATCTCTCATTTCTATGTTCATATCACCCACTAAGATTATCTCTGTGGTTTTTTCACTACTTCTTATTAAGAGTAGTTTTCGAAGAAAATTGGTATATTTCCATTTGGGAGTCGATATATACAAATAATTACATATGATTTCGTTTCGAACACACTCGGTCACAGCACATTCGAAATTTCCCTGTTCCGACAACTTAGAGATAAATTTTCACTTGATTTTCCTTTGACTACTTCGTGTAGATAGATAGCCGCTCCACCATATCCATCGGGTCTGCAGTAACTTGATGCAAGTTGGAAGTTGTTTATAGATATATTTTTCAGTCTGCTTTTTGTTTGCCAATGTTCCGTTAGACAATACTTTACAGTTCGAGTGGATTTGTAAACTGTTTTATATCCAGTCCACCGCATTTCCAATTGATTGTACATTCTGGTGAATAATACTAATCTTTTTGTGTTTTTCATGCGTTTGTTTGCTCTGCTGGTCCCCATGTATTTATTTTTCTATGAAAAATCTCCACCTAGTTGGATCAGAAAGTCTTTGTGCTTCGTGAAATCGAATATTTTAATACCTACTCCACTTGGCCAGAAATCTGTTTTGTACATCTCCTCCTTCTTTGATAGCGGTGCTGTCACTACATATCTTCATAGTCGATCTTCTGTGGTTGGGATTTCTTTCACTCTCATTTCAATTTTGTAGCCTTGTTTTTTGGTAATATATTCTTTTATTTTTTCTTCGGTTGCTGCCGTCTTCACTCTATTTAAATCAAGCCATACTTTTCGCTCTGGCCCCGAGAACTCGGAGTTATCATCGCTAGTTCCAGTGCCAATATTTTTTTTATATTCTCTGTTCTTTTGTTTGTTTTCTCGATATGATAATTTTACAAAATTGTCATGAGTTTTATTATTGCTTGAATTTTCGTAGGTTACCTGTCCGCTGTTTGTGTTGTTATTGTTTACATTTGATTTGGAGGCAATTTGTCCATACGTTGGCATTTGTTTTGGGTGCGCCATCTGTTCCTCAGGTTCTACATCACTACGGTGGCTTGATATTCCTGGTCTAGCGGTCTGGTTGTTTATGTTTACGTTTTTTGCATCTTTGTGACTTTCTATAAATTGATTATTTTTTCTGTTATTTTTTTTCCAATACCCCTACTTTATCCAGTAATAAACTGTTACTAATGTTTGATATATTGTTTTTGTCTCTAGTTTCTTCACGTAATTATTTTAGATACCTGATTTCTAAAAGCAGCATTTCTTTTTCACTCACTTGCATTTGATCTTGTTTGATGAAACTTTTATCACAACATATCACTTTGTTTTCCGATAATACTTTCAATTGTTGGTTTCTTTTCGCGCAACTTTTATGAAGAATCGCAAAGCAGTTTATACTACACATTTTTTGTTTTCACATCACTTCATAAAGTGTTCACTATCAGTTTTCTCAGAGCTGTCCAAACTCCATACAAAATTATTCAAGGAAAAATGGACGGAGGTACTTTCATGTACTGAAACACAAATATCATATGATACATTTATAAACAAATTGAAAGAATACATTATAGAATCAACGCATAATCGGTAAAACAACTGGAACAAATAGCAAAATTAAATCGTGGATTACACTGGGCCTCATCAACTCCATAAAACGAAGGGATCAAATAAGAAAAAGATTGTTGATGCACTATTCCTATGAACTACAAACCGAAGTAAACTGAATGATTTGATCAGGAAAACTAATAACGACTTCTACAAAAATAAAATACAGAACACAAATGGTAATCATGAATAAATTTGTACTATAATTAATGACGTAACTGGAAACAAATCGAAGAAAGCGGAAATAGAAAACACTTCAACAGCAAACCTCTAGCGCAACTGGAAGCAGCTGTCAAACTCGAAAAAAAGGAAGCATGCCCAGCTTAGCTACCCCTCCTATCAACTAATAGAGCAATCTAGTTGTTTCAATGGGAATAATTGTAGATAATTAATAGGTATACGAACAAAATGAAATGTTTTACTACCCGACCGGATATTTATTAACGGGGACAAACTGGAAAAACCAGAAATTTTTTTATTTCAATTGCAATTTGTATTTTTTTGCACTATCTTGCAGCGTGCCTGGGTGTTCTTGTGATAGTCCGATTTCAGTTTCTCAGACAGATTTCAAAAGTAAAAGTATAGTACCACAAAACATATATTCTCATTTTACGCTAAAGTGCTGCGAAAAGGGTTGAAAATGCTGCAAAAATGACTCAAAACGGCCGAACCCGCATAAGCGGTTTAGTAGGAGAGTTCAGGAGATGAGGGATAGCGTATTATCACGTAACCCGTTCATTGAAAGAATTCCCCTCTTATCCCGGTGCCTCCTACACTTGACAGCTCACACGTGCTCGGTCATTTTTAGTCATGTTTGCAAGAAATTTTCACCTATTTCGCAGCACATTGGCGTAAAATGAGAATAAGGTAAATGTACCAAATTCTGACAGGTAAAGGGAGAATCGTACTAAGAATGATTTTGAATGAGATTCTTTGTAGTTTCGAATTGATTGAATGCACTAGTTTGGACAAAAATTATGAATGAAACGACAGTTTGTTGTTGAAATTTCATTTATTACTGAATTTTTATCAAAAATGGAATATTTAGAATCTTGTGTATATGTATCTTATTTTGACACCAAAAATAAGGTTTAAGACTAATTTTGACACTGTTCCTATTTATGACACCGTGTTCTTAATTCTGATTCTTCAAATTTGTAGAACATAAAAAAATTAAGCAGGTGGGTTTTGAGATAGAATTCCTCCTTTTACAGTGTTAAAATATGTAAACAAATATGCAGCATGATTTTTAATCAATTACAATTACTTGTTATTCTCTAAATCTCTAATAATTCTTCAATTCTGGTACAGTATAAGTGCCCCTGTTATTGTTTAAAGTTGGAGCATTAATTTTTATGATTATTTCACTAAGCTCAGATGCGACCTTCCATTTTTGGCCACTTCCAGTTACAACCACTGGGAATCATAAAACTTACAAAAGCTTCATTTTCGCGTTGATCTTTAATGATTCCTGGAAATTTAATTCCATCATATTCAACAATCACGTAATCGTCAATACTATATTGTTGTTCGCAGTTAGGAATAGATGATTCAAATGACTGCTCTGATGCATCAGAATCTGAATCAAATACCCTTCGATTTACTTTTTCTGTAACATATTTAGATTTTACAATTTTTGGGTTTTTTGCACACGTACACTCTCTCAAATGCTAGAAAACACGCCTTCATTTCAAGAGGGCTGGAAACGGAAGACGACAGAGAAGATCTTATCAAGGAAGCAATGGACACATACTGAGTAGAAATCATCGACTTCCGTATCATTAGACCGAGCAGAAGATTTCTGTACCTGGTTACAACTCCCAAAAGCGTCAAGAATAACGTTAGAACTCTCCAAAAACAAAGTATTAGCTGGGAGATCAAAAGGAACGATAGAAAGCTTGTCCGATGCCATCGCTGTCAGAGGTATGGGCATGCAGCAACAAACTGCAACAAACCTCACATACATTTGTAGAAAACCAAATGACACCACTGCCAAGTGTTCCAACTGTGAGGGGCAGCACCCCACCAACAGCGTAGAATACAAGGTCTACAAAGAACGACTGGAGTATATCGAAACACGGAGTACCAAACCGGAGCCGAAGAAGTACACCCCAGCTCCCCCTTCCCCCGAAGACCAACGCCTGGAACAAACCACTCAATAGAGGACATGTGCAGAGCGAAGCCCTAGCAGGAACCTTACCAGCCCAAAAATGGATTGAGGCCAACCCTGGTTCCCGACCCATCCCTTACTCCCCCCTCCAACACAGCCAGCTCATGGGCAAACGCCTGGCCCCTCTATCTAGAACTCACGAAGTCAGTGGACTTATGAACATCAGTGTTGGATGACTTCATTGGCGCTCTGAGGAAGGCTAGATCACCCCTGATGAAGCTTACGGCTGCCCTGACGATCTTGGGAAACGCAGAGCTTTATAACCTGTAAATGCCAGTAAAGGCATGCAAGCTAAACATTGATGGGGTCCATAACAGCTACCACTTCTTATCGACTTCTTTTATAGGCATAAGGTTGACCTTATGTTCCTCACGAAGACCAAACTCCGGCAGGAGCATCTACTGAACCTGATTTACTACCATTAGGACAGATCGCTCTAATGCATTAAGAGCGGGAGGAATAGCTATCCTTGTCAGGGCGGGGACAGCGCACATGGAGATTCCAGCCCGCCGGAGTGATATCGAACATGTCCGTGTCGAGCTGGAGGATGGAACCTGTATGTTTGCTGTCTATAACCACCCGAATCGAAGATTGTCACAGCTCGATTTACAGAATATGTGTAATACCTCACAAAAGGTACTACTGGTAGGGGACCTGAATGCGAAGAGGCCTGAATGGAATTGTACCACCTCCTCTAATGCCAATGTGACAGTGCTGTCGGATTATTCTCTAGACAGTGATGTGGTAGTGATGCACTCAGAAAAGCCAACTCACTACCCCTGGAATGAAACCACTCCTTCCACAACTGACTTGGTGATCAAAAAAAATGTTAGAGATCTGGGAGAACTCAAGGTCATACACGAACTAACCTCGGATCACGACCCGGTTATGTTTAAGTTAAAGAACAGGTGAGTGCCGAAATGGCAAAGTTCTTGTTCGACTACAAGAATAATGACTGGGAGGAGTTTCGAATGCGCTTGTTTAGACTGACAAAGACAAAAAGGTTAATTCAGTCGTGTAGACATTGAGATCGAAACCCAGACTCTAATATCAAATATTCAAGCTGCAATACATGCAACCACCAAGAAATTTGGGGTGAGAAGGACCAGAATAACCTACCACCCCTTATTAGGAGGCTGATTGAGCAGAAGAATGCCACTCATGAAAGGTGGCAAAGAACGGGGAACCCGGTCCATGAGGAAAATATGCTTCTTATGGGTAGGGAAATCACCGATCTGGTCAGACAGCACGTTAAAGAGGTGTGGAGAGATGAACTGGAAAAACTGGAGATGCAGGATCACTCTCTGTGGTGCATGATGAAGCGGTTGGGAAAGCGCTTCGTACCCATGCCAGCCGTGGAGACGGGTAACGAACGTGCAGTGACGGACCCTGAAAAAACTAAACTATTCGGAAAGTACTTCAGTAGCGTGCACCGGAAGGCGCCGGACGTCAGCAAGGCACCTGTTTTCCCGTTGGGCCCTCAACTGCTTGTGAAACGACTTCCAACACGGAAGATGAAGTGGACGCAATTCTGCTCAAGAATTTTCCGCGTAAGGCCGGTCCAGTTCCTACACGTAATAAACGCCATCCTAAAGTGGCAGTATTATCCAGATTGTCTGAAGCGAGGTGTTATAATACCAATATTGAAACCCGGCAAGAATAAGCATCAGCTTACGAGCTACCGACCAATCTCGCTGCTCAGCGTAATTACCGAAGTGGTAGATAAAATCATCCTCAAAAGGCTAAAACTCATCCCGGACGTACAGTTTGGATTCCGCAGAGATCATAACACGATGTCACAGGTTGTCCGGATTGTGCACAGTGTGAAGTAGGCCTTCAACCAAGAACTCAATACAGTCATGACCCTATTGGATATGGAAAAAGCCTTCAATACCGTATGGATCGGAGGTTTGGTTAACAAGATGATACAGGCGGGCATGCCTTTGAACTCAGTGAGATTGGTCGACTCGTAACTCACAGGTCGATCTTCTGCGGTAAGACAATTTCTCCAAGAGATATTCAGTCGAAGCAGGTGTTTCGCAGGGCTCTAGCATCTTTCCACTTATACTCTACTATACCCACTACTACATACCCACGATTTTCTACAATTCGAGAAAGTGAATGCGGCGATATATGCGGATGACACCGCACTATACGCACATTCATTCTCCAGCGTGGTCACAATACAAAAGATCCAGATTCATCTGAATTGGGACATCGTGCCGTATATGAAGAGAAATAAGATCAAGGTCAACGTATGGAAAACCGAGGTCGTCAACTTCACGAACTTTACGAAGCTCCCCCCTCGTGGGATGAGGATCTGGGATACCTAAGTTAGAAAATCGAGCTCGATAAAATACCTGGAAGAACAACTGGACACATTTGCGCAACACATAACCCTGGCTATCCAGAGAGCGGGAGCTGCCGTAGGGCAAACCTACCCCCGATAGTCAGAAACTCTAAGCTAAGCCTTGAAATCAAACTGCTGAAATACAAGCAAATAATAAGGTCCTCAATGTTATACGCTTGTCCGGTGTTTTACAGCCTGAAACCATCGCCTCTCGTGAGACTGGACAGGATGCAGAACAAAGTACTGCGTATAATCACGAACAGTGACAGATTCATTCGCCTGGTTACCCTCCGTGAGATGAGCGGCGTCGACTCTGTCCCGACATATATTAGAAAGTTATTATAATAACATTTATAAATATTTCTTACCCAATAGCCCTTTGACCAGCAATCTCACTCGCATAAGGACGTACGACAACGCCCCTTGCAAACACGTGGGTCTCATCTATCGGGCTCTGGACATTTTCCAGGAGCGCTATGAAGAACTGGGAACGTAAAGGGCAGCCAAAGCGATAAGTGAGGCCAATATCAATCTTCGTTTTTTTGCAGTGAGCCTTTTCCGGGATGCTCAACCTACTAACCTCTGCAATGATCAAGACCATCCACTCTCTATATAAAACAAACACAAAAGTCACGCATAATCTCTACAGGAGGCGTGAATTCTGCACATTATCTACCCATTCCTCGAGTTTATACGGACCTGCCCACTAAGACCGTGGGGGTCGTTTCAAGAGTCTCTTGCAAAGGGGGTCAGGATTCGACCAAGCGTTGGAACCGAGTATTGGCTGGCGACAGTCATCATCCGGTATACAACTGGCTATCCTTATTACTTCCCTTTTCCAGAAGGAGAATGAAGAGAATGGATGTAACTCTTCAAGGATGGAAATGTAAAAACATAGTTGAACATACTAAAAATTTTGGATCTTGAATGAAAGAAAACACGTTTTTTGTGTTTAAATATTTAGAAAAAAAGTTTTCGAGTCGAAAACAAAATAATGTAACTACGGATTGTCTTTCATGTGATAGCATAGTTTGCTATTAGTATTTTTTTCAAAAACTCACTCATTATATGCTCTATTGATTGGTGTTCTCCTAAACATACCTTGAGCTTTTTAATCGTACTGAAAATTTCTGCTACTAATTCAAATACTTGCTCACAAATTTGAATAAATGATACCCAAATAGTAGACCTAAGTCAAATTTTCACTCGACGCGCGTTTCGCCAACAAAATTTTCATTCACAGGAGCTTAAGCTCCCGAAAATGTTAGCTTTGTTGGCGAAACGTGCGTCGAGAGTGATTTTAGTTTTTGGGTAGAATCTTGATTGTATCCACACCAAAGTGTTCCAATATTCATTCATTCAACTCACTCACCAACCGAAAATCTCTTCTGAACACCATGGAAAAGTACACGATTTGTTTCCCTTTCATTCATTTTCCTTTTGCAAATGCTCTTCTGATAGTCAAGCTTTCCACTTCTTTGTCATAACGTCGGCCACTTGCTAAAAGTCTCCTTTCCATGTTGTTATTTCTCTCAACAAACGGCAAGTCCTTGCAATTTATAGCCTACAGAGGTGTACAAAAGGACAAACAACCTTCAAAAATTCCATCAGAATGCTATTTCACAACCATTGACATGATTTTCAGTATCTTGGAAAATAGGTGATGAAAACAAAAGTGTTCAGTATCATTACCTTTAGCAAAAAAACTCCGTTCTCTCATTATATTACAAAGAAATGAAGGATAAATTTCGGACTCTATAATGATCATCTATTCAGTAAGTATTTTATACTCATTTGTATCCTGTGATTTATTCCGAAAAAATTTCTAAATTATAGTTTCTATTATTTAGTTTTAGGAAATGTTGTGATTCATACCTATACAATTTCTGGGTCCATATGAAAAAGGAATAAAGGTGCATGGATGCCTTTTCGCCACTTCTTCGGGTAGATGGATGCCTTTTCGCCACTTCTTCGGGTAGAAACCGATCCGGATTGAACTTCAAGGGATCTGGCCAATATCTCGGATTTCTATGTATGAAGACACCTGGTAATGCAGCAGAACTTCCTGCGGGAAGGATTACATCTCCTACAAAATAGATATCAGCATTCACTATGACTTGAATATGGATATTGTCACGATAATTCCCCTGAATCCGGACCTGAACGATCTCGAAAACAGTTGGTGGGCGCAGCTGACGCCTCACTGCCTGAGATGTTTCTAGGAAGTTCCATTGTATTCGAAAAATTTCTTGGCGTCGCATCTAAGATTGAACCATAACATTTGAGAAATCAGGTGGCGATATGAAAAAGCCACACGCGAGCGGACGCAGTTAGTTAGGAAGTGACAGAAAGTTCAGTTTCAAATAAAATAGTTAGATATAATTGTCATATCAAAGTTGTTCGTGAAATGATGAATTGAAAATGAATTAGACTTCAGAAATATATTACATTGGTGTCAGAAGTGAGATTTAGGAAATAGAATATAGTGTGATCGTGTTGGTAGACAGTTTGTGTATTTCAGACAACTGTTTTTGCGAAAAATAGACAGTGACTGATGAACATTTTTCGTGAAGTGAACAGTTGCAGTTTGCATTAACGGAGTATGAACTGATACACTTCTCTCGTGTGAAAATAATGATAAAAATAGACTAGTGGCCCGTGAAATAGACTGTGTGAAACAGATTAAGACAATTCAGAATTCAGATTCACAATTGAGATTGGGAGAACATTGCAAAGTAGTTCTTGTAGTATACTTTGCCGAAAAGATATAATTCAATGGTCGTAGGGGGCAGTCTTTTGAAGACTTGCTGGTGATTATACCTATTGTATAGGTTGAATTCTGAAGATTGGATTGCATAATCCATTTTTATTATTAATTTAATGGGCTTCTGCCAAGTAGTGTCATCAAATATCTTCTTCTGAATTCATTTGGCTTCAGACGAAGTCGACACCATAGTCAGAGAGCTCTTCGAATCTTGGAGTCAAGATATTTCTCGATTGCGTTGGGTGAGCTGCCCTGCGCTGATGATTGGCAATGAACCATGAAACTGATCCTTTGGTCTTCCCCCATGTGGGTTGAGACATGTTTTGGCGTTGAGATTGGGAGAACATTGCAAATTTGTTCTTGTAGAATACTTTGCCAAGATTCTAACAGATATAATTCAATGGTCGTAGGGGGTAGTAGTTGTTTTCTGTTGGAGACTTGCTGACGAATACACTTATCGTATAGGTTAAATGCAGAAGTCTGGATTGCATAGTCTGGATTGCATAATCCATTTCCATTATTAGATTAAGACAAAATGTGTTCGAAAAAAGTTCATCTGGTCGATTTGAAGGTTGCGGATTCGAAGCAAGAACTGTAAAAAAGGGAACTTGGCACGAGTCACACAAAGGCCGCGTTACAGACTTGCTTGCGGATTGATTCTGGAGGGCGAGGATCTGGAAAACTTTTTGTTCGAAGTTTCTGGAATGGATATGAGTTTCATAATGAGTAGTTTGAAAGAAGAACTTCAAGAAAACTCGAGAAATCTGTAAGAAAAATTCTAGAGAATGCGAATAGTCTAGAAGAAGAATTTCAAAAAAGTTCAAGGAATTTGAGAGAAGATATTCTAGAAAATTCGACTGGTTGTAGGAAAGAGCTTCTAGAAAACTCGAAAAATAGGGAAAAAGAACTTTGTGTAGTGGTGAACCGATAAGAAGAAAGAATGAGAACTGTCGAAACAGAGGTGGAGAAAATCAAAGATGAAATTAAAGAAGAGATGGGGAAACTGAAGGAATCAATCAGTGATGAAATCAGAGGCGGAATCAAAGATCAAAGACTGCTGGAAAACGATATTGACACTATACCCACACCACAGAATCTGTCAATGAAAAATCATTGCTGAAACTGAGTTTGACCTCAGATGATGATCAAAAGGGTTTGAAGAAAGTGAAAATCAGTTCGGAAGCAGGAAAACTATCTATGAAACCACCTCAGTTTGACGGAAAAACACCATGAGCAATTCAATGCCGACAATTTGAAGCTGCAGCGAAGGCAAATAGGTGGAAGGCTGGAGAAAGAGCTGTATCATCAACACTAGCGTTGCCTAGAGGAGCAACAAATATCTTTCAAACCGTCACTGCACAAGAACAAGAGGACTACGAGCAGCTGATTAAATATCTATAAGTACGGTATGGACAGACCGATCTAGAACATCTTAGCTCAAGAAGCGCTACCAGAAATGAAGGGATTCCTAACAGAAATCTGAAGCAGACATTGCACGCTTGGCTGGCAACCATCTCTTCCAAGGATATTGAACCAGTTCAACAACGCAGATTGAGAGAATTAGTGAAGAAGTACCAAGACATTTTCGATACCGGACAAGAAAGAGGGGTTCGAACAAATGTAGTTCAGCATGAAATCAAACTGGAGATGCCCGACCGATCCCACAATCAGCTAGAAGACTTTCTCTTGCCAAGAAGGAAGAGGCTGACAAAATAGTCAGTGGTCCTCTCCAGTCATGCTGGTAAAGAAAAAAGATGAATCAACACGCTTTTTCGTAGACTATTGTCAACTGAACAACGTGACGAAGAAGGACCCTTTTCCAAGAATAGATGACACCCTAGTCACGTTGGCCGGCTCCACGTTTTTCTCGACCCGTGATCTGAAGAGTGGATACTGACAGGTAGAACTCACTACAGAAGCTAGAGAAAAGACAGTCTTCACCATCGGCTCAGGACTGTGGCATTTCACCGTTATGCCATTCGGGCTTTGTAATACTCCAGCCATATTCGAGAAATCAATGGAGACGGTTCTGAAATGACGCTCATGGGGGACGTGTCTGGTATATTTCGACGACATTATTGTAGTTGGCGAATCGTTCGAAGACCATGTAAAAAACCTGGAGATAGTATTATTGCAACTGAGAAATTCTGGATTGAAGCTGAGCCCCAAAAAATGCCACCTGTTCCAGAGAGAAGTACGTCACTTCAGCCATGGTGTCTCTGGGCACGGAGTAGCAGTGGATGACGAGAAGATCAAAGCAGTGAAGGAGTGGCCTCTTCTGAAAGACATTTACCACCTACGCAGTTTCTTTTGGTATGTGCACATACTATCGCCGATATGTGCTGGGGTTCGCCAACATCGCTAAACCACTGACCAGGCTCACGGAAGGTCAAACAAAGTTCCAATGGTCCGAAGAATGCCGAGACTTGTTCAGGAAGCTGAAAGGGCATTGATCAACGCTCCATTTCTAAGTTTGCCCCTTCCGATTGAAAAATTTATATTGGACACGGACGCCAGCAACGTGGGACTTGGAGCTGTCTTGTCCCAGATCCAGGATGTGCACGAGAAGGTCGTTGGATACTTCAGTAAAACTCTCAGTCAACCGGAGCGTAACTACTGTGTCACCAGGCGAGAGCTGTTGACTGTGGTCAAGGGAGAAGGAAACTACAATAAATACGTACACGGGAGATGATTTCTGTTGAGGATCGCCACGCAGCCCTCAAATTGCTTTTGCGGTTCAAAAATCTCTAGCAGGGAGTAGATACCAAAACGCAGATGCCCTGTCAAGGAAACCATGACCATACGACTGCTCACATTTTTGACGAGTAGAAGTGAAGAAAGAAGCAATTTGTAGAACCACGGCAGTTGACAACAATCGGAATGACAAGTTGGTCCAGAAAGACCAGGAAAGAGATCTATATCTTGTTTTAGTCATCGGTTGGAAAGAGACCGTCATGGAAGGAATTCGCAGGAAATCATATGGAGATATGAAGAAGCCACACGCGAGTGTTTAGTTAGGAAGTTACAGACAGTTAAGTTTCAAATGAAATAGTTAGATTTATTCGTCACATTATAGTTGTTTGTGAAATATATAAATTGAAAATAAATTAGACTTTAAAAATATATTACAATATAAATAAACCATAATTAGCCGATTTATTCTTTTCCATCATCTCTCTGCAATCATACTCAGCTATGTGGTGACTATACTTGAAAATCATTGGAGAGGGAATTAGGTGTATTCAAATCCTATCAAAAAAGTATGAGGAAAACCAACTCAAATATTTCGAATGTTTGAAATTATACCACAATTACTCAATCCAGTTAAATAATAATAATGATGACATAACTGTCTCATGGATACTCGTAGAGGAATGCTATGCCATATCATTTTTCACGAAGCAACTAATAGGAACAGTGAACCTATTAGTTGGAATGTGGAATGAACCATGTTCATTCAACATTTTATTGTTCATTCACTTGGAAATAGTCGGTAGGTTTTCCGCTTGAGTTCAAAGGATTTTAGGCTGCTGGTAATGAGCTCTTGCAATGCTGTTCCTGTCATATTATTTCAAATATAAGGATGTAGTTAAGCCATGTGTGTATGTGTGTGAAAGAGATTTGGCATCGTAGAATCCATTTGCCACAGAAAGTGGCTGAGTCGAAAGTCAGTTGGAATCTAGTGAAAAATTGAGTTTTTGGAATGAAACAAAATTGCCACTTGCCGTACTCAATATAGGAGTTTGAAGAGGAAAAAAAGATTGTGAGTTTGTCACCCAATTATTATGGTTTGTGGTCCTGATGCAGTTGAATCAAATGTCAGTCTCATGAAATGCCATCACCAAATTGTTTTTTATAATATTCGAATTTTTCATGAAACAATTCAAAATACGCCTGAAAAGGAAAACGATATTTTACTCACCAAGGTCTATATCTCCTTCAATTGCTCTTCCGATCAGGGTTCCTATAGGAAAAATTCTCGAACTTTCTTTTATCACCCTTTCAGTGAACTTCATTTTTGGTAGATCTGATGCTTCCACAATACGATCAGAACCAAGAATGTCGATTACCTCTTCATAGACTTTTTGCTGTGAAATGGAAAAGATATTATATATCAATGTAACGAAAGTTACATTTTTCTGATTTGACAATCCAATAAAGATATATTTGTAGTAGCCTAGATGACGAAGATAAAAGGGCCACCAACATCTGAGACCCTGGTGAGCAACGATACCACTTGTCCGAACAAATGAATAATCCATTTTTATTATTATAGGCCAAGTTGTAGATAAAAATAAGAGGCTCTTTTCACACAAAATAAAAGACGCAAACGACCTATACTACTTCTTATAAGATGGTTTTTAAATAAAAACCCAGGTTTTCGCCCCAGCAAAATCGCTTTGTGGAATTTTTTGAACAAGAAATATAGGAAAAAAACAATATTTTTTTAGTTTTTTGGAAATATCCCAAAGATCATTAAAGGAATCGTTCAATAGTGGATGGAACTTTTGTATAAATTTATAAAACCTACAAAATAGTTTTTTATACGCCTAGATTGGTACATTTTTCACTGAGAAAATCTGTAAAAACCTTGAAAAAGCTTCATAAATCTGAAGGTAGAAGAACAATATTGCGAGAACTGAAAGATAACAACATGTGGTTGAACTGTGCGCAAAATGGTTTCTGTCCGATATGTACTTTTTGTACAATCGCGTTATAAAAATTTGAGGACAAATCTTTCTAAATGCGCCAATTTGAGGGAAATCTTCTCATTCAAATTCTGTAAACGGCAAATGGAAGTAGAGAGCAATATCTACAATTTTCATATTCTGGATTTTCACCTGAGAGCTGAGAAATGTGTTGAAAATGTCACTGGAAGTTACTCTAAATGCTTCAAAGTGCACTCGAAGTCGCTCGTATTTACTTCAGTTCGACTTTGGGTGTTTTCATCAACTTTCAGTAATATTTTCAACACATTTTGTAGTAAAAGTACCTTCCAAATTTGGTTTTATTAAGCAAAAGAACTTGATGTATATGTGACATTTGTAAACCTAAATATTCAGGTCTACGACGAATTCTCTCAGGTCTGCCTTCCACTTCAGCTAAATCTGACATTTGGTTATCGTAGAACTTTGAGTTGAGGTAGTAGGAGTATCAGTGTCAGGTTGTATTTCTGAACTATTACCCTCGATCTGGATATCCATTTTATCTTTTGTCATGTGTTGTTGTAGGGTCTCATTGACAATTTCAAGATGTCCACGAGAAGCCAAATGTTTTATATAAATGTTCGTTTCTCTCCCATTTGAAAATCATACTAACACATATTCAGGGTTTGCCTCAATTAGTTCTGCCTTTTCCACAATTGGTTCATATTTGTTATTTCTGACATGTTTTCTTATTAAAACTGGTCCTGATTCAGCAAGCCAAACGATGAATTTTTTGAATACCTGAACAGTCTTTCATGTGGAGTATGGTTGATTGCAGTACTAAGTGATGATCGAATTGAATGTAGTGCTTCATGTGATACTCTTTTCCATTGATATATCCAGAGAACTTTCGTTTTCACAGCTAGTGATATCCAAATGATACCGTTGAAGCGTTCAATTTGTCCGTTTCCTTCTGGAGTACTAGGATTTGTTGCTACACCTCTGTCATATGAAAATGATTTGAGTTCTCTAGACATAACACAAGGTCCTTAATCTGTATGTATGAATGAGGGCATTCTAAAGATTGATAATGATTGGTTCAAACAGGCTATAACGGTACTGGATGAAGTATCAGCGCAAGGGAATGCGAAAGAAAATCGTGAAAATTCGTCAACTATCGTCAATAGATATATATTTCTTTTGCATGAAAGAAGGGGGCTTTTAAAATCCATGTTCAATCTCTCAAAAGTTTGGGTAGCTTTGATAAGTTTACCTTGTATGTTTATGAATTTTGGTTTTATTTTGGCACAACTTGAACAAGGATTTGTCATTTTCATCCAATGATACATGCGTGTGATACCAGGATGACATAAAGCTTGATGAAGGTCAAATAAAGTTTTATTACTCGTAGATCCAGAAATCCTAGAAAAAGTGTCCGCAACTGTGTTATTAACTCCTGGTCTGTAAATAATATCGAAATTGTAACAGGAAAGTTCCAGTCGCCATCTTTTCGTTTTAATTTTGCTTGTATGCTGCATGTTGAACATGAAAGAAACAGATTTCTGGTCAGTAATCAAAGTGAACTTCTTTCCAATCAAGAAATGCCGCCACTTCTTGAGGGATTCTACAATTACATAAGCTTCTTTTTCAACTGCTGAATGTCGCTGTTCACTAAGTGACAACGTTCTTGAAAAGAAAGAAACTGGTCTTTTCAATTGGCTGAGGCAAGCAGCTATAGCATGATCGGAAGCATCCGTTTCCACTACGAAAGGTATACTAGGATCAATTGACATCTCAACAGACTGAATGATATCTTTTTGTATGTTCTCAAAATCAGATTCAACTAAAGGTGACAAAGAAAATGATTTTTTGTTCACCAAATTATGAATTTTCTGAGAATATCGAGGAATCCATCTAGAGTAATGTGAAAACATACCAAATGCTCTCTGTAATGATTGTGAATTCTCTGGTACAGGCAAATTCGTCAAAGGTTCTAATCTTGAGGGGTCTGGCATGATGAATCCTTCAATCAGGTATCCAAGCAATTTGATAATTCAGTCAAATTTTTATCGTGTTCGATTTTTGTTTTTCCACAAACTGTAATATCGTCTAAGTAAGCAAAGATTTAGATTTAGTAACAAGAGCTTGTGCCCTCCGCGGTGAACAGCTTTTTTGAATAATTTGTTCTTCTAACAGTTTTTTCACTTCGGAAGATATGAACTTTGCATCTTCCTCTGTTTGCTTCCTTGATTTCGTAGTTATAGGTCTGCAGTCAGGTGACAAATTGTGAAAAATAGATACTGGTTCTTTTTTTGCTACTGCTGAACTACATATTGCTAAAGGAGTTCTTGAACCACCAAAGTCAAGTTCAATCTTTGAATGCTGTGATATTTCATGTATAATGATTATATCAGTACACAGTTCTGGTATAATCGAAATCTTGAAATTATTATACTTGTGACCCAGAAGTTCAATATTCACAAAACAGTGTCCTTTTATTTTCGAATGCAGATTGGTACTGGCCATCGAGATCTGACCTTTACTTGGATGTATAAGGATATTTTGATTATGAACTAAATCTTTATTTAGGAACGTTTCTGAACTTCCTGTATCAATAAGAGCATCAGTTAGACAATTATTGATTTTTTTCTTCGTCAAAGACTTAGTTGAATATTTTGGTGCAGCAGCTAAGAGATTTGTCGGTTCAATCATAGAAGCAGCTGTGTTTTTATAATTCTTGCTAATACAAACTTTCGAAAAGTGACCCTTCCTATTACAATTTTGACAAGTTACTTCTCGTGCTGGGCATATACTTCTAGGATGTCGTTTATTACCACAAAAATAACATTTACTTGCAGCTACTGAAGATGCTGATTGATATTTGCACTTAATTCCTTGTTATCCTGTATACCGCAAACGAAGTTTGGTGATGCTGTGTAAGCTCCAGAGTGTCTTTTTGCAGGTTCTGAAGAAAGAGCTTGGGTTTCTGCTTCTTGTAGTGAAAGGGTTTCATTTTCCGAAAGCAGTTGTCGAATTTGTTGTTATTGCAATCCATTTATTTATCTCGATTTTGGTTTGATGTACTTGCTTTGAAATCACATGATTTACTTAACAGCTTCAGAACTTGTAGATACTGGTCTACAGATTCAATATTCTGCTGTTTACGAGTAGATAAACAATACCTAACAAAGGTTTTATTCTTCAGTTCAACAAATACTGATTTCAAAGTATCGATGGCATTTTCGTATGAATTGCATTGATTAATATATTCATACGTAGAATGGCTTACATGTGCAATTAGGAGTTTCAGTTTATCATTTTCTGTTACATTTTCCAGGGATGAAATGAAGTTTTCAAAAGTTGTGTCAGTGTTCCCATTCTTTGTCAGCGTGAGGTTTATTTGGGTCTGCATCAAATCGTTCTGGTTTTCTCCATGTTTCTTATTGCTTTATGTTTATTTTTTGCTAAATAAATTGTATTAAAAATACCTTCCAGATTAGGTTTTATTAAGCAAAAGAACTTGACATTTATGTGGTCCAAGCAAGTGCGTGGGAGCACAGTGCTTGGTAGAACAGAAGTTCTTTGAATGCTTTTACGAGCACTAAGCACTGTGCTCTGGGACAGCTGTGATTTCTTACTCTTTTATCGATTTCCTTGATTTTTCATTTTCAGCCCACGAAAGGTCAATATCCCCAAAAGACCATGTCAGAAATACGTAGATCAGATTGAAATCGATGAAGAACCGACTTTCAAAAATATCTGTCACGTCTTCTGAGATTGTTACTTTTATGAATTGAATTCATAATTATTTACCTGATATTCTTGGTGCATTCCCAACATAATGAATAAACAGCATATAGATGTCGCAGTTGTTTCAACACCCTGAAATCAAAATATGTAATTGTGACATCGTGAGTATAAAGTTAAACCATACTCTGGCGAATGTGAAGTTAGTTCGTGTTGAAGCATGGTCAAGGAAACATAAAAATTGAAAACATCAGTTTTCAGTACCTAATGTTATCACTTCATCATACTCTTGATCCAAATACACTACAAGTAACGACGAGGAGATTTTATTGACTAATAAGGAGTGCAAATTCGTTTTTAAACTAATCGGCTGGTGCCAAAACGAATTTTAAACGCTTGAAATAAGAAAAAAAGTAACAGGCGAAAACCTGGTGGAGAATTTTGTTGAAGTTCCAACTTCAGGGAAAAAATGTTTTAACATGAAAACACTCAAAATGGTAAAATGAGGGTGCAGTTTAGGGGTTGAAATCGGATTTTGCAATTTACGCCAAAATGTGGCCTTTTAGCAGGAAATACTCAATGGCAAAGTTGTAGATAATGACGAAATCAAAAACCTTTCCGTCCACTATTTTTCGACATAAACTCAAATTAACCGTCAAAATGGCGAAAAACCTATTTTTCAGTAATAATTTTTCTTCTCGCGAACAAATGATTTAATTGGCATGAAAATTTGTAAACACATGTCTTTTTTGGTGTCGAATGATAATTTTTTTTTCTCAATTCAAAGACGACTAGTTTTTGAGTCATGCACATTTTTCGAAAAAAAAAAACCCTCATTTTCAACGAACAATTGTTCTGCTCTTTTTCATATTTAGAAGGTATATAAGTGATAATTTCAATTGTTGAGATGTATCCTATCAAATGGTCTTTGTAACTTTTCAAGTAGAAAATCATGGCTTTATGGAACTGATATATTTTATAAGTATCTAATGATGACAAATTAAGGAGTATTTATCACTTAGTGAGTTTAAGTGCGGCATTTTTGTGTTTGTAGAAAAATATTTTTATAACATTGTCGTATAAATATTAGTTGTGAAAGTAATTGCGTGCCCATTCAAGATGGCGGCCGTTTATAGCAGGATATTTCTGCTGGGTCCACTTCTGAATGGGCACGATTGTGGAGTTAGGTTGGTGATGTCATAGACATGGATGATGGTTCCTGGAATTGCGGTTGGTCACGTCGGATCCAAGATAGCGGCGCGGTCGCGGCGTAGTATCTGAGGAAAAAAATCCGGTGGAGGATCGAACTCGGGCCGGCTGGGTGGGAAGAAGATATCTTAGCCATGAGACCAGCATGGTTATTGAATATAGAAATATAGGAGGATGTAGCTAAGGTAGGTGTTGGCGGGGTGGCGAGATCAAATTTTGGGTTTCAATTTGGGTGTGGATCGATGATGAGAAAATGTGGTAAGTGACCTAGTATCGACAGGTTCCATGATGGTTGGTAAGGTGTCAGCGGGGTGGCGAGATTTGAATTTTGGGAATGGCAGATCGGTGTTGGTGGATCAGTCGAATATATATTTGGAGCAGTTGTGAATATGCTTCCGACAAGTTTAGACATATTAGTTGCTTGTGGAAGGATAGACTATTTTATTGGGAGGCATATAGATAGATATGATATTTATGCAGAGATGTTGAAATCATGGTTACAGCGAAAAAAGCATCAACAATCCATAAAAAATGCGGAAACGAAAAATGAAAACTATATAATATATAACGTGCGTATGTTATTCCATAAGCCGGTCCGTAGAACAAGCAGAAAAGATGTGAGGTGGATGGAACGCAATGGTGCATATATTGTAAAAAAATGTTCTATTTTTGTAAAAAGTTGTTTACCGCACATAATGATTTGAGTTAAAGTTTGAGATGTGATGAGAGTATTCCGAATACTCTTGTTGAACCCTCCTGCACCTCTAAATACTCCTGTGGTTCCTCCGCCTCCGGCAGCCGATTGAAAGTCCAAATAGTCCACCACCTCCCAAAAAGCAAAAATAAAGATTTAAAATTGAAATATTTGCATTATTTTTGGCTCTGATTGTACAAGCAAAAATGAAGACTTAAAATTAAAATGTCTGCTTTTTTTCTGAGTGTAGTTGTATATGAATACCACCGATTGTCAGAAAACAATTACATCATCCACACGAGACAATGAGAATTGAAATTTTCGGATTGTGGTTGAACGTGAATAAATAATCAGATTGATTCCTAGAAAACAAATAGGAAATACCCAAGTTCATCATCATCTTTACTTGAAATGTTTGTTCAAACAGCAGATAATTGATTATTGTTTATCTTAAATGGAAAACCGCAAAATTTTATAATGTGACTTGGAAAATGATTGATACGTGACCAAACTCACGAGAAAAATTGTCTCACTGATACCTGCATGTTTATTCAGAATGGGTGGCAAGTACATCTGCAAATATTTTACCTGAGGCTGAATATGAAAAGTATAGATATAAATCAAATGAGTATGAAAAGTTACATTTTGCCAGATTCAACTACAGAGCCAAGAAGTGTACCAGTAAGTGAACCAGTGCTTGGACCCATCCAAGTCAATGAAGTAGATTCTTCTACATGGGAGGTATCAAACGATTTGTACGAGACGTTTATAGATTTCCTGATGCCTTGTATGATGATGAGAATTCTTCTTCTAATGAGGAAATGGAGGATTCTGATGATAGAATGGGGAATCCTGTTTTTTCTGATAATGAAAAGGGGCATCCTGTTTCTTCTGTTGAGGAAATACAGAATCCTGTTTCTTCTGATGATAAAATGAGGAATCCTGTTTCTTCTGATGAGGAGATAGGGGTTTCTTCCGATGAGGAAATAGAGGATGATGTGATATACGTCTCTTCAGATACAGATACTAATATAGGATAATGATCTTTCATTGAATGAACAGTAATTTTAGAACTTCAAAAAAATCCAAGATAGCCTCACAACGGGGTATATCAATAAGGGTTCGTTCATCCAGAATCAGTATTAATTTTGACGTTTTAGAGAAAAGAGAGTAAAAGACTTGTCAACAGTCTCATTGATAAATTACCAGTAGAATTACATCTACTTGGATACCAATATTGTTAGTTTTTGTTTCCATAAAACGAGAATTCTTTCAAATTTTCTTCTTTTGGAAGGTGGTCTTGGTACAAAGCTGCAAAAACGATTTGAACGCGAAGACTTCGGAAAGAATAAATCAGCCAGAGCTTGTAAAGATAACGATATAAGTTATTCGCGAAATAAATCTATCGAGGAAAGACACAAGGCGGATTACATACTTGAAAACAAATCTTGGGCATGTGTCAAGTCTTAGGACGCAAAATTTGGTGAGAAAGGTGTAGTTTGGCTAGTCACTACAGGTATGAAAGCCAAAAGAAAACTCGGAATGGGATGTAAAACAGCATCGTGGAAGTGCAATTTCATTCAAAAACGTATTAGACAAGATCAAGCTGGGTTCTGC
Organism: Chrysolina oricalcia; assembly: GCA_944452925.2. Taxonomy (NCBI): domain Eukaryota; kingdom Metazoa; phylum Arthropoda; class Insecta; order Coleoptera; family Chrysomelidae; genus Chrysolina; species Chrysolina oricalcia. The sequence continues at coordinate 16,585,174 of OX101826.2, forward strand.
TGCTAACACCGATATGACAGAGGAAGGAATCAGAACATGGTTATTGAATGCAATAAGAGCTGTGAAAAGGATCATTAAGACAGCTGGACGGAAACATCTAGTGAAAATACCTAGAATAATACCATTTGAAGGTTAATCTAGGGGGATTTTACCACTAATACCGATTTTCGCTGGATTGAAAGCCTTGGGGGCACTGAGAGGGGGAGTAGCTGGGGTCGCAAAAACTATTATAGATGCAAAGAACGCTAAGGAGAAACTCAACTTGTCATAATCGTGCAATGGAAGAAATCGGGAAGAAAGGATCAGGGTTGTACTTAAAGAAAAACCTATACCTGTACCTGAAGGATACGGTTTATATTTGAAGAAACAAAAAAATTATCAGTGGAGCTACCAAATATCTATTCGATAAAGCTATAATTGAAGCAGTGGAAACGTTGAAATTCCCAACTTCAGAGGAGTCTTTATGAGGGACACACTACCATTGAAACCACGCGGAAATAAATGTGCTATCATGAATCTTGATAGAAATATTGGAAACCACGGGGTAGCTTATATCAAAAAGAAAGGGCGCTGTTAATTACTTTGACAGTTTCGCTAGCTTGAGACCACCATCAGAGTTGGTAACATATCTAGGAAGGAATGTGAAAATCAACTATAATATTAAAAAATGTCAAATGTACAACTAGGTGAATTGTGGACACTTGTATTTAGAATTTCTATATAAGAATAATTGTTTCTGATGATGACTCAGTTGAATTTCAATCGTGCTAGGACATTGTCTCACGCGTTCAACCTTGAAAGGAAATAATTATGTTTCATCGACAAATTTAACACATCCTATTCAGTTAGATCCTGATTCTGAATACAGTTTGGCACTCGTTGCATTCTATTCGTATAACAGTGTTCTCAATATATCTCAAGGTGAGAACAACAAGTTTCATTACACTAAAATCACAAACAGGCAGTCGCATGAACTAACAGATATTGAAAATTATCTACGTAAAGAGATCATTCCAAAAACTGTCAAACCAGATCATTTCAATAGTTACCTATCAATCAAGCCCAACAATGATACGCTCTAGTGTGGAATTGAAAGTGAGAAATTAATAATTACTTCCAAAGCCGAAGATATCATTGGTAAAATACTAGGTTTCTCAAAACGTGTACTCGACCCTGGTTGTGTACATCAGTCTGATTTATCTGTCATTATTGTCCAAGTTCGAACGATTCACATCGATTGTAATATAACTAAGGGTTCGTTTTACAACAATAAACTTTCTCATACTATATTCGAATTTTCCATTAGAGTTGACCCAGGTTTTGCTATTGACGTCAGCCACGAAATATTCTTCATTTACCAATAAACAATAAACGTGAAATATCAAAATTAGCTCTCATCATTCTTGATCAAGATTTCAAGCCGTTAGATTTTATTGGTGAAGAAATCATCATACGTCTAAAACTAAAAAAATTATGGGCTTTTTTATACTGTATAAAAGGCACAAAGCATCCATATCAAAATCAGTCAACTCTAGACAGTCGTTAAAGAGACAAAAGCATTATCTCTCTCTCGTTCTGATTATTTGTTAGTAAAATCATTGGGATACAATATCAGAAGAAATATTTGACATTTACAAAAAACGTCGAAATGATGAATTAGTTCAAAAATTGGATACTAGAACCTATTATCCACATGTGAAATCATTCAACAATAATGATATCAGAGGCAATGTTGGAAGTGATGCTGGTACCTTAAATAACATCAATGTATCTGATATACGTTTACTTTTTAACGGTGAATATTTCCCAGCAGAAAGAATGAGACTCTATTTTGAAAAGAGTAACTTTGTTGGAACTTGAAGTATTCCCAATTTCATGAAAGTTTTTACTAGATTATTAAGGTTTCATGCTGACTTTGTCATTGACTGCTCCAAAAGAAATTTTAGTTTAAAAACAAGTACTGTAGACATCAAAGTTGACACTGAAGCCAATACAGCGATTCCAGCAGATACGAAAGCTCATTGCATAATCACATGATAGTAAGCATCAACAGCTCCCACTCAGCGAACATGTACGAAATATTTTAGGAAGTAGAGTGCTCCAAGATTTCGGTAGTAGCAGTAGAATTGTTTATATAGAAGTAGGATATTTAGCCAACCTTATGGGATTTATATTGGATTTAAATTGATGCGACATGTAGTTGGCGACGGTGATCTCGCATTCAAGTCATGTCGAAACTTCAGTGATCTGGCCTCCAAGTTATGTCGTAACTCGATTGAAACAATGGGACAGCATTCAAATCAGGGTTTTTTGAAAGAGCCAGCATTGGAGTGACGTCAAATATTCATGCTTGTAACTAATCACGCTAGATGACTTTCGCGTTTGGGTCCAACGCCTTTTCCACAGACATTGACTAACTATATTCTATTCAAACAATGGTAGTAGACAAGATGATGCGGTGTATTGTTGGTATCCAGAGTTTCAATTCACTCAATGAACGTGGGGAATGGTGTTTCTACCCAAAAGAAATATCAGTGACAAATGGCCGCCAGAAAATCATTATTTATTTAAACCACCTGCAGCATTGAGAAAGTTATCAAGAAGGTTCATTTGAGAATGTACCATACAAATGTATTTTCTACGAAGGTTAATGAATGAATTGACAAATTGTAGCATTTGAAATGTTCTATTTCGTGAAAATTGGAATCCCCGTCATTTTGAGAAATAATGAAATCCGATTAAAGTTTTACACACGATGCTGTATTTTTCAAGAATGCGTCCCAGGCAGCACGACATATCGGCTTAACCTTGGTTTTATATTGGGCCAATATAGATATATTGTAAATGAAAAGATATGGATTAATGTTAAAAAATAATATTATATTAATAATTCTGGTGGAATATTGGGTGAACCTGATCTGAATGTAGATTGTCATATGTAATATTGGGTCAATATTGGTTGAATAAGTTTTACCAATATCGATATTATAATATTATTTACATATTGTTTTCAAGATCTAGAACAAATACTGCATTTCAGCTATTCCAGTCATTTCGATTCTTGGAATAAGAAACCATATTGTATCTACAAGTTTGATAGCACTTATATTGGGTCATTATTGGTTCAATTATATTTACCAATATCGATAAAATAATATTGTCTTCATATTGTTTTCAACATCTAGAATAAATATAGCAATCCCAATATTCCTTTCATATCGTTTTCAGAAATGAAAACTATATTGTATATCCACCTGTGATTGCACATTGGTTGAATATTATTTAGCCAATATTCAACAAAACTCAATAACTTATATTGGGTCATTATTGGTTCAATAATATCTACCGATATCGATAAAACAATATTTTCTCCATATTGTTTCAAACATCTAGAATATGATGAATTTCAAATATTGACCGAATATTCAATAAAATTAAATTATGATCAAACCTGGAGAAACATCCGCTAGGTGGCTCTACACAAATAACGTCTTCTAACACCTACGAAGATATATTAAATACTTCACATACCTTGATTTCAAGGCAGCTTACTCAGTGGTTATGACAACCGAAAGGCAGACTCTGATGTCACCTTGATCATCTGACAGACAATTTAGTAATTCACGAAGGCATAATCACTTCTATCAATGTTTTGCGGCCATTATTTCTTCAAGAATATTTCACCAATCCAATTTTTGTTATGTTTAAACAATATTTGTCCCATATCGCAGAATGTTCACTTTTTACTTCTCGGCAATTTGACAGTTTGAATATTTTGTCAATATTTTCAGAATGTTGTACCAGCGATATTACACCAATATCGCTGAATATTTTGAAGCCAATATTGCTGCTATTATTCGAGTAATATTGGACCATTATCACTGAATGTTTACATTTTTTTTCTCGCCAATATTGCATTTAAAATATTTTGCCAATATATTCACAATATTGTACCAATATTCTACCAATGTAAGTGTGCTACTTGGTGTTTTTGTATAAACATTTTATAAAAAAATTGTTTCCTGCGGAATTATTGTTTTTACGCACAACTGAACTTTTTACATACCACTTGTGATAGAAGTATCAATTTTCGTACTGGAAATAGTTCGTTAACTCATTTGAAGCACTGTCGCAGTGAAAACATATTTCTTGTTTCAGTTTGATGAAAATCATCAGGTGATAGTTGAAGGTGGTTGCAAATTATTATGTTTGATGATTCTGTTCGAGTTTGGAAAGAAGGACTGGGGTGCAATTCTCGAATCATTCGAAAATATACGAATGCGCCAATATTCGCATAAAAATTTTCTAATAGAAACTATTCACATTTTTCTTGAAACCCCTTCGTTTTGTATCAATGGAATTTAATCCTACTCCGAAATGAAGTCGAACGTTCGTCCAGCATCGTCGCAAATTCTGGTTGATTTTGATTTTGACGTTTGGTGATACAAGTCAAAAGTATCCCTACGGTGAAAATGAGTGTAACAAATACCAAAAATATATAACGGAAGAGCAAAAAACGTTCGTTGTGGAATTTATAGAAAAACATTCGCAATTGCAGAGCGGGAAATTTACGCCATCCCATACTCATCAAAAAGCAAAAGAATTATTGTGGATTGAATGTACTGAAGAACTTAACCAACTGGTGGGTCCAAAAAAGGACTAGAAATCCTGGAGAAAGGTAAATAATCTTAACTAGAAATTACCACCGTTCTGAAGTTATTCACTATCATTTTCAGTGTTGGCAAGATGCTCGATCAGAAGCCAAGAAGAAAAAAGTGACATCAATAAGTATCGTAATGCAATTGACGGTGGAAAACCCATATCAGATGAATTGACCCACATATAAGGACGTATTGTTGATTTACAAAGTGTAATAGCTGTCGATGGGCACCAACAGACGCAAGAGTTGTTGGTAGAATTTGAAATAATAGATGATATGCAATCTCAAGAAACAATTATAATGGACGTGTTACAAGGGGAACCTTAGAATCATGAAACCATGGGAAACCCTGCGGATGCGCTCCTTGAGCTTACAGCGCAAGGTTCACTGCACTCTCAGCCATCAAATTTGACTCCTAGACCTACCCCAAAAGCAAGACATGAGTGTAAAGCTAAGCGACCCTTTGCTACTTCAAGATTATCATCGTCAATATTGGAAACTCATAGTACATGAACACAGATTATTGTCTACGCGACATATTTCGATACACTGTGTCTTTTTCAAGCGAATGTTAAACATAATAATGTATTACATTAATACATAATAACGTATTATATTCGCTTAAAAAAGATACAGTTCATCGAAACATGCCGCGTAGACAATAATTTGTGGAAATTTAATAGTGTTCACTTTAGTGTAATGAAATATTAACATCAAGTAGTTCCAAAATGTCTATGTGTAACATACTCTTACCCAATAAAAAATATGATTTTTGACCATTGTTATGCAACATACTAATATATGGAAGGACATTACTATTGTTCCAAATGAAACAATCGTTGGTACTTCCTGGAAATCTTTTGATCAGCCATTTCGAAGAGATCATCTCGATGATGAAATTGTCTTGCGGGTTGTGCATTAAATATTTCAGCCTCTTCTAGATCTGCCAACGGGGCTAAATAAGCAACTTCATCTAAGTTTGCCATCATCACGATTTTATACTTTGAAACAAACTTCTGTCATATCTATATCCAACGTACTATCAAATTTTGTTCAAAATGGTTGTTTACGCATGTTAAGACCACTCGTTGCATATCATTCGCAAAGGACCCCGCAAGCACCTTATGGGATTTGGGTCCCAGTGAATTTTTTTGAATTTTTGGTATGACGTAGTCCATGTTATTCTCAACCAATGTTACCATTGCGCTAACTCAAAAAAATGAACAGTTTTGCTGCTAGGGGACGTTGAAATCACCCCTAGCGCAGATTAGACTATTTATTTTTGAATCCGGTAACAATATGTTCACATGTTTCATTGTTGCTAACGTTGCACAATATTGTGCTGTTTTATAAAAAAATCTTACCCCCCTCCTTCTTCCCCCCAACTCCTTTTACGTAACGAAAAATAAAATATTTCTTGGGTGCTTTTAAATGTATCGTCGAACGTTTAAATATGCCTTAATAAGGGAAAATAGCAGTTTTGTATGATTATCCCCCCTCCCCCCGAAAGACACAAAATGAAAAAATTTCACTGGATTTTTCTGAATTTTTGATATGATGTAGTTCAAGTTATTTTGAATTGAAAATAATTGGGTGACAAACCCCGAAAATGAATAGTTTTAATGCTAGGGGGCGATGAAATCTCATTTTGCTCAGAATAGACTATTTATTAATATTGGTTGAAACAATTTCTCTACGTATTGTAGTTTTGATTATGCTGAACAATTGTGTGATTTCTTATAAAAAAAATCTGAAACCTCCCCTTACCCCCAACCCCTATTTTAAAACACGATATTTATTGTAAATGCTTAATCAAAATAAATGTTTAAATCAACTAAAATTAGGGAAACTGTACAGTGGTTCAATTTCACCTTTTCCTCCATTCAAAGAAATATTGGTGGATTCAAAGGAAGAGGGGAGAGATTAAATTAAACAACTGTACGATTTCCTTCATTTGAACTGATTAAAACATTTATTTTGATAAAACATTTATTTTGATAGAGCATTTACAAGTAGTCGAGAATAATTTTTTTTGTGTTTTAAAATAGGGGTTGGGGGTAAGGGGGAGGTTTCAGATTTTTTTTTATAAAAAATCACACAATTGTTCAGCATAATCTAAACTACACTATACGTAGAGAAATTGTTTCAGCCTATATTAATAAATAGTCTATTCTGAGCAAAATGAGATTTCAACGCCCCCTAGCATCAAAACTATTTATTTTCGGGGTTTGTCAGCCAATTATTTTCGATTCAAAATAACTTGAACTACATCATATTAAAAATTCAGAAAAATCCACCGAAATTTTTTCATTTTGTGTCTTTCGGGGGGAGGGGGGATAACCATACGAAACTGCTATTTCCCTTATTAAGGCATATTTAAACGTTCGACGATACATTTAAAAGCACCCAAGAAATATTTTCTTTTTCGTTACGTAATAGGAGTTGGAGGAAAGAAGGAGGGGGGTAAGATTTTTTTTATAAAACAGCACAATATTGTGCAACGTTAGCAACAATGAAACAAGTGAACATATTGTTCCCGGATTCAAAAATAAATAGTCTAATCTGCGCTAGGGGTGATTTCAACGCCCCCTAGCAGCAAAACTGTTCATTTTTTTGAGTTGGCGCTATAGTAACATTGAATGAGAATAACATGGACTACGTCATACCAAAAATTCAAGAAAATCCACCGGGACCCAAATCCCATAAGGTGATTGCGGGGTCCTTTGCGTATGCGCAATACATGCGCTCGCTCGAGAATACACTTTCCTTGCTTCATGCGAAAATAAGCCATTATCGCATTCGAAATGATAGACGCATGATTCAAGAATTGCACCCCTGATCTCTTTCTCAAAAAACCCTGAATGGGATTTTCCTACTTACTGCTATTAAGAATAAGTTGACCTCTTCTTGCATTTCCGTTTGTGTGAACCCAGAATCATTCAAGATCAGATCCAAGAAGCACTGTCGTTTATACACGGGCTCTGGAATAAAAATAACAGTTGAGTCATCAATTCGCTCAAATATTTCAGCTATGAGTAAATGTTTCAGGGGTGAGAATTTCGGAAAGTACTTATGTTCAGAGAGGCAATTATTAAGCAATACCCACCATTTCTGTTCCTTTCATATCCGACTAGTTCCTGAGGTAGGGAATTGGTTGTTATTTTAGCAATTGCTCGCAAAGTTTTAGCTTGCATGCTTAGGAAGGTATATCTGGCTTGTAATATACGCTTCTTGAAAAGAGCATTCACGCGATGTTGTCACATTTCAGTAAAGGCTATTTTCAGGAAAACACTGACGTCAGTGTGTGCTATATTCGAAGAATTTGTGCTCGTAGATATAAAAAAACAGAATTCCGCATTTCTTATCGCTCCCAAATGTGAACAAACGTGATAACGTAAACACAAACACCTGACACAGTAAAAAGCTCAAAAAACCGGTAGTCCCAGTATCTCCACTTTTTGTTATGAAATCACTGCGCGCATGATTAAATCGCAGCGGGAACTTTTCGGATGCGCCGTGAATTCTTTCGATAATCGGCAACGTTTTCACGTCTAAAATTTTTCTTGTGATATACCACTTCCGATTTGTCAGACTTAAAACTCTTGGCTCGTTGAATTCTAAGAAAAGTTTTATTTTGGACCATATTACTGCATCGCATGAAGTACTCAAAGTTCTGATGTACTGTATACTGTATTCGTATAATATCCTATCTGGTTCGTTTCATTTTCAACCTATTACTGAGTCAGAAGTGTTCAACTCCATTACTCAGCTGAAAAACTCCAGCTGTTTTGACCTATACGACCTGAACAGCAGAATAATAAAATAATCAGTATATCTTCTAGTTGAGCCATAAACCATATTGTATAATATGTTTGTCCTGATGAATTGAAGGTTACTAAAATCATCCCTATTTTTAAAAAGATATATTTTGGAAATTTTTAAAATTACAGGCCTATATCAATTATATCTATATTTTGAAAAATCGGTTGGAGGCATATTTTGAGAGTAGAAATCTCCTGAACAAGTGTTAATTTGGTTTCCGTTGAAGCTGTTCCACGACTCAAGCGGTAGCTAGAGTGGTTAGAGAGGCTGTCGATGGCTTTAATGAAAGACGGCTGACGGCAATCAGTATCTGCGACTCAAGCAAGCCCTTCAACTGCGTCTCTCATCATATTTTGCTCAATAAACTCTCTGACTACGGTGTGAGAAGAGTTACATTTTCTTTTTAAGATCCTACCTGAACAACAGAAAACATTGTGTGGTCCTTTGCCGAGATGTATCTGATTTTGAGTTGATGAAAACAGGAGTGCCCCAGGGCTCTGTATTGGGTTCCCTACTCATCATAATATACATTAACGATTTTTTCTATCATATTCTGCCCAACAAATCAGTAATTTTTGCCGATGACAGCACACTCATATGCTCAAACGAAAATTGTCAAAACTCATTGCAAGTATGAAGCTCATGGAGAGTCAAGCTGAGCAATGGTTTATGGCAACCTTTCGAAGTTGAACAGAGAAAAAACACGAAGCTTGATTTTTCCTGTGGATAATAAAATGAAAAAAGGGGATAAAGTGAAACTGCTAGGAATCACACAAGACGATACTTTAATCTGGTCTCACCATGTTGATGAACTTTGTTCTAAACTATCATCATATATATTTCTACTATGGCAATTGAACATCATAGTAAGTAAATCAACTCTATTAACAGCGTATTATGCTTTATTCAACTCCTATGCCAGCTACGGGATTGTTCTTTGGGGAAACTCTACCTCCTCAGACAAAGTTTCCAAGCTTCAGAATAAAGCTGTTAGAATTGTGGCGAATGCAGGTTTTAGGGACACTTGCCGCCCGATATTGAAGAAACTGGGAATAATGCCCCTTCCTACACTATTCATTTACAAATCTCTCCTTGAAATTCATGAAAGTAATAACAATTTCAACACCAATTTACAATTTCATGAATTACAATACACGATCAGCTGGTCTTATAATTCCTGCAAGAATCAAATCAATAAAATCTTCCTTTGATTCCTTTGATGTACAACTGTTCTACCATCAACAATCAAAAAGTTACTATTTCAATCGTTCAAAACAACTATCAGAGCTCAAATGACATCAAAATATTACTACAGTCTGAATGAATATAGGGCCGACCCCCTGTGTTGAACTGGATACTGTATTTTGAACATGTTGATTACTGTCCAAGTGTTGGTTTGTGTGTATATACAGGGTGTCCGGTAAACCTTGTACAATATTGAAACTGGTAATAGACCAGGTCATGATTGTTCAGAATATCGGAATTTCACCTTAGTAAAAATCTCACCATTTTCGAGAAAATGAGCATTTTTTTTAATTTCTGAAAAATCTCTACCTCACCTTGGATTTTTGAGTATCCTGTCTACAAATTGAGACCAATTCAGATATATTTGCTGCTGATGATTACTGATGACTTATGCTTTCAGACGTACAAAACAGTTTTTCAGAAAACGATACAATTTTTCAAGAAATGAGGGTAAAATGCCAGATTTGAGTTTCACCAATTTTTTTAACAACAGTTTGACATTATTGATAGAAAAAACATAACCAAGTGGAAGTGCATATTCATTACAAAAGAATTCCCATTTTGTCTAGACTCTACCATGGTATAAAACATACGATAATTATTTTTCGAAGGGGTGGAATTTCGATTATATTAGAGTGTGAGCTAAAATCAACTCCATTAGACTTTGTCAGTAATGTCTTTTATTTTTATCCTATCAAGATGAAATGATTAAATAATTATGAGATGTAAAGGAGTAAATACTAATTCAACGTTTTTTTGAATCAACATACACGATAAACTACAATAACGATTATTCAACATCGAACTCAACAATATCACAAAAATGTTATTTTCCATCCACCCGTACGCAGAGACGACATCTTTTCAAGGAGAACCTTTTCAAATGCATTATATGTTATAGCCCCAAATCAGCGATTCTCTGAGCGGCATTGTGAAATCGGATATCGTTCTGCATAAAGCGCTGCTGCAGCAGTAGCACTACCTCCACATTTACCATAAATGTTGTGCATATGCGCATATTCTTGGGGAGTATAACGTGTGTACGGCATGACAAAGAAATAAATACTACTGAATGACACAATCGGAATAATTTCAAAAAACTACCAAAAGTTGTTCAAACAAAATGTAACAGCCACCTACTAGAGTTTTTCAATTATATTTACAGAAGATCCGTTCATGCCCAATGCCGTATTTCATTTTTTCATCAGGAAACTATTGCTTCTGCGGACACAACACAGGAGTTAGAAAAGTTTTTAATTTTCGACAAGGATTCACCTACTAAAAAATTTTGCACTTATTTGTTTACACCCTGTTTATCTGTCGGTCTCTGAAACTTCTTTGGAATATGGATATTGTACAATTGCGACATTTATCGCAAGAATTCGTTTTAATCGGTGCCATGTCGGATAATCGACATTTCATTTCGATAATTTTATTAGGCTCAATTACATGAAAAGGTAATTTTATTGGCATACTATTCAATTCTACCAAGCAGACTATTCTTTATTATTATTAATCATTTTCACATTTTATCATGATAAAATCGAAATAAAATAGTTTTTGGGTGTAAGTATAAAAGTTGATGGAAGCCTAGAATAAAACCACGCCTATTTCAATGGAAATCACTTCCTCCAAAAATAATTTTAGTTTGTTTAATACCATGGTAGAGTCTGGACAAAATGAGCATTCTTTTGTAATTAATGTTTACTTCCAATTGGTTATATTTCTTTCAGACAATAATGTCAAACATTTTTTAAAAAATTTGTTGAAACTCAAATCTGTCATTTTACCCTCATTTCTTGAAAAAATATTTCACTTCCTGAAAAACCTGTTCTGTACGTCTGAAAGCATCACTCATCAGTAATCTTCAGAAGCAAAGAATTTGTCTCAATTTGTATACATGACACTCAAAAATCCAAGGTGAGGTAGCGATTTTCCAGAAATTCTTAAAATGCCCATTATCTCGAATACGGTGATAGTTTTACTGTGGTGAAATTCCGATATTCTGAACAGTCATGACCTGGTCTATCACTAGTTTCAATATTGTACAAGGTTTACCGGACACCCTGTATATTTGTATAGAAAGTTACTTATGACATCTACAGTCACTAGTTGAATCTTAATTTGACACGAACCAAGGAATCCAAAGTAGAGGTTTGTCTACAAATTGACAGGCAGCCAACAATTCGTTGTTCTGACCAACCCAAGGTTCAATCAAGTTTCTAGTACGTTATGGGGAACGCAAGCTGAATATAAGTGAAAATAGAGTATTTTTCGTTTTAATTCCGACAGTTCCAAACTTTGACAGCTGTTTCGTAGTCACCTACTCATCAGAAAGGATTTATGGTGCTCTCGAAATCAAAACGAATCCACTCGGCAAGACAGATATAACAGAAAGGTACTTATGACATCTACAGTCACTAGTTGAAACTCAATTTGACACGAACCAAGGAATCCAAAGTAGACATTTGTCTACAAATTGACAGGCAGCCAACAATTCGTTGTTCTGACCAACCCAAGGTTCAATCAAGTTTCTAGTACGTTATGGGGAACGCAAGCTGAATATAAGTGAAAATAGAGTATTTTTCGTTTTAATTCCAACAGTTCCAAACTTTGACAGCTGTTTCGTAGTCACCCACTCATCAGAAAGGATTTATGGAATCAAAACAAAAAATACTCTCTTTTCACTTAGATTCTGCTTCCGTTCCTCATAACGTAATAGAAACTTGATTGAACCTTAGGTTGATCAGAACAACGAATTGTTGGCTGCCTGTCAATTTGTAGACAAATGTCTACTTTGGATTCTTTGGTTCGTGTCAAATTAAGTTTCAACTAGTGACTGTAGATGTCATAAGTACCTTTCTGTTATATCTGTCTTGCCGAGTGGATTCGTTTTGATTTCGAGAGCTCCATAAATCCTTTCTGATGAGTGGGTGACCACTAAACAGCTGTCAAAGTTTGGAACTCTCGGAACAAAAAATACTCTATTTCCACTTATATTTGTATATATATATATATATATATATATATATATATATACATATTATGTATATATATGCAGGGTGAGGCACCGAAAACGAAACAGATCGAATATCTTCAAAATGCATGTGTTGTGAAAGAAATGCAAAGACATGTCGATTTTCAATCCAACGGAGACATCTTTCCATCATAACCTCAACTGTCATATAACTCCCCCCACCCCTTGGTCACTATCGTCCAAATAATTTGAATAGGGAAAGTAGTAAGTTTGACACATCACTGAAAAGGAATTCAGCCTTGTCAATTTTTGCTATATAACTTTTTATTTTGGCGCCCTCTTGCGGGTAACACAACTGTTCCGTATTCCAAATTATGATACTTCATTTGCTAGTTAATTTGACATTCGGTGACAATGCATTATGGAATTGTTCTATGGAAAAAAACAGAATGGCGGCTCCAAAATGGCGAACAAGATTTGCAATTATGATCCGATTCGATTCAAAATTGATATGTAGTGATTTTCAGGGTCAAAAATTATGATTTGCTTTAAAATGCAAAAAACAAGATGGTGGCTCGAAGATGACGGATGAAATTTGCTATTATGGTGCGATTCGAATCAAAATTAGTATGTAGAGATTCTCAGGGTAGGAAACTATGGTTTTTCTGTAAATGCAAAAAATCAAGATAGCGGACAAAATTAGTTATTGTGGTTCGATTCGATTCAAAATTGGCATATGGAGGTTTTACAAGTTTCCAGTATGACTACATTGAATTAATATAATTGATGAAAAAAAGATTTTATACAAATAAGGAAATAATATTTTATTTAGATGTGTGATGTAGGTAATTCTGTGCTTAACAGAATCAGAATTCTACCGCGTAAAACTACCTATTTTGTATTCGTGGCAAGCTGTTGAAACTGTTACACACAGAATAACCCACGTCCCATATCTAAAAAATATTTTTTTTGTCGCATTTGTATTATAGCTTTTTTTATTAATTTTATACGATTCTTTTCAGTCATGTTGAAAATCTGTACCTAAAACCCCCACAATCCAATTTTAAATCGAATCAGACCATAATGATAAATCTACTCTGCCATCCTGGAGCTGTCATTTTGTTGTTTTTTTTTTTCAAAAAAAAATTCCATAATGCATTGTCATCGCAATTATGAACACCTAACAAAGTTCAAGTTGATCGATCAACTAGAAGTGGGTAAAAAGTCAGCTGCAAGATTTGTTCCACATATCCACACTTACTAACTGCTAACAGGGTAAGTTGAAAGCTTTCAAAAAATAAAAAAATCGGACATTTCATAAACTTAAAAATTGAAGAACCTTGCATAAATTCAAATCCAATCATTCCAAACTACATAAATTCACAGTAGATGCTCAAAGTGTTCACCATGAACTGCCATACTTCATTATAAGTATGTCTCGAAACGCTGCCTGACGTTTTTGAGCAATTTATGCAAGATTTTCCAATTCTTAAGTTCATTCAATGTTATTTTTTTCAATTTTTGTTATGTTTTCTTGAATTTTTTACACTTGCTTACAAACCAAATAAGTTGGAATACGAAACCGTTATTTTTCCCGCAATTGGGCGCCAAAATGAAAAGTTAGGTAGCGAACACTTACATGTCTGAATTCTTTATGGAATTACATTTTCAATGCTGTGTCACACTTAGTACTTTCCCTATTCAAATTGTATGAGTGACCAAGGGGTGGAGAGAGTGGTATGACAGTTGAGGTTATGATAGGAAGATGTCCCCCTTGGATTCAAAATCGACGTGTTTCTGCATTTTTTCACAATACATGTGTTTTGAAGAATTCGTTTTCGGTGCCGGGTCGAATCGAACCATTATTACAAATTTCGCCCACCATCTTATTTTTTGCATCGACAAAAAATCATAATTTCCGACCCTAAAAATCACCACATACAAATTTTTATTCGAATCGGACCTTAATTACAAATTTCGTCCGCCATCTTGGAGCCACTATCTTGTTTTTTTACATTGACAAACAAATCATAATTTCCGACCCTGAAAATCATCACATATCAATTTTGAATCGAATCGGACCATAATTGCAAATCATGTCTGCAATTTTGAAGCCGCCATTTTGAAGCCGACAGTTTGTTTTTTCCCTTAGGAAAATTCCACAATGCATTGTCACTGAATCCATGTCAAATTAGCTTGCAAATGAATTATCATAATTTCGAATACGGAACAGTCCCGCAAGCTGGCGCCAAAATGAAAAGTTAGGTAGTAAAAATTGACATGGCTGAATTCCTTATGAAATTACCTTTTCAATGATGTGTCACACTATTCTTTTCGAATTGTTTGGGTGATAGTGACCAAGGGGTGGGGGAAGAGGTATGACAGTTGAGTTAATGATAGGAAGATGTCTTCCTTAGATTAAAAATCGACGTGTCTCTGCATTTTTTTCACAACACATGTGTTTTGAAGATATTAGATCTTTTTCGTTTTCGTTGCCCCACCCTGTATATATTGTATGTGTTTGTTTTCGATCTTCTTTGGATTTCATTGCATGTTATTTTAATTGATAATATCAATGTATCCACTGTTTTATATTTTTACATGATTTGCTACAAATATAACCCTACATAACGTGGTCAAATAAAAGCTATCTATCTCTATCTATCTATCTCGTTCAGCAGAATAATGATTCAAAACGAGAATATTTTCAGTGAAAGTTTTAACTTTAACATCTACCTAACCTGTGCTCTGTGCTACCTGTTCTAAATTAATATCCAAGTACACTCAAGTTCTGTAATTAGTGTGATTCATATGAATTGTGTGAAAGTGTCCAGGGAATCAGTGATTTCATTTAAGCACTGAAGTGCTGTAGGGCGCATTCCGAATGATCTTTGATTTCACTGCCCCCTCTTGTTGTAATCATTCTGAACTGGAATAATAGCTAGCAATTTATTCAAACATCCCAAAAATGCATTAGATTGCTGTGCAGTTTGTTCCAATAATTCCAAAAAGAATCCTCGATACAGCTATTTTAGATTTTCCAAAGTTGAAGATAAATGAGTTCAATATAAAAAGATTTCGTTGGTATTAACTACATTTTTCACTAGAACGTTCAGTCGTATATTTTCCATTTATTTTCTAGGTGTAACGAGTGATAAGCTAGTGCAACTGGATTCCTATACTTCAGAACAATGTCATGAAAGGTTCAGAGTCTGTAGTGATCAGTGATCACGCACCTCTGGGTATTGCTTTGGTTGAGAGGCAGAAGTTGAGATGACGCTCGTGGTTTAGTGAAAGCTACACTAGTGAAAGCTCAGTCTCAATTATTGTCTGCAGAGACCTACCCTATACTGATGAGGGGCAATAACCCGGAATCGATCTATAGGTGGTCCAAATGTTTCAATCAACATTTCCATTTACCTAGCAATTGCAGAAATAGCCTTGTAGGAACTTTGCACGAAAATTCATTAGATGTAAATCAACATTCGTCGTGGTATTGCCAGGAAAGTAGTAGTTTTCAGATGGATTGATGACCCAATTATTTCTATTGTACAGGATTATGGCAATAAGCACCGTCCTGGTAAGGCAGGACACCTTGTTTCTTTCTTGACAAGCGCTCATTGTGAACAATGCGGATTTCTTTATTCGTCTCGTAACGTGTATTACTTTCGTCTGAAAGTTTGATTTCATCAACTTTGAAGACACTAAAAATTCATTGCGTAAAAAACGCTAGAAAAACCTAATTATTCATTCCATAAATGTGACAAAGAAAATGTAACAATATTCCGTTCATTCCGTTCATACGTAATGTTCTAATACATTCCCTTCCTGTGGTAGGCGATGACATAAATATTCATAAAAAACGATTCCTGACATTTTTCAGCATAATTTTCAATGTTCCCTAACAAATCTTGTCAGAGCTGAAAAAACATACTTAGTTATTCCAAAAAAACGGCAAAGCAAACGTAGCAATATTTCGTTCATTCCGTTCATTATTTCAACGTCAATGTTCAAATACATTTCCTTTCTGTGGTAGGCAATAACATAAATTGTCATAAAAACGACTCCTGACATTTTTCAGCATATTTGGAGTAATACTTCAGGAAGAATTTCCAATGTTCCCTAACAAATCTTGTGAGTTATCAGCCCTGTCCTCTTGAAAACCATAAAGGACCCCGCACAATAGCATAGGAAAATTGCCAACAGTGGGATTTGCCTAAAATTCACATATGTTATTGGTATTGAGTTTCTGATCAAATGTTCTCATGGACCCAATCCTCTAAGACCAATGATTTAGCTCTCAGGGCCGTATTTAGTATAGGTGCCTGTTATCTATCCACATAACATAAGGTAGAAGGATTGTAAATAAACACTTCTTACTTTAAAGAATTCTCTCCATTCTCAAATACCCACTGAGCTCAATGCTGCTACGAAGATGTCTTTATAAAAAAGATACCCTTTTTATGATATTATTAAGAAACGGCATTCACCATAACTATTAAGAAAACCCAATATATGACACCTCTTTCCTGAAGATAATATATATAACAGTAAATCAAATAAACTTTATAATATTACATAACCTTTCTAATATATAAAACTACATAACAAGTCGTTCAGGTGCATTGAGTTGGCTGCGCCGCCTCAGTACTCTTTCTTCACAATTACTTTTTTCCGTTTCATTAATTTGCTTCCTCGTTTCCCCCTGTACACTCATATCATATTCCAGATTATCGTTCAACTCAGATCGTGGCACCAGCGAAACCAACTCAGTTTTAATTTCAGAAACTTCTAAAAATTCTTTTGCAACCGCGTTATTTTTTTTAATTTGGTCGGTATGCCTTTTCCAAGTTAAACCGCAATCTGTTTCAATCAAAGAAGTTTTTCTGCACAAATTTTGTAAAATTTTGCCATGACACCATTTCTCTAACTTTGCACGGTAGTCCCTTGCATAGACCCAGTCATTGACCCTGAATTCTCTAACATTTTTTCTTTCATAATATTTTTTTTGATACTTCTGTTTTGACTCCACCACCGCCTCAGTAGAGGGCAACATCAAGTCAAATTTAGTTCTTCGAATAAAATTTTAATCTTCTTTCGAAGAACAATGACACTCTTCTCAAGTCCGTGATGTTTGTATTTCCTACTAGAATTCCCTACAGGACCGTATTTAGTTAAACTGTATGTGCCAAGTGATCCACAGAAAACTGAATTAAAAAGGTTTTGTTGTAACTTTGTTATGGCTCGTATGATAGATGAATGTAGCTTTTTTTGTGTACATAACAAAAGTGGTCGCCATCTTAATAATCAAGATATTCGGCCAAACCTATAAACCATATAGGACTCATCTTGTAGCATTTTGAGAAAGATGATAACAGTAAAAAATAAGAACTACAACGTTTTGATTGTTGAAATCAGTCATTTACTTTTTGAATGATCTAATTCTTTAATATAAATATAACTAACTCTACTATCTTATTAAAACTATATCTAATTCATAACAAACAACGTTGAAATCGATATTTACAGAGTGGTGGAAGAGATCAAAATATCAAAATCAACAAAATAATAGTTGAACACTTACAGATGCGGGAGTATTGCATCTTGTACTGGACCATTTGCATCTTCAAAATGCTGTAACACAGAAGTCGATAGATAATTCGCATTTTGATTATGGCTTGCAAATCTAAAATACGACAGTATGAGCACATATTACTGGTGTCCTTGCCCCTGATTGCACTGCGGTAGTATCCTATTATCAATACATCTTCTTCATTATTCTCGTCAGGCTGGTTTCCATGCATAGTTTATTGAATACATACTTGATATTTTTCTCTCCTTCTGAATCGTGAATACACTCTAAGTCTAACAAATCCAGGTTCATTCATTATTTTTTCAATGTATCGAACCTTATGAAATTATCACTCGAAGATCAAATAGAGTTATATTCATATTATAGAGTTAGATAATTGACAGAGTAAATAACCAACTTAAACAATCAAAACGTTGTAGTTCTTATTTTTTCCTGTTACTTCCTTTCTTAAAAAGCTACAAGATAAGTCCTACATAAAGTTTGTAGGTTAAGCCGGCCATCTTGGATGCTAAGATAGCGACCACTTTTGTTATGTACACAAAGAAAGCTACATTCATCTATCAAACGAGCCATCAACCACTGACATAGATCAGGAGGAGATCATAGAGAGGAAAATACAGTTTTACTAAATACGGTCCTGTAGGGCAAACCATGTTTCACAGAGGACTTGTGCTAAAAGACAAATGCTGAGATTTTGTAATATTTGTTAATTTATTATAATTCAATAGGAAATAAAAAATTATTAATTTATTATAATTCAATAGGAAATAAAAAATTATGTACTTGAGAAAAATGTGTCATTGTTTTTCTACCACCTATACTAAATATGGCCCTGAGAGCTAAATCCCACGAATACCATAATAAAAAAGCTTTTTCAGTACAATATGGTGCGAAACGCAATCAAACGCTTTGGTGAGGACGCACAGCGTTGAAAACGGATGTTCCTCCAATTCAAAGCCTTCAACTACAGTAGAAATCGTTTTAGTTGTTGAACTATTCGTCCTGAAACCAAATAATTCGGTTTCAGGACGAATAGTTTAGTCCAGGTCAATTATTGACCTTGACACAGCAAAGAGTTTGCTTCCAGGTATGAAATTAATCTTTTTTTAACTAGATATTCTATGAGTACAGCTATAACAGGAATTATAGAAATCGGACGAAAGTTTTCTACCTTTTCAGGATCACCTTTTTTGAGTAACTTCTGCAATTTTCAGCAAGTCAGGGAAAATACCTTGAGAGAAATATTCGTTAATTAATGCAGCTAAGGGTTGAGCAATTATATCAGCTATAGATCTAATGATCGCACCATTCATTTCGTAAAAGTCCGGACACCTCTAATCCTTCAAAGGTATCCATAACCTCTTCGGGAGTGGTAGGAAAAAGCGAAAAAGAACTTACCGGTGAATTGATATTCTTCAAGTATTCCGTAGGTTCGTGATTTGACTAAGGTTAAGAAGATATTAGATTGTTCGCTATGTTGATGAAAAATTCATTAAACTCAGTCTCTGATATGAGTGTATCTGTTTCCTTCAGTGGATTTCTGTTACATTCGAAATTTCTTAATCGCCAGGCTGATATTAGCCTGCTGATATTAGTAGAATTATTCTAAAAAGTTTCATATTTTATCCTTTTGGTTTCCTTCACAGATAATCTATACTCCTTTTGTGGAGTAACTGGATCCTCATTAACATTATAAATTACTTTCACATTAAAAAGTACCCTTCGTGTGTTTTGTAATTCCACATTGAACCAGCGAACAGGCGCCTTGTGACCAAAGGGAAATTCTTTTTGATACGGCAGTTCAGCATACTCATAAAATGCACCATCACAGTGTTTGGTGATTCGTTCTGTGAAGTGCTCCAGTTGTAATTGCTCATAACCTGTCTCAAGTCCTCCAATCCCTAACGAGAAATTGGTCTACTATATCTAATATTTTCCCTTTTTTCAAAGTCAAAATCTGAACGCATAAGTTGCCCAGCATAGTCCGATAAGCAAGGATCTAGAACACTAGTATTGTAAAGATCACAATCAAAATTCGTGATTATGTTGTCGATGCAAGTAGCACTCATCTGACCAATCCTCGTGATATTAGTTATCGTGGTACGTAATCTAAAGGAAGTGAATAGATCAGATAAATTTGACAGATTCAACGTGGGTTTCAAGAAGTCTACATAAACATCTCCCGCTTATATAATTTTCTTGTCCGTTTTCAATACCCCCTCAAGCAAATAGCCAAGAGAATCCATAAAACTATCAAAATTCCCAGAGCACCACCTGTATAAAGTAGCAATAATTGTTTGCCCACAGAAGTAACTAGCCAAATAATAACCTGGCAAATTCATTGATTTGAGATTATCCTCTGTTAACCAGTGTTCAGACAGACATAAAATATCTGTTTTGTTGCTTTTTAAGAAAATGAGTAACTCATCCACCTTGTTCGATAAGCATTGAATGTTAATATGGTAAACACTCTGGGTCTAACAGATCCAGACTTATCAACGGCTACTGTTACTTTATCTGTTGTGTGATAGACCTCCTGTGAAAAAACTTCTTCACCCATGTTCCTTACGGCCAAACGGTAGGATCCATGGCCTTGTCCACATTACAATCATAGATCGTTACTTTGAAAGACGAATACAGAATAGGTCACATTGATTTGATTTGGTCACACTGGACTTCTGAATACACAGGACTCAGGATCGAGATGAGATCAGCCGAAGTAGTTTCAGGGTGTGATTTGTAGGCATGGAGATAAACCATTTTCGTTGCATATTTCATTTGGGATCCACTGGGATACTCCATTTGCCCCACAATTGCCCCAAAATTGCCTCACTTTTTCTCTCAGTTAGTTAGTAGCTTATTGTTCAGTGGTCTACAAAATATTTTAGTTTTGCAGTATCTCCGTTTTTTTGTAAATGTAGACTTCGCGGGCCTCATTACTGTTGATTAACGACCTCTACAGAGCCTTGTAAGTGAATTAATTGAAACTAACAAGGCCTCTAGTTTTTTGTTGGGTGGAAACCTCTGGGAAACAAGTTTTCCAGATCAGTTGAATCCATTCTGTGAATTTGGTGGAATTCACAATGCCTCCATAATTTTGTTGGGTGGAGACCTAGGAAACCTTGTTTTTAGAATACTGTGGGCCTCTGCTGAGTCCTGTCTACGAATTTGGATGAATTTGTAGAATCTTCCCGCTTTCGTTGGCTGGAGACCTCGGTGACCTCATTATTCGATTTCAGTGGCCTCTACTGAGTCCTGTTTGTGAATTTAAAATATAAAACTCATTACTTCTTCAATTGTGTCCAAAGACTCTAAGGCTTCAGGTGGACCAATCCAACATCCAACTGATGAACTTACAAACCCCTATCGACATCACTTTCATTTTCGAAAAATTAAACAAATTACATCGGTTACCGCTCTCTAGAACGAATGGCAACGATGTACAGTAAATATGACAGTGACAATAATTCTGTGCAAAACTTTGTGGACAGTAGCAGAAATATTTTTGTCTTTTCGTTCATGTTCTACAGAGGAATCACTTACTGGAGCGAGGTTTTGAAAATCATTATTAAAAATATAAATCGTTTGATTTTATGTATGAAAAATAGTATAAATAGTTTCTCAATGTTCAGTCTATTAAATTTCAAATAAATATAATTTGCAACAACAAGATTTTCAGATTTTTTTCAAATTGTGAAATTGTGTTGAAGTATAAAATTCAGAAAATAATCGTGATTAGGATTTATTTTGACATTGATATTTGAAATGGAATCTGATGAATGGTTTTTGAGGAAACTTAAAATAAACCTTTAGGCTTTCATTTTTTTCCTCGAAAGCTGTTCATCAGATTTTCTTCTTCATCTCTCTAATTATTCAATTTGAGTGCCAAAATGACTCGAATTTTTTTAAGAAGTTTCAACGTTGCGTTAATTTTTTCATGGGTTTATATGAACCTCAATAAACTCAATTGGTCGTGAATTATCATTAACTTTGGCGGAGTTTTGTCAATAAATTCACTAATTTGTCGTGGGGTCAGAGTGGAAGACTTCTTTGCTTGAAATCCCTCAGATTTTCTTCTTAAAAACGCTCCTAGTTTGTTATATTTTTCCAGATCAACGTCATGGTACATCCTCAACATACCATATAAAAAATGACCGTAATGGAAATGGCTTGTATTTTGCACCCATTTCAGCGAAATAGGCCAGCAGAACATTTTCTGAAAACGAGTTTGCGTTGTTTCGAAGACGCCATTCGTTGAAGGTTGTTCATAAATGGATTTCGATGTTTCTGGTATTAGGAAGATGTTGTTGTTGCAACTAGTAGAACAATTCCTGAAGGTGTACAAATAAAATATTCTTCATTTTTATACATCTCAATACAAATACACAAACACTACGCGTTTGACACTGACTCTTTTGAGTTGGGTTATATTGTTTCCATGGTATTATTCAATTCCAAAAATGTGAAAGAAGAACAAGAGGGAATCAAGACTATTAATCCCTCGCCATTATTCCCTGAAGGGAATAATTATACTTCACAAACCACTTACATTATGTTTCAAGTAGTCGAAGTAAAGATGCTTCATTTCATGAAACATCTTACGTCGTTTTTGAAATTCTTTAACAAAATTTTGTTTAAAACCCATGAGTATGCAGTATCAAATTAATCGTAATGAAATTGTCTTTTGACAATAGTCAGTAATTTAAATTTCATGTAGCACATAGTTTTGGCAGTTTCCATAAACGGGATTGCATTCATTTCCTGCGAAACAAGTATTGCCTACTCGAAAGGCAAATCCTTTGTTTTAACTGTTCGCGCACCTATTTTATGCGCGAGGAGTCAGGATCGCTTAGACAGCCGGGCCGAAAGTCAAAAATTCGAACTCGATGGATTACCGGAAAACCCGGCAAACAAAATTATTCGTGTGGTCAAAAAATCACCAAAATTTCCCAACCGATCCTAATTATCCAACACCCTCATCCCCCATTCTCGGTGATATTCAAACTTCGAGTGTTTTTGCGTCTCCAACAAGATGTAAGTCACCAAAAAACAGTCCACCTCATTAAGTTCATCTGCCAAACCCACCATTTTGGTCCTTCGAGCCAGATTGAATTCGTTTTTTTTTTTCGCTAAGAATTTTTACGAAGGTTCGTGGATATTAGGATAAAATAATTGTTGAACGTTTTCGAATGAAATCAATTTTTATAATCTATCGTACTTGGTTATTAACCTAGAATTTGTCGTTTTGAATAGAAATATATCCTCCGAGTTGAATTTGGTATACCTTATTAGTCTATTTCATAGTTATTTACCTATAATCGAAAAGCAATTCATTGATTTGGCTAGTGATATCGATAAGCCGCCACACCATCACCTTTTTTTTTGTTGCTTGTGGGTACCTCTCATTTTTTGTCGTAGTTGAATTTCCAATTTTAAATATGCCGAGTTGAAATAAGAAAGACTAAATGCTAAGCGTGAAAACCTTTTCAGAAGGGCGCAATTGTAATTTGATGCCGGAAATGCCCTTGAAACGTCTCCAAATGATTGCGCCAAACTTAAAGATTTCACTGGGATTTCAGCTGGGTCGTATCGTCGCTTACGAGGAGAAGGGTCGAGGTATCCCGAGGAGACATCAGACTGGAATCCGAGGTGGGAGGGGGCTGCCCTCAGGGGAGCTGCCTCTCTTCCCATCTGTGGTGCCTAGTAATGGATGAACTCCTGGGTAAACTCACAGATGAAGGTTTCGAGGCGCAGGCATATGCGGACGATGGAGTTGTCCTAATCAGCGGACGATTCATCGGAGTCGTCTGCGACCGCATGCAGGCTGCCTGCAAAATAATTGAGAGATGGTGCGGTGATGCAGGACTCTCAGTGAATCCGACAGAAACAGAGATGATCCTGTTCACCAAACGGAGAAAAAAAGATTGATTCAGGCCACCTACCATGTTTGGGAAGAGCTGGAGCTGGTTCAGCAGGTCAAATAACTGGGGGTGGTCCTGGACTCCAAACTTTCATGGAGGACGCACGTAGATAGGGTTATCCAAAAGTCGGTAGCAATCCTATGGCAACTGAGGAGAATTGTAGGAAGCAATTGTGGTACCAACCCAGAGATCATGCGCTGGCTGTACACGGCAGTCGCAAGACCAAAGATCCATTATGGGTCAGCCGTGTGGTGGCCAGGCGCACAGGGCAGCACAATAGGCCGAAAACTCAGCAAGGTTCAGAGGCTTGCCTGTTTGGTAATAACGGGCGCAATGAGAACGACTCCAATCGCAGTGTTAGAGGTACTACTAAAGCTGCCATCGCTTCCATTCTGGATCAAGAAGGAGGCCATGGCAGCCCATTTGAGGATGCGGGACTCGGGAGCCTGGGTGAACGAAGGAGCGATGAAAGGTCATGCGGAAATCGCGAAGCGGGCGGAACAGGAGATCCCAATCTCTGCCCTCAGAGTGAAAAGCGCACAAGACAGGCTGCGATGGAACAGAGAGTTTACTTTTACTGTTCCGAGCAGAGAACAATGGGAAGGAAACACGGTGGAGTTCAGCTCAGGAAGCCTAATATGTTATACGGACGGTTAGCGTCTGACTGACAAACAGGCATCGGGTGCCGGAATCTACCTGGAGGGAAGAGAAGTACGAGAGAGCTATGCTTTGGGCAGATATACAACAGTTTTTCAAGCTGAAGTGTTCGCCATCCTATCCGTAGCTACGAGGCAAGAGGTGAAAGAAGAGTCCGAACAGAGAATTTATATCTGCTCGGATAGTCAGGCAGCGCTCAGAGCCATCTGCCATCCTAAACCAAGCTCAGCGCTTGTACAGGAATACGGAGATGCGCTCGAGAAGCTAGCTGAGACGAAGGAAGTTCAGTTGGTGTGGGTCCCGGGTCACAGTGGGCTGCGCGGAAACGAGGTGGCAGACGGACTTGCCAGATCCGGATCCGCAACGTCGTTCTGTGGGCCGGAGCCTGTACTAGGCATCGCAAGAAGCCAAACCTCTTCATCCCTCGACGAGTGGGCAGAAGAAGAGCTGAATAAACTTTGGAAAGATAACACCGACTGCAGGCAGTCAAAAGACTTCGTGGCCGGCTTCAATAAGTCAAGGACAACATGGCTGTTATGCAGAAACCGCCAAGCACTACGCCTCCTTATAGGAATACTAACAGGACATAACAAGTTAGGTAGACACCTATCACTCATAGGTATAGAAGACAACCCCACTTGCCGCAAATGCGAAGAAGACGAAGAAACTTCATCTCACTTCCTCGGCGAGTGTGAGGCATACGGAAGGCTAAGATTTGGAACCGTCGGAGTTGAGAAACTCCAACAAGAGGAACTAATCGACTTGGAATGGTCGGACACACTGACCTTCAATGGGAGGTCACAAAGGTTCGAAAAGGAAAACTAAGATGATGAATGTAGATAAGTGGAGACCAGGGGATGGCAAAAATGGTCCATGAGGGACTACTTGCCTGGCCGAGGTTGCGGCCTCCACAAAGAACTACTACTACTAGGGTAGGTGGTAGACTTTCTAACTCAAATCTGAATTATGACCATCAACATCCAATTTGTTACCAAAATCCGATCCACTTGTTGTTTTGTTGATATACTATCATCACAAATTGTATTGTCATGCTCCGAGCCCATTCATTACTTTCCCTTCTCCGTCATAGGTACTGGATTTTGTCGGCAAGAAGTCTGATTCGTCAGAGAATATGGAAGTGTAATCATTGTTTTAGAATGAATAATCCCAAACCTACATATCCAATCATGGCTGATTTACCAGCTGAGCGATTTAATCAAACCAAAGCGTTTTCAAGTACCGGTGTAGATTTCACAGGAGCATATAATATTACCATGGGTCGTAAAAGGGGCATACTCAGCCAGAAGGCTTACGTATGCTTGTTTGTTTGCCTTGCCACAAAGGCTGTACATTTAGAATTGGCCTCTTCTTTATCTACATATTGTTTTATTGCTGCATTTAAAAGATTTTCAGCTCGTCGGGGTTATTGTTCAACTTTGTTTTCAGATTGTGGAAGTAATTTTATTGGAGAAAAACCAAATTTGATGAAATTGATCAACTTCTCCGATCTCGAAATTATATAGATAATTTTCAAAGAGAATTGATCATAAATAAAATATCTTGGAAGAGAAACGCGCCACGTTCTAGTCACTTCGGAGGAATTTGGGAGTCAAATATAAAAAGTATGAAAGCTCATCTTACTCGTGTCATTGAACTACAAATTTTAAGTTTTGAAGAGTTCTACACAGTTCCTACCCAAGTGGGAGCCGTTCTAAATTGTCGTCCGTTGTGTAGCCTCAGTGAGGATCCAGCGGATCCCATAGCTTTGACCCCCACCCATTTTTTGTATGGGTAACCAATAAATTTGTTACCTACTGAATTTCCAGATGATAAAAACTTGAGGTTGAATAATAGATATAGACTGTTAGATAACTTGGTTAGATAATATTGGAAAAGATGGCATTTAGAATATTTATCAACCTTACAAACGCGTCAAAAATGGAATACGGCAAGTAATCTTGTCAAAGAGGGAATAACCGTTGTTATTTTGCAAGAAAATCTCCCTCCATTACAGTGGCCATTGGGTAAAATTGAAAAGGTATACCCGGGCAAAGATGGTGTGGTACGCATAACCGTTGTGAAAACAAAAAATAGTTCTTATACCCGTCCGGTGGTTAAATTGTGTCCACTTCCCTGTCAATAGAGTTTTTTTTATAGTAATAGTTTTTTTTTGATAGTAATGTTTTTTTCCTATATCTTTCCCTTGGAACTATTTGGGAAATCAAGCAGAATTTGTTTTACTTTTGGGTAGGGTTAGTACAGTTCTATCTATTGTCATAGAACAATATATTTTTTTTTGACAATAATAATAATATAGTCTTGAATTGAAAATTCAACTCGGGGCGGCAGGATGTTTTGGCCGTTTCCATAAACGAGATTGCATTCATTTCCTGTGAAACAAGTGTTGCCTACTCGAAAGGCAAATCCTTTGTTTTAACTGTTCGCGCACCTATTTTATGCGCGAGGAGTCAGGATCGCTTAGACAGCCGGACCGAAAGTCAAAAATTCGAATTCGATGGATTACCGGAAAACCCGGCAAACGAAATTATTCACGTGGTCAAAAAATCACCAAAATTTTCCGACCGATCCTAATTATCCAACACCCTCATCCTGCATTCTCGGTGATATTCAAACTTCGAGTGTTTTTGCCGTCTCCAACAAGAGGTAAGTCACCAAAAAACAGCCCACCACATTTAGTTCATTTGCCAAACCCACTACACATACATTTTGACCGAATACAATGAAGTTGTAGTTTCCCAAAATTTTAGGGTTACAATTAGTGCTGTGAACGTAAATAAAAAATTAAATTCAGAATTGACAAAAAAATAATACAAAAAGTAGCAATTGATACACGGTTGTATTCAGAATGTCATTTGAAGACAAAATAGATGAAAATATACTTGGTGACATATTCAAAAATCGAAAGTTTGAGTCACTTCCGGTGAAACTGGAAGTTGCATGAACTTGAATTATCCTTCAAATTTTATAATATTATCTTCACAAACAAAAAATTTATAGGGGCGAGCCACCTTCCGCGGACACCCAGTATTAATAAAGTATATTATTATAAGGCTAAACTTTTCTGTTGAAGCTTGTCACGCCCCAATGCGAGGAAATTGCAAGTAGGTTTGTCTACTGTATATTCGAAGCGTTCCTTATTAAAAATTTTGATTTCTCTGCTGTACTTTCTCTTCACCTAGCGCCCCAGCTCATAAAAGTTAGCGAATGTAACAGATCCAACAAAACACGAATATGACAAACATCTTACTTTGAACCCACGGCCAGGCCCGAACAAAAACGACTGGGCCAATGGAAATGAAGAATTTCTTCTATTTTCTGTAGAAAGGTTAATAATTACCTATAGACCAGGATCCCTTGCCTATTTTCAGAAATGATTAGTAACAGGCTGAATCTTCCTGAGTACCTTCATTTCGCCGAGACGCCCAACTTTTTCCTCTTAAAAAAGTCCCGATAGGGGTAGCTAATAAACAGGCGTCAACCATGTCGATTTGGTGAGTGCAAAAAAGTCATTAACAACAGTAAGTTTTCCAGTTGAACCTCGAGATAATTCGATAAAGTACTCAAAAAAACTTTTGTCCTACAAAATGGATGGTAGGACTGGAGAGTCCTCCACTCCCAAAACGTATCACGAGTGGTATGAATAGCACTCCAACCGCTGCTATGGAAATTATCCTAAACGTCCCACCTTTAGACGTTATAGTCATGGGGGAGGCGAGGATGAGTACATGCAGACTTAAACAAACAGGTAATTGGATAACCCAACTACAAACTGGGCACACCAAAATCAACCAAAGTCAACATTACCGAACTGCAAATGATATCAGACTACATGCTACCAGAATACTCGTACGAAAAACCATTCAAAACGCAGCTCAAGTGGAACGAATGGGACTCGGGAGTATAATCACTATCATCTGGAAACATTATCTGGTACACAGATGGTTCAAAAACAGATGGAGGAACAGGAGCAGGAATATACGGGGTGAGGCCAAAAAGGAAAGCAATAGTCCCACTTGGTAACAACAGCACAGTATTCCGAGCAGAGACACATGCAATAAGGACATGCATACAGATGAATCCAGACCGTGAATATGAAAGAAAACATATCTACATTCTATCTGACAGCCAGAGCGCTATAAAAGCTCTGAACTCAATACAGATGAAGTCTGAGCATGTCTTCAGAGCCTCAATGAACTGTCGAAACGCAACAAGGTTACACTTGTGTGGGTGCCCGGGCATAGGGGAATTGAAGGCAATAAAAAAGCAGACCAACTTGCAAAGAAAGCATCTGAATCACCATTCACAGGTCCAGGACCAGCGGTTGGAATTAGCAAAACCCGATGCAGAAACCTAGTCAATGAGTGGAAGAAATCAAAACACCAAACGTATTGGGACCAAATCATAGGGCATTGATACAGCACAGCAATGGTGAGGCACCTGAGCCAAACACTAACGGCTGACACACTCAACCTTAACAGATCTAAGATACGCACGATCACCGGCTTACTAAATGGATACTGCGGCCTTACACACACACACTTACACACCATGGGAATAAATAGAGAAACCGTGGACTGTAGACTCTGTGGTGACGAGGAGGAAACAGCCTCTCACATCATCTTTGACTGCAACGCGCTGCTCAACAAGCGCAACAGAATATTCGAACAGATCAACCTACAAACAGACATGAATCCGAAACACCAAGCAAATAGACTACTGAACCTGGTGAAAAACACAGGCCTATTTAACTAGGAACCCCTGACGACAGAACAATACAATAGACCCCAGCTGGTCTCAGTGTTAAGGGAAACCACAAGGTAAACCGGTATCTCGCTCATCAGCCTTTAACCAACCAACCAACCAACCCAACACGTGCCATTGACGTGGTCATAAGAAATCATTAGTAACCAACGGAATTTTTTACCGTTGCTTGGACAATATTTGTATAATTGAATGGTCATATTATTCTATAAATATAATGATAGGTGTTCCCAGTCCTATGCTCTGAAATTGTCAATTCCATTGTAGAAAAAATGAATCTTCGTGAGTAGCTTCGTTTTGATGATACGCCCAACTTTTTCCTCTACGAAAATTCTCGAAGGTGGTAGCTAATAAAATTCGCAGGAATCAATCATGTCGATTTGGTGAGTGCCAAAAAGTCATTATTAACAGTGGTTTTTCAGTTGAACCTAGAGATGATTCGATAAAGTACTCGAAAAAACTTTTGTCCTACAAAATGGATGGTAAGACTGGAGATTTCCCCACTGCCAACATGTACCAATGACGTGGTCATAAGGAATCATCAGTACCCAGCAGATTTTTCTACCGTTGCTTGCTTTATATTTGTATAATTAAATGGTCAGATTGTCATAGGTAGATTTTCCCAGTCCTACGTGCAAAAGCCGTAGTATACAAGGTGCTCTATTATGTTATTGACGTTCTTGTACAAACTTCGAATGTTGAAGTGAAGTTGAAATGTTAAATTCAATTATTTTGAATAATTTTTTGATTAAAATTTGGTAAACGTAGTTTATTTGAGGTGGAAATCAAAATTTGCTATTAATTTTCACGTAGAACTCAGAGGGCATCGCATTTGCTCTCATTATTCATTTAAATTTTCCCTAATAGTCGAATTTTTCTAAAAATCTCAAAATTCATGATGTGTTGCCCTCTAGCGCCGAATCTGGTCATACGATCGAGTAGGGCCATTGAAGACTTTTACATGGAATAGCTCCAGCTGACACAAACAAAAAATCCAGCTATTTTCACCGAAAGACATTTTTTCATTAAATGTGTGCGGGGTCCTTTGATGAAATAGTTGCTTGAATTGTTGTTTAAAACTGATTTTTTCGTTAACTAGATGTCGTTCCTTTACGAACGACAGCCCTCAAAAGACGAAACTTGTGCGAGCCAAGGATTAACGAATTCTTACCTTTCACGTGCTATTCCACTGTCTCGGGCCATCAGAGAAATATCTGCAGTCGCTAGGCTTCGAACCCACGACCGGCGACCAGAGTGGATAAAAGATCGGTACTCTAACTGATTGACCCCCGTAAGATATAATATCTTTTTTCGAACTGAACTTTTTGAGGCCTCTGGAGACACCATACATTTTAATTTAGCGTGGAGCAGATTTTCACAATTCGTCTGATCTTTGAAAGTTTTCAATTATAAATTTCAACTCTTCAGATGATGTGGTGTTGCAGGTTCTTCCGGGTTTTCCTGCATCTGTAAAAGCGAATGCGCCATTTTTTAAGCCGCCTCGGAGGGCAGGTTGATTATTTCAATGTTTTTACTTTGTTATTGTTGTTTTCAATATGTTTATAAAAATTATGAACGCTGAACAAAATTTCTAACTTTTTTCATAAACTTATTACTTAAATTATGGTATTTTTCAATTGAACAAACTAGGTTAGTTCAGACCATGAATGTTCCATGCTGCAGACTCACCTATAATCAAAAATTTATAACGTATTTGGGACCAAAACTTTACAATAGTCTACCTGAAGCACTGAAAATCATCAGAAACAAACGCAAATTCAAAAGAGAGTTGAAGACATTTTTTGATGATAATTATGAAATGCTTCTACTGATTCTTGAATAATGAATAATCATTATTATAGTTGCCTTCCAGATCTCACCTCAAACAGATCTATCTCGCTCTCTCTCCCTTTCGCTACTTGTCTCTCTCTTTCGCTCACTCTCTCTTCCTGTCTACATCCTGCAATATTAGTATGTCTGGTTATATAGGAATAGGGTCACTATCTTGTTTGCTGGCTACAATACAAGCTTGCTTAGGTAGCCGCAACTTTAATTAGTTCTCCTAGGATTATGTAATCTTTATAGTTATGTACACATATTTTTTTGTTATAGACGAATCTGTATCTGTTTTATATCTGAATTGAATAAATTTACTTACTTTCTCACTTTACGAATGAAAGTATATTAAATTAGCTAGACCACAATTTCAAAATAATTCCTAATTTTGAATAATTTTTATAGGACTAGCGATACATACCCGTTTTTTTGTCGGACACTGTATTATTTAGGTGAAGAATACACTAACCTTTCATGTGTTACATTGTCCTACAGTTACTAACAATTTTTTTTACCATGGAATTGACCATTTTGAAGCGTAGGACTGGTAACAACTACCATTCAATTTGTAGGACAATATGACCATTCAATTATACAAATTGTTAAGATAAAAGAAAATACTTGGTAGATAGATTCATAATAAGATACTGGCAGTGTGACTGTTTAAAAGATTATTCATGTAATTGTCTACAAGTTGTCCACGTACATCGTCTTTATATTGGATATTATATACCTACAAAAGTTCCCGGTTGTATAATTACTATTCCTTCACAAGTAACTTCAACGGCTTATGGGCCCAGGGACCCTATGTTTGAGTTCGCGAGATAAATTTCGAACGTGATATTTACATCGCCAAAAACTCGCATGTGATACTCTTCTCGTTCGATACGCTATTCCCGAACTAAATGCGATAAAGAGTTGGTCGGTTTCGAAGGGTGTGAGGAAAGTCTTAGCTTGGGTCACGCATTCAACCAATAGCTTAAAGGTATTTCAATGATATGACGTGGCACGTCACGTTGACAACTGTTCTGCTTGTATTTCTTGTGTTGTTTTAATAACCAATCGATTAAAAATATCTGGTTGATTTAAAGCATTATTTACTTTATCAAGGCACATTGAAACATGATTTACTGAATGCTACGTGTATATTGGAAGCTGAGTCCAGCTGGTTTAGCTGCTACTTGCGAGGAATCCGAAACTTATTAAAACATACATATAAGCATGTTTTATGATAAATCACATTCATATACCTGCCTATTCAGACTGAAGGTAACCTACTTTTGTCTCAATATTTATAGCTGACTCTCTACTTCCCTCCTTTATATAGGGAGACACTAGTTAAACGAAGCCTTCTAACAAATTGTCTATCTCATAGTTTCAATGCATTTATACGAGGGTAGAAGGGTCTTCGCTGTTCTGCTGCTTCCGCAGCATCGTCTACTACTTCTGCAATGGCGATCATTGCAATTTCATCACAATTTGCCATTTCATAATATCAAGAGTAAAATGTAAACAATGAATTATTATCGAGGTTAGGATTTAGGTCAATTATTCCGATCGATAATTCTTATCGCATGCTAAATATCCGCTCGTTGTTTTATGGTCGATAATTATCGCTGGTGATATTCGAACATACCATTTTTGGGGTATCCTTCGATAAAGTGCAAAAATCGCATGCGATATTGCATCGAGTAAACTCAAACATAGGGTCCCCAGACCGCCAATAACTGAAATTTTGATATTGTGAACGAGTAAGTCGAAGATTGTCAGTGTGAAAGGTGTGAAATATGGATTTCAAAACCCAAATCGTAAAGCTGGAGAGTGCATCCAATTGGACTGAGTGGACAAGACAAGTTCAATTGCTGTTGATGCACCATGATGTACATGATTTGACAACTGAAGTTTTCACCCATATCGTCCTGGAAGTGGGAGATACTGCTGAAATACGTAAAGAGTATGAAGCAAAATCCAAAACTTTCAAGAAAGCTGATGCTTTAGCTCAACTCATCTTGGTTAGTTGTTTGAATAATGCTAACATAGAGCTTACTGCTACAGCCAGTACTTCTAAGGAAATCTGGGATAAATTGTTATCTGTGTATGGGCAAAGTTCCGGATAGCGGGTAGATAGGCTGATGGAACAGTTTTTTAGCAGCGAGGAAAAACAGTCTGAAAACATCACGACGCACATAGCAAGACTTCAACGAAATTTCCATGAACTCAATCATGAATTAAAGAAATTGGCCAAGACCGAGTTGCCAGATTTATTACTGATGAGCAGAATAATGTCGACATTGCCTGCTGAATATTTTGAGTTTAAGAGCGTTTGGGAATCAGTTCCTTTTAATGATCACAATGTTAACTTATTGATAGAACGACTCAGACTCATCGAAATGCGATTACCATCCAAATTCAGTGACACATCTGCACACTTTGGATTGATAAAGAAGTGGTTGGTATTGACAAAATGCACAAAATGCTATGTGCATGTTCCAAAGCAGTGTAGAAGGAAGTGGGACAAAAGAGTAACTCTGGATATTTTGTAGGGTACTGTCATGAAAAAGATGGCTATAGAGTATGTCTTTCAAAAGAAAACAAAGTCGTTATGAGCAACGATGTTACTTTTGATAATGAGGAAGTGATACGAAAAAGGCCAGATTTGATTGATGAGTCCACTCCTGGGGAAACAAGTGCTGGAAATTGTCAAAAAACTGTGAATCTGCCAGTTAAATTTCCCGTTGAGAGTGCTGCCCATGTACGAGAAGAAGAAGCAGATAACAATATTGAAGACAAGTCATTATCCGACGATACAAATCAAGAGGAAATTGCTAGAGAAATGGAACAAATTTTGGAGCATAAAGAATAACCTGAGAGAAAATTGGAAGGTAAAGTCGAAGACGTATCAAGTCGTAAGAGACTGAGTCGATTGCCTGATCATTTGAAAGATTTTATTTTGACTGCTGAACACAATATTCCAAATTCATATTTGTCAGCTATATCATCACAAGAAGCAGAACAATGGCGCTTGGCCATGGATGATGAAATAGCTTCGTTGCATGAAAAAATTGCTTGGAATCTCGTGAATTTGCCACATGGCAAGAGAGTAATTAAAAATATATGGGTTTTTAGATCAAGACAAAATCTAACGGTTTGATAGACCGTTATAAAGCGAGATTAGTTGCAAAGGGTTACTCGCAATTTCCCGGAATAGATTATGATGAAACCTTTAGTCATGTAGTTCGGTATGAAACAGTACGATCTATTCTCAGTGTGGCAGCCACCGAAAAACTAGAACTTCTTCAATTTGATGTGAAGACTGCATTTTTATACGGTGATCTTCAAGAAGAAGTCTACATGATGCAGCCTGAAGGGTATGAGGATGGAACTAGAAGAGTATATCGATTAGCTCGAAGTTTATATGGTTTGAAACAGGCGCCACGATGTTGGAACAAACGCTTCATGAATTTTATGAAATCGCAAGAAATGAAAAACAGTACTGCCGATTCTTGTATTTTCTTTCGTCAAAGAAATGAGAGAAAACTTTCAATTGCAATATATGTCGATGATGGACTTGTTGCTGGAACTGACAATGCTGAAATTTTGTAGTTCATTCAAGAGATTAAACATCAGTTTCAGATAAACACTGGGCAGATGGATTGTTTTCTTGGAATGAGTATAACTCGTTCGAAAGATGATTCAATTTTTGTCTGTCAAACCAAATATATTCAAAAATTGTTAGCCTCATTTCGAATGACTGATTGCAATGCTGTATCGACCCCGTGTGAGAGGGATGGATCTGAAAAAGAAGCCCTAGGGTCCAGATACTCCTTACCGTGAGATAGTGGGAAGTCTTATGTATCTATCAAACATAAACCGTCCTGATATCACGTACGCAGTGAATGTTCTGACAGAAACTTTACACGATTCGAAAGTTTCGGATTGGAATGCAGCGAAACGCGTTTTGAAATATCTGAAAGGCACCGCAAAGTATGGATTGCTGTACCGATCTGAGAACATTCACGTGAAAGCCTATAGCGATGCAGACTACGCTGGTGATACGAAAATACGACGATCAAGAAGTGGGGTAGTATGCAAGAATTCAGGTGCTGATATAACATGGATGAGCCAAAACAGCATAGCGTGGTACTCTCAACAACGGAAGCTGAATATGTTGCTGCTAGTGAGGGTGCTAAAGAAATTATTTGGTTTAAAAGACTATTTATAGAAATAATGGAGCTCAAGTATACTACACTATATATGGACAATATAAGCGCTATTAAATTGGCTAAGAATCCGGAATTCCATAAACGTTCCAAACATATATCATTGCGATTCCACTTTGTACGTGAAAAGTATTTAGAAGGTTCAATCAGAATTGAACACATGGATGGACATAGCCAAATTGCTGATATAATGACCAAGCCTTTAAGTCGAATCCGTTTTAAAGAACTTTGAAAAATTTTGGGAATTGTTCAATTGAATTGAGTGTTTTTTTTTGAGGAAGTGTTCAGTCCTACCATCCATTTTGTAGGAGACAAGTTTTTTCGAGTACTTTATCGCATTACCTCGAGGTTCAACTGAAAAACTTACTGTTATTTGCACTCACCAAATCGACATTATCAACACCTGCGCATTTTATTAGCTACCACTATCGATAGTTTTCGTAGAGAAAGAAGTTGGGCGTCTCGGCAAAATAAAGCTACTCAGGAAGATTCAGCCTGTTATTACCCATATTTGGAAATAGGCGTGGGATCCTGGTATATTAGTTTTTCAGTTGAACCTCGAGATAATTCGATGAAGTACTCAAAGAAACTTTTGTCCTACAAAATGGATAGTAGGACTGGAGAGTCCCCCACTCCCTACAAGTACCAATGACGTGCCATAAGGAATCATCAGTAACTAGCGGATTTTTTTACCTTTACTTGGTTAATATTTGTATAATTGAATGGTCCTATTGTCCTGTAAATTTATTGGTAGGTGTTCCCAGTCCTACGCTCCGAAATTGTCAATTCCATTTAAAAAAAAAATTATGAGTTACTGTAGGACGATGATAACACCTGGAAGGTTAGTATATTCTAAACCTAAATGATACAGTGTCCTACAAAAAATGGGTATGTTTTGCTAGTCCTACAAAAATTACTGAAAATAACAAAATATTTTGAAATTGTGGTTAAGCTAATTTAATATACTTTTAATCGTTAAGGTATGTTCAATTCATAATTGTTAGTTCAATTAAAAAATATCATAATTTACGTGGGAAGTTTATGATAAAAGTGGGAAAGTTTGTTTATCATTCATAATTTTTATAAACATATTGAAAATAACAATAAGATAGTAAAAACATTGAAATAATCAATCTGTCCTTCGGGCCGGCCTAAATGATGGCGCATTCGCTCTCACAGATGCAGGGAAACCCGGAAAAACCTGCAACACCACATCGTCTGAAGATCTGAAATTTATAATAGAAAACTTTCTCCAGAGGCCTCAAAAAGTCCAGTTCGAAAAAATGTTTTATATTCGAAAGGAAATTTCGATTTCCACCTAAAATAAGTTCACCAAATTTTATTGAAAAAGTTATTCAAAATTATTAAATTCAACATTTCAGCTTCAATACTCTGTATCTCCTAAACGAAACATTTGCGGATACATGTTCATATGAACTTTCCATTCAGTGATTAGCCAGAGATTCACCATTTGAAGTTTGTACCAAAACTTATTGAAGCACCCTGTATACTACGGCTTTTGCACGTAGTACTGGAGAAAACTTACCAAGGACAATGTGACTATTCGATTATACAAATATGAAGCAGACAACGGTAGGAAAATCCGATGGGTACTGATGATTTCTTATGACCTCGTAATAATAATAATAATAATAATTATTATTATTATTATTATTATTATTACTATTACGGAGAAGACTTATAGACGGAAGCATCCCACATCATCTGGGTGCCGGTTAGACGTATACCTACTTGGGAGTGGAACAACACCACTCTAAAGAAGTTATAACTGTCAAAAACTCTCTCCGCGGCAAGTATCAGCACAAACTTGCTGCCACAAATATGCTTGCCGTTCCGATCTTACTCAACTCCTTCGGAGTGACGAGGTGGACTCAGGAGGAGCTGCGACAACTCGACGTAAAGACGCGCAAGATGATGCACCTATACAGGAGTGTGCATCCCAGATCGTCCGTTCCTCGGTTATATCTCCACCGACAACAAGGAGGACGAGGACTTTTGAGTTTGGAGTGTCTTCACAAAAGAATGGTATTGGATGGAGCATGTAAAGTAATCAGGAGTTTGGATCCCCTTCTCTGCATGGTCCGAGACCATGAAAGCGCAGGGATTGGAGCGTTCCTCTTTAAGGCAGCAGCCCGTGCGTCTGATGAACTTGGTCTCAGTTTCGTGACCAAACGGCGTGATCCGAACTCTGTCACAGAGTTGGCACCCGTTCGGCAAAATGCCCATTTAAAGGCCGCAGAAAATGCAGCTCTGCTGCAGCTGCATAGGGATGAGCCTATGCATGGGTCTTCTTCAGAAACGTCGAAGACCTTGGCTTATCCAAGAACTTGACCTACGCCTTCCTTAGGTCAAGTGGGCTGAAGTCAGAGACCGAGAGATTCATAATGGCCTGTCTTCAACACCTTGTTCTACCGAAGCCACGTGATGGGTATAGAGGTCCTTGATATTATATGCAGGGCCTGCCGTCAGGCGCCTGAGACCATTATGCATTTGCTGTCAGCATGTCCAGCATATGTGGTCTCAGCCTCTATCCACAGACATAACGCGGCTCTACGAGTGTTATATCACCATCTACGACACTCGTACGGTATAGACGAGACTCGAGTGTTGCCTTACGCTCCGGGAGGTATTGAGTCCGTGGTGGAGAGAATGAGAAGTGCCGGATCTACTGGAACTACTCATTTCCCACCCTCAGGCAAAAAGGCCAATAAGCCTGATGTAGTACTCCTCGACCATGGCAGTAAGACGATTTTTGTCATTGAGTTTTCGGCTTCTGGCGAAACAAATATCGTCCGAAAGGAGGAGGAGAAACGGACGAAATATCGAGATTCACTCTTCGAACTCCGCAGGCTCTACCCAGACCATTCTGTAAAAATGGTTGTTCTGATAATAGGTTCCCTTGGCGGTGAGACGAATTCATCACTCTCGAACCTAAAAATCATACCGGCATGTAGAAAGATGTCAGAAATTATAGCCGGAAGAATGTAGAAGGCTGTCAGACTCGGTTCATTACGTCTGCTCAGGGCACACGATTCCCGGACCCAATAGCTGCATACACCATAGTTTGGGGAGTGGTTATTGGGGTGATGATGTTGCCAGCACGCCCTCCCAATGTATCGGAGCATCGGAGACAGAATCCGACTTGAGAATTTTAATTCAAATCAAATAATAATAATGATAATACTTTTTTTAAGACATGCATAAATACGTGTAGAATTTTTCAGAAGTTGGAGCTAAAACTGAATACTAGGGAAAAAAAATCTTGGAAGCTGACCAAATCCTTACCAACATAGTGATCAAATATTTAAAAATTCTTCCAAAGAGTGAAATCCACATTTAAGAAGGTATTTCCTGAGACATTGTTTGAATCCTTCCAAAGCAAGAGATGATTCAATGTTGGGCGGAAGCTAATTGAACAACCTCTTCCTAATTACAGTAGGTGACCTATATAAAAAGTAAGTCATTGAAAATGGCACATGCAGGTCATTTTGCTGCCTTGTGTTAAAATAATGTCCTTCTTTATTAGTCTTAAAAGAGTTTATGTTACAAGGTATAAAAACACAAAATCCAAATAAATACAAACATGGTTAAGATAAAATTTCATAAAAAAACTCCCGACAACTAGTGGTACGAGAGACGCCAGCGATACAACGAATCAATTTTTTCTGCGAGATAAACACATCATTAAAACAAGTGGATGACCTCCAAAAACAAATTCCGTATCTGAGTCGAGATTCTGCCTGAGCAAAATATAGCTTAATTAATTGTTTCTCTGTCAAAACCGATTTCATGTTTCGGAGTAGGTAGCTGAAAAAGTTAAGTTTTGCAATTACTGTCTCACAATGTCTCCTCCAATTTAAATTCTCATCAATGTGTAGTCCCAGGAACCTTACACACGATACATTTTTCAAAACTTCATTATTAAAATTTAAATGAACGGTAGGCACTTGTTTTTGCCTATTATGAAAATGTATTGACTGAGTTTTTTCTGCATTTAGATGAAGTGAGTTCATGCAGAACCAGTCATACAAATTAGAAAGAACTTCATTACAACTATTTTCTAAGGAATACTTGGGTTTTTTCGAAATAAGTATGGACGTATCGTCCGCATACAACGTGAAATGTGTGGATGGGCTCACTCTGACGATGTCATTCACATATATATGAAATAATGTTGGGCCCACTACTGACCCTTGAGGAACACCTACACTGATGTCAAGATAATCCGAATTATAGGTAGTAACTAATTGCTCAGTCACCCCTGGGAGACTAACGTACTGGCAACGTGAGTGCAGATAAGATTTTATCCATTCCAGGGCAAGCCCCTGATCACATGTCTTAATTAGTTTATTCATAAGGGTGTTATGGTTTACGCAATCGAATACCCTGCTGAAATCACAAAATATACCAACAGGGCACTCGCTTGCATCAATCAAAGTGGTCAGATTTTCATAAAATGAGTGGACAGCACTGTTTGTGGATTTGTTTGCTTGAAATCCATGCTGGATATCTATTATTATGTGATTTTGTTTCAGGTAACAGTTCAGTCTCTCTAAATAGGCATATTCAAATATTTCAGAAAATATGGAGGGAATGGTTATGGGACGATAATTACTAACCTGCTTAGAATCGCCCTTTTTCAGAATTGGAACAACCTTGCCAATTTTTAGGCACTCCGGAAAATGTCCATTCGAAAACGAAAGATTTACAAGATAAGTCAAAGGAGATATTACAAAAAAGCTAAATTTTTTTAGCAAAAATGCTGGTATGTCATCAGAGCCACATGACTTTTTATTTTTGATCTTTTTTAGAAGCAGTTCGTATAATTCCATTTGCGTGAAAGGATACAATAACAATGTTTTCTACGACGCATTTGTGGGTTCATTTACAGAATCCGTTACAGAAACACCAGGTTTATTCTTCATTATATCAAGAGGAGCATTTCTAAAGAACAAATTAATAAAATTAGCAACATCTAGGGGATTATTTAGCAGGCCGTTTTCTTCTGAAAGCAATGATATATTTTGCTTTTTAATGTCATTATTTTTTGTGAATTCATTTATTATTTTCCTCGTACTTTTTGTAGTATTTTCAGATCATTCAATTATATTTTGATAATTTTTTTTTCAGTCACGCAGTTCAGGAAATGTCCTTGATAGAGCATGTAAGTTTTTCAGGTTGATTGACGATTGTCGTACATCAATATTCAC
This sequence comes from Chrysolina oricalcia, assembly GCA_944452925.2. Lineage (NCBI taxonomy): Eukaryota > Metazoa > Arthropoda > Insecta > Coleoptera > Chrysomelidae > Chrysolina > Chrysolina oricalcia. The sequence continues at coordinate 16,626,118 of OX101826.2, forward strand.
CCTCTTAGTATTTTTTGTTCTATTCTCTACAGATTGTCTCGTTATTGACGGAACATTGATATTAAAGTGAAAGGTAAAAGTGTTCATAAAATTAATAAAAGCTAAATTGGTATCCAATATGCCGTACAACTGATTCCAGCCCTCAGTCATGAGGCCACGTATAAAATCATTTATCGAACTATCAGTGAAATGTCTCGCCCGATAAAAATCCGGAGAGGCAGCCACATCGCAGTTAATTTCTACGAGAACAGTCCGATGATCTGATACAGTGTTGTCCAATACGCATGATAAACCAGGATTAGGGAAATTTACGAAAATATTATCTATAGTTGAAGCGCTGTCTCTAGTTACCCTAGTTGGCCATTTGACAAGAATTTTAATAATATTATAGGCAGACAACACATTCAACAACTTGGAATTAGCATTGTTGCGAATACCAGTATCAACATTAAAATCGCCACATCCAGCAATATAGGCATTGGGTTTAAAAATACGATTCAAGATACAATCAAGGTTCTCCAGGAATATGTCCAAATCACCTGATGGCGATCGGTGACAATTTAACACAATAAAATGATTATCATATTTATCCAGAAAAAAGCAGTAACACAATTCTGAATGCTTTTCAATATAAAATTCTTTCAAATTGATATTGTTATTATATTTTATACCTTTTCTAAGCCATATTCCTACTCCACCACCCTTTACCTCTGCATTGCGGGAATAACTACTAACTAACATAAAACCTTTAAGATAGATTTGACTACAGAATGTACGGTTTCCCACAGTTCAGTAAAACATATGATGTCAATATTCTTGAAGTTTTCAATCTCTAAACTAATTTCACAGATTTTATCGTTATTAAAACTTTGCACATTTAGTAAAAGTAAATTTGGGTTGAACATTATCTCGGGAACTGGGTGTGCTTGCGAAGGTATAAAAAATTGTTAAAACACGCATTTTTTGGCCACACTGTCGGGTCCATTGCTTTTCCAAAATTGTCTTGATAAATCCGAACCTTGAAGGAAGCATATGAGTCAGGAGCATGAATGAAGGAAGCATATGAGTCATTGGTACATGTTGGGAGTGGGGGACTCTTCAGTCCTACCATCCATTTTGTAGGACAAACGTTTTTTTGAGTACTTTATCGAATTATCTCGAGGTTCCATTGTAAAACTAACTGTTATTGATGACTTTTTTGCAGTTTATTAGCTACTACTATCGAGAATTGTCGTAGGGGCAAAAGTTGGGCGTCTCGACAAAATGAAGCTACTCAGGAAGATTCAGCCTGTTAATAATCATTTTTGAAAATATGCGAGGGGTCTATTATCTAACAGTGAGTTAGCAGTTCCACATACGCCATTCAAGGGCAAGGGGGTGGGGGCAGCCGACTTCCCCCCTGGATGTCAGCCTTTTTAGTCTGCACACGAACTTTTCGTACGGTAAACAGTAAGGTTATAATAGTATTTTTAAGTTCGTGATTGATTTTCCTGTGTGTTATTTGTTGGTGCTATTGCACAAACATAGTGAAGTCATAGCCATCCGGAATTGTTTCAATGTTAAATTCTCAAGCAATGTCGTGGATAAATCCGATAATGGAAGTCCGCAAGAGAGAAAAAATTAGTCAACTAATGAGGAGGTAGAGGGAGGAGACTTGGGAAACTATACAGGGTGTGAAGACTTGAGTACGTTAAAATATTCAAATGACGTATTCCAAACACAATTATAAGAAAAAAAGTCTTTATAAACTTGTGTCCGGAAATGCTTCGTTTCGGAAATACAGGGTGTTGAAATTGATTTTTTTTGTTCGTTTTATAAAAATAACTTTTGCAAAAAATAAACTTTTTGCACAAAATTTGGTACCCGGAGTTTTTTTGAAATTTGAAATCATAAATCCGTATTAATTTTCATGTAACATCTAGAGGGCGCTGCGTACGCTGTCATTATTTATTTCAAATTGCCCTAACATTTTTGACAGTAAACTTTTGGTACTTTTCAATTCCCATACAATTTTCAACTAAAAAAGGTACACTTCCTCAACAACGCTGGGGGGATCGTTTGTGAGATATTTACAATTTTCTATATCGATGCATTTTACGTAGCTTCTAGGGTGCTAAGTGAAGTTGCTGAGAACATTACGAAAACCAAGTATGTGGTAGATCTCGTCAAAATAAACAACTTTTCTACCATAAAATGTTTTTCGAAATACAAATTGTTGAAATTTTTTGAAACATGGTTGGTTTTTGTCATACGTTTTTTGCAATTTTAGTTATTTTCATCAAACTTTATACGCAGTATACCTGTACAGACTTTTTCTAAACTGCTTAATCAATCCAAATTAAAAGAAGAATTGCTTGGTTCAATTATTCAATTCGAAAGTGCTACATTTCGGAGTTTGTAAAAAAACAATTCGGAGAAGTACTATGTTATTTATTAGGCAATTAAACATATAAAAATTGAACGAATCAACTATTACAAAAACTGTCCAAAGTGACGACCCCCAACAGTTATCTCTCTCCTCATCAAAGAATATCGCACCCGTTGAAAAATGCCAGGAGTGTTTCTTATTGTTTCGCAGCAAGCTATAATGCGATGCCTCAACATTTTCTCGTTCTCAATGGGGCTAGCATAAATAGTGATTTTAGGTGTTCCCAAAAGAAAAAATCGAACGGGTTGAGGACCAGTGACCTCGGGGGCCAATGCTGAGGGCCACCTCTGCCAATCCATGGTTGGGGATATGCCACGACTAAGACATTTTTTGCTACCAGACTAAAATGAGCAGGTGCTCCATTGTGCATAAACCAAGAGTGATTTCGGAGACCAATGTGAATATCTTCCATAAGCTGGGGAACCTCGTGTTCTAAAACATGTTGGTACGCATTTCCATTCAAACGTAATGTGAGAAAAAATGGCCCAATTAAATAAACCCCAATTATGCGTACCTATACATTAAAAGAGAATCTGTCTTGGAAATAAGTTTCCGTTATCGCATGTGGGTTATCTTCCGCCCAGATGTGTTTGTTATTGAAGTTCATGATACCATTTTTCGAAAAATTAGTCTCGTCTGTGAAGAGGATTTTCGATAAAATCTGGGGATGTTGTTCAACTTTTCTTGGAAGCCATTGAATAAATTCGATTCGTGGTTGTAAATCACGTAGCGTTAGTGCCTGGACACGCTGAATATGATAAAGATATAATTGCTGTTCCTTTAAAATTCTGTAAATGGTCATGTGACTCACATTTGAAGTTTGACTAATTTTTCTTGTACTTGTCTCTGGATATTCACTAATTGCTTCGAAGACCGCCTCCTACAATTTCACAGTTATTGTAGTCCATGGCCGTCCATCTGCGGATTTTTTTTGAAAGCTTCAGATTCGGAAAGTCGCCAGAAAAGATTCGCAAATGTCGCTGCACAAGGAGTCACGCGTTGGGAATACCTTTCCTGATAGAAGCAGCGTCTGGCCTCGGTTGAATTTCCGTCAGCCAAGCCGTATGCAAAAACCACGTAAGCCATTTCAGCATTCGTAAAGTCGGGCATGGTACCAAAAAATCCCTTTATAAACTCCGAACTGTGAATTTGTCAATGCATAATTGAAAATGTGACAGCGGACTTCTATTTTAATAAACAAACGTTCACAGCCTACGCGATTTGATTAACTCAATTTGCAAGCGGAGAGTGATAAAAAGCGTTGAAATCAAATTTGGCTATACTGATTGAGCAGTTTGACAATGCTCGGTTTAGAAGAAGTCTGTCCGGGTATACTGCGTATAAAGTTTGATGAAAATAACAAAAATTGCAAAAAACTTATGACAAAACCAGCTACGCTTTGCAAAATTTCAACAATCTGTATATCGAAAACGAAACATTTTTACATAAACATTTCAGAGCAAAAACGATGTTCATTTTGACGAGATCTTCCACATACTTGGTTTTTGTAATGTTCTCAGCAACTTCACTTAGCGCCCTGGGAGCCATGTAATATGCATCGATATAGAAAATTGTAAATATCTCGAAAACGATCACCCCCAGCGTTGTTGAGGAAGTGTACCTTTTTTACTTGGAAAGGGTGTGGGAATTGAAAAGTTTCAAAAGTTTACTGTCAACAATTTTAGGGCAATTTGAAATAAATAATGACAACGTACGCAGCGCCCTCTAGATGATACATGAAAAGTAATACGAAATTATGATTTCCCACGTCAAAAATAATCCAGGTATCAAATTTTGTGCAAATAACTGAGTTTTTGCAAAAGTAAACTAAAAAAAAAACGAACAAAATAATTCAATTTCAACACCCTGTATCTCCGAAACGAACCATTTCTGGACACAAGTTTATATGGACCTTTTTTCATGAAATTATCTCAGCAATACGTCACTCGAATATTTTAACGTACTTGAGTTACACCCTGTAGAGGTTTGCAACTAGTGAGCTATTTACAAGAATATGTATTCCTATCTAGTCCATGTATCACTATAGATAATTATAATTTAAAAAAGGATGTTTTCCAAAATGGAAGAATCTTTAGGCGTGATTGATTGAGCAGTTATGAGTGGATTGCGTATGTTGGGTACTTTTGAATCCAGTCTATAATGTGCAAAAGAGCCGTTGTACATATCCAAAATTTATCTTCAAGAGAGTCTTTAGGTATGACGATCTTTCGGTTTTCAAACTCACCTTCATCAATTTCAGCTTCCAAGCAATCCTGTTCAAATTTGAGATTTTTTGTATTTTCTGCAACTTTCTTTGAGACAATCTGAAATCATAATTGTCATTAGTCATACGCATGAAACATTAAAGAATTAAACTCACAGATGTACCTACTGCTTCCACTTCTGTCATGTACTTTTTGAAGAGAACTCCAATAGGTGAGAACTCCCAGATCCATTGAGGATGGTACCATATTCTGAATATCCTGCAGTTAACCAGTTCTAGGACTCTGGAAAAAGGTTTATGATATTTTAATTGTGAGGAGATTCAACCCTTCGGCAATCAAAAGTACACTGAGAAAATTGTTTAAAATTTGCAATGTATTTTCAATGCTTAGAGTGGAACATAATTTCAGATTCATGGGAATCTTACTTCTATCGTTCAATTTTTAAACCACAAGATGTATCTATACGCACTTGAAACGATATTTTATTCAGCGCGTGAAATTTCCTTCGATATACTGAAAATAATTGTGTGAATATCCCTCGACTATGAGAACATCCATCTGCAACTGGAATGTACATCCGTCTTGGCGTAAATTTTCGCGTTGGTTGTAAAATTACGCACCTACAGGGTAAAGTCAGCTCCTACACGTTCCTGTTCATTATTTTTTGTGACCAACTGAGTTATTGAGGTAGGTATTGCAAGTAATAAGTAATGAGTGTATTTTGTGCATTGCATCACCAATACAAGGTAAGTAAACTTTATTAAAATCATTACATGATATTTACGAGATTGCATTCAGGTTTTTTCTTCATGATATCTAAATATCTAATGAAATATAACCTTAAAATCACGATGTGTTTTGTGGGAAACACTGATATCATATGTTGAATTGAGTACCTACACATGAAAAATTACTTAATCGCATCAAAACTTTTGATTTCGAAAGTTTATTATATGTTTTGAAACGTGTAACTTTCGATTAATAATACCCAAATTATGGACAAACCAATAAATTTCTCGGTAGTTTTTTTTTAACATATACTTGCTTTTTTTAGAAAATTTTGGCTGTTGCTGAGTTTATTTGTGAGACTTGCACCCAAAAATTCGAATTCTCAAAAAAAACCAACGTGCACCAAAAACTCCACAAGTACTTGTTCCATCATTGTAAAACGACATTTTCCCGACTAGAAAGCATCTAGCTGTAGAATAATGTCCATATTCTAAGATAATTTAAATTGAATTTTATTGGTCTCGGTCCTAACTGTTTCAAGAATTAACAAGACGATGAAAGCCTTTGGCTTGTTGTATGATACCACTTTTTTTGTTTTTAGGACAATCGCACTGAATAGGAAGACCAGCCCATAAATCTTCATAATATATTGATGATTAATGTTGGTTCATAATATGCAATGTATTCGAAAATGTTTTCAGTTTTTCGCTATATTGGAATTAAATATTCAGTTTATGTTTGAGATTTATTTTTATTTCCAATTATTAAAGAGAACTGTACATAATTGACCGTAATATCGTAAGATAATGAAGACAATGACAGAATCTGTTTATACTTATAAACCATAGAATTTTTGTTTTACGACTGAACGCCACAGATTCAATAATTGTTTTCTAGTACCTACATGAAGTGTGCTAGACGATTCTCACCCAGATAATACAGATTCAATATGTCTGTCACTCAGCCAGAGTGGTTAATAAAGGTATAGAAGTGGATGGAAAAATGTTGAGGATTTTGGAAACGTTGAGCAATATATCTCCATTTCACCAAAACACTTTATTGCTATAAACACACATCTGGAGACTATTATTTGTTTTTACGAATTTTGTTTTTACGAAACTCCCAGGTTTTCGGAGAAAACCCCTCAAAAGCAGAGCTTGTGCGAGCAAGGGAGATCCGGGACCTACAGTTTAAATAAAAGTGGAATCCGAACCACTTCAGCTCAGTGACACACGACCGGGGATCGAACCCGGACCGTCTGGGTGGAAGCCAAACGCTCTAACACCTCGACCACTTCGCTGTCTTCGCTATCAGTCTTGATGATGCTAGTTTTATTAAAGAAAAGTAAATTGAGTATAATATAATGAAGTGCTTTGGTGACCTGGAAACAAATTTCTCAAATTGATGGATACATCTACTGTGTGGTAAATAAAAGACAAAATGTACCAATGAAAAAATATACATGGAGGTCCTAAAGTAATGGATATATTAATTTTCTACGTTATTATCCATTTTCAACAAAACTCCTGGACAACATCAATTCATTTTTTCAAAAAGATACTCTGTGACTAAGAAAAATCGACGCTCCTTCACCCCCCTCAAAGTGGCAGCCAACACCCCCCAATTTTTTTAAATCAAATAAGCGGTCAAGTGATACCTTATTTCGAAGAGTATTCAATTGTCTATACAGCCGTGTATCACGTATGACAAACATTAGTTGGTGAATAAACCAAAAAAAATAAGGGATGTATTGAATATACAGCGAATTCAATAGTATTCGTGGTAATTTTCAACATTTTGAAAATAAATTTTGTTATGACGCAAAAATTCAATAGAATAGACATGGCTGTATAGACAATTGAATACCCTTGACCACTTGACCCCCTATTTCATTATAAAAAATTGGTGGGGTGGCTGTCACTTTGAGGAGAGTGGAAGAGGGGCATTTTTTAATGTCACAGAGTGTCTTTTCGAAAACATAAATCGATGTATTTCAGGGTTCTTCTTGAATATGTCCGTTAATTTAGGACCTCACTGAATAAAGTCATGATGATGAAATCCCACATTATGAAATTCTATAGCAAATTCACATCGGAGTGTATTTTTCTAATTAGAAAATCAAACCGTAATATTACAATGTAAAACTCTAGTGCAAGTTTTTGTTGCGAAGTAATATAACAATGTAATGTTCTATCGTAAAATTATGAAGAAGTGCACAGCGTTATTCAGAGTAAATATCCAAGGTGATATTACACGTGCTTTGCAAAATTCCACTCGAAGGTATATTCCCGTTAAAACGGGCGGTAATTAAATTGCCGCTAGTGGAAGCGGAAAAAATTCTCCCAGTGTAGAATTTCCTAACAGTATCCAATAAGATATTCGCCTAAGGTTGCTCACAATCGACTATATCGTCGAATTTCATTTAGAGTCCATATGCTGAATGATCTGTGGTATTGTAAAGAGAAACATTCTCAATTGAAAATTGAACCAATACACGACTCCTCTGGAAATGGAAAAAACCTACTATGAATTAAAGTAATTTTTTTGCAATATCTAACAGAAAACAATACTTTCCCGGCTAAAGTCACGCTGGGCATTGAACTACATCTGATAGATTTCGAGAAAGACCCTATATAACTTGAAAGAAAAAATCTGAAAGTGAAAATTTGCATTTTCATTCAGATAGTTGATTATTCATTGAATGTCCAGTTTCCATTGGAGATTCTTATCTATGAATGAGATAAGGGAGAATGTTATTCAGAAGTATCACTCACAGAAAATCGCTCATTTCATTGATGCGTGAATTGCATCTCTTTCGCTAGGCCTCCAATACATTTTGGTCAACAGAAATCTATTTCACTCTTCTAAGATCATCAGGGAGGTCGGAAGAAATGGAAAACATACTCTTCAGAAGCACACTGGGGGAATTTTTTCCGCTCCCAGTAGCGGCAATTTAATTACCGCCCGTTTTGGCGGGAATTTACATTCGAGTGGAATTTTGCATATCACGTGTTACATCACCTTGGATATTTACTCTGAATAACTGACAGCGCTTTTTCGATGTAACTTTACATTGTAACATAATTTTACGATGGAACTTTACATTGTGACATAATTTTGTAATATTACGGTGTAATTTCCTAACGTGAATAATTTGCACTGGAATTTCACATTGCAATTTTACGGTGTAATTTTCTAACGTGAATAATTTGCACTGGAATATCACATTGCAATATTACGGTTTGATTTTCTGATTTGAAAAATACGCTCCGATGTGAATTTGCTATGGAATTTCATAATGTGGGATAACATCATCATGAATTCATACAGTGAGATCCTAAAGTAACGGATAAATCAATTTTCTACCTTACTAGCCATTTTCAAGAAAAACCCTCAAATATGTCGAATTATGTTTTCGAAAAGACATTCTGTGTCATAAAAAAAATAGCCCCGCATCCACCTTCCTCAAAGTGACAGCCACCCCACCAATTTTTTTAAATGAAATAGGGAGTTAGTGATACCTCATTTCTAAGGGTATTCAATTGTCTATTTTTTTTTTAATTTCGTTGTTGCGTCATGAAAAAAAAATTCAAAATGTTAGAAAGTATATCACGAAAACTAATAAATTCGCTGTATATTCAAGGCACCTCAATTTTGTTTGGTTCATTTACTGTTATTTGTCATACGTGACAGTAGAGTTGAAAAATGTATGTGAAAAAATTAAGGTGGATTGAATATACAGCGAATTTCGTAGCATACGTGATATATAATTTTTAAATATTTTGAAAGTAATTTTTTTCATGACGCATCAACGACCTAAAAAAAAATAGGCATGGCTTAGACAATTGAGTATCCTTCGAAATGAGGTATCACTTGCTCCCCTATTTCATTTAAAAGAATTGGGGAGTGGCTGTCACTTGGAGAGGGTGAAGGAGCGGCGATTTTTTTTTCATGTTACAGAGTGTCTTTTCGAAAACATAAATTGACGTGTATGAGGGTTTTTCTTAAAAATGGCTAATAACGTATAAAATTTATTTAGCCCTTACTTTATTGTTTCATTGTATACGTATAGGTACATTTTGTGTTTTATTCAATACCCCATCGATGTATCCATTAATTTGAGAAATTTGTCTCCTCGTCACCAAAGCCCTTCATTATACTCGACTTACATTTCGCTAATAAAACTAGCATCATCAGGAGTGATAATAGTCTCCAGATGAATATTTATAGCAATGAAGTGTTTTGGTGAAGTGGAGATATAATGCCCAAATTTTTGAAGAATTCAACGTTTCCAAAATCCTCAACATTTTTCCATCCACTTCTATAACTTTATTCACCACTCTGGCTGACGGATTGAAACCGTATTCTCTGGGTGAGAATCGTCTACCGCTATTCATATACTAGACAAACAAATTGAATCTGTGGCGTTTAGTCGTAAAACTAAAATTTGATGGTTTATAAGTACCTATAAATAGATTATGTCCTTAACTTCATTATCTTACAATATTTTGGTCAATCATGTACATGTCCCTTTAATAATTGGAAATAAAAATACAATTTCAAACATAAACTGAATATTTAATTCTGATATAGAAAAAACTCCAAAAATGTACTAATAACATATTGCATATTAAAAATCAACATTAATTATTAATATATAAAGAAAGATGTGTTTATCTGGTCGTCCTAATAGTCAGTGCGATTGTCCTAAAAAAAAGTGGTATTATACAACAAGCCAAAGGCTCTCCATCGTCTTGTTAATTCTAGAAACAGGACAGATACCAATGAAATTTAAATCATCATAGAGCATGGAGTTATGCAAATATCATTCAACAGCTAAATATTTTCTTTTCGGAAAAATGTCATTTGACAATGATGGAACAAATGAGACTAGTTCATTCGATTGAAGAACAATGAGAATTCTCTAGGAAAAGTAATATTTTCAAAATTCCCTAAAATATCTACGTTACTTGATATCTTTATTTTTAACTCATGATTCACGAATTACCAGTGAGGTAGAGGTATTGTCTACATACAAAATTATGAAGAGAGAAGAAATGAAGTAAAAACTTACTGTTACAAAATCTGACAAATTCTTCAGGAACCGAATCACTGCATTCTTTCTGCAATTGTTTGTCTTTGTTCCCTTAGGGTTAGTTTTCATGAAATAACTTTGAACTAATTCAAGGGTGGACATTGCCTTTTCTGGATACTTTAGGTTGAAAATGAAGAAAGATGCATATAATTGTTGGAATGCATCCAAAAATACAGGAGTACCCTCATTTATTACAATTTTTTCTATGACGACGTAATACCTTTCACGATCTACAAAACAAATAATACTATATTATGAATATTACGATATATCGTTCCAGTTGCTTTGCAAATTTCGAAGGGACAGTTTATTTCTCGGTCAGCAATAATGTGTTGAGACATATGTCTTGACAAATCTCTTTTTGATTTAATTTCATAAGGGCAATTTATAATTCCACATTTTGTGATTTCAGAAATTCTTTCATTCCCTTTAATTTCATGGTTTCTGTGAACGTGCTTGTAAAATGTTTTATGTGACTTGAACTGTTTATAACAGCCCTGTTCATGGCACTTGAATGAACATTTGGGCAAGTACTTGTGAAGTTTTTGGTGTGAGTTGTAACTTTTTAAAAATTTGAATTTTTTGGAGCAAGTGTCACAATTGAATCCAACAACAGCCAACATTCTCTAAAAAAAAAAGTAAGTATATGTAGATAAAAAACGACCGAGGAATTTATTGGTTTTCCTCATATAGGTAGATCAATCTGAAAAACACTGTAAAGTGACGCCTTTTCATTATTACGAATATGAATAAAGTCGTTTTATATAGTACAGGAGGCAGTGACAGAAAATTAGTACATATGTCTACAAAGCTATAGTTTCTTGTCAGTTTGTTGTTTCGATATAAGAAGTAATCAAAATGAGAGTCTACCACCCCAATGATGTTGCGTTTATATAGGTACAGTGAGTTTCAAAAGTTTGCACTATTCGGGAAACCTTTTTATTACCGATTTGCCAGAAAATGTTATGCTTCATAAAAATTGGTGAATTAAGGAATAGAGTAAATTGGGGTAATATGGCAACATAAAATTCAAATGCCCACATTCTAAGAACCAACGCGCCTAGCTGAAACACGATGGCTGCACGTTAGAGCTTACACAATATATGTATGTGTTCAGAGTCGCTCGATGCCATATTCACACACAGCGAAAGATTAGAAGTAAAAATGCATAGTGATACTCTATTGCCATTTTACCCCATACCATGGGTAATATGGCATCATACGATGGGTAATATGGCAACATGCTATTCTCGTAAGGAATAAAATATTTCATGAAACTGAAAAAAAAAACTTTATTTTTACAACATTACATATTATATATTACTGAATCTTATGTCTGATCTTATGTCTGATCTGGAACACAATCTGCACAATATATGTTTGATGGAGTACATATCTCGTGAACCCAATGATTACATTGCACACATTGCAACCAATCACATTTTGGTCCTTTTTTATCAAAATAGTATCCACGGCATTGTGCACAATATTCTGATTCATCGTATTCCAATTCTGATTCACCGCTCTCCATTGTAGGCACTTCTAATTCGCTTTCTGATGAACTAGTATCAGGATTAGCATCACGTCTTTTCTTTTGAGTAAATGTCTTCTTTTTTTCTTTGTTCTCTTTATCTGTCTTCTGTTTTCCTCTGTTCTCTTTATCGGCCTCATCTTTTTCCATCTTATTTTTTTTACGTTATAGCTTTGCTGCTTCCTTTTTGTCTTTAATTTCTCTTTTCTTTCGTTTCTCTGCAATTGTTTCTGGGCATGTAAGTAACTGAGCATGCTGCTTTCTCTTCTGACACCCACTTGGACCAGGTATAGCTGGAATAGGTACGATCGCTTCAAATGATACTTCGTTGTTATGAATATTATTGACCTCATCATAAGGATTATCTTCAACATTGTTGTCGGCATCATCAGGAATAACACCATCAGCATTTTGTTCTAAATTATTGTTCCTAGGAATTGTCGCGGGAGTATGCTGGATGAAAGCATGATCGGGAATTATGGTTGCATTAAATGGATGGATTCCGCAGGTTCTGAAACCCGAAACCCCGTTTTGAACCGTAGCTGCTTTACACCATGCATTGTTTAAGAGTGCTGGAAACTGTAGCCTATTCAATTTCCGACCAGGATGATTATGTATCCAGTTATTACAGGCTTGTGACCAATAGGTTTTTAAAGGTTTGAAAAACGATCTGTCTAGTGGCTGCAGCCAGTGTGTCGTATGGCTTGGTAGACACAACATGATGACATCGTTGCTTGCGGCTAAATCTTATAATTCTACATCCGAACAGTGCGACGAATGGCCATCTAAAATGAGCAATACTTTACCTGGCTCTTTTCTGGCAATAAAGTGCTCTCGAAGCCATATTTTAAAAATATCTGTTGTTACATATGCCGATTTTTCATTCATTATAACTTTACCCCCAGGAGGCAAACCATCTTCGAACTCTTGTTTTTTCTTCTTGCCTTTAAAGATACAAACGGGAGGAAGAAAATGACCTTCTGCATTAACACAGGCTATAACTGACACCGTCTCACCTTTCTCACCACTTGTAACGCAGTTTACGGTTTTGGTGCCTTTAGTGGCAATAACTTTTCCTGGGTTATTGTTAAGTTGTAGCCCTGATTCATCGATATTAAATATTTTTCTCGGGGTGTTCATTAAGTCATTATCTGTTAATGTTTTCTGCAACAGATCAAAATATCGTTCGCATTCATTCTTAGACATGCCTTGCGCTCGCGCTATAGACATTCCTTGAGCTTGGCGAATTGACAATTCAGGATGTCTTTTCATAAACGATACAAACCAGTCATACCCAGCTTGCTTTTTCTCGACATTAAAGGTATTTGAAATATTATTTTGAACCGCAAAAGAAAATGTAATTTTTTTCACATCAACTGATGTAAGTGCAAATCCATGCTTTTCCATAGTTTGGATGTATTTTACCAAACTTGCTTCATGATCTGAAGTTAGACAACTTTTGCAGCCCAATTTTTCTTTGCGGAGGTTTCCAGACCGCATTCTTCTCATCAAAGTGCGGGCAGGAACGTTATAAGTACAGCTAATTTGGCGAACAGATCCTCTACCATGTCTAAGATCTTCAATGGCATTGCAAAGATCTTCTTCTGACCATAAAGCTCTAACGTTTTTCCGAACAAAAGTACGAGGCATCTGAAACAAAAAAAAGCAGGTAAGGGTAAGAGTAATACGCTCGGGGTAATACGCCGCAGTTGAAAAAATGTGACGCATAATACCCCATATTGCATCTTATGACAAATAAAATCAAAACACATATTTATCATACGTTTAACAGAGTGTTCCGCCAAAAAAGAGTAAGGTTATGAATCATTCTTTGACACACTTCTATTAAAATTGACGAAATCTGCTTAAGACTTCCTTCACCACTGTATATAACTTAACATTAGAAACTATTTTACACGGTGCTTACCTTTATATCGACGTCACTCACTAAAAAACTAATGGTTTCGATTTGCGAATGATTCACGCTTGTTTTCTGTCTGACACAAATATGGATGAACGACCATTGTTGCCAAATGTTGACTTGGAACGGAAATATCAAACTGCGGCGTATTACCCAGCGCGGCATATTCCCCCAATTTACTCTACCTGAATTTGACAAATCAAAATTCTAAATTTCCGAACGGTGTACAGGAGAGAACAAAAAATAAAATTTTGATCAAGTCTAAACTACCCTGGCTGTGATTTCAAATTTGAACACTATTTTCGATGTTATTTCAATTTTCCACAGCTTCTTTGAATACAATTTATTGATAATGTCAAAAATAAAGATAATTTATACTTTATCAAAATTCCTATTTTTTGTTCTCCCCTGTACAATGTTTGGAAACTTAAAATGTTGATAACACATATGAAATTATTCTGCAATGCACCAATTTTCATGAGGAATAAAATTTTCTGACAAATCGATAATAAAAAATTTACCGAATGGTTCAAACTTTTGAAACTCACTGTATATGAACGCAACATCATTGAAATGGTAGACTCTCATTTTGTTCACTTGTTACATCGAAACAACAACCTGACAAAAAACTAGCTTCGTAGAAATATGTGCAAATTTTCTGTCGCTGCTTCCCGGGCTAATAAATTAGGATTTTTAAATTGAAAGTTACACGTTTCAAAATATATCACCATTCGAAATCAAAAATTTTCATGTGATTAAGTCATTTTTCATATGTAGGTACCAAACTCAACACATCCTATCGGTGTTTTCCACAAAACGTATCATGATTTTAAGGTTACGTTTCTTAATTTCATCAGACAATTACATATTATACAGAAGAAACCTGAATGCAATTTAGTATATATCATGTGATGATTCTAATAAAGTTCACTTACCTTTTATTGACGATGCAATGCACAATATAAACTTTTTATTTATTCCTTGCTATAATTAGCTTAACTGAGCTTCAACGGCACCAACAAGAAATACAAGAATGAAATAAACAGGAACGTGTAGGGGTTGACTTTACGCTGTGGATGCGTAATTATGGCAACCAACGCGGAAATTTACGCCAAGACGGATGTACATTTCAGTTGGAGGTGGATGTTCCCCTAGTCGAGGGATATTCGCACAACTATTTTCAGTATATGGAAGGAAATCTTACGCGCTAAATGAAATATCATTTCAATTGCGTATAGATACATTTTGCAGTTTAAAATTTGAACGATAGAAGTAAAATTCTCATGAATCTGAAATAAAATTCCACTCTAAGCATTGAAAATACATTGCAAATTTAAAACAATTTTCTCAGTGCAATTTCACGCTGTAATGATGGAGTTGTTAGACCATTACTTGTGCGGTGACACTTTGAAAATATTTTTCTGACATTAAACCTGTCGTGGGTATGGCATGTTGATTTTATTTAAAATATGAACTGGATTTTCATGAAGTCAGTTGTGGGGTTATTTGCGACTGAATGTTAGAATTAAGTCGGTATTTTCCATCGTACAAGATAACCTCTCTTGGAAGGCATTCATGTTGTAAAGAGAAACATTCTCAATTGAAAATTGAACCAATACCTATTTACTTATTTATAACTTCAATTTATCGTAGGTTTTTTCCATTTCCAGAGGAGTCATGTATTGGTTCAATAAATCAATTGAGAATGCTTCTCTTTACAACATGAATCCCTTCCAAGAGAGGTTATCTTGTTCGATGGAAAATAGCGACTGAATTCCAACTTTCAGTAGTAGATGATTCCACAACTGACACTAGGCAGAACACTAACATTCATGTAGGTACGCATAGCCTGATAACCTCCAACCCAAATGGTCAGACTAAACGAAATGGTGAAAAGGAAGTCGTATTCACAGGTGCCGCCACCTGCTTTGATTGCTCATTGGTTGAATGTATTACGTGGCACGGGAAGTGATATCTACCAAGGAATTATATTTTTGTATCAAGAGGATTATGTTTCACAATGAGTTAATGTGAGTGTTTTCTAGGATGAAGACTAGAATGTTTTTACTGCAAGCAAGTTCATTTCAAGAGAATTTGTATATAACTTCGAATTGAGAGTATGGTCATGAATTAGAAATAATTATTCTGCTCAGAAGATTATTCTATTCAAGAGTATGTATATTTTTGATTGATGAGATCTTTTTTATCTGTGCATGTATTATTAATTGAAATATTTCTAGAGAACTGTCAAGAACATATTATATAATTTTGATATGTAAATAGGCAGCTGTATCGATATTTGCATTCAATTTGGAAGATATTTTGAAACACAGTCGATAACTTTTGAAAATTGGATGCAATGGGTTTGTAATTCAGTAATGTCACCAGCTTACCGTAAAATTTTCCGTGCGGAAAAAACCCATTTTTAGTATGCTAAGTAGGCATGTAAATAAAGTGTTTCCAGATAGGTTTAATGAAGAGTATTTTACTAGACCCAGCTGTTTACATCCAGGGACCCTATGTTTGAGTTCACTCGATGCAATATCGCATGCGATTTTTGCAATTTATCGGATACCCCAAAAATGGTATGTTCGAATATCACCAGCGATAATTATCGACCATAAAGCAACGAGCGGATATTTAGCATGCGATAAGAATTATCGATCGGAAAAATTGACTTAAATCCTAACCTCGATAATAATCCATTGTTTACATTTTACATTGCAATGATCGATATAGCAGAAGTAGTAGACGATGCTGCTGGAGCAGCAGAACAGCGAAGGCCCTTCTACCCTCGTATGAATGCATTGAAACTTTGAGATAGACAATTTGTTAGAATGCTTCGTTTATCAAAAGTATTAATTCGTGAGTTGATTCGAATAGTGTCTCCCTAGAGGAGGGAAGTAGATAGTCAGCTATAAATATTGAGACAAAAATAAGATACCTTCAGTCTAAATAGGCAGGTAAATGTGATTTATAATAAAACATGCTTATATGAATGTTTTAATGAGTCTTGGATTCCTCGCAAGTGGCAGCTATACCAGCTAGACTCAGCTTCCAATATACACGTAGCATTCAGAAAATCATGTTTCAATGTGTCTTGATGCTTTAAATCAACCAGATATTTTTAATCGATTGATTAGTAAAACAACACAAGAAATACAAGCAGAACAGTTGTCAACGTGACGCGCCACGTCATGTGATTTAAATACCTTTAAGCTAATGGTTGAATTCGTGACCCAGACCCAAGCTAAGACTTCCCTCACACCCTTGGAAACCGACCAACTCTGTATCGCATTCAGTTCGGGAATAGCGTATCGAACGAGAACAGTATCACATGCGAATTTTTGGTGATGTAAATATCACGTTCGAAATTTATCGCGCGAACTCAAACATAGGGTCCCCTGGTCTATAGTCGTAAATGTTCACAATCTGTAGTCGTGATATCGAGTTGGGCGTTGTCACATCTCATAGGTGGTAAGTCTTTATCATAGACAAATTTGTGTCACTATACGTATTCCATTTGATAATAATCAAAGAATGAAGAAGGAGGATGGTGACATTATCATGCAACTTAAACCTGTATCACTTACATGTTTCAAAATCAAAATTTTCAAAAAAAATCATTACTTGCGACTTCAGATGGTTGTGAAGCGTTTGTTATGTCTGGTCGTTTGTCAACTCGGTTGAATATCAATGTTTATATTTTCCACAAAATGAACTTCTGACAGTTCTGTCATATTCTGTCATTGCTTTTTTGTGAGATTATTGTTGAAATAGTTATTTAATCAACTAGTGTAATAATTATATCTTTACGCGTGAGCGAAGCGTGCGCCTCAATTTTCGAGATCATTAATCGCATTTTAATATAAGAATTGAAAACAATATTTTTCCGTCTACCTCACTCTTGTTGAAATAAAATAATTCAAATTTTTTTCTGACAATAAATATAAAGATGCTACTTTAGCAGTTTCCGCAACATCAGGCAAAATACATTTATCGTCACTATCAATTTTAGCGTCCATACCATCTGAATTCATTTATGTTTGGTTGCCTATGCAACAATCATTCATTCATAGAGAAATCGACAATCAATGACTAATCGTTCACTAATAGGAATCATTTATAGACGATTTTTCGAAATAACAAATCGTTCATTAACGTCCCCTATTAATGGACGAATTCATTTGCATTGAAGAACATTAAACAGACACGTTAATTTACATTTACATTTACATTTACATTTACATTTACATTTACATTTACATTTACATTTACATTTACATTTACATTTACATTTACATTTACATTTACATTTACATTTACATTTACATTTACATTTACATTTACATTTACATTTACATTTACATTTACATTTACATTTACATTTACATTTACATTTACATTTACATTTACATTTACATTTACATTTACATTTACATTTACATTTACATTTACATTTACATTTACATTTACATTTACATTTACATTTACATTTACATTTACATTTACATTTACATTTACATTTACATTTACATTTACATTTACATTTACATTTACATTTACATTTACATTTACATTTACATTTACATTTACATTTACATTTACATTTACATTTACATTTACATTTACATTTACATTTACATTTACATTTACATTTACATTTACATTTACATTTACATTTACATTTACATTTACATTTACATTTACATTTACATTTACATTTACATTTACATTTACATTTACATTTACATTTACATTTACATTTACATTTACATTTACATTTACATTTACATTTACATTTACATTTACATTTACATTTACATTTACATTTACATTTACATTTACATTTACATTTACATTTACATTTACATTTACATTTACATTTACATTTACATTTACATTTACATTTACATTTACATTTACATTTACATTTACATTTACATTTACATTTACATTTACATTTACATTTACATTTACATTTACATTTACATTTACATTTACATTTACATTTACATTTACATTTACATTTACATTTACATTTACATTTACATTTACATTTACATTTACATTTACATTTACATTTACATTTACATTTACATTTACATTTACATTTACATTTACATTTACATTTACATTTACATTTACATTTACATTTACATTTACATTTACATTTACATTTACATTTACATTTACATTTACATTTACATTTACATTTACATTTACATTTACATTTACATTTACATTTACATTTACATTTACATTTACATTTACATTTACATTTACATTTACATTTACATTTACATTTACATTTACATTTACATTTACATTTACATTTACATTTACATTTACATTTACATTTACATTTACATTTACATTTACATTTACATTTACATTTACATTTACATTTACATTTACATTTACATTTACATTTACATTTACATTTACATTTACATTTACATTTACATTTACATTTACATTTACATTTACATTTACATTTACATTTACATTTACATTTACATTTACATTTACATTTACATTTACATTTACATTTACATTTACATTTACATTTACATTTACATTTACATTTACATTTACATTTACATTTACATTTACATTTACATTTACATTTACATTTACATTTACATTTACATTTACATTTACATTTACATTTACATTTACATTTACATTTACATTTACATTTACATTTACATTTACATTTACATTTACATTTACATTTACATTTACATTTACATTTACATTTACATTTACATTTACATTTACATTTACATTTACATTTACATTTACATTTACATTTACATTTACATTTACATTTACATTTACATTTACATTTACATTTACATTTACATTTACATTTACATTTACATTTACATTTACATTTACATTTACATTTACATTTACATTTACATTTACATTTACATTTACATTTACATTTACATTTACATTTACATTTACATTTACATTTACATTTACATTTACATTTACATTTACATTTACATTTACATTTACATTTACATTTACATTTACATTTACATTTACATTTACATTTACATTTACATTTACATTTACATTTACATTTACATTTACATTTACATTTACATTTACATTTACATTTACATTTACATTTACATTTACATTTACATTTACATTTACATTTACATTTACATTTACATTTACATTTACATTTACATTTACATTTACATTTACATTTACATTTACATTTACATTTACATTTACATTTACATTTACATTTACATTTACATTTACATTTACATTTACATTTACATTTACATTTACATTTACATTTACATTTACATTTACATTTACATTTACATTTACATTTACATTTACATTTACATTTACATTTACATTTACATTTACATTTACATTTACATTTACATTTACATTTACATTTACATTTACATTTACATTTACATTTACATTTACATTTACATTTACATTTACATTTACATTTACATTTACATTTACATTTACATTTACATTTACATTTACATTTACATTTACATTTACATTTACATTTACATTTACATTTACATTTACATTTACATTTACATTTACATTTACATTTACATTTACATTTACATTTACATTTACATTTACATTTACATTTACATTTACATTTACATTTACATTTACATTTACATTTACATTTACATTTACATTTACATTTACATTTACATTCACATTCACATTCACATTCACATTCACATTCACATTCACATTCACATTCACATTCACATTCACATTCACATTCACATTCACATTCACATTCACATTCACATTCACATTCACATTCACATTCACATTCACATTCACATTCACATTCACATTCACATTCACATTCACATTCACATTCACATTCACATTCACATTTACATTTACATTTACATTTACATTTACATTTACATTTACATTTACATTTACATTTACATTTACATTTACATTTACATTTACATTTACATTTACATTTACATTTACATTTACATTTACATTTACATTTACATTTACATTTACATTTACATTTACATTTACATTTACATTTACATTTACATTTACATTTACATTTACATTTACATTTACATTTACATTTACATTTACATTTACATTTACATTTACATTTACATTTACATTTACATTTACATTTACATTTACATTTACATTTACATTTACATTTACATTTACATTTACATTTACATTTACATTTACATTTACATTTACATTTACATTTACATTTACATTTACATTTACATTTACATTTACATTTACATTTACATTTACATTTACATTTACATTTACATTTACATTTACATTTACATTTACATTTACATTTACATTTACATTTACATTTACATTTACATTTACATTTACATTTACATTTACATTTACATTTACATTTACATTTACATTTACATTTACATTTACATTTACATTTACATTTACATTTACATTTACATTTACATTTACATTTACATTTACATTTACATTTACATTTACATTTACATTTACATTTACATTTACATTTACATTTACATTTACATTTACATTTACATTTACATTTACATTTACATTTACATTTACATTTACATTTACATTTACATTTACATTTACATTTACATTTACATTTACATTTACATTTACATTTACATTTACATTTACATTTACATTTACATTTACAGGTGTATACAATTAGAATTACAATTAATTATACATATAAGATTATTTCTGAATGAAACGGAGAATCTCTTTTTCGAATTGTTTGAATGTTAGAAAAAATATATCTACACTAGGAAAATTATTAACACTTCTAGATATAGTGGTTATGGGAAAATGAAAATGATGCAATGTATTGGAAACCGGGATATGAAACGTGCTACAGAATCTAGTTGAAACACGCGGCACACTGAATAGCATCTGAGACAATATAGATAAACAATCTATTTGTTCATGTATTATTTTAAATTCAAAACACATATCTCTGCTTTCCCTAGATTTTTTCAGAGATATCATTTGAAACTCGTCCAACAATGTGTCATAGCTATAACCTGTCTCGGGATAAACACCATGTTTTTTGAAATATGCATATTTCCAAAAAAAATTTGAACATTTTCTATACTAGATATATGATTCATATGAGACGGATTCCAAACTATACTGAAGTACTCTAATTTACTCCTGATCAGTGTAAAATAAATAGTTTTCAAGGAATCAAAGGTTCTAAATTCCACCATCCAGTACATAGTTGAATGTTACTGATAGGATTTTACGTGTGAATGTCATTATTTTACATTTATTTGCATTTATGTACAATTTTATATGAATAAACCAATTAGTCAAAAAATTCAAGTCTTTCTGCAATGCGAAACAGCCTTCTTCATTTTGAATTTCACGATATATCTTCATATGATCTGCAAATAGCAATTTGTGAGAAGTGATGTCATCGGCTATGTCATTTATATATAGAATGAATAATAACGGTCCAAGATTAGACCCTTGTGGGACACCCGAAGTTTCTACAAAGCAGGAGGGTTTTATACCATTACATTGAACATAACAACATCGGTCGGATAAATACGATTTCAGGTGCAACTGAATATTGGATGATATGCCAAACTTTGACAGTTTCTTCAGCATCTGCTGATGTGATACTCGATCAAACGCCTTGCTGAAGTCTATGTAGATGAAGTCAACGTATCAAGTACGAGGATATATTAAAAAATTCTTAGCCTACTATTATAGAACCAAACAAAATTTCAATGTCAAAATATTTTATTACTCAACATATTCTCCTCTTAATTGGATACATTTATTACAGCGAACCTGCAACGTCTCTAGACCTTTCAAAATAAATATTTCTTCTTGCTCTGCAAACCAGACCTCCACGGCTTTTATTACCTCCTCGTTGGAAGAAAATTTACGACCTTTCAAACTTTTTTTCAGTTGAGGAAAGAGATAATAGACGTACGGAGCCAAATCTGGTGAATAAGGGAGGTGTTCTAGTAATTCAAACCCTAAATCACGAATTTTTTGCATGGCAAGATTTGTGTGCAGGGGCGTTATCCTGCAAGAACAAAACATATTTGGAAAACTTTCCGCGTTTTCTCTCTTTAATTTTCTCCCGTAGAGTGGTCAGTAATGTCGAATAGTAATCTCCAGTTATTGTTCTACCCTTATCCAAAAAATCAATAATGATTACTCCATGGCAATCCAAAAAAACTGAAGCAAGAACTTTTCCAGCAGATTTTTGGACACGACACTGTTTAGGTCTTGGAGAACCGGAGTGTCGCCATTCCATCGATTGTTGCTTTGTTTCTGGATCGTAGAAATGTATCCAAGTCTCATCCATAGTAACAATTCGGTTTAAGAAGTCTACATCGTTTTTAAATCGAGCACAGATCGAACGCGATGTTACTACCCTTGCACGCTTTTGGTCAACATTCAAACATTTGAGGAACTATTTTGCAGCAGTTTTTCTCATGTCCAAATTTACGTGAACTTTATGATGAACGCGTTCGTATGAAATATTCAGTGCTATAGATATCCGTTTCAGCCCAATTCGACGGTCTGTTAAAATAATGTCATGAACTGCATCGATATTTTCGGGGACACACAGAAACTGGCCTTCCCGATCAGTCATCATCTTCAATAGAAAATTTACCTCTTTTGAAGCTTGCAGTCCAATTTTTCACGGTCGCATACGAAGGACATTGTTCACCAGGGTATTAAACATATCTTCGTAAATCTGCTTACCTCTTAACCCTTTTAAATACAGGTACTTGATGATGGCTCGATACTACAATTTTTTGATTTTCACAATTTCGATAAACATATTTTTTCTTTCAATTTATTGCGTAACTCTGGTTTACTTTTTTGACGTCAAACTTTACACTAACACTTCTAATAAGTTATTGTTCTTTGCTATGGTAACGCAATATTTTGGTTATGCAGGGAACTGGTCTAGGCTAACTAGATATCAATACATCCTCGTACATCAGAAACAAACTGAGTAAAAACACAGAGATTAGTTGCAGTACTACGTGCTATGATAAAACCATGTTGAAAATTGGATAGTGAGGAACGAACATGGTTATAAATCATGTCTGATAATTTCCAGTATTTTGGAAAACACTGATATTAATGTGATAGGTCTGTAATTTTCAACATTTGTTACCTTTCCAGACTTGAATACAGGACATACTTTCGACAATTTCCATATTTTAGGGAAATGGCGATTTTTTATGATTGAGTTATATATAATTTCTAGCGGCGCCATAATGCAATTTATTAATGATTCAACAGTTTTGGCTGAAATTCTTCAATTTTTTTTATAGCTTCAATAATTTGTTGAATTGTGATTGTTGTTAAATTGAAGTAAGGATAATTTATGTGATTTGGTAGGTGCGGATCACAGTTGACATCATTGTCATCTTGACTATATACACCACTGAAGTGTGTTGCAAATGTATTCACAATAGAGTATGCTGATGAATATGTCTGATTATTATAAGTCATTTGACCCAGGATGCGAGACTTATTTTTTTTGAATTTATATAATTCCAAAAGTCGCGCGGATAACATTTCAGTCTTTCTTCAGATCTGCTAATATGTATAACATATAATCAGTTGCTATTCTGGATTTGATAATTTTTCTTACATTTTTCATGCGCCCTATATAAAATTAGTATTTCGTTTTTTTGTACATTTTCAAATAGTGATTTTTTGATTTCATCTGTCTAATTAATTCTTTGCTATACCAAATTGGGTACGAATTTGATCTACATTTTGCAAGCGGTGCACACTCAGAAATTATTTTTTGAACAAAGTCTTCGAAAGTTTCACACATAGAGTCAACATCATTCTGATTGGATAAAAGTTGAGTCCAATTAATTTCACACAGTAACCGAGAAGACATCGATTCTTTTCATGCCATACCTTTTACCATTTGATGAACATTTTTTGTAGCTCCCTGTATTGTTGGACAGCTGCACCAGAAGTCCTGGGTGATGGGGATTTATGGGTACTTACGGATCTTCATCATGTTGCACAACACATGTAGATTCAGTTGAACATATCACTAAATCTAATTGCCTACCATAACCCCTACCATAACCCCGCTTCAACTGCAATTTAGTTATTAGCAGGTGGGACAGTAACAAACTAATTCGTATTCAGATTTTACAATATAGGTTACTGTCTTTTAAGAAGTTTAGCACTTTTTGTATGTCACTGTTGAGTATAGTTTTTATTTTGTCATCTAGGTTGTTCGATCTTCTTTCTTCGTAGTATAAAGTGCATTCTATCAAGAGCTATTGGACTGTAATTTGAGTAGCACATATGTCACAGATGGGGGAGGAATCTTTTTGTAAAATATGTTGATGAGTTAGGAGCGTATGTCCTAGACGGAGGCGGTTGATTATAACTTGGTCTTTTCTCCTCGTCGGGAGGGATAAATTTTCATTAACATGTTCTCTGATTTCTTTGAGTTTGCTTGCTGATTCAGACCAAATTGATTGCCAGGTGTTAGTAACGAAGCTTCTAATTGATGATTTGTGATCTGAAGATGGAAACTTGTTTAGAGAAAGTATGTCTTAATCAGAAACTGCTTTACAGGCGAGCGCGTCCTCTTTTTCGTTGCCCTTGATCCCGATATGAGAGGGTACCCAGAGGAATTTGATGTTCTACTCTTCAATTTGTAATTGCAAAAGTAATTCTTTAATTGACAAAAAAATTGGCTGAGACGGATATAGCTGTTTTAGTCCATAGATTGCACTCAGAGAGTCTGTGATGATAATAAAGTTATTTCTGGGATCTTCTTGCACATCTTGAGTGATTCCAATATGGCAGTCAATTTACCTGTGAAGATACTGCAATTTTGTGGAAGGCGTATAGAAAAACTGTGATCGTCGCATATATAAGATGCAGCATGTCCTAGTGAGATCTTAGAGGCGTCGGTGAAGACTTGGTAGAAATGATGATTGAATTCTGTTGAACTAAATCACCGAAGTTCAAAAAATCAACAAATCGCCGGATTAGTTTCGTTTGGTTACCGTTGTAGAATTCCTGTAGTTCAGAGAGATTGAAATCCCCAATAATAATGAATTTGTAGTCTTCGAGTCGAGTTAGGCGGAAATAGTGTTTTTCGAACTCATTTGTGTTTTATGTAAAGTTGCATTTCAATAGACAGAGACTCATATGATGCAGTCTTGTTGGGTTTGCAAACAATCCATGTGTTCGAACCCGAATATCAGATTCCATTCGTGAGTACCATAGGCGTTACAGTGGGTAACAATCTGTTTTCGTCGAACAAAATTAATTTAATACGTGTATTCAAACCCTTATACAGGGTGTTTCAAATTCGATTCTCACCATTGGGATCGCGGAAACCATGAGAGATACGAAGATGGTTAAATTCAGACAGAGTTGCGCATTTACCTGACTAACAATATGCTGTTGAGAAAGTTCTGAAATTCCAAGTATACCCGGAGATATACAAAAAAAAACAGAAATTTCGAAAAATGGTTTTTATTTTTTTCTGGCTTAATTTTTCAAAGGATTCGAATATTAAATGCACTTTCACGTTGACACTTTCTCCCTGCTACATAATGGTGATTACATATTTGCTATCCGCCGTTTCGTCTTCCGGCTACCATCAAAATCTCACCGAGTTTGGTTCATTTGAAAAGCCGAGGAAACAATACGGAGACAGAATTGACCAGGAAACTAAAGAAAATTTTAAAATAAAAAATTGCATCCAGGTGATCCCGAAAGGCGATTAGAATTTTGTAATTGGCTAATGAGAAGACCAGATTTTCCTGGAAAATGTAATTTGGACAGATGAATGCACTTTTACGAATTATGGGATATTCAACCGAAATAACGAACCCATTTGGAGTAAGAACAACCCTAGGCAGTTCGGAGAAATTCGACCTCGAGTGCGATTTAGTATTAACGTTTCGGCAGGAATTTACAAAGATATAATTTTGGGTCCTCATTTATTTGACGGAATTCGGAAAGGAGAAACCTGTCACCAGTTTTTAATGTCGATTTTCAAAGACTATTTGGATCTACCTTTGACTAACTATAACATCATCAGGTTTCAACATGATGGTGCTCCACCGCACACTACCATACGAGTATCTAATTACCTGACAGAGAGGTTTGGTGATAAATGGGTAGGGAATAATAAGCCGGTGAGGTGGCCGGCAAAGTCTCCAGACTCAAACGTTAAGGATACATTCCAGAGCTATGCCGAGCACTGACAAAAAGTGCGTCAAGTACTAAGCACCAAGCACTGTTGAAAAGTGCTCGGGAGTCTCGAGTACTAAGCACTTTTTTTCATGAAGTGCTCGCGATTACTAAGCACTTTCAAAAAGTTATTCGTTTCAGCGAGCACTAAGCACTAAGCACTTTTCAAAAGGGTGAGACCATTAAGGTATGGGCCTTCAATTTCGTATATTCCAGGTTCATATTGCGTTTTTGGAAACGGTTTCACTTGGAAAACTCAAATTTGGCAGGTGGACTCAGAAAGGATTGGAGTACTTATTGAATATATTGACATCGATTTGATATCGAATATTCAGATTTTTTTTGTCGGCAATTGAAGGAAATGAGTCAATACTTGCTTTTGTTTCATTTTAATAGAAATGCCCATAAAAACAGTGCCACTTTCAACTGATAGGGAATATCCAGACAATGTCGTTTGGGAGATTAATTTGATTTCCGAAATGGGCGGCGAATAGCCAAATTGAAATATAGAGCGGCGCGAAATAGTTTCTACCTTTCCAACATTCTCACTGATTTCTTCGATCGGCAGTTTTCGGATAGAAAGCACCATTGTTTAGTATATTTCCTTCATGTCAGAGCGTGCTTCCGTAAGAATGAAATAGAAATGTGATATTGATAACCATCGGTAGACGCTAGATGGGCAGAACTAGTCAGATCAAGAAAATGAAATGTCCATAGTCAGAAGCGTTAGATTTTTAAAATTTTATTATTTTCTGCTTGAAAGTAACATAATTTTCAGTGGTTAAAATCACAGAAAAGAGAAAATGAGTCAGCAAAATCTGTCATTATC
The DNA here is from genome assembly GCA_944452925.2 of Chrysolina oricalcia. Classification (NCBI taxonomy): domain Eukaryota; kingdom Metazoa; phylum Arthropoda; class Insecta; order Coleoptera; family Chrysomelidae; genus Chrysolina; species Chrysolina oricalcia. The sequence continues at coordinate 16,654,160 of OX101826.2, forward strand.
TGACGGTCTATAACTTGAAAGTCTTTTGTGGACCACGAGCCTCCTAATTGGGGCGAGAGGCGGATAGTCACGTTCAGCGGAGTATATGTATTCATTCGGTAAACTTTGATTAAAGTAACAAATCAAATATAAAATCAAAATATTGTAGAACAAAGTCGCTTTTTCCTTGTAACTACTAAACGGCTGAACCGATTTTAATGAATTTTCGGTCGTTAGATTCCTCTTGATACCGCAAGTGATACTCATTATATTAAAATTATGAAAAATCAAAATAGCGGATTTTTTGCGCCAATTAATGTGCATAATATAGGGACGCCATATGTAGCTCTTGGGGGTGGTGGTGCCGATGACTGCGTTTTATATTTCCAATAACATCCATAGATCCATATGTGGAGGCCAGCGAAGCCCCCAATAATGGATCTAATGATCAAAGCACGTTTGCACCTCAGAATACAAAAGAATTCGCGAAATCAAGACATTTCTTATAAAGTCAGTTTTAGTTTGAAAATACGTGAGAAATCCAATGTGTGACTCAGTTTTGACCACATGTTGAAAATAATAATTGCTTACCAAAAGAATGTAAAAATCTTTTGTGTGCACCTGTTAGTGTAATAAATAATCGAAATAATAGGAATAGTGCGAAGGCTGGACAGCGGTAAATTATGCGTTGAAATTGCTAAACTGACACAAAAGCTATAAAAAAAGTCGTAAATTACGGTGATTAGTGTCACATATACTCATTACAGTGATCGTTGAACGGAAAAAGTGTTCACGAAAAGGAGTATTTATGATAGCAATTAGTGTCATTGTGATCCGCGAGACGGGTAATAAAATAAGAACCATGCATTCTTATTGACTATAAAAAGCCCACGATCATCTAAGATTATTCAGTATCATTTCAGTATCCTTTCAGTATTCTTCGGTATCTAGTTAGTTCCGGGCAAAAGACATAATGTTTCGTGAATTTTAATCGTCAGTTCGCAAATCAGTTCCGGTTTTTAATTCCTAGTCGTAGGAATGAAGCGAGATTATCAACTCATCATTTTCGCAGCATCCATTCAAGTTTTCGTTTAGTAGTGTCTAGAAGAAAACACGTTTTTGATTTCAATATGTAGTTTGAGACAGTTCGTTATGAAATGGCGTATTGTTGAGGCAAATCAGAGCCTGCAACAATCTTAAGTAAAGTAATTACGGCCATATGGATCTGTGTACCCAAGTATATAGTTTATCAATCTGTTAGTTTCTGTGAAGAATAAACGTCGAGTTTTTATATCAAAAACAAAACAAGTGCTCTTCGTACCTTGGTAAAGAAAGGTGAAGTTCTACGACCACAATATTACAGTATTTCTACGCCCTTCAATGAAAATTCGCAATATCTCTGGAATACCTGAAGGCGCCGTCCCACCATAAATCGTGTTAAACCAGATTTGACACGCGACGTATCCCCCTCACATCTGGTGTATTACGTTCGATGATGTTTATCTTATGTGAGTAGGTCAATGACCATATATTCCCGTGAAGAAATATTTGTCACAGCTGTTTGTACCCATTTTGGCCTATATAATGAACTGAAGTTTCCTTTTTATATTTGTCTCAGATATTTGTTTTTGTTTTACTATCGATTCTGTTTGCATATTTCTGAAGTTTTAAAAATGACTTTTGCTCTAGACTCTTTTTGTAAGAAATTCGCTTTTACCATTTTCTTTTAATAATTGTTTTTGACTTGCACCGCGGGCGATACAAAACGAATTTACAGTTATTTTATCCGTCATCAGATATTTTCACTTTAAGATTAATTATGCCATCCTTTTCTCGTTATAAAACTCAGTAAGAGTGGCTAGTGTTTCATGTTTTTTGTTTGATATTATCTTTTGTACCATCCACCCATTTAATAGTTTAACAAGTATTGTTTTGATGCACTGTATATCTTTGCAGTGGGATTTGCATGTTGTTCACACGTTTATTCACACCGAGAATTTAAATCGTTGTTTTTGTTTTATCTTTAAATAAATTAATTTTAGTTATATCAATGTTTGACTTTTCTTTCTCCTCTCATATCAACAAGCATTCTATACTACGTGTTGTGACGAACCATAAATAAATCAGTGAAGCTTTCTTCAGCCGCTCGAAGGAGGTTTTCCCGGTACGACGACCTAACAGCGCTTATCTTTTGTTTTCGACAACTGATTAGTCTAGTGTCAAAATAGGAGTGCGCTGTCTCGTCGACGTATCGTTTCGTGTGAAGCACCATATACTGGGTGTTCCACACATAGCTGAAAGAAGGCTTAGTGCTTAGTAATCCCGAAAAGTGCTCCCGAGCACCGCAGTGCTCGGGAGCACTTTTCGGGATTACTAAGCATTAAGCCTTTTCGTAAAATGCTCGAAGCACTAAGAACTTAGCACTGAATCCAAAAAGTGCTCGGGAGCACAGTGCTTAGGAGCACTAAAATGCTTTAAGCACTTTCACGAACACTAAGCACAGTGCTGTGGGACAGCTCTGATACATTCCTATGGGGTTCACTGAAAAATAGAGTTTATGGTCAGAGGGAATATCAAAATATTGAGGACCGTCAACACAGCATTGTTAGAGAGTTCGGAAGATTGAGGAGGAGAGAAATTTTTCGTGCAGTGGATAAATATTCGAATAAGGGCACAATTCGCTATTTTCCTAAAACTCCAACTCAACATTCAGTTATACAAAAATTAGAGCCTTTAAAACATAGGAAAAATTAGAATATCTATACTCTTGTGACGTAGAATGTCTTCACTAGTTTCTAGTATTTTTTGTTGACCTAAGTTGATGGTACTGATATGAATCTGACAACAATGGAACCGCTGACATTGTTTATGTTGTTCTTGTCGTCAAATTGTTATTGGAAGATCACTTTTACAACTTGTGAAAATGAAGAAAAACTTTTTTAAAACTTGCAGTGGAAATTTGCACGTAAATTATATAATGATTCACGCATTTTTATCTCGCAATCCAAACTATTCGAGAGTGGAGATGAAAGGTATGAAAACGTTGAAGAAAGTTCTGTTTATTCGGAATTCATTCTGATGGCATGAATATTCTTCATAGGGCTGCTTGATCAGGCTATGATGTTGTGGTTTATATGCAGCTGAAAAGGTAGGGTTCTATTTGTATCAAGTGCCGAATAGTTCCTGAACACAAAGTACGAAGCACAACAACTATGGTGTCCCACTGTAGTTTTCGTTGTATTTTTCATACCCCAGAAAGAGCCTCATTATTATTATTATTAAGCAAACCATACTTTGCTGTAGCTACTATTGACGACAGTATTGATGAAATAAAAAATTGTGACTTGAATGTTGTGTAGCATCCCAAGGTAAGTTTCGGTTTATTTCCGTTTTCGAGCATACAACATACTTAGATTTTGGTAATTTTTGCTACCACTTTTTCATACTGGTTGCTCCGTCGAACCGATAAAAAGAGTCCCATATCGGTAAACGGTTATTCAAGAATCTATAGTAAATATAATATCAGTAGCCTTTTTCATCAACAGTAGGAGCTCTGACAGATCGTACATTAAAATGACATTAGTGACTTGACAATAGTCAATCGACAAATGCCTCCACGATTCCAACGTTGTCGAATAGTGTCAGTGACGAAGAATGTCTGTGGGAGAACACTTCTGAAATCCGAATTTTCATAACTAAATACAGGCGAAAAACGATATGTGAAAATGAAACAAATATATATTTCGATACATTTGAGATATGAAGATCTCAATGACACACATTTTGAAATTTAGGAAATCAGCGAATTGTGTAATTATGAACAAGGCCAGCATTCTGAGCATTTGCTGTGATTTACTTTTGTCTTTACATTTTAGTTAATTGTTGTTATTTGTCCAATGTTCTATTTTCATAGGAAAGGACACAATGTCTAATTTACCTCATACTCACCTCATTAGTTACTCTGACAGACATAACAGATCACTCAGCCACTATTGTTCAAGATGTATTGTAAAAAAACGCTGAACCAAAAGTAAATGAAAAAATAATATCAAGGCAACTCAATGAAAAAAAAATTCATTGAAAATAAAAAAACAAGAATTGGCAAAACATCATCTCATATAGTAACTTGGATACTGTAGCTAAAATATTTGTTGCACACTTACAATATAAAGCTGAGCAATGCACTAGTTATTTCAATAAAAGGAAACCAGAGGAAAAGGAAGGAATGGATATCTACATCCCTGGTCAAATCAGTGAACAAAAAAAATGTTTTATACCTAGAACTCAAAAACGATCCAAATAACTTACGACTCAAAGCAGAATACAAGAAATACAAAAGCACAATTGATAAGATAATACAAAAAACAAAAAATGAATACTATAAAAAAATAACGAAAACAAAAACAATGCTGCTAACCTTTGGCGAAACACAAATGAAATGTTCTGTGGAGTTCAAAAAAAGCTGAAAAAAATTCTGTAAAAACTGAAGATGGAAACGTGATTGATGATATGAATGAAGTTGTAGACATTTTTAATAGTACCTATATTATCACAGGAAGAAATCTTGCAAAAAAAATCAAAAGATCATCAAAACATAAATACAATGAATATATAAACAGAATATCTATATTTTTGAGTCCTACAACCCCAACAGAAGTTTTAAACGTTATAAAAGGATTTAAAAATCACAAAACACCAGGAATTGAAAATTTGAAGGGTGAAACATTAAAACTAGTGATTTTATCGCTGAACCTATAACACACATTTTCAACAAGGATGTGGAAACTGGACACTTCCCATCATGTCTAAAAGTATCGATAGTAACTCCAATATATAAAAGTGGAAGTAATGATGAAGTGGTTACCTATAGGCCAGCTTCAATAATAGCAAACCTTTGCAAAATTATAGAGAAGTTAATCAAAATCAGACTAAATTCATTCATCCAAAAACACAAAATATTATCAAAATCACAATTTGGTTTTCATGAAGGAAAATGCACCCAAAATGCCCTATTACAGTTAACTAACAGCATATACAAAGCACTAGATGAAAGCAAACCGTCAATAGGAGTCTTCATGGATTTATCGAAACATTTGACACAGTTAACCACTCCATTCTATTAACCACTCTGGAGAACATCGGAATAAGAGGGAATGCATTAAACTTATTACAATCATATTTAACAGAACTGAAACGAATTGTGAGAATCAAAAAAATACAGAGTACTGAAAAGAAAATTGAATGTGGAGTACCACAGGGAACAGTTTTAGGTCCAGTACTATTCTGTATATATGTGAACCAATTATTTTCTATATGATCATCCGGCGAAATAACTAGTTCTGCAGATGACACTGCGGTACTCTATTCTGCAGAAACCTGGCATGAGGTTAAAGAACAAGCAGAGAAGGATCTGGAAATAATCAAAGATTGGTTTCATTAAAAACTACTTTCCTTAAACTTCAAAAAAACCTTTTTCTTACCTTTTTGTTATCATAAATCTTCCTTTCCACACTTCCAATTCTTAACTATTCAAAATACATTCAGAATATCTTCAACAACAAATATAAAATATTTTGGAGTTCTAATAGACTCACATTTGAGATGGGAATTTCATATACATTATTTAGTAAAAAAATTAAGAAGCATTCTTTATAAGTTCCGCCAACTCAACAACAGATTGGACCTGAAACAGAAAAAAATTGTTTATAACAGTTTCGCACAAAGTCATTTGACATACTGCTTAATAGGATGGGGAGGGGTGTCCAAAACTTACCTACGTCCATTAAACGTGATACAGAGAAATTCCTAAAACTGATGTTGCACAAACCTCTCCGCAATAGTAGTGATAAGCTGTATGGGTAATCTGGGATGTTCGACCTAAGACTATTATGTTATAGGATACTTGTGGAATACCAATTCAAAGAGAAAGGAAAACTAAGTCGGTCGAGCCATGAGTATATCACACGTCAGAAAAATTAATATATTTGTAACGAAGTTACTAAATTCCTCAGTTTTGTGAGAAAATTATCTTGTTATCCTATCTCCGTTATTAGTATTCTTAAAAATGTCACTCATTTTCGAAAAAAATCCGTGATCTATCCTTTTGTATATAGAACCCCCAGTATATACGCACTTCAGTTATGTGAGTTATGTAAGTCACAGCCCTGAAGCTCACTGAGCGGGCGACATCAGCCCCCTCCGCCTCGATTTGAATCTCCACGGCTACCTGAACGGAATGGACCTTTACATTTACGGAAAATAAATTACAAAACTTGTTTAAATCGATAGTTGTTAGTCTGAAAAGTCAATTTAACAAAAAGTTCCATTATTTTTCTTTCATTTTAAAAAAATATCACATTTGAAAGTGTGCCGCTGAAGTCACGTTCATCGGAAATACCTCCTACCATAATCCACGTTTTGGAACAGGCAATACCGCTCTCCTTAAAAATATAACTTCTGGCATGATATAAGCCGTTGAGAAATAATCAATACATTATCACTTGATCAACTCATAAATGAAAATCCACATATTAGCTATTTTTCATCGTATTTGTAACTTTCAAATTTTCTGAACAGATCATCCTTTTGATAAAATACGAGCATTGACAACACAGCAAATCGAAATGAAAGTTTCCAATTCTCAAAAGTAATATGGAGATGTGAGGTTAATGTTTATTTTATTTACATTCAACAATCAACATTCAACTGATAAATTCGATAATAGTGTAGTGAGGTGTTATCATAAACGATTTGGTATGAATTAATTTGTGTAATTGTTCACGGTCTTTCTTGCAATGACTAAAATTTCAAATCATTCCTTGAACTCTGCTTTGAATACAATAATATCATAACGTAAAGTACTCACTTGGAAATGTTCTTCACAAAAACACATATTTCCACTTTTCACAAAAGGTTTATTCACTGTTTCGAACCACATTTTTTGACGCGCTTCATCTTTAGGTGCATAAAAAAATTGTTTATTCGAATTTGCACTGGTGTTCAGACAACCGGGTACAAAGCACATTTTCGACATGTTCAGTTATTGCAGGGATACAGGTACTGGAGATACAGGAATTAATAACAAATTTTAGAACACAAACAACAAAAGCTCTCAAAACTTCATTAACCTCAAAAAATAAATCAAGGTAGTGTTCGTTGAAGTTTAGATGTGATGGAACTGCTTCACTTGTATCAAATGGGTAGGCAAATGCGAAAGAACCCATATCAAATGACAACTGTCATACGACACATTATATTTGAATGAGAACTTGGTACACAACTTTAACAACGTTGCCAAGTTTAGTTTTGATGAATGTGACGTTATGAAACCACGTTTCTTCTGATTATAGATAAACTAGCGGTCAGAAAAAAAAAATTTAAAATCCCGAGTGATATTAGCGTATTTACTTTCTAATTTCAGTGTTACCTCATATCTCTTGGAAAGGTCCATTAGTCGATACGTTGACAGCATTCTGATTGTCACGCCGGCGCCGTGCAGAACAGTCCAGCCGCCTACGTCACAGAGTAAGTAGAATTCCCAAAATCATTTCGCGCAAGTCTGAAAGGGGCCGATGGAACGGATGGCTAGGTGAGCTAGCTATGGACAGAAGTCGACTGGAGAATTCACAGCCGTATGCACCGATGTAGTTTAAACGAGATTAAAAATTGAGCTCGATTAACTCTACATTTTTGTATGCATCGTATCGAAATACGCCTTAATCGCGATTTACTTTAATCCAAAGATTTTCGAGGTTTAAGCTTAGCAAACGAACGGGTGACAGTTGGGTTGGTTGCCAATGTAGTTCTGTGTTCCTCAATGAAAAAAGAAAAATGGAAGTTTGTTACATCCACCCTGAGTTGCAGCCACCCTGTAGTGGAGTAAGGAGAGTGACAAGAATTTTTGACATATAATTTGTGAGAGATAAACTGTAACACTTTTTCAATATATTATCATTCAATTGTAGTTAGTTCATTCCTACGACGAGTGATAACAGTTGGCGACGAGGATAATGGATTCCGAAGTTTTTGCAAAGATTTTGGAGCAGCAGAACAAAATTTTGGAAATGCTCACACAAAAAGTTAGTAACACGTCATCTAACTCCACAAAATCTGAAAACACAGAGCTCATCATCGAATCACTAGGAAGAAACATAGTCGAGTTTGTACCAGACCTCGAAAACAATATAACATTCGAATCGTGGTATAAACGGTATGAAGATCTATTCGTCTTAGATGGAAGCAAATTGGATGATGCAGCTAGAGTTCGTCTTTTACTTAGAAACTTGAATACGTCTGCTCATGAAAGATACACCAATTTCATTCTACCAGAACATCCACGAGAAATTACATTTGATAAAACAATAATGATTTTGAAGAAAATTTTTGGAAAACAATCGTCTATCTTTAGTACTCGATACAAATGTCTTCAGTTGACTAAGACGGAGTCCAATGATTTTCTCACATATGCTGGTATTGTAAACAAACACTGTGAAGATTTTCAACTCAAGAAACTCAACGAGAATCAGTTTAAATGCCTCATGTTTATCATTGGTCTGAAATCATCTCAATATTCAGACATCACAACACGTCTTTTATCAAAAATTGATGAAGATGAAAAGGATGATATTTCTTTAGAGAGTTTGGTAGATGAGTGTCATCGAATTCTAAGTTTGAAGGCTGATACAGCTCTCATTGAGCACAGAAATAGTTCCACAGTTCATGCAGTTTTTGAGAAGAAAAAATTTCCACAGACCAACAACGAAAAACCCAAGACACCTTGCTGGCAATGCGGGGAGATGCATTTCAAAAAAGACTGCAGTTTTTCAAAGCACAAGTGTGGATTATGCTCAAAAAATGGACACAAAGAAGGTTATTGTTCGTGTTTTGAGAAGAAACCAATAAAGTATAATCAAGTGAGGGAAAAAAGACCTTCAACAAATACAAAAACACCCACACAAAAAGTGTTTTTGTGAATCAAGTAAATACATCCAGAAAGTTTGTCAATCTTACAATAAATGGTGCTCAAACATCACTACAGTTTGACTCAGTATCAGACATTACGATTATTGATGAAGAAGTATGGAAACGAATTGGACAACCAGAAATCACTCCAACTCATGAAGTTGCAACCAATGCTTCAGGACAAGAGCTGAGTTCATTGGGAACAATTGACTATCAAGTAGTACTAGGTGATCAGCCAGAACCAGTCACTGTAAAATGTTTCATTACATCAATAAGTCATTTGAATATACTGGGTATAGACTGGATTGAAAAATTTGGACTTCGGGACATTCCAATAAACCAAATTTGTCAGAAAATTGATTCATCGCTTCAGATTCCAACAAAAGTATGTCTACAAAAATTGCAAGATACTTTTCCAGATGTTTTCAAAAACGGTTTGGGACATTGCACCAAATCAAAAGTGAAACTACATATCAAACCTGGAGCTAAACCAATTTTTCGACCAAAGCGTCCAGTGGCGTACAATGTTAGAGAAACAGTTGAGGAGGAGCTGAATCGCTAGGAAAATGAAGGAGCCATCACTCTTATCGATTTTTCTGATTGGGCAGCACCAATTGTCGTCTTTCGGAAACCCAATGGCAAAATCCGTATTTGCGCTGACTACTCAACAGGTCTCAATGATGCTTTAGAACCGCACTGCTATCCATTACCGGTACCAGAGGAAATATTTTCAAGGATATCCGATGGAGTTATATTCAGCAACATTGACTTACAAATCTGAAAGTCACATTTTAACTTTTCAGTATATGTGAGTGTGTGATAAGAATACGATGAAGAAATAATTGCATTCCACTTTAATCAGAACATCAAATCATTTTTACATTTTGTTAATGTAATGAAGAAAAACTAAGAAAAAGTGGCTGATCAAATTTCAGATATGTTGCCTACATTTTAGTTGTATCTGATTTGGATATACAGAAGTTTCTTTAAAACATGCTTTTTTGGTTTGTTCAAGTTTCCTCAACCTCATCTTTCCTTATTTTTGGCATCGTTCCTTATCCTATCAAAAGTACCTGCTTCTTTTCATTGACCTTTTTTTTTCAATTCCTTTTCCTTATTTTCAAATATTCCTTTGAGCGACTCTGCAAAACGATAACATAGACCACGACCACTTGCATTATATTCGTTTTCGATATTTTTCCATGCATTTTTCTCAACATTCGTTTTCTCATCTTTCAATACCGTCGGATATTTCTTAGCAACTAAATTAATATCTTCAGACCGTTCAGTCAGTTTTGTTATCAGATTCTTATAACTTTCAAATGTATCTTGTGTTAGCGCGATTCTCTTGAGATGTCAAAGTTTGATAAGATGATTTTAAAAACGTCAACTTTTACAGATTCTTGCAATGATGCCAAATTGTTGTTTGGATTAAGTAATCCGCACAATTCATATATCGGAGAATATAACTCAACCCGAAATCACTTAATCCTGTATTGAACGCAAAAACGGTGCATATGGGCATCAGTAGTGAAGCCATCGCGACAGAAGCCACCACGCCGATTCCGAGAGTTGAGTGACCAGAAGCGAACGAGTCGAGCAGAGTGCCATCGAAGGAACATATTGGTGAGCTAAGAAGGGTGAGCAGTTCTCTGAGTACAGGGTGAGCCACTGCCAATGAATTTAATGTGCTTGTAACATCTTTCATTGATAGTCGCAAACCAGATTCCCCCATACCAAGTGAGCCACTGTCAGTAGATGCAATGTGCCTGTAACATCTTCCACTGATAGTCGCAAACTAGATTATCTATACCATGTGAGCTACTGTCAATGGATGCAATGTGGCTGTAACATCTTTCATTGATAGTCGCAAACCAGATTCCTCCATACCGAGTGAGTCACTGTCAGTGGATGCAATGTGCCTTTAACATATTCTACTGATAGTCGCAAACTAGATTCTCTATACCATGTGAGCTACTGTCAATGGATGCAATGTGCCTGTAACATATTTCATTGATAGTCGCAAACCAGATTCCTCCATACCAAGTGAGCTACTGTCAATGGATGCAATGTGCCTGTAACATCTTCCATTGTTAGTCGCAAGATAGATTCCTTATACCAAGTGAGCCCCTGTCAGTGGAAGCAATGTGCCTGTAACATCTATGACTGATAGTCTAAGGCTACATTTTCCGTACAGGGTGAGCTACTGTTACTGAAAGCAATGTGCCTGTAACATCTTTTGCTGGCAGTCGCAAGCTGGAATTCACACAGGGTGGGGTCTCTGAGTATAGAGGTATTAGACTACGTCATCCGTGTATAAACCGTGAATAGCTTGAACTGAGAATTGCAAGCCCCATTGTAGAACTTTGACGATGAACTTAGAGCTTTTTGCCTGTTGTAACCTGCGCATCGCTTGCTGTCACCCCCGTTGATCCGTTGCCTTCCGCTTATTCCGCCATTAACCGCTTATTTTATTTTCCTGTTGTTGCTTTCGATTTAGTTAGAATAGGTGATATTTTGTTTGCTGACTGTATATTCCCCATAACCGTTTGCGCTTTGGATAATAATAGTAATAATAATAAACGCATGGTATTCTCAGTAGTGTTTCATTACGTTTATATTGATTATTTCTTTCTCCTCCCAATTGATAAGTGCTTTGTGAATATTCCAACTAAGAGCAGCAGGTACCCAGGAATCGAACCCAGTAACGGCACGTAAAGTCTGCCTTACTGGCCAAAGAGAATTTGGTCAATACCATAGTGACCCCTGGAGTATTATTTCATTCACTGAGGCTGCCCGGAGCAAGTGGCCATTCTCACTATAAACAGAGGTGGTGCCCGAGAAAATCCGTAACCTGGGCTCGGGTGTGAAAGTGACTTGTAACGACGAAAGAGCGTGACATATTATACCATATGCATCCAAGAATGTAGGTCAGAGGTCCTATAATTTCCTGGGGCCAACTGTATTCAACTCGCTACCAGAGAGTATACAGTCCCTGACATCAGTCTCAAAACTAAAGAAAGCTGTCGATGATTCAATAAGAGGTCAACCTCGTGAGAGAGTTGGTCAAATATTTGATGATTGCAATTGAAAGGAATGTAATGGGAAAAAAATTAAAATATAATGAATGAAGGATCTGTACTCACCACTACTCTACAAACTTTTTCATTTTCATTAATCAAAATATGATTTCAGATGCCTAATTCTGATAGATCGCAAGACAATTTTTAACCTTTAAGTAATTTTAATTATACTTCCCAAGTGACTTATTTTATCCCTACACGACTACAGTTGTTTTGTGATTGCTTCAAATTCCAAATGATTTTATTATACTCCATGTGATTTATTTTATATATGATTGCTTAATTGTCCTGTAACTGTCTTAGTTTATTTTATCTATACCACATATAACTTATTTTATATATTCACAAGTCTCCAAAATTTCTGATATTGTATATATTTATTTACACTTTTGTTTACCTTTATATGTTTGAAACGTCTTTTTTATGCAGATTTATACTTATTATTAATATTAGTATCTTTAGTTATTAGAATTTATTATCTATTTTCCACCACGTACAAGCAACACCTGTTGCTTCTGTGGTTTAACCAATGTTTATTTGCAGAATATATAGTCTTTTCATGCTTGTTGTACTACTTTATGTGGATAAACGATGATGATGATGATGATGATGATTTCAGAACTTTCTCAACGGCATATCCTTAGTTTGGTGTATGTGCAACTTTGCCCCTATTTAACATCTTCGTATCTCTCATAGTTTCCGAGATCCCAATGGTGAGGATCGAATTTTAAACACCCTGAATGTGAAGATAATGAAATAGACACTTCACGGAGCATATACCACTTCATTGGGTCTTTGGATGATACATTTAAACAAAAGGTTGCCAAAAAGTCAAGAAATGTCTCTCAATATTTGAATTTATCCTTAGATTTTCAGCTGATGTCACAGAAAATGAGGCTTGGTTGAAAAGCTGGGGATGAAATGTTCAAAGTTGGTAAACATTTTCTTTACTGGAAATCTGTTATGGAAAAATGATTGAACGTCGCGATTGTAATGGTACCATTTCTGTTTTGCGGAAATGCCCTGTTTCCAAGTTGACCTCTTCGGATTACTGGAAATCGGCTATGGAAAAAAAATTTTAACTTCTCGATTATATACCCTCAACCTATTCTAATGGTACTATATTTGATTTGTGGAAATGCGCAGTTGCCAAGCTTTCGTCAATTGGGATTACTGGTTATCTGATATGAAAAAAATAATTGAAAGTCACCATTTTGTGCCATCAGGCGATTCTAATAGAACCATTTTTGTTTTGAGGAAATGCTCTGTTGCCAAGTTGGTCACTACGGATTACTGGAAATCTGATATTGAATCGAAGTGGACATCATTCTATTCAATCTGGTGGTTCCTGCTATGACATTTTCAATTTGCAGAAATGCGCTGTTGCAAAGTTTCAGATGCGGAAAATCATTCAGAGAGGATTTATAGAAATTTTCGATAGAGAGTATTAGTAAAGATTTTCAGGAGATTTTATTGGCACCATTTTTGTTTTGAGGAAATGCGCTGTTATAAATTACCATAAAAAAGAGACACGTCTATTTCTTCTGACTGCCCATGTTGTCGGCCATTGACCGAATTCCTTAAAAAGGAACACAACCGTACCTAACCGAACTGATCTAGCTATCCAAGTTGCTGGTAATTCGATCACTAATTAGTATGAAAAGGTGAAGTTCTAGATGCGGAAAATCATTCAGAGAAGCTTCATAGAAATTTTCAAAAGAGAATATTATTAAAGGTTTTCAGCCGATTCTAATGGCATCATTTTTGTTTTGAGGAAATGCGCTGTTATATTAAATTACCATAGAAAAGAAACACGCAGCGTGTCTATTTCCTCTGACTGCCCAAGTTATCGGCCTTGGACCGAATTTCTTAAGAAGGGACACAACCTAACCTAACCGAAATAATCTAGCTATTTAAGTTGTTGGTAATTCGATCACAAATTAGTATGAAAAGGTGAAATCACAGCTAATGCTCGCTGCGCTCGCATTTCATAAACTACCACGCTGTAACATTTGTTGCCATGAAAATGAAGTTGATGTCACACTACTGACCATTTTGAAAAGTCCGTTTATCAACATTTTCATGAAGATGAATTCGTTTAGAAGCGACTCGCATGATAAGTTTACTGAAATGAGAAATAAGGCCCTATCATTCAATGACGATGAACTTCTTCCCACAAAAACAAGTGGAAAATTCATATTTATCCTGGTCCAATATTATGTATCACTCAAATATTGTTTCAAGTTCTAGTTAGAACAGTCTGTTTCAACTAGAATGTAAACAATGACCCCAATTAAAACAACAGTTACCGCTCGACTGCTAGGTATAAAACTTCTGATTTTATATCACCTTACCCACGTCTTTCATAATAGAAAGTGAACCATCCCCACCACCGACTTATGCACCGCGTGTATGATGCAAAGCCCCCACCATGCGTGAGTTTGCACTGCATTAATAGAGAACGGAGAGTAAATAGTAGATGCTGCATCACGCAGCGTATGGGTGTGTGACGTCAGCGGACCCACCCCACTATGTCGAAAGCGAAGGCCTGACAATCATCACTAGATCGTCGTCGAATGCGCATAGCGTTGACGTCACGTGACCTCTCCCCCCACCACCATCGCAGGGTATAGATATCTGGAGAGGAATCAGAGTTCACATGTCTGACCAGATCTCCGTGGTGTACAGACTTGTAGTACCTTCTCTATACTTCTATATAGATGTTCATTTGTACTCCACACGTAAGGATCATACACAATAGCAGAGTAAGTATACATGAAGGACATGCAAGACATGGAGCTTGTAGAACTGTGAAGGTGCTTTCTTTCCTAACAAAAATGAAGGTCGAACAGGTGACCAATACACGAAGGGCGTTACCGACGTCGTCCATGTCTTTTGAGATTACGTGAAGGTAATTGAAAGCTCCGTGAAGGTCGGTGGAAAGGTCGAACAGTTGATAAAGTACACGTGGGGCGAGACTGACGTCATTCGTGTACTTGCAGGTTACGTAAAGGTAATTGGAAGGTCGGTGAGAAGTCGTACAGGTTGAAGGTTTGGTGGAAGGTCATGACTGACGTAATTTGGACAAGTGGCCTTCAAAGCCTTGTATGACGTCATCGAACAATTGGCGCCCTACAGTACCGAACCGAGATCATCATTACCGTGAATGCAATATCTCCCATTCAATACCGATGTCATCTTTAAGTCGAACACACACCCTGAATACAACATGAAAATTATATGATTAATATATTTTATGAGTGCTTTCTTCCCAAACAAAACTGAATATGTTTCACATGTCGAATAGGTGACCAAGATTATGACCGATGTCATCCATGCATTAGAAAACCATGTGATGGTCACTGGGAGGTCGAATATTGAAACATTATGTAACAACTCTGACCCCACCCACTATAAATCTACAACGTCGATTTCTGGATACACCCACGACACAAAATACTTCTAGATACTCTGTCCTCACTGTTTAAATATGCTAATTTTATAGCTTTGAGAGTTCTAAATACTCACGTCACTGAATCCACTATTTAGAAATATCATTATATAGGCCACCCACCCATGAAAGCTCCATAAAGGTCAGTGGAAGGTCATGCCTGACGTCATTTGAACACGTGGCCTTCAAGGCCTTGTCTGACAAGTGGCGTTATATCACTACTGAGGACGCCATCGTCGAACGTGTATGGTGGATACGATGCGCAGTAGCGCTGTTCATTGTTGTGAAAAAAATTCAATGAAATATTATCATTTGTTAATTTTCGGCAGTTTGTTGATTCATTCATTTAAACTCAAGATGATGTGATTGCCGAACATTTTGGTTGGATCAGGGGCCAACCATCCCCCCGTACATTTGTCGTAAGAGTGTAGAGTATGCGTGTTTTATACATTAATGGTCGGCATTGATATTATATCATTTATTTGATAAAATGGAAGTATAAAGAATATATGCCGAAGGAATTAATTTGATATTGAACCTGGTAGACCAAAAATCTAACTTTCGTCAATGATTTAATTTTTTTCTGTTTGGGGATGAATTCTTATGATTGATAATAATATGATAGACGTCATTATGTAACCCCTTAACAAAATAATTGAAATTGTTTTATATAACCAGCGAAAAATATCCGTGAAAATATTTTCAATGCAACAGAATAAATGGCCGATTTGGTCATGTTATGGGTTGAAACGAATTGCAAGAAAATCAATTATGGTGTGCCGAACAAGAGAACGTAATCGCCGTACATTTATATGGCGACATCTGCCTCCATTGTCATTTCATTCACGGTTACGGATAGATTCAAAAACCTCACTGCATCCTTAATTTCAAGATGGCTACCATCCCACTACCCTCAACGTTCCAGAAACGAAGTTTTACACTAATTACTCACCCCCCTGAGAAATGAAAAAATTAAAAAGTTTCATCCCTGCAGTTGGAATAGCAAATTCGCCACCTGTTTTTTTCGCCCAGCCAACTCTAGCTGAAGCCTACTGTTACAACTATCCCCCTTTGCTCCACGAAACGTCTCGGGAGTAGAAGCAATGCAGTTTCTATTCGCAACATAGGCTGGATGACCCTTTCTCGCAACGGGCGGACGCCTGTGTCTTTGGCAGCAGGTGGTTGCGTTTCTTCATCTGTTTGCTCGTCTTCTGTATGAAGGTCTGGGTGAGCCACTGTTGAAACATCAGCAGCTGTTTGGTTACGAGGGTGTCCTCTTTTACGTAGAGAGCGCACAGGCTCTAGGACATCGGCCTCTTCCTCGGTGGAGTACCGACAGGGAGTAATAGCAGATATTATGATATTCTCCAAGCACTTCTGGAGGATCCTGGAGGGTAGCCACATCATAAGTGGTTGGAGTTACCATTCGCCATATTTGGAGAGGCCCATCACGGCGTAGAGCGAATTTGGACGTATGAGATTTATTGGCCTTACTTGAAGCATGCACTGCTACCAGTACTTTATCTCCAACATTGTACTGATCATATTCCCGGCGGGATTTATCAGTGAACGAATTAGCGCGGTCGTGTTGTCGTTCACTGGCATCGCGAGCTTGTTGCAATACTCCACTCAATGTTCGAAAGTAAGTGGTGATAATAGGAACAAAATTATCAGAGTCCAGTATAGCGCGCATGACTCTTTACACATCGTCGGGCGTGCGTAGCTTACAAATGAAAGTTAGGTATAACCAGTTGCTTGAGATTTTACAGAGTTCATAGAAAGACGGATCGGGGGCAATCTATCCTTCCAGCCTGTATGGTCCAGAGCTGTCAGGATTGACAACTGACACTTCAGATCGCGGTTTTTTTGCTCTATCCGGTTGAAGGCAGGGTGACACACGGGTGTTAGAGTTCATTTGAATCCGAGCGCGTACGCTACTTGCTGCATAACCGCACTCACACATTGAGAGCCATTATCGCTAGTGAACCTTCGGGGCACACTGGCGAAGGATGACTTCAACTTCATCGATCAAACATTTGGCGCATTTATCGGCAGTCGCATCTTGCAGCGGGAACAGTTCTACCCATTTACTGATCTACTGGCGGTATCTTCAATATTGTTAATCCATCTATATCTGTCAGATATTTCCGATAGGAGCCCGAATAAGTCTAAAGAAGGTGTTTCAAATCTCTGGGCATGAACAGGCGTCTGTAGTTGACCAACCGGTTTTAAGTTATCAGCTTTATGTTGCTGGCAGTCAAAGCAACCAGATACTTACTCGGCAATGTATCCTTGCATACCAAGCCAGTAATAGCGACTCGCTATTCGTTGATAGGTCCTGGCGACACCGTAGTGGCCTGCTAGTTCTGAGTCATGGTACTCAACTAGAATAAGATCTCTTCTGGATTCAGTTACTACAAGTTGAGCATCTTCTTCGTCCATTTCGGGTACAAATCTGTACAGGATTCAATTATTCATCACATATACTCGTTCTTACCACTTCTTGAGGTAGAAAGCGTTAGCATCTGGCATTTCAATTGCTTCGATAATATTCCGTAGGTTTTCGTCCGCTAACTGATCAATTCTGATGTCTTTGAGTGACTGCTTAGGCAAATCTAAAGTGATCAGTTGAATTTCAGATTCAGCAATTGGTGGTCGATATAACATATCAGCAACCACGTTGAGTCGTCCTAGGGTATAGTCTATGCGTATGTCACAGGACTGCAATATGAGACCCCATCGTGCCAGACAACCGGAAGGTGATCTCAGTGACATAAGACACTCAAGTGGTTGGAGGTCGCTCTGGACGTGAGTAGTTGCGTCTTCAAGATACCCTCTGAATTTCGTGATGGCCCAAACGACTGCGAGAGATTTCCTTTCAGTGGTGTGGTAATCCATTTCCGGCTGCGTTAGCAGTCTACTGGCATACTTGATAGGTCGCTCTTCTGGCCCCTCCCACTGGAGAAAGCATGCCGCAAGTGCATATGCGCTGGCGTCAGTTGTGAGGATATATGGTTGAGCAGGATCGGCTTGCCGAAGAATCGAGTTAGTAGTTAACAGTGTCTTGAGTGTCGCGAAAGCTTTCACCTGATTGGGTCCCCAACTCCATGCAGAATTCTTTTTTGTGAGAACGGTCAGTGGCTTTGCAATATCGGCGTAGTTACTTATGAATCTTCTATATCTTATTTGCCTTGGGCATTATCCCTTCAGGACTGATAACATGGTCTAGATATAGGACGGAGTTACAAGCAAAAAAATATTTGGATCGATTCATATGAAGTTTGAATACACGAAGAACCATTTGTATTTCTCGAATATGTTCGGAAAATGTATGAAAAATTATTTAATTATCGAGATGAGCCAATAGGTGAATATCTCGTAATCCGGAACGAAATATATCGATTAATCTTTGGAATGTCGAGGGTGTGTTACGCAACCCAAAAGGCATACTAGTGTAGCGGAAGGTACTAGTTGGTAGATGGAAGACATTTTATCTCGATCTGAGGGTCTGACGGAAACTTGGTGGTAACCAGTATTCAAGTCCGATGTAGTGTCATATTCTGATTTCTTGGTGGCTTGGAGAATATCATCTATACGTAGAAGGGGATACCTATCAGCACGATTAATCGAGTTGAGTTTTCGATAGTCAACTGTTAATTGAATGGTACCATCCTGTTTGGGAACAAGGACAACCGGAGCTGCGTAAGGGGATTCACTCTCCTCTTTTGTACCCAGTGGTAAGAGTTTATCAATCTCTTTTCAGAGAAGTTCTTTTTTTTTTTATTCAGATAGACGGTAAGGAGGGACGGAAATAGGGGTGTCATCCGTGAGACAAATTATATTTAGACTCAGTACTTGTTCTAAAAATATCTTGATCGTTGAGTACTCCTCTTTCTTTGTCGCATAGGCTAGCGCCTTCATTTTCCCTAATCACAAAAAGCATTCAAAGTGCATGCTTTCATACTTTCCGGTTGATCGACGAAAGTATGAGGCACTTCGGGAGCATATCCATGAAACTATGCATCACGTGGAATATCAAGAACAACGTTTGCAGTTTTCAAAAAGTCAGAACTCAAAAGTGTTCTGTTGCTGGTGTGGTTGGAAACAGATATAAGGGTTACAGAATGTTCCCTATTTACAATAGTAATGAAATTATACCGAACTCATTACATAGAACCCAAAATATATCAATTTTGTACCAAAAATCCCAAAAACGGTCACAGCATAAGCGTCTCCGTGTACCCATGAACGGACGAATGGGGCACAGCTATGGCATCTCCCTGTATTCATGATAAAGTGGGGCTTTTATAGTCCTCTCCCCCTGTTTACTTCTGATCGGTTCGATGAACAAACATGGAATTGAAACCGTTTTGAATGTTATCACTGATACTAGTTTTTGAAATGGAAGACATTGTGATTGCTTGATAGAGAGGGCGATGGGACACATCAATTTAAAAATTCCAAATAGCATGGGGGGTCAAGTGACATATCGTTTAAAAAAAAATTCAAATACTTTTTCGACCATCTATTTTTTGGTATTTCTTAAAAAAATTACCATATACACTCGGAATACCTATCAAGTATAAGTGCGTTCATAAATGGTACCTACCCTCATCCCGATAAATTTGAAATGTTTGATCTGAACGAAGAGACATAAAATTATTTTGAATGGTTTTACTGATACTACTTTTTGAGAGCAGATAGATTGCAATTACTCGACAGATGGCGCTGAGGGTAGATCAACTCAAGAATTTTGAAAGGCATAGAGATCAATATTGTGAAAATACTTTTAAACGAAAATCAATAAAATGTAGATGTGTAATTTGACGCCACATGCAATTAGGAATTTTTAAATTGCCCCTTCATAGGGCAATAACAATGTTTTTGCAAAAAGTAGTATCGGTGATACCATTTAAAATGATATTTGATTCATGTTTGTACGTCAAGCCGTTTAGAAAATAACAGGGAAAGACTAAAAAGCAGCATTGCGTTTAATTTTTTCAGCATAACTTTCTTTGTATCATCTGTATTATTTTTTCAGAAAATTGACACACTTCCTACCCCAATGAATATCTATAAAATGCACTTCATGCCGAACAGTCGGTAATGATTAAGGTATATAAGCATTCGGCCGACATCTTACATATTCTGTTTTTTTACACCCTGTAGATCCATTCAAATTGTTCGGCAATAGTTATTCCGAAATCATTGATCGCATCTTAATATAAGAGTTGATTACAATACTTTTCCGTCCACCTCACTCTTGTTGAAATAAAGGAGTTCTAATTTTTTTCTGGCAATAAAGTTAAAGATGCTACTTAAGCAGTTTCGGCTTCATAAATTTATCGTCAATATCCATTTCAGCGTCCATAACATCTGAATTCGTTTTTGTTTGGTTGCCTATGCAACAATCATGCATTGATAGAGAAATTGACAATTAATGACAAATCGTTCATTAATAGGGGTCATTAATGGACGATTTCTCGAAATCATGCATTAATAACAAATCGTTCATTAATGACCCCTATTATTGAACCGTTTTATTTGCATTAAAGAACAATGAACAGACTTGTTAATACGAGGTAGGTGGAAAAGTCTTCAAGCTCATTTTTAAAAGCAACTGTCATAATGACAAAATGGTTAAGGCTTTTCGGCCGAAGTGTTCAGTGTCACGATTTTCACTCGGGTTTAAAGGCCGTCGTTTTTTGGAATTTCTTCCTAACGTTTCGCTAGCGCGAGTGGCTAGCTTCTTCAGAGGCTTATACATCATGATTATTCTCAGATGAGTATTTTCTGGGTAACTTCTATTTCTCAATGAATGATATAATTGCGCTGATCATTGTTAAATCAGCCTGTTTAGAGAAATGACCAGCTTGTAGATTGTTCGCATTGAATTCTACAGCGTTGTTGGATTCCCATTCTAGAAATGTTGCCAAGTTCATACTTAAATCGTGCCTTTTCCGTATATTTCTGGTTGCAAGGTCTGATATTGGACCTCTGGAAGAGAAAACCGTATAAATGGTACTTCTATCCGCAAAACTATGTACTGAGAATGCGCTACTTCTCAACAAATGATTGCGACCACGTGGAGAGTTCTGTCTGAGAAAAAGATATTTGGCAAGGAACACAACTGGAAGTGCAAGCCATACGGTGAAATATTGGCGAGGAGTCCCTGGTACCAAACGTGATCAAACGCCTTGAAAGTAGCTAATGCCAGAGCCAGAGTTTTTCTGGTAAACGGAAAAAAACCAGGAACAAAAACCCGAAAGAAAAAAACGGAAAAAAATCCTGCAACAAAAACCCAAAAAAAACCAGGAAAAAATATCCTCGAAAAAAAAAACAAAAAAACCCGGAAAAAATACCCCTTCGAAAAATCTTCAGCTATTACATATATTATATACTTTATGCCATATATCGAGAGATTTACTTTATGTTATGCAATATAGAATTTCGGTTGCTCTTGAGCAAGAAGATGCTTCATTACTATTTATGTGTTAAGCAATAGTATCTGCTGTATTTGTTTATTTTGTAATTCAGAAAGAGGATATTTTTTCGAGAGTTATCTTCCGGAGATAAATTCAACAAAACCAATAGTTTTTGTTTTTTTTTTTGTTTTAATATTTTCAGAAGAATGGAAAACGACAGGAGATCCCGAAAATGCAAGATTTTATTAGACTGACAATGGTGCAGACGTCGAAGAAAGAATTGTGATTTTTGCTGATGATTACTGTTTGAGCTACTACGCAGCAGCAACCACGTGGTACTTTGATGAATATTTTTTACTGGCACCTCAATTTTTTAACAGCTCTATGTTATAACAGTTCCCGCAGCACCTTCAGGCTCCATCGTTACAACTGCTTATGGTTTGCTGGAGAGGAAAACCCAGCAAACTTATGAGATTATGCTGCTCAGTTTGCTCGACGAATGTGCCCACTGTGAGTTGTTTTCCTATCCAGCGGTTCTTTACATGGACTTTGAGAAGGCAGCTATGCAGGCAGCAACTAGAATACTGGAAGATCATATTTCCATTACAGGCTGCTTTTTTCACCTTTGACAGAACACTTTCAGAAAAATTCTGAAGGCACATGAATTTTCTGCTCTACTGAATTATTTTGACGCTACTTATATTTCGGGATCATCCAGAAAAATGAGAAGTATTCCAAATATAAAGATTAGTGAAGTGATCTTTGTTCACCCCAAGACTCAAAACTGTGGAATGTTCATAATTCCACCTTGTCAGGTGAAGACAGAACTAACAACAAAACAGAGAGGTGGAACAACAGATTTTCCAGTCTTGTTGGTCAGGATCACCCGTCTGTTTGGACGTTGATAAACAAGATGAGGATGGAACTGGCTGTGGATTCAGCGAAGTTGCAGAATGCAGAATTACAGCACGAGAAAAAAAAAATTGCCACCTACCAGATAGTACAGGATAGATTGAAACTGTTATGTCAACAATATAATGATCAGCAAAGAGATAAAGCAGGTTTTTCAGATGCCATATCGCATAATATAAGATTAAACCTGTATTATAGATGATACATTGTAATAAAATAGCTATTATTCGAAGGGTTTTTTTCCGGTTTTTTTTTCTGAAGGATTTTTTTCTGGGAGTAATATATGATTTACATCTGTATAATAGGTAATATGTAATATGATAGCTGAATATTATTAGAAGGGTGTTTTCCCCTTTTTTTTTGTCTATTTTCTTTTTTTTCCAGGCTTTTTCCGGGTTCGTTTTTCCTAGATTCGTAGATGTGGCATTACATGATCAGGTATATAACCAGCTTATCTCTGATGGGGATTCAAAGAAGAGATTGATTCGCAAAATCCGATGCTACTACCACGTTCTCTTGGCAATCACTGGGCAATGTCATGGCTTGTGATGGCTGCTAACGAGAGTCAGGCAGTCTCCGAAGAAGGCTGAGATGCTGCAGCCTATGAAAGCGGCGACACGTTGGCCCTCAACTCACCGAATATCGACATCAAGAACACACATGTTTTCACCGACACTTCAAACATACTTGTACCTTACAGAGGATTGTGTGAACTGAGTATAACCTATCTCCAGTGGAATCCGTGGTTGGGTCTTGTTTCAGGATCTGCATAGCTAAGCCGGCATCTCACGGCGCGTGGATCGGCACGCAGAAAAATCCGACAGACTGATTAACCGCACTTTGGCAGTCTGAAAATCATGGTACTTGAAAACCCAATCGTAGAACAAATCACAGCTCCGACTAGTAAGCTGTACTCTTACAAAAGTGAACGTAAACTTTCAAATATGGTTGAATATTTCGTGCATTATAGTAGATAGATGATACTGAAATTAACGTTACTTTGTACCATAATAGTTTAGCCTATTGAGATTTTTCAGTGTTCTCCAATATTCTGGTAAATAAAACTATCTCTCTAAGATGCTTCAAAGTTCATCATAATCTCCTGGAAATAACGTAGTAGTATTTATTATTCAGTTACCATATTATCAACTTAAGTTGATAGCGGCAGTTACCGCCCATAGAAGAGAATGATTACTAACGATTTTGTGTTTATAAGAAATAATAGTAATAATAACCACATTCTCAGTGAATCTGAACACAATTCAAATTTTAAGATTACTTTTCATTCAGGGTGGATATTATTCACCAAAATTCATTGCGTTTCGTAATAATACTTACAGACCAGATTGGTAAACATAAAGTTATATTAGTAGAATTCTTCTGGACTTCCATTGTCTAGAAACAAAGAAAATGAATTTTTTGCATGTATTTGAGTCACGTCGTTTCAACAGGTAACTTCTACTGTCGTTATAAAGTGTGTGAATGCGACAGGATATCTGGGTAATTATAATCTTCGTGGGGTCTCTCTCGGGTCATCAATGTTAATTAATGTGACACAACGACCTTTTTTTACTATTAATGACCAATTTAGACAGGTCTTGACACAGAGTTTTTATTGAAATTTCAATGTGAGAATCGGTGAACACAAGAGAAATACTCAGCGAGGAGAAATAGCAAAGTCGAGAATAGCATATCACGTATGGACTAATCAGCACAGCATCGCATGGTCGAAAGCCGGAGTTATCCACAAAGAACAGCATTGGTATAAGAGAAAGTTTATAGACTCTCCTCATATTCAGAATAATGACATATTCAGTCAGCCGAGCATAGAGATTCGGAATGTGTGGAAGCCACTTAGCTAGATCGATTGAAATTTCAATAAGAACTCTGTGTCAAGACCTGTCTAAATTGGTCATCAATAGTAACACAATAGTAACAAAAAAAGGTCGGTGTATCACATTAATTATCATTGATGACCTGAGAGATCATAATTACCTTTATAGCAGGAACATCAGTTGCATTCACACACTTGATAAAGACAGTAGATGTTAACAGTTGAATCGTCGTGACTCAAACACATGCAAAGAATTTATTTTCTTTGTTTCTAGACAATGGAAGTCAAGAAGAATTCTACTAACACTAATAAATTGTCAATCACTCTCAAACAAATAAAGTTATATTCGATAAAATGATCGTTCAACGTTCAGTTGAGTTGCCGGACGATGAAGGTTGAGATGTGGTTCGTTCTACTATGAAGATTTACTAAGTTTAATTTTTCTATATGCTAACGTCTGAGTTGAGTGGTCAGAAGGTATATTATTACTGTGAGTGAGCAGTGAAAGGACTCCCCACTTCTTATACGTAAAATGGTTCTCGGTGAAATTGTCTAAATTGTCTAAATTTTCAGTATATTGTAGCATTCGATGTACTGATTGAACGTTCAGAATCGCAAAGTTCGTTGATGGATTGATTTTGAAGTTAAATATCAGTAATTTTTATTCAATTATTTTCTCAGGATTTGAAAGTGCCAACTGCATTTTTTTTTTCATCATCAACGTACCTTCATATTGCTGAATATCATTCAGATGGTGCAGATTATATCATTATGTACAGAGTGAAAAATAAAAACATTTTAGTAATGTCCGAGAATTCGATGTAATAATGAAATATTGATGGAATTATTTTGGCATTCAATATACTATACTTATTCCATCATTAATCACAATTCATACATTTCGTACAGGGTGATTTGAAAAATTGGTGAAATATATGGCTAGTTATTTCGTTCATATCCTGTATATTCAAGTGAATTATTATCCTCCGAAGATAGCTGATACCGTATAAACTATATTTAATAGTACCCGATGGTCATTATTTTTTGACAAATTTAATTTTCTTCATTCCAACAAAAAATTAACACTCAAAATTTGAAACTTGTAAAAGCAGAGGATTATTATAGGTTATAAGTCTGTTATTAAAGTATTGCTATCCACAAGACCGGTTAAGGTCTTCGCTCAATGATGATAATGGGCCATCAAATTCTAAAACATTTGACTTGATAAAAATAATCACTTATCATTGGTATGTTTGGGTGTGGTGTTCTTGATGACCATCATATGTATGTTCAAAAATAAGATCAAGATCAGGTTTAAATTAAAGGTAATTCATAGTAAGTAGTTGTCGGATGTGAATAAACAAGTCTGATCATTAATTAGATCAGTAATCTTTTCTGATGAGGATAACTTGACATTTGAGAGAACTCATTCAGAGTCAGATTTGTTTTAGCCGCTTCTCTACGTTCAATTGACCGTAGTCAATAATTGAACATCATGGGCTCATACATAAGCTGAACAAGATTTCTGCGTATGACTGTATAGATGAGTGTTTAGGAAAATTCAGATGGTGCAATCCTTACTGGACGTGAATTAGATGTAAATACTTCCATGGGCTTGAAAAATAGGAAAAAGCGAGATAAAAGTTTGATGAAAGTATTGAACCTCCAAATTTGTGTTCCTGTTTCAGTATACTGGTAGGGTGGCAGAAATGAGGGGTCGATACGTTACCACTAAACCATCGAAGAATAGTACCTCTAAACAATAAACAACCTGATTATGGAAAAGAAATCAACGGAATAACGAAGACAGTTGGAATTCATTCACTTCCTCTATTTGAAGGTAAGTAACTAGTTTACTTTTCTCATTATTGAGAGGAATAATATTTCTTGAATGATAGAACCAAACAATTCAGTGAAACGACCTTTTCTTATCACCTGGAGTCGTGGAATATTATATGATGACGTTGTTTTAACTGTTCCTGTAGTGGTATTTACTCCGCTTCTTTCTCAAATAACCACGGGTCGTGCTATATAAGATTGTTGGTTGTACTGTTCCTGTTATAGTATTCTATTTTGCACTGATTTTGTGAAGGAAAGAAATAACTAAAAACAGAGAAAATTATCAGCTATTATATTGGTAACAGATTAGGCATATTTTGTATCCGGCTATACCATATAAAATGATAAATAATATAGTTCATTCACAGGAAGAAACGCAAAGTATAAACAAAAATTTGCATAGTGAAAAATAAAGACACTATCCAGAAATAATTCACAAATTGTAATAAAGTAGACAAACAGAATCATAGATATATCAATTCAACTCAGAGTCTTTATGAATTTGATGAAGATAATATTCATTCAATGACGATGAATTTTTTTATATTCATCGAAAATAATGAAAGCCATATTAAGTCAACTGATGTATTTTCTTATTCGACATATTTCTAAGGTCGGAGTGACTGTACTTATTTTAAATGAAAATGTCGAGTATACCTTCTAGACTTAACATTCCATTCAGAGTTTTATTATACAGGGTGGGGCACCGAACACGAAACAGATCGAATATCTTCAAAACACATGTGTTGTGAAAAAGATACAGAAACACGTCGATTTAAAATCCAAGGGGGACATCTTCCAATCATAACCTCAACTGTCAAACTCCTCCCCCTCTCCTTAATCTCCATCACCCAAACAATTTGAATAGGGAAAGTACTGAGTGTGATACATCATTTGAAAGATAATTTCATAAGGAATTCAGCCATGTCGATTTTCGCTACCTAACTTTTTATTTTGGCGCCCTCCTGTGGGAAAAACAACTATTCCTTATTCCAAATTTTGATACTTTATTTGTAAGCTAATTTGACGTGACTTCGGTGACAATGCATTATGGAATTTTTCTGAGGGATAAAACAAAATGGCGGCTCTAAAATGGAGGACAAAATTTGCAATTATCGTCCGATTCGATTCAAAATTGAAATGTGGTGGTTTTGAGGGTCGTAAATTATGATTTGTTTGTCAATGTAAAAAAACAATATGGTGGCTCCAAGATGACGGATGAAATTAGTAATTATGGCCCGATTAGAATCAAAATTTGTATGTGGGAATTTTCAGGTTCGGAAATTATGATATTTTTGTCGATGCAAAAAACAAGAGGGCGGGTGAAATTTGTAGTTATGGTTTGATTCGACCCGGCACCGAAAACGAATTATTCAAAAAAATGCAAAATCACGATAATTTTAAATCCAAGGTGACATCTTCGTATCATAACCTCAACTGTCATACCACTCTCCCCACCCCTTGGTCACCCATACAATTTGAATAGGGAAATTACTGAGTGTGACACATCATTAAAAAGGTAATTCCATAAGGTATTCAGACATGTGAGTGTTCGCTACCAAACTTTTCATTTTGGCGCCCAATTGCGGGAAAACAACTGTTTCATATTCCAACTAATGAAATTTGATTTGAAAGCTAATGTGAACAATTCACGGAAACATAACAAAAATTTAAGTAAATTAACATTGTACGAACTCACAAATTGTAAAATTGTAAAACTTATACTCATGTATGGCAGTTCCTGGCGAACACTTCGAGCATCTACTGTGAATTAATGTAGTTTGGAATAATTGGATTTGAATTTATGCAAGGTTTTCCAATTTTTTAAGTTTATTCAACGTCTATTTTTTTTAAAAGCTTTTATTCAACTCGCCCTGTTGATGAGCATGTTTGTATGTGTGGGACAAATCTTGCAGCTGAATTTTGACCCACTTCTAGTTATCCGATCAACTTGAACTTTGGTAGGTGTTCATAATTGCGATGAAAATGTATTATGGAATTTTTGTTGAAAAACAAAACAACAAAATGGCAACTCCAGTATGACAGACGATATGTGTAGTTATGGTCCGATTCTTTCAAAATTGGATTGTGGGGGTTTTAGGTACAGATTTTCAGCATGACTGAAATTAATTAAGTGAAATTGATAAAAAAGCTTTTATACAAATGCAATTAAAAGGAAAAAAATACTTTTTTTAGATGTGGGACGTAGGTTATTCTGTGCGTAACAGATTCAAAAGCTTGCTGCTAGTACCAAATAGTTATCTGTGCGAGGTAAAATTCTGATTCTGTTAAGCACAGAATAACCTATGTCACACATCAAACAAAAATATTATTTCCTTTTTAGCGCATTTATAAAAAAGCTTTTTCTTATCAATTTTATTCATTCATTTCAGTGATACTCTTGAACTTTTGAAACACCCATATGCCAATTTTGAATCGATTCGAACCACAATTACAAATTTCGTCCGCCATCTTGTTTTTTGCATTAACAAAAGAATCATGATTTCTGACCCTGAAATTCCTCACATACTAATTTTGATTCGAATCGAACCATAATTACAAATTTTATTCGCCATCTTGGAGCCACCATCTTGTTTCTTGCATCGACAAACAAATCATAATTTCCGACCCTGAAAACCACCACATATCAATTTTGAATCGAATCGGACCATAATTGCTAATCTTGTCCGCCATTTTGTTTTTTCCTTCAAAAAAAATTCTATAATGCATTGTCACCGAATTCATATCAAATTTGCTTGCAAATGAACTATCATAATTTGAAATCCGGAACAGTTTTTTTTCCCGCAAGAAGGCGCCAAAATTAGAAATTAAGTAGCAAAAATTGACATTGCTGAATTCCTTATTGAATTACCTTTTTAACGATGTGTCACACCTACTACTTTCCCTATTCAAATTGTTTGGATGATGTTAACCAAGGGGTGGGGGGATAGGTATGACAGTTGAGGTTATGATAGGAAGATGTCCCCCTTGGATTAATTAATAATCGATGTGTTTTTGCATTTCTTCCAAAACACAGGCGTTTTGAAGATACTCGATCTGTTTCGTTTTCGGTGCCCCACCCTGTATACTATTTCAAATGTACCCCTGTATGAGAACAAATATCGTAGATATAATCATGTAGCTGCTGATATAAACTATGAATGACAATGAAATTTTTAGAAAAACTAGAGACGAATTCGAACTGAAGACAAATAGAGTCGTGAAAGCATTTCTTTAATGAAAACAAAATTGTTTT
Source organism: Chrysolina oricalcia (assembly GCA_944452925.2). Classification (NCBI taxonomy): domain Eukaryota; kingdom Metazoa; phylum Arthropoda; class Insecta; order Coleoptera; family Chrysomelidae; genus Chrysolina; species Chrysolina oricalcia. The sequence continues at coordinate 16,683,900 of OX101826.2, forward strand.
ATCACATCATAAAAAGTAAACCATTTTAAAAAATTGCAAGAGAGGAACGTTGTACGATCGTCACATTCATTACTGTAATGAGAAAAGAAATCTGTTGAACCCAAGATGATTGACTTATAAAAAAATTCATTTCAGTTTAAATAACACCTCCAGAAGATGTTAGGAGCAAGATATAACAAGATGTAAGAATCTCTACCTGAACAGATCTTTGAAGAGAAATGAGCTGTTAGATATCTTGATTTCTACAAAAATAAAACAATTCAAGTCTATATAGCGTATCCCCGTTTTCAGTTGGTCAGCCAGTAATGAAGCAATGCCACCCTTTTACTGTCTATATTCACAGAGAAAATGAGGAATACTAATATTTACAGGCTACCAGAGCTAGGGACTTATTCTTTCTGTTAAGGTAAATGTAACTGAAGTTCTTATAATTTAATAATAACCTTCAAGATTAGTAATAAATTTCACTGCTCACTCACGGTAATAATATACCTTCAGACCTCTCGACTCAGACGTTAGCATATAGAAAAATCAAACTTTAGTAAATCTTCATAGTAGATCGAATCACATCTCAACCTTCATCGCCCGGCAACTCAACTGAACGTTGAACGATAATTTTAATAATAGAAAATGTCCATACTTACTATGTATTTGAAAAATTTTTGACAAGAAAGGTTTTTTCAACAACACGTCTAGCGTCTAAGTTTCTTCCCAATTTTTGGATCATATTTTCTCATCTAGATATATTCTATTCAATTCCTATATATTGGATTTTCATTTTCAGATTGTTCCAGATATACATCCCAATTTGCTTTAAAAACGAAACAAATATGAAACGTTGAAATCAGCTATGCAACCGATACTAATAATGATTGTGCACAATCAATATTTTGTTTCTGGGGAAGATGATGTTTGCACTAGACAAACATGGTATGTTGTGGATAAGCTGTTTTTTAAATTGTGATTTCATTTATTCTACTATCATTATTATTATTTGCCTACCTATATGAGTCAAGTGCATTTTTAACGGAAACTTTTGTTCTGTATATTCTGATTGTTGTTGAATAAATGATAAATATTAGCTGTTGGTATTTTTTTAGGTTGTTTAACCCCAAGGTATCATAAACCAGTTCAGTATACAATACCATATCAGAATGTACCATTTGCTATTTTCCATATCAGCATTAGCCTTGTTTCAAACCACAGTATGGCAATAATAGTCACGAATTTTTAGCAGAAAAACATAAATTTTGCCACGCACGTTGTTTGAAAAAAGACCAAAACTAATATGAAAAATAGCAAATGGTACATTTTGATATGGTATGGTATACTGAACTGGGTTATAATATCATGGGCGAGAGTGTGGTAAAATGTTCGATAATCAGTCTACTAGCTAGTCGTAGTAAAAAATACTCTACAGGTGATATTACAGATGGAAGAAACATATACTGCGAACTTTAGTAAACAATTCTCTGATCAAATCTAACAGTTGAATAGGTGGGGGTTCCTATTCCAGATTCACAAACGAATTATAGTATAAAATAATCAGCAAGTAGTTATTCGCTATTATGTAGTCGTGGTAAATATAACCACGATGCTCCGTTCGTTGATCGATTTTTGTTTTTTGTAATCAATATTACTGCATTACATTAATACTTTCTCAGGGTTGTCTCTTAAATAGTACATCTCACTACGATCAAAGTTCTTCCATATTCTTAACGTTTTTCGTGCTTAGATTTTTGACGATTCTACCCAGTAAACAAAAATTGATCTCAGAGATGGTAGTGGACCTCACATTCATGTTCCACATCACACCTGTGAGTTAAGTTGCGACTCGTATCGACATCTCCAGATCTTCTATTTCGGGCACTTTTGGTCGTTTCTTGCTTCACATTGTGATTCCAAATGTTACTCGTAGTTAGGTTGATGTGACGTTTTATTGCACGTCTGAATTGGAGTCACATTGAGGTAACATTATAGTCACAATGTGAAGTTGAGTAATTCATCCACTAGCTCTCAATGCGAAATGCTTTTCGATTATTTTTTCGTAACATATTTCGATTGATGAAGATATGAAATGAGTAGATCAAGAGAACTCAAATCTCTGTGACATATACACATTGAGGGTAACACAAGAAAGCTCAATTATACTTGAAAGGGAATCTCTTTCTGAATAAATTTACAATGCACTAGGAATTGCATAGGAATCGCATTCCATACATCCTGTTCATAAAATAACCCACTCCTGTTAACTTTTGAGCGGCTCGAAATCAGTTTTGATTAAAAAAAAATGAGCCGTGCAGAAGGTAACAGAGGGAGGGTGACTTTATGGAAACACTGCAGTGTCATCTTGAAATATTCTGATGTAAATACATTTTTTACCACGTTATACCTATTCCAATTCCTTTTTTCAACTCGTGGTAGGGGTAGGATAATTTTCAATGTGAGGTTATGTACTTCTACTTTAGGAGATTTGGTCTATGCCTGAAGTTGATGTTACTTTATTTAAACGAGTAATTTCGGAAAAGAGTACTTGAACGACTCTCATAAACTTACAATTTTCGAAAAAGTATGACTGAATTTTGACCACCTATCTCTGCTAGGTTCATGGAAATAAGATAGTATAAGGAATGAACAAAATATGACTATTAACAAAACTTTCATTGAAGAAATTAATGATAACAAACTCAAAATTCCAAACAAGAAATAAACTTGACTAAAGAATAAATTCTTGAAGCGCCAACGGTGCTTTCTTTTCTGTTTCTTGGTTAACATGGCGAAGACAATCTTTCGTTAACATCTTGTTCTCCTTGAGAGTTATGGAGTATTTCCGAAAATTACCGAATACCATGAAAATAAATCCATAAAGAAGGAATTACACCACCTACTTCAGGGAACATCATTGAATCAATAATGGAAAATGTATAACAACCCAATTTTCCTCTCAAAACACTTTGCAATAGGTATTTTCGTCAGCAAATATCTTCTTACCCATCATCAGAGAAGGCTAGCTAGTTCAACCAAATTTAATCAATCGCAATATTTCCTCACCTTATGTTGAAAATCCTTGAGATAAATACTACTGCAGTACCTATATACCCAATAGCTGTGATTAACCGGAATGGGCGGAATGTGATATTTCTTTACTACCCGATCGAAAACACTAGAAAGTGGAAATCTGTCAATCTAGTTCAATGATTTTTTGTTTGTACCCACCTTGGAAAAGAATGCTGAAACGCACTAGACACTTGAAGATCCAATAAATGGCAAATTCCGGCACCTATACACAAAGACAACACTTCCTCAGCGGACATTTTGCCAAACTGTCCATTTCATCGCGCCGGTCACTATACGTCTCCGCAAACACACAAAGCTGATACTGTAGAAGAGTGAAATTTTCTTGTCAGAAATGAATGTTTCTGAGAGGTCAGATAGATGCACAAACCGATTTCCCATAGCCATTTTTATTTGAATTAATGCGAACCACTTCTGCGTCTTTGAGGCATAGATTAAAATTCTAAACTACCAACATTATTTATTCGGTTACGAATGTGCCAATGTGCCAATGAGTCAGAGATATTCACAAATTGATGTGCACATTCGTCTCACATCAACCGAAATGTGATGAGAATTGTGAACATTCATCTTATTTGGTATACCTTGGCGGTGCCATTGACGTATTATTGTGTTTCACTTTTGTAACATTTTAGTGATATGAATGTGACATCTCAAGGATGTATGTGTTAACTGGGTAGTAATTCCTAACATTATTTTGTCTGCGTTGGCAAACCTGACTCGTGACTTGCCGAACCACGCGCCGTGGGACTGGGCGCGCTCGCCATTTCTGGCGTGGCTTCCTCATTTCTGGCGTGGCTTCCTCATTTCTGGCACTGCTTGGACTATTCTGCTTCTTGTCGGTAAACTTGACGCGAGTCAAAGGGAAGGCGAGCCTTTTTGTGGAACCCTTAGGACCCAGATCATAAGAACAGGAACCAGGTCCATGATGTATGGAAACTCATTGAAAACCAAATGTCTGTGAAGTTTTCAATCGCAGAACTAAAGAAACAAAAGGATAGCCTAATGGCTACTTTTCGAAAGTTTTTCCAGAAAGTATCAAAAGTATCGACAAAAACTGGATCTGGCTGTCAACATTGTGTAATGAGTATAGGACCCTTATGTAGTGAGGTAAGAAAAGTTACTATTCATTTTTTAACTGAGCTGAGTTGGGTTGAACCGACTGAATCGTACCCTAGGAGTACACAGAATCGCGTTGCACAGGAGTGAAAAGTTACTTGGTATGGGTATTTTGCAGCTTTTGTGCAAAGCTACTTTCCACCAACTCCTTTTCTTTTGCTTTCGTTTGGTATAGAAAAACACTACCTTACATAATGTAATAGGCGGCAGCAACACAAGCTGCTACTCGTCTTCACCGATTCTTCATGTTCGGACTGAAGAAGGGTACATTGTGCAACACCACTGGCAAGACTGAAAGCAAGATTTGTACAAGCCAACACGAGCCTTCACTACGAACTCACTCACGTCGTGGTATCGCATATAAATTGCCAAGCCTCGATTTGGAGCAAAGCCTCTACTAGCCATGACAAGCCCAAACCACGAGCCTGGCTCACCGATCTACGCGCCATGGGATGTTGGCTTTAGAGAGCTGCGTGTGCTGAGACACGATGACCTGCATACGTCTTCAGTTCAGTGAGGTGAAAGTCAATCCCTCGAAAATCCTAAATTCTCAGTATTTTTTTATTTAAATTGGGCAGGGTCCACTCCAGTATGGAGGGAAAATGTCTATCGACTTTTTGGATGATTCCTATATGGTGCAGCTTTTTTAGCTCCCACTCTATTAACTTTTGAACGGTTTGAAGTGCAAATATATAAAAAAACTGTTTGGAGGTTTTCATCGATACTACTTTTTGAAATAAATAATTTGATGATTGCTTGACAGGGGGTGCGGGGGGAACATCAACTCAAAGATATCAAATAGCATGGGGGTTCAAGTATCACATCGTTGAAAAGAGAATTCAATTATCTGTAGAACCATCAGAATACTTTGAATATTGTTAAGAATTTTTTTCCCAATTTTGATTTATATGCCTTTCGAAATTTTTAAGTTGATGTGCCCCCAACGTCATCTGTCGTGTAGTTGAAATGACTCTCCTCTTAAAGAGTATAATCGGTAAAATCCATCAAAATATTTTTGGTTTCATTATTCCACCTCAAATCGTTCAAATTTATCTAGGTATGAATAGTATTCATAAATCTATTAAATACGAATATTGATAACAGGCCATAAGACGCAATGTAATCAAATTGAAGCCAAAAATATCCATCTTACCTTTTCTCGAACGTGCGCTGGGAAACTACTGAGCATGCCGAATTCTGAATCACAAGAAATGTCATATAGTTTCAAGGTTATGCTTCTTTTGACATTTTCAACCGTCTTTTATTTAAAATGGGCTAACATTTTTCTATAATGTGGATAAATGAAGAATGAGAATTATGCAAGACGGTCAATTAAACTTCGTGTCATTAAAAAACCGCTTCATTGTTCCATTTGTAAGTCTATTAATAAAATGTCTGTTACCTGCTACTAGAGTTTTGTCAATCAATTTTCTGCCAAAATCAGATTAAAACTCATTAAACTTTAAGAAATACGGATTGGGTATGTGACGGAAAGTTGTTCGAAAAGGTTAATCTCGTTCTACATCGGCCTCATAACCGCCGAGAAAAATAGTTTGCTGGTAGTGATGTATTTTCGCCTCCTTAACATTATTCGACGATCTCAAATTCTTTCAGGCATGTACCTAGACATACAGGGTGTGGCACCGAAAACAAAACAGATCGAATATCTTCAAAACGCATGTGTTGTGAATAAAATGCGAAAACACGTCGATTTTAATCCAAGGCGGACATCTTAATATCATAACCTCAACTGTCATACCTCTCCCTCCACCCATTGGGCACTATCACCCAAACAATTTGAATAGGGAAAGTAGTAAGTGTGACACACCATTGAAGAGGTAATTTCATAAAGAATTCAGCCATGTCAAGTTTTGCCATCTATCTTTTTATTTTGGCGTCCTCCTCTTGCGAGAAAAATAGCTGTTCCGTATTTCAAATTATAATACTGCATTTGCAAGCTATTTTGACATAAATTCGATGACAATGCATTATGGAATTTTTCTAAGAGAAAAAACAAAATTGCGGCTCCAAAATGGCGGACATGATTTGCAATTATGGTCCGATTCGAATCAAAATTAGTGTGTGGGAATTTTCAGGGTGAAAAATTATGATATTTTTGTCAATACAAAAAAACCAAGATGGTGGAAGAAATTTCTAATTGTGGTTGGATTCGATTCAAAATTGGCATATATGGGTTTTACAAGTTTTCAGTATGACTAAAATGAATGAATTGAATTTATATAAAAAGCTTTTATACAAATGCACTAAAAAGGAAATAATATTTTTATCAGATGTGTGACGAAGGTTATTCTATGCGTAATACAAATTTTACCTCGCAGAAGTACCTATTTTGTACTCGCGGCAAGCTTTCGAATCTGTTACGCACAGTCTACGCCTACGTCCTCCTACGTCTCACATATAAAAAAATATTATTTCCTTTTTAGTGCATTTGTATAAAAGCTTCATTTTATCAATTTAATTAATTAATTTTAGTCATACTGAAAACTTGTAAAACCCATATATGCCAATTTTGAATCGAATCGAACCACCATTACAAATTTCATCCACCATCTTGGTTTTTTGCATTGACAAAAATATCATAATTTTTCACCCTGAAAATCCCCACACGCTAATTTTGATTAGAGTCGGACCAGAATTACAAATTTCGTACTCCATTTTGGAGCCACCATCTTATTTTCTGCATAGGCTGTCTTTATTATCCATATTCGTAGTTAATAGATATATGGTTGTATTCAGATCCGCATTTATATTTGATATTTCGAAATTTAGTTGAGGAAGAAACATCAACTGAACTCAAAAAAAAATTGGATGGTTGTGCGCCCCCTGTCGAGCAATCACCAAATTTTTTATTTCAAATAGTAGTATCGGTTCTTGTTTTCATGTTTGTATGTCGAACCGTTCAAAAGTTAAAGGGGGGGGGGTAAAATAAGCCTCAAAGTATGTCTTCAGTTATGATATGATTCTGTTCATAAAATTACTATCGGTTCTTGTTATAGGTTCCAAATTTTAGATTAGTCGTACAACTGTAAATGGGTGATACCTGACACTATACACTCATACAAGTCAAATTGATAAAAATTATGATAATTTTCTTACTCATGAATAATAACTGCAAACGTCCCATTATTTTTGTGGAAGTTCATATCTACCCCCATTGCCGTTTCTAAAACAAAAAATGCATGCATCATTTAATTTTTCCTCGTTTCTGAACATCTAATATGCCAAGCTGTAGATGAAAATAAGAGACTCTTTTTACACAAAATAAAAGACGCAAACGGCCTATACTTCTCTTCATAAGGTAGTTCATAAATGAGAACCTTGGTTTTAGCACCAGCAAAATCGCTTTGTGGAATTTTTTCAACAAGAAATAGTGAAAAAAATTTAAACTGTTTTGTTTTTTGCGAATTTCTGAGGAATCATTGGAGAAATCGTTTCATAGTCAGTAAAACTTCTGTAGAGAATTATCATTGCATTTTTTCGGGAAAACCTCGAAAAAGAGACACTTTTTTTTAAATTCATAATTTTTATAAATATGAAGCTGGAAAAACAATATTGCAGAAACTGATAGATAATAACATGTAGTTGAACTACATGTACAATATTAGCTGATACCATATGGTATCACTAGGCGGTTGAGGTACAATGGACCTTTCCAAGAGATATGAGGTAACACTGAAATTAGAAAGTAAATACGCTAATATCACTCGGGATTTTTTATTTATTTTTTCTGACCGCTAGTTTATTTATAATCAGAAGAAAAGTGGTTTCATGACGTCACGTTCATCAAAACTAAACTTGGCAACGTTGTTAAAGTTGTGCACCAAATTCTCATTCAAATATAATGTGTCGTATGACAGTTGTCATTTGATACCAGATGGGTTCTTTCGTCTGTTTCACGGTGCGATCAATAAGAATAGTTTGTCTCTGTCTACCTCATTTGCCTACCCATTTGATACAAGTGAAGCAGTTCCATCAGATCTAAACTTTAACGAACACTACCTAAATTTATTTTTTGAGGTTAATGCAGTTTTGAAAGTTTTGAGAGCTTTTGTTGTTTGTGTTCTAAAATTTGTTATTAATTCCTGTATCTCCAGTACCTGTATCCCTGCAATAACTGAACATGTCGAAAAGGTGCTTTGTACCCGGTTGTCTGAACACCAGTGCAAATTCCAATAAACAATTTTTTATGCACCTAAAGATGAAGCGCGTCGGAAAATGTGGTTCGAAACAGTGAATAAACCTTTTGTGAACAGTGGAAATATATGTTTTTGTGAAGAACATTTCCAAGTGAGTACTTTACGTTATGATATTATTGTATTCAAAGCAGAGTTCAAGGAATGATTTTGAATTTTAGTCATTGCAAGAAAGACCGTGAACAATTACACAAAAAAATTCATACCAAATCGTTTATGATAACACCCCACTACACTATTATCGAATTTATCAGTTGAATGTTGATTGTTGAATGTAAATAAAATAAACATTAACCTCACATCTCCATATTACCTTTGAGAATTGAGAACTGTCATTACGATTTGCGGTGTTGTCAATGCTCGTTGTTCATCAAAAGGATGATCCGTTCAGAAAATTTGAAAGTTACAAATACAATAAAAAATAGTGTAGTGGTGCATACCATCAAAGCCTACGAGTAGTGATAGAGCGCCGGTTCTAGATAATGTGGTTGTGGTGGGTGGTGGTGGGTGTCAGAGGGCGCCACTTGTTCGGTGACGTCAGACAAGGCCTTGAACGGCACGTGTTCGAATGACGTCAGGCATGACCTTCGAGCCACATTGGTGGGTGTCAGAGGGCGCAACTTGTTCGGTGACGTCAGACAAGGTCTTGAACGGCACACGTGTTCGAAAGACGTCAGGCATGACCTTTCACCGACCTTCATGGAGCTTTTAAGGGTGGGTGGGCTATATAATGATATTTCTAAATAGTGGATTCGGTGGCGTAAGTACTCAGAACTCTCATAGGTATTTTTAGTACTCTCATAGCTATGAATGGGTATTTCTAAATAGTCGGGACGGAGTATCTGAAAGTCTTTTGTGTCGTGGGTGTATCTAGAAATCGACGTTGTGGATTAAGTGGGTGGGGTCAGAGCTGTGACATAATGTTTCAATGTTCGACCTCCCAGTGACCTTCACGTTGTTTTCAAATGCATGGATGAAATCAGTCATAATTTTGGTCACCTATTCGACATGTTAAACATTTGCATTTTTGTTTGGGAAGGAAGCACTTATAAAAAAATGTATCATAGAATTTTCATATTGTATTCAGGGTTTGTGTTCGACTAGGAGATGACATTGGTATTGAATGGGAGACATTGAATTCACGGTAATAAAGATCGACAAGGCCTTGAAGGCCACGTGTTCGACCTTCCACCGAACTTATGATGTCAGTCACATCCTATGTGTACTTGGCCATCTATTCGACCTTCCACCGACCTTCATGGAGTTTCCAATCACCTTCACATAACTGCGTGCACCTTTCAAGTACATGGTGCTGTATTTGAGACATATATAGTTAGTATTATTACGGGTGATTGGAGAGTAATGCGGGTAATTAGAGTAATTGAAGGGTCTGACCTTGAATACTTGTAATTTACCTCTAGAGTACTTTATTTTCAAATTTATTCTTTCAATACACTATTGTAATTCTTTATTTCAATTACACTCTAGTTGAAACAGTCTGCTTGAAGATGATCAAAAGGTTTGACCATCTTCAAACAAACTGTTCACACATGGTGAAATTTATATATTTCCATACACTATTGCAATGAGGAATCGGAATCAAAAAAAAAAATATTTCATAATTTTACAGTGGATAGAGCTCAACGCCCTGGTTCCGAATATATATAACACTTATATATCTTTTTGAATCAGAGCCGTAAAAAAAATAAAATCTGATTTTGCGCGGGAAACACAGTTCATTCATAAAAATGGCAAAGTGAATATAGCTACGCCAACTCCAACTTTTTCAAGGTTGGCAACAAAATTCCTTGGATAAATGGATTGTTGACATGTACAGAATGTTTTTCGATTTTTGACAGTTTCAAAATGTTTGGATTATTTATTCATTGAAAATGATGTGTATTTCGTGGAATTTGACTTGAAAACCGTGTTGAACGTTCAGATGAATATTGTTTCGATTATTTCGAGAGAAATCATGAAGTATTCAGAAGTTTGTGTGTGTGTAAATAATACGTGCAGGGGCATTTCAAATAAAAACTCATAATCTACATGCAGTGATCATTTCATGTAAGTATTTCAATTGAATTAACAATATTACTTCATGTAGCTTGTTAGTCAAGCGGATTATTACATTTCTTTGTCATCCCTGATTTGAATGCAGCATATAAAAAAGCAAGGTTAAACTTAACATCCCGATAGATCATTTTACAAATTGATTCATAAATAAAATGCTTTTCTTTACACAATTATTAGGTAACATGAAGATGAAACTATATTGAAGCCATTAGATTAAAATTGGAGGGAAGAAACAGTTTGAAAAACATTATTCAGAATGCTTCGAATATTTTACTTAGCATAGTTTCTTATTAGGTACAATGGAAAATTAGGATAAAAACCATTCAGAATAGTTTTAAGAATGTTCAAGCCTATTACTGCTTTTAAGATTTAATGAAATTATACTGGTAGTGGACATAACCTCTTGTTTTAGTTCGAAATTATACAGTCCAACAACTTCATCAATTTTGTGACCTTAAACAGTTTCTGTAATTTTCGGCTGTTACGAGTGTTATGATAACTATATATTCATTGTATAATTTAATACAAAACATAAATTTAGATTTTTGAGGCTATTACTTACCGATTCACAGATGGTTCATTATTATTTCACGAAGAATAGTCAATAATTTACACTGAGTCACATTCACATTAATATGCATTGCAAAACTCAAGAGAACAAAATCTGGGAGATGGTGGATAGACCCTGGATGCACAAAAAAACAAACAAAAAGGAAGCTTGTCATTAGTTCATAAAACCCCAGTACAATTTAAACAATATTTCAGAATGTATTATTGTATTTGATAAGATATTGCAAAGTTCTGGTCATTTCACATTTCATTATGTTGGTATTTATTTCTGAGAAAAACTAACACTAGTTTTATTGGGACAATGAATTGCCATGTGTACCTAAATACAACCAATATTGGTCAATTTTATTGTTTATTTACTAATAGATTTTACTGGACCTTCTGTTTCAATAAAATGATTTTTCATTTCAGTCAAAAGATGGGTAAAATCTATGAGAAGTCGAATTGATGAATATTTGTTTAGGTTCTGATCAGGATAGAAAAAAGGAAACTGGAATAGTGAGAAACTGTTGCTGATGTAAGTTGCATTCCAAATTAACACTACCTAACAAAAATAGAAAAATTACTGAGAACAGGAAAGCAAGGCTATATGTGTTCTATCTCAAATTTGCCATTAGTTTAAATATATGATTGGGAGCTATAGTTCGAGTTTTGAGACATTTGTGTGTTCGAATTTCTTCATAACGTTTCATCAGTCAAATAAATAGCAATTAGTAGGTAAATGTACCAGATTTCCTTTCAAAATGTTTGAGCAGTGATATAATTAAAATACAATCATGGAATGTTCAATTTTAAATAAATGTTTCACTCATTAAACTTGTTATATTCCTTTTAAAATATTAAAATTGACAAGAAATACTCGAGATTCTTCAAAAATTGTATCTAGATCCCAAAGCATTTTGTATATTTTTCAATTTTTATTTCCCAAAATGAATAGATGTTCTGTTTCAGGTTGATGAGAATTTCCACGGATTGGCAAATTATTATTATATGAAAAAGTGTCACCACTTCACAAAAGGGTTTTTTCTTCAAATCTACTGTAAGAAATCAAATATTATAGATGGGAGTGGAAAATGTATAACTGAAATAAAAAATATATTTCCGAGTTTGTGTACATTTTACTTATTCAAAATGCTTTCAAACATGGCTGGGAGATTTCTGAGAGGTTTGTAGTTTCAAGAGGCAGAGGTTAAGTTTTTTAGATAAGTTTTAACTAAGCTCAATGTTTGGAATCACTGTTTTTCATTTTACATTGGAATTGAATAATTATTTTCTAAAAAGAATGTCAATTGTAAAGAAATGATTTAATAATCAAATCTTTTGACAAAATATCTATATTTCAATTTAAGAGGGATATTCTGATTTTGTGAGAAGCTTGAATGAACAGCAATCACATGAGAAGACATTTTCAACATCCTATTTTTAGGATTTTAAGCTTCCTGTCTTAAGATGAAAAAAAAAGGAAATTAAAAAAAAACTGTAATAGAATAGAAGGGCAAATGAAGAATTAGATATGCAAACTCAGAGTATGATAATTTATTGACAAAACTAAATAATTTCTTCGAAACAAGTCCTATAAATGCTGTAACTTATCGAGACAAATTGATATGCCTCCACTTGTATAGATTTTCTTAATCTTACATTTATTCATTTTCGAAATTTATCAAGAAAAGAATTCCTCCTCAAAATAAAACTCTCAGTCAATAATTTTTTCTAGGTTCTACAACCCATTTTCGTGAATTGTAGGGAAAGACAATTATGAAATTGTTTACAAATAACAAACAAATTTTCACGATTTGAATGTTTTCAAAAAATTATCAAAATGCTACTTTCACTTGAACAATAGAATAAATGGAAATTAAAATCTGACAAGAATCCTATCAAGAAATTTTCCAGTGTCAATAACAATCTGAGCTTTTTAAAATATTAACATTTCAGGATCAAAAGCAAATCTCGATTATACAAAAACACTTGCATTACATTTTGCGGTTTTAATCTCAACTCTGAAGTAAATATAAGTAGTTATTGAGATCAATGAATACCTCCATTCAATCATTCCAAATAAAAACCCCAACATGAATAAATCTGATTTATCTTGTAAAAAAATGGTTCACAAATAAGAATCATCTTACAACAATAAATTGAATATAGGCTCAACTCAAACACTATAGTACATTTTTTATAAAGTACGAGTCAAATGTCTAAGTGAATAATATTATTCAACATTTAGACATAACGTTCAAGTTTCACTACTAACCTGTTGAAAGTTTCCATGCATTTTGATTTTTTATACAATGCTAGCTTTTATTTTGAGTTTGTCCAGTGTTTACAGAGATTACAAATTTATATTCTACATCACAAGGTTGCTAGACCAATGAATAATTTGTGAACAGTTCCATAAAACCCAGTTTTCTGAATGGACAGAGAGTTGAAATAAATAAACATTTATCAAAAGCAATATGAGCACATATTACTCTCCATTCAAAAAACAGGTCTTTATATAAAAAAAAGATCAAGGTTTCTCTGTGTACTTTGAAATCCAGGAAACAATAATTGAAAACCAATCATCCACTTCAAAGAGCCCACCTATGTGGTCTATGTATTATGTACACCTACGTATTTATTACAAAATTCTACAGAAAGGCACTAAGCCACTGACTACATTTACAGTACAAATTAAAATCAATATTTACCTAAGATCATATTTGTGTTTACAGTCTTTTATAGCAATTATAAATTGTGTGGAGATTACTCAATTCAAAATGTACTTATGGTCTAAGAAAATAACTTGTTGACAAAGTCATTTCAAGGTGCAATATCAATATAAACGCAAATGTTGAATATATTACATACATACAAAAATCAAAACATTTCAATAATCTTAATGTAAAACAAAACTTTTACTCCTTTGAGAGAATTATATTAGATAGACTTCGGAAGAATTCCAAGAAAACATCTAGAATCTCTCAAATTGTCTAGGTTGTAGTAGGGCTATATTTTCCTGATATATCGCAATTCAAATATGAGATTTGACAGTAGTTGATTGATAAAAGTATTGAGATATTTGAGTAGCAGTGTCAAATGGAGTTGAGCTAATAAAAACAGTACAATAATAGCATATTTCTTATTTAGAACTCAAAATTTTACAGCTAGATCCAAAAAAAAAAACAGAATTACTTTTTCAATTATGCAAACTCTTTTTTATGACAAACAAATGTTGCCGAACTGGTCTAGATAAACTCAAAATTTACAAAAATTCAGCAACTTCTCTGCTGCAAATTTAATTTGTTTATAATTTATTAAATTAAGACCCAAGAGGGCCTGTTTTTTTTTTCTGCAGCGTGATGGATTAGTAATCATTTGCAATGTTATCTATACGACTTTGGATTGCCACTTTTTATTTGTCTAAAAAAAACTCAAATCTTTTTATTTATTTTAAACTATGTTCTGATTGTAAAAACCTTTTTGAAATATTTTTTTTTCCTAATGAAAACTAATGCTCCTACTTTACTCTTGGTGCACTTATTCATCTCCCTCATATACCAAATAATACTGAGATTTCTTTGGTTTCATTTTCTGTTTTATGGTGGATTTATGCAGCAGTTTCAAGTCATATGAATGTTCGTCAATGATTGGTTGAAATAAACGGTTCAGCCAATCACTGACAAATATTCTTCCTTGTGACTTGAAGCTTATGACTTATGACTGCTGCATAAATCCACCATAAGAGGATGAAGCAAAAAGGAAATTTAAAATATCTCTGATGAGATAACTTTTCAGAATATGATATCGTATTTCATTTCCTTCTGACAAAATTGAAAACTTTCTTTTGACTCCTCTACTATCCAACAATTGTTTTTGCTTTATTGAGCAGAGAACTTTGAAATTGTTTCAAAGAAAAGTATTGAATCTGCTTAGACTGAACTTCTTATATGATTATCCTGAAGAAATTCCAAGAATGAACCTGGTGCAAGATAGTCCTTCCAGTGTGTCTTCTTGAAGTTAACAGAATATTATCTCTGCGGCAAAAAATCCAAGCCTCTTATCATTGAAAGTCTGCAACCCCCTCTGTAATTAAAAATCATAAATCAGCTATATTAAAATATAAATAGTGAAATGAATATAAATGAAGGGGTAATAAATATTTTATAAAACCTGTAAATTCTATTTTCTTATACTCAAATGAGAAATATGGATTCTTATTACACAAGTCTCTCGAAGACTTCCAAGGGTTGCGCGTAGGGGTGCAATCGGATGACGGAAATAACAATTTTAACAATTTAACAATTTATTGTGCTTGGATTAATTAGAATATTAATATTGTTTTGACTAACTGAACTGATAGGGTACGCTGTGCAATCAATTTTATATATCTGTATACTCCTCATAAGTGAATAAAGTGCTATTCTATTATTGATAAAAGTAGCTAGATGACTGTGAAGCCACCTGAAAAGTTGTTGAGCAAAGCTGACTCTCCTATAGGTCGAAGTGCTTGTGAGGCTGCACAGCTTGTACTACCCCCCTACAATCTGACTCTCTTAGATGGGTGACTAATGTACATCTAAAAAAAATCAATTGGTTCTCAACTTTATCTGGGATCACAAGTTGAAAAACAGGTCCCCGTCTTTCCTAGGTCTTGTCTTTCCTAGGTCTTGTCTTTCCAAGATTCTTATAAGCTAAGTGGCCATCGCGCTACAGTGATGCCCTTTCACCCAGACGACCTAGGATCAAAACAGCATATGCCACCAAGCTTAGAGTGGTTCGGAATCTACTCTCACAAAAGCAGTAGGTTCTGAATGTCCCCCGTTTGCACAAGATCTCATATGAGTTTCCAATGAAGATAAATTAAATGAGTTTATTTTTTTTAGTTGCTTGTAAGGGCTCAGATGGTTAACAAAAAAGGTCAAATTAAGAGCAACATTGCATTTTTTTGTATCACTTCATTTCATGAGTAAGCACACTATTAGTTTCATATGTGAATTATGTTAATATCCCCCTTGAAACTAAGATAGGTATCCCTCAGGGAACAGTGCTTGGTCCACTTCTTTTCATCACTTACTACAACTCACTGCTAAACCTAAACATAAGTGGCATCTCTATCTCTTATGCAGAGATAGAAGAAACCTGAGAAAATGGTAAAAATAAGGTGTCTCATGGATTAGATTTGGTAAAATGTTGGCTCGACAAAAATAAACTAACTTTAAATTCTGATAAAACATTTTATATTGCCTTTTCAATGACAGATTCAAAGAGACTACAATTTAATTCTATCACAATGAATGATCTCATAATAAAAGAAACTAATTCCATAAAATATCTAGGTATCACTCTAGAATGGACAACTCATATTAAAGACTTAACTGACAAAATTAGAATATTGATTCATAAATTTTATATAATATGCAAAATTTTAACAAAAAAACTTCTTTTGCAAATCTACAAGTCCCTAGTCGAATCACTCCCAAATTATGGAATCATAGTATGGGGGGGTGGCTCTATGACAATGCAGTAACTCAACTAAATGTAGTACAAAACTACATACTAAGAATAATATTGTTCAAAAATAGACTATATTCTACAAGTAGTTTCTATAATGAATTGATTCTGAATGTCCGATGTCTATACTATCTTAGTAACTGCATCTTCTGTTTTAAATCTACAAATAAACATTATGTGAACCATTGCTACCAAACTAGACAATACACAAACAAACATATCGTAATACCATTTAGAAAATATGATGGAAGTTTGTACGAACTGTTGCACCAAAAATTTATAACATCTTACCAAATGAAATTGAAGTAATAACTAAATACTTACTACTAGAAGATTATTTTGTATTATTGCACACACAGGTGTTAATTCACCTAGGTGAATAACTGTAAAAATGTACTGGCGAACTTGTTGTTAACACATTAATGTATCACATTTGTTATTTTTTAATAGAGAATTGAAAGAATTGAATTGAATCTTGTGAACCTCAGAACAGAACAATCATTTGAAAACTCGTAGGTAATTCAAATATGAAAGTGTGAACAATGTTCAGCGTATATTTGATCATATCGTATTTTCATATTAGTTTATAGTTTATACTAATTTCACAGATTAAGTTCTAATCTGTGCTAATTTCATGAATTCAATAAAACACATGATAATAGTTACAAATCACTAAAAGTTTTAACTCAAAGAGAGAAAGACATGTCTCTGAAACAAATAGAAAATATATCTGAATTAAAAATGTTTTGCCCTACTAAGTTTTCTACAAAATCTTTCATCGTATTATACTGGAATTAAAAATAAATAATTAAAATATTGAACTAAATCAAAAATAATATTGTAGGTGTAAGGTGTGAGTAAGTACTGTAAGGTGTAGGTGTAAGGTGTAGGTACTGTAAGGTGAATTGATTGAAAAGTTCAAATTATGATTTTCACGAAACTTATCTGGAAGTATTTTGAAAAATAATTCATCTGAAAAACACTGACAATTGGAGATTATGGAATAAACCATAATCAGTTTGAAGAGATGTTATTGTTATTTCCGTTAACCTGTTGCATCCCTACATGCAACCCTTATCCATGCACAAGACCGGTGACCATGAGATTCGAACCCACGATCCTACGCTGGAGAGGCAAACGGCTCTACCAGCTGACCACCACGGTCCATAACAGAAAAATCTTTGTGGCTTACAAGTCGAAATTAAAATAATATTCAGTTCATTTTTGCAATAAGTTCAAAAAATAATTTTCCACCAAAAAGGTGAAAAAACCAGAATTTTATACTTACGTAATATTTCTCTGTTCTGGATGAATATTTTATATATGGCTGGACCAACAACCCCCATCACGTTTCTTTGATATCCCATAGCATATACGTCTTCATAAGTTTTCTGCCTTGAGCTGGAAAATAAATTAAATGATGTTTGAATCAAGAGATGAAAGGAAATTTGTAGCACACTCGCCCACATATATCATTTGAACTGATAGAAAGATATAGACATTTGAATTAATTTGGTAAAATTGGTTTGTGTGATATTTCTGAGTGAATCTGTTTGTGTTTGATGGCTTAGGTACATAATTTTATAGGAATTTCATAGGTTTTTTAGTCAGGGTATTCAATAGAAACAAACGATTTTCCTACAAAATAAATTGAAAGCAATTGATAGTCTCCATATTGTTCTTATCAGTTACCACCAAGAATATTCCATCTTATCTGCACAAAAAAATATATTTTTTTTCACATAATTATGAACGTAATTTGATTATTAAGAATGAGGGATTGTAATGCATAAAAGATCAAAGTTTGGAATTAACTTTTCTAAAAATTCACCTAGAGAAACTAAATTTAAAAAAAAGCTGATTTGAGAGTACCCAGTTATGTCTGTCCCAGTAACATTAAAGTCATCCATTTTGATGCTCAGTATTACTATCAACAATACTCTAAAAATTAACCTCCAAGAGTACATTGTCAAAAGAGCCACTTAAGAAACTGTTTTCTGTTTTGTGCCAAGAGATATAGATTTATAATCTATATGCTACAGATCCGACTTGTTATAGGTAGGTATTCACATATTTAGAGTTCAGCTCCTGTGCTAGATTAAATGCCATTGAGAAAATAGCAAAGCATCTCATCGGTAATACCTCACTCACAATCACGCTTACTTTCCTAGAACACTGCAGACAAGTTGAGACTCTTTCATTTTCTTACGGCCTGGAGACTTGTTGAACATTTCTTTTCTAGTACTAGTTATTTCAAGAAGGACAAAGCTTAGGAACTTATTATCTTATCATGTATTCCACAAAGCTTACAATTCAAAACATATAAATTAGTCCAAACCTTTCCAACAATTCTTGGTTCACACGATACCTACCTATTTCTGAATTTTAATTAAATTTTTTAGTGAGAAAAATGGTGGGAAACTCAAATACTTTTTAATGCTAGGACGTTTATAAAGCATTTTTGATTTGCCTTTTGTGTTAACTAATTTCAAAATGCCTCAGAGAACAACAAATTTGAGAAAGTTCTAATATTAACACAGGTGTTTTAGGTTATGGATTGTTGAAATTGAATAATTCAATAGGTGCCTCTAACTGTTAGGAATGGGAATAATATTTGTTATTCCTCGCTTATATTGGAAACTGGTGAAAAACGCCTTTTGATTCTACTTACATGGTTTGATATCTTGAACAAGGCGAACACGAATTTAATCACATTCGGCTCTCAGCTCTAGAAACGTCCACTCACAAAAAATAGGTATCTGGTGATTTACTTTCACAATCTGCATATCCTCAACCACTTGTATTGTACTTTCACAACATCAAAAATGTCTATTCGAAAATTAGGACTTTGTATAAAAACTTGATCACAGCCTCAAACACATCAACAACAATAACAATCCGCCATTTTGTCATTTCTAGTGCACCTGCACCGAGGCCACCGTCGCCACTCATGTCGGAAGTCGGAAGACGTATTTTAATTTCAAATTTGAAGCGGGTAAATCTTCAATGCAAAAAAATTATTTTAGATTCTGGATGTTGTATATTATTCTTTGATACGAGGGATTGGGCGTATGCATTAAGTTTTGATTAAGGAAGAGAAATCCTAACTTGTTTTAGTCTGAACTCTACGTATTCGTACCTATTTAGGACGTACGTAAAACAATGTCATTGAAGGAAAATATTTTCCTTTTAATAAACAGCTAGGTATTTTCGTTTTAATAAACAGCTAGGAATGTCTCTATCAATAAGTTGAAATCATCTTTCTGTCATACCTACCTAGTGCCTAAATCTTGAGGCGGGATTTATAGGTAAATTGGCATTGGATTATTATTTATTATTATTTATATAATGCTCAGCTAAGCTGAATTTGAAATTAAAAAACAGATATATAGAGAAACTCACCTGATGAGTATTTTTTTGTGTCCTTAATAATAGTCCAGAGTGTTTTTGAAGTACAAGTCTATTTTGATCCGATTGATCTTGTGCGAATTTGTCATCTATTACTTCAATCATCATATAGACACTGAGAACTGATGAATTGATTTGTTTCACAATATTCACTATCACACACAAAAACTATTATGAAAATAAGAAATGAACCAATTAATTTATTAAGTTAGTCAATTCCCGTTGAAAAAGCATTGACACTTTTGACAGCAGTCAAACTTTGCAATTGACATGAAGTTCTACACGACCAGTGCAACCAAC
This sequence comes from Chrysolina oricalcia, assembly GCA_944452925.2. Lineage (NCBI taxonomy): Eukaryota > Metazoa > Arthropoda > Insecta > Coleoptera > Chrysomelidae > Chrysolina > Chrysolina oricalcia. Next base: position 16,704,158 of record OX101826.2, read on the forward strand.
TTGAATTTCCCGCGAAAAAAAATATGAATTTTTATGAATGGCAACTTGTGACGTCACAAGTTGTGCGTAAACGAACTATAGTACAGCTTTTCTCCGGGAAAACGTCGTTTTTCGAAAAAATGCTTTCACAGGTCGATTCAGCGTGTTGGAAAGTACAATTCAACAAATTTTGGAGAAATTTAATTTTTCATTCCGATTCCTCATTGCTTATTACTCCTTCAAATTGACTTTCAATTAGATGGATCAGTCATATTAGCCTATATGAACTTTTTGACAAAGTCCCAGCATAATAAATTATTTGAATAGAGTTATATAGAAAAAACACATTGGTCAATTTTTTTTTATTAGGCCAGATACATTATTCGTAATGTTACACACTGTAATTGATACAATTTCTTGATTCTGTGAAAACATCATTGCGTGATCTCACCGTGTCCAAGGTTATATTGTCGAATTTCTTCATCATTTCAATTTTGTCTTCATACTGTTGAATTTTCATTTGAAGTATTCTTATATTTACCAAATGTTTTTCCAGTAGACTTTTAATTTTCATGGCGGTACGGTTGAAACTCTTCAATCCACTCATGAATCAGATGTAAGTTTGTTTGAAATGGTATGAAGGTGTCTTTCGATTTGAGATGGACATATCCCAAAGCCTGTATTCATACCTTTGAATGGCAACGACTCTGATGTGGGGGTAATTCAGTTTCAACCAATCACAGTACATGGATTTTGTTAATCACACCATACGTGTACTTGGTCACGCCCTATATGTACTTGCTGATCTGCTCGACCTTCATGGAGTTTTTGTGGGTGGGTGTCAGAGGGCGCCACGTGGTCGATGACGTCAGGCATGACCTTCGAATCACATTGGTGGGTGTCAGAGGGCGCTACTTTGGTTCATAGTGGGGGTTGTTTACTTTTGATTATAAAAGAATTGAATTTACTACAGATTCAGTAGAAAAATATAACCATAGCAGCTAGCAAGGTGGCGAAGAGTTATTCGGTGCCCAATAGAAAGAATAGTGAGTGTGTTTTAGTTTTGAAAATTGTTTATATTTTCCTTATTTATTTTCATTATGTCAGTTTCGAAAGTGGATTTACAAAAAATCAATTTTATGATTGAACAAGAAATAGAAGTATTAGAACAGAGAGTGTTATCATCATTGCCAGTGAATGAAGCATACATAATAAAGAATATGGCAATTTGTTCAACTCGGTTCGGTAAATCTCTTTTATCAACGTTAGTGGATGTAAACAATAATACATTATTCAAAACATGGCTACCAAAACGTGTTTCAGAGCAATTCACTGATGCTGATGTTACTTGTATCAATTCTTCGGGTGGTAAATATACGCTAGCATATTTGGGTCAAAGTCAACAGAGTTTCGTTGGCATGAAAACGCGATCGTTGGTCAAATTCAATCTCATTGACCAATAGTAATAGTTACTTTCCACTTATCATAAGCTAATTCTGATTATTTATATTATAGACGATAATTGTAGGGCGAATATAAAAAGTTTTCATAAATCTTTAAACACACTCTTTCTTGTGTGTCACCAAAAGTCTGATTGCCGAAAGTTCGATGTGAGTATTACTGATTATATCGTAAGCAAACTCATTTCAATAATTTCTATTTGATTTCAGTTCCATTCTTGAGAGATGTGGATGCAATATGCCAGCGAACATTGGAACAAAGCCACAGATATCGATTCCGCTGTTGCAAGGTTGTCTTCAGAGCTGTATGCTCTGGCCGAAGACGCTCACCATGCCACCATTTACGACTTGAGTGTATGTTATGATGAAGAGCAAAGTGAATTGTGGTTGCGAGACTGCGAGAACTACAAGATGGGTGTGCATTTTTGCGAGAAATATTCAGACGGTAATTTGGATTTGGATCAACTCTGCAATCGCATGATTGTGTGTGAGCTGAAGAGATTTCTCTACCGCCTGCTGCCATACTTACCTGGAGGGATCATCCAAAAGTACCAGCTGGATGAGCAAAGCGATGATGAAATCGAAAATGGTCAAGAAAGTAGTGATGACGAAAAATAAATTATTTTAGATAGTTTACATATACCCAAAACTAATTGAATTGTAAGCTAGTGATATTTAAATAAAAAACCTAATATCATTTATTCATATTTTTATTTACCTATTTCTCTTTAACATCAATAAATAAAAAAAAGGAAATGGATACTAATGAATACAAATAAAAATAATCAAAAATACATAATATATATATATATATATATATATATATATATGTATGTCTGTATGTGTTTCGTCAATATCTGCCATGAACTGTTCCATCCAATGCGTTGTATGTTAGAAATGTATCATACAAAATTAGTGCATATACTTTGGTGTTGTCTGGAAACTTAACCTTTCTGGTTTCAAACTCAAGTTTTATATCAATTGTTGATGATTTTGTGGCATTCGGCTGATGTGAGCAATCGATGACGAACAGTGGATTCTGTCGAAATTGTCCAATGTCCATTAGAGGTTCACTCATGTCTTTGTCATAATAACTGCGTTGAAAACTCTCATAGGCATAATATGCTGAAGTATCGAGTTTTTTATCGAAATCCAAATTCCAACGTTCATATGGATACACTTCAGAGTTCAAATACACTCGAATATTATTGATATCGGCAGTTGTGAATTTTGTGATGTCTCTCGTTCTATCTTCAGATATGGTAGTGTTTTGGAATCCGATGATGACGTAACGAGGTGTTTCTAGAGCATTAGTCGTCTTTATAGCCCATATGTCTGAAGATGTTCCACGTAGTGATGGAAGTTCATATAGATCCCACATGCGATACGCCAACTTAATTTTTGCATTCAGACCACTTTTGTTGATCCTACTCAAAAGTTTGAGTTTGTGTTTATCTTCGGGAACTATGTGTCTTATTTTCCATTCAATTTTATTGATTTCTATATCAGCATCAACCTCGCCAATATACGAGTTTTTGAAAGATCGTGCAATGATCAGAATCAATTCCTGTTTGGCATTCAAGATGCTTCTGTTGTAATCTTCTGCGAAACCCATCAAATATTTGAGTGGTAATTTACCACTGAATACATGACTAGTTTCATCCAAGATATCCTGTTTGACTTCTGAGAGGCCCCATCCGGTGGTCAATAATGTATTAGCATGTGATTGTCCAAATGAAATCATGGTTTTCATTGTGGATGTTATTCCTGGTTTTCGAACAACAGCTACTTGCTCACCTCCCATTTCATAACGAATTTCATCAAACAGAAAAGCAATGGCATTGTTGGAGAGAAAGCATTGTTTGCTGACCTCTTTGGGAGTGAATTTTCCTTCTATATAAATGAAACTCTCAGCAATGTCAAGTATCACATCTTGGTTATTGATCGCGATACGGATTTCATCTGAATTTTTAAACAATGGTGATCCATATGGTTTGTAGGTGTGCTCATGAAAACTTGTGAGGGAATGATCAAGCACCGGTTCGTCAAATATATTCAACTTCTCATTATTTGTTTCAAACACCATCGTTATTTCTTCAATTTGAGTCCAATTGTTTTCAAAAATTCAAGATCTCTCACTGATAGAGTGTGTGCTAGCTGTTTAGCATACGATTGTGGAATGAGCTTCTTTCTACTCGAACCTTGCTTTATAACGGAATTGGTTTGTGTAACGTTTTCAATTCTTTAATGATTACGTCTATTGTAACAAAAACCCATGGTGTAGTAGTAGTTATTCGATTTTCTTCAATTCCAAAATGATAACAATCTCTTCTTCACTTCCAAAATCAATGAGGTTATTTTTGTGATCCAAAATACGTACAGTGATGTTGTTGACAGACTGGCGTCCTTCCGGACTGATTGGCATATAAATAATATTATGCGGCTCCTTTGTGAGATTGTATCCCGGCTCAACATCGAGATCGAATGAAAAAAGAATGTGATTTTTTTCATCATTTACATATGATATTGCATTCCAAACGGATGAGTCGAACAGCTGTAATATTCACAGGAAGTATAGATTCATGCAGTTTATTCCGCTCAAACACTAGACGATCGAATCCCAACATTCGACCTATTGAATTTTCATGGGTCAGATCAATTTCATATATTGATTGCATCATACATTTGAATGTATTATTGTTGGCTCGAAGACTGAATATGTCATCCAATTTGATCTCGTCCTGCTTTTTGCCATGAAGCACTTCAGATTCAATTTTCTTTTGAATAACAACATTTAACTCTTCTATCTCGTATGCACCACATGGTATTCTAATGGAGTGATCTGTCCACTTGAAAAGAAGTGTGTCTGAGCCATCATCTTCAATGACCCTGATGCCGATTGTGTTGTTATTTTTCGTGATGTTATTGATAGTGTTGCATCCATAGAATCCTATTAGCCCCAAGCCATAACGAGCATTCCTATCCAATTCAATGGGTGGGTAAAAATCCGCGCTAAGAACGCTTTTTCCCACAACTTGTAACTCAAACTTGCGTGACATGACTGATGACTCATCTATGACATCACATCAATTTATTGTTGTCTACAACACATGCGTAATAACCTACGTTTTTTCGGAGGTGTTTCATCGAAATCCATTTCATTCTTATTGGTACCAATATTCATATCATTTATATTGCAATAACAACAGAATATTTTCCGTGGTGCAGGACCATCATTTACATCAGAATCGGAAATATCATCACTTCCTTTGCCAGGGTGATGCTCACTGCAATATCTGTATTTCATTATGTCCGGATCATCTTGGAGGTGTTTGGGTAACTTTTCCCAAACCCAAGCAATTTCATGAGCTGCACATGCAAGTATTACTTCTTTAGGCAAATTTAAAAGCATGACTCGATCCATTTTTGTCAAGGTGCGATATTTTGAATACATCTTGAGAGAAAATCCCATCCTCTTAATAGCCTCTCGATCCATTTCTGGTGTGATGTCCATTTTATGATTGGGAGAGAAACTTCAAGCACAAGTGACCGCATAAAACTGTATTGAACTTCTGCTGGCGGTGATAGTTATACAGAATTTTGACACTCGATCCTTTTTGAAAGTATTGAATCAATTCCATTGGTGGGGGTAAATCACCAAAACTATCAAAATATGTAATTTCTCTTCCATATTTTCTGTATGCCACCCAATGTGTTCCTGGGCCACTCATTTCATCTAAATTCATGATGGCGGTCTCGCGATGGTGTGGACCTGAAGATGGCAATCTATCACGCATGAAAATGCCTCGAAAATATGGAATTTTCATTTTCTTGGCATAATATTTGAGGTTGAGGTCGGTGAGAGGTCTTCGAGGAAGGGAATCAACTAGTTTTTTGAATTGTATGGTTTCAAGTAGAGTCCCAGTCCTTTACGATATGGTTTGAGGAATATACCACTACCGCTTCTACCCAGAGCAATAGTTTCCATTTTCTTATTGTGACGATTCGCTTCCATCAAAGCAACTCTACTTGCTTTGGCCGAATTTACAGCTTTGGTGATACCTGAAACTGCACCTGCTAAACTTCCAAGGGCAGACAATCCAGCAAAAATCGGAATCAATGGCAGAATTCCTCCAACCTTGGGAATCGGAATTATACGGGGTGTGCGGATTTTTTTCTTACCACCTGCAGCTTTGAGATATTTCCGTGCCGCTTGCAGTGCCACTGTAGTAGCCTTTTTTCTATCATTTGTTACGAATTCATCACCTCCAGAGTTTCTCAATACATTCCGCACTTTATGAACTACACCAGCACCAAATGCAACCTTTCTTATTTTCTTTTTTGTTTTCTTGGGATGATTTTTCCCTTTTTTTTAATAGCATCCACACTGCACCCCATACCAAAACGTCTCTTCGTTTTCATAACGTTGGTTACTAGTAGAGCAGCTGCCCTTTCTCCAATTCCAGCGTCCTTTGATTTAACCCTATTCCAAGCTGCGTATTCAAGTTCTTTGTCTGCTTTATGTCTCAAAGTGAGATCAGTAGGATATTTTGAATATTGGATATCGTGACGTTTACAGGCAATATCCAATTTATTAATTCCGGGGTCGTTGCGAGCTAAACGCTCTCGCAATTTTGTTCCTGGTCCACAGTATTGATAACCTCCAGGTAAATGTAGCTCGAACGGTAGTTTGTTTATTAACGTATTAACAAATCCAAGACCTTTCTTTCTCTTTTCACTAATAGTACGTCCGTATCGTTTCGTGGTAGCCATTTAAATGAAATGTTCATTACATGTGATCGCTTACATAGTCTTCAACCACGGTACGATGCGCATTGTGAAGCAGAAAGAAAAGTTCACCGTAGAAAATCTAGATGAAAAATTCGGTAGTGGATTAAATGGTCAGAAGTCATTGCGACATGGTCCACTACTTCCATCATCTGTTCGAGGACTCATAATTGGACCATCAAATTGCGGAAAGACGAATGCAATGATCTCGCTATTGACACATCCCCAAGGACTGCGATTCGCAAATGTTTATCTATATTCGAAATCACTTCATCAGCCCAAGTATCAATATCTACGAAACGTATTGGAACCCATAAAGGGGTTAGGTTTCTACACATTCAGTAATAATGCAGAAATCGTGGAACCATGTGATGCTAAACCAAACTCTGTCTTCATATTCGACGATGTGATATGTGAAAAACAGGATATCATAAGATCATATTTCTGTATGGGACGTCATAAGGATGTCGACTGTTTTTATCTTGCACAGACATATTCACGTGTACCCAAGCAACTAGTGCATGATAATACGAATTTCATTGTGATATTCAAACAGGATGAGACAAATCTTCACCATATATTTTCCGATCATGTATCACCCGATGTAACATTTAATCAGTTTCAATTGATGTGTATCAAATGTTGGGAAGATCAATATGGATTTCTTGTCATCGATAAAGATAGAAAAATACATGGAGGTAGATACCGCATGGGATTCGATAGTTTTATATATCCATGACATTGCTTTCGAGATTCAATTGATTGTTGAATTCCATAGAGGTAACTGCTTCATTGTATTCTCTATATTAAAAAGATAATCAAAATGAAGACAGATAATGATTCAACTGCTGAAAATAGAGAAATGAATTTAAAACGTCAATTGGTTGAGACAACAGAAGCTGTACGGCAGAAATTCAACTCAATTAAGAGTGGAAATATTGAAAATCGGATGGCACTCGAAAAATTGTATGATCCCATAACGAAACCATTAAACGTTCTATCTTCAGCTGCTACCATGAAACCACCTTCAGTGTTGTCAATGAATCAAGGAAACTCTCGGCCTACTCCGATACATGCAATGAGTACTCCAATAGTAAAAAATAAATTTTTTGGAAGTGTATCTTCTGCTGACAGTGATACGGATACATTGGAAGATGAAGTGGGAACAACACTATATGAAACACCTTCATCATCTGGAATCAGTTCATCGGATCTGGATATGTCTCCTTCCAATCCTGAAAATGTATTGAAAAATCATTTGAAAAATGTCAAAACCAAAAATGCAGCATATGATACCATATTTGGTATACGTTTGGATCCCACTACACAAAAACTGAAAATGGGAATTCTCGAGGTACGTTTTCAAAAAAGTGGAAACATTTAGTTTTGGAATGCTGATAAAGTGAAGAAACTTGAATGTCCAAGTAGTGCAGCTTTATATGATATGATATTTCTGAAAAATCCACATCATGTCGACGATGAGGAAATTCATAAAACATATGCCAAGATATTGAAAGTAACGAATGCTCCATATAAACAACACCAATTGAAGAATGGGTTCAAACAAACAAATTCTAAAAAATTTCGTGAAGTTATCAAACCCATAAAGATTTGTTGCATCCAAATATGAGATGAAAGATGATGGCTCGTTAGGATTAAAATCGGGTAGAAACTTATTATTTGCTTCATGTTTTCTTTCACTACATTGACTTATCCCCCCACGTATACCTTTTTTGAAAAAATTTATCATATCTATATCAGTGAGAAGATCTAACTCAATATCTGTATATTTCAACATTGCATCGCAAGATAGGCCTGGTGAACTATAATACTGAGCTGGATCCAATTTATAGGTATTCAAACACATCCTTCTGAAATTTTCGAAAACATCACATAGTAATAGTACGTCAGATTTCAAATACAAGTCCGAATAATCGCCCAAACTCTCACACTCGAATAGATTCCAAACACGTTTAGCCCTCATATAGTCTGTGTCGGATATATGTTCTTCATTCAAGTTGTCATAGAATTGATTTTTAGTCGGTAAGGTAGTAACATTCAACTTGTCAATATTGTCAACAAAACTATAAGGAAAGACACCTTTCTTTCTCATTAAATTGAATTTTTCTGAATCGGGAAAATGTTTGGAAATTTCTATACATTGTTCAATGATTAAATTAGCTTCCAAATTTTCCAGTGAACTAGACATAAACTTGAAACTATCTATAAACCTCAATTTTAAATAATTTCTCCTCGTTTCACCCTTTCTATTTTGATAGCTATGTGTGTAGATCTTTTTAGAAAAAGAAATGTACTTTTCTTCAGTTTGGGCAATTACTTCCACCCTATCATTTTCGCTATACAATTCTTTTATAAACATGTGGCAATCGTAACCACTCATATTATGACATATAATTGGAATGAAAGTGGGGATTTTGAAATTCAAGTTACATACAGAGTGCGCTGCAGGGAATCTTTTTTTACCACTGATGTGACAATGATCACGCACCTTAATATCCCCTTCTGTGAAAGGTTTTTCACATATACCACATTTGGTGGCATTATTATACTCTTCTTCCTCTTGTGGGGTTTGTTTATGTATTGGTTTCACATACCGTAAATGTTGATGATAAATATTTTTCAAATCGTCTTCGATTCGCATAGTGAATATCTTGGCAGCATCAGCACCTCTATATGTAACAAATTTTGATAATTTATCATTGAAAGAACACTTTATCAGATATGCAAAAGAGTATGGTTCATGTTGGAAGGTTCTATTCGTGTATGAGAATTCTGGGTTTGGTTCACTGGTTTGAATGGGTTTCAACACAGACTCGAAATCTGCATAAACAACAAATGGCACCTTCATTTGTTTTTCAAAATTTTCAAATGTTAATTCATTACCAGCAACCAAGTTTCCATATTTATTGATTTTAAAGTCATTTTGTGGTGTTGTTGTATAAACATGATTACAATCATGCATCTGATGACGTAATAGTAATCGTTCGTTTGAAAAGTAAAGTAAACAACCATCACAAAAAAATTTTTTGTGTTCATAAGAAGAAATTTGACCAGATACCAAACGTGAAAGATCTTTTATCCAACAAAAATGACTATTTCCCACATCATCTGCAATAAGCAACAAATTGACATGTCTTGCGAGCTTCCTCTGTGAGTATCGTAATGGACCTACAACTTCGTACATGACTTTATTGTCTTCAAATTTTGATTCTAAACCATACACATTGACTGAAATATCATTCAAATTCTCGAACGATTTAATATCACGTAATTTAACTGGAAAATTCATACCTGTAACATTTAAAACGGTACTATAGTGGGGATAGGAAGACACTAGCGAAATGTTGATATCAACAGGAAATAATGCTGATGTTATAGCCCACGCAAAGCAGCATTGATCAGTATTCTTCATATTGACAACAGCCTTCTTCATCTCAATAAATCGTGGTAGTTTGATGTAGGAAGATCCACCCAAGAAATATAATTTTTTCACAACTCCATCCTGAAATAAATAAATTATTAGACCTATTATTTTCATACAATCATTTCATCACAAACCTGAATCACGATCAGCAAATTCCGATGTTTGAGCAATTATGGTGTCCCAGAAGGTGTCAAATAATCCATTCAAGTCAGTGGATAAATCAGCTATACGATTTTGTGAGTTGAATGACTTGATATCCATAACTTCCTGGGTTTGGATAACATAACTGCCAAATACTTCCATGTTGACCTTGACAGAGTTGTGCAACTTGATTACTTTCTCCAAAACATCGACGACTTGGCATTTGATCGCATTAAAAAATGAACTATACTCAGTATATGTGTTTTCAGCAGATACCCTGTAGCTGGCAATTCGACACTTGAACGCGCTTTTGATTTGTTGTACTCCAACACCCAAATCAACACATGCATTTGTTCTGTGAATGAGTGTCCTCTTATGAGAGCTGATTTTGGAATGCGGAATTATCACACTACAGGAATCACACTTATAAAGTGGCAATACAGGAGATTCTAATCGTTTTTTAGAAAGGCCAGCCTGATGTATGTCTCCCTGATTGGATTGAATATCACCACTAGTGGAAGCTACATTATTAACTTTCACCTTTTTTCTGGAAGGGCCAGCTAGAGATATACATCCTTGATCAGACTGAAGATAAGCACCACTAGTGGAAGCTTCATCATTACCCCTCACTCTTTTTGGCGAAGATGTCACTGAACAACTTCCACGCTGGTGCCTGAGACGGCTATCTCTTCGTGTGAAAGATTTTCCACAAATGCAAGAAAACATGATTTCAAACTGAGTATTTTTTTTGATAACACACAAGAGGAGCTTTTTGATTACACACGAAAACCAGAAGAATCTGACTGAGGAAAGAGTACAACACATCACTTATATACCAACTGGTGGTGGCGTGGTTGTAGGCGTGGTTGTGGGCGTGGTTGTAGGCGTGGCATTCCAATGCCAACAAAGGAAGTGAAGTGTTGATGCCATGGATCGTTACAATGTCATATGTAAATGAATACTACACACTCATTCAAGGTTAATCTCAAGGTTATCCATCATAAGTTGAATGAAATCCTCATGTGAACTTCTTGTAATCCAGGAATGTGAATATTAAAAAATGAATAGTGCATTTTCTTTGTAGTGAAATATTGCAAGTATAAATACAGGTTAAACTCTTCAAAACATAAGTCATGAAAACACTATGAAGAGGGTAACATTCGATGAAAAGTATAATAAAATTCACTATATGATATCATGGAACTTTGCATATAGACATGTGAGAAAAAAATTCTGGGAATATAAAAGCATCGATAGATGGAGATTCAACAGGCGAATAAAGGAAACTTCCACCATCATAGAACCAATTTTGGATGTCACACATAGACGAAAAATATATTTTCAGAGATTTTGTGATAAGTATATTCGAAAATAAATAATGTTACTAATTGCTAGTCTTTTATTGAGTGAATGTGTTCTATAGTGTTGTCATTTGATGTAATCTTGACTGATAGAGGGGAAATAAAATCTTTCAACTCACGCAAAGAAAATGTATACCTATACGCTGAAATGAGCTAAAAATATTGTTCAACATATATTGTCATTCTCGGAGCAAGTTACAAACCTACAATATCAGCTATGAAAAAAAAATTGATGAGTTTTAATGAGAAAAAACCGGATACATCTCGTATATGCCCACAATGGAACCTGATGTGGTAGTATTATACAAAAAAAGCTCCAGGAAGATCGGTGAATAGTCGAAAAGGTGACCAAATATATACTTGGAGGTTACGTGAAGGTAATTGAAAGCTCCATGAAGGTCGGTAAAAGGTCGAACAGGTTGTAGGTTGGTGGAAGGTCATGACTGACTCGAACACGTGGACTTCAAGGCCTTGTCTGACGTCATCGAACAAGTAGCGCCCTACAGTACCGAACCGAAATCTTTATAACCGTGAATGAAATGTCTCCCATTCAATAGCAATGTCAACTCATAGTCGAACACAAACCAACATGAAATTTCTATGATATTTTTTTTTATAAGTGCTTCCTTCCCAAAGAAAAATGCAAATGTTTAACATGTCGAATAGGTGACCAAAATTATGACTGATTTCATCAATGCATTTGAAAACAACGTGAAGGTCACTGGGAGGTCGAACATTGAAACATTATGTCACAGCTCTGACCCCACCCACTAAATCCACAACGTCGATTTCTAGATACACCCACGACAAAAAAGACTTTCAGATACTCTGTCCCAACTATTTAGAAATACCCATTCATAGCCACTGAATCCACTATTTAGAAATATCATTATATAGCCCACCCTCCCTTAAAAGCTCCATGAAGGTCGGTGGAAGGTCATGCCTGACGTCTTCCGAACACGTGTGCCGTTCAAGGCCTTGTCTGACGTCACCGAACAAGTGGCGCCCTCTGACACCCACCACTGTGGCTCGAAGGTCATGCCTGACGTCATTCGAATACGTGCCGTTCAAGGCCTTGTCTGACGACACCGAACAAGTGGCGCCCTCTGACGAGTGTAATTGAAATAAAGAATTACAATAGTGTATTGAAAGAATAAATTTGAAAATAAAGTACTCGAGAGGTAAATTACAAGTATTCAAGGTCATACCCTTCAATTACTCTAATTACCCGCATTACTCTCCAATCACCCGTAATAATACTAACTATATATGTCTCAAATACAGCACCATGTACTTGAAAGGTGCACGCAGTTATGTGAAGGTGATTGGAAACTCCATGAAGGTCGGTGGAAGGTCGAATAGATGGCCAAGTACACATAGGATGTGACTGACATCATAAGTTCTGTGGAAGGTTGAACAGGAAGTAGGTCGGTGAAAGGTCATGACTGACTCGAACACGTGGCCTTCAAGGCCTTGTCGATCTTTATTACCGTGAATGCAATGTCTCCCATTCAATACCAATGCCATCTCCTAGTCGAACACAAACCCTGAATACAACATGAAAATTCTATGATACATTCTTTTATAAGTGCTTCCTTCCCAAACAAAAATGTTTTACATGTCGAATAGGTGACCAAAATTATGACTGATTTCATCCATGCATTTGAAAACAACGTGAAGGTCACTGGGAGGTCGAACATTGAAACATTATGTCACAGCTCTGACCCCACACACTAAATCCACAACGTCGATTTTTAGATAAACCCACGACACAAAAGACTTTCAGATACTCCGTCCCGACTATTTAGAAATACCCATTCATAGCTATGAGAGTACTAAAAACACAGAATCCATTATTTAGAAATACCATTATATACCTATGAGAGTTCTGAGTACTCACGCCACCGAATCCACTATTTAGAAATATCATTATATAGCCCACCCACCCTTAAAAGCTCCATGAAGGTCGGTGGAAGGTCATGCCTGACGTCTTTCGAACACGTGTGCCGTTCAAGGCCTTGTCTGACGTCACCAAACAAGTGGCGCCCTCTGACACCCACCAATGTGGCTCGAAGGTCATGCCTGACGTCATTCGAACACGTGCCGTTCAAGGCCTTGTCTGACGTCACCGAACAAGTGGCGCCCTCTGACACCCACCACCACCCACCACATCCACATTATCTAGAACCGGCGCTCTATCACTACTCCTACGGATGGAAGAAGAGTCCGGGAAGTTGAAATTTTTGCTGGTCCTGGCATTTTAGGAGCTACACCGTAACGCACCAGGTATACCTGTACTAGTTCCCCCCTAAACTGTAGATTTGTTGTTTTACTATTGCGTTTTCTGTATAGTAACCAAGCGTTGTTTATTGCAGCATCCAATATCCATGTAAATATATTCCAGTACCACTTTTTGCTTCTCATGGCAACCCAATAACTGGAAATACACTCATCCATGAGGTGGGTTCCTTCCATATTTTGATTATATTTGGCAACGCACTATGGGCGATCTACTAATTTAGGTTTTTTCTCGGTCTGTGAGAATCGTTTGACGGATCCCAATGGGGATACTCCTGCATCGGTGGAAGCCATGGTAACTACAGAATTATCTAGCCATCTCACTAAAAGTATCCCAGAACTTTTTTCCAAGACGTGCTGATATTCGCCCCTCTTTTTTTCGGAAAAAGACTTTTTATTGAGTAATGGGCATGATTTCGGTATACGGTTTTCTCTTATGGTACCTACAGTACCATAGCGTAAAACCCGTAGATAACAAAATAGGTTAAACCCTGTGAACAGATTATGGACATGAATATTATAGCGTAAATCTGGATGACGTAATTATTCAAGCATCAGTACTAGTGGAGATACTAATTTCCCAAAGAGCGTCTCGTATTTTTCATTTCCACGAGGATTTTTGCCCTGGTATAGGTCAAAATCGACCAGATAACCCTCTGTTGAGTTCAACGTCCACATTTTGTAGCCAAATCTAATCGGCTTGCCACGGATGAATTGTTTACAGCCGTGGCGGCCGTAGTACCCTATCATTTACTCATCAAATTCAAGATTCTGAACAGACACAAAATTATCCAAACATCATTTTTTTAATTTTATCCATCAATGGACGAATCTTCCTCGCCTTATCTGAAACATCCATTATAGTATTGTCTGCGAAATAGAGAAATCTTTGTATTTGTATAAAGCGATTTCGCCTCATAGAGTTACTAACCAATATGTTTTTTGCATCGTCCTTTAAATCCCAATACATACGCTTAGACGGAAGGGTATTATATCCGCTCAAAATTAGGATAGCCAGGAAACATTTGATTTCGGCTGCTGAAATTTTTGGATCGGGCTGATTTAAAAAAAAAAGCATATTTTTGAGTCTCTTCTACCAGATATTCAATGATCCCATTGTCAAAAAACATCTTAAATATATCGACACATGACAAGCTCTCATACTGGGAATAATGTGCCTCTGGAAAACTGTGCCGTCCAGTTTCTAAATCACCTTCGGTCCAAATGCAATTTTTTATCAAGACGGTCATTGATTCAAATGTAGTTTGGTTGTACGTTCTGCTCTGTCTAATCGTTCTGACTTTGAGAGTAAATATTTCTCAGGTACCGTCACAGGTTCGACACAATTGTTACCCATTCAAGTATTGTCTATTAGTTTGATTTCCACTAGTGCCCGTAGCTGTATTCCCGTTAGGTTTTGAACCGTACCTCCTTCGTCCTCATCTGCAGAGTCTTCGTCAGTCTCTATGTTACTCTCAGGGGGCTCTATAAATATTTCATCTACTTCATTAGCAATATTTTCGACTTCAAAAACCATATCCAAAACTCTGGACAAAGTTAGTCCTCTGAAATAAAACCGTATTATATAATAGTTGAAACGCCCACTTTTGAACACGCATGGAGACCCTGACCACGTGCATCACCGACCACCATAGCTAACAGGGCAGTGACTTTTCTTTCACAGTAGCGAAGAAAATGTTGCAAGTAGCGCTGCCAGCGTGGGGCCAAGATTTTTCAGTTAGTTATTATCTTTTAAAACATTTTCACATTTCAATTTTCAATCTGTTTAGTTACTTGAGGGACACCTTGAAGTAAGAACAATATATTTATATATATATATATATATATATATATATATATATATATATATATATATATATATATATATATATACCGGGTGACCACGAGGTGAGGTACGCCCCCCAATTTTTCTATAGTTTTGAAGATACAGGTTTCAAATTTGGCACGTCGATATATTACTCAAATACGCATATTTTGACTCCATAACCGAAAATTCACCACTTCCGGTTTAACCGGAAGTGACCCCAAACTTTTTTTTTCAAATGACACCCTGTACAATTTTTTTCATTATCAGGAAGAACACGCAATTTGTGATAACACTGTTCTCCAAAATTGAAAATCGGTTGAAAAATGGCGGAGATACAGTTGATTGTTCAATCGAACAAAGTTGGCCATGAACATCAAACTCAAATCATCACAACTGACGAACGGCGTCAGCATTTACGAGAGGAAGGTTCGAGGTAAGATACAGCTGAAAATTGAGCTTCCCATGTAATTGCAGCAACCATATTTCCCATCAATTATCAAACATTTCCTCAAAACGGATTAGTACCCATAAAGAAAGGCTCACAACTGCCATTTCTCAAATAGCAACATACTCTTTTCACATTGTTATGTTGAAAGATGATGAATTATCAGATTACTCGAATGAAAAGATTGGAAGAATTCCGAAAGGAATCGAAGATACGGGATGTTTCATTATGAGTGTTCTCAAAATTGACTATTCTTAAACAGAGGCGGCTTGAACCTACGAAAGCTAAACAAAAATTCATATTTAAAAAAAAATAGTGAAAATTTGCGGTACATTCTGAATAATGGAACATTGTGAGTTGTCGAAAAACATTCTACGGCGATGGAGCGAACTTTTTTCTCATTACTCGTATGCTAATCGTAATTGATGGTGGATTCATACAGCAGTTTTAAGATCGTTGTTGGAATAAATATTCCATTAACGAACATTCTTATGACTTCTTACTAGTGACTAAAAACTCATGAATTGGAACTGCTGTATAAATTCACCATAAAAATATACCTGCAGAGTAAAAAAAATGTATTAGATATTTATTCCAATTTCTAACATTTGATACAACTAATTTCTGAACGAAAAAAAAGGTATGAATCAAAGTAATGAAAAAATGATTTACAAGTACTGTTCAAAATGTTCTCCATTATGTTCTCTGCACAAAATTGCACGTCTCACTATTGCTTCCATAACTCCATTTAACTGAGCTTGAGTAATACTTGCAATTGCTTCTCTAAGGCGATGTTCCAAATCCTCCCTTGATGTAGGACTAGAAGAGTAATCCTTGTTCTTCAGGTAACCCCATATGAAAAAATCCAGTGGCGTGAGGTCCGGTGACCTCGGAGGCCATCTTGTAGGACCATTCGTGCCAATCCATCGATTTGGGAATGTTTCATCTAGGTAACTGGTTACTATTCGGGAATTATGGGGAGGTGCACCATCCTGCTGGAAATACATATTTTGGTAGACGTCGAGAGGTAAATTCTCCATGAATCCTTCTATTTCGTTTCGTAGAAATCCCAAATAGCGTTGCCCATTCAACATACCATCAAATATTATGGGCCCAATGATTCGAGTTCCTATCAGACCTATCCACACGTTGAATCCAAAGCGTTCCTGAAAATTCCCTTGTCTTATGAGCCTGGGGTTTTCAGTTGCCCAGTATCTGGTGTTGTTTCTATTGAACATACCAAGATTCGTAAATCTTGATTCGTCGGAAAATATAATGTTTCTCGTCATATTCGGGTTCCTTATGTGGTTCTCAAGTAGCCAATTGCAATATTGGACCATTCTTTGATGATCATTTTCGTAAAGGCGCTGATGTATCTGATATTTATACGGCTTAAACCCATGTTTTTTTAGAATTTTTCGAGCTGATTCTCGTCCAACTGGTAATTCATGTTCGATTTGTCGAAGTGATATGGTGGGATCTACATAAACAACAGCCAAAACATTAGTTTCCGTCTCTTCATCAATAATAAAACTATCCTGATCATGTACATTGTCATCTGGTTCTATCCTGAATTGCCTTTCCAAACGTGCGAAATAGTTTCTACTTGGTTGGCGTTGTCTGAGAGGGAATCGTTCACTGTAAAGAATGCAAGCCGCAGTTGCATTTTTTCTACACTCGCCATAAATTAGCAGTAAATCTACTTTTTCATTTCTAGTAAATTTTCGCTCCATCGGAATGTTTTTCAACAAGTTACAATTCTCTTGTATTGAATGAGTAGAACAAATTGTCACTTTGTTGACAAAATATGCTTTTTTGTTTAGCTTTCTTATGTTCAAAGCCGCCTTCGTTGAAGAACATTCAATTTTGGGAACACTTATATTGTATTTCTGGTTCCTTTCGGAATTCTTCAAATCTTTTCATTCGAGTAATCTGATAATTCATCATCTTTCAACATAACAATGTGAAAAGAGTATGTTGCTATTTGAGAAATGGCAGTTGTGAGCCTTTCTTTATGGGTACTAATCCGTTTTGAGGAAATGTTTGATAATTGATGGGAAATATGGTTGCTGCAATTACATGGGAAGCTCAATTTTCAGCTGTATCTTACCTCGAACCTTCCTCTCGTAAATGCTGACGCCGTTCGTCAGTTGTGATGATTTGAGTTTGATGTTCATGGCCAACTTTGTTCGATTGAACAATCAACTTCATCTCCGCCATTTTTCAACGGATTTTCAATTTTGGAGAACAGTGTTATCACAAATTGCGTGTTCTTCCTGATAATGAAAAAAATTGTACGGGGTGTCATTTGAAAAAAAAAGTTTGGGGTCACTTCCGGTTAAACCAGAAGTGGTGAATTTTCGGTTATGGAGTCAAAATATGCGTATTTGAGTAATATATCGACGTGCCAAATTTGAAACCTGTATCTTCAAAACTATAGAAAAATTGGGGGGCGTACCTCACCTCGTGGTCACCCGGTATATATATATATATATATAGGGTGTTCATTAAGTACGTTGACAAACTTCGGGAGGTGACTCTTTGAAGGTTTTCAGGACGAAATGTTCATATAAACATATGTCCCAAACGGCTTGGTTTTCGAGATACAGGGTGATAAAAATACATTTTTTTCAAGATTTTTTAGAGTTAACTTCGACATTTTCTACAATAATCAGTTCAAATTAGGCAAGTACAATCCATTCAATAGTATACAAAATAATGCGTTTCTCAAATAATTCACAGGGTCCTCCTTTTTTCAGAGTCAAGCTTTGTTCAACCCTTCAGAATATTTTTTTCCGCCGCCACTGACATATTATGAGAAAGGAATAATGACTGTTGTTTTATTTAACATCTTTTTGCTTTCTTGATGTTTTTCATTTACTTGTACGGTTCAGGAGTTACAATGAAAATATTAACGCAAACATTTTCCAGTAACGCAAAACATTAAGAAATTTGAAAAGCAAATAGTCTAATAAACTTGAAGGGTGATTCTTTGAAAGGTTTCAAGATGAAAAGTTCATATAAACATGTCCCAAGCGGCTTGGTTTTCGAAGTACAGGGTGATCAAAATACATTTTTTAGGAGTTTTTGAAATATATCATACGCCTGCAAATGGTCAAAGATTCTCTTCTTAACAAGTCTTTCGATGATTTTTGCTAAAGTGGGAATGAGAGAAATGGGCCTGAAATTCATGGGAGAGTTCACTTCACCACTTTTATAAGATTATAAGATAAGTGACAACGAACTTCATAAAATATTTTCAGCAAAAATATAATATATACATTTCTAAACTAGCCCAAGTAATTGCAAATAACATAAATAAATCATGAATCAGATTCTTAGTAAAAGAAGAAAACAAAGAAATTGAGAAATTACATTACAACAGATTTTGTCGATACAACAGATAAAATTATTCGAATAAATGAATACTTGTAACTTTTGGATTCAAGAAATAAAAATATTATCGCGAAAATTGACGTAGTTTTGGTGTTTGGGTATTTCGTAGACACAATTAAGTTTGGATCAAAAGGCCACGTGATGTTTTCGACAAAACAACTGGAAATAATTTGGGAGCTGACCATTTTCTATAGCGTATGACACTAAGGTAAACACGATTGAATTTCCACAAATTCATTGTCTTCGCGACATGTTTCGATACACAATATCTTTTTCAAGCGATTGTACTGAGTACAATAAATTATTCTTCATTGTAAAACCACTTATACCCTTCTTATCAATTAAAATAATCAGGGTTCCATACAGGGTTATAAAAATTTTCAAAACATTGTACCTGGAAATTTAACCAATGGCTACTACCTAATAAACATAATGAATTTAACAAATTGAACAATTTGACTTTCTCAATTCATTGATTTTGAAGAAATAATGTGTCGACAATTGTTTGCTTTTTGCATAAAAAACTAAATATGAACAATACGTTTGGCTTCGGCTTGGTTTCTTGGATAGTTTCATTTGTTGTTTTATTTGTTCAATCATTTTATACAAAAGCTCAATGAGTAGTTGAGATAAACTTTTTCTGGCGGGTCTATCCAACTCTCCCACTCATTGAGCTTATGGATAATATAAATGACAATATCTCCGTAGTCATTGGAGATAACCAGGTAAAACCGCTGACGCATTTGCAAAATCTTTTTCATCGGTTTTTTGTTCCGAACCAGCAACATATAGGTAATTTGCATTCCTCAGATACACATAATGATATAGAAATTTGTAATGAATCTTTTAATATTAAATCAATAAACGAGACGGATTTTGATCAGGCATTGAAAAAACTGAAGCCCAAGAAGGCAGAAGGTACAGATGGTATTCCTCCGTATATTTTGAAAGGCTATAGTGAATGGTTGAAAGCACCGTTGATTCACATTTACAACTTGATTATTAAAACCAATTCACACAACTGCTTGGAAAACTTCCATAACAATACCTATACACAAGTCGGGAAACAAAATGGATGTGGAAAACTATAGGGCTATTTCTATAATGTGTTCACCAGCCAAACTCTTTGAACAAATCATTTTTATCAAACTCAGCAATTACACGCACAAATATATAGTACCCCAACAACATGGATTTATGAGACAAAAGGCAATTGACACAAATCTATTAATATTTAGCAATACAGTTTTTGACACGTCAGAAAATAAATCACAACTAGATGTTATCTTCACAGACTTCAGAAAGGTATTTGACCAGGTGCATCATGATGTTCTCCTAGAAAAGCTTAGTGGCTATGGATTGTCCGATAATTTACTTGATTTGATGAAAAATTATCTTCAAAACCGATACTTTACTGTCAAACATAATGGAAACACCTCAGGAAAATTTTTTGCAAATTCTGGAGATCCACAAGGCTCGAATCTTGGACCTCTTCTCTTTTTACTTTTTATTAACGATTTACCTTCAATTCTTGAATTTTCAAACTGCTTACTTTTTGCCGACGACTTAAAGCTTTTCAAACGTGTGCAAACGGTTCGAGACTGCATAGGTTTATAGAGAGATGTAGATAACAACATGGAGTGGAGTCTAAGGAATAAATTATATTTCAATTTCAAAAAATGTTCTGTACTATCTATAACTCGTGTAAAGGAGCCAATTTTTTTAATATGAAATGGAGGGGGAGGTCCTAGAGAGGAAAACTGTAGTAAAGGATCTCGGCGTTACTTATAATTCACAATTCAACTTTTCCAATCATATCAAAAACATGATTGAATCTGCTAATCGTATCTTGGGATTTGTGATCAGACAAACATCGAATTTCTCTAATATTAATAATATTAAATTACTATACTATTCCCTGGTCAGGCCTAAATTGGAATTTGCCTCGATTGTTTGGTTCGGAGAATATCAAACATATTTGAATGAATTAGAAAGTCCAAAACAAATTCTTGAGATATTTGTATTTTAAACAGTACTGCTTATGGCCTAATTATAAAATCATCAGGACATCACACTTGAGATCGGAATTCAAAATAGTATCCTTAGAACAAAGACGAACTCTAACATCAATGTTATTTCTATACAAGATAATAAACAATATAACAAATTCCCCAGAAATCCTCAATTTGCTTCCATTTAATGTACCTTCTCGTCGTACACGTTCTGCACTAATGTTCAATATCTCTGCAGTTTATACCTCAGTCAGAACACCTTTGTTATCTATGCTTAAATTAGCAAACAGTTTTAATGTACTTATGGATTTAGATTGGACCTTACCTCTAATTGCTTTCCGCAAAAAAATGCTACAACAAATATTGAACTTGACTCTATGAGACTGAATACATATATTACTAAACAACTCACTACAGTTCTGGATGACCCCCTACAGGTCTGGACGATTCCCTTCAGTTTTAGACGACTCCCTACAGTTCTGGTAATTTATTAGTAGGTAATTAGGATCAATATATAATATCCTCTATTATAGTTTATTGTCAACCAAGTTTATCCATGTAATAAGGCTGTAATAGTCTGTGTAGGTAATAAATAAATAAATAAATGAATAAATAAATAAATAAATAACACCATCAAACCTGATATTGGTGGATTTCTCATTATGAACCCCAGCCGGTCATGTATAATAATAAACAGGGTATCTCATTCGAAAATCGAAAGTTGATGTCATTTCCGAAAAAACATTGTTTTCACATGTTCGGTTGTTAATTTCAGGGCCTTCTACACGAGAGAAGAGTCTTTTCAATTTTTGTGATCCATATAACACCAAAAATCAGCATGTGAAAATTCATACGTTAAAAAATCGTTTTGAAATACCAACTTATTTTTACATGTTCAGTTGATAATTTCGGGGCCTTCTACACGAGAGAAGATTATACTTTTTAATTTTCGTGGGTCTTTAAGTTCAAACTGTCCGAAAAACCAATTTGCATACATTAAAAAATCGTTCAGACATATACATTTTTTGTCAAATTCAAAATAGGTTGGTGCCGCTGCTGCATGCGAGCAGTCTTAGATATTTGGTGAGAACATTTATAAACCTATAATAATCATAACTTCAAAAAAGCATACTTCCAAAAACGATTCAAGAAATGTGTCGTTACGGCTGGTCTATAACACTGTACCATTTATTTACCTCATTATAACAGATGTTGAATCACATTGTTATATTTTCATTTTGTTAAAGGTAAATAATTAATGATATTATTATTATTATCAGCATTCGGGGTACAAAATGAAAAAAAGTGGACTTCCTCTCTATTAGGAGTTGTGGTTAATGGGATGGGTCTCTCGGGCAGGAGATTCGCTAGACAGACAGTGGTGAAAATGACCTCATGCCTCACGGCGGGTAGTCCATACGTTCGGCGCAACTTTAAGAGTGCTCTCAGCGGAATTTTCAAACTTTCATCTGTATTTCAGCCTGACTATTGTTTAGACTAATTTTTCCGATTGTGGTTAAGAAAAATTCAAAACTACTCACTGCATATTGTATCTGCAGTGTATCTTGCTGAGAATAGTTCCAAATTCAAATCCTTTCGTCCGACCACACTTTTCAGTTCGTCAGCCGTTATTATACTGCACTTTGCGAAATCTTCCACATAAGAATTCAAAATTTTCTGATTGAAGGCTGGAGATAACACTTTCCTGTGGCGCTTCCATTTCTGGACTGAAAATAAATAATTTGTATTGATGCGTATTGTGATTTGGATATTATAGATTGATTCGAAGTAGACTGTACATTGATGGTTTTTAATGTGAAAATTTGTATTGATAATTTCCACAAATCTTATAACAAAGGTCAAAAGTCTCTTTCACAATTCTTGCTACCATAGTAATACGACAGAAAATGAAATATAAGGAGTAATCTTAAACCCGTTCCAACATAAAAAAAACTTAGTTTTCAAAAACAACTTCAATAAATTATAAAAATTCACGTTAGATATGAGAATATAGAAAAAAATGTAAGGTGTATTCCAATAATCAGGCTACTGTTCATCCAACTGGTAAGGTGCAAATTCGATTCACCGCCCGTCTCAAAATTCCAGTTGTCGTCTGAATATCGATGACTCGAACAACGTTATCCTTTTCTGGATGCAGATCCTTCACTCGACCCAACTGCCACCGAAGTGGTGGAACATTGTCGTTCTTGACTGATTCCAATGCACCGATTTCCAACTGCTGCTGAGCTTTCTTCCTCCATTTAACTCTGGTTTGAAGTTCTGATAAATATTCCTTCTGCCAGCGTTGCCAGTAATGTTGTGTTATTTTCTGCAATTTTTTAAAATTCTTGAGACGATTTTCAGGAATTTGCAAAGTATTTTCTTCAGGAAGTGCTGTCAACGAGCATCCAATTAGCAAATGCGCTGGTGTTAAGGCCGTTAGGACGTTGGGATCATCAGATAACGGACATGAGGACGCGAATTTAATATTGCTTCGATTTGCGTTAACATGGTGGCGTACTCTTTAAATGTCAACTAATTTTTTCCCACAACTGCCTTGATATGAAATTTGGTACTTTCTATACCTGCCACCCAGATTCCACCAAAAGTTGGTGATCTTGGTGGAATCATGTGCCATTTTATATAAACATTAGCCAATTGATTACCAATATTTTCATTTTCCTTATTCAAAAATTCCGATATATTCGAAAGTTCATTTCGACAACCTACAAAATTAGTGCCATTATCAGAAAATGAATTTGATGGCTTTCCTCTTCGAGTGATGAATCGTATTGATGTTGCATTGCAAGCATGCTGTAGTAAGTTCTGAAACTAACTCAAGATGTACTGCCTTTGAAGACATGCAAACAAATATACAAAAATATGCCTTTGTTACATTGGCACCTCGCGTTTTACGATCTTTTATCATCACAGGACCACCATAGTCAATTCCAGTATTGAAGAATGGAGCACATTCGGTAATCCGGAAATCAGTTAAGTTACCCATGAGATAATTTTATTGCTTGGATTTCATTTTAAAACAGGATATGCAATTGTTAATGATTTTTTTGCAGGAACTTCTACCAGCCACTGGCCAAAATTATTCTCGTAGGACACATAACAAGTTTTGTTTACCACAGTGGAATAATCTCACATGTTCAGATTGTATTATCATATCAGTCAATTTGTGACCTTAGGAAGATTTTTTTGATGTTTTTGATCAAAATTTAATTTTGAATTTTGTATTCTTCCACCAACACGCATGGCATGATACCATCTTTAATAAATGGATTTGAACACAATATATTGCTATTAATTTTCAATTCCTTATTATTGTATAACCTTTCGCAATCCTTACATAAAAATGCTATTTGTGATGTTTTTATCAGTAAATCCAAAGCTCTCTCCATTTCTGAAGGAGTTAAAATACTCTTTGCCTCTTTTTCAGCATCTTCTCCTTACATTCTACAATTTCCAATGAATCTCAAGATATAGGCTGATAGAACAGAATAGAAGAGTATTTGTCAAACAAATCTGAGATAATACTATAATTTTTTTTTTTCGGTGAATTGGCATCGACTGCTATTTTCGTGTTCTGGATAGGCCTTGTTACTAACTCCATGCGCCACCTTAGGAGCAGCACTGTTAATTGGAACGCAACAGTGAATCGTGCAGGACTCACCCCAGTCCAGCCACGATATTTGAATAATTTAATCGGTTAAATTAAATTAAAAAATCCCAGCCGCAGTGGGGCTCGAACTCCGGACCTTTCGACCCAAAGTCGGACGCTCTAACCACTGCGCCACGCCCCGACATAATACTATAATTATTATTAAAATTGAAAACTGTTGCAGTTATTGAACGTAATTCTGGAATATCGTTATTAATAACAATTTCCTCGAGATTTCATTCATTGCTATTTACGAAAAACCATTCTGGTCCATGCCACCAAAAACTCGAAGTACTCAATTTACTATAATCTGATCCTCTAGATACAATATCTGCTGGATTTTCATTAGATTTTACATGATGCCAATCACTTACATTAGATATATTCTTTATATCACTGACTCGATTTGCTACAAACGTTTCAAACCTTTGAGGTTCCCCCCGAATCCAATCTAAAATTACAGTGGAATCGGTACAAAAATATTTCTTATTGAATGATACTTCTAATGAATTAATTATTGTTTCATACATATTTGCCATGAGCAGCGCTCCGAATAACTCCAATCATGGTAAACTAATTTGTTTGAGGGGCGCCACCCTTGACTTAGCACAAATTAAATTGGCATATAAATTTTTTTTATCACTAGCACATCGAATATAAAAACATGATCCATAGGCCCTTTCTGAAGCATCCGAAAAGCCATGTAACACAATAAATAAATAAATAATCTGAAATTATAGCAAACAGAGGAATTCTCAATTCATTCAAGAAATTCTACTGACTTTTAGAATTTAATCATTTATTTCTAATCTTATCTGATAGTATTTCATCTCAGGAAAATTTCTTTATCCATAAATTTTGGATAATTAGCTTTGCAATAACTATGAGTGGTGACATTAGTCCGCGAGGATAAAAAATTTGGCAAACAATAGATAAAATTTTTCGTTTGGTAATTTGTTGCCTTTCAGAGTCTATGAAATCTCTTATTGAATACTGGATACTTGGATATTATAGATTGATTCGAAGTAGAATAAAAGTTCCTGTTATCTATGGGGGAGAAAAATTTCATAAGTTCTCTAGGAAATTACTACATACGTTTCCGACCAAGTCAAAAAACTTTTGCATCATTTCCATGATCAATTCAGGTTGCAAACTATATTTTTTGGCGTATCAAACATAAATATATTTCTGAAATCATGCAAAAGTTTTTTGAGTTGGTCGGAAACGTAGGTAATAATTTCCTTGAAAACATATAAAATTTGCCACCACCACAGATTTCGGAAACTTTGTCGAATGAAGAAAAATATTTTGCTTTTTTTTCGTTATTTTCAAATTTGACGAAGTTCTCGAAATCTGTGTATGTAAATTCAATATGTTTTCTGAAATATTACTCCACGTTTGCCGATCAATTCAAAAAAAACTTTTGCATTATTTCTATAATCAATTCTGGTTGCAAACAAAATTTTTTAGTGTAAAATAAAAAAATATATATTTTGCCGTCATCAGCAGAGGTGGCAAAGTTTCGGCGAGACTTATGACATGAAGAGAAACTTTTCTTTGCATTTGCCACTCTTTAAGATTTTTTTTTCAAAATTATGAATGAATAATTTATTTACTCTGATGCCAAACTTGGAAATGGTCGCAAAATTGGGGAAAGACGAATGATGATATTTTTTATGTCTCCGTAATTTTGCGACTCTTTGCATTGTTTCTGTAAAAAAATTATAGAATTGTTTATACACTTCTGCCCTCCAGACTAAATCGAGCAATCTTTGCTCTATGCACTGTTAGGAAAAATACCAAACTATCTGTTATAATATTTATTCTTCAATAAGGCAGTACGCAAACAGAACTCTAACTTTTATTAAGAAAAATGTACAAATTGACGAATTTTAAAAATCATACTACTTCACTTTTTATCAATAACAACACACCCAAAATAAAACAATGTAATCTTGATAATTCGGCGAATTCCTACACCTCCACTCGACAAATCAATCATCAACCAATCCCAACTGACTTCTAAATTTCCAGAATATTTCTCTGGTCAAAGGATTCGTCGAACCATCAGCAATCATATCTTCACTTTGACAGTATGCAAATTCGATGACTCCAGATGTCACCAAGTCCCGTAAATGATGATATTTTACATCGAGTTACTTCTGCAACTAACCTTTTCGTTTGTAGCCAATTTTATACAACTCTGATTATCCTCAAAAACACAGGTTGCTCCATCACATTTCAGTACAAAATCCGCTAGAATACGCCTTGTGCAAATTATTTCTTGACTAGCAGAGGCTGCAGCTATATATTCAGCTTCAGTCGACGAAAGAGAAACCGATATTTGCTTTTTGCTACTCCAGTAAATCGGATTTTCTCCAAGAAACAAAACAAAACCAATAACCGATTTTCGATCTGTGATATCTCCTGTCCAATCTGCAACTGCGTGAGTAGTCAAAGTCGTGTTTACATCACATCTTATTTTCAGTTTGAAATAACTTGTTCCCTTTAGATATCCCCTCATTCTTTTGGCGGCATCCCAATCCACTTGACGAGGTTGACTTGTTTTTCTCGTTGAATAACCCACTCCAGTGGCTATTTCCGGGCGAGTTGTGGTGGAATGATGAAGAACTCCCACTGCTTTGGCATATTTTTCATTATTGGACGAATATCCCTTTTCTTCGCATAATTTTGGATAATCCGAATTCATTGGGATTGTAACAGCTGCAGAATCCTTCAAACCGAAGTCGTGAATCATATTATGAATTTTCTTCTCTTGGTCAAGGAGAAAACTCCCATCAAAGGTTCGTTGAACTCGTATACCGAAAAAAAAGACTCATTTCCTTCAAATCAACAATGTCGAAGTGTTTGTTTAAATTTTCTCCCAGTTCTGTAATAACGTCTTCCTTTTTGTGACAGATAATTAAGTCGTCTACGTATATTAAAATATAAATGCACCATTCTCTATCATTATTTGTGAACAAGCACGGATCATTTTGACTTTGCAGAAAACCAAACTTCTCAAGGATTTCTGTTGAAGTTTCTGTTGAAGAATGTTATTGTAAAGAAAAGCTTTGACTTTATTAAGCTTTAATCAACTTATGTCAACTAACAATGACAGTGAAATCCACAAATTAATACAAAGTATCCTAGATGAAAATAACTCATATTTTATAACAGTCATCCCCTCTAGGTCCTGAAGAATTCCTCTAAATACTTTGGTGGTTCCTTGATACGGATGGGGCGATCTGATTGCACAGAATCCATAGGTTTGTATTGTACAGGAGCAAGATCATTTTCATTGTTTGCTTGAGTCAGCTCTATGTTTTCATTCACTACCTCACTTGATGAGGTATCACTTTTCGTTGGTTGATAATCAAGGTCTGTCGAATCTGAATTGGTTTGAGTTGAATTTTCTCCAATAACGGGCATTGGATCTGTCGAATCTGAATTGGTTTGAGTTAATTTTCTCCAATAACGGGTATAGAATCAAATAGTAATGATTTATCTCCTCTGGGAGCTAAATGACGAATCGAAACTGTTGTTTCGTTCCCATTAGAATAACGCATATGAGCATAATCAGGATTTGCTTCAATTAATTCCACTTCTTCCACTAATGGTTCATATTTGTTAGTTCTTGCATATTTCTTGAGGAGAACAGGACCTGGAACCATTAACCAGTTTGGAATTGATGTACCATTGGGAGATCTTCGTGAGTGACTGAACATTCGTTCATGGGGAGTACAGTTAGTAGCGGTGCACAACAAAGATCTTATAGAGTGGAGTGCATCTTGTAAAACTAATTCCCATTGATTGATTTTCAGGTTTTGTGCTTTCAGTGCCAATTGAATAGTTTTCCAAATGATCCTGTTATACCTCTCACGCTGTCCATTACCCTGTGGATTATAGGCAGTAGTACGGCTTGTTGCTATACCATGTGATTCCAAAAAGGTTTTTAACTCTTTTGATATTAATGATGTTCCTCGATCGGAGTGTATATATAATGGAATACTAAATATTGAGAAAATCTCTCGTAAGCAATTTATCACCGTTGTGGAGGTCATATCGCTGCATGGAAAAGCAAACGGGAATCTGGAATATTCATCTATGACAGTTAGAATGTACCGATTATTTGATGAGGTTGGTAAAGGTCCTTTGAAATCCAGATTGAGTCTTTCGAGAGTTGACGTTGCTTTTATGAGAGTGCTTCGGTTCTTGACGAATCTTGGTTTCAATTCAGCACATACAGGACACGATGTCGTTAATTTTCTAATATCTTCTGTAGAGTATGGAAGATTCTTAGAATTAACCCAATGGTGAAAACGAGTGATACCAGGGTGACAGAGAGAGTTATGCACATTATATAAAGTTTTACTGATTTCAGATGTTGACGTGGATGAAATGATTCTCGAAAAAGTATCTGCAACTGTATTTTGATTGCCTGGTCGATAGACGATGTCGTATTTGAAACAAGACAACTCTAGACGCCATCTCATAATTTTTTCATTCTTGATTTTGATAGAAATAGTGTTGTCGAACATGAAGGCAACTGATCTCTGGTCTGTGATGAGTCTAAAATATCGACCGATAAGAAAGTGTCTCCATTTCTCCAGGGCTTCAACTATAGCATAAGCCTCCTTCTCAACAGATGAATGTCTCTGTTCAATGTGAGAGAGTGTTCTGGAAAATAATGCCACTGGTCTTCCATGTTGAGACAGTTGAGCTGCGATGGCAAACTCAGATGCGTCAGTTTCTACCGTAAACATAGCGTTATCATCAATTTATATCAAGGCAGAGTTGGAAATATCCTCTTTCAGAAGTTTGAAGGCTGTAATTGCATTTTCTGACATTGGAAATACTTTGCACTGCACGAGTGGATGAATTTTCTCAGAAAATTTGGAAACCCATTTTGAGTAGTGCGCAAACATTCCCATAACTCGGCGATGAGATGCAGTAGAATTAGGAATAGGAAGCTCTAAGAGGGGTTTCAGGATCAGGATTGATAGTTTTCTTTGTTATCGAATAACCAAGGATGTTTATTTTATCCAAATGAAATTTTGATTTCTCTTTATTCAGTGTTAAATTGTATTTTTCAGCTATCTTCAGAAAATTCAGAAGGTTTAGATCATGTTGTTCTCTATTCATTCCACAGATAGTAACATCATCTAAATAGGCAAAAGTTTCTTTTAACTCTTCTTTTTGTATTATATTAGTGATTGTTCTCTGGAAACAAGCAACTCCATTCGTTACTCCGAATGGAATCCTTCGGAACTGATATAAATTTCCGCAAGCTTCAAATGCTGTTTAGATTTTCTCACTGTCTCTGATTGGTATCTGATGATATGCACTGCGAAGATCAATCGTACTAAATATTTCATATTTTGAAACTTGCATAATGATATCTTCTATACGAGGAAGAGGGTAGGCATCCAATAATGTGAATTTATTGATTGTTTGAGAGTAATCAATTATCAAACGCTTCTTATGATTTTAACTTCTAGTAACCAGAACTCGAGCACGCCATGGAGAATCACATGGTTCTATTATGTTTTCAGTTAAAAGTCGGTGAACTTCGTCTTGAATGAAATTAGAGTCGGTAGTTGTATATCGACGTGATTTAATAGCAACTGAGTTACAATCAGGTGTAAGATTCGAGAATGAAGGAGAAGGATCAACATTTGCTAACGCCAAGCCACATATATTGAGTGAAGGTCTTGGTTTACCAAAGAAAACTTGAATACCACAATGTTCTTTGAGTATATCATGCCCAATAATTATGTCAAGCAATAATAGTTTGACATTCATATATTCGTGTTCTGCTATGATGAGATTTACAACACAAAATCCTACCACCTGAGAGACCAATGAAGTTGATGCCATTGCTACATTACCCAAATACGGAAATATTTGAATTTTGCGAGATTTTATTATTCGACTAGATAAATAACTATCAGAGCTCCCTGTATCTATCAATGCATCTGTCATGATCCCGTTAACGTCAACTTGAAGTATGGTTTTCGATAAACAAACTGGTGAAGTATCGGAAATTATTGCGATAATAGTGGCAGATATTTGTTTGGTTGAGGCTGTTGACTTCCTCGTATAGTTGCGGGCCCTACAAATTTTCGTGTAATGTCGTTTCTTGCCGCATCCATAACATATAACATTTTTAGCAGGACAAATATTACGAGGATGTCTATATAGTCCACAGAAGACACACTTCGATGTTATAGCAGATGAAGTACTAGCTGGTTCTGAATACTGTTGTAATTGATCTTCAGTATTACTATTCTGAGCAACAACTGCATTGATGAATCTTTGAGTTGTATATGATTCAGAATGATATTGAGCCATTTCCAGTGCCCTTGCTTTATCAACTGCATTTTGTAAGGTAAGAGTATTATTCTCCAGCAGACGTTGTCTCTGTTGTCTTCAGCAGATACAGATTTGAAGTTGCAGTCCTTGCTCATTTGCTTTAGTGTCTGCAAACATTGGTCGATAGACTCGCCGGCCTGTTGTCTTCTTGTTGCGAGAGAGTGTCTGGTAAAAATTTCATTTCTTGGTTTGACATATAGTTTTTCTAGAGTTTTGATTGCTTTTTCGTATGTAGAACATTCACTTATGTATCCATATATAGTTGTACTGACATAATTGATCAAAAGATTCAATTTATCACTATCTTCTTCAGCTTTTGCGGCTGTGATGAAGTTGCCAAATGATCGTATCCAATGGTTCCATTGTGGAGCAGCTATACTTGCGATTAAGCTTTAATCAACTTATGTCAACTAACAATGACAAATTAATACAAAGTATCCTAGATGGAAATAACTCATATTTTATAACAAGTATATTGTGTATCTAGTAGTAAAAGCAATACATTCCCGGACGACAACGTAAATAAATAAATAAATCTTGAACGATTTCAGAAAAAATACTTTTTCTGAAATCGTTCAAGAATGCCCACTTTCTCGGAGCAACTTCAGGCCTCAAAATACGCTAATCTAGTATTTTAAAGTCCGTTGCTAAGCAACGAAAGTACTTTTTCGGCAACCATCAGGGAAGTGTTCACTTCCCGGATACTTTTTCTTTGGGAAAGTAGCACTTCCCGGCCTAATCCTGGAAGTACGTACTTCCCGGACTAGGCCGGGAAGTGCTCGAATTTTAATACAAATATAAATGTAAATAAGAATCAGAATGTATCTGTTGGTACCTATCTTCTGTTCGAATTTCAATTTATAATACAAATAAGAACTGAAGTGTTCGAAATATTCAAATTTGGAATCGTTTCATCTAGTTAAGAGATAGGTGAAAATCGACCTCGTTCGTCTCTTAGACTAAATGCATACCATTGATTTGTTATTCTACATGATTGCCAAAAAAATAGTGTACGCAACACGTCCGAAAACAGTTTTTTTGGACTCGTAGACTTCCAGGACTCGCTAACGCTCGTCCTAGAATTTAGTCTACTCGTCCAAAAAAACAGTATTTTCCGGACTTGTTACGTAAATTACTATTCCCGTATCCAAAACGATACCGGAAATTTTTTGCCGGCTTGTTTACATTTTAGACAGTCATTGAATTCACGAAAACAATATGTAGAATTCCTTAGTTTTTGATAATACTAATTGCGATTTCAGAAAAAATAGTATGTGTACCTCGTAGTAAGAGCACATTCCCAGACTTCAATGCTTGTTGGCCTCTGCTTAACGCCTCGGCCAACAATTTACATTGTCATCCGGAAATGTATTGCTTTTACTACTAGATACAGAATATTCTATTGTTTCAGTATGGGGGCAAATATCGTATCGTAATCTTCTCCATGTGTTTGAGTAAAACCTTTAGCAACCAACCTGGATTTGTATTTGGTGATTTTGCCTTCTGAATCCGTTTTGATTTTGAACACCCATTTTGAATCGATTGGTCTCTTATTTACTGGGAGACTGGTCTGCCGAAATGATTCTATTTCATCGTCCATTGCTTTCTTCCAATGACGTTTTTTATTTTCAGGAAACTTCATCATATCGGTCCACGATTTGGGCTCACTGGCTTGCTCAGGGCTTGCAATATAAGAGAATTTTTCTAGTGGTATCCCCTTATTAATTCTAGAGGATCTTCTCACTTCCCTTTCTTCCAAGCAATCTTCAATCGGATTCGTAACTACATTTACTGGCAGTTCTGACATTTCGTTTGGCATTAGAGTTTCTATGTGGATAGTTTCACCAGGTGCATTTCTATCGAAACTCGTTGAATGTTGATCTTCGAAAAATTCAACTGTTCTGCTAATCGATATATTGTTTGTAGATGGGTCCAGAATTCTGTATCCAGTGTGGTTATCAGCATAACCAACGAAGATGCCCTCTTCTGCTCGTGGATCCCATTTGTGTCTCTTTTTTCCCGGCACATAAGCATAGGCTTTGCACTCAAACGTTCTCACGTGATCTAATTTCGGTTTTTCTCCATTCCAAATTTCAAACGGAGCCGTGTCAATAGATTTGCTTGGGAGACGATTTTGTATGTAATTTGCAGTATTGTTATCTTCGCCCCAATATTTATTTGGAAGCTTTGCACCAATTAACATACGTCTTGCTGACTCAACCAGAGTGCAATTTTTCCGCTCAGCTACTCCATTTTGCTCTGGTGAATAAGGAATGGTTGCTTGCGATTCTATACCATATTTTCTCAATAGGTATTTCACTGTTTGCGATAAATACTCTCCACCATTATCGAATCGGAATGCTTTGGGAGGCCTTTCGAATTTATTTTTGACAGCTGTGATATAGTCCTCCAATTTTTCCGAAATTTCGCTTTTGGAATGTAACAAGTAGATTCTGGTAAATCGAGAGTAATCGTCGATGAAACTGAGGAAATATCGTTTCTTTCCTGGTGTTTCAGTTTTCATTGGGCCGCAAATATCCGTATGAACCAAATCGAGACATCTTTTTGAATGCTTGCTGGTTTGTTTTGGAAATGGCTTCTCAGTCAATTTTCCTTCAATGCAACTGACACATTGCAAATACTCCCCACAGTTTTCTAAATTCATCCCTTCTGCATGTTGCTTCGTATTGATTTTTCTTATATCTTTCAAATTTCTATGTCCCAATCGTTTATGCCAGAGGTAGATACAACACTGATGTTTTTCAAATGAAACATGTGCTTTTGGAGACTCTAATTCCAGTTCATAGATTCCGTTTTTGATTTTTGCTTCTGCATGAACTTCATTTTTCATTTTTATGAGACACGTGTGAGGATCGAAAATGACATTGAATCCATTTTCTTTCAGCCGTTTTACAGGCAATAGATTGGAACAAAAATCAGGAGCATGTAAAACTTTCTTTGATGCGAATTGATTTGATGTTTCCTGATACCAAACAATTTAAAATTCCTTCGCCTCTACCAGTACATTTCATTCGCTGTCCATTGGCGACTATAACTGAATCACTGTAGTATTTAATACTGGTAAAAAATTCTGCGTCGGATGACATATAACTAGAAGCACCAGAGTCTATGTAACAATTTGAATTACTATTTCTTCTTCTGTACTGTACTCAGAAATAAAACTCTTGTGTATCCGTCTCAACCGCTGTTCTGGCACTGTTTTAGATTTGAGCTATCGTGGTCTTGCCTTCTTGTTTGTGTTTGTTCTTTTTGACTTTTCTTGAAGAAATAACAGTCCTTTTTCAGATGGCCCCTTTTCTTGCAATAAAAACACTCTAAATGTGTGGATTTATTAGATCGACTACCAAAACTTTTCAAATCAGTTTGATCGAATTGCTTATAATTTCCAGTTTTTCTATTATATTCATCTATTAGCTTGCCTTTTACGTATTCCAAAGTTAACTCATCATCAGGACGAGCATCCAGAGCTGTAACTAGTGTTTCGTATTTTTCCGGTAGGCCTCCAAGGAGTAGAACAGCAACATGAAAATCCTTGATATCTTCACCTATTCCTCGCAACAATTCAACCATCTCTAGAGCTTTTCTGATATACTCAGACATCGGTTGATCACTTTCCATTTTTGTGTAATATAGTTTACGAAGCAAATAGAATTTTTTGCTCAGATTTGCTCTCTCGTGAACTCTTTGAATAACATCTTTTTGGATGTTTTGCAGTTACAAATATGAACGATCTGATCATTTTCCACAGACAATTAAATTGTAGGCTGCGCTTTCTCGTCCAATATCTTCCATCTTCGACTTTCTTGTGGTTCAACTGGTTCGGTTTCACTGATAACTTTCCATGATCCTTCTCTTATGAGCATCATCTTCATTTTAAACTTCCAGGGCTGGTAGTTATTATCATAGAGCTTCGAAAACCCAAACTTGCCTTCTGAAGACTCCATTACTTTTACGGTACTGTTTCAATTTTACTAGTGACTTATTTAAACATCGACTGGGCCCATAACCTGTTATATTTATTCTTCAATGAGGCAGTACGCAAACAGAACTCAAACTTTTATTAAGAAAAATGTATAACTTCACTTTTTATCAATAACAACACACCTAAAATAAAACAACGTAATCATGATAATTCGGCGAATTCCAACACTATCATCAACAAAACTGGTTTATTTTGCATATTTTCAAAGTGTATTACAATGTGACATATCATTTTGGGGCACATTCATAGATGCGACGGATGTATTTGGGATTCTGAATAGAGCTATTCGTGTATTATATTATGTTGGTATGAGTGATAGAGACATATGTAGAACGTTGGTCAAAGACCACAAAATATTTATTCTAACGAGCACTTATACAGTGAGCACGTAAAGGTTGGAACAAATTCGTTAAACGCTTGATATGGCCATTAGGAAAAATTAGCTCAGACACGTCAATTTTATTTTTCAGTTGCGCATTTTTTGATCTAATCATATTCTTGATGACGTCATCACTGTTCGAGCTATGACGTCATTATAAATTTTTTTAAATGGCATAACCCTATTTTGACAATACTTTCAAAAAGAACGCATTTTTCTGTGTATGGATGTCACATTATTTCTTATGTTACATAACTGTATGTTCGAGAAATAAAAGATATTTCCTTATTCATAGTAATGTAATATTAGGTCAGAGAAGTTAAGTAAAACTCGAAGTCGTCTCCACAATATATATTTCAACCCAATGTTGAGGGGAGGTATGTAAACGCAAGTTTCACAAGAAACTTAAGGGTTTGCGTTACATAAAATTCAAAAACATGTTTTCAAGCATAGTAATGCTCATCTTCAACTGAACTATGCTTGAAAACATGTTTTTGAATTTTATGTAACGCAAACCCTTAAGTTTCTTGTGAAACTTGCGTTTACATACCTCCCCTCAACATTGGGTTGAAATATATATTGTGGAGACGACTTCGAGTTTTACTTAACTTCTCTGACATTGAAACTCCACTTTGAGTATGGAATACTTCCTTTGAAATAATATTAGGTCTGTTAAAGTAAACTTTTGACTTAAGGGATCCCTACAAAAAAAATCTAGTTGGGTTAGATCGTGAGATCTAGCTGGCCATTCTAAAAATCCTCAAATACGATCGAAATCATCTTCATTAAGTTCATGATTCATATATCTTCCATAACGCCTGGATGACCTTCAGTATTATTATCACCGTCATTGTCAAAATTTCTAAATTTTGCTTCGACTTCACTCGCTGTCGAACGTGTAATAGGTCTATCGGGATATTTATAGTTAAATAAGTCACAAACCTCAGCTTGCGTACTAGTCTTATCCCCATAACCTAAAATCATTAAAATATCTTTGCGTCATTTTTGGCTTTTCGCATGGTATCGATAACTTATTTATACCACAATTATTTGATAGCTAACTATTATTGTTAAGCCGAATTTTAGAAACATATTCACCTACAGTCACTGTTTTTGTACAGCAACATCCTCAACTCTTCAATGAATGAATTTGCCTGCTAGGTTATACGTTGATTGAGTTTATCATTGAGGATCATTCAGAATGGTTCATTGCTCGACCAAAATATAATGAAGCTATGAATACAGGGTGTTTGGAATAAGGAAGAGTCCATATTATTTATATGTTATTACTCCAAATCACGAATTATAATATTCTTGGGTAAATTCAGTTAAATGAAAAACATTTACATCTTATTTGTATTCGATATTCAACTGTTGTTCAACTCAGCGTTACTAAGGTCCGTGAATAATATATTCATAATATGAAAAAACAATACTGTTGTTCTATAGGGTACTTCACAATATACTCAATGGTAGGTGGAAAGAATTTGATTTCGAAACTATGAGATAATTGAGTATTATCATTGTTTATATAGAAGTAAGATAGCCTAATGGAATTTATATTGGATTCAAATGGACGCGACATGTAGATGGCGAAAGTAATCTCGCATCCAGGTCATGTCGTAACTTCAGTGATCTGGCCTCCTAGTCATGTCGTAACTTGATTAAAACAATGGGACAGCATTGAAATGACGTCAAATATTCATGTTTGGAACTAATCACGCTAGATGACACTTGCGTTTGGGTTCAATGCCTTTTCCACAGGCATTTACTAACTATCTTCTGTTTGAAAGTGGTTGACAATGTTCACTTTGAGTAAGGTTATTCTGGACTTTCATTGTCTAAAAAAGAACAGAGAAAAATTCAATTCTCTGCAATTTTTATTCAAGACGTTTCAACTGTTAAAATCTACAGTCGTTATTTGAATAAATGCGACAATCTCAAGGATACTTCTTATATATGCTATGGCTGATTCTGTGTCATTAGCCTACGGGTAATTTTGCCGGTGTTCAGGTAAGCTGGTTAATTACAATGCTGTACCGGAGGGGCCCGCCTCCGGTACAGCTTTCCTAATTCTTCTCGCAATTTCAAATGATCCATGCCACTAATTAAGGGTTTCCACATATTACGGATTTCCATGCTAGCTTGACTGAAGACTGTGTTGTTCATAATATATGCACTCTCTTTAAACTTCCTTCTATACCAGCCCTCTTCTTAATGGATGACTTCAGCTTCAGTCCATTTTATATTGTGTTGGGTCCCTAGGCTAATGACACAAAATTAGCCATAGCATATATGAGAAGTATTCTTGAGATTGTCACATTTATACACTTGATAACGACTGTAGATTTTAACAGTTGAAACGTCACCGTCGTGAATAAAAATTGCAGAGAATTGAATTTTTTTTTGGTTTTCTTTAGACAATGAAAGTCTAGAATAACCTTACCCTACCTTTTATTTAAACAATGGTATTATTAAAGAGAGATCAGAATGAAAGTTGATCTCTCTAAATAAAATGGGATTGACAATACAGAGTGTTTCACATAGGAAAGGAAGGCTTGATTTAATTTGAATTCGTGATTTGAAGTAAATACATATATATAATATGGACTCTTCCTTATTTCAAACAATGTGTATTCATAGCTCTATTAAATTTTGGTCGATCAACAAACCATTCTGATTGATCTTCAATGATGAACTCAATCAACTTGTAACCTCGTAGGCGAGTTCATTCACTGAAAAATTGAGTATTTCGTTGACAACCCTGTAGAAAATTATTTGCGTTTTTTTTTCTGTATTATAGAAAAATATTTTTCGCAAATTTTAAGAATACTTAGTCGCACACAATAATGAAAATAAATGAGATACTAATATTTTTTGTTCAGCTGAATTTCTCAAAAAATCACACAATTTATGATTTGGCGCCCTCTAGTACCGAATCTGGTAATACGATCGAGTTGGACTAATAGAGACTTTTACTCAGAATGGCTCCAGCTACAACATATAAAAAATATAGCCATTTCAATCGAAAGACTTTTCCCCATAAGATGTGTGCATGGTCCTTTGAGGTTATGTGGAAAAAAGTTTTAAAAAAAGCTCTAGATCTTTTAATTATCAACAACTTTGCCAATCATCTATTTTTGATAAGAGGTCAACTTTCGTTGCAATTCTCGAAAAACCGTGAAATATCGCTTTCAACCCCTAAAAGTTTACCCCGTTCCACCCTTCTCCATGTTTTTGACTCCAATTTATTTTTACCGTCATTCGAACAACATTTTGCTTCTCTTCCAGTAGGTCTCATGCTGGTAATAATTATTTTATCTCAAAAATGCATCAGCACTGGTCTATCCTGTATGAAAACAACTGAAAAAATTATTGCATCAACAAGTTTTTTTATGATCTGGACGAGTCCTTTTTTCGAAGTTCATAATAGGTCATCACATTATTGTTATTATTATTTGCTTCGCACTCTTCACTTTATCAATGCTGTACGCTCTCTCAATATACAGTGAGCACGTAAAGGTTGGAACAAATTCATTGAAAGTTTGATATGGAAGTTAGGAAAAAACTTAGACATGTCGATTTTCTTATTCAGTTGCGCATTTTTTGTTCCACTCAGATTTTTGATGACGACATCGCTGTTCGAGTTATGACGTTATTGTAATTGTTTAAAATGGCATTATCATATTTTGATAATATCTTCAAAAACAACGCTTTTTTCTGCGTATGAATGTCATATCTTTTCTTATGTTACATAACAGTATTTTCGAGAAATCAAAGATATTTCATTCATAATTAGGTCTGGTAATGTGAACGTTCAACTTGAGGTATCCCCACAAAAAACAATAGTGGGACTAGATCTAGCTGACCACTCTGGAAATCATCGTCTGCGATCGAAATCCGGAGTATGAGGGAATTTTTCTCAAGTACATCGGTATCGATAGACGACCTCATACCTTGTTGTGGAGCAAGAGCGATGTGAGTTGCTTG
Source organism: Chrysolina oricalcia (assembly GCA_944452925.2). NCBI lineage: Eukaryota > Metazoa > Arthropoda > Insecta > Coleoptera > Chrysomelidae > Chrysolina > Chrysolina oricalcia. The sequence goes on from OX101826.2 coordinate 16,743,728, forward strand.
GATGCCAAACCAGACGTCTGGTGTATGCTCGAAGTGTGCAACCGACCACCCGGGGTGGAGCTAAAGGTTGTTCCGGGTTTTCCTGCAGCTGAAAAGTGAATACGCCACCAGAAATCAGAAAGTCTCTCCGGAGTGCCACGGCAAATGATGATGATAGCCGTCCTCTACCCGCAGACGAGAATTTTTAGAGTGGTCAGCTAGATCTCCTGATCTAATCCCACTAGATTATTTTTGTGGCAAGTCAACAGTTTACGTTTACAGACCTGATGAATGAAATACCTTTTTTTCTTTCATTGTTTCTCGAAGATACGGTAATGTGAAATAAGAAAAAATATGACATTCATACACAGAAAAATACGTTCTTTTTGAAGGTATTACCAAAACAGGGTGATGTCATTAAAAAAATTATAATGACGTTATAACTCGAACAGCGATGACGTCATCAAAAATCAAAGTAGACAAAAAATGCGCAACTGAAAAAGATACCTAATAGACGTGTCAGAGCTTTTTTTCTCCAGTCCATATCAAGCGTTTAATGAATTTGTTCCAACCTTTACGTGTTCACTGTATATTGGTGAATTAGTTATGTCTTGATATGTTAAGCAGATTCCCAGAAATGAATTTATTTTATTTTCAAATCCAAAATCATAGATTTATTTTATAATTATGAAAATCTCGCCATTCTCGCCATCACAGTCCATGGAATAAATATGATAATTCATGAAGCAATACACCTATACTAACCTGGAGCTGTCAGTAATCCGTATCCAATTCCATCGGCCAGAAATTCGTATGAAGAATCCTTAGCCAAGGCGTGCGGGTGATTCATTACTGTTTCTATGTGTTCTGGTTTGGAAAGGAGATAAATCAGCTTTGGTCCCAGCCATATTCTAGCAATTTCCTTTGACGCATTCTTCTGAATCACCATTAATCTTTCTAATATAGCTGCACAAAAAAAAATCGTTTCTGGAAATTTTGTGACCAAGAAAATTTTGTGTCAACATCGTAATGATTTGCGCAAAAAGTATAGGTTTTACTATTAGTCCAGTAAAGTTAAAGATGAGAAGGGGGTCGTGCTTGCAAATGGTCTGGTCGTTCAGAATTTTGTATATGTTGTAAGGGGCCTGAACCAATTTAAGAATACCAGATTTCTAACGTGCTGTGCGAGCAGTGGTGTACCCAAAAAAACATGAAATTTTCGGACTTTTTTCAGTTTTTGCTCAATATCTCAGTGAGCAAATGCTCAGACCGACACAGTCATCCACATACTTTTAAAGTGAACTAAATGTGCTACAAATTGAGATCATAGCGAGCTCTATACAGCCATTGGTTTTGGCAAAGGGATTTTTTTTTCGGAAATTTCACTTATTTTGTGAAATATCTTCTTAAATACGCATCTCACGTCAATTATCATATGATATGGACTTGTAGTTAGACCAAGCTATAGAAGTTTTTTTCCCACACAAAATAAAAGACGCAAATGGCCTATACTAATTTTTATAGGATAGTTCGTTAATGAAAACCCCGGTTTTCGTGCAAAAACTACACATCGGACAGAAAACGCCTTGCGCACAGTGGAACCACATGTTATCATCTATCAGTCTCTGCAATATCGTTTGTCCAGCTGCAGATTTATAAAAATTATGAATTTTTGAAAAATGATCTCTTTTTTCGAGGTTTTCCCGGATTTTCTCAGTGAAAAAGGCACCGATCCGGTCGTTTAAAAAATCAATTTGTAGGTTTTATAATTCTCTACAAAAGTGCTATGAATTTTTATAAATGGACTTTTTTCGAGGTTTTCCCGCATTTTCAAAGTGGAAAATACATCGATCCGGTCGTATGAAAATTCATTTTGTAGATTTTATAAATCTGTACAAAAGTTCCATTGACTGTAAAACGATTCCTTCAATACTTTTTGAGATATTCGCAAAAAACAAAAAAGTTTTAATTTTTTTCACTATTTCTTGTTCAAAAAATTCTGCAATATCGTTTGACCAGCTTCAGATTCATAAAAATTATGAATTTTTGAAAAATGTTCTCTTTTTCGAGGTTTTCCCAGATTTTCTCAGTGAAAAAGGCACCGATCCGGTCGTATAAAAAACCATTCTGTAGGTTTTATAATTCTCTACAAAAGTGCTAACGACTGTAAAACGATTTCTCCAATACTTTTTGAGATATTCGCAAGAAAACAAAAAAGTTGTAATTTTTTCCCTATTTCTTGTTTAAAAAATTCCACAAACCGATTTTGCTGACGCGAAAACCGGGGTTTTCATCAACGAACTATCCTATAAAAAGTAGTATAGGCCGTTTGCGTCTTTTATTTTGTGTGAAAAGAGCCTCTTATTTTTATCTACAGATTGGCCTAAGTGAATTTAAATACCTTTCAGACCAGATTGGTACCTGTAAACCCAGCGGTTCTCTCAAAAACGGCAGACAATCAAAAACAGTCATAAGTGGGTTTTGGGGGAAATGCAAATGAACTGTTCTCAAGTCTTTTTATTGTTTCATTCATCAAACAGTTGAAACTCGTTCATTTTTAATATTGTTAAACATTGTTTCACGTATCTACAAACTGATATACATGTACATCATCACTAAATTCTACTCTGCCATTTCCAAGCGAATATAAGTATCTTTCATTTCATTTTGAATCTGAAAATTCACCAAAGAAGACCAGAAATTCCATCGAGAAACCTACGGATTCAAGGAGAAGTCACGTCCAGCAAGGAGGACGTGATACAGGGGACCTCCTACTGATTTTAATCATGACTTATACGCATATCTTCAAACTTGCAAGAGAAAAAGTGACATCAGTTTGATTTTGGGCGATATTAATATCGACTTGATGAAAGATGAGCAAGATAAAGAAGACTATCTCAATACGTTAGCTGAATTTGGATATGTTCCTGGTATCAGCTCACCTACGAGAACCCGAGGTAATTCATCTACATGCTTAGATCATATCAACATTAAAACTAATATGCCCCTTGATTCCTTCAATTTTCTTAGTAGATTATTTAATAACTGATCATAATCCAGTACTTCTACATGCTATTTTCCTCGAAAACAAAGAACAGGATCTAAATAAAGACAGGTACAAAAAAATAATAGATTACAGTAAACTAAAAGAATTTGTTAAAAGTGAAAATTGGTCTGAAATTTATAATACAAATGATTTAGATGAGATAGTGGATATTTTTACTGATAAATTGAAAGTATACTTGAATAATAACACTAAAATGAAGATAATATAAAGAAATGAAGTTAAGAGGAACAGTTGGGTCACAGAAGGCCTAGTAAAGTCTATAAATACAAAGAATAAATTATACAAAAAAATGAAACGTGAACCGCAGAACCCATATATAAAAAATGAATTTAGGGCATTCGATAAGCTTCTGAAAAACTCAATTGTACTGGCTAAGCAAAATTATTATAAACAGAAAATAGAGAAAGAGCAGAATAATCCAAAAAAATTATGGGAAACACTGAGAGAAATTGGCAAACTAAAGACAAACAAAAAGTTAACTAAAATAAGATGCGATGGCCAGGAAATGACGAATCTTGTAGATATTTCAAATAAGTTGGTAGATTTCTTCACTTCGATAGGAGAAACAAGCGCTGCAAAAACTAAGATACCTAACAAGGTTTTTTCAACAAAAACTACTGTAAATAGTATCATGATGTCTCCTACCACTGAAGATGAAGTAAAAAGTGCAATATTGAATCTCAAGAAGAAAAAGGCTCCTGGAATTGATGAAATCACATCGGAAACATTAATCGCTATTGTAGATGGAATAATTGAACCTCTCACCTACATACTCAATAAGTGGATTTTTTCCACTCAAATTTAAGGAGGCTATCGTAATACCAATATATAAAGGAGTTGACAAAGAAAACTGTAGTCAGTACAGACCAATCTCATTAAAATCTGCCTTGGCTAAAGTCTTTGAGGGAATAATAAAATCAAGAGTATTGGGATATCTCAATAAGTACGAGATATTATCTAGTAGACAGTTTGGGTTTCGAGAAGCCAGATCAACCCAAGATGCAATTGCATACCTCACAACTAAAATTTATAGAGCCATAGATGAAGCTAAACCTGCAATTTGCATTTTTGTTGATTTGGCAAAGACCTTCGATACTGTCAGCCATGAAAAATTACTTATCGCTCTGAATAACATTGGTTTCAGAGGCAGTAGCTTGAGTCTCATGCAAAGTTATCTAGAAAATAGACACTAATGCGTTAAGAATGGTGAAACTTACAGTAATTTCAAAAAAGTCAATTATGGAGTGCCTCAAGGTACTATATTGGGACCTATGCTGTTTACTATATATATCAATGACTTATTCCTCCTACCGATCAAAGGAGATATCATTAGTTTTGCTGATGATACAGCTGTATTCTATGAAGACACAAATTGGGACAATTTGAGAAAGAAAATTGAAGGAGATTTTGGAATGGTCACTGATTTTTTTAATCATAAGCTATTGACGGTAAATGGAGACAAAACTTTTTTCGTTCCCTTCTGTAGCAACTCAAACGGACTCCCAACATACAATCAATTAAAAATCTCTTCTGTAAACTCCCCCATGAAAATACAATGTAGAATAGAAATAAAATACCTCGGAATTTATTTGGATTGCTACTTGAGGTGGGACATCCAAACAAATAACGTAAACATAAAATTAAGATGCCTAATGCCCAAATTTAAGTTATGTAAAACATTTTGTAATATCACACAACTCAAGTGTCTGTATTATGCACTGGTACAGCCTCATTTAAATTATGGAATCATTGCATGGGAAGGGTTCATCAAATTATCTACGGAATAGAATTGAAGTGACTCAGAAGTGGATTCTCAAAATTATATTTGATAAACCTTATCGGTATTCAACCGAATCATTATATAATTTGAGTGGCATGCATGACTTGAGGCAAATATATTACAAAACACTGATAACTCAGCAGTATCGAAATAAGAGCCAAACAATTAAACATATATATAACACAAGATACAAACACTCCTCAATAACATTACCTGTAGTAAATAAAACATTAATCCAAAGAAGCTTCATTAACATGTGTCCAAAACTTTATAATATGTTGCCATCTGATATCAAGTCGATAAATTCCCACAAGGTGTTCATCTCAAAAATAAAAAAGCATATGTTTCAAAAGTCAAGAACAGATATTCATCGACTACTAGAAATTATTAATTGACTCTCCTTTGTTTATATTGTTATTTATATTCATACCTATATTCTGATATAACATCTACATCTATATATGTCAGTAAATAAATATGACTGTGTGTGTGAATGTAAGTAGATATCTACATGTATGTTGACCGCGAGCGGATTCTATATCCATGCGGTTTCAATCATTTATTTATTAATGTTTGTAAATGTAAAATTACCTGTATGAAAATGTTATGCTGATACATATATTGATAAATAAATATTACTATTACTACTATTACTATTACCACTATCATTTATATTTGTTATTGTTAAACGTTGTTTACGTATCTAGAGACTAATATACTTGTACGTCATCACTAAATTCTGCACCGCCATTTTCAAGCGAATATAAGTATCTATCATTTCATATTGAATCTAAAAATTCACCAAACAAGACCGGAAATTCCATCGATAAACCTACGGATTCAAGAAGAAGTCACTTTCAGCAAGGAAGACGTAATACAGGGGATCTGCCCTCTTGAGAGAGTCTAAACAACAAGAAATCTCCTCCAATTCGTCTCCCTCAACTTCTGATCTAAGAAAAACTGCACGATTCATAGCAGTAAATAGTATTTCGGCTCCAAGAATGGAAATTTCCAACAAATTTGAACTCTTATCAAATCTCAATCACAGTAACATGAGTGCTGATTCTCCGAATCGTAGTGCAAGTTATGTCGATGAAAATATTTACAAATCTACACTGCCATCTACTAGTCAAGTCAACAAGGTAAATTTGGTAAACAATTATGAATTGAGTCAAAATGTCCATAATAATGAAGGGGCTCAACCCCAATATTATGTTTCGTCAAATACTGTTGAAAAAGAGAATGTTTTCCCTATAAGAGTTAGAAAAAGAGAACACTGGTTATCAGTTAATGAGTTTGTCAAATAAAATTCGACCAATATCTCAAAACCATCGAAAAATGTTGCAGATAGTATCAAAACATTTTGTTCTAGTCCTGACGACTATAGAACACTTTCTAAGTACTTATCTGATCAAAATCTTGAACATCATACTCATACTCTACCAGAGTACAAGAGACTAAGGGTTGTTTCCAAAGGCGTCCCTCAGTTTGTCAAAATTGATGATAAAAAACTGACTTGGTCGAACAGGGCTCTATCCCTGAGTCAGTGATTCGCCTCAGAAAGCTTGACAAAAATAGGACAGAACTTCCTATTATTTTTGTTATCATACAAAAGAGCATGAGAGATATCTATAAAGTAAATTCTATTTTAAATATCGTTGTCTTTCCAGAGTCATAAAGGCCCGGAGCATTAGTAGGGCAATGCCACCGATGTCAGGGGCTTGGCGATTGTCAATAAATTGGTGCGATACTCGCTTGTGTTAAATGTGTCCAAAACATTTAACTTGTGAATGCCTATCCAACAAAGATATTGATGAGCCGAACTGTGCAAATTGCGAGGGAGAGCACACTGCGAACTATTGGTGGTGTTCTAAATACCCCCGTGTAGTGAGAAGGGTTACCCCGCGAGACAGCCAACCAGTATTCCATTGAATGCAGGAAGGACACAGGACGGTGTCTCGTGCGCGAATGCTGCCTCTTCCGGAAGTCCTGCTCCGGCAAGTCAACCAAAAAATATTATTTCGGCCCCTGATTAGATGAGGGCTCTCTTCAGTCAATTTGCTGCGATAGCGCAGCGATTTCCACTCGAGTTCCACAATTATTGCCAGTACAACGTCCGAACTTCATCAAGACCGCGAGTTGGAACTGTAATGGTTTCCTTCAAAGGAGACTGGAGTTTAAAAAATGTTTAATACAAAAAAATATTGAAATAGCTTTCATACTAGAAACACATTACTTTTGATGCGTACAGATCGTCCTACCATTGTGGCAGGTGATCTTAACGCTAAGCACATACAATGGAGCCAAATTAAAAATCAAAGTGGAAGGGTGCTGGAGCATCATAGTGACGGATTTGATTACCAAGTGGTTGCTCCAGATGAGCCGACGCATTTTGGTAATTTCAGACCTCACGTACTTGACAATGTGTTGGTTAGAAATGTCACTTGGGCCTGGAACATTATTGTTCTGTCAGAGCTGGACTCGGATCACAATCTGGTTATTTTTGTCATGGGAGGTGATCTGCCGCCCCAGGAAAATCGTATATGCAAAAGAGTACACCGTGAGAAATTCCGCACTCTCCTCGAGAATGCATTTCGTGTCCCTAAGTGGATTCAATCCCCACTAGAGTTGGAGGAGGTTGTAGAACATTACGAGCTCTCCATGGAAAGCGCAGTAGCTATTGCGGCGCTTCAGGGACCCCCTCCACTTTCCTTTTTTTCACCATCACTCAACCTAAGCCGACGAGCACGCCGTTGAATAAAAAAGATTACAGAGTTGTGGGTTTGAACCGTCGATCTTTTGATTCATTGTTTGGTAGTGAACGACACTAACCATGTGGCCACGGACGCTTCGTAGAAGGTGACGTAAAAATGTGTTATATATACGATTGAATGATAAGAGCGCGTCGGTTAAATAAGAAAAGAATAATGATTGTGGATGGAAATATTCGATGAAAGTGATAATAATAATAATGATGTTCGAAATAATAGGTAAAAATTGCGGGGTAACGAGGGTGTAGCGTTTGAAAGTGCGATTCCAATGAGGAATGTATATAGTGTATTTCAGAATACATTATTTGAAGAAAAAATCAACAGGGTGTCTCAAAATACACGATTTGAAAGAAAAACATGGCGTCTGGTTGCCACCTTGGTATACCGGGTGTACCAACATATCATCTAAGAGAAAAAACAGCAGAGTGTCTCAAAATACACGATTTAGGAGAAAAAACATGGCGGCTGGTTGCCACCTAGGTATACCGGGTGTACCAACATATCATTTAAGAGAAAAAACAACAGTGTTTCGAAATACACGATTCAAAAGAAAAAACAAGGCAGCTGGTTGCCACCTTGGTATACCGGGTGTACCAACATCATCTAAGAGAAAAAACAGCAGAGTGTTTCAAAATACACGATTTAAGAGAAAAAACATGGCGGCTGGTTGCCACCTAGGTATACCGGGTGTACCAACATATCATTTAAGAGAAAAAACAACAGAGTGTTTCGAAATACACGATTCAAAAGAAAAAACATGGCAGCTGGTTGCTACCTTGGTAAACCGGGTGTACCAACATATCATTTGAGATAAAAAACAACAGAATGTCTCAAAATACACGATTTAAGAGAAAAACATGGCGGCTGATTGCTACGTTGGTATACCGGGTGTACCAACGTTTTGTGTGTGTAGGTGTTTGATCGTATGTTGATGTGTTCGACTGTCTGTATGTTCGTGTTTGTTCGTGTGTTCGTATTTGTTCGTGAGTTCGCGTGTTCGAGTGTCTGTGGGTTCGTGTATTTGTTTGTGACCATGCGTTTTTGCGTTCAAACCTCAGATACACATACAGCTGTTTGTTCGCGTGTTCGTATATTTGTGTGTAGTTGTTTGTTCGTTTGTTCGCGTGTTCTTGTGTTCTTGTGTCTTCGTGTGTTCAACTGTCTGTGTGTTCGTGCTTGTTTTTGTGCTCGCGTGATCGAGTGTTAGTGTGTTCAAGTGTCTGTGTGTTCGTGTAATTGTTTGTGTTCATTTGTTTCTGTGTTCTAGTCGCAGATGGTCATAGAGCGTCACAGACAGCCTCAGATGACCACTGATAACCTCAGATCCCCACAGCTAGCCACTGCTAACAACAGAAAGCCACAGATAAAGATGAATAGCCACAACTCAGTTCTGCTGGCCACTGCTACCCACAGAAAGCCACAGATAACCAATGATAACCTCAGATCTCCACAGCTAGCCACCACTAACCACAAAAAGCCACAGATAGTCACGGATAGCCACATATGGCGATGATTAGCCACAACTCATTTATTCACAGATAACAACCCGTATTGACTTTTTCTGACCTTTCTGGTACCAGAACTATGGCGTCAACGAATTTCAGGTAATATGATATGCGACACGTGCATTCATCAACCTTGAACTATAGAGTGTGTCAAATTACATGAGTTAAGAGAAAAAACTATAGGGTGGGTCAAATTACATCAATTAGGAGAAAAACAACAGAGTGTTTCAAAATATATCTTATATCATTTAAGAGGGAAAAAACATGGTGTCTGTCTTGTGTCAAATACTATACCAGGTGTATAATTTGACAGAAAAACATGGCTTTTGCTTGTCGCGAATGCTGTGTTTTGAAGTGAGAATATGACAGCGGCATTTATATTTCAGGTCGGTTTGTGTCATGAAGTGTGTACGTTTGAAGAGCAAGAGATACAATATAAAATTAGGTCTAGAGTTGGGGGAGAAAGAGAGTGAGAGTCTTGCCACATGCTGAACTTTATGTTGCACTTGAGGAAATTAAGATGGAATTTCGTAAAAAGCATACCGACGGGGATCGATACATTTTAACGTGCGCGACCATCAGGTGAGTGACTGTTGTTACCACCTGTCAGCGGTTTTGAAAAACGATGTTACCACCTGTCAACGGTTTCGAAAAAACGTTGTCACCATTTGTCAACGGTTTTGAAAAACGTTGTTTTCTTTTCGTACACAAATACAACGCCTTAGACTGCCTGGCCAGCCTAACTTATAGTATATATAATGAAATATTGGTATTGTAGGATGAGGTAAAAAAATAAAACGTTCATTAATGTCATAACTGTTTTGAAGAACAAAAACACCTGTTTTCCATGGCCAACCCGGGAGGAAATAATACTACGATTATTATAGGTGTTTGTGACCTCGTTATAGGATTCCCCACTAGATAGTCCATGCAAATATGTGCACTGGATACTGATAGGCATACCATTTGATTCATTTGAGAACATTATTCAAGTGTTCGAAACTATATTTTTGGAGCTAACCCATCGACATCAATTAGAGTACCAACGAATGACTTTTCATAGGTTCTAGTTTGACAATGAATGGTGGCATCACGAACACTTATCCTTAAATCAATAAAGATGGTTCTTTAATTCGCCTAAATGACAATTTTGGTTCTGGTTTGTGAATGAATGATGGCAACACGAACACTTATCCTCAAATTAATAAAGACGGTTCTTTAATTCGCCTAAATGTCACTTTCGGTACTAGTTTACCAATGAATGGTGGCATCACGAACACTTATCCTCAAATTAATGAAGACGGTTCTTTAATTCGCCAAAAACTTTTTGTCATTTCGATGGTTCTAAGATACCAAAGACATTAAATCCAAATTGACAGCAACTGTCACTTGAAAATGTTCTCAAATGAGAGTAAAGAGTTTATATTGATTTTGATTTTATTTCAGAAATATTTTTGGTCATTACATTATGCTTCTGTGTTCGGCTGATTTGCTGTTCCAATATGCTTGAAGGATTTAATTAATATGAATTTACAATGTGGGTTTCGATTTTTTGAAGCCGAAAGGAACAGAACTGTGATTTGGAAGAAACTTTCTTTTTGTGGAGTTTGGTTTATACATTTTAGACATATTTTTAGTTATTACATCATGGTCCTGTGTTCGCCTGATTTGTTGCGTCAGTATGCTTATAGGTTCTGAGGGGTATAACACCATTTCTTTAATTTTTTCAAAATTAATAGTTTCCAGAGCCTGAAGGGTGAGGGAAATGTCCTTGACTTTACACACCACTTTTTCATTTTGATCGTTTTCATGCCAAAACTTATAAGCGTAATTTTTCGGACCCCCTGATACGAACTCTGTTATATAAGAACCAGAACCCAATTCATCGGTCATATCACCGATAAATTCTCCGGTTGGAATATCGTATTCTTCAGGTTTGGAAATGAATACCACTGAATCCGTATCGTAGTACAAAACCCTGTCATTGAGTTTCTCTAGGTAACTGTAGAGTTTCAAACGAGCAAGAGCTGTAACGTAGGAAGCCAATACAACATTAACGGTCGGTAGAGGAGCGTAACATTCATCTTTATACTCCCAATTAACAATAAGAGTTGCTTCGTTTACGGGAAGTATGGTGTTGACGAATATTGAGGGGTCGGAAAGCATAGCAAATAATTCACCCGATTGATTGATGATAGAGGTTTTTGACTGATTTTCACGCTGACCAAATTTACCCCAAAACGAATTGAGCATGAGTTTAGCTAGGGATCTTAACCCTGGGTTACTGCAGATTTTCGAAAATTCCAGTTGTATATCTTCTCGTTGTAGAAATTCCTCAATATATTGTTCTTTTTTCTCCTGAGTTCGACAATGCGAAGGCCAATCCGAGGCCTCTTGTTTGATCTTGAGAAATTTATTCATCATGGCTGTGAATAGTCCAGAATGCTCTTTGTCAAACTGTATGGACTCATAGCTCCAAATTTCAAAAATTTCCAAAATATCATAACCCACATTCACAGCTTTTATCAACTCCTCTGCCACCCATGTCCCTGTTAAAGCGCGTTCGTCATCTGAGTGATGACAGTTACCTGTGTTGAATGTTTCACCACAGATACGACACAATACAAACATCAATTTATTATTAATTTTTTGTGGAAGAACTGGATGAAACAAAGATGAAGGAGGAAGAACTTTACATTTAATCACTCCTGTAATCGAAGAAAGATCTACCGATGAACACTCGGAACCGACGAGAACTTTGGGATGCCCAACAGGAAATTTTCCAAATTTACATACCCAGGGGTAAAGGGAACAAATGTCGGTATACTTGATTATTTCTCCTTCCTTAGCTTTGTAATATCCAACAACATTTCCCGTACGACCACCATAGAAAGCATCTCGAGGCTCAAGAGGGAGTTGAGTCAAAAGGACGTGTGACTCTGTGTAGTTTTTCAACTCTATATTTGTAGATAGTTGTTTCCTAAATTCACACTCCCGCATTTCAATTACTTCAAATCCCAGTGACTTCAATCTTTCAAGTTTAGCTTGAGTAGCCTCATAACGGTAATTCAAAGTCTCAGAAGGATTGTCTTTGAGAGGCTGATCTCGCTGGGAAATCAAACACTTACAACCGTGGAAATAACAGCCCTGAAACTCAAATATTTGGTTCGTTTCTCGACATAAACCATCAACTTTAATAGTACCAACGGAAGCCTCGGGGCCTTTGGCAGCATGGTGAATGAGGATACCCCTCTCTTTTTCCTCCCAAACTAACCACTGGATTGCGATTTTGGATTGGATATCGCGCCATCTGTATCCGTTCTTAGGAATGATACCAATTGTGTTTGGTTTGAGGAAATTTCGTCTGAAGACCTTATTACATGTAGATGCAATTGTGCTTGCCTCCATGAAGGGACAAACGTTTGTCTCTTCGAGCATCATTCGACGAAATCTGAGACAGGCCTGTGCTAAAATATCAACATCGGAAATACAGTAAGCTATTATTTCCTTTTGAAAATCAAACACGTAATTTTCTGCAAGCCGAGCATTATACCACTCACTGAATGCTGTCAATTCTTTATCGCTTTTGTAATTACTTGGACAATAATATTCAATTGGGGGCATTGACCCGACATACGATTGATTTTCTAGGCGATTAAAGAGATGAGGGAAGTGACCTTTTTCCAACTCGGAAATTCCGAAAGATTTTGGAAGACCAGAGAGAGCCATGGGGAAATAGTTTAAAGAATCCAAAAATTGAACGTTACCAACACTCATAGAAATCAATTTAGTGCCCCTCATAATGAGTTTGGGCTTCAAATCAGTTTTTGTTAAAATATAACTGAGAACAAACTGATGATCGAAGCCTCCGCCGTTATGAGCGATAACCACGAACTTTTTGAACTTTTTTCGAAGTGTTAAAACATGGTGTACAAACGGTGAGATTGGATCGTTACATTTGAGAATTTGTAAACGAAGTCCACATTTTTTACAAATTTGGGAGTCTGAGGAAATACAAATATCACAACATTGCCGAAAAACGCAAAGATTGGGTTCGTGTAGAAGAGAACCGTCAGGTCTAACCTTTTCCTGCATTGTCTCGAGATCGTAGAAAATATAAAGATAATTTTCAGACGGAGGTTTGCGTGAGTCCGGTTGGATGAAACAGAGATGTCCAGATGGTTGATGTTCATTGCAAATTTTGCAAAATATCTCCCCACAAGTATGACTTCGATTTACCTCTATGATTTTGAAACATTCCTCACAACGTCGCATCTGAGCACAGATGCCATGTTGTAAATGTTGCTCGAAACAAACCTGGCCGCGGAATGTTCTCTTGCAAGACTCACATTTCAAAGACAGCTCGTTGGAACAAGAAGGAGATTGTCTACAGGCGGGGCATGTTTTTCCACAATGATGATTTTTTTTATTATCGTATGGGACACTACATTCTGAACAAAAATAACTGCAACAAAATGCTGCAGTGAGAGATATTATAACGTTGTAATGTCCCTTATGGAAGAGGAGATTCAAAGAGGGACCATGGCCATTGCCCTTGAAAATGACGTCTTGCCCCTTACTACCGTACGCATAAACCATAATTTTGTACTGCTGTAGATGAAATAATTGTAGTTCGGGTATACCACACCCTCCAGCAGAAATAGATACTCCAGCAGCCTCCATCAATTCATGGGCTCTTGTTCTTTGAAGCTTTCCAGTGTCACATCGTATCTTCGCAATTTCGGAGTCTTTATCGGCATATGCTTTGGCGACTACCAAAGCACGTGCCAGGCACAAGTTATCCCTATTATTTATAACTATGATACCCTTACGTTTGGCACACTCCTCGTCGAAAGTATTATAAGTACGGTTCCGACCTTTCCCGGTAGGCATTTTTACCGAGGTAACACCCAAACAGAAAGTTTCGGTGTTCAGACCGGTCGAATTAGACTGATAAATAGATGAGATTTTATCGAAAATTTCGTCGGTTGTTATTTCAGATGCAGGTCTTAATCTCATCCAGCCCTGACCGCGTGAAAATTCGTTTGAGCAAAATGTGAAACCAACATAATCAGCTGGTGTCAGGCCATTTGTCCCCATCAAAACTATTTGAGTAATGGCGTCTCTTACCCAACTCACAGGTTCTGCACCTTTCGGTATTGGAGCAATTTTGAACTCCAAAGTTCTACCTTGAAGTCCAAAACGACGAATCACTTTGGAAGAGTCTTTAATAATTACAAATTTTTCCATTATGAACTCACAAACACAGAAAGTCAAGAAATAAAAAATTCTAAAGCTTATAACTCAGCAGAAGCAAAACAGGTCTGAACACTTCAAGAATTGATCAGATAATGATGCGCGCAGTCGTTACTCGTTCCTATACCTATGTTGAAAAGGGGAGGGGATGAAAACTTTGGGTTTACTGCTCCAGACCGGAAAAATGTAAATCGAGATTCATCCGAGAGCATTGAAAGTTTCTAATATTGTCCTCAACTGGAAAATGTATCGCTTATTGCGTCATTTGAACATATTCTATGTTGATTCAACCTTCTATCAAAAATGTTGTTCATATACATGCATAATATGTGATGCTGTCCACTTAGGGCTATTCAAAAGCTGATGACTTCCACAGATGTGAAAACAGATCTGAATACTATATACAAATTATCAATTGATTTTGAAAGTATGGCATTTTCTATTAAAACTTATGAGGGAATATAAATGAAGCAACCCCTGCAACACCCATTCTGAATCCTATAGAAAAATTGTTATTATATTGTATTGAATTCTCAGTTAAAACTTGTATGGGAATATAAAAATGAAACAGTCTCCTCAACAACCCGATCTGAATCCTATAGAAAAATCATTATTATGTACTGAATTATTCATTTATATTCAGCGACACCTTGATCTAAATCATTCAAATTTTTAACCAATGACAGATATGGTGAATGTTAGCCTAATAGTCAGCTTTAAAATATTCTTCAATTCCAAATCTAACGTAAGTGAATCACCCTGTATAATACATTTAATTCACTTAAGTCTATCAATGGAAAATCATACTGGCTCAATCACTTCACTTCGGTTTCCAAAATAAACCAAATAAAATTAAATCCCCGAAACTGCTCAAAAACGCAATTTGAAATCGCAAATCGAAACAATAAAATGAACGAAACTTACTTTTGTATCTGGAGATTGATGCACAATCACTTCGAAATATGCGAGAAAATAATTGGTGACTCGATGCTCCTTGAATGAAGACTGATAACATTCTACAGGTTACAACTTGAATAATACGAGGGCTGACAATAAAGTAAGGTCTCCAACGCTGCAACTTCGCCGGATCACGCGCTAGGCGAAATCTGGCAACACCGCCGTGTTCCTTGGTTCCCCCACTACCACTTTGCTGCTGGGTGAGGCTTCCCCGACCGCTCAGTCTTGGCTGAGCAGCCGTCAACGATGGAGGTACCACTCGCGTCAGCGTCCAAGTGCGAATTGCGTTCTGTAATACGTTTTTTGAGTGCGAAAAAGGTGACACCTATTGAAATCCATCGTCAACTAGTTGAAGTTTACGGGGAAAAGTGTATGGACATAAAAAACGTGCGTAAGTGGAGCCGCGAGTTCAATTCCGGGCGCACTAATGTTCACGACGAGGAGAGAAGTGGCCGACCGTCGGTCTCGGATGCGATTGTTCAAGCAGTGGAGGCAGAAATACTCAAAAACCGCCGTGCGACAATTAGGGACTTGGAAGAGAAGCTTGGAGGAGTGTGTAGCAGCGAAACAATCCGTCATATCCTTGTGAACAAGTTGCAGTACCACAAAGTTTCTGCCCGATGGGTGCCGAAACAGCTGACCGAAGACCACATGAAGCGGCGCGTGGAATGTGCGACCAAAGTTGTGGCCCGTTTTGAAGAGGAAGGCGATGATTTTTTGGAAGGGTTTGTTACGGGGGATGAAACGTGGGCTCATCACTACACACCCGAAACAAAGGAGTCGTCCAAACAATGGCGCCATAGCGATTCTCCGAAACCCAAAAAGTTTAAGGCGACACTGTCAGCCGGCAAGGTGATGGCTACGGTGTTTTGGGATCGCCACGGGGTATTGTTGGTGGATTTCATGCCAAGGGGAACCACTATCAATGCAGCAAGGTACTGTGAGACCCTGGAAAAGCTTCGTCGTGCCATAAAAAACAAACGCCCGGGATTGCTGAGCAAAGGAGTGAAATTTCACCACGACAACGCGCGCCCGCACACAGCCAACGTTACCCTTGACCTGCTCAAGACATTTGGCTGGGAAATCATCGATCACCCTCCCTATAGTCCCGACGTGGCCCCCAGTGACTACCACATGTTCCCCGCCCTGAAAAAACATCTCGGAGGGAGAAGTTTGATAGTGACGCGGAGGTTCAGAAAGAGGTCAACACCTGGCTGCGCGAGGCGGACGGAGAGTGGTATTCTGCCGGCATAGACAAGTTCATCGTGCGGATGCGCAAGGTGTTGGAAAAAAATGGCGATTATGTAGAAAAGTAGCCAAGACCTTGGCCTTTCCAACGGTGTATCGCTTTTTGTAAATAAATGTCATTTTCTGTGAAAAAAAAAATTGGAGACCTTACTTTATTGTCAGCCCTCGTAACAACAGATTATCCGGCCATCGGGAATAGTCGGACTGGCTAGACGAGATCGGTAGAAGTCGGTTCGCTCGATGGCCTGCTGTCAGTGTGTGACGTAGTCGAGATAGATCCGCAGTAAAGATAACGTTTTGCCAGTACAGCGCGCTGGGTAGTGAAATGGATAGATAGCTAGATGAAATATTCAGAGTTTGAAAGTGCGATGATAAAAATGATGTTTGAAAATAGATCGTTCAGTGAGAGAAAAAACATGGTGGTTCAGTAAGAGAAAAAAACAATGCGACTACTTGTCAGAAAATCATATTGTATACAGGGCGTGTTTAAAACACAACAATAGACATAATTGAAGAGAAAAAATGGTGATTAATTGTTAAATGTTATACCAGGTTTACCAACATGTTAGTTGAGAGAAAAACTTTACAGGATGTCTCATAAACGTAAAAAATGACAGGCCCTACGGTCAGAGCACAATATTTTCTGGAGGTTATGTTCGATTAATCAAATGGTATCATTGTTCCGGGGGTTAGCTCCGGTCGGCTGCGAAGGTGTGTACGTGCGTGCATGCGTGAGTGCGTACGTGTGCGCGCGTGCGTGCGTGCGTGTATGCGTGCGTGCGCGTGTGTGTGCGTGCGTGCGTTCGTACGTGTGTGTGTGCGTATTTGCGTGCGTGCGTACGTGTGTGTGCGTGCGTGCGAGCGTGCGTGGGTGCGTATGTTTGTGTATTTGTGCGTGCGTTCGTGGAAATAAAAACCTACTTGCGGGCGTCCGTGCGAGCGTGCGTTCATGCGTGCGTTCGTGCGTGTATGCGTGCGTGCGTAGGTGCGTGCGTGCGTGCGTTCGTGCGTGCGTGCGTGCGTTCGTGTATACGTGCGTGCGTTCTGGTGTGCGTTCGTTCTACATGGGAAATTGCAAGATGGGGCATTTGTAAACATGAACTGGTGGGGCTGTAAGATATTTGTGTCATTCCCTCCATCTCATTTGTTATATTCATTGAATATATTTGTTGAATATAACAAATGAGATGGAGGGAATGACACAAATATCTTACAGCCCCACCAGTTCATGTTTACAAATGCCCCATCTTGCAATTTCCCATGTAGAACGAACGCACACCAGAACGCACGCACGTATACACGAACGCACGCACGCACGCACGAACGCACGCACGAACGCACGCACGCACGCACCTACGCACGCACGCATACACGCACGAACGCACGCATGAACGCACGCTCGCACGGACGCCCGCAAGTAGGTTTTTATTTCCACGAACGCACGCACAAATACACAAACATACGCACCCACGCACGCTCGCACGCACGCACACACACGTACGCACGCACGCAAATACGCACACACACACGTACGAACGCACGCACGCACGCACACACACGCGCACGCACGCATACACGCACGCACGCACGCGCGCACACGTACGCACTCACGCATGCACGCACGTACACACCTACGCAGCCGACCGGAGCTAACCCCCGGAACAATGATACCATTTGATTAATCGAACATAACCTCCAGAAAATATTGTGCTCTGACCGTAGGGCCTGTCATTTTTTACGTTTATGAGACATCCTGTAAAGTTTTTCTCTCAACTAACATGTTGGTAAACCTGGTATAACATTTAACAAACAATCACCATTTTTTCTCTTCAATTATGTCTATTGTTGTGTTTTAAACACGCCCTGTATACAATATGATTTTCTGACAAGTAGTCGCATTGTTTTTTTCTCTTACTGAACCACCATGTTTTTTCTCTCACTGAACGATCTATTTTCAAACATCATTTTTATCATCGCACTTTCAAACTCTGAATATTTCATCTAGCTATCTATCCATTTCACTACCCAGCGCGCTGTACTGGCAAAACGTTATCTTTACTGCGGATCTATCTCGACTACGTCACACACTGACAGCAGGCCATCGAGCGAACCGACTTCTACCGATCTCGTCTAGCCAGTCCGACTATTCCCGATGGCCGGATAATCTGTTGTTATTATTCAAGTTGTAACCTGTAGAATGTTATCAGTCTTCATTCAAGGAGCATCGAGTCACCAATTATTTTCTCGCATATTTCGAAGTGATTGTGCATCAATCACCAGATACAAAAGTAAGTTTCGTTCATTTCATTGTTTCGATTTGCGATTTCAAATTGCGTTTTTGAGCAGTTTCGGGGATTTAATTTTATTTGGTTTATTTTGGAAACCGAAGTGAAGTGATTGAGCCAGTATGATTTTCCATTGATAGACTTAAGTGAATTAAATGTATTATACAGGGTGATTCACTTACGTTAGATTTGGAATTGAAGAATATTTTAAAGCTGACTATTAGGCTAACATTCACCATATCTGTCATTGGTTAAAAATTTGAATGATTTAGATCAAGGTGTCGCTGAATATAAATGAATAATTCAGTACATAATAATGATTTTTCTATAGGATTCAGATCGGGTTGTTGAGGAGACTGTTTCATTTTTATATTCCCATACAAGTTTTAACTGAGAATTCAATACAATATAATAACAATTTTTCTATAGGATTCAGAATGGGTGTTGCAGGGGTTGCTTCATTTATATTCCCTCATAAGTTTTAATAGAAAATGCCATACTTTCAAAATCAATTGATAATTTGTATATAGTATTCAGATCTGTTTTCACATCTGTGGAAGTCATCAGCTTTTGAATAGCCCTAAGTGGACAGCATCACATATTATGCATGTATATGAACAACATTTTTGATAGAAGGTTGAATCAACATAGAATATGTTCAAATGACGCAATAAGCGATACATTTTCCAGTTGAGGACAATATTAGAAACTTTCAATGCTCTCGGATGAATCTCGATTTACATTTTTCCGGTCTGGAGCAGTAAACCCAAAGTTTTCATCCCCTCCCCTTTTCAACATAGGTATAGGAACGAGTAACGACTGCGCGCATCATTATCTGATCAATTCTTGAAGTGTTCAGACCTGTTTTGCTTCTGCTGAGTTATAAGCTTTAGAATTTTTTATTTCTTGACTTTCTGTGTTTGTGAGTTCATAATGGAAAAATTTGTAATTATTAAAGACTCTTCCAAAGTGATTCGTCGTTTTGGACTTCAGGGTAGAACTTTGGAGTTCAAAATTGCTCCAATACCGAAAGGTGCAGAACCTGTGAGTTGGGTAAGAGACGCCATTACTCAAATAGTTTTGATGGGGACAAATGGCCTGACACCAGCTGATTATGTTGGTTTCACATTTTGCTCAAACGAATTTTCACGCGGTCAGGGCTGGATGAGATTAAGACCTGCATCTGAAATAACAACCGACGAAATTTTCGATAAAATCTCATCTATTTATCAGTCTAATTCGACCGGTCTGAACACCGAAACTTTCTGTTTGGGTGTTACCTCGGTAAAAATGCCTACCGGGAAAGGTCGGAACCGTACTTATAATACTTTCGACGAGGAGTGTGCCAAACGTAAGGGTATCATAGTTATAAATAATAGGGATAACTTGTGCCTGGCACGTGCTTTGGTAGTCGCCAAAGCATATGCCGATAAAGACTCCGAAATTGCGAAGATACGATGTGACACTGGAAAGCTTCAAAGAACAAGAGCCCATGAATTGATGGAGGCTGCTGGAGTATCTATTTCTGCTGGAGGGTGTGGTATACCCGAACTACAATTATTTCATCTACAGCAGTACAAAATTATGGTTTATGCGTACGGTAGTAAGGGGCGTGACGTCATTTTCAAGGGCAATGGCCATGGTCCCTCTTTGAATCTCCTCTTCCATAAGGGACATTACAACGTTATAATATCTCTCACTGCAGCATTTTGTTGCAGTTATTTTTGTTCAGAATGTAGTGTCCCATACGATAATAAAAAAAATCATCATTGTGGAAAAACATGCCCCGCCTGTAGACAATCTCCTTCTTGTTCCAACGAGCTGTCTTTGAAATGTGAGTCTTGCAAGAGAACATTCCGCGGCCAGGTTTGTTTCGAGCAACATTTACAACATGGCATCTGTGCTCAGATGCGACGTTGTGAGGAATGTTTCAAAATCATAGAGGTAAATCGAAGTCATACTTGTGGGGAGATATTTTGCAAAATTTGCAATGAACATCAACCATCTGGACATCTCTGTTTCATCCAACCGGACTCACGCAAACCTCCGTCTGAAAATTATCTTTATATTTTCTACGATCTCGAGACAATGCAGGAAAAGGTTAGACCTGACGGTTCTCTTCTACACGAACCCAATCTTTGCGTTTTTCGGCAATGTTGTGATATTTGTATTTCCTCAGACTCCCAAATTTGTAAAAAATGTGGACTTCGTTTACAAATTCTCAAATGTAACGATCCAATCTCACCGTTTGTACACCATGTTTTAACACTTCGAAAAAAGTTCAAAAAGGTCGTGGTTATCGCTCATAACGGCGGAGGCTTCGATCATCAGTTTGTTCTCAGTTATATTTTAACAAAAACTGATTTGAAGCCCGAACTCATTATGAGGGGCACTAAATTGATTTCTATGAGTGTTGGTAACGTTCAATTTTTGGATTCTTTAAACTATTTCCCCATGGCTCTCTCTGGTCTTCCAAAATCTTTCGGAATTTCCGAGTTGGAAAAAGGTCACTTCCCTCATCTCTTTAATCGCCTAGAAAATCAATCGTATGTCGGGTCAATGCCCCCAATTGAATATTATTGTCCAAGTAATTACAAAAGCGATAAAGAATTGACAGCATTCAGTGAGTGGTATAATGCTCGGCTTGCAGAAAATTACGTGTTTGATTTTCAAAAGGAAATAATAGCTTACTGTATTTCCGATGTTGATATTTTAGCACAGGCCTGTCTCAGATTTCGTCGAATGATGCTCGAAGAGACAAACGTTTGTCCCTTCATGGAGGCAAGCACAATTGCATCTACATGTAATAAGGTCTTCAGACGAAATTTCCTCAAACCAAACACAATTGGTATCATTCCTAAGAACGGATACAGATGGCGCGATATCCAATCCAAAATCGCAATCCAGTGGTTAGTTTGGGAGGAAAAAGAGAGGGGTATCCTCATTCACCATGCTGCCAAAGGCCCCGAGGCTTCCGTTGGTACTATTAAAGTTGATGGTTTATGTCGAGAAACGAACCAAATATTTGAGTTTCAGGGCTGTTATTTCCACGGTTGTAAGTGTTTGATTTCCCAGCGAGATCAGCCTCTCAAAGACAATCCTTCTGAGACTTTGAATTACCGTTATGAGGCTACTCAAGCTAAACTTGAAAGATTGAAGTCACTGGGATTTGAAGTAATTGAAATGCGGGAGTGTGAATTTAGGAAACAACTATCTACAAATATAGAGTTGAAAAACTACACAGAGTCACACGTCCTTTTGACTCAACTCCCTCTTGAGCCTCGAGATGCTTTCTATGGTGGTCGTACGGGAAATGTTGTTGGATATTACAAAGCTAAGGAAGGAGAAATAATCAAGTATACCGACATTTGTTCCCTTTACCCCTGGGTATGTAAATTTGGAAAATTTCCTGTTGGGCATCCCAAAGTTCTCGTCGGTTCCGAGTGTTCATCGGTAGATCTTTCTTCGATTACAGGAGTGATTAAATGTAAAGTTCTTCCTCCTTCATCTTTGTTTCATCCAGTTCTTCCACAAAAAATTAATAATAAATTGATGTTTGTATTGTGTCGTATCTGTGGTGAAACATTCAACACAGGTAACTGTCATCACTCAGATGACGAACGCGCTTTAACAGGGACATGGGTGGCAGAGGAGTTGATAAAAGCTGTGAATGTGGGTTATGATATTTTGGAAATTTTTGAAATTTGGAGCTATGAGTCCATACAGTTTGACAAAGAGCATTCTGGACTATTCACAGCCATGATGAATAAATTTCTCAAGATCAAACAAGAGGCCTCGGATTGGCCTTCGCATTGTCGAACTCAGGAGAAAAAAGAACAATATATTGAGGAATTTCTACAACGAGAAGATATACAACTGGAATTTTCGAAAATCTGCAGTAACCCAGGGTTAAGATCCCTAGCTAAACTCATGCTCAATTCGTTTTGGGGTAAATTTGGTCAGCGTGAAAATCAGTCAAAAACCTCTATCATCAATCAATCGGGTGAATTATTTGCTATGCTTTCCGACCCCTCAATATTCGTCAACACCATACTTCCCGTAAACGAAGCAACTCTTATTGTTAATTGGGAGTATAAAGATGAATGTTACGCTCCTCTACCGACCGTTAATGTTGTATTGGCTTCCTACGTTACAGCTCTTGCTCGTTTGAAACTCTACAGTTACCTAGAGAAACTCAATGACAGGGTTTTGTACTACGATACGGATTCAGTGGTATTCATTTCCAAACCTGAAGAATACGATATTCCAACCGGAGAATTTATCGGTGATATGACCGATGAATTGGGTTCTGGTTCTTATATAACAGAGTTCGTATCAGGGGGTCCGAAAAATTACGCTTATAAGTTTTGGCATGAAAACGATCAAAATGAAAAAGTGGTGTGTAAAGTCAAGGGCATTTCCCTCACCCTTCAGGCTCTGGAAACTATTAATTTTGAAAAAATTAAAGAAATGGTGTTATACCCCTCAGAACCTATAAGCATACTGACGCAACAAATCAGGCGAACACAGGACCATGATGTAATAACTAAAAATATGTCTAAAATGTATAAACCAAACTCCACAAAAAGAAAGTTTCTTCCAAATCACAGTTCTGTTCCTTTCGGCTTCAAAAAATCGAAACCCACATTGTAAATTCATATTAATTAAATCCTTCAAGCATATTGGAACAGCAAATCAGCCGAACACAGAAGCATAATGTAATGACCAAAAATATTTCTGAAATAAAATCAAAATCAATATAAACTCTTTACTCTCATTTGAGAACATTTTCAAGTGACAGTTGCTGTCAATTTGGATTTAATGTCTTTGGTATCTTAGAACCATCGAAATGACAAAAAGTTTTTGGCGAATTAAAGAACCGTCTTCATTAATTTGAGGATAAGTGTTCGTGATGCCACCATTCATTGGTAAACTAGTACCGAAAGTGACATTTAGGCGAATTAAAGAACCGTCTTTATTAATTTGAGGATAAGTGTTCGTGTTGCCATCATTCATTCACAAACCAGAACCAAAATTGTCATTTAGGCGAATTAAAGAACCATCTTTATTGATTTAAGGATAAGTGTTCGTGATGCCACCATTCATTGTCAAACTAGAACCTATGAAAAGTCATTCGTTGGTACTCTAATTGATGTCGATGGGTTAGCTCCAAAAATATAGTTTCGAACACTTGAATAATGTTCTCAAATGAATCAAATGGTATGCCTATCAGTATCCAGTGCACATATTTGCATGGACTATCTAGTGGGGAATCCTATAACGAGGTCACAAACACCTATAATAATCGTAGTATTATTTCCTCCCGGGTTGGCCATGGAAAACAGGTGTTTTTGTTCTTCAAAACAGTTATGACATTAATGAACGTTTTATTTTTTTACCTCATCCTACAATACCAATATTTCATTATATATACTAT
Organism: Chrysolina oricalcia; assembly: GCA_944452925.2. Lineage (NCBI taxonomy): Eukaryota > Metazoa > Arthropoda > Insecta > Coleoptera > Chrysomelidae > Chrysolina > Chrysolina oricalcia. The sequence continues at coordinate 16,768,013 of OX101826.2, forward strand.
AAGTTAGGCTGGCCAGGCAGTCTAAGGCGTTGTATTTGTGTACGAAAAGAAAACAACGTTTTTCAAAACCGTTGACAAATGGTGACAACGTTTTTTCGAAACCGTTGACAGGTGGTAACATCGTTTTTCAAAACCGCTGACAGGTGGTAACAACAGTCACTCACCTGATGGTCGCGCACGTTAAAATGTATCGATCCCCGTCGGTATGCTTTTTACGAAATTCCATCTTAATTTCCTCAAGTGCAACATAAAGTTCAGCATGTGGCAAGACTCTCACTCTCTTTCTCCCCCAACTCTAGACCTAATTTTATATTGTATCTCTTGCTCTTCAAACGTACACACTTCATGACACAAACCGACCTGAAATATAAATGCCGCTGTCATATTCTCACTTCAAAACACAGCATTCGCGACAAGCAAAAGCCATGTTTTTCTGTCAAATTATACACCTGGTATAGTATTTGACACAAGACAGACACCATGTTTTTTCCCTCTTAAATGATATAAGATATATTTTGAAACACTCTGTTGTTTTTCTCCTAATTGATGTAATTTGACCCACCCTATAGTTTTTTCTCTTAACTCATGTAATTTGACACACTCTATAGTTCAAGGTTGATGAATGCACGTGTCGCATATCATATTACCTGAAATTCGTTGACGCCATAGTTCTGGTACCAGAAAGGTCAGAAAAAGTCAATACGGGTTGTTATCTGTGAATAAATGAGTTGTGGCTAATCATCGCCATATGTGGCTATCCGTGACTATCTGTGGCTTTTTGTGGTTAGTGGTGGCTAGCTGTGGAGATCTGAGGTTATCATTGGTTATCTGTGGCTTTCTGTGGGTAGCAGTGGCCAGCAGAACTGAGTTGTGGCTATTCATCTTTATCTGTGGCTTTCTGTTGTTAGCAGTGGCTAGCTGTGGGGATCTGAGGTTATCAGTGGTCATCTGAGGCTGTCTGTGACGCTCTATGACCATCTGCGACTAGAACACAGAAACAAATGAACACAAACAATTACACGAACACACAGACACTTGAACACACTAACACTCGATCACGCGAGCACAAAAACAAGCACGAACACACAGACAGTTGAACACACGAAGACACAAGAACACAAGAACACGCGAACAAACGAACAAACAACTACACACAAATATACGAACACGCGAACAAACAGCTGTATGTGTATCTGAGGTTTGAACGCAAAAACGCATGGTCACAAACAAATACACGAACCCACAGACACTCGAACACGCGAACTCACGAACAAATACGAACACACGAACAAACACGAACATACAGACAGTCGAACACATCAACATACGATCAAACACCTACACACACAAAACGTTGGTACACCCGGTATACCAACGTAGCAATCAGCCGCCATGTTTTTCTCTTAAATCGTGTATTTTGAGACATTCTGTTGTTTTTTATCTCAAATGATATGTTGGTACACCCGGTTTACCAAGGTAGCAACCAGCTGCCATGTTTTTTCTTTTGAATCGTGTATTTCGAAACACTCTGTTGTTTTTTCTCTTAAATGATATGTTGGTACACCCGGTATACCTAGGTGGCAACCAGCCGCCATGTTTTTTCTCTTAAATCGTGTATTTTGAAACACTCTGCTGTTTTTTCTCTTAGATGATGTTGGTACACCCGGTATACCAAGGTGGCAACCAGCTGCCTTGTTTTTTCTTTTGAATCGTGTATTTCGAAACACTGTTGTTTTTTCTCTTAAATGATATGTTGGTACACCCGGTATACCTAGGTGGCAACCAGCCGCCATATTTTTTCTCTTAAATCGTGTATTTTGAGACACTCTGCTGTTTTTTCTCTTAGATGATATGTTGGTACACCCGGTATACCAAGGTGGCAACCAGACGCCATGTTTTTCTTTCAAATCGTGTATTTTGAGACACCCTGTTGATTTTTTCTTCAAATAATGTATTCTGAAATACACTATATACATTCCTCATTGGAATCGCACTTTCAAACGCTACACCCTCGTTACCCCGCAATTTTTACCTATTATTTCGAACATCATTATTATTATTATCACTTTCATCGAATATTTCCATCCACAATCATTATTCTTTTCTTATTTAACCGACGCGCTCTTATCATTCAATCGTATATATAACACATTTTTACGTCACCTTCTACGAAGCCTCCGTGGCCACATGGTTAGTGTCGTTCACTACCAAACAATGAATCAAAAGATCGACGGTTCAAACCCACAACTCTGTAATCTTTTTTATTCAACGGCGTGCTCGTCGGCTTAGGTTGAGTGATGGTGAAAAAAAGGAAAGTGGAGGGGGTCCCTGAAGCGCCGCAATAGCTACTAAGCGCGTTAGAGAATTCTTCCATCGAAGAACAGGCACCGACAAATAACAATGGATTCCAATAAGAATTCAATACGTGACAGAAACAGTGCTAAAAGAGCTTATCCCTGGTGACACGATCCGGTCGAATCGATTAAATAGGAAGGTAGGAAACGCGATGGTAAATTATAGAAACGAAAAATTTGGAGATACTTTGGAAAATATTGAATATCCGAAACAACTTTTGAAAATTGCTAAGAACATTGAAGTCGAGCGTCAAGATCTACCTCCTATTCATGATGGTGAGTTTGGATTGGTTATTGATGCCAGTCCAAGGTACGTGCCTTTGCGAATGCAATGGAACAGCAATTTAGACTAAATTTAGATCGAAATGACGATGTCGATAGAGACGTTTCGTTGGAGGATCGGGTTCGTTGACCTCTCGGAATGCCTGACCACGGTGTCATTCGTCTGGCTACGATGGACGAGCTTGAGGCATGCATAAAGGGATTATATCATAGAATAGCTCCTGGTTATGATGGAATTTCTAATTATACAAATAGAAAATTTCCTGAAAACCAGGTACAGTCACCTTTGAATATAATTGATAACTCGTTGAGCCTGAGGTGGTTTCCTCTTAGGTGGTGGCATGCCATGGTGGTCATGATTCCCAAGGTGGGACAGAATCCGACTCTCTTAAAATCATCGCCCCATCAGTCTGCTTTGCACTTCGGCTAAACTTGCAGAAAAAGTTGTACTGCAAAGACTCACGGAAGAAGTAAAAGATGGAAATGTCCTTTCAGATGAGCAATTCGGATTTCGTAGAGAACACTCCACAGAACTGCAAGCGTTGAGACTTGTTGAAGATTCGATTTCCGCCCTAAATTCTGGTGCAGGCGCTCACATTTTATTATTAGATATATCCAAAGCTTTTGATAGAATCTGTGAAGGCCTCTTGCAAAAGCTTTGTGATTACCAAATCTCTCTTGGCTTGATGAAATGGTTGGAATCTTTTTCATCTGGAAAGACTTTTCAACTAAAAGTCGAAGATACCGTCTCTGACAAGAGAGCAATTGAGGCAGGGGTACCACAGGGGGCAGTATTGTCACCTTCGCTTTATAGCCTATATACCAGTAACATCCCGAAGATAGATCACTCGAAGGTATATCTTTTCGCTGATGACACAGATTTGCTTTCTACGACACTTAACCACCATGCCGGTCTTGTTTTATTGCAAGATGTGACTGATATGCTTCATCGGTGGTATTTGAAGTAGAAAGTGAAGGTGAATCCGAACAAGTCAAGAGGTATTAGCCGCCTCACAGCAACGTTAGTGTTGCAGGCAGATAGATCAACTGATCCACACGAGTCGAATACTTAGGTATTATTCTGGATCGCCTGCTCACCTGGACTTCTCATATTGAAAACGTCAAAACAAAAATTTTGATGAAAACAAAAAAAAAATTCTTCCCTTTGATATGCAGAAGCAGTGAGCTGTCTTTGAAGAATAAACTGATTATCTACAAAATGGTGTTTGAACCTGCCATTATGTATGCTTCAGCAGCCTAGGGCCATACTAGTCAGTCAAATATTCTAGTTATGCAAAGACTACAAAATAAAATTTTGAGAATGATCACATGACACTCCATGGTATGTGCGTAACGTTCGTATACAAGAAGATTTGGGTCTTGTCACTATCCAACGTGAGATCAGCGCGCACGCTCAGATGGTATTCCAATAGGCGGAAGCTCACGAAAACCCGCTTCTCAGGGCCGTAGTAGATTATACTATTGACGACCCGACTCGTTTCAAACGACCTAGGTATTCTTTGGAATGACGGGTCTACCTACAGTTTCTTCTTGCACTGGTATTAATCAGGAAGCTTTCATCAGATTCTAAATTCCTCAGTAAACCTTTTCGAGTAGAAGCGAGAGTGCAGTGTTTTCATCGGTTTTTCCCGGGCTGTGAATGCTAAAAATATTTGAGTTGTGAGAGTAAGGGCACTCATGTTACCAATTTAGAAATGTGTATGAGAAGATCCATATATATATATATACAGTGACCGCCAAAAAGTATGTACCATATGGGAAAAAATTTTATTATTGGAGTATTGGAAAAAATATTCTGGGGAAAAGTTTGTGCATGTCCGATAACCTAAAAATCGATTTTGACACATGTCACGTGATCGCTAGAATAGCGGCAAAATGAAAAAAATTGCAATGCAAAGGCAAAAAAAGGGTAAAATGGCAAGATATCAAAAAAAGTTATTTGAAAAAGTCACTTAGAATTCAATTTTATACACAAAAACAAAGTTTCAAGAGATAATTCAGAAAAATTGAAAATAGCAATTTTTTAAAAATATTTTTCCATCTATTTAAAAACATTATTTTTTTTCTTATGAATAGCTTGACTATACTGAAATATTTGCATTTTAATGATAATGACAAAACTTTCTCATTTTCTCCACACCACTAAATTGAAAAAATGGGAATTTGTCAGAACCCTTGCTGTTACATCGGTTCGTATCTAACAGTTATATCCGAATTGCACGACCATTGTGATGACATGACACTCCAAAAACATGGTAATTTCTAGATTATAATCAAGTTTCGATGATAATCGTGCATGAGCGTTTCACTTCGCACATAAACTTGAAAATAGTGCGTCAAATTAAAGATTCTTAAAGTTTATGTGCAAAGTAAAACGCTCATACAGCATTATTATTGAAACTTGATTAAAATCAGGAAACATGGTGTTTCTAGATTGCCATATCAACACAATAGTCTTGGAATTATGATATAACTGTTAGATAAGAACCAATGTAACAGCGAGGGTTCTGGCAAAAACCAATTTTTTTAATTTCTGCTGTGGAGAAAATGAGAAAGTTTTGTCATTATCATTAAAATGCAAATGTTTCAGTATAGTCAAGCTATTCATAAGAAAAAAAAATTTAAATAGATGGGAAAATATTTTTAAAAAATTGCTATTTTCAATTTTTTTTGAATTATCTCTTGAAACTTCGTTTATGTGTATAAAATTGAATTCTAAGTGACTTTTTCAAATAACTTTTTTTGATATCTTGCCATCTTACCCCTTTTTTTGCCTTTGCATTGCAATTTTTTTCATTTTGCCGCCATTCTAGCGATCACGTGACATGTGTCAAAATCGATTTTTAGGTTATCGGACATGCACAAACTTTTCCCCAGAATATTTTTTCCAATACTCCAATAATAAAATTTTTTCCCATATCGTCGGCTAAGAGTGTAAATCTGCTAAGTCCACTTCAAGGGGGTATAACGATTATTGCACCATTGTATGGAGAAAAAAACGCTCTATCATCTGGTTCGGTTAACTAACTCCTATTTTTCGTTATTGAAGCAGTATTTACATGCAAATAATTCTGCTACGTCCATGCGTCTCTAAACCAACGGCGTAAATCTGTCAAGTCCGGCGGCTTCGGCCATTTTGCATGCAAATGTCAAGTAAACAACACGTGCGTGTTCGGTCCTTTAGATTCAGTTCGCAATTATTGTAACCATTTTCGTTTTGATGTAGACTAGTGTGTGGAATCATTAAGGTAAGTGTTGATCACTTGATCATTAGAGTTTTATTAGTACAAACAATTATTAATAAGCCATTTGAACGTTGTTAAAACAGATTAGGTTTCTCGGCAAGGACTTGGCAGTTTTTCGTCCCATTTCAAACACTACTTTGTTGGACTTAGATATGTGTTAGACATGTGATTATTCTTCAATTTCTATCTTTCCCGTCAAAGCTTAACATAGTCATTAATTGGAAGAAATGTATACAGCAAAAATTATTCTAAATCTATTCCGTTACGAACAACGTTATTAATGTTACCAAATATTGAACAATGCGCGAGGCAAAATAATTCTTGAACTAGCCACTAGATAATGTGATCATAAAACTTATTGACACGACAAATGTGCCGCAGAACAACCTGGAATATTCATACATGTTCCCTACTATAGAAAACTCAAGTACTGAACTAACTACCCAAGCTGAAAGTGTAATCACGTTACCTGGTGAGGAAAATACTCCAAATGTACCGCAGAACAATCTGGAATATTCCCACATGTTCCCTACAATAGAGAATTTAAGTACTGAATTAACTACCCAAGCCGAAAGTCTAATCACCTGTGAGGAAAATACTATGTTCAAATCTTCTCATATCTCTACTATTTCTTTGAATTATGCATCACATGATTTAGCTAATGTGGCTAGTAACACAAGTGTCCATGACGAAACTTTAGAAATTATTGCACCACCTGATCCACAACACTTTATGCCTATTCTCTTCCACGAAGCGCAAAACGAAAGTACTGATCATATCAGTGACGAAAGTAATATAAAAAATGGATTAGTCCCATATTCGGACCATTCTGATTCTGACATGTCGTTAGACTACCCCAAAAAAAGTAAAATTAGAAAAAAACGATTTCAGGTTGATAAAGAAAATTGGGTAACAGAGAAAAATAAGAAACTAAGAGAAAGGGGACTTCGATATTTAGGACGAGCTAAAATAGAGGAAAAATGGGTATATGACATAAAGAAATGTACACGCTTAATTAAATCGAGATGCCCGTGCAAAAAAACAAAGAAAAGCACACTGAAGTGCAGCTCAATTTCTGAAGCAGAACGACGAGCCGTATTCGACTACTTTTGGTCTTTAAACCGGGGCGAAAAGAAAATATACATCGACAGTACTGTCTCAGTGATACCAACAAATAGGCCCAGGAATCGGAAAAAAGAGGATACTTCCAGACGGTCTCAAACATATCTATATCATTTGCGACTAAATGATATTAATATAAGAGTATGTCGAGTTATGTTTCTTAATACCTTATCTATAGGTAGGATGACTGTGCTTGAATGGAAGCGACAGTCAGGGCCACATAAGAAGAAGATCACTAAGAAGATTGAAAATGCAGAAAAAGTAAAACCGTTTGATAAAGAAAATAAGGAATTGACGAGTTTCATAATGTCTTTGCCCACAATGGAGTCGCACTACTGCAGGGCTTCAACCAATAAAAATTATCTACTGCCAGAGTGGCAGTCGAAATGTAGTCTCTATAGATTTTATGTAAATGACTGGTGCAAACCAAGAAATATATCACCTTTGTCTATTACAACGTTTAACCAGACATTCGATACTCACAACATTGCATTATTTCAACCAAAGAAAGACCAATGCGAGAAATGCTCTGCCTACAAGGTGGGTCACATACCCGAAAGTGAATATATTTCACACATTGAAAGAAAAGAAGAGGCTCGAATAGAGAAAGATAATGATAAAAAAAATGAAAGATTGGTATTCACTTTGGATTTACAGGCGGTGCTGTTGTCGCCAAAATCAAAGGTTTCTAGTTTATACTATAAAACCAAATTATGTGTACACAATCTCTGTTTCTATAACCTTGGTAATAAGGACGGTTACTGCTATCTGTGGAATGGAACCGAAGGTGGCCTTAATGCGGAGGAATTCGCGACGATATGTACTCGCTTTATCACTGAAAAAGTTTTACCTACAATTGAGAGGCACAATGTCGAACAACCCCTAAAAATAATCCTGTATAGCGACGGCTGTACATATCAAAATCGAAATGTAACTGTCTCTAATGCTCTATTGAACGTAGCCATTACTGAAAAAATTAGTATTGAACAGAAATACTTAGAGGTTAGGCATACCCAAATGGAGGCAGACTCCATGCATTCAACAATCGAAAGGTTTCTGAAGAACAAAACAGTAAATGTACCTGCTGATTACTATGGAATATGTCGCGACGCTCGTAGAAATCCAAACAAATATGATGTCACATACCTAAATCACAGTAGCTTCAAGAACTTCAAGAAAGTACAGTTCTTCAAAAGTATCCGCCCTGGGAAAAAGAAAGGTGACCCGAAGGTATCATCCCACATATCCCCAAAAAGAAAGCAGTTGAAACATATTTTACTGTTTTTATTAATTTTTCGTCTTTCTCATTACAGGTAACAGACTTACGTGCCATTAAATATCACGCTGATGGTCAAGTTTCTTACAAATTGCGATTCAGTGATGAGTGGGAACTTTTGCCGCAAAGACGTAATAATGGGGTTAACCCTTGTCTATTGGATGAATCAACTTCATTCAGAGAGATTGAAAATAAAGAAAAAAAAATTCGACGATTTACAATCATTAAAACATATTTTGGCAGATGATTATCATCAATATTATGATAACTTACCCAATGAATAATGTGTTTATAAAATGTTACGTTAAAATAATGTCAATAAAAATTTTTATTAACTAAAGTTCGATTATTTTATTCAAAAATTGGAAAAAACTCCACAAAAGGTATTGTGAGAAAATCTGCCAAGTCCACAAATTGTACAAAAATATGGATTGTTTGGGTAGAAATTCTGCTATCTCCGAAATATCTAACTAAAAAATGAAAAAACTTGAAATAATACAGTTATGCCTGCTGAGATATTAAAACAGATTAATATTGTATACTGAAGTCCAAAATTACCCTTTAACAATTGTTGTACGGTTTTATTAGCTTCCTAAACAATTGTTCAAAATGGACATAGCAGATTTACACTCTTAGCCGACGATATGGTACATACTTTTTGGCGGTCACTGTATATACAGGGTGGGTCACGGTCGATGGTACCTAGACGTTTACGGAGAACGGAACATAGGATCATTCTGAAAATTTGGTTTCTCAAGTAGTTGCTCTTGTTCTATCGATCTAAAATATTTTCAGCAATGCAGCGTTGCCGCTTATACCAGAAAGTAGCAGCATCTTTGTTATTTCAAATAGGTCACCCTGTATATTACCGCATTTTTGAACTTATCATTCCTTTCTGATTATTTCTGCCTCATACTTCCCTATACCTATCTCTGACGGTTTTTGAGATATTGGTTTTTTTCCATATTTTTTATCCAAAACATAGCTCGAATTGAATGTTTATTTCTGCGGTATTTGGATTCTTAGGAAGTTGCAATTTTGTGTTTAGTTCATCAAGATCATGTACATTGATTATGTAAAGAGAAGTTTGTTGTGCGTTATACAGGGTCGTTCAAAATTCATGATCTTACTGCTAGATACGAAAAGGGTTGAAAGTTCGTTTTTTTAAATGGAACATCCTATATATTATGAAATAACCTGAAAGATGACTGAATTCCCTTCGAATTGATATATCATGTTCCTATACTTAAATAGCCAGAATTCCGAGATAATAGCAATTTTCACTTGTAATCTCCGAAGTGCTTGAATTATTGCCGGAAATTTTTCGAGTACATGAATTTTCTTTGAAAATTCATATACGAGATAAATTTATGGCAATTCATTCAAGCACGAGGGGGATTCGGTAAGAAAATTTCACACCGAGAAATGAAAATCATCCAACAATTCATAAGAAATAACTAACGATGGTTTCACCTGAACTATTTATAACCACTGAAATATTGATATGTAAAATACTTAACAAAATTTTCATCAATATATGTGTTTAAATTTGGAACAAAAAAAAATAAAAAAGTTATGTTCTTTTCGTGGATTGAACCATCGACCTAGCGACTCATAGGCCGCAACTACTGCTGAGCTCAAACTCAAAAACATGTATATTCAGATATTTAACTATTTACATTGCATTTCGGTGAAATCTATGTACAACACAACTCTGCTTGATATTTTCCGCCCACCTCCGTGGGCTGATAGGGATCCCGCAGGTTGTGAGGGAGTGCTGGGGTGGGGGGCTCCGTCGACCCTTGTTGCCAGGGGTCGGCGTTGTCCTGAATGTAGTGTCTCCTCGGCTCCTCAAGAGGAACTGGTGAGGCACCCCCGCTGGTGTTGACGGGTGTAACTCAGATTTTACCTTCCTACATCATGGTATTAGTATACCCCGTCTCCCGCTATGCTAATACATGGGTTGATTGTCGGATTGATCAGATATTAGAAGTGTGATTTGTGAGGGTTGTTATGTGGATTCCCAGAAAAAGTTTTCGGCAAAAAACCGGGTTCTGGTCTTAGCTATAGAGGTGACTTGGTGCTTAGTCTTGGTGTTCATAGAACAAGTCCAGTTTTTGGTAAATGAGCCCGCCGTGTTTGCGGGGCTCATTGTGGTGTGCCCTTACTCTTGTTATTTCCCTGGTGAGTGACCTCTTGGGAATGTGATATTTGTAAAATTTATATGAAAGATTCGCTATGTGGTCTTGGATAGTGGTGACTTTAGCTAGGTCACGCACGTTTCAAAGAAAATTTATGGACTCGAAAAATTTCCGGCAATAATTCAAGCACTTGGGAGATTACAAGTGAAAATTGCTATTATCTCGGAATTCTGGCTATTTAGGTATAGGAACATGATATATCAATTTAAAGGGAATTTAGTCATCTTTCAGGATATTCCATAATACACAAGATGTTCCATTTAAAAAAACGCACTTTTAACACTTTTCGTATCTAGCAGTAAGATCATGAATTTTGAACGACCCTGTATAACGCAGAACAAACTTCTCTATACGCAATCAATGTACATGATCTTGATGAACTAAACACAAAATTGCAACTTCCTAAGAATCCAAATACCGCAGAAATAAACATTCAATTCGAGCTATGTTTTGGATAAAAAATATGGAAAATAACCAATATCTCAAAAACCGTTAGAGATAGGTATAGGGAAGTATCAGGCAGAAATAATCAGAAAGGAATGACAAAATCAAAAATGCGATAATATACAGGGTGACCCATTCGAAATAACGAAGATGCTGCTACTTTCTGGTATAAGCGGCAACGCTGCATTGCTGAAAATATTCTAGATCGATAGAACAAAAGCAACTACTTGAGAAACCAAATTTTCAGAATGATTCTATGTCCCGTTCTCCGTAAACGTCTAGGTACCATCGAAGTTATTGGGTATATCCCTCAAAATATTCTGCAACCGTAGACACGTGTTTCGAGCATAAGCTCTCATCAGTACGCACACATTTGTGGCTTCGGTTAGAAGACCTTGTGCTTACAAGGCAACAACTAACGTCGCCACGGAGGCAGCTATATCTACCAGCGTGACAATCCTAGCTATAGCTGCCTCCATGGCGACGTTAGTTGTTGCCTTGTAAGCATAAGGTCTTCTAACCGAAGCCACAAATGTGTGGTTGGCTTCCTGTTGTTGACTTCAACATTTTGCTTCCGTATCAAGACACATCACATTACATTTTGCTTCCATGACTATTTTGCTTCCGTATAACGGACGCAAAATAGTTTTGGCCGATATCTATGCATCTAAAGCATAAATTCGGATGGTTGTTACAGATTTCTGTTCGACTTTTGTTTATGCTTTTATGGATTCCTTCTTTTTCTCTCTAAATATCACCATATATCTGTAATGGCAAAGTTATTGGACGCAATTTAGTATGGTTTTCAACAAGAATAATACACATTTAGTTTCACATAATTCCATCAGAGGCGCTGGTTTACATACATACTGAATATACTTCTTTCAATTGGCTCATCATTTTGCGTCCTAAGTTTGGCAACCTGGCAATCGTTATTACGTGGATTTTAAGTGAAACCGAGACTGGCAGATTATTATAAAGCGGAAGTAGAGCTATCCTTACTTTTCTGATAATGTGAGTATGCTGATTTTCAATAATGGATTCACGTAGGAATATTATGATAATGACAATAATTCAAAATTTCAAGTTTAAATTTGATCATTTTTCATTGCAGACAGGTTTGAACATCTTAAAAAATAAAAAAGCAGAGAGGTGGTTTTGCAATGAATCATTATCCACCGTCATAAAAAAAATCATAGTAGTGATAAATAGCTTTGTACGCGTTTCTGCTCGGGATATGTTAAGGAAAATGCTCTTTCCTTCATACCCGATACCGCATAGAAGTATTCCAGGACGTCCAAGGGAGTGGAGTATAAGTAAATTTCAAAATAAATATATAGAATGTACATATGGCTTTCTACACGTTTCTGCTCCGGAGATGACGTGAAAAATCCATAATACTTCATCACAAAGGGGTTAAATCAGGGTGAGTTTTCTAAAAAAAATCATAGAAGGCACAAATATCTTCTATGATGTTTTTTAGAAAATTCGCTGTTATTCCAACCCTTGGACGGTCTGGAAAACTCCTACGTAGTATTAGGGATGGCTCATTTTCCAAATCATATCTTGAGCAGAAACGTGTACAAAGCCATTTGTGCCCAACATGTTCTTTTTCAGTTTTTACCACGCTTATATCAACTTACTCTGTTGATGAAAATAAAAAAAAAAATTAAAATGTCACGGTCAAATTTTTAGACCACTTCTAATCGTCCGATTGATTTGAAATTTTGCAGGTATACATCATTCCGGTGACAATGTATTATGAAATATTTGTAAGAGGAAAAAACAAAATGCGGCTCCAATATGGCGGACAAAATTTGTAATTATGACCATATTCAATTCAAATTTGGTAACTGAGGGTTTTTGAGGTCAGAGATCATGATTCTCCTGTCAAAATTGGAAAATTCAAGATGGCGGCTCCATTATAGTGGACGAGTTTTCTGATTATTATCCAATTTTATTCAAAATTGGTTTCTCGGGTTTTTCGGCGTCAGACATTATGATTCTGCTGTCAAAATTGGAAAATTCAAGATGACGGCTCCATTATGGCGGACGAGTTTTGTGATTATGATCCGATTCTATTGAAAATTAGTATATGTGAGCTTTCGGGGGCAAAGATTATGGTGCTTCGAACAAAATTGGAAAATTCAAAATGGCGGATCCAATATGGCGGACGAGTTTTGTAATTATGATCCGATTCTATTCAAAATTGGTTTTGGGTTCAAAGATTATGATTCTTTTGTCAAAATTAAAAAAATCAAGATAGCGGCTCCCATATGGCGAATCGATATAAGATATGATAAAACGACCAGAATAAAAAGTAGAAAATAAAAAATAATTCAAAAAATATTAAAAACATCGCTTATATTCAAATGAAAGGGAAAAACATTTTTTTTCATGATTATCCAACAATTAAGGGTATGACTCAATGCGTGGAGCATCAGGAAAATACATTTTGCAATGATATGATTAAGGTCTCATCGGAGACCGAGGGATTCATAATGGCCTGTCAGTATGTCGTCTTCAACACTCTGATCTACCGAAGTTTTGTGATGGGTGACACCATAATGCATTTGCTGTCAGCTTTTCCAGCTTATCCAGGCTCAGCCTATTCCACAGGCATAACGCGGCGCTACGAGTGTTGTACTACCATCTACGACTCTCGTACGATGTAGACGAGACACTGGTGATATTGAGTCCGTTGTGGTGAATGAGCAGTGCCAAATCTATTGGAACTACTCATTCCCTTCCTCAGGCTAATACGAGCCAGTAAACCTGATGTACTCCTCGACCATCAAAGTAGGACGATCTTCGGCATAGTTTTCGGCTCCTGGCTAAACGAACGTCTTCCCAAAAGAGAAGGACAGGAGGACTAAATATCGAGATCTTCTCTTTGAACTCCGCAGGTTTACCCAAACCATTTTATCAAAATAGTGGTTCTCTGATCATAGGGGTCCTTGGTGGAATGATGAACACATTGCTCTCGAATTTGAAAATTAAACCGGCTTGCCGTATCGAATGCAGAAAGCCGTCATTCTTGGTTGCCTATGTCTGCTTAGGGCACATGACTCTTGGACCCAGTAGTCACTTACTGCACTGACGTGAAGAGAGGTTATTTGGCTAGATGATCCAATAATAATAATGATAATATGAATCTTTAGATTTGATTTTCCTCCACTTCTACTTGTCCACATATTCTGACAGTTAGCACACATATCAAAGACCTATGAAACAATGAAACTACTGACATATTTGATTATTTGGATCCTTAGGTGCAAATAAATTCAGAAATGTAGAGAGCTATCCCAACACCAAAATTATGTCAACTTCACTTGAATTGCGTTTGAGTATAAGCAAATCCTAACTACATTCCTCTTTTCGAATTATATCTTGATGAGTTTAACCTAACTTGGCAGTTACACTAACGCATCCATTGCAGGTTCACAAGCATCTAATCGACTCTCCTAATTTATAGATGATGATACAACAGTTCTAAATACGTTTTGATGACTAATGACTTTCATTAGAAAGTTATACGAAAAAAATATATAATTTTAGTTTTTTTTTTTTTTTTTTTGTTTTATTGCTTTGACATTTCGTCATTCGGCCAGACACAAGTAGAGTATGTGGTATTGATAGTATAGATGATAGAAGTATTTCTAATTAAATCGGTCCCTACAAAACAACAAGAAATAAGAGCTTGAAATTGAAGACCGTACAACAGGAATAGACAGGTACACACGCTTCACGTCCAGGGGTCCTTCGGGACGACTTTTTCTAAGACACACAACAATTAGACCACGGATTAATAGGTACATGTCACACAAGAAAAGGTCTACACATGGATACCAAGTCTAAAACCAACTACAGCTTAATATTTTGTTAGGGGCGAAATTTAGGAAAGGAGAGCAGTGAATGTGCAATGATGTGTCACGCCTCTAACATACCCAGCAGCTCAGTAGGCGTGGATTCGACAATAAAAATTGATTTCGATAAGATTGAAATATGGGGTTAATTTTCCGGAGCGCCACGGATTTATCGCTAGTGAAAAATCCGAAACCACCCTGATGGAATGGGACAACCCACTGCACTAATATTACTAAAATATTAAACAATAGATACCTGTGAATGGTATAATAATAATATATAAATATGTAGAGGTTTTGTCTTCCCTTACGCTTAGATAACTTGGACCAGAATAAAAGAAATTGTCATGTCCCTTACTAATAAAATATATTGATCGTTACACACCCTGTATGTGCACAGTTCAGCTCAAAATACAAAAGAAAATGAAATTAATGTAAAATCAACCACCAAGATGAATTATTCAAGTGAATGCTGTGATTGAGAGTATGGTATTGTTTGAATATATGAATATGAAACCTCCAGTGAGGGCTATGCCTGTGACGTCACGATGATAGCTTACAATTATGGATACTTACGCCTTAGGGGCAGTCTTATTTTAAACTTATCTGATACTACGTAGATATTCTCAAGCATTCCAGTTCACCAATTATTGTGGTTGTAGTTCATCGGTGCCTTGGTGAATACAGGTGCACAGTGGGTATGACACAATCAATCAAAGTACAGGTATAGCTGGACGAATAGCGAAGGAATGCTGAACAACAGATATACAGCGGGACAACCACAGTCGAGCAGGAACAATCACATTAGTGGAACAGTGGAAAGACAATCGTATAGCAACGAAACAGTGGAACAATCACATTAGTGGAACTCCAATAATCGGTAGCAGAGTAGTAGCAATAAACCGTAGTGGAGCACTACCAGCTGCGAAGCAGTAACAGTAGCAAAGTGGTAGTCGCAGAGGAGCAGTAGCAGAGTGGTAACAAGCACTATCCACAGCGAAGCAAAGTAGTAGCAAAGTGGTAGCCGCAGCAGAGAAGTAGCAGAGTGGTAACCGCAGAGGAGCACCCTAGAATATACAATACCAGTCTGACTTCTGATTACACTTGTATGGGGCCATAAGTAGAGCCCAAATGCAAATACTAACCTCTATTAAGTTCTGATAACAGCTTTGATGGTCTGTTTGCTGTCTGATAGCGAGTTTCTCGTTCCAGTGGTTTCACACAATGATGAAGTGACTTCTAACCTCAAAAATCCGCAAAGCGAAAGGAGATTTTTCAAAAATATAAAGCGTCAAAAATCGCAAACAATATGAGAAACTCTCCTGATATGAATTTTCCAAAGATCCATCAACGATGATCAAACTTTAATTGGAAATCTTCAAACTAGGTAAGTCACTCATCAAGATCAAATAAGGAAGAAGAGAGTATCTCTCAGACGTCAAAGTCAAAACTGTCAATATCTGACAAGGCGCTTTCTTGTTCGTTAGTGTTCGGTGGGAACAGTCCAGGAACTAACTCGAGCTAATAGGAGGTATGAAAAGAACACCTTAAGATTCAGTGTTGCCAACTAAAACAACACGAAAACGCCAGCCTCTCAATCTCAGAACCAAACAAACAAAAGGTCAAGTATTCGAATGTGAAATAGGTACCTCAAGGACACAAGATAGAGATAGAGTAGGAATGTTACGGTTTTGTGTTCTACGTACAAAACAATAGACTAACCATAAGTATGTTTACAAAACAACGCTGTCATACCGCAAAATAGAACAACTGATAACTGTCATTAGCTTAAGGCCGGTTCATGTCCGCTCGAACTAGTACAGCAAACGTAAGTACTAACATTCGGAACAAGCTATACATGACTAAGATCAAGTTGTCATTTTGAGGAATCTGAAGAAGAAGAAGAATACAGTGGCGTACAGAGTGGAAAGTGTATATCACTGACAGAGAAATTCTGATGTTATTGTATTAAAACAGAAAGGGTTTTCTAGTGCAAAATAAACCAGTAACAAATCCTCCCTCTACTCGGAGAGGCATTAAAGTTCTCAGAACTTTAATGACGATTAGCCATGAAGCTAACAATAACATTATTTAACCAACAATAAGAAATTCAAGGAAGTGTAAATCAGACTGGTAGATATTAAATAACATTATAAGAAAGTAAAGAAGATGAAGCATCAGTGGAACAATACCACTATATCGACTCCGCATATAATAATAGTAATAATCACCTTACAACGCATATGAAAATAAGCATGTCATACAATACAAAAGATTGACATTTCAATGTAATTGAGATAGAAAAGGTGACTTAATTCAATAAATACCTATTAGGAAAGAGTCGAAAGTTAGTTGATATGTCCACCTGGTACTATCAACTGTGAGAAAAACACAAAAACATATAATATCTACACAATTAAATAACCGAAATCATAATAATTAAATACAATATCTACAAAGCAATCAGTGATTGAGTAAATTGATGTCAAGTGGTCAAATGTTTATATTATCAATCTGGGTTCTACAATACTCAATAACATAAGCCGGTGTTGGTCATTCCAACAAAAATAAAAATCCAGCATATCCAAATACCCAGTGAAATATAAATAAAAATATGTCTTTACAGAAAGGTGATCATTTAATCAAACAAATCCCTCAAAGGAGGACATCAGTACGAGTGCCACAAAAACAGCTCAAATATGCAACAATGCAAAGCTCGTTACCAAAATACACGTGTACTGAAATATGCTGCAAGAAAACAAATCCCGAAATCACAAATACTAACCCGGACAATAAAGTAATCTCTTGACAGCAGATTAAAATAATACCAATCCTCAGAAAAGGATATATTTTTGGCTCCAAGTGTCGGTGTGGCATGACACTGTCAAAAAGAGGTTTTTCTGTCGTGAAAAAAAATCACTAGTTGGGAACTAGCCTAGTTCAAGTAGCTTTAAGCCGAAGCTAGGGATAGCCAACTTCTATCCAGAACCACCGAGACAGCGCTCGCATTCAACATCAACAACGCAAATAATAAAAATTTTAATCAATCACCGACAACGCAAATCATTAGTCTGTGGACAATCGCTATTGTCAACTTACAACAGACCAGAACAAAAAAAATAAAAATTGTACTGAATAACATCTTAAATGATACAAAATTAAATTCATAACGAATTTACTGGAACATAACATCCAATGATGTTAGTATTATGGACAATAATTTTTGAATGGCCTCAAAATTTTAGAAAAACATACCAAACAAAAATTATAAATGCAGCAGTGTTGCTGTCGTGAGATTTTATAATCGCAACCCTTTTCCCTAGATATTATGGGTACAAAATCTCACTAGTTGGGAACTAAGTCCAAGTTCTAGTTGCTTTAGGCATACGCCAGGGACAGCCAACTTCGGCCCCAAAATTACCGAATTTACTTTTAATCTGGGTGGTCCGGAGGATGAGCCTTTAAGTCTTTTCCATGCCAGATAGACTTCTTACCCTTGTCATCTTTTAATTCATAAGTCCAAGGTGATACTATTTTAGTAATGATGAAAGGACCAAGGTATTTTGCAGCTAGTTTGGCAGTGAAGTTTTTAATTTCGCCTCCATACCTTCTGTCCAACTGAAAATTTTACACGACGTCGCCGAAGGTCATAATGTTGTTTACTCTTAGTATGTGCTTTCAGTATTCGAGCTTGCACATCTTTATAAATTCTAGAAAATGCATTTTTCTTGTCCTCTGCAGAACAAATAGGGTAAGGTGACTCGCTAGGAACATATATTTCATTCTTTCCATCAAGAGAGACCTCACGTCCAAAATTCACAAAATTAGGAGTTAGAGCAGTTGTTTCATGTTTGGACGACCGAATTGCATAAGCAACTTTTGGAAGATAAGTATCCCACAATTTTTGATTATCTGAAACATACGCCGTGAGCATGGTCTTAATGACTCGGTTCACTCTCTCAGTAGGATTGGCCTGAGGGTGATAGTTGGCGGTATATGCAATATCAAAATTGTAAGTATTTGCAAGATTTTTAAAGAGATTACTCCTAAACTGCACACCATTATCAACGATAATTTTCCTTGGTGCACCAAACATAAGAACAACTTGTTCCTCCATAATCTTAACTATGCTACTTGCAGTAGCAGATCTCAATGGAAAGAGCAAGACAAATTTACTGAAAGCGTCACAGACCGCTAAAATATATGCAAAGCCCTTTGAACTTCTAGGCAGAGGTCCCATAAGGTCTGCACTGAGAAGAAGAAATGGTTTATCTACAGTGGGAGTTTTACTCAACATGTATCCAGATGGAGCTTCTTGCTCTGATTTAATAGAACAGCAAATTTGACAACGTCGAATGTATTTCGTCACATCAGATTTCAATTTTGGCCAATAATACTTATTGGAAATACGAGCAACCGTTTTATATATACCTGTGTGACCTGATACTGGATCATCGTGATACTTTTGGAGGATTCCAAAACGTCTCTCCTTGGGAACAACTAACCTCCATTGTTCAGATGGACTTGATAATTCAGGGTATTGTGGACGAACAAACTTGAAAATTTGACCTTCATCATTTATGCGGAAGCAAGGGTAGCGTGCAAGATTCTGTTTAATTTCAGCTGACAACTTTTGATACCATCGATCAGCAGTTTCAGCATAATCAAAATTCTCAAAATCCTGAATAACCAACCTATCGACATCAACAGATTCCACGGAAACAGGAACAGATCTAGAAAGAAAATCAGGAACAACATTATCTGCTCCTTTCCTATGAATAATCTTATAGTCGAATGGTTGTAAACGTAGACTCCATCTACCTAATCTACCCTGAGGATCTTTCAAGTTGTGAAGCCACTGCAACGAATGGCAGTCTGTGATAATCACAAAATGATATCCTTCGAGATAATGCCGGAGTTTTTCTACCGCCCATATGACAGCTAGACATTCTCGCTCCGTGGCACTATATTTTCTCTCCTGCGCAGTCAGCGATCGAGACATATAAGCAATTACCTTTTCACCATCGTCAAAGTTCTAACTCAATACCGCTCCGACCCCAAATGCAGAGGAATCTGTTTGAACATAGAATGTTCTACTGAAATCAGGACACGTAAGAATCGGTGCGCTTACCAAACACTCCTCGAGGTAACGAAATGAGGATTCACACTCATCCGTCCAGCAAAATTTAACATTTTTCTTGGTAAGGTTACACAATGGTGATACAATCGAGGAAAACTGAGGTACAAACCTCCTATACCATGATGCTGTGCCAATGAACTGTCTCACCTGCTTGGCTGTAGTTAAGGAACGGATATTTAAAATAGCTTCCACTTTTGAAGCATCCGGACGCAAACCAAAACGATCCACAATATAGCCTAAATATTTCAACTCAGGTCGGCAGAAATGACATTTATTAAAACTAACTGTTAACTTTGCAGAATATAACCTATCAAACACTTCACTTAAAGTTTTCAAATGAGTTTCAAAATCCTGAGAAATAATGATTATGTCATCTAAATATACAAGGACTGATGGGGACAAATCTGGGCCTAGTACTTTCTCAATTAAACGTTCCCAGGTAGCTGGAGCATTGGTCAACCCGAATGGCATAACCTTAAAATGATACAGTCCCCCAGGGACTGTAAAAGTTGTATAGTCTCTCGAAGCTTCCTCAATAGGGACTTGCCAGTACGCACTTTTAATGTCCAATGAACTCATATATTTCGCATCACGAAGTTTATCTAAAATTGAAGAAATATATGGCAAAGGATAAGCATCTTCAATTGTAACTGCGTTTAATTTACGATAATCGACGCAAAAGCGATATGACCCATCTTTCTTTGTGACCATACACACAGGGGAAGCCCATGGACTTCTACAAGGTTCAATGATATCCTTGGATAACATGTCTCGAATTTCTTCATCAATAACTTGCTGTTTAATAGGGGAAACTTGATAATAGCGTTGCTTAATTGGTTTTGTATTGGGAAGTAGCTCAATACTATGTTCAACCAAATTAGTTCTTCCTAAGCAAGTTCCCATCAAATCTTTCTTTTCCTCTACCAAGTGTCTGAGCTGTTCTTGCTGAGAAAGAGAAAGCATTTCATCACATTCTATACCACACATCTCAACTGACTGTGGAAAATCTTTGGAGAAATGCCAAACTCTTTGTCTCAAATCTGGAATAATATTCATGGACCTCCAGAAATCAATACCAAGAATAAGAGTATGAGGCAACTCGGGTATAACCAAAATATCTATAACACAAATCTTGCCAACTAAGCATAGAGGGGTGGTCACATAACCAACACTTCTACAAATTTGACCATTAGCCACTCTACACTCATTGACAGAACTATACAAACTTAAACCCCGTTGTCTCAGAAAGTTATAACCAGCTTGGCCAACAATTGTTCTAGATGCTCCAGAATCCAACAATCCAGTAATAGGACATCCTAAAATAGAAACATCATGGTATGGGTGTTCATCACCAGACACACTTGAGAGTACATAATCAAGAATTATTTGCTTCCTAGAATCTAATACAGAAAAGGTCAAATTATTTGACTCGGGAGAAACTTCCTGACCACCTAAGGTCTCCCTGTAGAGTTTCCCTGTTGTGATGAAGAAGAGTTGTTAGCATGTCTGTTGTTATTTCTACTTCTATTGTTCCATCTGTTATGTTCTTGAGAACATTTTTGACAGTCACGAAGTGTAACGTTAGGAGTTCCACACTTGAAAGTATGGCTATCACTTCCACAGTTAAAACAACTAGCCAGAGATGAAACTTTTGCCAAATCTGGTACGGAGTCACTCCTCGATGAACTAGAACCATATGCCAATTCAGGAATCAAAGATTTGCTTCTTGATGGCGGGGGAACATAAGATTTCACTAAATCCCGCTTCTCATCAAGAGTACGACAAACATCAATAAGCTCAGTTATAGAATTAACTTGCTTGAATGCTAAGAATGGATGATAATATGGGTTAATCCGTTCCATCATTAATGAAAGTTGAACTTCATCTGATATAGGTGTTTGCATTTTATTAAACAAACTCTTCATGCTAGCAACATACAAACCAATAGACTCATCAGGACCTTGTGTCCTACGCTTAATGTCTTCAAATAAGTCTTTGTCAAAATTGGCAGGTAAAAATTGCTGTCGCATCAATTGAACTAAAGAATCCCAATCAGAAGCCCAAGTTTTCACTAAGTTATACCAAGTAGCAGCATCTCCTTCAAATAAATCTGCAGCATCCCGAAACAATATTGATTTCGATATACCTCTAGACTTTCTCATTGTTCCTACTTTCTCAACAAAAGTAGAGAACGACATCATTCCAGGCCTTCCAGTGAATTTCATACCCCAATCACGAACTGGAACTGGCCTAAATTTCAAAGGTTCTTCTTCCTCACTGGAAGAATCACTAGAATAAACAGCAGAGCTGTGGGCATTCGGTGCTGTCAAGGAATGTTTTAAAACTGAGATATCAATTACAGAAGAATCTTTATGGCCTTTACGAGCCTTTCCTTGTAACTTATCTAGCAACAATAACAATTGTACTCGATAATCAGATTTAATTTTCTTCTCAGCATCATTCTGAGGACTACACCTATTCACACGACCTAAAACATGAGCTATTTTTGAAGATATACCTACATAAGTTGTATCTTTTTCTGTACCTGAAAAGTCATCAATCAAAGTTTTCAACAAATCAATATTAACAGTAATAGCCGCAGAGTCATCAATAAATTTGAAAGGATAAGCTGGATTTTTAATAGCAAGTGAAGTTTTTTCTAAGGACAACGCTTTCCGCAAAGCTGCCCTAATACCAGCTACTGTCAAGTCTGTACCATCACCAAGACCTCTAACCATTATTTCATAAATTAATTCATCTCTAGAAAGACGATTGACATCTAATTTAATTTTTGAAGAACTCATTTTTAAAAATGCAAAGAAAACAGTTCAAATCACCCAGATAATAAAATACTTTAAATATAATAAACAGATTAAAGTGACCATAAAACAAAATTTCAACAAATAAGTCACTAAGAAAAGCGACGCCGGACGTTTGCAAGCTATAAAAGTGTCAAGAAAACCAAATTATACCAGAAATTGACACTTTTAGACAAACGACGCCGGACGTTGGTAAGCGTCGGAGAGCGTAGGTAAGTTAAAATTCTATAAAAGTGCAAAGCAGACCAAAATATACCAGAAATGAGCACTTTTAGAAAAACGACGCCTAGCGTCCGTAAGCGTCGGTCAGCGTCGGTACTCTAAAACTATAAGAAAGTGCTAACAAAACCAAAATATACCAGAAATAGCAACTTTCCAATAACCGACGCTGGGTGACGGTGAGCGTCGCGACGACTGAGACAAAAAAAACAAATAATTCACACCGTACCACTTGACAACAACTCTGAACGATACTGAAAGATAGAAAGTAATTTCAGTTATCAAATTATGAGACAATGCAACTCTCAAAATGACTATTCTCTATCCCGATCCAAGATACCGAGAAAGAAAAACACCTTTATAAGTACATCAACTGCTACGCTTCAATTCTAGATAAACTATAATAAATAATACATGAAAAGCATTCAAAATAAGCAGTAAGCAGTGTATACTAGTAGAAGAACTATACCGGAACGGGAGCATTCTCGTTAAAGCTAACCGAAACACCAGGATGGACATTCTAGCAAATTTTTGATACTCCACTGTGAATCTGCCGCAATTTGGGGGACCCTAACCCCCCGGATACCTCATAGAGAACATCCTAGCAAATTTTTGATACTCCACTGTGAATCTGCCGCAATTTGGGGGACCCTAACCCCCCGGATACCTCATAGAGAACATCCTAGCAAATTTTTGATGCAATTTTGGGGACCCTAACCCCCCGGATACCTCATAGAGAACATCCTAGCAAATTTTTGATACTCCACTGTGAATCTGCTGTAATTTCGGGACCCTAACCCACCGGGTACCTCATAGAGAACATCCTAGCAAATTTTTGATGCAATTTGGGGGACCCTAACCCCCCGGATACCTCATAGAGAACATCCTAGCAAATTTTTGATACTCCACTGTGAATCTGCTGTAATTTCGGGACCCTAACCCACCGGGTACCTCATAGAGAACATCCTAGCAAATTTTTGATGCAATTTGGGGGACCCTAACCCCCCGGATACCTCATAGAGAACATCCTAGCAAATTTTTGATACTCCACTGTGAATCTGCCGCAATTTAGGGGACCCTAATCCATCAGGTACCTCATAGAGAACTTCCTAGCAAATTTTTGATACGCCACTGTGAATCTGCCGTAATTTGAGGGGTCCTAACCCACCAGGTACCTCATAGAGAACATCCTTGCAAATTTTTGATACTCCACTGTGAATCTGCTGTAATTTCGGGACCCTAACCCACCGGGTACCTCATAGAGAACATCCTAGCAAATTTTTTCACTGTGAATCAGCTGCAATTTGGGGACCCCCGGTACACATCTCTAACGAATTTTTGACACCCAGCTGAGATTCACTGATATGGATTCATCATATGAGTTATAGAAAAAATGTAGGCTTCATTATTCTTCAAGATGACCCCCGCCCACCATTGTGGATTTGTCGTAAGTAGCCTAGTGCGTATCACAATGTTTCGTCCATAATAATATTTCGGAGAGATGGCCATGTATATCACATTTCATTCAATTTTTTGTTGTGATGATAAATCGATTAAACGTAATTTTGGGAGGTCCCCTCGTATACGTTATGATAAAAATGAATCTCCTGTGATTTGACGCAATTTTGGAAAAGGCCCTCATATTTCATTAATCTTATATCGACTATGACAAATCGATCGAAAGTAATTTTAGGAGGTCCCCTTGATAATACGAGTGAATCTCCTATGATTTGACACAATTTCGGGAGGTCCATATAGTTGTAAAATGTCTCACTGTGCAAATTGTTTAAAATTCTTAACATTACAGTTCCTTATAGAGATAAGAATATATTAAACAGCCAATTAAAGGAATATTTATTAATGAAGCTTGCAAGGTTGAAAAATGCGTTTTACGATCGACAATCTGAATGTTGTTGAATGCTAAATGTTAATGAAGGTATCTAGTTGCAATGTTGAAAAATGCGTACCGACAATCTGAATGTCGTTGAATGCTAAATAATACATAACAAGGAGAAATAATTTATATATAAGGTGTTCCATTAGATCTATGCTATACAGTGAAATTAGATCCTGCTTGAGAAAATAAGGTATGTTATTTTTTATTTGGTCTGAGAAAAAGTTTATTAGAATGTCCTGTAAATTTTCAGGTGCATTCAGATTCAAAGAAAAAACATATTTTTCGTTTCCTGAGAATTGAGTGACCATCCCCAAAACTGAAATAACAACTTGCATAACTTTTTTAATTTGGTTGGAAATATGGCGAATTGTGAAAAGTTGGTAATAATTATTTCTATATTTTTTTTAAATTATTATTATATAAACATTTTTTAAGGTTCTAAAAGTGTTGAAAACAAGCGAAACTTCATTCATTCCAATGAAAGCAACACCTCAATCAGCTGGTTATGACATACGTACTCCAACAGATTTTTCTATTTCGCCTAGGGAAAGATTACTCGTAGACAGTTTGTTAAAAATGCAGCTTCCTACTGGAACTTATGGGAGAATAGCTCCTAGATCTGGTTTGGCTTTGAAGTTTGGGATAGATGTTCTTGCTGGAGTGATTGACCAAGATTATCGGGGAACAATTAGAATTTTGTTATTTAATTCTTCGAATGAAAGAGTGAATTTTCGAAGGGGAGATAAGATAGCCCAATTAATATGCGAAAAATATTCTAGTCCAATTATTGAAGAAGTTGTGTCTTTGAATGGTACTGAGAGAGGTAACGGAGGATTTGGTTCGTCTGATATTTTTCCAAATGAGTCTCAATAATAATAATAATAATAATAATAAATAGTATTAGTAGTAAACTAGACATTGAGAAGAGCAGACATATTGAAGAAAAATGGTTTTATTGAAATCAAATTTTATTATTTTGGTAGCTATCGTAAATGACACAGATTTTTCTATTCCGTCTAGGGAAAGATTACTCGTAGACAGTTTGTTAAAAATGCAGCTTCCTACTGGAACTTATGGAAGAATAGCTCCTAGATCTGGTTTGGTTTTGAAGTTTGGGATAGATGTTTTTGCTGGCTTGATTGACCAAGATTATCGGGAGACAATAAGAATTTTGTTATATAATTCTTTGAATGAAAGAGTAAATTTTCAGAAAGGGGGGGACAAGATAGTCCAATTAATATGCGAAAAATATTCTAATCCTATTATTGAAGAAGTTGTGTCTTTGAATAGTACTGAGTGAGAGGTAATGGAGGATTTGGTTCGTCTGATATTTTTCCAAATGAGTCTCAATAATAATAATAATAATAAATAGTATTAGTAGTAAACTAGACATTGAGAAGAGCAGACACATTGAAGAAAAATGGCTTTATTGAAATCAAATTTTATTATTTTGATAGCTATTGTAAATGACATTCTTTATACAAATGTGCCCAAAGGAGCTCGGTATGTAGCAATTTGTTTTGACATGAAAAAAATGAAAGAAGAATGTAACCGGACATCTTGGGAATTATTAGGCTCGTCACAAGAAAATGATGGGCAGCTATCTGTATTCAAAATTAGTATTCCAGAAACGAATGCAAGAACCTTCAACTATAAATTAAAAATAATATTTCCCAATAATACTGAAATCGATCAAGTGGAATGGCAAACTATGAATTTTAATAAAACGAATAGAAATACAGCTACGCAATCTGAAACACAGGGACTGTTTTTTATGTCTTGTATAACCTTGGTTTTAGTAATTATTATATTTTTAATTATTGTTATAAGAATGGTAATGTTGAAAAACCAATCCTTTCACCAGATAATTAATTCTTGATTGTCCTTTAAGTTTAATAAAAATTTTATTGAAGAGATTGTTTGAATAAACCTTGAGAAACCGCTCCTATTTCCTATTGATATAAATAGTCAATTAAGCAGTTATCAGCCAGTTAGTTGAAATGGATTTTTTTCAAGATAAACCAGATATTTTCTTAGGCGAACGAAAGTTTCATTTAAATGCAGATAGATCACAGTTTGTGTCGGTATGTCTATCAGTGAATCTAGGGTATACCGCTTGTATTGTAATATCAGACGATAAGACTGGGATGTTAGTATTCAGTGATAGAGAATGGGTGGAATTAGTGAAAAGCAAGGAAGCAATTAATAATTTGTTGGAATCACTGGAAAATGAGAACTGTATAGACATGGGAAAATATGCCGTGGAATATAAACCGGTTCAACCAAATGGTGTAAGAATATATAGTGGTAATGCAGGTCTTCGTTTAAATTGGGAATCACTAGCAAAACTATGGCTCTTCATTCCTATTCTGCAATATAGAATGGATCTTTTGAAATCATTAAGATTTGATGTGATCATGAATATTCTTCAATTGGGCGTGAAGAAAGATATGATCAACACTGCCGTGGAGGTACTTGAAACAATAAAAGAAATTGATCCTGAAGTATACACTCTTGGATTGGAAGTAGCATATAATCATCCACACCTTCTTCAAGAAAATCAATTGGATTATATTTAGATATGGAAAAAAAGGTAACATTTGGCAAAGTCAAGATTAATTTGCTGTACTCATGGAAATATGCTTATCAAGCAGCAAGACGCGGCCCGTGGGAAGAAGCAGGTCGTGATCGAATCAGATTCGAGCGTCGCATCAAGGAATCGGCCACATGTATAAATCATATTTTGGATATTAATCATAGAAATAAGGTGTATGAAAAAATAAAATACTTATATGTTTATAATTTTTTTTATTATTTAACTACATTCTTAACATCTCTATAATACAATATCATTTTTATTCAACCAGGAATTGTGGGATGAATCCATTCCTAAGAATTTAACGTACAGCTTGTTTCCTTTTTTACGAACAACTTTTTCAACCAGGTAAATATCAGGGTACTTGGCTTTTTGTAACTCCTCAGAATAGAATGATCCCTTTATTTCATCTTTTCTAGAATCTTCCAAAATATATGTTGTGGGATTGGTTAATTTAACTCGCTTAACGGTGAAAACTTCTGTGGTCCAATTTGGAGTATAAGACTTACTGAAGGCATGTCGATATTTAGATATCCGAACGTGGTCTCCTTTCCTAAATTTGAGTTTCTTGGGGTCAACAGTTTTCAGATGTCGAAATGAATGGATAAATTTGGCATTTTTATCATTTATTTTACTTGGTATTGCTTTAGTTGTGGAATGTTTGGTGTTGTTGTATTTTTTTACAATTTCGGGAAGAATGTTAAGCCATTTGTAAGATCCCTGATGACTGAATTGCTTCCATAGTAAAGATTTCAAAGTTCTTATTACTCTTTCAACTATACTTGCCTTCAAATTTGAAAAAGTACTATAATGATTTATACCATATTCTTCCATCAGATTTTTAAAGTCTCCATTGTAGAATTCTGATCCAAAGTCAGTTTGAAGGTTTACCGGTGTGGTGCTCATTTGTTTTAATACAGATTTCATAGCAGCGGTGATATCTTTTCCTGTTTTTCTTTTTACTGGCACAGCCCAAACATATTTACTAAAAGCATTGATGACTACAAGAATGTAATTATATCCTCTGTTTTCTTTCTCAAATTGATTCATAATAGCCAAATCAGCCTGTATGAGGTCATGTAAATTTTTAATTACAACATGTCGCCTTTTATAATTAATTCTCATAGGCTTATGGAGTTCTTCTATGATTTGAGCTTTACTCATTTCTAACTAACGGACACTGTAATAATATCTCAATAAGAATTGTTGGAGTTGTTCCTAGTTTAAATATCATTTCATCCCCTTTGTGGATGGACTTGTTTGTTA
Organism: Chrysolina oricalcia; assembly: GCA_944452925.2. Lineage (NCBI taxonomy): Eukaryota > Metazoa > Arthropoda > Insecta > Coleoptera > Chrysomelidae > Chrysolina > Chrysolina oricalcia. Next base: position 16,796,761 of record OX101826.2, read on the forward strand.
GTTGATGAAATTTGTAAGATGTCAGATTATTAATCCAAATTTCTACATCATCATCATTATTATAATTTTTAATGCTCTCTATCTTGGCAGACATGGGGAATTTGAATTTGATACTCCCATTATCTAATACATAATATTGTTTATTTAAATTATTTTTTTTCTCACCTCTCAAACGAATTAAAACTTTAACGTGAAAATCTAAAGTATCACATACATAAAATGGGTAACTGAATTGTGGTGATTTTGGTGATGGTGAACCTAACACATCACCGTCTTCTTCAAGAGAAGTATTGGGTTGTAAAAAATGCTGATTGAATCTGTTCAATGGCATTGTAAAACACTTTGTTATTACTCAAGAGAGAGGGAGAGAATATGAAGGTGTGTGTGTGTGTGTGTGTGTGTGTGTGTGTGTGGGATCGTTAACAATTCAAATGTGAATAAAGGGGGAAATCTATGATATAAATATATATATATATATATATATTTCAATTGTAGAAAAAGCAGTACAAAAGAATTTGTTGTATTTGTAGAGTTACTAAACTACGGTACTTATCATTCAAGTTTTTCTTGAGCAGACCTATTAAAAGTAGGTTAATTAGCGACCCGTATGGAGTGTTAAATTCACCTGTGTGAGAAACATTTAAAAAATGGAATCATTTGGAGAAGGTAAAAAAGATGAGCGAATTGAATCGTTTGAAAGGAATCAACACAAAGAAAAGAATTTAGATGATAGTGCTTGTTATTTGGACATTATGAATTTTGAGGAAGAGAAAAATTGGAAGGAAAAAGTATTTAAAAATGTCAATCGTTTTTCTTCAAAAAATAAATATATAAAATCTTGAACGGTGTATTATTTATTTTGCTCCAAAGGGCACTGCATTACAAATTCAATGAAAAAATTATTTGAAGCAAGTTTATGTGGTTGCTGGAGGGAGAATTGCATAGTATCACCTTTGTTCAGAATGTTATCCGTCAACAAATTATACAAAGAATCGTTTTGATTTTGGTAGGATATTTGTAGAGAAGAGGGAAAACATTGAATATTTTCAACTTTACCTGTGACAGGAATTGTGTAAATAGTAGTATTATTGTTATCTAAAATATAGTGAGTTTTGCTAGAAGAAAGGTTTTTGCTACCACGAATAGTCAATATACATTTACTATGGAATTTGGAAGGTTGACAAATAAAAAATGGAACATCTGTTGGCTGTGGGGCTGTAATAATGTCTTTTGAAGAAGCGATGGTTGGGGTGAGAAAATGTTGATTGAATTTGTTCAGAGGCATTATGAATACTAATACAAAATATTGAAAGTGTATGCTTTTATAAAATTATTTTACCTTCACGTAACTCTTCAATAATTGAAATAATTTCATTGTTGTGACCAGTAGTGTTGCCAGCTGTTTCAGAAGCAACAAGCAAACGTAATCTATCTACAAGTTCATTGTAGTCATCAAAATATTTATAATCGATAGGTTTATTATCAAATCTCATCATCATTGTCATTTTACCACCTCTTTTTGTCATATGTCTGGTGAGTACGCCTCTAGATAAAGATGATGATATTGAACCAGATCTGGATGAAGATGTTGGTATTGAACCAGATCTAGATAAAGATGTTGGTATTGAACCGGATCTAGGACGAGTTTTTGGTAAATGAGGTTTTATAATGTAAAGATATTTTTCCTTGATATCTTCAGGAAATTTTCTAATAGGTAAATCTGCATTATTATCACGACGATAAGCATTAGTTCTTTTTATTATATCTACATAATTTTCAGCGTCTTTTTTAGTGTAAATTATGGGTTCTTTTAGAAAAAGTAACTCATAAAGGCCAACCGTTCCATTGTAAGTAATACCTTTTATATTAGCATTTGCTCCCATGAAGTTCACTTCTGAATCACCTATATAAAATTTGTCTTCTACCGGATTATGGAAAAGCCCCAAAATATGATCATATTTTCCTTGAGTATCTTTTATCATGCCTTCAATATAGTCTCTGGGTACTGGTGATTCAAATTGATCTAAGTATTCCCGAAGAACGTCTGAACTTGTGATTGTCTGATAAAATTGTGAAAGGGTATCATCAATGAATTCATCTTCTCTTGTTATATCTGGTGTTAATCCCTCCTCTTCATTGCGTGTTTCAAAAGTTTCTTCATTCCTCAAAAAACTTGGCATCTCCGTAGTAGTAGTAGGAGTTAGTTTTTCAGAACTTGGTGATACAAATGTTAGTTTATTATATGATTTTGGTGTTTTTGTTGTTGTCTTCAATTTTTCCAATTTTTCTGGTTTGATGTGTTCCGCCGCAGCAGCAGCAGCTGCCGTCTCGCCCATTGTGGAAGCCAATTGTTTTAGAGATTGAGTAATGGGTTGATATGATTTTTCCAATCGAGATTGTGATCTCGATGTACTACCCTTTATAATTTTATACTTTTTTCTAAGTGCGTGCCTGGCTCGCACAAGCTGCTTTGCTAATTGAGGGTCCATTTCAACTACTGATCTTTCATTTCAAAAGTTCATCTTTATATAGAAATGTATGTATCGAATCCTTTTCTATACCTACCCGAAGACAAATCACAATCTTTGTCAATTACAAAAAAGTCAAATTTTTTTTTCCAACAAGAAGATACTACTTCTTTAAATTTTTGAAAGTCCATATCAATGTTTGCATGATCGTCATAAATATGCTTCAAATTGGTCGTGTCCTGTGGAAATATGATTAACAAATTGGCATTGTCGCGAATGAGTTGTTTTGGTATGGCGGAATATGTTTGACAAATATAAAAACAGTCTGTATGTTGATGTCGTCCGAAACAAAAATAATCTTTGATGATATTTTGATCGCAAGATGCCACATCATCAAATATAATCAACGAATTTGTTTCAATGTTATCGGCAGAAGGTACATCCTCACTATTGCTGTATTCATAATATCCAATTTCATCATTGAGTGGTTGAAGCAAAGCACGCAAATACTGATACTTGGGCTGATTCAATGATTTCGAGTATAGATGAATATTTTCGAATCTTAGTCCATTAGGATGTTCTATTAGTGATAGCATAACATTAGTTTTACCGCTACCACTACTGCCTACGATCAGCCCCCGCTTAGAATTACCACCGAATAATGCACCGTGTTTTCCCGCGTTTTGTTCAACGTTGAAATCATAATTATTGATGGGCAGAGAAACATTTTGTTTTCGTAACTTCATAGTTGTGACTAAAGGTATATAAGGGTGTGCGTCGACATTTATAGCTGATTAGAATGGTAAGATCCAAAAAAGGAACAAGAGCTCATAACAGACACATAGGAAGAGGTTTTGTAAACACATTAATTGATAAATTACCTTTTGAATTCCATCTGCCAAAATACAATTATTGTGGACGTGAGTTAGTAATTAACTTTATAGAGCACATTAATTTTTTAAACTTGTTTTTAGCCGGTACTAAATTACAACAACGATTAGAACGTGGTGACCTTGGAATAAATTCTTTGGATACTGCATGTCAGGAGCACGATATCGCCTATTCTAAAAGTAAAAATCTCAGTGACAGACATCGAGCTGACGAAATATTGGAAAACAAAGCTTGGGAAAGAGTTGGAGCGAAAGACGCTAAATTAGGAGAAAAGGCAGCTGCTTGGTTCGTAACGACTGCAATGAAAGGAAAACGTAAACTCGGCATGGGATTGAAAAAGAAAAAATCGACGAAAAAACGAATTATTCGTGCTCCCAAAAAAGGGGGATTCCTGCCATTTTTACTTCCATTATTGGGTGCTCTAGGGGCAGTGGCAGGTGGGGGTGCGGGCATTGCAAAAGCAGTGAGTGACGCAAGAACCAATCGTGAACAATTAGCTGAACAGAAAAGGCATAACCTAGCTCTCGAGCAGCAAAAATCAGGAAAAGGATATTTTCTGAGACCTTACAAGGGATACGGTTTACGGAAGAAAAAAACAAAAAAGCCAAAGGGGTTTCAACAGCAGCGGCTATATTGGAGAAGAAAATAAAATTACCTCGACGTATAATGTCTGATATAGATCTCATCACGTATGCAAAATTATTGAAAATTCCTCATTTTAGAGGCGTATTTATGCGTGATTCATTACCAAAGAGGATAGCGACAAATGAATGTGGTATAGTGAATCTCGATGTGCAAAGTGGGCCCGGTACTCATTGGACAGCATATTCGAAACGGAATAAAAATGTAATCTATTATGATAGCTACGGTAATATACCACCTCCAATTGAATTGGTGGAATATTTTAAAAGCAATGGTGATGTCATCATTGAATATAATTATAATACGATACAAAAATTCAATTCATATCAGTGCGGGCAACATTGTCTAAAATTTTTATATAATCAATACAACTTTTAAATATCACTTCATTTGTTTTAGAAACCTCAGTCATGTCGTATACGTTTACACTCAGCGGAGATTCATCAATTTTAAGCGACACTTTCAACCCGCCATTATATCTGGATGAAAACCTCGAATATGAAATTGGATTGGTTAATTTTGATACTTTCAATAGTATTCCAAATATCAATGAAACCAACAATTTATTGGTATGGGGTCCGAATGATGAATTCAAATTTGAAATTCCCATAGGGTCCTATGAAATTGATGAGATTATAAAAATTATTAAGAATGAAATGTATCAGATAGGAGAAGGAACTATCATTCATATAACTCCAGACCCGAAAAGATTTATAGTTTCAATTAAAAGCACCGATTGGATCAATTTCAGTACTGATCGTTCCATTGGCAGTATACTGGGATTTGAAAAAACCAAACTCGAACCCAACAAACTTTACATCTCAAAAAACAAAGTTAATATTTTGGCTGTCAATACAATTTGTATAGATTGTAATATTGCAGTAGGATCATTTTTACACGGACAACCTGTTCATCTGATACATCAATTTTTTCCACAAGTTCCAAATGGTTATAAAATAGTGGAGCAACCTTTGACCATTCTCTATTATCCTGTGAGTATTAAAACCATAAACAACATAACTGTGAGAGTGCTCGATCAAGATAGTAATTTGGTGAATTTTCGCGGTGAAACAATTACTCTCCGTTTACATCTTAGGAAAATTGAATAGATATGGTGTTACAATTTCAACGATTCCATCATCCATACAAAAACTATAAAAAGCAACAGCGTCGTACAAAGAAGTCAGATGGTTTTTCAATGCCAATGAAAACGTTAACTCCCGAAAATCGCCTATTTTTGAATTCTCTCGGTTTTTACGTTCTAGTATAATGGATTTGTTGAATGTAACAGGGGAACCTTTTAGCGATACGACCATTGAAGATTATCAGTTTCACACATACCAACCATACAATTCTGGAGCCCTCAACTACAATGATGAAGTTAGAATTTCCGTACAAGATTTAGATGCATACACAGTTCCATGCAACAGCCTAATTTACATAGAAGGTAAAATATTAACGGATCAAAACAAAGTGCCTACCAAATTCCAATTCATTAATAATGGCATAGCATATTTATTCAGAGAAATGAGGTATGAACTAAATGGTGTCGTAATAGATTCTGTTCGAAATGTTGGTCTAGTTTCCACTTTGAAAAATTACCTTTCGTTGAACGAAAATGAAAGCAAACTAATGGAGAATGGAGGATGGTTTCCAAAAGATAATAACAAACTTTTAATCGATGATAAGGGAAATTTTAATGTGTGTATACCATTGAAATTGTGGTCGGGATTTTTTGAAGATTGTAGAAAAATTATAATGAATATGAGACAAGAATTAGTTCTCATTAGAGAAAAGGATGACATTGATGCCGTTATTGCGACAGATAATTCGGAAAAACCAAAAATTCAAATCACAAAACTGTACTGGAATGTTCCACATTTAACACCGAGTATTAACGAACAATTACGTTTGACTAAATTAGTTCGTGATGGAACAGAATTACCCATCAAATTTCGAAGTTGGGAATTAATAGAATACTCCAATCTGAATGATTCAACACGTCACAGTTGGTCTGTGAAAACTTCAACGCAACTAGAAAGTCCTCGACATATCATTATTGCTTTTCAAGATTCATGTAAAGGTCAAATTTTGAAAGATATGAGTAAATTCAATCATTGTAACTTGACGAATGTACGAGTATTTTTGAATAGTGAGAGATATCCCTATCAAGATTTAAATTTAGATTTTGATACGAATCGATTTGCATCACTATATGAAATGTTTGCCAACTTCCAGGAAAGTTATTATCACATTCAAACGAATCAACCCATATTCAACCCAAAAGAATTCAAAGAAAAAGCTCCCGTTATTCATATCGATTGTTCCCACCAAAAGGAAATCATTCAGGGCGGATCTGTCGTTTTGCGAATAGAATTTGAAACATCAAAACCTACAGGAAATAATGTGTCTGCATATTGCCTAATTTTACACGAAAAAGAATTCTATTATAATCCATTGAATAAAATAGTGCGACAATAAGTGTTGGTCAGTCAGTTGACAATGATAACTCAATATAGATGCAGACTAGCTCGATTCCTACTCCAGTTGACACAACTCAAAACTGAAATTGAATATTTGGAGAAAAGAAAATTGGTTGAACGGCAATTGGAAAATCTTCGAATATGAGATTAGTTATTGATTTTCAAGGTTTCAAAGTGGAAAACAATAAATTTGTAGTAAAAGAATTGGCCTGTTACGATGGTCATCGCCGTATCAGTCATTACTTATTCAAACCACCATTTCCCTTCAACCACCTACCACACGATCTGAAAAAACAAGCAACGTGGTTGATGAAAAACCACCACTACATAGATTGGAATGCAGGATTCACACCTCTTCATCAATTTGAAAATATTATACGATATCTTACTCAAGGAGCAGACGCGGTGTATGTTAAAGGCAGAGAAAAATTCAACTTTATCAAAAAATATTGTAGTTGTAAGGTTTATGAATTGGACGAACATCCTGCACTAGAACGAGAGGACCCCATGTGCTTTTATCACAACAATAATGAAGATAAATGTGTATGTGCCCTATCAAATGTATTCTTTTTGTATACAAATTTTATAATGAATGATGATAAATAAATGTGTTTAATGAATAATTTTTTTTTTTTACAAGTTTAGACTTGTTTAAAATTGATCCATAATTCCACTTACCACCTCCACCATCATTTTCTTTATATAAAAACATGAAAATGTTTTGATGAAATCAGTACAAGTGTATATGTTGTTGATATTTCTCTTTCTTTGTCTGCTAATAATTATTTGGAAAAACATGAATCAAGAAGCATGTTACTGTATTTATCCAATGAAGGATCATTGGCATCTCAAACATAATTTACATCACTTTAGTGAAGAAGAACTAGAAAAGTTTCCCATACACTATTTGATTGAGAGAGCACAACCAATAGAACTCTTATATGCCTGGCATAAATTACCAAGCAATTATCGAAATAATTTCAATTTACAAGTACAACTGCCCTGTTTCATCCATTACAACCGACCCGAATGGCGAACTCACGCAGACGGCCCACCAATAGCACAATCAAAGTGTCATTTATGTAAATTAGCTCTTGATCAATTATAATTCAGAAATAAACAAAAAAATGTTTTTGTTGTTTTTATTATCACAAAATATTCCATCCTACAATGTGATTACAATTTTTATAAATAATTAGTGATACATTATTCGTCATATCCTTGTCACAAAAGTCAATGAAACGATTGAATTGATGATGGGGATCATGTAAATACATGACACATACCTCGTGAAAAAAAATCTATGCGCTATAGTGACCCCATGGAAGTGTATCAAATGACTTGGGGATTATTATTCGTTTATCATCATGTGGACTGAGAGCAATTTTTGTTTGTTCTATACTGAATACGTTGTGAGCATAGGAACGAATGGTCTGTTGTGATATATTTTTGTTTTTAAACTCTTTCAGACAAGCAACATAATCCTCGAAAGTTATATTATTTCTTATTACATTCTTTTTAACTCCTTTAGATTTTTTCATTATACCTAAGTTCCTAATTTCCAAATCTATTCGTTTTTTACTCATACCCTTTTTCGATAATTTTTCCTTCAAACGATCCCTATCCTTTTGAGTGACGAGAGTTTTGAAAGCATACATCTTTGAACGGAGACCGGCAAAATGCGTGATGATTGTACCATTTGTCTCATCTTTCATTAAACCAGGTACTTTTTTATTCACTAATGGAATATTATACTGATTATTTTTCTCATAATCAGAGGTATCGAATTTATCGATATGTTTTTTGATTACATCTTGATAAACATCATTACAATTCAATTCATAAATGAAACTATCCGTGTCTGTGTACATTAACTTGCAATTATCTGATCCAACTGTTGGTAACATGAAATCGTAATGGAAATCATACATACAGAGTTTAGAAATGTCCAAAATTGCCATACCAATGTAAAGGGGTTTATTAAAAATCAATTCGGCTTTCTTCAATTCAATTGCCATGAAATCTTCATCAAAAATTGTTCTACTATGAAAACGCGGACTAGCAATCAAATTTTTGGCTCCATAACGACCTTCATAAAAATTAACTAATTTAACAACTCTATGGAGCCTTATATTTTCCATTGTTTTCCCGAAAACTGCATTATTAGCTAATTTATATTGATTTTTTTCAAAATTACTTGAAGCCATAGCCCTTAAACGAGTATTGAGTTCAATATATGGTCGCAACCATTCAGACTGTTTGAATTCCAATACCTTATGTATCTTAGTTAAAATTAAACCGTTTGCCAATGCTTGTTTCAAATTTCTATAATGCAAAATATACTCTTTTTTATGATGCAAATCAGCTATCAACTTTTGTAATTTTGATGTGGGTGGAACTGAATGATCTGCACAAAATGGAAAGTCTTTGTGAAGGTCATGTATAGCTTGAGGATATTCTAAATCAACTTGTAAAATGTATCCCACCGGCGAATCATCTGGAATCATTGTAACATCAATATTTGTATCTGACCATTTGAAACCTCCAAAAGGTAATGGCTGAGACATTGCCCAACCATATAAGTTGTTAACATCAAGATACAAAAGTGTTTTGTTAGGTTTTGAGGGATCATAGTTGGGCATGTATTTATTGTTAGCCTCCGAGAAACGATTACTACAAACCGAAATCCCACCTCTAATTGCTTTTTCTATAAACATAATCATATCAATATCTTTTAAAATTTGTAATTTACATTTAGTGTATTTCAACATAGCATCCCACGTATATCCGGGCATTGTGTAATACCAGGCCGGATCTAAGCCATAAGTTTTCAAAGCAGTTTCCCTAAAATTTTCCATGACATCTGCAAGTAGCAAAATATCAGTTTTCATGTACAAATCACTATACTCTCTTAGACTTTCCATTTTGAATGTATTCCACACATTTTGTGCATGAAGGTAGTCTTCTCTGCACAATTCTACATCATTCAATTTGTTGTAGAATTGTTCAATGGGCGGAAGTTGAGGATCATTCAATTTTTCCACATTATCCAAAAAATCATACGGAAATACCCCTTTTCTAGTCAACAGTTTGAATGTTTCATCATCTAAATCTTTAAATTCAGATTTTAAATTTTGAAGATTATTCAAACATAAAGTGGATACGAGTTCATCAAGACTTGCACCCATAAATCTAAAAGAATCTATGAATCTAAATTTTATTCTACTATCGCAATCATTGAGAGTGAAGGAAATGTATTTTTCCTTGTTTAATGGAAGTACGCTCAGACAGCCTCGTTTTGCTAAATCTTTAATTAGAAAGTGGGCATCATAATTCGACATATTATGGCAAATAACTGGGACAACAAATAATTTTTTGAAGATTAGATTGCACTCCTCATGCGCAAAGCCGCGGAATTGACCCGTGAAATGATCGTGGTCTCTAACGATAACATCTTTAGCCTTGAATATTTTTTCACAAATGTGACAAGTTCCAAAATTAACGGTTCTTGGTTTTTCAATCATTGGCACGATATTGAGTATTTTACCTTCTACAAATTGTGCTATACCCTTCATTTCAGTAGAAAACCATTCCATACAATCTTTACCTTCATAATTATTAAAATAAGAAAGTGAATTATCATAACAACACTTTAGATAATAGCCCACCGAAAATGCCTTGTGTATTTGATATTTTGACGTTGTTCGTGATAATTTAGAATTGCATGGCTCCAGAATGGATTCAATATCAACATAGATGACAAAGGGTACTTTTTGCTTGTAAACGTAATTTTTAAATTCAACAAAGTCATATTTCGGAAATGATATTCTACAATCATTCTTCTTTTCACACAAAACGTAATGATTTTTCAATTTTTCTTCACTAAAAAAATAATTGAGACAGCGATCACATAAATGAATCTTTTTTTGATGATTACCAATTTGCTTTGATATAAGACGTGACATATTTTTAATCCAACAATAGTGAAACTTAATTTCATGATCTTCATCATCTTGTATCGGTGCATCATAATCATTCAGTTTGGGAGAATAATTATTTTGAATTAATAGCAAATTGACATGGCGTTCTAATTTTCTTTTAGTTAACCTCACAGGCACTACTTCATAAAAGGAACTTTTGTCGGTAACATTCAATTCCAACGCATATTCATTCACAGAAATATTATTCAATTTCTCGAATTTATTGATTTGATTCAATTTCATGGGCATTTCTAAACCTTCAGTATTCAGTACAAGATTGTATGGTGGATATGATGATGGATAATTTTTATATCCTGTGGGTGGGTATAAAGCACTAACTATGGCCCAAAAAAAGCATGCATCATCATTATTTTTAATATTGATGCATGCTTGTTTATTTGAAATTTGTAGTGGTAGCTTAATATAGGATGTTCCATTACCAATTTCATATTTATTAATAGCTACTTCTAACAATAGAATTTTTTGTAACGCCCAGCCGCTTGATTCTTCGGAAAATTCTGACAGTTTATTCAAGATGTAATCAATAATATTTTCTCGGTACCACACAACTAGATCCGTTCCTTGATCTAAAATTGCATTCGGTGTGACGAAATATTTTTGACTAATTATATCTTCTTCACTTGATTGTTTCACAAAATCACCCCAAAGAGTGGTATTCACTTTGAGAAATGGCATTTTCTTTAAAATTTTGTTAATAATTTTTTCAAACAAACTAAATCCATCAGCTAAAAATGCTTTTATTTCTTTATGTTTCACATTGATGATGACACCCGTCTTTACTCTGTTATTAAAACAAGAATTTACATCTTCCCAATAAACCTTACGTTCCTTTTTTGAACCAACATTTTTACTTTTTACCATAATCAAACATCTCAATCGTTTCAAGTGACCAATTTTTGTTATAATTTTACTTTTTTCACCTACTTTGAGTTTCAATTTCTTCAGAGCTTTGTTACACACTTTGATATGTTGATTAATTGCTTTGATTGCATGTCTTTCGGTTGAATTTTCCTTGATCAATTTCAATGTTTCATCAATTTTAGACAGTGTTCCTCTAAATTCATTCATAATGTATCAATAATTATTTATAAAAAAAGTAACTCACCTTTACAATTCAACGATTTCAAATGATGCTGCAGGTTGAGGTTTGCCAACGTCTGTGTTCCCTCTGAAGATGATTGCGTACTTTCCTTCTGAGAAATGAGATACGTATGGTTTATATTGGCTCGCTACTCGTTGCGGTAGAAAAATAACGTTTTTTTCCAATTCTATGAGAATTGTTTCCCCAAATCTTGTTTGTACCAGTTTGGCTGTGTATATTTTATGAGGATCACCAATAACCAAATCTTGTAATTTTAGAGCTGGTTTAGTCTCTAGAACAGATATTGAATTTAGTGCTTGTAGATCCATCTGAAATATAACAAAAACACAAATAGAGTTCTACATATTTTTTATTTTTTAATTTTTTTTTCAAGGAGGGGAGGCTTTGGGATTGTCGTGGTGGTGTTGGTAGTGGAGGTGGTGTTGTTGTTGTTGTTGGTGGTGGCGGTGACGGTGGTGGTGGTGGTGGTGGCGGTGACGGTGACGGTGGTGGTGGTGGTGGTGCCGGTGGTGCCGGTGGTGGTGGTGGTGGTCTCTTTGTTTTCTTCCTTTCCTGTGCATGCACAGAAACCCCACCACTCCGGACAAAAATAACACCCCACATGGTCTATATTTAATCTAAAAATATTGGTTCTTGATGAATTTATATGACACTCGAATTTTAAACTCACGTGAAATCAATCTCTTCATCAGAAGAAGAAGAATAATCATGGAAACTCATGATCTGGAAATTATACATTGATAAGAAAAATATAAGAGAAACTACTGTTTATTGAGATGAGAGAATGAAGATTTATAGGTAGGATAGGAAACATGAATATGAGACTAAAAAATACTCACTTTTGATTTGTTAGAGAACTGCACAGTATACTCTGATAAATGTTGAAGTAGTTTTGATCTGTTAAAGATATTTACCCATTTTATATACTGTTCGTATTACCCACCGCATTCCTCCTAACAACTTTCAGTTCCTGCATTTATTGAAAGTAACCTCGATTACTCAAATGTCAAGTGGCTGATGCAATGGTTCAATTATTCATACAATTCACCATCTATAAGGAACTGTAGTGTTAGTAAATAATTTTAAACAATTTGCAAAGTGAGACATTTTACAACTATATGGACCTCCCGAAATTGTGTCAAATCATAGGAGATTCACTCTTATTATCAAGGGGACCTCCTAAAATTACTTTCGATCGATTTGTCATAGTCGATATAAGATTAATGAAATATGAGGGCCTTCAAAAATTTGCTAGGATGTTCTCTATGAGGTATCCGGGGGGTTAGGGTCCCCAAAATTGCATCAAAAATTTGCTAGGATGTTCTCTATGAGGTATCCGGGGGGTTAGGGTCCCCCAAATTGCGGCAGATTCACAGTGGAGTATCAAAAATTCGCTAGGATGTTCTCTATGAGGTATCCGGGGGGTTAGGGTCCCCCAAATTGCGGCAGATTCACAGTGGAGTATCAAAAATTTGCTAGAATGTCCATCCTGGTGTTTCGGTTAGCTTTAACGAGAATGCTCCCGTTCCGGTATAGTTCTTCTACTTATACTTATCAAGTGCACTTCTATTAGTATTTAATGTAACGAACAGAAGGAAATACAAATACCTCTACCTGATTTTATTCGGAATCTATAAAATCAAAAAAAATTCAAAAACGTTAGGGCGCCCTTTTGTTAGGGGCGAAATTTAGGAAAGGAGAGCAGTGAATGTGCAATGATGTGTCACGCCTCTAACATACCCAGCAGCTCAGTAGGCGTGGATTCGACAATAAAAATTGATTTCGATAAGATTGAAATATGGGGTTAATTTTCCAGAGCGCCACGGATTTATCGCTAGTGAAAAATCCGAAACCACCCTGATGGAATGGGACAACCCACTGCACTAATATTACTAAAATATTAAACAATAGATACCTGTGAATGGTATAATAATAATATATAAATATGTAGAGGTTTTGTCTTCCCTTACGCTTAGATAACTTGGACCAGAATAAAAGAAATTGTCATGTCCCTTACTAATAAAATATATTGATCGTTACACACCCTGTATGTGCACAGTTCAGCTCAAAATACAAAAGAAAATGAAATTAATGTAAAATCAACCACCAAGATGAATTATTCAAGTGAATGCTGTGATTGAGATTATGGTATTGTTTGAATATATGAATATGAAACCTCCAGTGAGGGCTATGCCTGTGACGTCACGATGATAGCTTACAATTATGGATACTTACGCCTTAGGGGCAGTCTTATTTTAAACTTATCTGATACTACGTAGATATTCTCAAGCATTCCAGTTCACCAATCATTGTGGTTGTAGTTCATCGGTGCCTTGGTGAATACAGGTGCACAGTGTGTATGACACAATCAATCAAAGTACAGGTATAGCTGGACGAATAGCGAAGGAATGCTGAACAACAGATATACAGCGGGACAACCACAGTCGAGCAGGAACAATCACATTAGTGGAACAGTGGAAAGACAATCGTATAGCAACGAAACAGTGGAACAATCACATTAGTGGAACTCCAATAATCGGTAGCAGAGTAGTAGCAATAAACCGTAGTGGAGCACTACCAGCTGCGAAGCAGTAACAGTAGCAAAGTGGTAGTCGCAGAGGAGCAGTAGCAGAGTGGTAACAAGCACTATCCACAGCGAAGCAAAGTAGTAGCAAAGTGGTAGCCGCAGCAGAGAAGTAGCAGAGTGGTAACCGCAGAGGAGCACCCTAGAATATACAATACCAGTCTGACTTCTGATTACACTTGTATGGGGCCATAAGTAGAGCCCAAATGCAAATACTAACCTCTATTAAGTGGGAGGGTTCTGATAACAGCTTTGATGGTCTGTTTGCTGTCTGATAGCGAGTTTCTCGTTCCAGTGGTTTCACACAATGATGAAGTGACTTCTAACCTCAAAAATCCGCAAAGCGAACGGAGATTTCTCAAAAATATAAAGCGTCAAAAATCGCAAACAATATGAGAAACTCTCCTGATATGAATTTTCCAAAGATCCATCAACGATGATCAAACTTTAATTGGAAATCTTCAAAGTAGGTCAGTCACTCATCAAGATCAAATAAGGAAGAAGAGAGTATCTCTCAGACGTCAAAGTCAAAACTGTCAATATCTGACAAGGCGCTTTCTTGTTCGTTAGTGTTCGGTGGGAACAGTCCAGAAACTAACTCGAGCTAATAGGAGCTATGAAAAGAACTCCTTAAGATTCAGTGTTGCCAACTAAAACAACACGAAAACGCCAGCCTCTCAATCTCAGAACCAAACAAACAAAAGGTCAAGTATTCGAATGTGAAATAGGTACCTCAAGGACACAAGATAGAGATAGAGTAGGAATGTTACGGTTTTGTGTTCTACGTACAAAACAATAGACTAACCATAAGTATGTTTACAAAACAACGCTGTCATACCGCAAAATAGAACAACTGATAACTGTCATTAGCTTAAGGCCGGTTCATGTCCGCTCGAACTAGTACAGCAAAGGTAAGTACTAACATTCGGAACAAGCTATACATGACTACGATCAAGTTGTCATTTTGAGGAATCTGAAGAAGAAGAATTCAGTGGCGTACAGAGTGGAAAGTGTATATCACTGACAGAGAATTTCTGATGTTATTGTATTAAAACAGAAAGGGTTTTCTAGTGCAAAATAAACCCGTAACAATTTGTCTTGTAAAGGAATTCCATTAAACATTATACAATTGAATGCTATTTGAGGCTAAGATCGACATGACATTGAAAGGATTCGGCATATTTAAACTTCAAAGTTTGTCATATAGTTCATTCGACTCATCGGAATATTTGGAGCATGCAAAAAATATATGGTCTAAGTCTCCCTCTTGATCACAATGTTCACAATTTTTACTGGAAATTATATTTATCCGATAAAGATGTTGTGGGTAACAGGCATGACCAAACTTGAGTCTTATAAGAGTTGTGATGAATCTGCGGGGTATATTGAGATTCGAAAACCAATGATGTTTGGGTACACATGGTTGTAGTAGTGTGTATCGGGTGGGATTGGTATTACAGTATTCACTCCAGCTAAATGACCATGTTGATCGCTGTGTCATTCTCAAGTTAGCAAAAAAATCAGTTGCACATACTTGGTGACCAATGTTTACTCCTCTTTCAACACCAGCTCTTGCCAGCTTATCCACATGTTCATTGTCCTCCAGACCTAAATGTGCCTTTATCCATAAGAAATGAATTTGTGTTCCGCTGAGATTTAAGTTTGCCACCAGTTTCTTTATTTGTAATATGTACGGATTGTACTTAAAAATTGATAGTTCAACAGTTTCTAGAGCTTTCAAAACAGATAAGGAATCAGAGACGATGACAATCTTTTCGGGATAAGAGTTTTTAACGAATGAAAGTGCTTCGAATATAGCTACAGCCTCTGCTGAGAATATTGAGAAATTGTTATCTAATTTATACCATTTCTCTACATTTTGAGATGGTATGAAAAAGGCAAAACCTGTTCCATGCAAAGTTTTGGATGCATCAGTAAAAATGACCACAGCATTTTCCCAGTTTGAAAGAGAGGAAAGAAGAATATTTTTACTTATTCGTATGTCGTTTGAGTACCTTGGTTGAACGACATTTAAGTTGAGGAAAAAGGAGGTGTAATCTTCTAGTAACGTTAAGTTGTTCGGATTTGATAGATTTGCAAAAAGATGTTGATACTGCTGGAAGGCAATACATAAAGGTGGCGAATTTTTCAATCTCCAGTATTTATTAGTAAGGTTTGCAGATGGGCTCCCCCATGGGGAAACTTTTATTGTTTCAATATCAGAATTCTGAGTTTGTGGAACTTATGCACAGAGAAAACAATCGAAATTATTTTAAATTTCAACGCGATTTGTTAGAATAGCTCGAGTGTACAGAATACGTCCAATTCGCACGAGACTCTATACGGAACTCAGAAAAAATATTGAATCTACTTACATAACTTGAGTAAAAATAGAAATCAGCATCAAAAAAAGAATGTTGTATATAAAAATATTAGACAGATAAAATTTTAAATGAATGTCAATCAACTTCAAAAATTATGAGAAACAATCAAGTAACTCTACTGGGTATATCAGCATTACTATAATTTTTCAACTTATCTCTGTTCAGTTTCAAAATATAAGTGTAAATTTTACGCAAATTATTGAGATCAGTTTTTTTATTTAGGCTGTTACTCTCTTCATTAATTTGCAACATTTCTAAAAATGTCCTTTTAAAAATGTTGTTTTCTATTCCAAGTATACTAACATTATCAAAACTCATCCGATGGTCAAATTGATTAACATGTTGAGCCAATATACATGAATTCATATTTCTTTTACAATCACTTTTATGTGATGTTATTCTACCTTTCAAGAGTCTAGATGTTTGTCCGATGTATACTTCATTACAATCGTTACAAGGAATTTTATAAACAACATTATAATTTTGGGTTGTTTCTAGAGGAGTTTTTAATTTGTCCTTTTGTAGTTGTCCTGAGGAAGGAGATAAACATTTCCGAAAGCTTGGCAAGATGACAAAGAGTTTTCTTTAAATCCAATATCAGACTGCAACCTCAAGATATTTTCAATCTACAGTTATTGTCAGTCACGAATTACCTATTTTCATATATATATATATAAATATATATATATATATATATATATATATATATATATATATATATATATATAATTGTACAAACATCTTGTACCTACCATAAGGACATATTACATTCACACAAAAAATAAAACTAATATAAATCATGTAGGTATAGTGTTTAGGTTGTAAAATCATGCCTTTCATTTTATGCTAGATTGCCCTGGCTTGGGCTCGTACTTATATGGTGTTTCGATAACTGTGATGGATGCTGGTAGAGGCACCCAGTCAGAAGTCGGTTCATCGTCATCGTACAAGCTTGTCAGCTCCACACCCGGGACGTTAATGCACAATTCGCCACCGAATGACTGGCAGAGAACTGAGCATTCGAGCACATCTTTTCTGCACGAGCAGCTCCCAGAGCACCCTTTCTTGCATATACATGAAATATTTCACAGAAGGTGCGAAATCCATAATGGTGTGGATAGGGGTGAGTCGCTGAGAATACAGCTAACACCCCCAATCAGTGCGATTCATGTTGACTCCCCGCCACTTCTGCACTTGAAGGTAGCACCTTGCTGCATGGTGGCCAGAGGCATCCTCCGATAGTGGCATTCGAGCCAGGGCTCGTAGAAGTGACAAAAGTCTTATACCTCAGGAAATCCAAAGTATCCCTCGCGATGTCACCTTCACATAGAGCCACAAACCACTTGATGCCTGCTTTTCTCATGGCTTGTGGGGTGGAGTCTGGCCGAAGGAAGACCTCCACTTGCTTAGCAAGTGATTCACTCTTGCACACGAGTGTGGTGATTTTGGTCTTTCGTTGGCCAAACGGTATGAGGTGGTATCGCACCCGGTAAATGCGTGGGTGGATAGTACCGTCCCTGGTGATAGCTGAGAGTCCTGGTGATTGTAGGAGGTCGTAGAGTAGTACAACAACCAGCTTCGCCCTTCGTGCTCTTCTGAAGGTAGACGTTTGTCTCTTAAGCGCCTATACCATTGTGAAGAATGAGTAGGTCGACGTCTCCTCCCATTATGATGACCTAATCGACTACTGCTCTTTTTGAAAGCGCCGTAATGACGATTTCTCAATCCGCATCTCCTTCGGCAACAGCCACTTCTACTACCTTCTTCTGAAAGGCGTCACAAAAAGGGTTATAAGGCTTCTCTTGTGGTTCTCATTGCCTAATACATACCCTCAGCGATTTGAATTACTGTGGATTCATCGAACGTCACTTCGTAGCTGGAATGTGCTGCGTAGCGCCGAAGTCGTTCCGCTGTTTTGGTGTTTTTTTAGGTAGCATCTTCGGGGTAGAGGTCAAAAACGATGTAGACGTTCTTCCCGCAGTGGTTTTTGAGAGAACCGTTGGGAGTACAGCTACCAGTCTGATTTCAAATTAAGGCTAATCAAATTTACTACAACTTCAGTTCATCTGATATTTGACGAGGGATGCGTATTTTAGAGGATATTTCACAAAATAAGAATTTCGAAAAAAAAATCACTTTTTAGAAATTATGGCCTACTTTCGAGGAACTGTATCGTGTAAAGCAATGGCTGAATTGAAGGGCTCGGAGTAAGAACCTGTTATGTTTGCATTAGTTGATTTCAAAAAGAGTGAGAATAACGTCGATGTGATAGTATGATTTTTAATGAAAACTGAAGACTGTTATGGGACTATGAATGAACTTGTGATCCATAGTGTTCATTTTCAACTTAAAATCCATTTTAGTTTTCTAAATTCGTCAGAAGTACTCACATAGCTTTCTATTGCTACCAGAATGGTGAAAAAACAGGACAATAATAATAAAAAACTACGATTATTACCAAATAAAACTTTATAAACAAAACTTGGGGGTGTGAAGTTACTGTCTATTCGGAATCGCTGTCCTGCTCTTCTCCTCGATTGATGCTATCATAAAATGGTGAGTGTATAGGTGGGACGTACTTTCTAACCAATGACATGACGCTGTCATATTTTTCATACTTCAGAGGTAACTTCTCATGATATGGTTGGGGTACTTTCTCTAAATCGGGAATAGCACGTTTAAGTTTCAATAAGACATATGGCATCAAATATTCAGTGGAATGGTTGCATCCAACAAACACCTGTTGAGGATTTTCAGCATCGTACAACAATACCCTGTATTTGGAAAGTGTGAATGGCAATTACTTCTTGAAGTGTGGCTGTAGGTAAGATTCATAGTCGAATATCATACTTCGAGAAACTTTCTCGACAATAAAATTCTTTCGCATTTCTCTACTAAATTATACCATTCTTCAGGAACATACAAGAGCTATTTTTTAAGGAATTTAACTCGGAAAGAACTGCTTTTGGTGAGTACTTTCCAGACATTTTAACATAATCGTCATATAATATACTACATCGCGGCAAGTAAATATAATAATTAAAACAATTTCATGAGAAACCATCGTTACAATAGTTTTTTATTCAAATTTCACTGATTCCAATCCCAACTAACCTACGACACAAAGCTATTTTTAACGTTTTCTTTGTTTAATTTTACCGAAATCTCTGTCGCACGGTAAGAAACTATGGCCTGGTTCTGGTAAGTGATGAATTATCTTGAGAAATTGACCGCTGCCAACTAAGGTCATCAAAAAATCCACCAAAGCAGCATTTTTATTTCGGCCACTGCAGTTATTGGTGAAAATATATGAAGTGATAACATTTTTATAATCTTATTTCACAATGAAATGATGAAGAAATGAGACTGTTTCAATGCAACCATGTGTGGCCACTGTTTCATCGAACATACAGTGTGACCCATTTACCATGCTCACCATGGGTATCTTTTCAATGGTGAGAGATACGAGGTCGGTTAAGTGACACCAAATGTGGAGTTCATCAAGGCCAACTATAATGTGAAAAAATATTTTGATAAAATCTATTTGTTTTTGTTTTATACGCAAAAAACCTATTTTGATCATTTTCATGTCTCCTCCGTAACTTCTTTATTTATGAAAATATTCGAATAGGAATTTCACATTCTATTGGCAGTTTTTCAATGAGATTCAGAGAAAATATGAAATTTATATCAACTCTTCTAGAATTTGAGATATCAGCACCAACTCTATATTTCAAATGTGGGTCATAGCTCACTATGACTTAGTTATGAATAACTTTTTTCGTCTTTCAGATGATATGTCACATTAATAGTTTTTTGTTAATAACAACGTAGTTATCGTCATTTATACAAAAACAAAAACTATTTTGAAATCGCCATCTTGAATTTATAAATTTCAACAGAAAAATCATGATCTCCGACCAAAAAAACACCACGTACCAATTTTGAATGGAATCGGACTATAATCACAAATCTCGTCCGCCATATTGGAGCCGCCATTTTTTATTTCAACAAAAATTCCAAAATGCACTGTCACCGGAATTATGAACATCTGCAGAATTTCAAGTTATTAGGACTGCCAGAACTGGGTCAAAATTCAAAGACAGACAGACACCGGGAAATATGACTGATGTCTGTCTGTAATCAAATCTTGCAAGTGAATTTTGACTCACTTATGGCCGTCTTAATAACTTGATATTTGGCAGATGTTCATAATTCTGGTGACAATGCATCATTGAATTTTTGTTGACATAAAAATTTAAAAATAAAGGCTTCAATATGGCAGACGAGATTTGTGATTATGATCCGATTACAATCAAAATTGGTATGTGGGGGTTTTTAAGGTCGGAGATCATGATTTTTTTTTTGTTCAAATTTATAAATTCAATATAGCGTCAGTAAATGTTCTGCAAGGCTTTAGGACCACTTTCGAATTTTCTAAGTCCTTTTTACCTAGATTCTAGGGAAAAACAGCGCATATTTCAAGAAATACACCTATAAATATACGTAAAAATGTGGGTATCTGATTGATGTTATATGGGGCGTTGAAAGGTGGCGGGGTTTGGAATATTGAGTATTATTCATTTGATATGATATTGGATAATGAAAGAGGCTGAGTTCACTTGCAGGTGTATCTTTCGTTATAACCAATATTATTAAGCATAATTGAGAGAGTTGCATCGGATTGATCGTACTCTTTACGGGCACACTTTGATGTCTCGTTTTGTGAAAGGTTCGAATTGTTTCCATACTGGGATTGATCGTAGTTATCTAATGTGATTATCAGTCGATGTGTGGAATTGTATGGATTCTCTTCATCGCGTTCATCGGTACTTGAAACAGAAGGATATAGTTGGTTCCAGAATTTGTGTAGAGGTAGGACTGCGGTAATGCCTAATAATTAATATTGAATGACAATAAGAGCATAAAGTAGCTCGGACAGTTGTCGAATAATTTAAGAAAGTAACGTGATTTGATGAGATAAACGCAAGCAAAGCGGGCGGAAAAAAGAGTATGTAACTGACATTTTACATTCCTTTTAGAGAGGGTGAAATAGGTTTAATGATTTGAGATAGTGGGTGAAAATATAGTCGGTATTGATTTGGTGTTATCTAGGCTGATGGAAGGCGTGCAGATATGAGCACTAAGATTACTTGTAGGGGATTGAGTCAAATCTTCTGTTCATGCTTCAGCTGATTAAATTTGCCCTCACTGAGTGAAAACCAATAGATGAAATTGAAGCGCAGTTACCGTGAACTATGTTATGGAGTAATATGCGTGATAATTGTGATAGATATAACAAACAGTATCGATTCTTCTTTATTCGAGGTTGAACAGTATTTGGTCAGCTATACTATAGAAAATTGTATTTATCTGAACATTCTTCAAAGTGGTACCAATTTGTCATTATTAACAGCGCATATAGTATGAAAAATACGAAAAGTCATGGATCTTATGACATCTTCATGACTGAATTGACACAGTTATACACGAAATACAGCAGAGTTCTTTTTTTTGTTGGTGTATGGGTACGTGCGCATGTGTGAATGTACATGTATGTGAGTGTTTGGGCAGGAGAAAACCACCCGTATCGAAAGTATTTGCTTCAAATCAGTATAAAACAAAAAAAGAAGAATGTCGTTTTAAGTTTTGTCATCTTCAGTATCATGACAGCATCGAAAAACCCATACCGAGAACTACATGTCGGAATAGAATCACAATTTCATCACTAGAGAATACCAGTTCCTTTAGCTGAATAACCATACTGAAAATATTCTCATTTATTGGCGATCATCAGAAGAGTGCCCTAACCTTCATCAAACTCAGATTGATTGAGAAGAAATGTATATTTCTTTAATATATGTAAACAATATGATTCGAAAATTTTAGATTAGAGCTATACCACTAATATATGTAAACGATATGATTCCAAAATTTTGGATGATAGCTCTGTTACTATAATATATTAATAACAAAAATATTTGAAAAAAATTCACTTACTATTACGTTTTTTCATCCATACAAACATGAATCCTATGATTTGGCGATATTTCCGATAAGATATCAGTATGAGTGATTGAGCTAGGCGACAATGATAGATCAACAGTATAATTATACTTCATATCATCATCATCAGTCGTCCATATATCCATTCGTAAAAACATAATTGAGAATTCTCATTCTCGAGATATCTCAAAACCAAGCGGATTGCAGGTAAATCACTTCAAAATCCATCACTTCTGTTTTTTTTTTGCATTCAATCAACCAAAGGAGGTTATTATTTTCATAAGAAATGGAATTCCATGCTTGTTGAAGTCAGTGCAATAATCACACAGCAAGCTGGATAGCCATCTAGCATTCAAGAAAGCCAAATCTCTAGGTACATCGGTTGGTCATTTCTCCAGCCATAAATGTTGAATGAGTTCGTTCAGCTATCTGTCTGTTGAGGCGTATTTTCACTCAACTATTAGTGGTCAGACTGATAATGAACTTAGCTCCAAACCACTCAAGATATGTAGAATTGATGGGAAAATACTACATTGGGGCTACTAAAAATACATTATACACTTGAGAAAAAAAAATCATTAGATATTCTCATGATGAGTTCTAAATGATGATTTGAGAACCAACCATATTATCCTTGTCATCTCAAAAACTCATTTTGAAAGTACTGCTACAATATTGTTTGAGTGACGGAAATATAAATTTTGTATTCAATGTATCACTTTAACATTAGAACAAGATTCATATAAAAACATCCAAAAGGCCATTCAAGAAGCAAATTTTGCGTTTTTGGCGAAAACAGTATTTTTAACTACACCATTTTAATTCCATATTGTGTCGAATTGTCCATAACTTTCACGTTTCGTGGTTTCATAAGGATCTTTATACCAGAATTCGTGAACGAGTGTACGATTTTTTAATTTCTAACCGATGTTAATGTTTCACTGTTTAATTGTCAATCTCGGTTTTGACCTCGCCTTCTCATTCACTAATGAACTGATTACGCATAACCTCATATTTTCAATTGAAAGATTAACTACTGTTAGAAACGACTGTGCGATCTCTCTTTCTTTTCAAGCTCATCTATAAACTGAATCCGAACTTCACCTTTTGCTTTTTGTCAATTTCACATCATGTGTACTCTTTTCTATTTGTTAATGGAAGCAATGAAGACGTTCGTTTTTATTATTATTATCTCTCGAATACTCTTTAACGTTCCTAAGTTGCCAAAATGATATGTTACTATGCTGCAGGTGCCGTACCCATACAGGCTAGAACTTTGCAGAGTTTATGAAGGAGTATCATTATTATTATACAGTGCCAATATATAGTTTCAAAACCTTGGTACACTACATCATTTTCATCCAGATTATCCCAGTCCATATATCCTTGTTCATTTTCGGTTGATACGGAATAGTAACCCCAGGGTAGTGTTTCATGTGTTTCTGGTAACAGTCCGAAAATGAAAAAACGTTGAATCAAGAATATTTATGCAAGTGTAGAAGGTTACGTTTATCAATTTGATCCGATAAGTTACTGAGTTTACAAAACTGCTGTCTTTAGAGAAAGGTTCAATTTCAACAGTAATTAATCGGATGTTTGATAATGCTATCGATTTGTGGATGAATGTTATCGATTTGTCATCAATATATTTAGTGTCTCTTCAAAATCTAACAATTATTTTCAGTCAAATACCAGTTTAGTTGAATTTATCGAAGGAGAAGTGAGCTTCAGAAGGGTTTGATGATTTTTTAAAACAAAAAGAAAATAAATTGTTATCTTATGTGACAGAACACCTACGAAGAAGAATGTATTCATTCTAGTAATAATTTCCGCCAGCAGACATCACCCGAGACCTGCAATTTCGGAAGCTGTTGAGATGATCTTGTTAGACATGTAGGAAAACTCCCGCTTTCCATTTAAAGCAATGGAAAATAATAACATTTGAAGAAGATCGTTTTGAACAATTCGAAACGTCTTGGGAAAAGTCGACGTTTGGACAGAAAAAGTCTATGGTATGATTTTCAGGCTCATTTTTATTATTGAGCCATTATCACGTTAGACATATCTAGAGCTATTAAGAGACGACCAGTTCCATTCAGCGTTGACAGTGCTGTTCTCCAATTGAAAAGATCTCATCCCAAATAAAACACTTGGAATGTGAGTACAAGTGAGAAAAAATTATTGTGATTCTGATTGTTTTCAGAACTGACAAAAGACAAACCATTAACGTTATTTGGCGAAATAGATGAAAACAGGAGTGAAATATTGATACGAAGTTTGATTCAATGGAGGAAATTCGTTACTTGACATGGCATTTTGAGGTTTCAACCTTCCTTATTAAAAAAAACAAATAATTCAAGAAAATCAATACAAATGTAGATAGATACATCAATCTTTTTGCCCCGATTAGTTAGTGAAAGACTGCTTGAGAAAAAAGATTCAATTTTGTCAGTAACTAATGAAAAAAATGGTATCTTTTGTGTTTTCTGAAAAGATAATAATAACAATTGGAAGTTTGATAATGTTATCGATTAGCCAGCGATTGCTTTGCTCTATTCGGTGTTTCATCAAAATACTACAATTACTGTCAGTCAGATACCAGTTCAGTTCGACTAATCACAATAAAAGTGTATTTCAATATCTGTTCGACAAGTTTCGGAGGCAGAAAGAATATGAATTGTTATAACAGGTGGCAAAATACCTACGAAGAAGTGCGAATTTATTTTAATAATAATTATCCACCAACATAACCTCTTCTTGAAAACGTTTGGTAGTGAAATTTAAAGAAGATGGGATATGCTAGAGATCCACCGAGGACTGGATATCCTGCAATTCCGGAAGTTGTTAACATGAACTTGTTGTTAAAGTTGTAGGAAATTCCTCATCTTCATTTGAAACTGATGCAGCAAATGATAGAATTTCAAAAAAAATATCTGTTTTGAACAGATTGACACGAATAGCAGATCACAGGATTTTCCGGCTTATTTTTGTTGAACATCTGTTTATAATATTATCCTGTCATGATGTCGTTTGGCTGTGCCATTTCATTAATTTAATAGCTTGCCACTAGGAGGTTAGGTGTAAGAGTAGCCTTAGGCTAAATCTCGCCTCCTTCTGGTCGATTAAAATGTATAACTGATTCCTGTAAATATTTTATGTTATCAAAAATAAAGACCATATCATTATTATTATTAATATCCCGAACTATTGAGATACTCCCTTCTCTATCCAGCTTTGATAGTGATGTTGCAAATCAAAGAGATCTATGAATCTCAATTAAAAACTTGCGATTTCAGTACAATCTAATTTTAGTTAAATGGTGCACCACTGTCCCGCCGAAGTCTTCCAAATCAGGTGTACTGGCTGTGCAGTTTTTTTTTTTAATGTCCAGCACAGTGAATTTGCCACTTTCTCTGTGAAAATAGTTCCGTGTCGTGACCAGCCCTGGCACTCTTCAAATTGGATGAATTATTTTCAATTGAATATCTTTTCAATGAATTGTCTTACCGGATTAGGCTCGAGTCGTTCATTATTTCACAGCTACCAATAAAAAATCACTCATATTTCTCTGGGACGCAGACCTAACTAATTTGCTAGGTAATTGAATCATTACCATCATGTGCAGTTACCATTGAGCTTTCGTGTAATTATAGGTGAAAAACGAGAAAAAAAATAGTGAATTTTCGTTTGAGAAAGAGATGAAATATTTGTTATGTTACAATCAACTTTTGCATTAATAACCTTTAATTGGAAGTTTGATGATGTTACGATTTGTCTACAATGTTTTCGATTTGTCATCAATTGCATTTCTCTGTCCAAAGTTTTATAAAAATACAATAACAACCTGCAGTCAGATTCGCTTTGACCGATTTATCATATCAAAAGTGATTTTCAAAATGGTTTAAAGTTTTTAAGAGACGGAAATCTTACATTGCAGAACACCTACGAGATGTGCGCATGTATTTGAATAATTATTATCCGCCTACAAAATCTTTTTCTAAAATTGCTTTTAGTATGAAATCATAAAGAAATTTGAAGAGATGAGTTGTTAGAAATCACCCAAGAACTGGAAAGAAGCATTCAAAACTGTTACGGCAAATGATCTGATTAAAAATATATATCTGTCTGGATCAAGTTGAAACGTCATAGTAAAAGTCAATATTTGGACAGGAAGAGTCGGCGATTGGATTTTTCGGCTTAATATTCATTAAAGAGATGTTGACAGGGCAAATATTTGTTGAAAAAAAAAATTGTTCAAAATTTGTTCTGCACCCAAAAGCAACCCTCAGAAGTATTCGAGAAACTTGTGTGATATTTAAGGAAATCCTATTGATGTTCTTTGATAGTTCAGTTTACAAATCAAAGAGACCTCGGAATCCCAAATGAAAACTTGTGATTTCAACAAGTTAGGTGCCTTATAACAAGCACCGTTTGAAACTTCAACAACGTGGAAATCATTTTTGATGCTCAAAATATTCTGTGATTTTGCCAAACGAATGAATGAGCCAGAGATTATAGCTTTATCGATCAAAAACTACTCAAAATCATCACCGTTTTACGGTGCCCTCCGGTGAAACACGTCCTCTCCTATTCCTGATTCATTTTGATGATTATTTATTGCTATTTTGATACCTCCACGACCCATTTAATCTCCTCGACAGTTCCAAGTGCCTTGTACACTCTTAAATTATTTTTATGTATAACGTGTTTTACCTACCCCAATCAAGACTTATTCGACTACCTACAATTCAATTTTAAATTGAATGTTCTTGTTAATAGTTGTTGATACTTGTTGAAAAATCTTAATAACTGCTTCCTTGTTTTCAATTCAAAAGCAAATAGGTATATCTACAACACACACCATCCGTAGACTAAGAGAATAGTATTTCATGGAATATACTGGGACGGATCATTTACAGATCGACAAACATTGCTGAAATTATGAAATTCCCACTTCTTTCGCGAACGTTTGGTGCTATGTCCCTTATCACAGGATATATCACGACAAATGCGCATCATGGTCGTGCATATTTTCACAGTTTCAGCTGTTTGACGAAGTGTAACTTCGATTGAGATTCTGCTCACAATCCATAGACTTCATGAGTCTTTTGAATTCAAATTACGATTTATAGGTTAAATTGTTTACCTGAAACCATACAATCACAATGAATGAAAAGCAGAAGTATTGAATAGGGTTTTAGTGATTTTTTGATATAAGTAGGTATATTTCATGAAAATTAGTTGAGCTTATCTTTATTATAAGAGTTAATACCGATTTTCATCAAATATCGGTATCAATTCAAACAGGCCTAGTAAATAGGTTTCTCGTCTATGCTATTTCCTGTCAAACAAGCATTGCTAATAATAAAAGGAATATATTCTTTTTACGCACTGATAAATTCTCTAACAAAAGTTACGAATAAAAAAGTTGTGCTGTTTCTTACGGGTACTCAGTATAGCCGTTAATTTATCATATACGTGTCGTCTATTGAATTGTGAATCACCATGACCTGTGTGATACATTTCGTACGTTTTCAGCATATTTTTCAATATATGAACCCCACAAATTCTCAGAAAAGATATTCCTATACCCATATATTATGTCCCATACGGAAAGATACGGTTTCTACTTTCCAAAATCAATTTTGCATGAACAAGTAAATTCCGAGCAAGGCTTTGGTACCCTAGATACTGAAATCAAGAAAAACAGAAGCATATTTGTATACATATTTTACAATTATCACTGTCTATATATCAATGGAATTACCTACTACTCCAAATACAAGTTGAAAATAAAAGAACTTCTTTATCAGTCATTCAGTATTAATTCAAAAAATGATTCATAGAAAATTATAAAACTATTACGTTATTATTCAATATGTCCCCTAAAAACTGATTATTTATATTGAGAAATGATGTTTTACTGCTTTTCTAAGTGAGCGTTTCATATTCATATGCAAGTAAAATATAAAGAACTTTTAGACACCTACCGTAAAAATCTAATCGATCAGCCGAAACACTATCAACCACTATCGCCTAATGGGAATACTGAAATGAGGTTGATTTTTTAACGCGGTTCTTTGTACCTACCTACGAACATCTTGCCACGCATTGTATGTGATATGAGTAGGAGGAGGGCCACCTGCATTATTTCGTTCGTTTCATTCCTGTTCAGACCTGCATGAATCCAAATGAGTATGAAATTAAATGGGTTGGTTGCATTCCACTAAAATGAATGTTAACGATAATAATATATTCAATTTAATTTCGAGAAAAATGAATAAGGTGTATTCAAGTTTCTGATATGTGTGACTTTCGTAACTTTTCTGTTCTACAGAGATATACTATACTCTTAGACAATGGACATACCTATAGTATGTAGTGAAGAATATGTAAAAAATATCTACTTGAATTTTAGGTGAATGTATAAAGCTAGGTACTTAAGATATTTTTTAACTTATTCTGTGTGTAATTTGTAATATGCAGTCAATATAGGCTATACCTATACAGTGTATGTCCATTTAAGTAGGTATGGAAATCTTTTTTATTTCTCATTTCAGGAGAAAAATCATTCTTCATAAAACGTCCAACATGTTGTGGAACCTAATCCCGAATGATCAAATCCTGAAATTTATCAGTCTTATACCCACATGTAGTGAGAAAAATACGAATTTAGGGTAATTTAGGGCAATTTAGGGTAATTTAAGGAATTTATAGGAATTTGGGGTAATTTAGGGTAATTTAGGGCAGTACTTCATTTGCTACGGGCTACGAAAAGAATACACATATATATACACCACTTTATGACAACAATGTACTAACAGAGTTTCTATCAGCAGCAATAATGAACATTTTTATTAAAAACTAGCTGAGCTGTGTTCTCTTACTCTTTACTGCCTGCGAGAGTCATTATTTGAATGGGTAAATTTATATATTTATGAACAATTTTTCAACGTATGCCACGTAGTTTTTTCGGGCCTGAAATTGGTTATTCAATTTGGTAGGTTTCTTGAAATTATTATTGATATGTTCTATGCCAGTAATTATCTATTAGTCAGTGTTCATAATACTACATTTATCAACAGTAAAAATATTGATTTTTTTCAAACGAATAAATTTCGTTTTCTAACGGAATAATTTTGACAATCAGTAATTTCTAGAGAAAAGCCGACATGAAAAAATTGCGATAACAGGATGAGAAGTCTGACTTTTGTCAGTTTTTCGACTGAAGTTACTGAAAAATTTTGAGCTGGAATGCGATAAAAGAAATGTTCGAGTTTTTTTTTGGCAAGATAAATCAACAACAGACATATAAATGCGCTACAATAATAATCATCTTCATTGAAGCAATTATATGAAGGAGAAGTTATTAAAAACATGATTGTTTTCATTTTTTTTTTGAGATCTATTCAGACGAAACTTGCCCAAAACGACTCATACTGTGTTAACAAAACTGAACAATCATATCTGACAAGACAGAAATAAAAGTGACGGTCGCTAACTAGATAGGGTCTAAGAAAACAGATTTCTTTGGGAGATCGTATAATATCGAACAGTCGTTACCGACCGATGATAAACCCTTTACTCCCATAAACACCTACTACGTTGGCTTATTATGGCAAGTAACTGTCAGAAAACAACTATTCCCCTGGCTAAGACCACGACGGGTATTGAATTAAATCTAACAGATACTTGTGCAACGTTCCTCAAATCGTCAGAGGACGCAATTGCAAGTGCCCTCTGTGACCAACCAGCAAAATTATGTTTTGATTTGGACAGGGTGACCACCTGCAGACTAGTTTCGAGGTTGTTGCCTCTCATCAGTGCAAGGGCAGGTCAACACAGACAGCACTGAAGCAATCAGTTCCCCGTCTGCTAGATTCAATTCAATACCCGTCGTGGTCTCAGCCAGGGGAATAGTTGTATTCTGACAGTTACTTGCCATAATAAGCCAACGTAGTAGGTGTTTATGGGGGTAAAGGGTTCATCATCGGTCGGTAACGACTGTTCGATATTATACGATCTCCCAAAGAAATCTGTTTTCTTAGACCCTATCTAGTTAGCCACCGTCACTTTTATTTCTGTCTTGTCAGATATGATTGTTCAGTTTTGTTAACACAGTATGAGTCGTTTTGGGCAAGTTTCGTCTGAATAGATCTCAAAAAAAAAATGAAAACAATCATGTTTTTAATAACTTCTCCTTCATATAATTGCTTCAATGAAGATGATTATTATTGTAGCGCATTTATATGTCTGTTGTTGATTTATCTTGCCAAAAAAAAAACTCGAACATTTCTTTTATCGCATTCCAGCTCAAAATTTTTCAGTTACTTCAGTCGAAAAACTGACAAAAGTCAGACTTCTCATCCTGTTATCGCAATTTTTTCATGTCGGCTTTTCTCTAGAAATTACTGATTGTCAAAATTATTCCGTTAGAAAACGAAATTTATTCGTTTAAAAAAAATCAATATTTTTACTGTTGATAAATGTAGTATTATGAACACTGACTAATAGATAATTACTGGCATAGAACATATCAATAATAATTTCAAGAAACCTACCAAATTGAATAACCAATTTCAGGCCCGAAAAAACTACGTGGCATACGTTAAAAAATTGTTCATAAATATATAAATTTACCCATTCAAATAATGACTCTCGCAGGCAGTAAAGAGTAAGAGAACACAGCTCAGCTAGTTTTTAATAAAAATGTTCATTATTGCTGCTGATAGAAACTCTGTTAGTACATTGTTGTCATAAAGTGGTGTCAATGAATATGTGTATTCTTTTCGTAGCCCGTAGCAAATGAAGTACTGCCCTAAATTACCCTATATTACCCCAAATTCCTCTAAATTCCTCAAATTACCCTAAATTGCCCTAAACTACCCTAAATTCGTATTTTTCTCACTACATGTGGGTATAAGACTGATAAATTTCAGGATTTGATCATTCGGGATTAGGTTCCACAACATGTTGGACGTTTTATGAAGAATGATTTTTCTCCTGAAATGAGAAATAAAAAAGATTTCCATACCTACTTAAATGGACATACACTGTATAGGTATTGCCTATATTGACTGCATATTACAAATTACACACAGAATAAGTTAAAAAATATCTTAAGTACCTAGCTTTATACATTCACCTAAAATTCAAGTAGATATTTTTTACATATTCTTCACTACATACTACAGGTATGTCCATTGTCTAAGAGTATAGTATATCTCTGTAGAACAGAAAAGTTACGAAAGTCACACATATCAGAAACTTGAATACACCTTATTCATTTTTCTCGAGATTAAATTGAATATATTATTATCGTTAACATTCATTTTAGTGGAATGCAACCACCCCATTTAATTTCATACTCATTTGGATTCATGCAGGTCTGAACAGGAATGAAACGAACGAAATAATGCAGGTGGCCCTCCTCCTACTCATATCACATACAATGCGTGGCAAGATGTTCGTAGGTAGGTACAAAGAACCGCGTTAAAAAATCAACCTCATTTCAGTATTCCCATTAGGCGATAGTGGTTGATAGTGTTTCGGCTGATCGATTAGATTTTTACGGTAGGTGTCTAAAAGTTCTTTATATTTTACTTGCATATGAATATGAAACGCTCACTTAGAAAAGCAGTAAAACATCATTTCTCAATATAAATAATCAGTTTTTAGGGGACATATTGAATAATAACGTAATAGTTTTATAATTTTCTATGAATCATTTTTTGAATTCATACTGAATGACTGATAAAGAAGTTCTTTTATTTTCAACTTGTATTTGGAGTTGTAGGTAATTCCATTGATATATAGACAGTGATAATTGTAAAATATGTATACAAATATGCTTCTGTTTTTCTTGATTTCAGTATCTAGGGTACCAAAGCCTTGCTCGGAATTTACTTGTTCATGCAAAATGGATTTTGGAAAGTAGAAACCGTATCTTTCCGTATGGGACATAATATATGGGTATAGAAATATCTTTTCTGAGAATTTGTGGGGTTCATATATTGAAAAATATGCTGAAAACGTACGAAATGTATCACACAGGTCATGGTGATTCACAATTCAATAGACGACACGTATATGATAAATTAACGGCTATACTGAGTACCCGTAAGAAACAGCACAACTTTTTTATTCGTAACTTTTGTTAGAGAATTTATCAGTGCGTAAAAAGAATATATTCCTTTTATTATTAGCAATGCTTGTTTGACAGGAAATAGCATAGACGAGAAACCTATTTACTAGGCCTGTTTGAATTGATACCGATATTTGATGAAAATCGGTATTAACTCTTATAATAAAGATAAGCTCAACTAATTTTCATGAAATATACCTACTTATATCAAAAAATCACTAAAACCCTATTCAATACTTCTGCTTTTCATTCATTGTGATTGTATGGTTTCAGGTAAACAATTTAACCTATAAAGCGTAATTTGAATTCAAAAGACTCATGAAGTCTATGGATTGTGAGCAGAATCTCAATCGAAGTTACACTTCGTCAAACAGCTGAAACTGTGAAAATATGCACGACCATGATGCGCATATGTCGTGATATATCCTGTGATAAGGGACATAGCACCAAACGTTCGCGAAAGAAGTGGGAATTTCATAATTTCAGCAATGTTTGTCGATCTGTAAATGATCCGTCCCAGTATATTCCATGAAATACTATTCTCTTAGTCTACGGATGGTGTGTGTTATAGATATACCTATTTGCTTTTGAATTGAAAACAAGGAAGCAGTTATTAAGATTTTTCAACAAGTATCAACAACTATTAACAAGAACATTCAATTTAAAATTGAATTGTAGGTAGTCGAATAAGTCTTGATTGGGGTAGGTAAAACACGTTATACATAAAAATAATTTAAGAGTGTACAAGGCGCTTGGAACTGTCGAGGAGATTAAATGGGTCGTGGAGGTATCAAAATAGCAATAAATAATCATCTAAATGAATCAGGAATAGAAGAGGACGTGTTTCACCGGAGGGCACCGTAAAACGGTGATGATTTTGAGTAGTTTTTGATCGATAAAGCTATAATCTCTGGCTCATTCATTCGTTTGGCAAAATCACAGAATATTTTGAGCATCAAAAATGATTTCCACGTTGTTGAAGTTTCAAACGGTGCTTGTTATAAGGCACCTAACTTGTTGAAATCACAAGTTTTCATTTGGGATTCCGAGGTCTCTTTGATTTGTAAACTGAACTATCAAAGAACATCAACAGGATTTCCTTAAATATCACACAAGTTTCTCGAATACTTCTGAGGGTTGCTTTTGGGTGCAGAACAAATTTTGAACAATTTTTTTTTTCAACAAATATTTGCCCTGTCAACATCTCTTTAATGAATATTAAGCCGAAAAATCCAATCGACGACTCTTCCTGTCCAAATATTGACTTTTACTATGACGTTTCAACTTGATCCAGACAGATATATATTTTTAATCAGATCATTTGCCGTAACAGTTTTGAATGCTTCTTTCCAGTTCTTGGGTGATTTCTAACAACTCATCTCTTCAAATTTCTTTATGATTTCATACTAAAAGCAATTTTAGAAAAAGATTTTGTAGGCGGATAATAATTATTCAAATACATGCGCACATCTCGTAGGTGTTCTGCAATGTAAGATTTCCGTCTCTTAAAAACTTTAAACCATTTTGAAAATCACTTTTGATATGATAAATCGGTCAAAGCGAATCTGACTGCAGGTTGTTATTGTATTTTTATAAAACTTTGGACAGAGAAATGCAATTGATGACAAATCGAAAACATTGTAGACAAATCGTAACATTATCAAACTTCCAATTAAAGGTTATTAA
Source organism: Chrysolina oricalcia (assembly GCA_944452925.2). Lineage (NCBI taxonomy): Eukaryota > Metazoa > Arthropoda > Insecta > Coleoptera > Chrysomelidae > Chrysolina > Chrysolina oricalcia. The sequence continues at coordinate 16,831,152 of OX101826.2, forward strand.
TGCAAAAGTTGATTGTAACATAACAAATATTTCATCTCTTTCTCAAACGAAAATTCACTATTTTTTTTCTCGTTTTTCACCTATAATTACACGAAAGCTCAATGGTAACTGCACATGATGGTAATGATTCAATTACCTAGCAAATTAGTTAGGTCTGCGTCCCAGAGAAATATGAGTGATTTTTTATTGGTAGCTGTGAAATAATGAACGACTCGAGCCTAATCCGGTAAGACAATTCATTGAAAAGATATTCAATTGAAAATTATTCATCCAATTTGAAGAGTGCCAGGGCTGGTAACGACACGGAACTATTTTCACAGAGAAAGTGGCAAATTCACTGTGCTGGACATTAAAAAAAAAACTGCACAGCCAGTACACCTGATTTGGAAGACTTCGGCGGGACAGTGGTGCACCATTTAACTAAAATTAGATTGTACTGAAATCGCAAGTTTTTAATTGAGATTCATAGATCTCTTTGATTTGCAACATCACTATCAAAGCTGGATAGAGAAGGGAGTATCTCAATAGTTCGGGATATTAATAAAAATAATGATATGGTCTTTATTTTTGATAACATAAAATATTTACAGGAATCAGTTATACATTTTAATCGACCAGAAGGAGGCGAGATTTAGCCTAAGGCTACTCTTACACCTAACCTCCTAGTGGCAAGCTATTAAATTAATGAAATGGCACAGCCAAACGACATCATGACAGGATAATATTATAAACAGATGTTCAACAAAAATAAGCCGGAAAATCCTGTGATCTGCTATTCGTGTCAATCTGTTCAAAACAGATATTTTTTTTGAAATTCTATCATTTGCTGCATCAGTTTCAAATGAAGATGAGGAATTTCCTACAACTTTAACAACAAGTTCATGTTAACAACTTCCGGAAATGCAGGATATCCAGTCCTCGGTGGATCTCTAGCATATCCCATCTTCTTTAAATTTCACTACCAAACGTTTTCAAGAAGAGGTTATGTTGGTGGATAATTATTATTAAAATAAATTCGCACTTCTTCGTAGGTATTTTGCCACCTGTTATAACAATTCATATTCTTTCTGCCTCCGAAACTTGTCGAACAGATATTGAAATACACTTTTATTGTGATTAGTCGAACTGAACTGGTATCTGACTGCCAGTAATTGTAGTATTTTGATGAAACACCGAATAGAGCAAAGCAATCGCTGGCTAATCGATAACATTATCAAACTTCCAATTGTTATTATTATCTTTTTAGAAAACACAAAAGATACCATTTTTTTCATTAGTTACTGACAAAATTGAATCTTTTTTCTCAAGCAGTCTTTCACTAACTAATCGGGGAAAAAAGATTGATGTATCTATCTACATTTGTATTGATTTTCTTGAATTATTTGTTTTTTTTAATAAGGAAGGTTGAAACCTCAAAATGCCATGTCAAGTAACGAATTTCCTCCATTGAATCAAACTTCGTATCAATATTTCACTCCTGTTTTCATCTATTTCGCCAAATAACGTTAATGATTTGTCTTTTGTCAGTTCTGAAAACAATCAGAATCACAATAATTTTTTCTCACTTGTACTCACATTCCAAGTGTTTTATTTGGGATGAGATCTTTTCAATTGGAGAACAGCACTGTCAACGCTGAATGGAACTGGTCGTCTCTTAATAGCTCTAGATATGTCTAACGTGATAATGGCTCAATAATAAAAATGAGCCTGAAAATCATACCATAGACTTTTTCTGTCCAAACGTCGACTTTTCCCAAGACGTTTCGAATTGTTCAAAACGATCTTCTTCAAATGTTATTATTTTCCATTGCTTTAAATGGAAAGCGGGAGTTTTCCTACATGTCTAACAAGATCATCTCAACAGCTTCCGAAATTGCAGGTCTCGGGTGATGTCTGCTGGCGGAAATTATTACTAGAATGAATACATTTTTCTTCGTAGGTGTTCTGTCACATAAGATAACAATTTATTTTCTTTTTGTTTTAAAAAATCATCAAACCCTTCTGAAGCTCACTTCTCCTTCGATAAATTCAACTAAACTGGTATTTGACTGAAAATAATTGTTAGATTTTGAAGAGACACTAAATATATTGATGACAAATCGATAACATTCATCCACAAATCGATAGCATTATCAAAGATCCGATTAATTGCTGTTGAAATTGAACCTTTCTCTGAAGACAGCAGTTTTGTAAACTCAGTAACTTATCGGATCAAATTGATAAACGTAACCTTCTACACTTGTATAAATATTCTTGATTCAACGTTTTTTCATTTTCGGACTGTTACCAGAAACACATGAAACACTACCCTGTGGTTACTATTCCGTATCAACCGAAAATGAACAAGGATATATGGACTGGGATGATCTGGATGAAAATGATGTAGTGTACCAAGGTTTTGAAACTATATATTGGCACTGTATAATAATAATGATACTCCTTCATAAACTCTGCAAAGTTCTAGCCTGTATGGGTACGGCACCTGCAGCATAGTAACATATCATTTTGGCAACTTAGGAACGTTAAAGAGTATTCGAGAGATAATAATAATAATAACGAACGTCTTCATTGCTTCCATATACAAATAGAAAAGAGTACACATGATGTGAAATTGACAAAAAGCAAAAGGTGAAGTTCGGATTCAGTTTATAGATGATCTTGAAAAGAAAGAGAGATCGCACAGTCGTTTCTAACAGTAGTTAATCTTTCAATTGAAAATATGAGGTTATGCGTAATCAGTTCATTAGTGAATGAGAAGGCGAGGTCAAAACCGAGATTGACAATTAAACAGTGAAACATTAACATCGGTTAGAAATTAAAAAATCGTACACTCGTTCACGAATTCTGGTATAAAGATCCTTATGAAACCACGAAACGTGAAAGTTATGGACAATTCGACACAATATGGAATTAAAATGGTGTAGTTAAAAATACTGTTTTCGCCAAAAACGCAAAATTTGCTTCTTGAATGGCCTTTTGGATGTTTTTATATGAATCTTGTTCTAATGTTAAAGTGATACATTGAATACAAAATTTATATTTCCGTCACTCAAACAATATTGTAGCAGTACTTTCAAAATGAGTTTTTGAGATGACAAGGATAATATGGTTGGTTCTCAAATCATCATTTAGAACTCATCATGAGAATATCTAATGATTTTTTTTTTCTCAAGTGTATAATGTATTTTTAGTAGCCCCAATGTAGTATTTTCCCATCAATTCTACATATCTTGAGTGGTTTGGAGCTATGTTCATTATCAGTCTGACCACTAATAGTTGAGTGAAAATACGCCTCAACAGACAGATAGCTGAACGAACTCATTCAACATTTATGGCTGGAGAAATGACCAACCGATGTACCTAGAGATTTGGCTTTCTTGAATGCTAGATGGCTATCCAGCTTGCTGTGTGATTATTGCACTGACTTCAACAAGCATGGAATTCCATTTCTTATGAAAATAATAACCTCCTTTGGTTGATTGAATGCAAAAAAAACAGAAGTGATGGATTTTGAAGTGATTTACCTGCAATCCGCTTGGTTTTGAGATATCTCGAGAATGAGAATTCTCAATTATGTTTTTACGAATGGATATATGGACGACTGATGATGATGATATGAAGTATAATTATACTGTTGATCTATCATTGTCGCCTAGCTCAATCACTCATACTGATATCTTATCGGAAATATCGCCAAATCATAGGATTCATGTTTGTATGGATGAAAAAACGTAATAGTAAGTGAATTTTTTTCAAATATTTTTGTTATTAATATATTATAGTAACAGAGCTATCATCCAAAATTTTGGAATCATATCGTTTACATATATTAGTGGTATAGCTCTAATCTAAAATTTTCGAATCATATTGTTTACATATATTAAAGAAATATACATTTCTTCTCAATCAATCTGAGTTTGATGAAGGTTAGGGCACTCTTCTGATGATCGCCAATAAATGAGAATATTTTCAGTATGGTTATTCAGCTAAAGGAACTGGTATTCTCTAGTGATGAAATTGTGATTCTATTCCGACATGTAGTTCTCGGTATGGGTTTTTCGATGCTGTCATGATACTGAAGATGACAAAACTTAAAACGACATTATTCTTTTTTTGTTTTATACTGATTTGAAGCAATTACTTTCGATATGGGTGGTTTTCTCCTGCCCAAACACTCACATACATGTACATTCACACATGCGCACGTACCCATACACCAACAAAAAAAAGAACTCTGCTGTATTTCGTGTATAACTGTGTCAATTCAGTCATGAAGATGTCATAAGATCCATGACTTTTCGTATTTTTCATACTATATGCGCTGTTATTAATGACAAATTGGTACCACTTTGAAGAATGTTCAGATAAATACAATTTTCTATAGTATAGCTGACCAAATACTGTTCAACCTCGAATAAAGAAGAATCGATACTGTTTGTTATATCTATCACAATTATCACGCATATTACTCCATAACATAGTTCACGGTAACTGCGCTTCAATTTCATCTATTGGTTTTTACTCAGCGAGGGCTAATTTAATCAGCTGAAGCATGAACAGAAGATTTGACTCAATCCCCTACAAGTAATCTTAGTGCTCATATCTGCACGCCTTCCATCAGCCTAGATAACACCAAATCAATACCGACTATATTTTCACCCACTATCTCAAATCATTAAACCTATTTCACCCTCTCTAAAAGGAATGTAAAATGTCAGTTACAAACTCTTTTTTCCGCCCGCTTTGCCTGCGTTTATCTCATCAAATCACGTTACTTTCTTAAATTATTCGACAACTGTCCGAGCTACTTCATGCTCTTATTGTCATTCAATATTAATTATTAGGCATTACCGCAGTCCTACCTCTACACAAATTCTGGAACCAACTATATCCTTCTGTTTCAAGTACCGATGAACGCGATGAAGAGAATCCATACAATTCCACCCATCGACTGATAATCACATTAGATAACTACGATCAATCCCAGTATGGAAACAATTCGAACCTTTTACAAAACTAGACATCAAAGTGTGCCCGTAAAGAGTACGATCAATCCGATGCAACTCTCTCAATTATGCTTAATAATATTGGTTATAACGAAAGGTATACCTGCAAGTGAACTCAGCCTCTTTCATTATCCAATATCATATCAAATGAATAATACTCAATATTCCAAACCCCGCCACCTTTCAACGCCCCATATAACATCAATCAGATACCCACTAATATATCAAAACCACTTGTATCTCTACATACCGTCGTGCATAACACCGGTTTGCTCTCATCATATCCTTCTCTGAATGTATATTTGAATGAGAGAGTTGGCGATCCCCAGGGATATAGCCGAAGTGATTTTGGTCAAGAAATTGTGAAACTAGACCTTAAAATTCTGAAATTCTGTACCTAGATCTAGGGAAAAATCACAACATTTTTACGTATATTTATAGGTGTATTTCTTGAAATATGCGCTGTTTTTCCCTAGAATCTAGGTAAAAAGGACTTAAAAAATTCGAAAGTGGTCCTAAAGCCTTGCAGAACATTTACTAGCGTCTCCAAAATTGTTTTTGTCTTAGTGAAAATAAAGTATTATTATATTATTACCTATGGCGTGTGAATTACAGAAAGCGGTACGACAAACGTCTTCTCTTTTCGTTCCAACTTTGATATAATAGTAGTATGGATATTGTTTTCTACGACTTGAGTTACTTACTGGAGTTTATACAGAAATTATTGAAAGAGCATTTGTTGCAGCAGTATTTTGTGACTTTTCCAAAGACATTTGGCTGCGTTGACCACAGAATACTCCTGCAAAAACTGGAAGTAAGTATATGGCTTCAGGGGTATTACTTTGTAGCCCGTTGTAAGTGGTTCGAAATTGTAGTAAATTAACCTATCATTTTGTCACATTATAAAATTTTAAATGATATAAAAGCTTGTCGCGAGAGTAAATCTTGAGGTAGTTTGGAATTTTATTTAAAATAAGATATATATATATATATATATATATATATATATATATATATATATATATATATATATATATATATATATATATATATATATATATATATATATATATATATATATATATATATATATATATATAGATACTTCTCGAATTGAGCTTTTATATCATTTGAAATGTTATAATGTGACAGAATGATGGATTCAATTTACTTTAAAATTCATTTTGTATTTTTATTGCATTTAAATAAAAGCTTTTCTCCCGAAAGTTTTCTTAAGTTTATTCACTCCAGTTGAAAGCTACCTTTCGCCTGAACAATTTGCGTAAAAAAGTTCTCAAAGCCACATCAATTTTTGGAAAAGTTGATGTGATTTTTTTAAACTTATGAATCTAAGTGATTGCTCAGTAAACAAACACGACTGGCTGAAACCTCCGATTTCGTTTCCAGCGCTGCCAACTTTTGGGACCCTGAAATCTATGACGCCTGAGGCTTTAGCCTAATCAGGCTCATGACTAAAACGCCCCTGATCAAGATCCAAGAATTTCCTGAGTTGTCTGAAGGCAAACATACTCTTGGAAATTTGTTATGGCAGTAATTTACCACTTCTACTATTATCAACAATTTTGTTACTGGAAAATTCAATTTCTTGTGTTTCGTCTTCATTATGATTCAATTAATTGGCTGTGAACCATCTAGAAGCACGGTCAGAAGCATCAGTCTTTTTCTATGTTAAGTTGGTTACTGTTTTGTTGGATATTAAGATGGTCGTATCATCAGCAAAGAGTACACGTTTGTATGGTAACAAGCATTGGCTGAAATCATTAATGTAAGTCAAGAATTAAATTCATCATTCATGATTACCGAATTAGATCAGTCACCCAAATATGATTTAAATAGTTCAAGTATTTCACTCAAATCGTCATCAAATTGTCAAAACAAACCATTACTCACAACCACATTGTATTTGCTGTGTTGTACCTCAAGGTTCGATACTCGGTCCTGTGCCTTCTCTATTATTCATCAATGACATGACCAATTTGAATCATCAGATGGTTTCACTTTATTTGCAGATGATACTACCATTCATTCAGTGGTGGTGCCGGTGCTGGTAGAGCGTTCGCCTTTGAAGCGAAGGGTCTAAGGTTCAAATCCCCGCATGGTCATCGGTCTCGTGCATGGCATCACACTTTAGGAAGGAAGGGCTGCGTCTTTCCTAGCCCACACAGGTCTCTTGAAGACTTCTGAGAGTTGCGCGTAGGGATGCAATCGGTTGACGGAAATAACAACTTTAACAATAATAACAATGTCATGATAAGAATAATGCTATCCCATTTCAAACCATTCCTAGCAAATCTTATCAAAAAGCTGGCTTCGGGATGCTACGCAATGCGAATTATTTTCAACAATTTGGGATATACTGCTACCAAATCAGCATATCATACCCTTATAGAATATCATCTAAACTATGGCATTGCTTTCTGGGGAGTCTGTAGCAGAACATTCTACAGAAAAAAGCCGTTAGATATTTGTAGAACAAAATTTGTGCAATTTTGTCGGACTTCGTTGCATGTCTCTCACTTCACTTTTCATTGACGAATCAGTCATTTCAATTCAAAGAAATAGAAAAAACTCAAATATAATTCACTCTTGAATTCTTGCATAACATCAGGTTGTTTCCCAGGCTGTACAAATCAGCAAAAGTACAACCATCATTCAAGAAAGGAGAAAAATCCCTGGTTGATGATTACCGCCCCATTTCCATTATTCCGGTTCTGTGCAAAATACTTGAAAAAATCTCGAAAAATATATTAACACCTTGACTGCCAGAAATTCAAACTGACTTAGCCATGGTGCCACAACAAATAGGTACCATGTAACAATGATGTGTGATATAAGCCTACCATTCAGTTATCGGTTCACATAGAGATTTTAAATTTGACATAGAGTTGTATAATTGAAATAAACGCGATTTTAATGAAATGTTACTGAGAAAATCCTACAGGACAAAATTGTTCCTAACTTTTTTATGACTAATTGCAGCTTGTCTATTTTCATCAAGTATCAACACTCTGCCACCTCTCCAAAGCTTTCGACTGCGTCTCACATTCTCTACTTCCCGGAAAAATGAAATACTTGAAATAGTTAAATCATATTCAAGTAACAGATCTTAATCGGTAATCATAAATGATGAATTTTATCCCAACAAGATTGACTAACATGGAGTTTCTCAGGGATCGGTTTTTGGCCAATTTTATTCTTAAACAGTAACCAACTTGACAGAGAAAAAGACTGATGCTTCTGACCATGCTTCTAGATGGTTCACAGTTGATCAATTGAATCTTAATGAAGACAAAACACAAGAAATTGAATTTTCCAGTAACAAAATTGTTGATAATAGTCGAAGTGTTAAATTACTGTCAAAACAAATATCCGAGAGATGTTTGCCTTCAGACAACTCAGGAAATTCTTGGATCATGATTAGGGGCATTTTATCCATACGGCTGATTAGGCTAAAGCCTCAAGCGCCGCAGATTTTAGGGGCGCCAGCAGATCCTAGGAAAATGCCATAACTTGACAGCGCTGGAAACGAAATCGAAGGATTCAACCAGTCGTTTTTGTTTACTGAGCAATCACTCAGTTTCATAAGAGAGATAAAATCACATCAACTTTTCCAAATATTAATGTGCCTTCGAGAACTTCTCTATCCAAACTATTCTGGTGAAAGGTAGCTTTCAACTGAAGTAAATGAACTTAGTAAAACTTTTGGGAGAAAGCATATCGCGAAAAGTATGTATACATTTCTTATAGTTGATTAAATTTAAATTACCTTAAGATTCACTCTCGCGACAAGCTTTTATATAATTTTGAATTTTATAACGTAACAAAATGATGGTTGATTTACTACAATCTAGTTATTCAATGCGACCTTCCAGTGACTTGACCCTACTCAACGCCACATATGCTTGGCCAGCAGCGATGAGCAGTACTACCCTGCATTTTGTGTACTGTGCAAGCCCCGCATAACATAATTGGCAATAAACAATAATTTCTTTCGTCCTAATTTTCATAGTTTGAAACAATCAGGAAATTTTCCAATTTTCTACGCATTCTCAATCTAGGCAGGAAGGTCAAATTCTTCAAAACTGTACTATTCGATGGTTAGATATTTTTCATTATTTTTCCGATTTTGCCTTCGCAAGTTTTTGCAAGAGGGAGCAAGCCCACCAGCAGAGATAATTTTTATCCATTTATTATTTTGTATATCATTTTAGTTATTTTCAATGTATGAAACCTTTACTATTTTTTTTCGAATTTTCACGCGTTCTCTGTCTAGCTTTCAAGGGGCAAGGAGAAAAAGGAGTAATTTTTTTGAAACCGTATTATTTAATGGTCAGACGATTTTCACTATTTTCACGGATTTTTTCGATTCCTATTTAGGTAGAAGAAACCCCTGATCGATTTTCTTCCACCATTGTTTTCCATGTCAGAAACTGTTGAAACATTTTTCGAATTCCTTTGCGTCTAGCTCTTGAGGATAACTGAAAGGTGAAATTTTTTTAAACCATTGAATTCTACGGTCAGATATTTTTCACTATTTTTACGGATTTTTCCCATTTTAATTTCGCGAGATTCCCAACTTATTTCGAAAAAAGGGGGACGAGACCCCCTACCCAATTGATTATCCGCTGGAAGTTTTGACGTCCAAATCCGACAAGAAAACTTCCGAAACTCTACGCGCTCTCTTTAGCTTTCTGGTGGCAGGGGCGGGGGACAACTTCTTCGATATTGATGTATTGTCATCGAAACGCACACACAGAGCAAGCTTTCAACTTTTAATTAACCAGGATGATAAATTATTTGAGTACTTCAAGATTCCAGAAATAGCTATTTCTGTCTATCCTCAATTGAGTCAGAGATATCAGATGAAATCGAGTTTTCACATATAATTGTGAAGTTTGTTCTGAGTGAGTCAAGACAAATGTCTGTTTAAATTCAATGATAATAAATAACTATCGAGTGCTACTAACCAAAGAAGTTGTTTGATTTCCTTCGTTATTTATTTTTCTGTTCTGCATGAACCTGTTTGTACCTATATTGTTTCGTTTCAGATTATGTTGAATGTTGATGGTATAATGGTGGAGTTTGAAGCTAGTAAATGGAGAAAAAAAAAATTTGTTCAATCAATCAATTAGCCAAAATGCTACTAATCAAAGTATTTGTTAATTTATTTTGTTATTTTTGTTGTTTTCGCCAACTCAAGGATAGGTATGTGTTTATGTGAATTTTTTATTGTTTTTTTTTGAGGTCATCTTAAATATTTTTGAAATGCATTCTGTATTATATTACATATGAATATATTTTTTCTGTGTTTCTATTTATAAGTATAATTAGGATATTGCATTTGCTTGTATTAACCCAGTAACCTTTCATGCCTTTTTACTTATATCGGAATCTTTCGAATTCAAACTGACAGATTTTCGAATAAGGATTGAACACGAATATTTTGTGAGACATAAATTTCACTGGCCACAGGCGCTGACTAATTTGTAGCCTTCAACCCTTAAAACGCCCGTGATATTGATGCAATGAAGAGTGTATATTTTGCATTGTTCCATTCTCATATGAATTACAGATTTTTTTTATGTGAAAATTCACTTCATTCTGAGAGAAAATTCTTACTGCAAAAATGGTCATTAGAATAATATTGAATGTTGACTACAGGAAACATTGTAAACCTTCATTTATGAAAATCGGCGGTTACCGTTACTTTCCTTGTTTATTTATAATAAATACCCTTTCAGAAATATATGAAAATAAATCTGACTTCACTAGACATTTGAATGTACTCGATAATAAAACACGTAATTCGCATATTCTCGTACCACTTCGGTACAGACTAACAAATTCTCAGAAAAATTAATTGAACTTCAATTTGTATAATCATTTACCAGACGATTACACGTTGGTCAGCTTCTATTCATTCAAAATCAAAATTAAATTATCATTTCTAGAGCGCTGTTTCTATAGTACTGAGGAATATCTGAATTCGACTTTTTCCTGATGTTATACATTTTTTCGATAACTATTTATATTTACGTATTTCACATATACACATATATCACCTATTTTACATGTTTGTGTATTTATACAATTTTGTTAGTATTCTACATATTCCTGTTGAATTTGTTTTTACAGATTTCTGCTGTATTTGTTTAATATACCATATTTTTCATTGATATTTTATTTACTTACTGACCTACAACAATCACACAGTGAGCACGTAATGGTTGGAACAAATTGGTAAAAGCTATAAATGGCCATTGAGGAAGAAAGATCAGACAGGTCAATTTTATTTTTCAGTTGCGCATTTTTTGGTTAACCCAGTTTTTTGATGACATCATCGCCGTTCGAGTTATGACGTCATTACTTATTTTTCAAATGGCATTACCCCATTCTGATATTACTTTAAAAAAGGACGCATTTTTCTGTTCATGGATGTCATAAAAAAATGTAGTTGGTTCAGATTAGAAGATCTAGCTGGCCACTCTAAAAATCCTCGTCTGCGATCGAAATCCGGATTGTGACGGATTTTTTCTAAAGTACATCAGTATCGATAGGCAACCTCATACGTTGTTGCCTAGATGCCAATCCCGACGTCTGGTGTTTGCTCGAAGAGAACAACCGACCACCCGGGGTGAGATAGTAGGTTTTCCTGCAGCTGGAAAGTGAAAACGCCACCAAAAATTAGAAAGTCGCACCGGAACGCCACAGCAAGTGATAATAATAGCCGTCCTCTAACCGCAGACGAGTATTTTCAAAGTGGCCAGCTAGATCTCCTGATCTAACCCCACTATATTTCATTCCGTGGAGATACCTTGAGCCAAATGTTTATGTTACCAGACTCAGTACTACATAATAATGAATGAAATATCATTTATTCCTCAAAAATATGAAATCCATACACAAATAAACGCGTTCTTTTTGAAAGTATTATCAAAATAGGGTAACGCCTAAGAAAATTGATGGCGTCATAACTCGAAGAGCGATGACATCATCATAAATCTGAGAAGACCAAAAAAATGCGCACTGATTGATAAAATCGATGTGTCTGAGTTTAATTTCCCTAATAGGTACAATGTGACGTTGTCAAATAAAATGTATCTATGTATCTATGAACCAAATTCTGCATTTCTTTCATGTCTGAATTGAATTACTCGTCTCAGATAGGCATTGTCAATTGATTCACTCCATAAACTCACCAGTGCCGTCGCCCCAAAACAGATATGCACAGCCGATTATTGGAAATGAGAGTGGTCCTTCAACTTTCCAGGAATGAATGTACAAATATCTCCTTTTCCACAAGTACTTGATATACAATATCACCAAAACAAGAGCGAGAGTCAATATGAGATGATTTCTCAGATCATTAACGATGAAAACTTCCATTATATTATTGAACCTGGAAAAAAAACTCAGTTATACAGTGTCTGCCAAAATCATGGAACCATATGAAAAACTTTTTTATTATAGTTTCTCAGAAAATTTCATTCAACATAAAACTGGTACATTCAATTAGGCTTAGGCTGAAAAATCAAAGTGTACGCCATCTACCAATTACTCCAGCTACTACTGTGAGAGTAAGCAATGAACAATAGTCCATTGTTTGCAGTGTAGACTGTAGAATTACTCATTTCAATATCCTAGTTTTCAGTGTTCTTATGATAGGAAGAGTTTAAGAAATGAGTGGGGGAATGACTGAAGAAAGGGAGAGAATACGTCATTGGAGGGATATTAAGTTGGCTGTACTGAAATTGGTAACTTTGATTACATTTGCGTCAATTAGCGAATAACTGAAGTAACTGAAGCCAGTTGCTCATATCATGAATGATAATAAAATGATAGGACTAATTCTTGTATTTTGTGTTCCTACTTTCCTAGTTAGTAATAACTTGTTTAATATTGTAACAATACTTCTGCATCATACCATGAGGATATATGGGTAGTGTGGAAGAATTGGTCATCAGACATATGACTTACCTTTTTGTTTGCCTATGTATTTTTATATAACTATAATATATATATTATGTAGGATTGTCACGCTGGTAGCTACAGCTGCCTCCGTGGCGACGTTAGTTTTTGCCTTGTAAGCACAAGGTCTTCTAACCGAAGCCACAAATGTGTGGTTGGCTTCCTGTTGTTGACTTCCTTTGTTTCTATTTTTACATCCAAGTGTTGTACATCTTCGCACTTGATTTTACCATACTGATGAGAGCTTAAGCTCGAAACACGTGTCTACGGTTGCAGAACATTTTGAGGGTTATACCCAATAATTTTTCTACTTATATTTTCATATATTGCCCCTCGCTAAATCCATCCTTATTTATATATATATATATATATATATATATTAGTGTACGTGTTCATGTAGCAAGTAGAATTAATTTATTTTCACTGGCAGACAATAAATGATTATTATTATTATTATTATTATTATATTGAAATTCCATGAATTTTCCAAAAATAATACAGTAAAGCAGGAACGGATAAATTTCTGTAGTGATTCCAAAGAGTATCTAATGAGATTTTCAGAACATTTTAATATAAGTCACTTCAATAATTTGTCCTACAGATGCAAAGACGAAGTCTTAGGAAAAACGGTAAGATCATACTGTTCTAATGAGAAACAGAACTCAATTCGGTTTTGAATGGAAATTGTTGAAAGCCAATATTGTTGCTATGATATTACGATATGATTTTGGTGTTCCTTTCTTGTTATTCCTACAAGACGTGTTAGCAAAAATCTAGTGCAGGTCTGTCCACTCACCACTAGGATATCGCATCAACCTGTCATCGAATCTTTTCCTATGACATTTCAAGAATGCAGTTTTATTGGAGAAATATACTTGCCAGAATCTGTACTGTAATGACGATTCCTTTGAAGCAGGACCCCACCGCCATTGAAAAATAACTTGTGCACACGTATGATTCATCATCGCCCTGCAATGGGCCAAGACCATTTGAAACAATATTCGATAAACGACGGGTATTTATTGCGTCGCAAAATTTCTACGGTCGGAGTATGGCTATGAAGGGTCTTCCGCCCAGAGATAGAGTTGACGTATCCCAGCAGAGAGTTACAGATAGACATAAATAAAGAGTTGGCTTAGCAGTAGGAACAGAAATTAATGAATTACCTGTATACGAATTCGAGTTGTATTTGTTAAATGTTCATAAATAAATTACGAAAAATAGTTTGAGCTTTAAATATATTACAGTGGTGTCAGAAATAGGATTTGTGAAATGAAAAATAGAGCTTAGTTGACAATCTCATTGTTGCAAAAAAACAGTTAGACCTTTTTCGCGCAAAATAGACTATTGGCCCGTAGAAGTTCTCAGGAAATGGACAGTTTTCACTTACTACGGCAAAATAAACCGATAAAGTGGTTGTATGAAATAAACTAATATCTCGTGCAAAGTCATTAAAATACAAGATGAGAGTTCACCTGGTCAATTTGAAAGTTGCGGAACTGAAGCAAGAGCTAGAGGAAAGGAAATTGGAAACAACTGGTAAGAAGGCTGCTCTGCAGGAGAGACTTCTGCAAAGGGATTGACCGAAAAGTGTTAAAATCCTGAATCCTTTTCATTCGAAGTTTCTCGAATCGACTTGAATTCGATAATGAATAAACTTGACCAAAATTCCAAAAACTTAGAAGATGAATTCCAAGAAAATGCGAAGAGCCTAGAAGATAAGCTTCTAGAAAATTCCGAAAACTTGGGAGACGAATTGCCAGGAAATGCGAAGATCCTAGAAAATGAGCGTCTATAAAATTCAGTGAGTTTCGAAAGAAGAACTTCAACAAAATTCAAAGAGTTTAGAAGAAGAACTTCAAGAAAATTCGAATAATCTGGAAGAAAAACTCCGAGATAACATAAAAGATTTCGAGGAAGACTTACACGAGAAACTGTTGAAAAATACAGAATGCCTGAAAAAAAAACATTGTGGTGTGACGAGTCTCGAGGAAAGAATAGGAACAGTTGAGACAGAGATAGACAAAATTAGGGAGCAAATGAACCCGGAAGTAAATAAAATCAAAGATGGAATCGATATTGGGATGGAAATGATTAAACTTGAAATCAAGGTAGAAAACGACGAAATAAAAGAAACAATCAGTAAGTTGAAGACCAAATTGATTCTGCGTACACCATGAGAACGATTGACAAAAATGCAATGCTGGATCTGATTTTGGACTTGGATTAACTCCAAAAGGGTATGCAAGATGTCAGAGTCGGTTCTGAAAAAAGGAAGCTTCCATTGAAGCCGCCTCAGTATGATAGAAAAACGATATGGGGAAATTACCACTCACAGCTCGCTCAAAAACCGCAGCCAGAAATGAGGCGAATTTTTGCAGGAATTTGGAGCAGACATTGCACGCTAGGTTCTCTTTGTATACCTAGCCACTCCGGAAAAGGCATTCTTAGATAGAATTCATGACCAGGAAACCTGAAAATCATTGGCACTAGCTCGTCCTACACACCTCGTAGATGCACTGGAATGCGCTCTGGTGTTCAAGGCGGCGAAACAATCTTGCAAAAGCCAGAGCAAAGTTCGATTCATTGAGGAAGACCAACAGGAGACAGCTGACCTGGAGGCCACTATAAGTAAAGTGATGAAAGATGTGCTGCCTGGAAGAAGACTGATGAGATGCTGGAATTGTAGGGAAATTGAGCACGTTCGTAGCCAATGCCCAACATTCAAAGTTCAAGACCAACGAAGGTCGTTGAGAAGGCTCAATTTTCGGCCTGTCTCCAGCAAGCATATGAAATTGATGCATATGCTATACTAAACGACAAAACACAGGTGCAATTGTTAGCGGTCTCATCAACAACAAGCCTTGCACCATGCTGCTAGATACAAGTACGACTGGGACTATTCTTGTAACTCAATTTGCCAAAACACAAGCAATAATTGAACAGTCGACTTGAAAGTTAAACACAGCAACAGAGGAACCGGCTACTGTGTATGGTAAACTGCTGATTGAGCTGATTCTGGCAAGCACTAAACTGAAACATCAAACGTTGGCAGCTGATATCGAAAACAATGTAATCATTGGAATGAACATCATGAATACGAAAGGGTTCGAGCTGAAGTTCAAAGATGGCTTCCTGCGTGTGAACAAAGAAGAGCTGGTGCTTCGTGGAAAAAGTGAGGAAATGATTCGTGTCCTGTTGGCTGAGAGGACTGAAACCATTCTGGAGGATCGCATGGATGACGCAGCAAGCCGTGTGAGCATGGTGATCTTCAAACCTGAGCTTCATGATGAGGAAATTGGACGAATGATCGCACTAGGAAATACCTTGCTGCGTGTTGATGAATTTGTGCCAGTTAAGGTAACGAAAGTCAATTATCACCCAGTGACGTTGAAGAGGGGGACCGTTTTGAGGCACTGCTCATCTATTTTTTCTATGGTCAGTAGTGAACGAGTTACTGTTAGCCGAGACAGTAACTTGCCAGCAGAATTGGAAAAGTTAGTCACTATCCTATCCAAAGACATAGGACCAGCTCAGCAGTCTGAATTGAGCTATTTAGTCGAGGAGTACCTGGCCATCTTCGATACTGGACAATGAAGAGGAGGTAGAACGAAGCACAAAATTGAAACTGGGGATGACCGACCAATCCGCGAATCAGTCAGAAGACTACCTCTTGCCAAGAAGGAATTGAATCGTCCGACAGTCCTTGGTCATCTTCAGTTGTACCGGTAAAGAAGAAAGACGATTGAAACGCTTCCGTGCAGACTATCGTCAGCTCAACAACGTTTACAGTTACCCTTTTCCGAGAATAGACGATACCTTAAATAACTAAGATGGCTCAACAGTTTTTTTGACTCTAGATTTGAAGAGCCGATATTAGCAGGTAGAACTAGCCCCAAAAGATAAAGAAAAATCAGCCTTCACTGTCAGCTCAGGATTGTGGCAGTTTACAGTTATGACAGTCGGCCTTCGTAACGCTCCAAGCCACCTCTGAGAGCTTGATGGAGACTGTGTTGAAACGACTCTCATAGAAAACGTGCCAAGTATATTTCGAGCACATCATCGTAGTCGGCAGATAGTTCAAAGATCACGTGAGGAATTAGGAGAAGGTATTCCTGCATCTGAGGAATTTTGGACTGAAACTGAGCCTTGAGAAATACTATCTGTTCCAGAAGGAAGTCCACCTTAGCCACATTGTCACTGGGAAGGGATTAGCTGTGGACGACCAGAAAATCAAATCTGTCAGAAACTGGCCCATTCCATAAGATATACACCTGCTTCAGAGTTTTCTTGGCTACTACCGTCGATAAGTTCTAAGGTTAGCTAATCCTGAGCTATCCCTCACCCAGTGGGAAATTCATCTTGGACACTGATGCCAGTAACGTGGGACTTGGAGCCGTCCTGTTCCAGATCCATAAAGAACAAAAGTAGATCATTTTTGGTATTCAAGCCAAACTCCCCAGCAAACCGGAGCGCAATCATTGCGTCACCAAACGGGAGCTGTTGGCTGTAGTAAAGAGGGTAGAAAATTTCCACAAATACGTCTACGGGAGGAGATTACTGGACTGGTAGCACGCTGGATCAAGCGGCTTCAAGAATTTGATTTTGACATCGAACATCGAGCAGGGAGCAGTCACAAGAACGCCAAGGTGCTATCTCGGAGTCCATATCCAGACGACTGCTTACACTCTCGTCGAACCAAGGAGAAGGACGCAGCCGTTCGTAGGACCATGGTGTTGATGATGACTGGAAAGATGACAAAATTCAGAAAGATCAAGAAAAAATCCAAAAAATATGATAAACCCAGTTACGGTAATAAGCAATTCTGAAATAACAAAGGATATCATCGACATTAGGCCGGCAGGTAGAAAAGGATCAAATCCAGATGAGGTAATTAACGCACAAGACTACTTCAATCAGAATGAAGACTATCTTTGCAGACGGAATCTCCAGTCATCTGAGATTATTCATGATGTATAATCCTCTGGAGAAGCTAGCCACTCGCGCCAGCAAAACGTTAGGAAGAAATTCCAAAAAACGACGGCCATCAAACCCGGGTAAAAATTGTGACACTGAAAACTCCGGCCGCGAAAGCCTCAACTATTTTGTCAAAAAATCCAAACCTTGGTCTGGTCATCGGTTGGAAAAGAAGCAAACGAAGATTATCATGACAGGAAGTCGAACTCTATTTTCCAGCGGTAAAATCTTACTGGGCCCAATGGAATTTCCTCACCTTGGACAATGGAGTCCTGAAACGTATATTGCAGTACAAGGATGGTGGGGAAGACAGATGTCAGCTAGTTTCACCCAGAACCAGAAGACACGAAGTGCTTCGGGACATCTGGGAGTAGCAAAGACCCTGCAGAAAGTGAGGCAATGGTTTCACTGGGCCAATTGCCAAGCTTTCGTCAACGACTGGTGTGGAAAGCGTATCGTTTGCGCTTCCAGAAATGGACTTCGAACACAAACTAAGGCCTCAATGAGGCAGTACAACGTAGGCAGACGATTTGGGAGAATCGCTATTGACATAGTTGGCCCGTTTTTAGAATCAGACCATAGAAACAACGACATCCTCGTAACAATGGACTATTTCAGTAAGTGGGCGAAAGCCTATGCCCTGCCCAACCAGAAAGCCATCACCTTTGCCGTTGTGGATATGTCGATTTGCTGTTCCATTGGAGCTGCACTCGGACCAAGGTAGAAATTTCGAACTCAACATATTCCAAGAAATGTGCCAGCTGCTGTACATCCGGAAGACGAGAACTATAGTCCGATAGAATGTTTGAGCGGATGAACAGGACTATCAACCTCCACTTGTCCGAGGTAGTCTCTGACCATCAGAGAGACTGGGCAGTATCCCTGTTCATTTCTGATGGTCCATTGCTCCGCAGTACACAAGTCAACCGACCAAACTCCTGCTGCTATTAGGGCTTCGCGAAACCAAGAGCTTATTCTTGGCCTTGTCTTGGTCTTGATACAAGACGAAGACCAAGATAAGACTTAATAAATCTTCCCAAGACCAAGACCAACAGTTGACTCTCGAGACCAAAACTCCCATCTAAGAGTGTCTCGAAAAGAAAAATCTGATGGAAAATGTTACTGCATTTATTTTCAATTATTCAATTTTTATATGGTAGGTTTTTCATTTTCGTTCACTCAAAATCGGAAATACATTTTTCAAATCCAGTATTGCAGTTTTACAGTTTCTAAGGTCGCAGTGGTCCATACCATGTACTGAAGATTTAAAAAAATTCTAAAGTTATTTGATTTGAATTTTAAATTTGTTGTAATATTTTTTATACTTCCAGCTAAAGGACCCCGCACACCTTATTTGGAAAAATGGCTCTCTTTCAAATTTCTTGAATTTTTGATATGTTGTAGAATTGATCATTCTGATGAAATGTTTCAATGGGTGCAACACGATCCTATGACTAGTTTTCGAGATACAGGGTGTTGAATTTGAAAAATATTCTTTTTCCATCACTCCGTATCTCCCAAGTTATGATATAGTTCTGATTTATCTTTTATCATCACATCCTTGTATGACAAATTCATGAAAAATTCATTTCCAAATCTTTTAGTATAACAGGGCGATTTTACTTGATAATGATGCAATTTTGAGACATTCATAATTCTGTTGTTTATGAAGAGAAAATGCAAAAAAGGTAGAATTATCACATAATATTATGAATTCATTTCATCTATCATTACACTTGATACAATTTTTACAAGGTGACACCTTGTAGTAATAAACTTACATGAAATGACAAAATTCTCGTGAAGAAATTATGTGTTTCATCGTATACAGAGTCGAATGATGTCCATTTGAAAAATTTGTTATTCTCTAATAAATAAAAACCTTGATTTTTTTCATCACCCTATAGCTCATAAGGGAGTCCAAAAAGGTAGCGATAATTTCTCATGGGAGAACTTGAAATACTTTCATTCATGTTGTAGAAATCTTTCATCGGAATCCTATAACGGGTTTTTCATATACAAATATGTGTGATAAAATCTGCACATTTCCTCATTGCTATATTTCTACTCGAGTTTTCGGCGGGTTTGCTATAGTTCTTCCTCATCGAAACTCTTTAATTCGAGATTTTCATTTTTCAATAAAATAGTGATCAGTTATAACACCGTATCCCTCTAAAAATAGCTATTCCTCAAATTATTATCTGCAGCATCGTCTAGTAGGCGATTCAATGGAGAAATTATTTTTTCATGATTAATGATTCTCAGAAGTCATATTATACTTGTTTCATTCGCAGATATTCCCTTTTTCCTCTATAAAACAATAACATTGTGAAAGTCTCAAAATAGCATTATTATCGCCCTGTACTACAAAAAGATTTGGACATGAATTTCTCATGAATTTTTCACACACGGAAAACACCACATATGATAAATCAGAAAAAAAAATCATAATTTGTATACAAGTATTTCTATCGGTTAATATAGAGTATATAGTAAATGAAATTCTCGTCATATTTTTCCACCAAGGTAACGTATAATTTTTCAATTATGTTTTTGTATCTTCGAATCGTATATATTAAGTTTGTAAAACAACCCCCTTTTCAAGAACGTTTCTCTTTCTTTTTCTTGTATTTGAAACATCTGACCACCACTTATAAGTATTCCTGTTATCTCTTAGTTAGCATGGAGAACAATTCAAAGTGGGGAAAATCAACAAAATTCTAATGTCGATAGTCGTTTCCTTGTTGTCGTAAAGCTCAAGAACTATTTTTGGATTATTGGACTATTTTAAGTTTTTTTTGAACTGTTCAAGTTTACGTGATTTTCAGTGTTTGTTGAACTTCGCTGAACAATATGGCCTTCGCAACTAGAGTGAGTTGTTATGTTTGTGACCAAAATGTTATTCCTAGACTCTCAATGCGTTTGAATAGAGAAAATAATATTGATGTTCTGCAACTTGCGACATATCGAAGACATATCAAAATCCATCTGTTGATTTTCAGGATGATACAAAAATATGTTTCAATTGTAATAACACAGTAATGAATGACATTTTTGCTATAAAAAATAACCCGAATTGCCTTCGTCCTAATGTGTTTTCCCGCGTAACAAGACGTGCGTGCATTACTTGTAATGTGGTCACCATCTTGATCATCAAGGTTTCCTTCCAAATTACTTGCATGGAGGTTTGAATTTTGTGAATAAACCATACATAATTTCCAACATTCAACATTTTCTTCAAAGATTGAGTCCGTAACTGGGAGGATATCAATTGTTTCACTGAAGATGAATTAAAGTATCTCATGGAATTTTGCGATGTTTTTGAACAAGGTGGAAAGAGAAGAAATGTCGAAAGAAAATATTTGCTCATATTTTTATCAAAATGAAACATGGAGTTTCAGATGAGTTTTTGAAAATATTGTTATCTTCCGGACAAGCAGCAAGCCTCATTATTTCTAATGAGAGATTACCTCTTTTACAAAGGTTCTTACTGAAAAATATTAGATTTAATTCAATTGCAAGAGAAAATTATATAAACAGTCATGTATCCCCTTATATGAATCAACTGTACAATCCCACACCAGACATCACCAAAGCAATAGTTTATAAAGATTGTACCCACAATAAAATAGAAAAGAGCAGTAACTTTCGGGTATTAAGGCAATCATACTGTTTCCACAAGAATAAACACTTGGTCAAACCAGAGATCATAGTTGCCCCCGAAGGATATATCTTAGCATTCAACTTGCCGTACTTCGCAGATACTAGAAATAATGATGCAAGTGTTCTAAATCACGAATTACAAAATGATTTGAATAAAATGAGAACATGGTTTAAAGAAGGCGATATTGTGAAGTCAAGTGGTCATTTATTAGCGTGAAATAATGAAAATATATGGACTTTTTCACAAATTCTTCGCCTTGTATATGAAAAACCCGTCATGGGATTCCGTTAAAAATTTTGTACGATATGGATGGAAGTACTTCGTGTTCTCCCTAGATAAAATATCGCTACCTTTTCGGACTCCCTTATGAGCTATAGGGTGATGAAAAAAATCAAGGTTTTAATTTATTTATCTAAGTATAACTTATTTTTCAAATTGACATCATTCGACTCTGTATACGATGAAACGCATTATTTAACATTCTTCACGAGAAATTTGTCATTTTAGGTGGGTTTATTAATACAAGGTGTCCCAAAAACCAAAATTCGTTATTTTTCCATATTCGTGAATCACCTTGTATAAATTGTATCAACTGTGATAATAGATGGAATTAATATTTAATATTATGTGGTAATTCTACCTTATTTCGCATTCTCTCTTTAGAAAACAACTGAATTATTGAAGTCTCAAAATAGCATTATTATGAAATGAAATCGCCCAGTACCACGAAAAGATTTGGAAATGAATTTCTCGTGAACACAAGGATGTGGTGATAATAACACGAAAGATAAATCCGAACTAAATCATCACTTGGGAGATACGGAGTGATGAAAAGTGAATATTTCTCATATTCAACACCCTGTATTAAGGAAACTAGTTATAGGATCGTGTTGCGCCCATTGAAATATTTCATCGGAATGATCAATTCTACAATATATAAAAAATAAAAGGAATTACACGGATGGTCATTTTCCCATATAAGGTGTGCGAGGTCCTTTGGCAACTATTTTTTATTCTGAATGAATCATCCTGTATATTGATGCATACCTATTTGAATTTTGGGTAAAATAATTGAATAATATTCTATACCTATTTTCAACTGTTTTTGGGAGAATGACAGGTGAAAAGTGAAATTTTGCAATATTCGACAGTCTATTACAACAGCTTTATCAACGCACCCTGTATATGGTTATATTTTATATTTTGAAATACCACATAGAAGGTGAATAACATATTCGTTCATTGAAAAACATTGACCGATTCAAATTTCTAGGCGCATTTTGATCCAAGACCAAGACTATCAAGGCTGAGACCAAGACCATCAAGAACAAGAGAAATATTAAGACCAATACCAAGACTGAGCCAGTATCGTCTTGGCCTTGAAACATCAACACCATGATACCAAGACCGAGACTACATTTATTTTCCATAGCATCATAGCATCCGTTTGAACATCCAGAGTGCCAGCGATCGAATGAAAGTGACCTATGACATCAATGCCAATGCTAGAGGATTTCAGGTTGGTGATCTAGTTGGGCTGTACAACCCGAAGCGCCGCCAGGGCCTGTCACAGAAGTAACGGAATTCGAGGAAAAGTCCGTACAAGATCGTCAAGAGGATTAACGACCTGCTTCACAGAATCTACAAGCCACCCAGAGGGAAACCCAGAGTCCTTCATCTCAACCAGTTGGCCCCTCACACTGGAGATCACAACCAAGTTCGCACACTCAGACCACCGGAGGATACGATGACGTTCCAGATATGTATGTCCTCATACTCAAATGAACAGGAACTGTCACACGGGGTAACTTGAGAGGAGCCACGCCGGTGAGTAGGCACTAGCACACTGCGTCGCAGAAGATCTTAGAATGTTCAGGGACATCGCTGTGATGTTCTTCAAAAAATTTTGCCAGCTTCAAATACTACGGGAACATAATCCAGAAGTTGGAGGTGAGCTACAGTTGCAGGAAAGCCAAAGAAACACCTACTACCTGGTGACCAAAAAGCATTCCCAAGATAAACCGTCTTATGACGATGTCTGGAGTAGCCTCATCCAACTGAGATACGATGGTGGACCAGAATCTGGTGGACCTGGCAAACCCAAAATTGTTCTGTGGTATTGATGGGCTACATTGGAGTGTTATAAGAAGTATGTTGGAGACGATATTTGGATCAAGATTTTGGTGTGTTGTAACCATCTTCCACGACTGAATGTGAGACTGTGGAGTGTTACTTTCATCCAAATTCACGGTGCAGATATGGAGAATCCTGCAAATATCGACTCTTTCAAAGGGTAACATTTTGGGACGAAACTTTTCTGAGAAGGGGGCAATGTAACGACAATTCTTCTGAAGCAGGCCTCAACTCAACACGTTTGACTCATCATCGCCCTGGAATGGGCCTAGACCGTTCGATACAAAATTCGAGAAACGACAGGTATTAAATGCATCTCGTCTGAGAACATTCCGGAGTGATCGGTGACACCTTTCGACGCTTCGCGAAATCTCTACCGAAGTATGGCAATAATTATTGAAATTTTAGGTACATGCAATGAGTCTGCTTAAGTTGGCTACATATGGGAAACTTTTTTAGTATTGATTTTACGAAAAAAATTTATTCCTCATACAAAGTTTTGCATGGTCTAAAACCCATGATGCGACATTCAGATATTGAATTTTATCAATTTCATATGAGGTATGTCAAAAGATATGAATTTTACCCAAGAGTAAAGTAACTTTATATTTCACAATATCGAAAATTGATATTTTGAAAAGTTGTTCGGAATATAAAACTATGTTTCAATATGCAATTACATCCATCCAATTGAAAAATTTATTTTTTAAATTTTTTTTTATTATCAAAATAACATTTATCATTTTTAATTATTACAAACATGTTAACCTTTCCGTTCTGTTCAGAAGTCAATGAGCAAATTTTCATAAATAAAAATTATTCAAATGATAAATGTTCGGTATTGATAATTTGAGAAAAATTTTTAAAAAAATTATTTTTACAATAAGAAGGAAGTAATTGTATATTGAAACAAAGTTTTTGATTCCTACTAACTTTTTATCATAACAATTTTCGATATTGTAGAATATAAAGTTACTACTCATGAGAAAATTTCATATTTTTTGACATTATTCGTATAATATTGATGAAATTAGATATCTAATGATTGCGTCTTGGGTTTTAGACTATGCAGAACTTTTTATGAAGAATAACTTTTTTTCGTAAAATCAATAATAAAAAAGTTTCCCATATGTAGCCAACTTAAGTAGACTGTATAAAGAATTGTTTTATTTTTTTCATATGAAAAAAATTGTTAGTTACCATTTATGAAACAGTGTATGAATGAAACCGAAATGTATTAAATAATGATACATTGACTCATATCATAAATAACAGTATTCGCCTACTTATGAATTATTTCTGTAAGTATATGAATGCTGATGATGAAATATGAGTTAGTTTTATGAACAAGGCAAAGTGAATTACAGTGACTAGTCTAATAAGTTTTTATATTTATGTGATTTATCCGTCATTTTAATAATCTACCTATTTCACATTCACATAGTTTAGAACAAAATAGAAATCGAATATATTAAAAATCACACTTTCTTCTGGAACATGAGGTTCTGGAATCATTTTAACATTAGAGAGTGGTTTTGATTTCTTTCATTAGACTTTAGTTTGTGAAGATTTTCTCTCTGGAAGGAGCAACTTATTCAACAAGTGTTACAACAAATATATTGATATTAGTATTTGAAATATATTTCAAGTCTCAGAATATGTGATTATTTCTCCTTTTTCGATTTTTTGAAACTGCTGATTCCTTCTTATAAAATGTATTTTCTCATCAGTACATTCAATTTCATAATTAGTATGAACTACGACCAACATTCAGAACCTATAAAAAATATTGAAAATTTGTTATCTTCAAAATACTTGTGTGAGCTGACGAATATATTAATAACAAATGGGCATTTTAATCACACACACACATATTTTTCAATTGCCATCTGGTGCGGAGAAAATGAGAGAGTTCTGTCATTATTATCAAAACATATATTTTCCACTACAGTCAAGCCATCCATACAAAAAACTTTGATTTTCTTAAAGAGATCGGAAAATAAAAAAAAATTGCAATTGAATTTTTTTTCAATGCATTGCTTGAAACTCTGTATGTGAGTATGAAATTTAATTACGAACAACTTTTTCAAATAACTTTCTTTGATATCTTGCCATCTTACCCCACTTTTGGCGTCTTCATGGTATTTTTTCACAATTTGCTGTGTAACAAAACGTAATATTGGAATTTATTTTAAATAGTGCTCGAAGGTATAGACAGCTATCGAATCTACATCCCGAAGCAATTGAATACAGCATTTACGACTCCGCAATGGGTTCCGAGCCTTCTCACATGTGGTTGAAAGAAAATCTTTTCAATACAGACTTGAGAGTTATAAGAGGGGAATATGATAATTCGAACAAAATATCTTGTATCCAATAATCAGTTTCATCATGATATCAACGTCATATTTCCGTTGGGAGATTTTTTTTTTTAAATTTGAAAAAGAAACCCGCACCATTCTAATGGAAAATGGGTCCCGGTGAAATTCGATAAATTTTTGATATGATGTAGTTCAAGTCAAGCTGATCAAAAGTGTCCATGGGCCCAACTCAATCCTATGGCTAGTTTTCGAGATACATGGCGTCAAAGTTGGTAAGTGGCCATTTCTTTAAAGTAGTAGTGCTTTCAGGAAAACATATAAAATAAAAATGTATTTTTTGACAGATATTGCTTACCCATACAGCAATACTTCTAGACTGGTTTTTGATAAAGAATATTGTTGGATACAGGGTGAGTCTAGCATTATTCAAAATGAAATTCTCAATCAACCCTACGAAGTGAAGATGTGACCAAACCAAGTATCACACTGATATGCTCATCATTTGAATATGTCAAACTTGATAAATTCAACATTTTGTACAGGGTGAGTCAAGATGTGACAGTTTTTATGGTGACATTTTGTATATTTTTATTTTATATTTTGAGCTTTATGGATACTTGACCGCCAACCATTCAACATATTTCTTGAACAAAATTGATATACAGTATGAGACAAACACTAGGTGATGACAAAAATTGCGAAAAGGAGATTTTTTTATAGCTCATCCTGTATTTGATTTGCTGAATTTTTGATATGATGAGGTTCAAGTCAAGCTGATCAATAGTGTTCATGGTCCCAACCTTGAAAAATAAACAGTTTTTTCTCTACCAGGTGTTGAAGATTTAGAGATAAGACTAACTCAGTTATCCACATATTCCACCGAGCTTATAATCATATTTTTTGTTTTCAATTCTCACTTAAAGAGTTTGGTAAAGGATGTTCATTATATACAGGGTGAATCATTTTCAATGGCCAATGTTGAAATAACGACGAAAACCAGACACCATTATTGAACTGATCCATCTAAAATAATAATCTGTGATAATTATACTTACTGACTGACCCTTTGATCATTACCAATTGAAAAAAAGTTGTACAAAGAATATTAAAAAATCTGATATATTTCAAGCATTTATACTGATATTTCAATTCAGGAATATTTAAGAAAAAATATTGTCAGAAGTTATTCATTCTCGTATTGTTGGTTTCCTCCTATTATTACTATTCTATAGGTATTTTCCCGGACGTTGCTAATATTATTATTAATAATAATACTCCCTCATGAACACTCGTAGAGCGTACCCTGACCGGGCAGAGGACGGTTATTATTATTTTAGCCGTGGCGCTCCGGGACAACTTACTGATTTTTGGTGGCTTATTTACTTTTCAACCGAAGGAAAACCCGGAAAACCTACAGCTCCACCTCGGGTGGTCGGTGTGCACTCCAAGCTAGCACTACACGGAAATGGCATCTAGACAACTCACAATACACTTGATTTCCAACGAAGTATGTGGTCGTCTATCGATAGTTTCGTTGCGATCACATGAAAAATACACTTTTCCCACCACTTTGTTGGAAGTCTGAAGACCCACAGTACCACCCCACCCTCTCAACCCTCTCTTTCTTTTTCTCTTCTCTTTTCCTCTCACTCTCGCTCTCTCTTATATTTTATTTGTTTTTGAACTGACCAACCCAGCGTTCGAATTCTTTACCGAGATATTTGTTCCCTGAGGATTGAAATGTTCAAAAATAAAAAATCAATAAGATTTTTCTTTCATTCACACGATGTTCCCTGGACGTAACAGGAATTTTCCTTTTGTGAGAAGCTGGAAATGAAAAATGTAAAAATATTTTAATATAAATGAAACGAATCGACAAATATAGATCAAACTGTTTGAAACGGTACCCTTCAACACCTTGTAGAGAAAAAACTGTTTATTTTTCAAGGTTGGGCCCATGAACACTATTGATCAGCTTGACTTGAACTTCATCATATCAAAAATTCAGCAAATCTTTTACAGGATGAGTTATAAAAAAATCTCCTTTTAGCAATTTTTGTCATCACCTAGTGTTTGTCTCATACTGTATATCAATTTTGTTCAAGAAATATGTTGAATGGTTGGCGGTCAAGTATCCCTAAAGCTCAAAATATAAAATAAAAATATACAAAATATCACCATGAAAACTGTCACATCTTGACTCACCCTGTACAAAATGTTGAATTTATCAATTTTGACAAATTCAAATGATAAGTATATCAGTGTGATACTTGGTTTGGTCACATCTTCACTTCGTAGGGTTGATTGAGAATTTCATTTTGAATAATGCTGGACTCACCCTGTATCCAACAATATTTTTTATCAAAAACCAGTCTAGAAGTATTGCTGTATGGGTAGGCAATATCTGTCGCAAAATACAATTTTATTTTATATGTTTTCCTGAAAGCAATACTACTTTAAAGAAATGGCCACTTACCAACTTTGACGCCCTGTATCTCGAAAACTAGCCATAGGATTGAGTTGGGCCCATGGACACTTTTGATCAGCTTGACTTGAACTACATCAATCAAAAATTCATCGAATTTCACCGGGACCCATTTTCCATAAGAATGGTGCGGGGTTCTTTGCATTAAGTTTTTTTTTCTCGTATTGTCGGAATATCTGATTTATACAATATTCAATGAATAAGCAAACTGTAATTCACTATTAAATTTTTGAAAAATGTTATATTTATTGCCAGGCCTACTTGAAATTGGGACTACTCGAGTAAGGCTATTTGAAGGCGAGAGAATTTATGCGCCTATGAACGGCAGCCTTGTCTTGAATCTTGAGAGAATTAGATAGTAACATGACCTTTTCTGGTAAATGATCTGTTCGGAAATATCAGTTTAATGCTCCAATAAGAATTGCCTTTTTGAATAATTCAATAACGTAAATATCATGGAATTTCATTTAATTCACCGACTCTTATTCGGTTTGTTTAAAGAACTTATAAATTGAGAATTTCTTAGTTATTCCGGCGTTCTAATGTTTTTTTTTTATTTCGGCATAATAAATGATTTTGGCCGATTTCTTCGTTCTATTGAGTTAAATTCTATCTTCTTTCTGGGCCTTCGTCCCAGATATTGATGAATAACAATTTGAGAAGTATTTAAATAGATTGAAATCCAGGAAAGCGTTGAATTTATTAATAAATAAAGCAGCTTGATTAATTGAACTAGTGTGAGCAGAACTGGTAGTAGCTTCCTGAAATGCTATGCTGGAGATTGAGATTTGATAGGTGAGAAAATAGATAATTTTTCTGATGTGTATACAAGGCAATTCAAATTTGACCCCCACCATTGCGATCTCCTAAACTACAGGAGATACGTCGAAGCTTAAATTATGGCAAAGTTGCGTATTCTGGTGCTTAACAAAATACTGATTTGAAACTTGAAAAATTCCGAGTATTTCCGGAAATATCGGGAGAAAACTGAAAATCGGAATTTTCGTTTTGATTTTTTTCTAACGTTATTTGACAACATAGCTCAAAACCAAAAGTACATTTTCATTTATACTTTTTTCAGCTATACGTTTTCATGTTCAGATTTACTATCCGACGTTTCGCCTTCTGGCATTCATCATCAACTTTTTTTTTTCTGTTATGGGCACCATATTGTTTTTTTATACAGAAAAATAGTGATTCTCATTCTGATTTCATTGATGTATAATTTGTTATGATTTGCATTTCTGAAACCACAGATATTAAAAAAAAAACAACTTCATCTGAGATGGGCATGACTCGAAAAAATTTGTTTAATAAACACTAGTTATCAGAACTCATTAAACATCATAAGTTTGCACAATTACTTCAGACGAAATGTCCTCATTCTCAAATGAAGAAAAACGAGATATGTTGAAACTTTATTATAAATTTATAGGAATAGTACAAAAACAACACGAATTTAATTTGAATTATATCCGGAAAGACAACAGCCGGATAGAACATTATTCGGAATTTTGGGCAAACACTTGGCTGAGTACGGTGAGTTTCAAAAAACAAAAATGAAATCATGAGCTTGTAAAAAATGCACCAAAAGTATTACAACAATACATAACCGAGCTAGTCGTCTCAAATTAAGAACAGCCCTAACAATATCCCTTCTTCTGATAGACCTGAATGGCGTGATGATATTATCTCCAAGGTTATCTACTGTGTCATATTCTTGCTCTCCATAGATTATGTTCTCTAAAGTGACCCACAAGAAAGTATCCAAAACTATACGGTCAGGTGACCTTGCCAGCCACCTCACTGGTCCAGAATTTCCAAACCACCTATTAGGAAATCTTTGGTGTAAATATTCGCAAACTGCTCTCTTATTGTGTGGAGGAGCCCCGTCATGCTGCAACCAGCAGCTGTTATGATTAACATGGGGAAACGTACACATACATTCTTCGAAATCGTTTCTTAAGAACCGAAGATAGGATTCCCCGTTCAAAGTATTGAAGAAGAAATGAGGTCCAAGTATTCGGTCGTCATAAATTCAAGCCCACACATTCAAACGACTCCGAAATTGTGGTCTGACTTCTCTGAAGTGTCGTGGATTATTTTCACTCCAAATCTGCTCATTATTTCTATTGAAAACACCACAGTTCGAAAAAGTACTTTCGTCGGTCCAAATAATGTTTTTCAAGAAGTTTGTAGGGTCTACCCTATTCGAGAGCCAGCTACTAATTTCCATTCTTCTATCAGGATCACCAGGATGTAATTTTTGTGAAATATGTATCTTATAACATTTCAAACAATTTTTTTGAATTCCCTCCAAACGCTCGTCTGTGGCACATCCATTTCTGCCAAAACTTGATGTGTTGATTTGGAAGTATCTGCATTTATCTAAAAAAGTACCAAAAATAATTATACTTCTTCGAATATGGAATGAACAATTATTTTACCTCGGCTAATAAGTTACGTCTAATATTTTGTTCCATTCTGCTTCCATATTCCATTCTTGGTTTATGAAACGCACCTTACTCAGCCAAGTGTTTGTCCAAAATTCCGAATAATGTTCTATCCGGCTGTTGTCTTTCCGGATATAATTCAAAATAAATTTATGCTGTTTTCGTACTATTCCTATGAAATTTTTAATAAAGTTTCAACATATCTCGTTTTTCTTCATTTGAGAATGAGGACATTTCGACTGAAGTATTTGTGCAAACTTTTGATGTTTAACGAGTTCTGACAACTAGTGTTCATTAAACAAAGTTTTTCGATGGAGTCGTGACCATCTCAGATGAAGTTGTTTTTTTTTTAATATCTGTGGTTTCAGAAGTGCAAATCATAACAAATTATACATCAGTAAAATCAGAATAGGAATCGCTATTTTTCTGTATAAAAAAAACAATATGGCACCTATAACAGAAAAAAAGTTGATGATGAATGCCAGAAGACGAAACGTCGGATAGTAAATCTGAACATGAGAACGTGTAGCTGAAAAAACTCAAAGACTATTCTGTAGACATAGCAATCTAGAAACATCATATTTCCTGATAATGATCAAGTTGACGTACCATTTACAAATTTATGTATGAAACGCTCATGCACGATTATCATCAAAACTTGATTATAATACAGTCAAAATGTACATTCATGCTTGCAAAAGTTCAGGTCATTCTGTCTTTTTTTAAATGTTGTTAGGTCCTAAACCAGTATCAAATTATCAGATTTGCAGTTTCCAAAGAGTTGTGCGAGCGGAAGTGTATCCAAAAAACGATAAAAAATTTTCAATTTTTGCTCAATATATCAGTGAAGGAAGGGTCTGACCGGTATAGTTATTTCACATACTTTTAGAGTAGACTAAATTTGCTACGATTCGTGACCAGGGCGAGCTCTATACAGCCATTATTTTCCACGATACAGTTCTTCGAGAATAATCCATTTTTTCTGAAAAGTAATTCTTTTTCCAAATGGTCACTTATTTTGTTAAATATCTTTTTAAATGCGCCACCTACGTAAAATATTGAGAAAAATTAAATTGTAGTAAATCTTATTAGCTTCAATATGGAATCAAAATGGGAGCTGTAGACTTAGCGGTTCTCTCAAAAACACCATATAGATTCCAAAACTCACATCGTTTTGGAAGGTGGCACAAGGTCGTGTGGCAACAGAAGAGTATAGTTTGGGCAGTTTTTTTGGCGCGTTATACCACCTACGTCCGCAACCACTTCTGGAAGATCGTTTTTGACGTCTACCCCGAAAATGCTAGGAAAAAAAACAAAACAGTGAAACTACTCTGAGGCTACGCAGCTCATTCCAGCTACGAATTGACATTCGATGGATCCACAGTAATTAACATTGCTAAGGGCATATATTGGGCAATGAAAACCACAATAATAATAACTCTTTCTGGGTGTTACGGTTCAAAATCAAATTTTAACATCGGTTTGCAGATGAGACTTACTTTATATTGTGTAAGATCCTGAAACCTTGCTATCGATTCTACATTTCATTTTGATGAACATTCGCCTATAGTATGGTATAAGTTTGACCACTGAATCTCTTTCTGTTTATTGTTATTGGTACCTTCGATTGTGTATGTGCTCTGGATATTTTCCATTTTAATCATTTCATCATATTGGTTTTCATCCTAATATTGTTTATGTGAAATCTTCTCGTCACTTTATAATGTTTTCATCTTGAATTAACGTTCAAAATGTAATTATTTGCTACGAGATTTGTGAGTTTATCATTTTCTGACAGTAGTTTGATTGAACATTTGAGCGAGTTGTTTCTGTCAGTAGTTCAGTTCAATACTAGAGATTTTGTTTGTGAAGTAGGCGTTTAGTTGAGTTAATTTCTCGTGCGCTTTAGTGACGTCATACATTGGTTTGTTGGTTGCAAACATTATTCGCACGTCGGGTAACTTATAGTTGATTTGATTTTGATCCCACTATATCTTCTGACTTTTACTAACCATTACACTACTATGTTGTTAAATATTCGTTGCCAATAATATTTTTTGAAAATCAGTTCTTCACGAACAGATCACATTTGACAGTCTCTGTGATTTAAGACAGACGAACATACTTTCCATGTTTCTGACTTTTGACTATCTGGAAATGAAAATATTTTTTTTGGAAAATAGCGTCGTTTTGGTTTCTTGGAGAGAACCATCTTATCGAACTTCCTCTTCCGTGTGCTACCTTGTTGAAGCAGTTGTTTGACCAGACGCATGTAATCAATTTTGAGTATTTTATCACGTTATCGTGGATTTTATCGATTTTACATGTCTAGTAATCTCCGGTGATATTTGTGGACTTGTATAAGTAGTCATTTTGGTATTTGATATATCACCGAGAGTGCCTGTAATGGGGATTTATCGTTAATGTCACACACCACCATTTTGGAAGCCACGAGTCCAAGCAAGTAGAATTTTGTTGCTGTCTTCCATTGTTTCCTTTGGAGTAATACTTTCATTCCACCCGGTAAACCGTAATGCCACAAATCACGTTTAGTTAGAATCCACCCACGAAGACGATCGTGTAGGACCTTCAAGTTGTACCAAGCTCTTGGCTGGCCCTGTATTATCGATCTAACAGTTCATTTCATCTACTTCAGGACATTGCCAGTCTTGGAGGGACAAGAGGAACCGTCTATCGGTAGTCTGAGTAGGTGAAGTTGTTGGATATTCAAGTTGAACCAAGCTACCTGTATTCTGCCATCTATACTTGTCAAGCAGCCTTTTTCATTTATCTCAGGACACTGAAAGTCTTGAAGGGACAGGAGGGACTGTTCACAAGTAGTTTGCAGTGGTGAACGAACCGAAAGACTGGAATCTTCGAGTTACCCATCCCTAGGTTGTTGACAAGAGGACGAAGGGATCGGTACGTTGTTAGTAGCTGCTGAGAGGGCGAAAGTGTTGGACTTTCCAGTTGTACCGAGACCACAGATACCCTGAGTCACTTCGCTGAAGGAGTACAGACTGGTGTAACTATAGCCATCTTACAGTTCAACTCTTTAACATATATATTATTCAAAATTTACGAAACTTCTCTTGGCATGAATTATTTTCCATATCAAAATTTATTCACACTCATTTTATTCTATTGGGTTTGGACAGCAGTGGCCTAGATTCACTTATTATTAATTTTTGATTTCGTTTATTATTTAATCCAGATTTCTATTGGATTTCATCATTCATTCTTTTACAAGGGTACTTCATGAAGTTATTTACCCTATTATAAGTGTTATTATCAATAACAATGGTTTCATTGTGTTTGTTTTTAATAGCGTTATTCAGGGAGAAATTTCACTATAAATATTTCACTACTATTGTTTATAATTATCATTGGTTTTGATTGGTATTTATTGCACACCATGACTGTGCAGATTTATTCATTTGAGTTACTAGTTTTTCCATATAAGTTAAATGGCTTACTTGAGATATATTTAATTATATATTATAATTGATTATTGTGGCCCACCATCAAAGTGGAAGATGTTTGTACAAATAATTTTTTCCACAAACGCTTTGACGCTTTCAGATTTCGACGCAAAGTTGACGTTTTCCGTGAAATGTCATTTTGTGACAGCATTTGCGCTCTAGAGCGGAAATATTTCGAAAACGCTCGCTTCTCCAACGTATTTCTGCATGATGATTGATGATAGTGACAGCGAATTATCAAACACTCCTCCTGATGTAGCAGAAAGTGCAAAAATTGTTACTTTGAATCTCCTACCAGAGAAATCAAGGAAGAAATATCGCCTGTTTGCAACCGACGGAAGTTGCCGCTGGCCATTATGAAGAGAGGTGCTACCTCCAAGTGCAGAAGTGGCGGGGAGTCGACTTGAATCCCACTGATTGGGGGTGGAAGCTGTCTTCTCAGCGACTCACCCTCATCCTCACCACCAGGGATATCGCATCTCCTGTCTCTTGTTAAAAAATTTCATGTATATGCGAGAAAGAGTGCTATGGGAGCTGATCGTGCAGAAAGGATGGGCTCGAATGCTCAGTTTTCTGCCTGTCATTCGGTGAAAAATTGTGCATTAACGTCCCAGGTGTGGAGTTGACCTGCTCGAACGATGAAGATGAACCAGCTACTGCTTGGGCGCTTCTCCCAGCGTCCATCACAGCCCGTGAGTCATCAAGGGCCATCTGGGATAAAAAGAAAGGCATAAAATTGGCAAAAAAATTCATATTAGTTTAATTTTTTGTGGAAATGTTATTTGTCCTTATAGTAGGTATCATGATGTTTGTATAAGCATTTTAGTATGTGGGTATGTAAAACAATGTTTGATGATGACGTAATTCATGAAACAATCATGCAACAATAACAAATATGAATGAATTTTAACAGGTTGATAATTATAACATTGAAAAGAATTTAAAACAGTTCATTTGCATTTCCCCCAAAACCCACTTGACAGTTTTTGTTATCTGCCTTTTTTGAGGGAATCGCTGGGTCTGCAGGTACCAATCTGGTCTGGAAAGTAATTGAATTTACTACAACTCCATATTATGTGATATTTGACATGGGATGCGTATTTAAGAAGATATTTCACAAAATAAGTTACCATTTTGAAAAAAAATCACCCTTTGGAAAAAATGGCCTCTTTTGGACGAATCTTGGAAACCAATTGCTTTATAGAGCTCGCTCTGATCTCAAATTGTAGAAAATTTTGTTTACCTCAAAAGTATGTAGACTGACTAAATCGGCCAGACCCTCTCTTCACTGAGATATTGGGTAAAGACTGAAGTCCGAAAATTTCATGTTATTTGGGTAATCTCCGCTCGCACAGAACTTTGGAAATTGCAAATCTGGTATTTTAATATTGGTTTTGGCCCTAACAGTATATAAAAAATTCAGAAAGACCAGACCTTTTGCAAGCACGACCCCCTTCTCATGTTTAACTCTAATGGACAATTTGTTACTTGTCGATACTTAGAAATATTGTCACTGATAATTCAGATATTTCTAATGACCTCACAAAAATTTCAGTTTCTCCAAGTTTTTACAGAAGCCGTTCAATTAAGATAGTTTTGTTAGCCTAAACTCCCTCTATTTTTCAGCAAAGAATCCACTAGGGTTGAGAAAAAATGGGGTTGCCAATTTCTGAGCACACCGTATTCTTTTTGAAAGTTTTCAATTATCTCAAGTGCTCCGGATCTTATTCATGCAAATTCGGATAATTTTTGTCTTTGTGTTTCCAAAAAATAAATTTTTCGTGAATGTCTGCGTTTGTCAAAATGTTCAAAAAAATTTGAATAACCGAAAACTGGAGCCCTAGAGACAAATGATGTCCGTGATAAAGTTATATTGAAATTTATTGTAGATTCTGAAAATGCAATAAAAAAACAGGATTTACCAATCAAAAACACAAAGTGGGGGTCAACTTCCAGTATAACTGGAAGTGAAAATGTTTTAACTGAAAAGAGCTCTTTTGAAAATTACTTTATACAAATTTTCGAAAAAATACTTTCTGTAGTTTTCTATATACATATCGACTCCGCTCATGTTATATATAT
The DNA here is from genome assembly GCA_944452925.2 of Chrysolina oricalcia. NCBI lineage: Eukaryota > Metazoa > Arthropoda > Insecta > Coleoptera > Chrysomelidae > Chrysolina > Chrysolina oricalcia. Next base: position 16,867,744 of record OX101826.2, read on the forward strand.
TCCCCGAAAAATCATGGTACAGAAACCGTTTTGGAGGGTATCACTGATATTACTTTTTGAAATAAATAAACTTGGTGATTGCTCAGGTGTCACATCGTTGAAAGGAAAATTCAATTATACTCACCAAGTACTGCACATACCAGCAACAATTTCCTCCATCAACTGACATGTATATATATATAGTAACTAGAGAAATCACCACTTCTTAATTCGGACGCATTGACGAAAAAAAATTTAACATGTAATATAGAGATAATGTTAAAAACATGTTATCCAGCTGGTATCTTCACTTGTATCGTTATCGTTTACGGAAAGTACACATAATTAATTGAAGATATACTTACTTTTATCATGAGGCAAGGGTCAATGATGCACATATAAGTATAGTAATTTTTTTGCTGGTAACCATTTTCTCCAGTAAAAAAAAACTCAGTTTTTTTAGATACAAACAATATGATTTTCAGCAAATGATGAAAAAAGTAATTGGCACTCCGGAGCGCCTCAAATTAATTCGCGGGCGCATTCGCTTTCACAGCTGCAGGGAAACCCAGAAGAACCAGCAACACCACATCATCTGAAGAGTTGGAATTGGTTGCATGATAACTCCTAAAGTGGCCCATCGTATTTTGATTCTCTGCCTTCCGGTAAAACAGGATGTATGGTGTCTTCAGAGGGTCCAAGAGGTCCAATTCGAAAGAAAACGTTTCATTCACGCAACTATTATCAAATGTATATCAGTCCGTTCTTTCCTTGGCCAAGGTATAGTAGTGGCCAGAATCAACTCCAGAACCACAGTGGACGATGTAAAAGCTCATAACGACAGTCGGCTAAATAGGGGTGTTTCTCCAGCTTGACGCGTTGTCACGCGCTGTAATCATCTTTAGGCTTTCATAAAGGCAATTTAGCTGTCAGAGTGACAGGGTGGCTCACAACTAACTCAAGTGGAGACGGAAGTAGGCCCTAACAAAATAAATTGTAATGAGATGTACGAATGTCGGCGCCAGCTTCACGAGTGCAAGCTCACCCTATACATTATTTATACTGATCCCTATATAACACGAATAGTATTAAAAATAAAGTTACCATACTCTAAATAATGAATAGCTTACTGTTTGAAGAAGTATAATTATTCAAATCAAAATGATAGTGAAATGACTGTTACGGGTACGTTCTCACACAAAACTAAATAGCTATATAATGTTATAAAAGTATAAAAGTATAAATAGTAGGTTATTATCATTATTATTATTGCTCCAAAGAAAGGCCAAATACTATACCTCAACTCCTAAAGAACATCATAACTGACTAGAATGTGAAAACACCATCAAGATCCATCAAAAGCCGTAATGTTCTGTTTCCGAAGCTCGAAAGGTTGTTCCGAAACATCCTTCGTAGCAGAGTAAAAACCAACTGCTACCAGCCAACACCAACTGTAAAATGAATTCAAATTGAAATATCACTATGAACAAGTCTGAAGAGAACAATTTAGAACCATTCGCCAAAAAAAAAATTTTAATCAACGAAAATTAATAACATAACCTCAATTTTAATAATTATAAAATAAATACCAGGTGGTGAAAATGGGACAGTATTTTGGAAAGGAACCCCAGAGTGTTCAAAATTAGGCAGGAATAAAAAGATTTACCAAAGAGTTTCACTGTAAATAGTTAATAATTTAAGTTGTAACTATTAGTTGAGTTAGAATAAAAGTAGGCTAAGGGTTTTCAAAAAGTCACAAAGTGAAAATTTATAAACAAGAAGTGAATCTAGTGCGGAGGAATAAAAAAAAAAGTGAAACGAGTTTCCGTGGTAACAAGGAGTTGATAAAAATGGGGCGCGGTTGAAGACCAAGAAGGGAGCAGCACTTCAAAATTTTTCTATAATTTCAAAGTAAAAAAAAAAATTCAAGTATCCAGACAAAGTTGCAGTCAACGTTTTGTATCAAGCAGACACTAGATATTAACAAGAACTTACCTTCAGAGAAGCTTCCAGAATGAAGAAAACAGCTAGACAGATCTTGGAGAAAGGCTTTGAGTCCAAAGGCTTTTACAAAGGTATTTAACAGTTTCAAGTTTCAACATTTGTTCCTTGGAAATGTAAGAACATTCACGTCCCAAGAGAAAACAACAATTCGGAAAAAACTTCCTAATTTCGTGCACTACGGTGATATATAACTGAACTTTACATTCTGAGAAAGAACTCTCACTTTATTTGCACATTTATTTATTGGACAATTGATTAGATTAATAATAGAAAATAATAAATCCATTGCAAAATAACCTTTAACTGAAAGACAACAAGTTCACAGTTGACAGCGCGTAGAAAAATTCGATTCATTATTCGATACTCAAACGGATATTTCTTTTTGGTGGTGACTAAACAGCCACAAGAACGGGTTTAAAGAACACAGAACTTGTTGACGTTTCAATTCTGTACAAAAAGGAAAACAAGAAGGGTTATATAGGCTAAAGTATCTTGCAGAAAAATTAAAATAAGTTTTTTAGACTGAAAAATCAACATTTTTGATAAATTTAATTGAATAAAAGCGATAATATTTTGAATTCTGAGTAAAACATATATTATTTTGGTACAACAGTCACAAATATTTCAATATCACATTGGAAGCCCTTTCCAAGAAACCAACCCTGAGGAGAAGAGATCGCATGTTTCTTATTGACACCATCTGAGCTGAGAGAGTTTCTGCCATGGACCTATAAAGTATTGTACTGGACCATGCTCTTTACATCCTGGTTTGAAGTCGTGTTTTTCACAATGTCTAGTCGTGATATTGAGTTGGGCGTTGTCACATCGCGTAGGTAATAAGTCTCTATCATAGACAAAATTGTGTCCCTATACGTATTTCATTCGATTACAATCGAAGAATGAAGAATGGTGATGGTGACTTTATCACGCAACTCAAACCTGTATAACTTAGAAGTTTAAAAAGCCAAACTATCGAAAAAAATCATTACTTGCGTCTTCAAATGGTTGTGAAGAAATTATTTTATCTGGACGTTTGTCAACGCTGTCGAATATCAATGTTTATGTTTTCCATAAAGTAAACTTCTGACAGTTCTGCCATGTTCTTATTGATTTTTTGTGGGATTATAGCTGAAATAGTGGTTTTTGAACTCATTCGTGATATATAGTGGCAGTACATTGGCGGGAAGCTGAATGATGTCGAATGCTCTTCACTGATGAGTCAATATTATGTTCCATGACCAATAACATACGAATGCGGGTCTACAGACGTTTAGGAGAACGCTACAATCAATGCAACACTCTGTAAATCATTGCTTTTTGCGGAGGATCGGTAATGATTTTGAGTTGTATGAATTTGGAGGCCCGTATGAATTTGGTAGTCATTTATTAAGCGAATTTTACAACAGTATGTATCCGAAATTCCTGAACCCCATGTTGTCTGTTCTTTTGCTCCATTCATTGGTGAAGAATTCATATGATTGCACGACCATACGAGACCACACGGCCCGCCAGTATTTCCAGGCGATCTTGCCCGCGAGAAGTCATGATACGAACCCCATCGAACATATATATGATATTCTTGGGAGATGAATTAGAGCCCTGCATCAGCCCAAAGTTACTTTGAATGAGCTGAGGGACAGTTTAGTGAATTTGGAGACATAATTGAATAAGGACTCTGATATTGAGTATAACAGGCGGTTATCATTGCTCAAGGAGGGAACTCAAGAAATTAGCAAATCATTTCAGAATAGAAAACAAATTCTTCATTTTTATTTTATTGCTGTTTTTGTGAAACTCTGTACTTACTTGATTTTTGATATCTTCTAGAAAAAAATGTTAGTTTGATTATCTGTATTGTGAATTTTGTTTGCATATAAATAACCATTTTTTAGTAAATGCATTTTTATTCTTTTTTTTTCAGTAGACTGTCTTCAGCTTTCCAATAATTAAAAACGAGAGTCTTAAAATTCTTTTTTTTTTGGAAATATTTGTGAACCTAATTTTCTAAGGATCGATACTATCCGAGTCAATGAAGTTTTTTATGACATCAGGTATGTCAAATAAGTTTTTCTATCTCACGAAGATCCATCGAATGTATATTCTAACACTTTCCTTGATATTTTCATCATTATTTCAAATTAAGCATTTTTTTCTTGTGATTGAACCATATTTTCAGCAAATGCGTGCGCTCCTGTCTGTTGTGGGAAGGTCACAGTCTATCGCTACCTTCTCTCTTCTCCGCAGCCCGCGCGCCTGAAAACAGAGCGAATTCATATCACTCCGTGTCGTAGGTATGGCAATGCTGAGTCCATCTGTATTTATACGATATTATAGGTCCATGGTTTCTGCAACAGAATAAAAGGTAGAAGGTATAAAATTACAAGAGTAAGTATCTAGCATGGGCATATATTTGAGCAATAAAGACATTTATATGAGTATTTATTACCATCTGACTTATATTATGTGCATACAACAAATTTATCAGAAATAAAATCAAAAATATAATGAAATTTAGAAACAATTGTCACCACAAAGTGGGGCAAAATTATCACCACATTCAAATTATATTACAAATGTGTATGTTCATTTGTATAAGTGAAAATAGAGTATTTTTTGTTTTAATTCCGAAAGTTCCAACCTTTGACAGCTGTTTCGTGGTCACCCACTCATGTCATAAGTAACTTTCTGTTTTATTTGTATATGTGTGTTAATTTACTTAAATTTTTTTCAACAAAACCGTCTATTTTAACTGTGTTTTAAAACATTGACCCTGTCTGTATCTTAGATGTATTAACACATTGCATTTTATATTTACATTTACAAGCTTTGTCCAAAGACTTTTACTTTATGACAATAAAGTATATTTATTATTTATTATCAGATCAGAATAATAAAGAAAGCTAATTAATATGCTCATTAAATAATTTGAAGCAGTTAATATCGCAACAAAACAGGCCAGAGATGATGCGGATGTCCTTATTATTGGAACAGCTATTGATGAGTGTGAACGTCAAAAAAACGTTATAATATGAGGAGATTTAGGTTTACTTGTCATTTTAATTGGGCGTACCCTATCTCATCAACAAGAATTTTTTTTTTAAAGTTGTCAAAGGAAATGCAAATACTGAAATATACTCATCCAAGTGTTTTGATAAATATCCTCGTTCTGAAAAACACATATTGTTTCTGCACGCAATAAGTGGCTTTGACACAACTTCTGCGTTTTTCAGAAAAGGAAAAAAAAAATGTAAAAACACTCGAGAAACTTACGATTTTGGATCTAATTGCTCCAGCCTTTGAAGAAGAAAACTTCCAGGTTCAACTATTATTTGAGAATGGAGGGCGAACCTTGTTGGCAATCCATACTGCTTCAAAATCTGAGGACTGTATCGATCGTCTTCGCTATGCACAGTTCAACAAGTTCACAAAACTGAATAAACCTGTGCAGTTATCAAATCTTCCACCAACGAGTGCAGCAGCTCAACAATATTTCAACCGTGTTTATTACCAAGTTCAGACTTGTTTAGGTCATGAGTTAGTACCCCAGACCTGGGGTTGGATAATGTGTGATGGATTCCTGGAACATGTTATGACAATGAATTCACCAGTTCCACAGGAATTGCTCAACACAATATTCTGCAACTGCAAGAAAGGTTGTGGTTCGCGATGTGGATGCAGGAAAGCAGGGTTGCAGTGCTCTTTAGGCCAGTGTTATGGGCAAGCTCGTTTAAATGCTTCACCTTATCAGAGTGATATCAATTAAGACGGTACTTTTGACAAATGTCGTTGAAGACGAGAACACAGAGGAATTTGGAATTTTACAGCGACTGGAAGACGATGATGAAGAACAAAAAGAAAATTGAAATTACTTTGAAGTTATTATTATTCAGTTTCTCAAATTTCAACGTTCAAAACTGTATGTAATGGTATTTTTCAATAAAAACATTAATTAAAAATTTATTTCTTTTCTTTGTATTCAGTCAGGAAGTAATTAGTACGAATAAGATTGAAACTGAAAAATAACTGAAGTATTTTCCTTAATAACTTTATACTTACACGAGTAGGTGAGTGATATTAACTGAATATATACTGCATTATTAATAAAAAATATCAATCTTAACGTAATAATACGTGGAAAAATTGGATGTTACCCCAATTTCAGCTGGATCCCTGGTGAGAGGAGATGTCTATGTTCTCTTCTATGAGCTGGAAACCTCTTAATTGCTGCTTTCAGATCATCCTTAGTTTTATTTTATGTTTCATTTGTATTTTTATTGTTTTTATATTGTATTTTGACAATAATCATGTAATAATTGATGAAAAATAAAAATTATCTAGAATTGAATATTCAACGATTATTTATAATTTATTAACTACAGATGGCATGCTTTTAATTTGGACTACAGGTTGACCTCGAATGATACTCTTAATAGTTAAACACTGCGCGCGCTCTGACCTCTATCTCGAAAATGGTTCAAGACATAAAAAAAATGTTTCCACAAAAGTTGTAGAAAATTTGATCTTCCAAAATATTTAAAATGATTACATATATCATTAAACCCATAGGAAACGAGATATTTGTAATAAATGTGTGAAAAATCGATTTGTTGATCTTTGACCTTGGAATATCTGCAGTCGCGGACATAAAGGTTTATACAAATTTATAGCTGACAATCTTTCATTCCGAAACACTTGCCCTTATTTGACTAACGAAACTGGGCTATTAGGTGAGTACTGACAAGTTTCCAAAGGTTTACAATCGTTCAAAAACCAGACTTAATTCAGGTCGGAGTTGCAGTGAGCAATTTTTGACCATATACAGTGACAGAGGTTTTTATTCACAATTAATGAACCGAGGGACTAAGAGGATTAAAATTTGATACAGCGATAAATGAATGATCGATTATGTCGTATCACTAATGTCAACTCAGAAATCTAAATGAGAACCCTGAACGAAAAATCCCAATACAGAACAAGTTTGAGGTTTATTACTAATCAAAAAGAGTAAGTATGTATACAAAATTTATTTTCGAATTATAAAATAGGTAAAGATATCACTTAGAAAGCAAATGAAGCCTGTAAAAATTATCTTGTTTACAAGTTATTCTCATGGACGACAGAAAATATACAAGTGAAAAAAAAATTAAAAGCATGAGACCCGCACTAGAAGAGGAGCAGAATATCGTTCGAATGACGCGAAAAATCAATAGGAGTCAAAAGAATGGAGAAGGGTGGAACAGGGTAAAATTTTAGGGGTTGAAAGTGATATTGCACGGTTTCTCGCGATTGACAAGGAAAGTTGACCTCCTATCAAAGAAAGTTGAAAAGCAAAGTTGTTTAAAATGGAAAGATCTACAACTTCTGTATCGATAATTTTTCTATATTTTTTTAAATTTTCCGGGAAAATCGGAAAAACCAATGTTTTTGTTTTTAATTTTTTTCTCGCGCTAAAATTTTTGTTTTACGAAATTTGGTAGAAGTGTAACAAAAAAAAACGACCTCATTTTCAACTGAAAAGTTTCACCGATAAAGTTCATCCTCCAGTTTTTTCGTTGAAGTGTCTTCTTGTAGATTACGTAATAAAAGAGTAGCACTACTGTGAACTTTTTTTCTAGAAAACGCAAAAAAATTTAAAAACAGGTTCTCAAAAATCAATTTTTGAAACAGTTGAAACTTTTAGAAAATAAAAATATCATGTTACCTCAATAGGTACAAAAAATGAAAAAGGACATAAATAAGGATTTGATTATGATAGAAGGGCGAAAGGAGGTAAATTTTTGTGGGTAAAAATTATTTCTCACGATTTGCAGCAAAAATTAACCTCCTACAAAAATTAATTTTTTTGTATGAAAATTGAATGTTTTTAGCAAAATCTTGTGAAAATATACCTTTTTATGTTCTGAATTAGATTATTTTTTCGCAGTGAAATATTTATTTGTCTCGAAGTACTGACAAAACAGGTGGCTCCTGGTTAGGCTGGTGCCAAAACGAATTTTAAACGCCTAAAATAAGAAAGAAAGTAACCGGCAAGGACCAGGTGGAGAATGTTGTAGAGGTTCCAACTTCGAGGAAAAAAATATTTAAACGCGAAAATACTAAAAATGGTGAAACGTGAAACGTGACTTCTAAGCAGGAAATGTTCGATGGAAAAGTTGTGGATAATGAAAAAATCGAAAACTTTTCCAATACTTTTCGACATAACCTCAAATTGACCTTTAATATGGCGAAAAACCGATTTTTCAGTATTTCGGTAAATGTCGAAAAAATTTTAATACAAGAGTTGTGGATCTTTTTGTTGCCAACAAGTTTTTTCTTTCAACTTTTTTTTGTGGGAGGTTAATTTTCGCTGCAAATCGTGAGAAACCATTTTTACCCCCAAAAGTTCACCTCCTTTCGCCTTTCTATCAAAATCAAATCCTCATTTATGTTCTTGTTTATTCTTCGTACTATTGAGATAACATGAAATTAATATTCGCGAATGGTTTCAAATGTTGATTTGAATAATTTTAATGGACAAATATGAGTTGAGAATAAAAATTTAAAAAATTCATTTTTGAAAATCTGTTTTTTCAATTTTCTCGCGTCTTTTATTACATAATCTGAAAGTAGATGCTTCAACGAAAAAACTGGAGGCTGGCTAGCTTGGAAAGATGAACAATCGATAATCGGAGGTGGGTTATTTCACTGGTTCATCTGTTCAAGTTCGTAAACTCTTCACACTATTTTCAATAGAATATTCATAGAAATAGCCTGAACAATTCCTAGAGACATTCAGAAAGTCATATGAGGAAGAGGTTTTGGACCCTTCTTCTGTTATCCGAGTGTAGCCTTAAACCACCCCATAGCGGCTTAAGTTTATGAGTTCAACCCCCTTTTGCTAACAAAGACTTTTCATCAAAATAAATGAGCCAATATCTATACTCTTGATTCCGCTAAGAGTGTGTGGAGATTCATATCCATTACTGACTAAGTACTCGCTCAAATATATATATATATATATATATATATATATATATATATATATATATATATATATATATATATATATATATATATATATGTACATTACTAAGTTCATGGGTTGAACCGCGTTGAGAGTTTATAACTCGACGTTTCGGCTCCTGCTTTGGAGCCATTTTCAAGAGTGTGACTGCGAGGCCTCTATCTGCCTACTCCTCGAGTCGTGGTCTTGAGAGATATCAAGGTCTCAACCTGCCTACTCCTTGATCTCAAAGAGTAGGCAGGTTGAGACCTTGATATCTCTCAAGACCACGACTCGAGGAGTAGGCAGATAGAGGCCTCGCAGTCACACTCTTGAAAATGGCTCCAAAGCAGGAGCCGAAACGTCGAGTTATAAACTCTCAACGCGGTTCAACCCATGAACTTAGTAATGTACATATTTCTGACCGCGGAAACCTTTCCGAACATATATATATATATATATATATATATAGTTAGTTTGTAGTATTTGTGGGGTTGCAGTCAGGGTTGCGGGCTATTTCGTTTTTTGCCAATTTTATTATTCATTCTCACGTTAGTAAGTACTCCATTTATTATTTCCTACATTTATTGTACAAAGCGTATTTTCAGTTGTCCTGAGGAAGGTATCGAATTATACCGAAAGCTTGACAGTATCAAAGAGTTTTCTTTGAAATAGCCCGCAACCCTGACTGCAACCCCACAAATACTACAAACTAATATACAGCCAGTCACGAATTTTCACCTCTATATATATATATATATATATATATATATATATATATATATATAGGAGAGAGGTAGTCTTTGCTGACTAGTTAAGATCAAGCTAGGGAACTTGTTGGGTGAGCAGCATGCAGGAAGTATACTCTTATAACACTTTATTCCAATATTTCGACAAGTATTATTGTCATCATCAGGGAAAGCTACAATAATGTTTTAACTATAGTGAAAACAATTGACAAGAGTGGATTCTAAACTACTTACGTGTAGATGAGATTGGTTGCAATAGATGATATAAAAAGACGTGTACAGTAATTGAACATATTAAAAAACAAGTTGTGAGACAATCTTAAAGGTAATCATCACACATTATTACCAACTCAGTTGTGTATAAAATCTAATTCTATTGAAATTTATTAAAATGGATATCATACCGATGTCACACCGGTTGAGAGGCAGGCGTGAAAAAGACAGCAAATTTATTTGAGGTTATGTATACAATGTGAAGTTTGTTTAGGTACGTTCCTGCATGGAACTGTACTGAAATGTGAAATTTGACAGATTAAGCAACTCAGAACGGGAAAAGTGTACATCAAGCTTGGAACAAATAGAATAGACATTGTATCATGAATATGACACATGACTGTTACAAATTTTTTTTTATATATTTCCAGATAAGTATTCAAAATTGAAGAACGTTTATTAAAATTGGTTTTTAGAAAGGAAATTTTGAAATATTATTATTGTATACCGTTTTAGGTGGTCAGTCTTTAATTGAAATTTAAAAGATAAAATGTTTAATAATTATAATATGGATTGAGAGTTAAGCTCTCTGACATTATATTTCTGCTTGTCCAAATGCAATAAAAATGAATATATTTCACTTAAGTGTTTTATGTCAGTTTTCTTGTTCAAACATGAGGATGACTGTGAGATGAAGGTCATCTCCAGAAAGGTTCTTTTATATTTATTAGATTCTTTGGCTAAGATTTTTGCAGCCTCAAAGTTCATGTTGTGACCTTCATTTTGTACATGATTACTAAGTGCACATCTCTCTGGGTGCAATCTACAATCACTCTTATGTGAACAAATTCTGTCCTTCAACAACCTATTGGTTTGTCCTATATATTCATTCGAGCAATTGGAGCAAGGAATACAATAAACTACATGTGATTGATGAGTTAAAGGAGTTCTGTCCTTCACTTTTGTGAAAAGAGAGTTGATAGTTAAACTAGTTTTGTTTGCAATTTTAATATTATTGAAAGAATTGAAGATTCTAGTGAGTTTTGGAGTCATATTCGTTATATATGGAAGAGATGCATAAAAAGTATTGGCTACATGGTCCGCATTGTCACCAACTGCAACATCCAAAACACCTGTATTGTTAATATTATCTGAGGGAGTCTCCATTGTTGAGCTATATAAAATTTTTTTCAAAAGATAATGAGGATAAGAATTGTTACGAAATAGATTGTACATGATCACAGTGACATTACCCTTGGACAGAGATGAATACATTTCACTTTCGAATGATTTAATTGAAAATAGTCAATCGTATACCATTTTAAATAAAGACCCCACACAACAAATTCAGTCAAAATGTAACCAATTAATTAAATCCCTTTTCACTTCTGGACAAATAGATGAATCCACAAAAAAAAGATTAACTAAATATAATGGCACAATTCCAAAATTTTACTCTCTCCCTAAAATACACAAACCAGTTCTGTCTATGAGACCAATCGTAGCCTCAATAGGCTCACCGACGGAATTTTTGTCTGCTTTTGTGACAGACATATTAACAAGGGCTTATGATTTCGATAATGATTATTTTATAAAGGATTTCTTTGACGTCTCCAAAAGATTTAACAAAATGCAACTCCCGGACAATTATGTCCTAGCTAGTCTAGACGTTGTCTCATTATTTAGTAATGTATACTTAGAAGCATGCATTAGAGCAGTTGATAAAAACTGGCATCGCGTTGGCCCCATCTGTAAGATCCAAAAACAAACCTTTTTTGATTTAATAACATTTCTTTTTGATAATACAGTGTTCTCATTCAATAATAAAATATATAAACAAACTTTTGGTACCCCAATGGGGGCAAAAATTAGTCCCATTCTTGCTTGCTATGTAATGGATGACATTTTAGATACAGTTATTAGTGTTCTTCCCTTCAATTTATTTTTTATAAAGAAATATGTTGATGACATCATACTCTCGTTACCTGCGGAGGGTATTGCAGATGTAGTTGACATATTTAACAGTTATGACCCCTACATACAGTTTACGTTGGAATGTGAAAACGTTGAACGTAGTGTTCCTTTCTTGGACATGAAACTCATACGTGCACAGAACAATAGTATTCTCATCGATTGGTACAGGAAACCCATGAGTTCTGGTAGATACATGAATTACTTGTCGTACCACAAGGAATCTATCAAAGTGAACCTCGTCAAACAAATGAAACAACGAGTCCTCAACATTTCTGATAGTACCCTCTGGAAAAAAAACTTGGGTATTTTGTACAATCTATTTCGTAAGAATTCTTATCCTCATTATCTTTTGAAAAAAATTTTATATAGCTCAACAATGGAGACTCCCTCAGATAATATTGACAATACAAGTGTTTTGGATGTTGCAGTTGGTGACAATGCGGACCATGTAGCCAATACTTTTTATGCATCTCTTCCATATATAACGAATATGACTCCAAAACTCACTAGAATCTTTAATTCTTTCAATAATATTAAAATTGCAAACAAAACTAGTTTAACTATCAACTCTCTTTTCACAAAAGTGAAGGACAGAACTCCTTTAACTCATCAATCACATGTAGTTTATTGTATTCCTTGCTCCAATTGCTCGAATGAATATATAGGACAAACCAATAGGTTGGACAGAATTTGTTCACATAAGAGTGATTGAAGATTGCACCCAGAGAGATATGCACTTAGTAATCATGTACAAAATGAAGGTCACAACATGAACTTTGAGGCTGCAAAAATCTTAGCCAAAGAATCTAATAAATATAAAAGAACCTTTCTGGAGATGACCTTCATCTCACAGTCATCCTCATGTTTGAACAAGAAAACTGACATAAAACACTTAAGTGAAATATATTCATTTTTATTGCATTTGGACAAGCAGAAACATAATGTCAGAGAGCTTAACTCTCAATCCATATTATAATTATTAAACATTTTATCTTTTAAATTTCAATTAAAGACTGATACCTAAAACGGTATACAATAATAATATTTCAAAATTTCCTTTCTAAAAACCAATTTTAATAAACGTTCTTCAATTTTGAATACTTATCTGGAAATATATAAAAAAAATTTGTAACAGTCATGTGTCATATTCATGATACAATGTCTATTCTATTTGTTCCAAGCTTGATGTACACTTTTCTCGTTCTGAGTTGCTTAATCTGTCAAATTTCACATTTCAGTACAGTTCCATGCAGGAACGTACCTAAACAAACTTCACATTGTATACATAACCTCAAATAAATTTGCTGTCTTTTTCACGCCTGCCTCTCAACCGGTGTGACATCGGTATGATATCCATTTTAATAAATTTCAATAGAATTAGATTTTATACACAACTGAGTTGGTAATAATGTGTGATGATTACCTTTAAGATTATCTCACAACTTGTTTTTTAATATGTTCAATTACTGTACACGTCTTTTTATATCATCTATTGCAACCAATCTCATCTACACGTAAGTAGTTTAGAATCCACTTTTGTCAATTGTTTTCACTATAGTTAAAACATTATTGTAGCTTTCCCTGATGATGACAATAATACTTGTCGAAATATTGGAATAAAGTGTTATAAGAGTATACTTCCTGCATGCTGCTCACCCAACAAGTTATATATATATATATATATATATATATATATATATATATATATATATATATATATATATATATATATATAAATATATATATATATAAATATATATATAGTATCTAACCTGTATGGGAGACTGGATAAAATCATCCCTTGCAGATTAATGTCCACTCTTCTACCCTCTAGCGAGAGTCCCAACCGTGCACGGTATATTAGATGTTATTCGTAGTGTTAAGATATTAGTTCCCTTGACCGAACATGTTGTTTTGCGGTTACGTAATTGTTGAGCTATTGAATATGTATTTAGTGCAATTTTCTTGAATATCATTTGGTTACCTATTGTGGTTCAAATTTTATAGGTTCGGTTTACTAGTAGAAGGGTTCGGTTTAGGAAATGTTCATTCTATTGAATCTGTTGGCGCCCTCTGAACATTATTCTGATTTTCAGTACCTCACCCCATCTACCTGTTTCAAAGCTAGTTGTGAGCACAGCCCTTTTCAACCTCGTGAACATAACCAAAAACAAATAGAAACAAATGTTTTTCGCTATTGTAAAGCAGCTCTGACGAGTAAAATTAAATTTTTACCTAACAAATTATACAATATATTTGCATTACATGACTATGACTATAAAATGATGCGAATCCAGAATACTCTATATACAACATGTTACCATCACATCTGGAAAATATGAATACTCTACCTGAATTCAAAAAAAGGTTAAAAGTATGCTGAAAATGCACTGACATTTAACAATATCTTCCGAGTCTCCGTATCAGTGACAAACCTTCCTCTTATAATAAGCATGAATCCGATAAGATAATAACTTCTGGAATCTCCACGCTCTCATTCTCTTTTTTTTGTAGGTAATCACCCAATCAGTTCAGTAAAACGTAATGAAAATATTATGTATCTTACTGACAAACCAACAGAATTTGCTACTCCTGACTCCCGTCTACTCAATCATTTATTGTTTTTCATAGTCGTGAACATTCATCCAAATCGAGAGAATAGGCAAAATACAAGCCAATCCTACGAGGATGTATTGATATCTAGTTAGCCTAAACCAGTTCCCTGCATAAACAAAAGATTGCGTTACCATAGCAACGAACAATAACTTATTACAAGTGTCAGTGTAAAGTTTGACGTCAAAAAAGTAAACCAGAGTTACGCAATAAATTAAAAGAAAAAATATGTCCACCGAAATTGTGAAAATCGAAAAATTAGAGTATCGAGCCATCATCAAGTACCTGTATTTAAAAGGGTTAAGAGGTAAGCAGATTTACGAAGATATTCTTAATACCCTTGGTGATCAATGTCCTTCATATGCGACCGTGAAAAATTGTTCTGCAAGGCCAGTTTCTGTGTCAGTCCCCGAAAATTTCGATGCAGTTCATTACATGATTTTAACAGACCATCGAATAGTGCTAAAACGGATACCTGCAGCACTGAGTATTTCATACGAACGCGTTCATCATATAGTTCACGTCAATTTGGACATGAGAAAAATTGCTCCAAAATGGATCCCCAAATGTTTGAATGTTGACCAAAAGTGTGCAAGGGTAGTAGCATCGCGTTCGATCTGTGCTCGATTTGAAAACGATGTAGACTTCTTGAACCGAATTGTTACTATGGATGAAACTTGGGTACATTTCTACGATCCAGAAACAAAGCAACAATCGATGAAATGGCGACACTTCGGTTCTCCAAGACCTAAGAAGTTTCGTGTCCAAAAATCTGCTTTAAGAGTTCTTGCAACAGTTTGTTGGGATTGCCATGGAGTAATCATGATTGTTTTTTTTTGGATGAGGGTAGAACAGTAACTTGAGATTACTATTCGACATTACTGAACACTTTACGGGAAGAAATTATAGAGAAAAGACGCGGAAAGCTATCCAAATGTGTTTTGTTTTTGCAGGACAAAGCCCCTGCACACAAATCTCATGTTGCCATGCAAAAAATTCGTGATTTAGGGTTTGAATTACAAGAACACCCCCCTTATTCACCAGATTTAGCTCTGTCCGACTATCATCTCTTTTCTGAACTGAAAAATAGTTTAAAAGGTTAAAAGGTTTTCAGAGCAAGAATAAACTTTTTTTTTTGAAAGGTCTAGAGACGTTGCAGGTTCGCTGTAACAAATGTATCCAATTAAGAGGAGAATATGTTGAGTAATAAAATATTTTGACATTGAAATTTTGTTTGGTTCTATAATAGGCTAAGAATTTTTCAATATATCCTCGTATGCTTAAGTGTCATTTTAGACATTTGAAGAATTTGAGATAGTTCAACTTTATTAGGTAAGGTTAGGTTTGAACGTGAGTAAGCCCATATCAGGCCCTCCACTGCAATGGCCTATTGTGGCTCACCGTATGGTTATATTTCTCCCAGTATATCCAATCTCCTATCAAAATTGAGGAATGTATTGAGAAAACAATTTAACAGGTTTTCTGGCCTTATCCGTATCGCCAAATATCAAGAATCTGGTTCTGGCCGCTGCAGGGCATTTACACAGAATGTGTTTAGCCGTTTCATCATCCTCCATGCGTAGCCGGCACTCTGCATCTTGTGCAAGTCCGATTTTATGCATGTGATGTTTCAGTTTGCAGTGGCCAATAAGCAAACCTACAGTAACTCTGAGATGAGCTCTACTGACTTCTAGCAGTTTGTTAGAGTTCTGTTTTTTCCTTCTACAAGCAATGTATGCTTTGGAATGGGCTAGGCCCGGTAGACTACGCCAGTACTCGGGTCATTTATTGTCTGCCCAAGCCGTTATGACATTCTAGGCAGTGTTATATGCTAAACCGATTACCAGCTCCGGACCAGTGAACGTTGTTTCAGCTTCTCCTTTTGCTAGTGCGTCTATTATTTCGTTTCCATCTAGGCCTGTGTGACCTGGTATCCAGACTAGGGTAACGTTATTGCATTGCGCTAGTCGGTTTAAGGTGTCTCTGCAGTTCCATACTGCTCTAGATTCAAAGCATTTGGATTCAAGCGCTTTCAGTGAAGCATGACTACCTGAAAATATTTTTATTGTTTTTCGTGTGTGGTGTCGGAGGGTTAATCATAAAAAGCATATTTAAACATTCGACGATACATTTAAAGGAACTCGAGAAATATTTTTTCTGCGTTTTGTAAAAGGAGTTGGAGGAAGAAGGAGCGGATAAGAATTTTTTTTTATAAAACAGCACAATATTGTGCAACATTAGCAACAATGAAACAAGTGAAAGTATTGTTACCGGATTAAAAATTAAACAGTGTCATCTGCACAAGGGGTGAATTCAACGCCACCTAGCAGCAAAACTCTTCATTTTTTTGGGTTGGCGCAAAGGTAACATTGGTTGAGATTTACATGGACTACATCATACCAAAAATTCCAAAAAATCCACCTGAACCCAAATTCCATAAGACGTTTGCGGGGACTTTTACAACAATTTATTGACTCCCCTACCAGATTGACCAAAACATCTAATAGCCTCCTTGATATAATCTTGCTCTTGAAAAATAAAACTAATATTATTTGGGATACTAGGGATGTATCAAATATTTCAGATCACTGCCTCACTACTTGCAAATAGGTGGGAAACAATTACAAGAAACAAAAAAAAATTGTTACTCTTGAGTTTGAAACGTTTAGACAAAACTCTTTTGCAGCAATACCTACAGAATTCGCCTTTTGAAAACATTCACTACATTCAGGATATCAACAATAAGGTCGACCGCGTAGATAGAATGATTATCAATATATTCTATGTATTGGCACCATTGAAAAGAATCACGATTGAATTCCAGAAACCCCCTTGGATAACAGAAGTCGTTGAATTGATGATCAAACTTAGGGAAAAGGCATATCGTAGATACAACAGGACAAAAAATGTAAATCATTGCAACTATCAGAAACAGCTGCGAAATTGAGTAAACATAGCTATACGGAATGAAAAAAAAGCTATTTGGAGTTTTGCGCTAGAAACAAAAATTACAGTAAAGTACTATGGAAAAGATTACAGAATTTGAATACCTACAACAGAAAAGGTTCTATTTTCATAACAGAATGTCTTGATAATCCATCCAAAATCAAACGACACTTTCTACAACCATCATTGAATAACTCAGAACCTGATCAAAATCTATTGAATTATTATAATTATAACAGAAAATGTCACTTTGAGGAACTGTTTCAATTCGAAACGGTGAATGTTTATTGAGAAAATCATGAACAATCAGATAAAACTTCACCTTGAACAATACTCGATATCACCACCTGAACAATCCGGGTTTAGATCCGGTTACAGTTGCACCACAGCTCTACTCAATATTGTTGACGATATTTAAAGGGCTACAGACAGATGCAAAAAAAAATCTCATGACTAATTATTTACAAAATAGATGCCAATATGTTGAGACTACTATCGGGCAGTCAGCGAGAGAGAAAGTGACTTGTGGCGTTCCTCATGGTTCTATACTTGGTCCGTTGTTACTCGTATTTAGCATACAGGGTGGGTCACGGTCGATGGTACCTTAGACGTTTACGAAGAACGGGAAATGGGATCATTCTTAAAATTTGGTTTCTCAAGTAGTTGCTCTTGGTCTATCGATCTAAAATATTTTCAGCAATGCAGCGTTGCCGCTTATACCAGAAAGTAGCAGCATCTTTCTTATTTCAGAAGGGTCACCCTGTATATTACCGCATTTTTGAACTTGTCATTCCTTTCTGATTATTTCTGCCTTATACACCCCTATACCTATCTCTAACGGTTTTTGAGATATTGATTATTTTCCATATTTTTTATCCAAAACATAGCTCGAATTGAATGTTTATTTCTGCGGTATTTGGATTCTTAGGAAAATGCAATTTTGTGTTTACTTCATCAAGATCGTGTACATTGATTCTGTATAAAGAAGTTTGTTCTGCGTTATACAGGGTCGTTCAAAATTCATGATCTTACTGCTAGATACGAAAAGGGTTGAAAGTGCGTCTTCTTAAATGGAACATCCTGTATATTATGAAACATCCTGAGAGATGACTAAATTCCCTTAAAATTGATATATCATATTCCTATAACTAATTAGCCAGAATTCCGAGATAATAGCAATTTTCACTTGTAATCTCCCAAGTGCTCTTGCATTATTGCCGGAAATTTTTAGAGTACAAGAATTTTCTTCGAAAATAAGAAATAACTAACGATGGTTTCACCTGAACTATTTATAACCACTGAAATATTGATATGTAAAATACTTAACAAAGTTTTCATCAATGGATGTGTTTGAATTTGGAACAAAAAAAAGTTGTGTTCTTTCTCATAGTGGATTGAACCATTGACCTAGCGACTCATAGGCCGAAACACTACCGCTGAGCTACGGGACTTGTGATAAACACTTGTGACAAATGGTGTATTGAACTTTTTCTGAAATATGATTTCAGAATTGACAATTTCTGGAATAATCGTGGAGAAAATATTTTCAGACACATTCCAAATATCTAGTAAATACATAATTATCTCCTTTCATATGAAAACTAGACCTCCATTTGTACATTAAAGCAAAATATCAACCTGTCACATGTCAAATGTTTGACAGAAAAATTTCCACTTATTAATTTCGCCCAGGGTACCTAGGAGGATAAAAATTTCAGGAAATTTTTAGGGTTGCCATGGTATGATTGGCTACAAAAGTGAGGTGTAAAATTTAAAAAAAAAATCGATTTTTTTCCTCATATTCATGTAAGGTGGCTATTAAATGTCATGAAGGTACATTTATTGCACTATTAATAATACCGTTGTGTGTTTCTTAACTATTCAAACGAAGTTCTGATGAAATTGTTTATTCTTCATGGAAAATGTGAGGGAATTATAGCAATTTCATTAATTATCTGTCAAAAATTAGAAAACGTTCACAATAAATGTTCAAAATGCCGACCATTGGCTTCCAAACATTTCAAATTCCGGGTATTTGGAGATACAGTTGTAGCACTTCTTATTTCACTGGCATCTAGCTCTTCAATGCAGTTGATCACTCGTTGGCGCAGGTCTTGTTTACTGTGCACTGGCCTCATGTATACCGAATCCTCCTCGTGCTTGAATTAATTGCCGTAAATTTATCTCGTGCATAAATTTTCAAAGAATGCATGTACTCGAAAAATTTCCGGCAATAATGCAAGCACTCGGGAGATTACAAGTGAAAATTGCTATTATCTCGAAATTCTGGCTATTTAGGTATAGGAACATGATATATCAATTCCAAGGGATTTTAGTCATCTTTCAGGATATTTCATAATATACAGGATGTTCCATTTAAAAAAACGCACTTTTAACCCTTTTCGTATCTAGCAGTAAGATCATGAATTTTGAACGACCCTGTATAACGCAGAACAAACTTCTCTATTCAGAATCAATGTACACGATCTTGATGAACTAAACACAAAATTGCAACTTCCTAAGAATCCAAATACCGCAGAAATAATCATTCAATTCCAGCTATGTTTTGGATAAAAAATATGGAAAATAACCAATATCTCAAAAACCGTTAGAGATAGGTATAGGGGTGTATGAGGCAGAAATAATCAGAAAGGAATGACAAGTTCAAAAATGCGGTAATATACAGGGTGGCCTATTTAAAATAACAAAGATGCTGCTACTTTCTGGTATAAGCGGCAACGCTGCATTGCTGAAAATATTTTAGATCGATAGACCTAGAGCAACTACTTGAGAAACCAAATTTTCAGAATGATCCTATTTCCCGTTCTCCGTAAACGTCTAAGGTACCATCGACCGTGACCCAGCCTGTATACACCAAACATTTTTCAACAGGTATAAAAACTTTTAGATCCCATTTAAATGCTGACGACACACAGCTGTATCATTCATTCAATACTGATGGTTGGTTGTTGGCACAAAAAGCAATAATCGAGGATTTAGATCAATTAGTAAGTCCGTCTACCCTACATTTACTGAAAATCAATGCTTTGAAGTGAAACATTATGATATCCAGGAAAAACATACAGCATATCAAACCAGTCATGAAAATAGAAATTCAAGGCAAATAATTACATTTTGTTGACAATGTAAAGAATTTGGGCTTGGATCTGGACACAGATCTTCGTTTCAAAAAGAAAATTAGTCATTGTCTTCAAAGAGCATACTGCTCCTTGAAAATGCTTCACCCCCACAGACATTTGCTTTCTACTCCAATCAAAAGGATGTTGAGTGATGCACAGGTTCTAAGCCACTTTAATTTTTGCGATGTTTTATGTGGTCCCTGTTTGGATCGAAGTGATATGAATCGAGTGAAAGAAGTGCAAAAATCGTGTCTCAGATTTCTCTATGGTATACGAAAATATGATCCCATTTCCCACATGCTGAAACCCTCAAAGTGGTTGAAAATGCAAGATCAGCGAAAACTCCATTTTTCAGTCCCATTATATTCGGTAATTGACAGAGTCCTCCATATCTATATAATGAAATAACATATAGGACAAATATTCATAATCTGAATTTACGACATAGAGGTCGCATTTCTCTTCCACCCTATAGAACCACCATATTTCGAAGAAGATTTTCATATGATGTTTATTAACTGTATAATGAAGTCCAACCACCCCTCAAGCAAATGAAATTACAACTTTTCAAGAACAAAATCAAAGAAAGTTTATTAGCTACATATGTGTGAACCATCATTTCCGCAGCACAACAGTCTTTGTTACAAAGATATGAACAATTTTGTAAATAAATATTACGTTTTCTTGGGGCTGAACTTGAACTTTTCCAAATTGTTTTCAGCTCCATTTTGCATTATTGTATTGGACCATATTATTAACATGTATACTGCAATGCAAATAAATTTTATTATATAGGGAGTGAGGTAATGCATTTTTGAATGCTCCTTCTATGTCCAAGAATGCAGCGACTGCTACCTTCTGGTGATTCAGGAAGTCGACCGATACTGAAACAGGATCATTGAGGGCAGGTTCGTTAGTGCCCCACACCTAATGTGCCCATCCAGTATTTTTTCCATGCCTTTCTACAGGAAGGATGTCAGCCTGATGGGTATGAGCGATTTTGGGTGTGGATCATTCCGACTAACCTTAAAAATGATCACCCTAGTCGAGGTTCAGTTAGAAGGAACATAGTTCCAAGCTAATCCGGCTCTAGTCTTATAAGGACAGGAATGATCTATTCGAGTCCGATTTGTAAAAGAACTGGAGCTATGCCATCCTCTCCAGGCGATTTGTATTGGCGGAATGAGTAACAGTCCATCTTATCGCCTGTGGTGCAATTATTTTGGTGGCAACCACTCAGTCATCTCTGTGAGGTCGTTTCTTCCGACCTGTATTTGTGACTGGAGGTTGATTGTCCAGAATCAAGCTGCCTGGGAAGTGGTTATTAGCTGATAGCTACAGTGTTTAATTCCTGGAGGCCATTAAAAAGCCGTCTGGACGTTTAAGCGATCCCAGCTCATGTGTCGGCTCTCTGGATAGTATCTTGTAGACACGGGTTCCGCTTGATGTGTTGGACACATTTTCAAATCAGAATCGTTCTCATAATTTTCATTTTGCTCTCCGGATATCTTTGTTGTATGTGGTTAGAGTAGACCTATAGTTTTCCCATTCACCTGATAACTTAGTACGGTTAAATAATCTTCAGGAAGCATTTTGGTTATCCCTTTTCTCCCTCAGTGTACATTTTTCGTGATAAACTGAGATAAGTGCAGTTTGTAGATGTCCCGCAGCAATCTATTCGATCACGACTATTTATTGTGGTCAATCCGTTTTGGAGATGGTTCTCCA
Source organism: Chrysolina oricalcia (assembly GCA_944452925.2). Lineage (NCBI taxonomy): Eukaryota > Metazoa > Arthropoda > Insecta > Coleoptera > Chrysomelidae > Chrysolina > Chrysolina oricalcia. Next base: position 16,890,072 of record OX101826.2, read on the forward strand.
GGAAGGTCTTGTATCCTTTCCTGTCCATGCTCCGCATGTTTCGGTATTGCTTGGGGCCTATTTCAATATTGAATTGAATATGCCCATGGTCTGAGCATGAAAGATACCATCCAGTTGAATATGTTGTTGCTGAGAAATTCTGAGCTGATTGTTAGATCTAGTACCTCTTTCCGAAAACTAGTGACAAAGGTTGGCTCAACTAGATTAACTGATTATTATGTTATTGGCTGTTTGAGTTGTTCGAATACAGTTTGAGAAGGAAAAAACACTCTGGTTCTGTAGATAATAATCTTGGTAAAGTTAATGGGGTGACAATCCCCGGCATCTCCACTCATCCCATGTCGGATACCTGCTCGAACCTCTTCGACCTTCTTATGAAAGTCGAAATGTTCTTCCATTGCAACGAGTGCAATTCTTCCTCCTTAATAGTGGCAGCTCCGAAGACGTTTTGTCTGAGCCTGCCATAAATACCACATTCGCACAGAAAGTGGAAGGAGTCCTCCTCTTCCCCACATTCCGTGCATAGTGGGTCTGCCACAACTATGATGAGAGCCAGGTGCCTCCTGAGGCCGCAGTGACCGGTTAAAACTCCCACCAACAGTCGGAATTCTTTGCGGCTTAGCTTCATTATCTTGGCCGTCCTTGCCATGTCGGGCCCCGATATCATCTGCTTTGACTGCCTGCATCCGTTTATCCTTCTCCACTCTTTTCCTAATGTATCAACGGCCCACTCATTTGGTGCCGTTGTTACTTGTCTCAGTGTTATGCCGAGTGCGGGTTCGGGCCCGCAGTAGGGTTGTCTGGATCCTTGCTTGGCTAGCTGGTCCGCCTGCTCGTTGCCTTCAATCACTGCATGGCCCGGGACCCAAATTAGCGTTATTTCCTTTTCAGTCGCAAGACTCTCCAGGGCATCTCTGCACTCCTGAACCAGTACTGATCTGGTTCTGGTTGCACTCAGAGCTCTGATGGCGGCATGACTGTCCGAGCAGACATATACATGTCTCTCTGGGCCGGACCTCACCTCTTCCATTCCATAATAATAATCTATAATAATCTTAGTCAGTATACCAATGTATGATTTCAACTAATGGTAATTTTAACAAAAATAAATGAAAATATTATACAGAATACTGATTTTTAATCCAACTTTTTTTTTCAGATGAGCATCAGAGAAACACTACTCTTAATTTTGTTATATGTGTTATGTGCGAGTACTATTCCTCAACGGCACCGTAAGAAATCAAAAAACGTAGGACCTCCAAACGCGACTTTCTTTGGATCTAATCTTACAACTACAATGAATTTGGTGTGTAGAGGAAATTATTACGGAAAAACTAAGGTGGGTTAATATTCAATACATTCAAATTGGAACTGAAAACCTACACTGCAGTTTTATACCACTGAACAGCCATTTTTAACACTCCGGCACGGATGAATGAGTCAAACTTTACGAAATGATCTTCTAATTTTCCCCCAGATTCTGACTTTAGATTTATGAGCTTTCTCCAAGTTGATAACTTTGTGAATGAACTCGACCTGGCAAATACAGCTTTCAGAGCTTCAACTTGTAGTTTTGCATTCTTGCAGTCTTTGACGATGTCTTGAATGGTTATATTGTCCTACAAATTGAATGGTAGGTGTTCCGAGTCATACGCTCCGAAATTGTCAATTCCATGGTGAAAAAAAAATCATTAGTAACTGTAGGACAATAATAACACATGAAAGGTTAATGTATTCTCCACCTAAATAAAACAGTGTCCTGAAAAAAACGGGTATGTATCGCTAGTCCTACAAAAATTATTCAAAATATCCAATTATTTTGAAATTGTGGTTTAGCTAATTTATTACAATTTTATTCGTAAAGTAATGTCACTTTCAATGTATAATCATTTTTTCAATTAATAAATCTCATAATTCACAGGAAACGTTTATGAAAAAAGTGGAAAATTTCACTTAGCCTTCAAAATTTTTATAAACATATTGAATACAACAATAACAAAGTAAAAACATTGAAATAATCAATCTGCCTTCCGGGGCTGCTTAAATTATGTCGCATTTGCTTTCACAGATGCAGGGAAACCCGGAAAAACCTGCAACACCACATCGTCGTTTACGGGGGCCAAGTGGCCAAGTAGTTAAAGTACTGATTTTGTATCCACTCTGGTCGCCGGTCGTGGGTTCGAAGCCTAGCGACTGCAGATATTTCTCTGATGGCCCGAGAAAGTGCAATAGCACGTAAAAAGTAAGAATTCGTTAATCCTTGGCTCTCACAAGATTCGTCTTTTGAGGTCTGTCGTTCGTAAGGGAACGACATCTGGTTAACGGAAAAATTAATTCTAAACAAGAATTCATGCAACTATCATCAAAGGACCCCGCACACATTTGATGAAAAAAAGTCTAACTGTGAAAATGGCTGAATTTTTGGTATAGCTGAAGATATTCCGAGTAAAAGTCTCCATTGGCCCTACTCGATCGTACGACCAGATTCGGCGCTAGAGGACGACATGAATTTTGAGATTTATGGAAAAATTTTAATGTATAAAAGAATATCAATATATCATTCATATCCAATATTGAACTAGTGAGCGACTGGTCATTACTGACATCCGTGAGAAATATGTTTAATAATACAGAAAAAACGAAATTGTTTTTCTACAAGGTAGTTAATAGTATAATCAATTCTCCTGTGTATGAAAACGCCTACGAGTGTATAAGTTTATTAAGTTTATCATTGACGATCAATCAGGATGGATGCTGGACTATCAAAATATAATACAGCTAAGCAGACGGGGTGTTTGAAGTAATAAGGGGTTCAAGATTATATATACAGGCCGTCTTTTCAGCTGATAACATACTATTGCTATCTCGGAAACGAAGAAACCTACAAGGTCGGTTAAATCGGACAAATGTTTTCTATTTTGGGGAGCAATAATAATATTTTTTCAGATCTTGAATATCAATGTTTGTTATTGAGATATTCGACAAAAACTAAAATTGTCGAATTTCGTTTTATGGCTCTACCGCCTCCATTTCAAATGATATATGAATAAATCAGGGGACCTTTCAGTGATGTTTCATATCTGTTATAATATTATGATATGAAACAATTTTAGTTCATGAGATTCCATCATCAACTAAATTTTTTCAAATATGTTCAGCTATGTATTACAATAAATGTGTTTCTCGACGTTTTTTTTTTTTTGAAAAAACATCATCAATATTTGGTCACTCAATTCCCGTCAGTGTACTTTAAATAAGAAAAAAGCCAGAGAAACTTTTAATAGTGTTTCATATTTGTTGTAATCTCATATGAACCAATTTCCAATGCGACGCGACGTTGTGTTCATTACATTCCATCGTCAACTTTATTGTTTCAAATGTGGCCTCCAGTTTTTTTCATCTATTTTAGTAGCCACTGTTTTAACAATTTCAGCTGTTAATTACAATACACGTATTTCACGACGTTTTTCTCATGATCACTGTATAGTCAAACAATTCCCGTTCAGAGCTACCTCAAAAAAGTAGGTACCACTAGTTTTTGGAAATTGTAAAAGGCTTTCGCGGCCATCGTTGCTTGATTAATGGTTTGTCGGGTTCTTGCGCTCACCAAATCAACATTACTTTCACCTACGCAGTTCATTAGCTACTAATATCAAAAATTTTCGTGGAATTGACAATTTCGGAGCTGGGACTGGGACTGGGAACACCTACCATTCAATTTGTAGGACAATATGACCGTTCAATTATACAAATATTAACCAAGCAACGGTAAAAAAATCCGCTGGTTATCAATGAGTTTTTTATGACCACGTTAGTGGTACATGTTGGGAGTTGGGGACTCTTCAGACCTACCATCCATTTTGTAGGACAAACGTTTTTTCGATTACTTTCTCGAATTATCTCGAGGTTCAACTAAAAAACTAACTGTTATTAATGCATTTTTTGCACTTACCAAATCGACATGATTGACGCCAGCGCATATCATTAGCTACCACTATCGATAATTGTCGCAGAGGAAAAAGTTGGGCGTCTCGGCAAAATGAAGCTACTCTTTATTATAGTTTGTTTTAAACCTTTATGACTCGCACAAACAGAAACAGTTGATCATAAAGCATTTCACAACATCTTAGTTACACACTTGTCATATGTTTTTATACAATAAGAGATATATAAATTTCAGATTCTTGCCATATGAAATCTATCATCTGAATACCGCCACAAACATTGAAAATGAGTCTTTATATCTCCTTATTGTACTAAAAATAGTTTAAATATTTTAAATTTTGTCACTTCTTGGCAGAAGCTCATTAAACTAATAATTAAAATTGATTAAGCAATCCAGACTTCTGCCATAACCTATACAATAGGTAATATTGTATGGGTTAAGGCAGAAGTCTAGATGGCGTAATCCATTTTTATTATTAAAATACTATCAGTTCTCATTGAAGGACAGCACAGGCGTCCACGGTTCCATTTTCGATATAATAGAAATATTTACCGTCACAATTCTGTACTTGAAACTTTCAATTACTTGTTAATAGGTGGAGGAGTTCATAACAACGATTTCGAAGAACTGTCAGAAAGCTATATAAAAGCAAACGGAGAGGAATACAGATATCCATTCATTTCACGAGAATTGACCGAGTCACTAGTACCACTCAAAGTAAGAAGATATTAATAAGAAGACATCACAATTACAGAGGAATGCTGTTATAAGTCATGTACCATTGAAGAACTGCGAACGTATTGTGGATAGTGAGATATTGATAGATACGAGCGTTTGAAGTGATTTTTCTTATTTTTTGATATTGGTGATGTAACAGTTCAATAAACGTTGTGTTTCAAAATGAAATATTTAATTTTAAGTGAATTATTGATGAATCGTGTGAACATCGTAGTAAAAAAATTGAGGTAATTTAACGTCTTGGGAACCTTAGTACCGATCTGGTCAGAATTTGAGAAATATCTATGAAGAAACAAATACCTTTATTCATATGACTCTTCAAAGTCACCGGATCAGTTTTCGCATGGGTTTCAGCTGTAACTACATAGCCATATCAGCGATCAAATATGCAATACTGGACTTCAGTCCGGCTTTCGCCACGAGTCATTATGATTTTTTTACATAAGACAGCTATACCTGAGTTAAACAATGAATATTGTTTTTCTTTGATAACTTTTCAAGTGAATACCTATTGAAAATGATGATGGTAGGACCAAAATGTTAATCGTAGTGAATTGCTTCCCAGATCTCTAGACTTGAATCCTATTGAGCACGTCTGGAGTTGGATGAAATTGGAGTTTTCTTGAAGGGAACGTCAGCCAGAAACTCTTGACGATCTCGAGGGGATGATTCTGGACCTCTGAAAGGCAATTTCTATAGAATTAATCGACGAATTGATTTCAAGCATGCCAAGTCGTTGCCAGGCAGTTATTCAGGCTAAAAGGATGCCAACGCCTTACTAAATAGGATTAATATTCTTGTTTTATGAATATTTGGGGTTTATTTTTAGTTTTTTAAATAACGTTTTCTTATGTACTTGAACATATGGATCCTTTTTTGAACGTCGATGAATTAATTGAAAAGGAATTAATTACATGTATGCATCTTGTAATAAATAAAAAAAATAAAAATTAAACTGGAATTTTAATTTGTCTACATTACAAAATCCCTTTCTGCACGTCTCTGAATTTGATAGCGTCATGCTGATTGAAGGTATAGCTTCTTCCCAAATGTGATGATCAATAAAACTGTTGAATTCTTCAATAAAAACGACTATTCGTTTCTAAATATCATAAACCCCGTTTTGCGCGCCACTGGTGTTAATTATCTTCAGTAGAAATATCCCTTGTTACAGTTTAGATGGTGGCTGTTATTGTTTAACTTAAAAAGGCCACATTTTAAAATTAAAAAGGAATTTCATAAAATGGCGATATTTCCATAGCAACGCAATTTATGAAAAATAATTCAAAGAATTCTCAAGGTATCGGCCCAACAATTCACCCAACATCTGAATAAAAATTCTAGGGTCCTTCACATTAACCAAGTTATTGGTAACAGATTTGAAATGTTTCCGGCTCTAAATTCCCACCCTGTACAAAAAGACTGAATTATAAAAAATGGAACCAGATGCCAATGACGCATAGACCAAGAATGACGCTTTTCACTTTTGGTTGAAGATCCAACATCGGCCAAGAAATGTCCAAGTTATAGCTAGACAAAATTACTAAATTTTTTGGCTTTCCCACTTCATCTGGCAAGTAGTTTATATACAGAGAAGGAATAATGAAGTGACATTTCCAAATGCTACAAGTTGATAGCTATTTCCTTGTGCACGAGAAAAAGTCGGCACTGAAGGCCCTGCAATCATTCCAAACTACTTTAAGAAAAAACCTAAGCGACCTAGGAGCACAGAACAAAGTGAAACTTGTCTGGGTACCAGGTCACTGGGTCATCCACGGGAATGAGACTGTAGATGCCCCAGCAAGAGTGGGGGCAGCATCAACTCTCATAGAACCGGAACCATCCTGCTGAATCTCGTTTGGGGACATTGAGCAGGACACAAAGAAATGGGTTAAGAACCATCACCAAATTTCCCGAGAGAACGCCTATGAAAATACTCACGGAAAGTTGATGATGATGGGGCCAATCGACCGACTCCCAAGACATCTCCTTGATCAGAGCCAGAACTCTCTCAGAAAGGTAAAAGGACTATAAACAGGGGACTGCCACCTGACGAAACTTATGCATATGCAGGAGATACACCACTATGCAGGTTCTGTGATGAGAAAAAAGAAACAGCTTCTCACTTAATGTTTGAATGCGGAAAACCTCGTGAGGAATCTCCAGGATTCGGAGTACTCACTCGATGGACCTGACAGTGGGGAGCACAAAGATTCAATTCATAAATACCTGTACTTCTGCCAATAGTCACTGTTAATTTTTCTGAATTTTTGGTATGTTGTAGAATATGACCTCCTGAACAACTCAACTCAATGCTATAACAAGTTTTCGAAATGCAGGGTGTCGAAGTTGGAAAATGACCATTTCTTTGAAGCAACATTGCTCGTAGGAAAACATCTTGAAAAAGTTTTACTCGACAAATATTGCTATCAATAAGCAATAATTTGGGACTGGTTTTTGATAAAATAACATTATCACATACAGGGTGAATCAAGCATTATTCAAAATGCAATTCTCTCTCGACCCAATAAAATGAAGATGTGATCAAACTAACACACTGAAATGCCCATCAAATGAATATGTCAAAATCAACAAATTCACATTTCTATTCTGGGTGAGTCAAAAATTCACAGTTTTTTTGGTGACATTTAGTACATTTTTATATTATATTTTGAGCTTCAGGGATACTTGACTACTAACCATCCAGCATACTGCTGTAACGACCTTTCGGGTGCCACCTCTGTTTAACGTGGAAGGCCACTTGCTACGGGCAGTCTCAGTGGAGAAATTGATACTCCAGGGGTCACAGATGTTGCACAGTGCCTCAATTGACAATGACCACCCTGTATCGGTTCACCTATCTAATCTCCTATCATATACGGCTGTCAATGTAGGTTGATGTTGCACAGTGCCTCAATTGACAATGACCACCCTGTATCGGTTCACCTATCTAACCTCCTACCATATACGGCTGTCAATGTAGGTTGATGTTGCACAGTGCCTCAATTGACAATGACCACCCTGTATCGGTTTACCTATCTAGATCTCCTATCCTATACGGCTGTCATTGTAGGTTGATGTTGCACAGTGCCTCAATTGACATTAACCACCCTGTATCGGTTCACCTATCTAACCTCCTATCATATACGGCTGTCAATGTAGGTTGATGTTGCACAGTGCCTCAATTGACAATGACCACCCTGTATCGACTGAGAACCACTCTTGCCTTTTGCCTTTTTTCCTATTATTCGGTGTCTCAACACGAGTGCAAAGTAAACAATAGCTATGGCCCCACCACTCATTTGCGGAGTTTGCGCCAAGTCAATCAATTTGTCAGCTGACCCACACAGGCAATGCTCAGTCTGTCTTTGCATAGCACATGATACATGTACTGAATCTGCAGAAACACTCGATGAAAGTGCCCGAAATGCGACGAGTATATTGATCACTCCCAGCGCGAGATATGAACCACTCACTGTGTAACATTTTGACAAAATAATGGATCATTTCAAAAACATCAACACGGCTGTCGCCGCTTGTGATAAACAAATTGATGATCTTCATACTCTAGTTTCTGCACATGAATCATCTATTGCTAGCTGTGTAACCAATATTATCCAAGTTCAAAAAGAAAACGAGTCACTGAAAGCTAACGTAACTAGTTTGGAATCCCAGTTGAAAAGCGTAATAGTCGAATTCTCAATACGAGTTGAGAGAACGCTTGAAGCGCGTGAAAAATATTATTATGGGCTTAGCTGAACGAGATCAGAATGCGGACCGTAATGTCGTGAACTCTATTCTAGATTCAGTGGTTCCGAACGCTTCATCACAAATTCAAGATATCACTCGTTTCGGGAAAACAGTAAATGGCTCACGCCCTACGAAAATAACCCTTTTTACCCCTGATGCTGCACTTGAAATTTTGCGTCATAAAAATCGACTTTCAAAAAGTCAGTACCATACAATATCTCTGAGGTCTGATCTAACTCCGCAACAGCAAAAAATACTGTCTGAACTTCGTACCAAGTTGGAAAAACGCATTCAAGACGGAGAAAAGGACATCACAATAAAATACTTGAGAAATCGTCCCCAAATAGTGAAATCCTCAAAGAGGGCTCGTGAGGAGGACAATTCTCCAAAGAGAAATCTTGAGGGTGAAGCAAGCTGTTTCCAACACAGAATAGCAACCATTTAATGTAATTTCATGGAATATGCAGGGTTATCAACATTCTCAAGAAATCCTAGAATCCTACCAAACAGAATTTTGATATTTTATTCATGTGTGAAACCTGGCTTTTGAGTAATCCAGTAGACTCCCCCCTATTGAGTGACTTTCGAATGGTCTCATCGCATGCATTAAAAGAAAAATCCTGGGGTCGTGCTTGTGGGGGCTTGTGTCTTTTCATCAGAAAAAAGTTCAGTTTCAAAGTGTTAGACAAGTCACCCTGGTGGATTATGTCTTTATTAACTATCAACAATATCTCTGTTATTTTTGGGTTTGTATATTTCAAACCTTCTTTATCTATCGATACTACATTAAAATGTTCTATCGTGGTGGCATTTAATATGTGTAAATTCATCATGAATGATAAATAAAGAGGAAACAAAATCTTCCAATTTACACAAAAAATATATACTTGTAACGTGCTTACAATTGTTTCGACACACGGTGTCATCATCTGAGCGAGTTATCAACTGAAGAAACGTCAAAATCACCTTCTCAAATATTAAAATAACATGCATGAAATTTCACTAATGACAATTGCAGGTATGAAATTTCCTAATGACATATAGCTTGGATTAGGGAGCATTTGAGTAGTTACTAGTGAGATAATTAATTATAGGTGAATTGTACAGGTCAATTTGGTCATTGAGAACTAAATTGCTATTGTTACGTAAATGTTTCTTGATTTCTATGGATTCTAATATGTTTAATTTTTGACCTTTAGGTTGAATATGCAAAATTTCAGCGTTTTGTGTGAAGTTATGGTTATTGTCAATAAGGTGGTTGGCATAGTTTGAGTCCTGTTTATTTAATCTGTAACTTCTCAAATGCTCACCGAATCTTTGATTAAAACTACGGCCTGTCTGGCCTATATATAATGCATTGCAATCCTCACACTCAAGTTTGTAAACCCCCGACTTCTTGAATTTATCCCGTACAGACTTTGCGTTGTTAATAAAGGAATATAAGTTATTGTTGGTTTTGAATGCAACATTTATATTCCGTTTCTGAAGGAAACGGGAAATTTTGTTCGTATGCTGAACGGAATATAAATGTTGCATTCAAAACCAACAATAACTTATATTCCTTTATTAACAACGCAAAGTCTGTACGGGATAAATTCAAGAAGGGGGTTTACACACCTGAGTGTGAGGATTGCAATGCATTATATATAGGCCAGACAGGCCGTAGTTTCAATCAAAGATTCGGTGAGCATTTGAGAAGTTACAGATTAAATAAACAGGACTCAAACTATGCCAACCACCTTATTGACAATAACCATAACTTCACACAAAACCCTGAAATTTTGCATATTCAACCTAAAGGTCAAAAATTAAACATATTAGAATCCATAGAAATCAAGAAACATTTACGTAACAATAGCAATTTAGTTCTCAATGACCAAATTGACCTGTACAATTCACCTATAATTAATTATCTCACTAGTAACTACATAAATGCTCCCTAATCCAAGCTATATGTCATTAGGAAATTTCATACCTGCAATTGTCATTAGTGAAATTTCATGCATGTTATTTTAATATTTAAGAAGGTGATTTTGACGTTTCTTTAGTTGATAACTCGCTCAGATGATGACACCGTGTGTCGAAACAATTGTAAGCACGTTACAAGTATATATTTTTTGTGTAAATTGGAAGATTTTATTTCCTCTTTATTTATCACTACATTAGAACTTTATGACATATCAATATCGAATATTGTAGAGCAGCACCCTGACACTTGTTCAGTATTATGTGGTGATTTTAACTGTAGGACCGGTACTCTGGGTATTATTCCAGAAGAAATGCTGAAAGGTACTGTTCTGTCGGAAGATAGAAATAGTGTAGATAAACATATTAACAGCAGAGGTCGTAGTCTCTTGAATTTCATGGATTCATATGCTTTATGTCAACTAAATGGTCGAACTCCAGGTGATAGCCCCGCTAATTTTACGATTTTTAGCCAGAGTGTTGTAGCTTTAGTTTTTATAAATAATACCTATCTGAGGTACGTCCATGATTTCTCGGTACTAAATAACATCAATTTCTGATCATTTCCCGATTATGCTAACACTCAATTTTGACGTGACAAGACAAGTCAAAGGTCCAGATAGTTATAACTTCCGTTCCCTGATATAAGATAACAATATTTCCTTCCACTTTGAAAACGAAATGCGCTGGTCTCATAGAAATATGTTTATTCCATGTACAAATGAATCATACGAAAACCTCTGTTGTGCCATATACGAAACAGCCGATAACCTTGGACTATTACATAATCTCTGTTCCAGAGATAAAACAATGTCAAAAAATAAACCTTGGTACGATAATGAGTGTGAGGCATCAAAATCCGATCTAAAAAACGAACTTAAAATCTGTAAAGCAAATAACTTCTCCCCCATAGCTAAATCTGAATTGTTGAGAGCCAAATCGTTATACAGAAATATGATAAAACAAGAAAATACTTTCTTGAAGTTTCAGTAACAAACTCCTTGTGCAATGTTAATAATTCCAAAGAATTTTGAAACTCGGTGAAGGCTCTGCGTTCTAATAAACGCGTGTGTGCATTGGGAACCTCTGAATGGGAAGTTTTTCATGACTCGATTGCTACTCCTAAAATTACCGATAAATCACTATTTTTTGATGCGCAATATCCACTATTGGACTGCTCCATATCAATGGATGAAGTTACGCGTGTCATAAGCGAAAGTCACAACGGAAAATCCCCCGGGAGGACGGAATAACTTATGAGTTCTCCAAACACCTGCCTGAGAGCTGGCTCCTTTACTTATGTTCGCTCTTCAACAGAATCTATGAAACAAGCCATATACCCTCCGCCTGGGGGCGAAGTCGTTATGACTATGCTACACAAAAAAGGTACTGTTGGAGATCCTCTGAATTACCGCGGCATTGCACTCGTGAACTCCAGCACGAAGCTTTTCACTTTAATTCTGAAAAACAGTTCATCTAATTGGAGTGTCATCAATGAAATCGTACCCGAGTGCCAGGCTGGTTTTCGTAGATCACGTGGTTGCATCGACCACGTCTTCACACTTAACTGCCTAATTCAGTTACAATTGCGTTTGAAGAATCGATAATTATTTGTGGCATTCATAGATTTTAAAAGAGCCTTCGACTCCGTTGAACATACGCTGCTTTTGCAGAAACTTTTTTCTCTGGGTGTAAGCTCCAATTTCATTCGTGTTCTGAAAAATATCTATAATATCGCCACTTTCAAAGTTAAGGTTAATCATCAGCTTACTAAAAAATTCGATATCTGTTCAGGGGTTCTCCAAGGTGAATCACTCAGCCCGAGTTTGTTCTCTCTCTTCATCGCAGATTTAGAAACTTTCTTCCGTGACCGCGGTGCAAGGGGAATATTATGTAGATGGTCAGACTGATATTGTGCTCTTGCTGTACGCTGACGATCTGATTATATTAAGTGACTCACCTATTGATTTCTCAAGAAAACTCAAAATGTTGGAAGAATATTCCACTCTGAATGCGCTATCTGTCAACACCAACAAATCCAAAATAATGCGGTTTTCAAAAAGTAGATTCAAGAAAGTCTATAATTTTCGTTTTCTCCTTAATGGCTTTGAAATTGAAATTGTGAAAAGGTATACATATCTTGGAGTTGAATTCGTTTTCTCTTCCTTATTCAGAGAAATGGCGCAAACATCGGTAGTGAAAACTAAACAGGCATCCGGAACGGTTTTTTCACTTCTTTCTAAGGGCAACGTAAACTCATGGGAAGCTAGGAGCCGTTTGTTTGACTCGATTGTTTTGAGCACTCTAACTTCTTGTATGCCAGTATGTGCATTACGCTACACCGATATAGTCGAGAGGGACCAGGTCGGGTTTTTAAAGAGGCTCCTTAGGCTTCCTCAGAATACACCGGATTTCTGTGTACGACTTGAAACAGGCATAATCCACCTATCATTCACAGTCTTCAAAAATTCTTTAACTTGGCTTAGAAAAATTCTATTAATTGCCGATGAAACATTTCCGAAAAAATGTTTTCGTCGACTATTTTCAATTCCATCTCACGACGTAAGGTACAACTGGGTGAGTCAGTTGCGTGTGTTTTTTGAGTCAATAAACTGCGTTGATCTACTCAACCAGCTAGACCCGTGACAGCACAAAAAAAACACGCAACTTCTTTTAGAAAAATACAAACAATTCTGCTATGAGTCGGACTTGAATAAATACACCACTTTCAGATACCCTCTATTGAGGGGAATTATAACAAACAGGGCAAAACACACTTCAAATTACCTGACCTTCGAGTGCTCAATACATACAATTAGGATAATTGCTCAAATACGACTTTCGTATGCGAAAGAATTTAGAATAACCCATAAAAATATTCACTATCATGTTGATCTAACGGAGTTATGTTCGCTTTGTAACCTTCAATCATTGCAACATTTATTTTTTACCTGCCCCATTTCAAAACCTCTAAAACCTGCCTGTGAATTCTTAGAAAATATCACCACATTTACAGATGCTCTCACCAACATCACTCCGACCGAGGCCAAAACTATGGAAACCATGGAAGTAATGAGACTTGAATAAATAAATTGAACTCTTACTGGCTGTTAGTAGGTAGGTTCTGTAGTTGTCTTATTGACATGATTAACACTGTGCTATTAATTACTCCACTATCTAGGTTTAGGTTATACTATGTACGCTGGTTACTACTTTTTTTTCTTTTTCTTCTCAGAAGAAGTTTTTTTTATTAATTATGTTTTTTTTTCTATAAGGAATATTGTACTACCAAACTCTTTGTTATACATACTCATTGTAAGGAACAATAAATGAAATGAATGAATGAATGAATGAAACACCACAAGAGTTGTCTTTCTGTTGTGTTGAATACCACACCAAACTGTCAATCCACCACCGCCAAATGCAACTTAGGGATGCATGTTTTCTTCTAAGAAACATTCTCCCCGTCTCCGCCAAGTTAAGAATCGGCCGTTGGAATTATACAGGTTGGAATTACATTCATCAGCGAAAAGACAGTCTCTCTACTGAAGATGCCAATGCATGTGTTCTTCGGACCATCTTCTTCTGTTCGCCAGGTGAATATTGGTCAAAAGTGGTCATTTTGCCCGACGACGAGCATTTCATTCCTAGTCATGTATGCGCCTTCTGATAGTGTTTGCTGAAACATTTAACTGCAGGTACGCTCGGATTCTTCTGGCGGCCCAAACCCTATTTTTGATATCAGTGCGTACTATTGCTCGGTCCTGACGGGGATTTGTCATTTTTCGACTTCCTTCGCCGCGTCGGTAAGCAGCTGTACCGTTGTTAGCTTCTCTTTGCAAAGCTCTTCCTACAGATGATTTCTTGCCATCAAGGAAAAAAAATTGTAAAATTTGTTTTTACGAAAATCCCAGGTTTTCGGAAAATAACCCCTCAAACGCAGAGCTGGTGCGAGCAAGGGAGATCCGGGACCTACAGATTAAATGAAAGTGGATTCCGAACCACTTCAGCTCATTGATACACGACCGGGGATCGAACCCGGTCTGCCTGGGTGGAGCCAAACACTCTAACACCACGACCACTTCGCTGTATATAAGTCGGCACTCTCTTATTGTATAATTTCTTTGCAGCACTCTTAAAATTTTCACCAAGTCTGCACTGATAAGTCATGACATTCAGACGATAACAATAATTGATATTTGTTTTGACTCAAAATGCAATCTAATTTTCATTTACATCAACATGCAGAAATAAATTTTTGACATTTAGATTGCATGAGTCCAAAGAAATGTCGAAACTTTCCAATGCAGAATTGATAAATATAGAACTTATCAAAGGTACCTACTTCTGCTTACTGACACTACCAGTAGGCCCGTACATGGTCAAGGATTGAAGGCTCGTCAAAACTATCCACGATTCATACATTTTTCACTGGGCGAACAAAGAACAATGCCTACTTGATAAAATTATCAAATTTGTTTCCAAATGAATCAAACTTTTTGGATCGCCTTTTATAATGGATCCTATTTTATACGTCAATGAATTACACGGATGCTCATCTTGAATAAGTGGAAAAGTAAAAAAAAAAAAACTATGAAACTGAAATTTTAATTTGTCTATATTACAGAATCCCCTTCTGCACGCCTCTGAAATTGTCAGCATCATGCTCTAGTTGAAGGTATGGCACCTTTCTAACTGTAACGATGAATAAAACTGTTGAATTTTTTTAATGACAAAGAATTTTCGTTTCTGAATATCATAAACCCCATTTTGCGCACCACTGGTGTTAATTATCTTCAGTATAAATATCCCTTGTTTCAGTTTAGATGTTTGCTGCTATTGTTTAACTAAAAAAGACCACATTTTGAAATAAAAACGAAATTTCATAAAATGGCGATATATCCATAGCAACGCAAATTATCAAAAATATTTCAAAGTTGTCTCGAGGTATCGGCCCAACAATTCACCAATATCTAAAAAAAATTATAGGCTCACATTTCCCAAATTATTGGTCAAAAATTTGAAATGTTATCGGATCTACATTCTCACCCTGTACAAAGAGAACGAATTGCAAAAAAAAAACGACGCCTATGACGCATAGACCAAGGATGACACTTTCAACCTCTGCTTGAAAATCCAACATCAACAAAGAAATATCCAATTTATAGCTAGTCAAAATGAGGCAATTTTTTGGCTGTCCCACTTCATCTGGCAAGTAGTTTATGTTTATTTCAGTAGGTAAGTGATTGAAGAAACCTCAGAGCTATACTAACGAAGATCAAGATATCTTCACTACAAATCGCTAAATCACAGCGCTCGACTCGTGGTTCTGCTTGTGTCTAGTGGGTGTCGTTGATATCAAATTATTCCAAAATTCGTGAGGAAGAATGTGTTACTCCACTGATGATTAACCAAGGTGATTTGTTGGTGGCTTGATTCTGGGATTTCCTCGAACTAGGAATAGAATTACAATCTCTCAAAATTTAATTATCTATTTCTACTGTATATTTTGATAAAATTATAATAGATACTCTATGAATATTTCATCCATCTGATTCTTGAGACCTGAAAGAGGAGGAAAATGAATGGTTAATGACATAATATATCAGTGTTATCTGAAAATGTGGTAAAAGTTTTTCTCACATAGCTCAATCTCTTGGATTTTCTTTACATCGTAGCGTCATTCTGTCCAGTTTTCCGTATCAAGGTATTCTATATTTCAAATGAAACTTCGAATTTCGTTTTTTGGGTGAAGTATTTCCGTAAATATAGATGGCATTGTTGAACTACTATCAGGCGTATTGGAAGGATGAGTGCGCAAGAATGATAAGCATGAGAGAGGGAAAAAGTAAACGAGATCAGTGTGGTGATGGTACAAGAAAATGGTCGTCCTGTCCTAAATTGTGGTTTTCGTTTCACGACTCAATTTTTCTTGATTAAATTTCTGACGCCCATCCGTGATCGAAACTTTGGTAAAACCGTTTAATATTCCTCACGTCTTAGTATACCTCTTCTCCCTCCGCGAGAAGAAGTTATTTCACTATTTCCATCCAATGGAGTTCAGCATTTTTTTCTTTTACAGTGTTAAAGACATCGACATCGAATGAATACAAAATACCGTTGTAGCTCGACTTTTTTAATCACATTATCATTAGTTTATTACCCTCCTGGTGGGGTGAGTTACTTTACTATTAGTGTGCAATATCAATTGCTTTCTTTCATGTTGTAGGTATGGTTGTAAGCAAGGGAACGGATGGATGCATTACCATTGCAGCAAAGGTGTGATAATGTCATGTGTTTATACACCTATTCCTCCCATTAACCAAATTTTCACTTAAGGCGGTCTAGATAGATCCATGAGAAAACTAGAAGCCATTTTGTCTAGGAGATGCTAACAATTACCACCTCTTGTTGATATCACTAAGATCTTTTATTCAGAAAAGCCGGGATCACAGATCGCATCAACATCGCAGGATTTGAACAGGCCAGAGATTTGAATTTCATTAAATTATCTCATATAATCCAAATTTCACCATGAATATGAAAAATTACTTACTAAAAATTCAACAATTCACATATATGTGAGGCACCATACAGTACTGGGTAAAAGCACGTGAATTATTACTGAATTTTAAAGTACTTTCACATAAAAACCCTGTTCTTTTGGTATATTTGAGTGGTTTTGATTCTCATTATAACTGAATAATTAGTTATTTAATTTCTTATTTTTTCTCAAATTCACAGGAGGAGGAGGGTTACTGTCTGGAAACACTGCACGTAATACCTATTCCAGTTTTTTTTTGGACTCTTGAACGACTCTCATAATTTTTTAAACAAAATGACTGAGTTTTGACCACTTATCTATGTTAGGTTCATGGAAAAAAGATAGTATGGAGAATATACAAAATATTACTATTAACAAAACTTAAATTATAGTAATTAAAGAAAAAATTCTGGTAATAAACTCAAAATTCCCTACAAGAAATAAACTTGACTAAAAAATACATTCTTGAAGCGCTAACGCGCTTTGGTTAACATGGCGGAGACAATCTAGAGTTAACATCTCGATCTCCTTGAGGGTTGTGGAGGATTCCTGAAAATTAACGAATACCATGAAAATAAATCTATAAAGAAAGAATGACAGTACTCCACAGAAGATCATGAAGCCAATAATGAAAAATATATAACGTTATCCAATCTTCCGCAAAAATCCTATACAATAGGTATTTTCGACGGCAAATATATTACCTATCATCAGAGAAGGTAACAAATGATACATGGTTGTATTCTTACTGTCGTATGAAGATATTCCAGATGTAGAAATAAATTCGAAATATTTCATTGATACCAACTTAATTGTATTAGTCATAATTATTATCACAATTACTATTGAAATTCGGATAAAATAGCTAAAACAAACAACACGATTCCAGTCTTTTTTCCATCGCCACTCTCTTACTCACTCATCACTTTTCACGCATCACAAATAAATACCCACTCTTTCAAAAAAATACCACACTCGTAAATGGTTCTTCTGATGGATTATCACAGTACAGGTACCTAGGTTGAATCCTCTCGGAGGAATCAGTATCATGTAACATATATTGTATAATATGTATATTAATTCAAGAATGTTACCGAGTTGACTAATTTTTTCATGTAGGTGACAATGACAGAAAAGGATGTAGAAATTAATTTTCATTTGATTTATTGTACCATTTAAAAATCAAAAGTTCATGTCACTGCCGGTGAATCCGGAATTTGGATGAAGTTCAATTACTTGTCAAAAAATGCAGTTTTAGGCATTGTATTCATCCTCAAAATTTAATTCAATTATCTCAGTGAACAAAAAAGTTACAGGGGCGAGCCACCTTCCGTGGACACCTGGTATATTAAAAGAGCATTGCAAACTGGTTCTGGTAGAAACTTTGCCAAGTATTGAACAGATGTAATTCAATGGTTGTAGGGGCAGTAGTTGTTTTCTGTTAGATTCTTGCCGGCAAAAATACCTGTTGTATGGGTTTTCATTTCATTATAGAATGAACATATTTTATACCCAATTAAAATTTCAAATTGTGAGTAAACTCTCAAATTTGAAAGTAAAATACAAACAAGACTCTCCAATATCTACCTAACACCTGAATTATGATTGGCGTCTCAGACTTTCTAGTGTTGTTGTAAATCTAAAATTAACTGAAAATTGATGTTTCACTTTTAAGTTCACCGTATAACATTGAGCTTTCAGATGTTCAATTTATGCATTCAATTGAATATTCAGGATATATTTCATATACTGTGAATATTCTTCCAGAAATGTTATGATAGATAAAGGATGAAAAACGTATCAGCAAATGGAATATTCCAAAAATAGGAGATAACTGGTATGAACTAATATTGAAATAACATTTCTTTATACATGTTCAATATAATATAATAATATAAATCAATACGCCGAAATGGTCATGCATGAAGGAATTTCATGAATCACCAGCAGGATGAAATCATCGTTTCACAAAAACGAAAAAAAAAGTTAGAAGAAGAAGGCCTGAAATAAAATCCAAGTTTACTTTCAGGAACGAAAAATAATGATCTAGCCACAGGAATATGAAAGCATACCTTCAGTTGATAAACGGCCTTCTCCAAGGTCGAAGTCATTTCGACTGATCGTCTAGAGTCTGCGATATCAACCTCTCTCAGGTGACGACGGTGTGCGACTGTCTAGGCACCTTAGATAAATACACAGCTGTAAAACTCCCTATGGAGGGGGTAGTTCGCGCAGATGTTCGCGCACCTCCCACCTTCGCTGTAAAACCAAAACAGTGGTGTGTGTTTGGATTCATTATCTGCAAATTTAATCGCTTCAGTGCCGTAGTTGTTAGACTGTTATTTGCCGGTGTTTTAACTTTGTAAGTATGTTACAAGTTGCAATTCTTTCCGATCTTTGGTATTCTTGGTGTGCTACAGTAATTTGAAGTCTTTATATATCCATTTTAAAGCCCATGAGAATTGGAAAGGAAGTTTATTTGGTAATTTGAATTATCCAAATGATAGTTTTGTCTCTTCCATCAGTGACTTTGAATGCATTTTCCAAGAAAAACTAGATACATTCATTTTTAAACTATTAGTATGCCTTCAATCTTTTTAATATACCAAATACACTTCCTTTTATACAATTTTTTTCAAAAAATTTGTGATAAAATTATACTTGAGGGTTCGGTTGTACTATACTTTAAAGTACCTATATCAACAGAAATTTCAAGTACCAAAAAAATATTAGAAATAAATTAATTATATGGCGCATATGTTGTCCTGTTGAAATCATAACAACAGAAGCAAAGCCTAAAATATTATAATTTTATTTCTTAAACACGGGATTTTATACAAATGCACTAGAAAGGAACAAAAAATTTGTTCATTGTTTGACCTAGGTTGTTCTATGAATAACAAATTCAGAAGATCACCTATTTCGTAGCTGCGGTGAGCTTTTGAATATGTTACTAGCAGAATAACCTAGGTCAAACAATGAAAATTAATAATTTTATCCTTTTTAGTGCATTTTGTATAGAAGCTTGTCTTTTTATTTATATTTGAAACACACACACCGGGACAGGTGACACTAAATAAAATATAGTAAAAAGCACAATCAAATTGAGGAATAAAATATATTTATCTTTAATTCAATTGAGTCCTACGAAATTGACACGGCAAGAATAATATTTCATAGATACTGGTATATACACATTTAGTTTTCTGTGCGAATTCGTAATGTATTCAAATTTATTGTGGAATTCAGTATCGTATACAAATCGTTCTTGGAATCTTAATACTTTGAACACAGCAATTCTTGGATATTCCCATCATTCCAAACAATTATAAGATTCAAATCCATAATAATTAAATTCTAAAATTCCCTGAAAGGTTAGGAATTACGGAGTACCTTTTGTGAGAAGTATGTTCAATAATAAAATTGTTAGGTACCTAGTGACACGAATACATTCTTCTCTAAATTCGCAACTCTAAATAATTTTGGTCAAAACAGTCCACTTCCTTGTACAGTCTCAAGAAATCACATTATAATTCATCCTTTTCAGAATGATCCTATCAATGAACCGGAAGTGCTGAGCACACTAAAAATATTCAAAAATAAAAAGTCTTCTGGACTGGATGAGTTGTCAATAGAAACAATAAAAATAGTTATCGATGTAATAATTACCCCACACACTTATCTATTAAATCAGTCATATTTGCAGGGATACTTTCCGAAAGAATTCAAAAAGGCATTAGTAATACCTCTATTCAAGTAAGAAGACCGTTCTGATATCGTAAATTATAGGCAAATCTCTTTGCACTGCTCAATGGCTACATTATTTGAAAAAATTGTCTCGATCAGGATTACTAACAATTTGGAGGACAATAATATACTGTGCAAAGACCAACATGGATTCAGAGAAAGCAAATCAACTGAAACTGGAACACATCACCTACTGAATCATATTTTATAAACAGGTGGATTCAAATAACTTTGTAATGTATTTATTTTTTGACTTATCAAAGGCTGAATTTCTCATTGCAAAATTATCCCAACTTCGTTTCCCAAAAAACTTGTTGAAATGAATCAGATCTTACCTTGAAGGGCGCACCATGACCGTAAAATGTGAAAATTTTAGTTCTAGTTGCAATGTCGTTAAGCTTGGAGTGCCACAAGGATCAGTGCTTGGACCCCTGCTTTTTCTGATGTATACAAATGACTTGACTGAATATCTGGAAGATTGCCATCTTACTATGTTTGCGGACGACACCACTATCACAGTTACATGGAGAAATATTGATGTAATGCTTGATAAGGTGAAATGCATAGACGGATTCAGCTCCTGGTGTCAAGGTAACAGATTAATATTAAACTCCACAAAAACAGTAATTGTTAATTTTTATAATAGAAAAAATAATGTTCCAGGTGACCTACAAGTTATTGATGAATTCAAAGTTAGTAGTGAAGTTAAATTTTTAGGAACATACTTGGATGAAAACTTATCATGGAATCTGCAAATAAAAGATGTTTGCAACAAACTGAATAAGACATTCTTTGCTTTAAGGCAAATGAAATCATGTATGAATGAAACAGGTCTACTAGATATTTACTTTGCTATGGCATATTCACATATATCGCTCAATATTATAGCGTGTGGTAGCAGTAATGAACAGAGTATTTGTAGCACAAACGCGCATTATCAGACTTATTTTCAGCATAGAACACCGAGACAGCTGTGAACCAGTATCCATTAGGGAAAAATTATTATCTGATCCCTGCATATACATTCTCAAATGTATAGGATTTGTTAGATCAAACATTAATGATTTTAAAACAAATGCAACGGCGCACAGCTACAGTACACGTCATGGTGATCTTTTGCGTATTCCAACTCACAAGACAACAAAATATAAAAAGTCCCCTTTATACAATGCGATGAATTTGTTTAATAAATCACCAGAACAGACCAAGCAAGTTACCTCTGATGAAGTGTTTCATGGCAGAGTAAAGCAATTGTTGCTGAAACAATGTTATTATAGTTGCGATGAATTCCTGGATGATGATTTACGATGAGCACTAATTTTATTTGTTTTTTTCTTTTATTCTAAGTTTTATTCATTCTTATATATGACGTTTGTCTATATTTTCACTAGGCAATTAATATGAATGATTTTTATATAATATATCAATAAGTATGACTTTTACATTTACATTTACATTTTATACATTTACTTTGTAATTTTATTTTATATACATTCATTATATGACATTGACATACCATATGTACATATCGTACCACATTGGCAAATAAAATTTATTAGGGGAAAGGGGGTTAGTTTCGGACATTTTTTAAAAAATAGGTGCTATTTTCAAAAAACTGTTTACGAGAAGGGAGTTTTTAGTGGTTATCGTTTATTTGGACTTTCAGTTAAAATTTAACTCTGTATCCAGTCATGTATATTTAGAACTGTCAGAGCAATAGCCTTTTTAATTTTTCAAAAAATCTGTCCTAATGTACCCCACTAGTGGGGTAGTTTCGGTCAAGAGGTGGGGAAGTTTCGGCCGAGGTACATTAATTCGCAGAAATCATTTAAAAAATGAAAGAATTGGGTGTTTTAATCAAAACATAAAACATGAAAATGAATACAAAACATTTCCTTAACATTTATTATACGTTACATAAGTCTTTTATTATTTTACAATCATCATCCCAAAATTGTATTTAAATGAGTAAATAGATTGGGTTCTGACTGTTCCTGTTAAACTGGGTTTTTGAAAGATGGACACTACATCTTCTGGGTCCACGACACTAATATCTGAAACTTCGGGAAAATAAAAAGTAGAGGAATTTCCCTTTCTTCTCAAAAATTGCACATTTAAATAAGTACCCGTTCCCTTTATTTCTCCTATATAGTGAATCTTTGTTGTTTTAAGAGGAAATTGTACCAAGACAAAATCTCCTACTGACAGATTTTCTCTGTCAACTTCAATATCTACATCAACATCAGAGTCATTATCGCTTTGCAGAGAAAAATCAGACTCATTACTTGCAGAGCTGTTATCTGATGGTGCACTTTTCTTTAGTTTCTTTTTAGGGACTGGTTTTGGAGAACCGAAAACTTTTCGATTAATTGCTTTTCCTTTTCGACTTTCTACGGCCTTATTCCTAATACTCCGTTGACTTTCTATTTCTTCAATCCTTTTTTTTTCGCTACTATTTGTATATATTCTGGATTTACCAACATTTCTTTTCTTTGAGTTTGGTTTTCTCGGATCGACTTTGGGATATGGTATGACTTGTTCTGGATCAATTATTATGTGGTCCTTACAAGTCGAGTCATTTACATTGCTCACTGGTGATTCATTTATTGATGGACTCAAAGCCTTAGGAGATCCTTCATTTGCTGCACCTCTATTACATTCGATTGAAGATAATTTGTCTTCTGAATGAACCTTACTCGTTGACGGTCTATTGAATTGCTATTTGATATTGCTGAGCTGGTTTGTCTCGTTTGCAATGTTTTTACTAGCTTGCTCAGTTTTTTTTGTGTTATCATTCTGCGATGAATCTGGATCTGGTCTATCAGTTACACTGCTCGGTTTAAAGTCTGATTCATTGAAAATTTGTGTGTTTAGAGGAAATAACCCAGTATTTTTAAAGGCATTAACTATGTTTTTTAAGGAAAATGTTTCTTGATAAGGATTTTTGTCAACGATGGGATATGTCTAATAGAAATAGTTTTTCCAGGGTTTGCTAATAACCAGTTAACAAAGGAAATGGAGATTTTAGTTTTAAATGGTGAGAATATTCCAATATCCAAGGGCTGCATCCTGTGGGTAGTGTGCGGATGAAATGATAGTAAGACAATCCCATTATCACGGCAGTATTCTATGGCTGGTATGGAGGTATGAGAATCATGGTTATCCATGAGTAGAAAATATTACATATTCTTTATTGCACTTGGTATGCTTAACAATATGTTTCAATACATCTAGAAATGAGTCTTCTGTCATCCAGCTGCTTTTATTTCCTAAAGCGAAACTTCCCACTGGTGCATCTATTATGTAATCTTCCAGATTTCTCACTCGAGGAAAGATGTAGATCGGTGGTAGAGCTTGACCCATAGCATTAATTATTCCCACAATGGTTACCAACTGACCCCTTTCAGCCGATGCAACTTGCGATACTTGGCGTTTCCCCTTTGTAGCAACAACCTTAACCGTTTTTGAAACCGTAGTAACACCACATTCATCTACGTTATATATATTTCCTGCAGTAAATTTGTATTGATTTTACACTCTAACATAATTGTCAAAAAACTGCTTCACAGTGTGGGGATTAAAAGCCGTTGCACGTGCCAAACTTGTACTCTCAGGTTTCCTTAGTGCTAGAGTCGGATGTCTGGTCATAAAACTTTTGAGTCATTCTATACCTACCATACACCGTTTATTCCATATTTCCGGAAATTTACAATTGGGTAAAGCCTTAGCATACTGATATGCAAATTTTCGCATGTTTTTATACGATAAGCCATGGTTTAAATCGGAACATGTTTTTATATATTTTTCCAACTTTTTCTCTTGCTCGTTGGTAAATACTTGCTTCACCGTATATTTGGAAGAATAAAATGCATCAAACTAAAGAAGGGTGTATTACCAAACAGAGAAATGACAATTTCGAGGAAATATTAAAAATCAAGCAAGATATGATCGGTGTCCGAAAGTACCCCATGGCCAAATCTACCACCCTTTCCCCTATTATCATTATTATTATTATTCTTAAACATTGGATTTTAGGTTGGCAACTGTTGTCAGATATTTTGACGGTATTTGGACACGCATCTGAATAGATGACCAATCATTCAAACCAGACAAATTGTTATATACAATAAAAGCTGTTTGTAATATTTGCCACCCCTGATTTTTTATACCTGAGAAATATGCTTGACATGAGTTATTTCGAGCTCTTGAGCGCTCAGTATTGTAAAATTAGAACTAGTTATATGAAAATATAGGTCAAAAGCACCCACGATTTTTTATATTTAAGTGATTATATTGACAATAATTTTTTACTTTTTAGTCCATGTTGGAAGTAAAGAGTGTCTTTAGTTTTTTTTAAATATAAATTAATCTTTCGACTACAAAATCGACATCTTCCCATTATTATTATTATTTAGAAACATGGAACAAAATCATTGAATTTGTGTATTGTCACCAGGTCTTAACAAGTGTGCACAATTTTAGATTTTTTCGCTGGTATTATTTACCCATTATTATTACTATTATTATTACTATTAAGTCCTATGGTACAAAATTATCAAATTTGTGTATTGTCACCAAGTCTTGACAAGTGTATAAAATTTTCAATTTTTTCTCTGGTATTATTTACCCATTATTATTATTATCGAGGACTATGGGACAAAATTATTAAATTTGTGTTTTGTCACCTGATACTCACTTCTCGATATGGAACATGAGAATCGCCAAATTTGTTTATTCCACACGACAGCGGTCGAGTCGAGAGATAAGAATCCCGCTGCAGGTCTTAACAAGTGTGCAAAATTTTAGTGGGTGAAAATCGAGTCCAAAGGAGTCGGTTACAAACATACAGGTAATTTAAAGCCTGTACAAAAAGGCACAGGCACATGTGTGATTTTATTGTCATGATACCTAAAATACTGTTTGAATGGTTTATGTCAATATTGTAAGTTGGGTCCTGTCTATTGCACCGCAATTATTTCAAATCCAGCCCTGACTCTTACAGCGAAATGGCGTCTTTAAGGTTACGGATTTATTCTTTTAACGAAGGGCTGAGTTTGTTAGCTGTGCATTTATTTAAGCTGTGGTGTACGTGGAACCTTCGAAGTCCGTTTCTGCGCCTGTTCATCGTTTGCCATGTGGTTGACTTTAGGCAACATACAATGCATAGAAGCAAAGGGATTGGAAATGATAGTTTTGATATATACAGGGTATAGATGTTGATGTGGGTTAAACAAGTGTTTTATTATAACTGCTTGAGCTCCTACTCAAAGACTGTTCGAGAAACAAACAAATGAGAAGAAGGTGCAATGCCCTCGAACTGAACCGTTACAGTATCGTTACAAAATTCGCAATATCAAATATACAGTGTCTTTCAAAGAGTTGGCCTCATATGGGAAAGACTTTCAATAATAATTTATTTTAAAATTTGACTTGAGTGTTGAATCGTGCTTTGATAAAATAAAAATTAGCCTACTCAGACTGGTTCACGTGACGTTTCCTATTTGTCAAAAGTTCATTTCTTTCAAAAGAATCGCTTAAAATAGGCTTATTTGTTTGAATTTCAAAACATTTTATAAGATAACTTGTTTCTATTCCAATTTCATACATCTTTGCCAAATTTGAACGTAATATTGCAACTTTCATTTCTTGCCATTTTTTTAATATTTACGCGATTCATGATTCATTCAAATAATTATAACTTTGACATAATTCTTTTTTATCACTGGGCTATCATACAGCTATGTTATAACCACTAAATATCGATGAAAACATGTATTTTTTTGATATTGGAATTTTCTTGTCAGAATAAATGTTTCTGAGAGTTCAGATAGATGCACAAACTGATATTGCCATTGCCGTTTTTATTTAAATTGATGCGAATTACTTCTGCGTCTTTATGACATAAAATTAAAATTCTAAACTACCGACATTTTTTATTCGGTTACGAATGTGCTCGGTGAGACAGAGAGATTCACAAATTGACGTACACATTCGTCATCATATTTCGGTTTATATGCAACCGAATTGTGATGAGAATTGTGAACATTCATTTTATTTGGAGTACCTTGGCGGTGACAGCGACGTATTATTGTGTTTTACTTTCGTAACATTTAGTGATATGAATGCGACATCTCAGGGATCTTTGTGTTAACTGGGTGCATCCAGAAGATGTGTTGGACGAGGAAGTATTGATGCTAGTCTGATTTCCTGGTCACGAAACCGATCTGAGAATGCCTGAACTGCTAGTCGCTCCATTATCTTCTCCGGTGTGTATGGGTATGGAAGGCGAACCAAGAGTAAAATGTTTGCTTCAAATTCGTGTAAGGATTCACTCGATTTCTGAAAGCGGTTTTTGAGCTGTGAGTGGTATACATGTTCTAGATGAGTCTGTCCATACCGTAGTTCTAGATGTACAATCAGTTACTTATAGTCTTCTTCTTGGGCCGTGATGGTTTGTGGAAGAAAGCACTTGTCTGATTATGTTTGGCTCAGACAAAAGCTATCTCTGCCTTTTGGTAGGAACCTGTTTTTTCAATTGTATTTTTCTTTATTTTTTTTCTACCAATAAAAGCGTTTATTATTATTATTGTTATTAAAATATTAACTGCGTCTCCACGGAACGTCAGTGTAATGCTAAAGCTCTTTCTCCTTCATTCCATCTATTCGCATTTGCTGCAGCTTTAAATTGTCGGCGGTAATTTGCCCATGGTGAATTTCTATCAAACTGAGGTAGTTTCATGGAGAGCTTTCCTGTTTCCGAACTGATCTTTACATCTTTCAGACCCTTTTGAACATCAACAGTTCCGTATCGTCTTTCAAACGTGCCGGATCGTTACAGTGTGCTACCTAATTTTGTCGTTTCAGTGAATCTCCAATAAAGTATTCAATATAAATTAATATTAATAAGAAGGTATTAGTTATATCCAAACAGATCAATAAGTTTTTTACTGAAAATGATCACTAACACGGGCGACCCTGGAGAGTCGCCCTCAAATCAACATATCGTATTCAATCCTGAAGATCAAAACCAAAATAATAGTACAGATTCCCAACAATTATATAATTTCAGCAATAAATATACAAACAATGATCACGGCCCATATTTTGTTTTTGTAGAGCGTTCAGATAAAAACATTAGCAGACTTTTTCCAGTAAAAGTTGGATATTCCTCCTTATCAGTAGACAGCATTAAAAACGATATTTTTGATATGAAATCAGCAGGTAGAAACAGAGTGAAGGTCTTGTTCAAAACGTATTCAATAGCAAACTCTCTCGTCAATCATGATTGTATACTCCGAAATAACTAAGTCGCCAATTTTATCGAATTTTTCACTCAACGTAAAGGTGTTATTAGAGAAGTTGACACATTTTTTACTGAAGATTACTTCAAATCCGCATCAGTTTCGGAAAGAACTGTGGTAAATGTTCAAAGAATGAAAAGAAAAATCACTGACCCAGACGGCAACATACAGTATGTACCCCGACAAATTGTTATTATTACTTTTTTGGGCAACTCAATCCCTGATAAGGTTAAAATTAACTTGACATACTTTTCGGTGGACACATACATTCAGCCCGTAATACAATGTGTTCGATGTCTCAGATTCGGATACACAGGATAAAATTTGTAAAGCCATAGAATCCAGATGTAAAAACTGCTCCGGAACTCATAATTCTAATGAATTTTGCGACACCAATAGAACCTACTGCTTTTTTGTAGTAAGAACGATAACCCTCCAACCTCAAGAGAATGTCCTAAATATAAACAGCAATATAAAATAAAAGAAATAATGGCTCAAGAAAATGTATCATTTAAAAATGCAGAAAATCTGGTCAACAACCCCTCTTACGCCAAGGACTTCCCCAACAACAGATTTGACATTCTGAATAATTTGGAAAATTTTCCGGAGCTACCATCATCTACGCAGTGTCATTACTCCTCACCATTCAATTACCCAATATCCAAACCTAGAATAAACATTCCTAGTCAAAAAAAGCGTAAAGCTATATACCCCCACTTTCCCCCTCCCCAACACACAAAGAAAAGAAAAGACCTTCAATGAAACCCATCATTCCTAACCCACACCGTGAAGATTTCATAAAAACAAGGAAAGTATAATAGAGGGAATATGTGAATACGTTCATAACCTTATCACATCGATATCTCCCTCAACAAACATTCATCAGCAAATATTCCCATAAATATAAGAATCATCACATCGATATCTCCCTCAACAAACATTCATCAGCAAATATTCCCATAAATATAAGAAGTTTCGTTTCGAACTCATTAAACCCAGAGCTCACATCTCTTACAGATCCCATAGAAATAGAAAGCGACAATGGCTCATCCTACTAACAAGGAATGACTTCCAGTCCTTCAGTGGAACGCAAGATCATTTAACAAAAACAAACCTAACCCTCTGAATCTTCTTAAAACAACCCATATCGATATAATTGTTGTTTCAGAAACATGGTTTAAAGACGGAGGCAATAATTGCATCAAAGGTTATAATCTTATATCAAAAAATAGGGCTGACGGATATGGCGGTGTGGCCATTTTTGATGCCAGTATTATATCCTACAATAACATTTTTATTTAAGATAATAATAATAATGAATTCGAAGCATGTGCAGTGCAGGTAATTTCATCAAATATTTGTGTGATATCATTTTATAAAGCACCGAGTAACAATTCTATTTCTTCTCCAGACTGGGAAAATTTTTTCGACTTATTTGATTCTCTGGTATTAGTATGCGGACACTCTCTGGGGTAGCAATAACAATGACAGAAATGGATTTAATCTTGTAGAGGCTATAAACAACAAAAACTTAGTTGTACTTAATGACGGCTCACCTACTCGCGTCGCCTCTCCGGACTCCCATCTCTCTGCAGTAGACCTCACTTTAATTTCTCCAACTCTTGCTACTAAATGTGAATGGAAAATTCACCAGGGCACCATGGGATCAGATCATTCACCCATTACAATAACTATATCGAAAAACAACGCTTCAAAAAAATCTTTCCTTCTAAAAATTGGAATGAAAAAAGGGCTAACTGGAGCACTTTTCAAAACTGCCTCAACAACAAACATAATCCTCAATTAAGTAACGAAATATCATTTTCACAATTTATAGAGGACGTTTCTACCGCTGCGGACGCTTCCATGCCAAGAAACAAACCTTTCATTCCTTCAAAGTCTTCCCCCATTTGGTGGCACTCAGATTGCTCGGAGCTAGTCAGAAATAGAAAGAAGGCTTTGAATAAATATAAACTTATTTCCAATTCAGAAAATTCCATTACTTATAAAAATTTGGTGGCTAAAATTGAATTAACTTTCAAAGAAAAAGCCAAAAATAGCTGGAGAAAGTTTTTAAATAATATCAATAAAAATACTCCAATTGCAGACATTTGGAAATTTGTTAAAAGTATTTCCAATAAATACAAATACTCAAATGAAACCATAATCGCCTCTGACCTAATAGAAAAATTATTTGACCATCTAGCACCCGCATTTGTCAACCCTGAACCCAATACCAAAATCACTAATAAAATAGAACAGGAAAATGATGTTTTCTCAA
This sequence comes from Chrysolina oricalcia, assembly GCA_944452925.2. Classification (NCBI taxonomy): domain Eukaryota; kingdom Metazoa; phylum Arthropoda; class Insecta; order Coleoptera; family Chrysomelidae; genus Chrysolina; species Chrysolina oricalcia. The sequence continues at coordinate 16,920,344 of OX101826.2, forward strand.
AACTTTCTTTATCTGAATTAGATGCAGCTCTGAAAAATACTTGCAATACAGGAACAGGTAAAGACAGTTCCACATACTCAATGATTGCGAATCTGCCAGATGGTGGTTACAGGGGAAGATCCTACAATCTCTAAAAGACATAGTCATATTTATTCTTAAACCCAAAAAAGATCCTAATGATTCATCTTCATACCGACCGAGTTCGCATCTTTCTTGTCTAGTTTAGACATATGAAAGAACCATTAGAGATTAGAATGGTTCTTAGAACATAATTCCTTACTCCCAAAATCTCATTATGGATTTCGCAGTGCCAAAGGCACTATTGACGCATGTACTCAAATCGTTTTGGACATTTAGTGGACTTTTTCAGAAAACTGTTATTTAGCATGTGTGTTCTTGGACCTGAAGGGAGCATATGAATCAGTTGTTTTGAACATCCTAGATTCAAAACTCCACAACTTTGGACTGAACGCGGAAACTTCAGCCATCATAGTTGAACAATTCAGAAATAGGAATGTTTATATTGAAGATCTTAACAATATCTTGTATTAGATACGTCAACCAGTGTTTTCCTCAAGGAGCTGTATTAAGCCCAATTTTACTTAACTGCTACACAGCAAACTTGCACGAAGTCTTCGAATAGCCCATAAAATCTGTGATGTTCTTTACTCGCCACAGACTGAAAGTTGGAGACAATATCAATCTTAGCTCCTATTCCAGTAGTACACAATTATGAATATTTAGGGTTAATATTAGATAAGAATCTCACTTGGAAAAATCACATCAACTACGAACAAACCAAATATGAAAGAGGCATTAACATTCTTAAATGTGTATGTAGAAACAAATAGGGGCAGATCCCAAAACATCGTTATGGTTCTACAGCTCCTGCATTCGAGCAATACTTGATTACGGATGTATATTATATGGATCGGCCGCAAATTCGAATCTACTGCTAGTAGACCGAGTGCAAGCAAAATATTTAAAGATTTGTCTCGGAGTCTATGAATCTTCACCAACCCCAGCTATACTTGTGGTGGCTCAGGAACCACCACTCCACTTACGCAGACATTTTCTGTCATGCAAGAAATAAGTTAATATCAAACTATACAGTAATAGCCTAATGGGCGCAATTCACAGTATATCAATTGAAAATCTCACCAACCAATTCTGGAAACGTAAGAATAGTCCCTCCCCCTGACTGAAGCATTCGTTGCAATGTCAGAGAGCATAAACGATGTAAACGCACAAAACGTGCAGTTTCAGTTAAAATTTCACATGCTGATGTTCAAGACAACAGTCATTCTCCCTAACTTCTCATTGAAACCTCAATTCAATCAAGCTTTAACAAAATCTGTACTGGAATCAATGAATACTTCTAATATAATATACTGTGATGGCTCTTAAGGTATTCGTGGCACTGGTAGTGCAATTTTTGTACAAAATAAAAATGAAACAGTAGATTTAGCCGCGAAAGATGCCACCTCTTTAGAAATTACATCCAATATCTGCTATCTTCAAGACATAATCGCAGACGTTAAACATGAAACACTGCGAAATTGGGGAAGACTTTGGAGAGAATTTGTTTCCAAATCTTAAAACCATTATACATCAATCCACCCCACACTACCAATAAGCATCCCCCACATAGACAACTTTAACATGTCCAGATTTTGTTCTACTACCATCACTCGAATGAAAATGAACCATGGTAAGTTCCCTTCTCACTTGGGGGGCTATTCTCGAATCGTTAGACTACTAATTCCTATACGAATAAGAGAGACAAACACACATATTTCATATTTATTGGTGTGAAATAGTAAATCGAATTCGCTTACGTACAAACTCGAGAATAGGCATTAACGTAAACTCAGCATGCACTTGCGACGGTCTTTCCTTGGCGGAACCTAATCACATCCTATTCGCATGTCCCAATCACGGCCTACACCGGCCTGAATTTTTACAAAGTCTACTTTTCACTAAAACTTCCCTTCCCACCAATACAACTGTCTTGTTGGCTACTCTCAACGAAGAGATTCATAAAATTGTTCTGTCTAAAATATCAATATAGTATTAAAGAGAAACATTCTCAATTGAAAATTGAATCAATACATGACTCCTCTGGAAATGGAAAAACCTGCGATAAAAATGAAGTTAAGTTTTTTGTAATATCTAACAGAAAACAACTACTTCCCCGGCAAAAGCCACGCTGGACATTGAACTACATCTGATAGATATTGAGAAAGACCCTATATAACTTGAGAGAAAAAATCTCAAGTTATATAGGGTCTTTCTTAATATCTATCAGATGTAGTTCAATGTCCAGCGTGGCTTTTACCGAGGAAGTGGTTGTTCTCTGTTAGATATTACAAAAAAGTAACTTCAATTTTATCGCAGAATTTTCCATTTCCAGAGGAGTCATGTATTGATTCAATTTTCAATTGAGAATGTTTCTCTTTAAAACATGAATCCCTTCCAAGAGAGGTTATCTTGTACGATGGAAAACAGCGACTAAATTCCAACTTTCAGTCGCAGATGATTCCACAACTGACTTTATGAATATCCTGTTCATATTTTCAATGAAATCATCAATATAGTATTATAACCTGACATTACAAAATTTCAAAAATTTTCTGTGGCAAAATCAACTCTGGTTTGATGCTAAGGGGGGTGGGTAATAAAAAAAACATCATCCAAGTTCTAACTCAGTTCCAGCATTGAATTCTCATTTACAGATTCTGTGGTGTGGGTAGTCTTAATCTGGCTTTCCATTTTACAGATTTTCTCCTTTAGTTCGTTGATATCCGCCTCGAGTCCACCTTGATTTCGTCACCAATTGTTTTCTTCTATTTCCCCATCTCTTTTTCAATTTCATCTTTGATATTCTCCATCTCTGTCTCGACAGTCCCCATTCTTTCTTCTAATCGGTTCGCCACGCCATAAAGTTATTCTTTTATGTTTTTCAAGTTTTCTTGAAGCTCTTCCCTCAAACCCTTCGAATTTTCTAGAATCTCTGCTTTCAAATTCCTCGAATTCTTTTGAAATTCTTCTTTCAGACTATTCGAATTCTCCCGAAGTTTCTCTTGAAGTTTTTTTCCAGATTATTCGTACTCTCTAGAAGTTTTTCATAAAGTTCCTCCGACAAATTATTCGAATTTTCTAGACATTTTTCTTGAAGTTCCTCTTTCAAATTATTAGAATTTTCTAGCAGATTTTCTACCAGATTTTTCGAGTTTTCTTGAAGTTGGTCTTCAATGCTTCTTGAATTTTGTTGCAGCTCTTCTTTCATTGACTTGGAGTTTTCTTCGAGTTTATTCACTATCGCACCCAAATCAATTCCAGAAACTTCGAATAAAAAGGTTTCCGGATTTTCGCTCTCCTGGATCAATTCCCCAGCAAGTCTTGCCTGATGGAGAGTTATGAATTTTGGATACTGAGTACATATCTGATTCTTTTCCGTACAAGTGATTCGAAGACCTAAAATTATTATGGAATGTTAATTAGTATCTTTGTTTGTATGTTGAACTTCGATAAGGTTCTTCAACTGACCATTATCATTTTACTATGTTGGTATTTTGCCATCGACTGGAAAGAGTATATGCCAAGGGTTAATTCATAGGGTAGATTTTCATAGTGGTCGGCTGTTAGTGCATTCGCCACTCAAGAGTAGGGTTGTGGGTCATTCCCAGCAAGGTCATCAGTCTCGTTTATGACATCACACGTTGAAAGGTGGAGGTTGCGTCTTTCTTAGCTCACACAGGTCTTTCGAAGACTTCGAGTTGCTCCTTCATTGTTTTTAATCTCGTATCTCGTACACTTCGTTCCGACGGTACGAAAATACTACAGAAAAACCATACTATTTACTTCACATTTCTATTTTTTGTTGGGTGAATGATGTTATCATCATTGCAATTCCAAATCAGTCAATTATTTGGGTTGTCTCATATATTTTCCTGTATTGTTTTTGTTATTTAGTCAGATGCTGTGACAGAAATTAGGGTTATGATCATCTTGTGGCCGAAATAGATTTCAGTAGGGGAAGGCGGGGTAATACCGCGCGGTGAGGTAATATCGCGCAGCCCAAAAAACAAACAACGGATCGCATAATACGAAGTGTAATTATATGTACGGTGTTAGAAAGACCTAGCAACTATGCAAAATAGGTCTGCTGACAGCTCAAAGCACTCAGTTGCAAGTGGTAGATGAAAATATTACGTTGTTAGTTTTGGTTAAAAAAATTTGCCGTTTGGAAATAAGGGGGGTAGGTGGTAATTTCAGAACTACCTTAGATTCTTAGGTATAGATCATTGCGTCAATTCTTGGGTGATATTCGTACACATTTGGTTTTTAATTTGAATTTTAATTATTGAAGTTATGGATAGAAAAAATATCACGTAAAAATGCGCGGTATTGCTCCTCACTTGTTTCAATGATAACTTTTTGTTGTAATGTTTTCCGTGGGTTTTTTTGAAAATATAAAAATTGGATAGTACAAATGACTAAAGATGAACATTGATAGTTATCTATATTTGTTTTATTTTTACCTAATCCTAGGAAAAAATGTTTAGAGGAAGAAAAGAAAAAGAAATTAACTACTTTTATTTCAATATAATGTTTAAAAACGTGTTATATTGCTAATGTTTGAGCTTTTGTTTTTAGTTTACTTATTACAAGTAACTTTAATTATTTTTATTTTTACTTTGGTACTCCAAATAACATGCACGATATTGCCCCACCATCAAAGCGATATTGCCCCACCATCAAAGCGATATTACCCCACCGGGTGGAGCAATACCGCGAAATGCACGTGTTGCGTAGTTTAAAAAAAATTCAGTGATACTTTTTCTTTTTATAGAGTTTTCTTATAACCACTTGAACCTAACACGTTTGTGCAGAATTTACCAGTTTGTCAACTGTTTATTGTGTAAAATATAAATTTCTCGAATGTTTCCGCTTAGGTGCGCGATATTACACCGCCTTCCCCTACATACCTACCGTGATTATAGTGACAAAGTATTTCCTTGTTGTTGGTTTCCTGTTATTGTAACAGTTGAAGCATTTGAGTTCATTCAAATTTGGCCTTATTCTCCTGCAATCATTGTTCATATTTTCCTATGAAATTGAAAACAAATGTCACTGTCAGAACGAAGGTTAAATTGGGTTGATTTATCTTCTACTTCACTTTCTTCTTCTTCGTGATTTATGGCCGTTGTTTCGTGTGGGGTACGTTCGGTATTATCTACCATTTATTGTTTTTTCTTTGACGGAAGTTCATTTGTCGATGTTACCATTGTTTAAATAGAACATAGTTAGTCAATGCCTGTGGAAAAGGTATTGGACACAAACGCGAGTGTCATCTAGCGTGATTAGTAACAAACATGAATATTTGACGTCATTTTAATGCAGGTTTCTTCAAAAAACCCTGATTTTAATGCTTTTCCATTGTTTTAATCAAGTTACGACATGACATGGAGGCCAGATCACTGAAGTTACGACATGACTTAGACGCGAGCTCACTATCGCCATCTACATGTCGCATCTATTTTGATCCAATAATAATCCCATAAAGTTGACTAACTATATAAACAATGATGTTACTAAAATAGTTTTGGTACAACAAATATTTCATGAAAAAAGAGCTTTTTAGGACATTTCCACCGTTCTGATAACATCAGTTATTTTTGATAACATCTTGAGTGTGTTGACTTCAGGGGTTATGTCTCGACCTCTCGACATGTCACCTCCTGATCAACAAAGGGAAGAAGACTGAGAGTTCCTTTTGGAGTCTCCAATTTCTATCTGTGTATTTAATGCGAGATTCTTCAGTTTTGTAATCAGAACAAATTTTAATTATACTTGGAAAAGTGTGTGCTAGGAAAATTCCCGATGAATATGTGTTGTTCTATGATTGATGTTGAGTGGGGGAGTATGCAGGAAAAAGTTAGAGTGAAGATAAAAACCTGGATAAGTATCACTTTTTCTTGGTTGGTCGTGGCAGTTTAGCTTGGTGATAAAAGTAAGCCAGAGATCTTTTCAATATTGTACATGGTTTAATATTGCAATTTCCACTAGCGTTTGGATTGATAAGAGAAGAATCTCAATTTTTGGAAAAACATATTTTGTTTGATGGAAATCCTGAATCTGTCGAGATATATCAATTGGCTATAAATCACGTGGCTGGCACTATATTGATTCACTCGGAACCCGCGCACCATCAAAGGTATTGTTCTCTTTCATTGTTATATTTTCCGCATATTGTTGTCTGGGCAAATGACTAAGACTTGTGGTAATTTCCTCTATGGTTCCTATTACTGGACTTCAAGTTCCTTTTTGCGGGACGTCAGGCTCCTTTTTCAAATAGTACTTCAAGTTCCTGTTATTGGCCTTGCATTGGGCTTCACGCAGTACTTCCAGATTACTCTCATCCTGCTCTCTGGTTATTATGCTGGTTGGGGCCTAATGTTTTGTAGAAGTTACACCTACCGCCACACTACACACCCTTGTTATCACTGACAAGTGCTGTCGAACCTCCAACTTCGATCCTGGTGAGTTCGTTCCATGTAAAAAAACCTGTAATGGAACATTACCAGCAACTACGTAGTTCCAGTTATTCATTGTTATCATTTTTCATAAATTCATAAAGTGAAATTTATCCCCTTTGATTTAATATTAGGATATTTGATTCAATAGCATATCACACATGGAAACCAAAGTGAACTGCGGTATAGTTCTTTTAATCATTCTATGAATTGTTTCATGTATGTATTAGGTACTTTTTCTTTTTGTATATGGATATTATTGTGTGCTGAATTAGGGATAGTTATTGCAGTCAGAATAATCAGTGAAATATTGATAGTTACCACCATAACTATCGAAGAATTAGATTAGATTTGAAGAATAGTTTGTCACATTTTCTAACATTAAACATATTCATCCTTGTTAAAATTGATTATTCTACTAAGCCTAAAGAATCCACCCATTTGTCCTGCTGAACTACTAGTGTCTTGTTTCTATGGTATCCAAACTGGGCACTAAAAACACTTCTTTTTTGTACTCAACTACATTTGAGATTTTAAATATCCTAGTAAAACTCTGGCAGTACACAATAGCCACTCCTAGCGGTACGATTTATTTTTTTTCCCAATTTCATATCGAAATCAACCCCTTTGGAACCATAATAGTAACAAACTGTATCGATCATTTTTTCAATTGCTCATCTAGTAGGGCGCTATTATCATCTTGCTGTTACAAAACATATTTTAATATTATTGATGGTTAGTCAATGACTCGATTATTATAAAATGAGGTGGTAATAGTCTTTATTATATTGTTTTTTTTTTAAGTCACGGTTTCCCAGAATAATTCAATTGTCCAAAGTGTCGGACAGAAATCCCAATCTTAGGACACGTTTCGATCATATAAATGTTCGACACAAAACCAGTCACCTTCTTTCGTACTAACACCATTGCATAGTCAACATTTTCTATCAGATTTTGTTGATAATATTGATTTATTAGGGTTCTACTCTCATTCTAATAATAGTAGGACCTTTAGAGTGACTTCAATTTGGTAAGTGAATTTCCATGTTTTTCTCTCCACCGTTTTTTTCTGTTTTATTTACTAGACTTAAAGGTCTGAGGAAATGGACATGTCATGTACTTATTCTTATCTCTTGACTAAAGTTTCACCCAATTACTGTCCTGACATATTCAAGAAACAGAAAAAAAGTGATCCTACATTCTATCAAGTTACCAAAAGTTCCTGGTAAAAATATACCGGGTGTGATTAATTTTTAATGAGATTTAAACATCGGATGGTATATTGCTGATAATTTCACTCGCCGTATGAAATCCTCCTTTCCTGCAATATTAGGACCAATAAGAGACGTATGCCTCGATAATACACAGTTTCTAGCTTTCGAGCCAGTAAAAATACTTTGTCATGGCAACAACGTATCCAAACAACAACGGAGAACTTAATATCTTCTTGCTACTAATATAAATGTCATTCTGACAGACTTCATATCTATCAGGCATTATCAATAACTTTTGAAAATTCACGACAATGGCACTTTTTTTACTTTGTTGGTTCGTGAAATTATCACAATACTATCGATAATTCTGTCAGAAATCTTAAACTCGATCAAATTGCTTTGAGGTAGGTAACACCACTCGTTCTGAAGGACTCCTGGTGTTACCAAGCAATGTGATCTCGTTGATTTCTGACAGAATTACTATCGATAGTATTGCGAGCACTCGTGGTATTACCCCCGATTATACGTTTACTGAAAGAATGGGTGTGGTGAATAAAATCTAGCAAATGCTCATACTATATATTTATCCCTTTCATTTATCCATGAAATGAATTAATCTGTCTCAAGAAAGTATAAGCATTTACTCAAAATTTGTTTTATTCACATCCACTGATGAAACAATTTTGCTCTTCTTTTGGTTCCGAACATTTTGTAACTTTCCATTCCAGAATTACACGTTCTGGCAAAAGTATGAATAATCTTGATTATCTAACAGTTTTGAAAAATTGACTATAACGCTTAGCTATAACTCTATCATAAAAATCGAACCATGAATCAGTAGATACAGATATTGTTCACTCAAATTTTGAGTTCAACATAAATGATCTCTTTCCAGTTCAAACCAGAACATCCAAGGTATGGAACAAAATAATATGATTATTATTATTATTATTTCATTTGGAGTAATGCTGATATTATCAAGGATCTGCCCATAGATGAATATAGTGTATGTAAAATTTCTGGATTGGAAAATGCGATTGATCGTGTGAAAGTTTTAAATAATTTTAGAAATGTAGCAATAACTGAGCGGAGACAATTGATTATCAAAAACAAAATAAATTTTCAGAAGATGAAATTGATTTTGAATTGATAAAAAGAACATTCAATATTATTGGATATTCATAAAAAAAATCCTCGAATAGTGGTAACTTTTTTTCAAATTTGAGAATTTCTACAGTTATTCCAGTTCAGAAAATTCCAAACACAAATAAGAATGAAGAACATAGACCAATTAATACACTACCTTGTATAAAATAAATTGGAATTATGTACCAATAACCAAGTAATAGGGTTTTTAGGAGAACAACAACTGTTCGTTACTGAACCATTGCCTAAATAAGAATAGTCAAACCATTGTCTAAAGAAGAATAGTCAAACAATCCCTGTGCAAAATGCATTGGATGGCCGTCACCTGAGACATCTATACTATTTTACTGGAAACATTGAAAATGTATCCAGTAATGTGTCGCCGTTATCGGATGGCACGCAAAACTATACTTCTGTCTCTTTTTAAAATAGAACGCCAGTTTTCATTTGCTTCATTCAGAAATGTGCAGAATATTGTCATTGGTGAGATAGATGTTTAGCAGAATAAAAGACGAGTCAAAGTTTGCATTCGGATGTTTCGAATATCAGATGATTATCAGTGGTAAAATTTTATATTGCTGCAATTAAGCCTAATATAATGAAACACGTAATGTAGCAATATTCTTACAGAAAAATGACCCCTAAGTATAGGTATCAAAAAATGTTCTATCACGATATTATATCGCAGTTGATGTTTTGAAAACACATAAAGAATATTCATTAGTGCTTGAAGGCACCCAATAAGTAGGTAAATAATAATATATCAGTATTATTTGTACAAGCTTTTGTTTAGTTCCACTCACACGTAACAGGTATGGTATCTACTGTCTAGGTATAACGGGGTCAAAACTTCAGTGGAAATTTTGAGCCAATTTCACTGATCCAATCATCTTTAAATTTGGCAGGTGTCCATTAAATTCATTCAGGTTCGTTACGACATTCACAAGAGAAAAAAACAAGATAGCGAACAGTTTTTGTGATTTATTGTCCAACTATTCATAATGCGAATCTCGAGTAGTTTTGTATTTTTTCAAAATTCGAAATGGCGAATACGATTTTTGATTAGATTCTTTCAAAATTGGTACCTATACAAGGGCTTGTTGTGTTGGAGACCAATACGAACATTCAAGATGGAGGACAAATTTTGTGATTCATGTCCGAATCCGTCAATGATAGATCTAGAATTATTTGGGTAGGACAGTTCAAGGACAATTCAAGGAAAATTCAAGTGTTGGCGGACAGGTGTTCATAAATTGATGGTTCGATGTTATCAACAATGTATATGGACATATAAGGAGAGTTTTAAAGGAGGTTGTCACCAGAAATCATTCATCTCCTACACGGGCCTAAAATACATTTTTTGTTGTATAATATAGTTATTTGTGTATTTAGAGCGCGAGGAGCGCGGCAATCTTCGGAGAGCGGCAATGGCACTTTGTTTTCGAAATAAATACATGTTTTTTTTCTTCAAACGCAGCTTTTAAACATAGAAACGATGGACAATTCATTCAACATAGGCACCTAACATTACCCATGAGAAAAGAAACACTCAATAGTAATCCCAAATGAATAAGCTAACCAAATATCCAATAATTCACATCTCTAACAAAACAAGATATAACTTGCTTGAAAAAAAAGTATGTCGAGATCGAATCACAGGCCTTCAGCTTGATAGCAGCTACGCTCTCAACACCACCACAGTTCCTAAGAGTGTTATGAATTTATTGTCTATACTAAACATCATGCAAAAATAGGTTCGTTTTCAACGAAAGCTATGGAGATCGACCGTTTCTTCAATATTTTCGCACTAGAGCGAAAAAGCTGTCACAAAACATTTCCGAGAAAACTTCAGCTTTGCGTTGAGATCTAAAAGCGTCAAAGGCTACCTACTTTGGTAAGCGGTTGTAGAAAAAAATATAGTTTACTGACCATGCACGATCATCGGGGAGATGGAAATATTTATGGTTTTACGCAGTGCCCACGTACACTAAAGTGATACTTTTCAGGACACGTAAGTGAAAAAATCAAATATGCGTAAAGTTATGTTTTACGCATCGTTCATATAATTCCAAAAGACAGTATTTTGCGTCAGATTTTATTCGAAAGTCATCAAATGAAAACTTCATAGAATAAAATATACTCAACAATTGCTACAATTTGCCAATATAATAACAGGCGTAGAAATAAAATTGTAGATACATTTCCATAAAGACCTTTTTTGTACTCACGTGTTTCCACGCTCATAAAAAAGTCCTAATTTACAAATTTTTGGATCATATATAAATAATCATTTCATCTTCTTTATATGAGTTTTCTGTGCGTATTGGTCATGAAGTCATAAAGTTTCATTTTTGATAAGGATATCCACTTATAGAGGTTATTTCGAACGGTCGACTGAAAATTCAAATTCAGTCGCAGATAATGCCATTATATCAGTACCTAATTTCGAAAAAAAAAATCCTTATTAGGTTTTACAACTTTGACTTCATGGTAAATAAATAAACTTGAAAAAAAAACATTTTAGAGAAAATTTTCTATTTAAATGTACTAAAAAGAAGAAAATAAATTTTAAAGTGAATAAACCCATCATTTTGTTACATTATAAAAGTTTAAATGATATAAAAGCTTGTCGCGAGAAGTATATACAGGGTGTCAATTTGAAAACTTCCCGCCCTTAATATCTTCCTTCCAGTAAACAATATGAGTAATCGAAAAAACAGGTAAATTTTATTGTCAAGGGGGACACTTTCAAGGACTATTTGTAGCCCTAGAGGGGTAGATGTTACCCTTAGAATTTTAAATGGGAAGGGGGGTCAAGTGGCACATCATTTTGATGGGCGTTCAATTCTTGTTCCAATGGTACCCTGACTTATTATTTTTTGATGAGCATTTTCCGAAAAATTGCGTTCTAAACCAACAGAAGTAATTATTAGAACGCCTATACTGAGATGCATGGTTTGGCCAGAACTGGTTAGAATATTAGGTGGTACCGTTCCAACCCTTTATTAGGGGTAACATTAGCCATTAGCTCCAAACACTTTACATAAAAAAGTAGTCTAATAGTAAAACGTAGATGGTAGTAAAGTTGTGTTTATCAAATGCTGAATTTTTAAGTGTCATCGCAGAAATTGTACAGATAGCCTTCCTTTTTTGCTACTTCTGCTGTAAAAAGTTTCTGTTTTCCGGCAAAAAATTGGTTAGCAAATTTGAACTATGTGGTAGTATTGTGAATACCGTTGTACCTGTTGGGCTGTTTAGGAATTACTTTAATAAGTGTATAAAAGTGTAAAAATGGTTTACATTCTTCAAGACAGAATTGAAATGATTGTAATTTATGGCGAAGTTGGAAAGTGCGCACGAAGGGCGGCATGTCTTTTTAACGAAAGACATCCAAATTGTAATGTAAGTCACCGGTATGTGCTTGATTTGGTGAATAAGTTTTACGAAACTGGTTCAGTGACAAATAAAAAAAGAAATAACTCCAGAGTACTAAATGAAGCAGCTCAAATTGAAGTTTTGGGAACATTTGCTGCAGAGCCCACGAGCTCCTTACGATCAGTATCAGAACAGACGGGAATGTCACGCGAGACTATAAGAAAAGCATTGAAAATGCATAAATTTCATCCATATAAAATGCAGATTCTTCAAGAGCTCCACGAGGATGATTATGATAGAAGAATAGAGTTTTGTGAAATCATGTCTCATCGAGTCAATACCATCCCTAATCTTCTGTTAAACATCTGTTTCAGCGATGAGTGTTCATTTTTTCTGAATGGCAATGTTAATAGACAAAATTGTCGCTATTGGAGTGACGAAAACCCACATATTTTTCGGGAAGGGCATACACAACACCCACAAAAAGTTAATGTTTGGGCTGGTATTCTTGGAAATGCCATTCTTGGTCCATTATTTCTGGAAGAAAACTTGACTGGCAATCTGTACCTTGATATGCTTGAAGAGACTATCGATCCTCTTATAACTCACGAGCTAGAAACTCAAATTGATGCAGAAGGTAATGAACTTTTGCAGGAGGATCTGTTACATTTCCAGCAGGACGGTGCTCCACCTCATTATTTTCTTCCCGTCCGACAGTGGTTAAACGAGAGATTTCCGGGTAGATGGATTGGCAGAAGGGGAGCAGTTGAATGGCCTCCGAGATCATCGGATTGAACACCCTTAGATTTCTTTCTTTGGGGGCATCTTAAATCCGTTGTTTATAAAACACAACCTTCTGATATTGACGAACTTAAAAGACGAATTACAGCAGCATGCCGGTCAATTCCTAGTGAAGTTTTCCGTAATGTTAGAGGGGAGTTCGAAAACAGACTGTATTACTGTTTAGAGCAAAATGGACAACATTTCGAACAGCTAATAAGATAAGCGTAAGTAGATTTTATGTTGGAAATGTCTTTCTCGCAAATAAAATTTTATTGTGTAGAAGGAAAATAACCACCAAATAAAAAATCCCATGCGTAATAAATTTATTCCTGTCATTCAAGGGTTGGAACGGTGCCACCTACTCTTCTAACCATTTTTATTAAAGGGAGTCAATACAATAATGCATCTCAGTATAGGCGTTCTAATAATTACTTCTGTTAGTTTAGAACACAATTTTTCGGAAAATGCTCATCACAAAATAATAAGTCAGGGTACCATTGGAACAAGAATTGAACGCCCATCAAAATGATGTGCCACTTGACCCCCCTTCCCATTTAAAATTCTAAGGGTAACATCTACCCCTCCTAGGGGGTTGAACCACTAGGGCTACAAATAGTCCGTGAAAGTGTCCCCCTTGACAATAAAATTGACCTGTTTTTTCGATTACTCATATTGTTTACTGGAAGGAAGATATTAAGGGTGGGAAGTTTTCAAATTGACACCCTGTATGTTATTCTTATGGTATTTAAAATTCAAAAATTACCTCAAGATTTATTCACACGACAAGCTTTTATTTCATTTGAAATTTTATAATGTAACAAAATTATGAGTTTTTCGCTTTAGTGCATTTAAATAAAATCTTTTATCTGAAAAGGTTTTTTTTAAGTTTATTTAATTAGTTTTTTAGTTTTCTGTGAATATGTTTCTTAGTCTGTACATTTCAATCAAAACTAAATCAATCTAAATAGCTTTAGAGTGGGGCAGAGGGGTGAATTTTTTTAAAACCGTTTTGTTCAATGGCCAGATAATTTTCACTATTTTTACGGATTATTTTGATTTCTATTCCGCGAGTTTTCCTATTTTTTTGTGACAGGAAAGGAGGGCGAACCCCCCGATATATTTTTGTTTTCATCATTATTTTCCATGTCCGAAACTGTTGGAACATTTTCCGAATTCCTTTGCGTTCTCTACTTAGGTTTTGAGGGGGGAAAAGGGAGGAGAAATTTTTTAAAACATAATTTCCGACGGTCAGATATTTTTCACTATTTTTACAGATTTTTCCGATTATAATTTCGCGTTTTTTCCATTTTTTTTTTCGAGAAAAGAGGGAGGCGAGTACCCCTCTAATTTTTTTTTCTTGCTGTAATTTTTGACGTCCAAATCCGTCAAAAGAACGTCCGAAAACCTTCGCGTTCTCTATCTAGATTTCGGAGGACGGGGGGGACAATTCCGTTTTATAAACTATAACATTCGACTGTCAGATATTTTTCACGATTTTTAGAGATTTTTCCGATTTTAATTTCACGAGTTAGTTTTCCAACTTTTCGAAAGAAGGGGGGGCATTCCCCCCTACTTATTTCTTTTCGTTGTTATTTCTGACGTCCAAATCCGTCAATAAAACTTCCGAAACCCTACGCGTTCTCTATCTAACTTTCGGGGGGCAGGGGGGACAATTTCTTCGACATTAATGTTTTGTCATCGGAACTGAACCAACACGAAAAATTTCAATTCCACAGAATAAGAGGAAGTGGTTCTAATTCAGCTTGCAAGATTTGTACCCATCTGACACCCACAGAGCAAGTTAAATAAAATTCTCAATAAAAACAGAAAATAATAAGGTAACTGTCCGAAATGGCATTATCACCTTCATAACTTGAAACCAATCAAGAACGTTGGACATCTTCCCCCAAACATTAGTCAAGAGAAATCACCCTGAAAATATCTACTTATGTGAATTCGAAAACTGACTGAGACCTAACAAGACAAAAACAATGAAATGCCAAATACCACGAAAGTTCGCTACTTTGCTCTTTCGTTTACATGCAAATTGCAAGTGGCAGGTGGAACGGACACTGAGCCAGTCAAAAACACGAAATAATGTCCATTCATTATTCACTTTACGCGATTACTACGACACTTTCCATCTCATTCGTTTGTCTCCTTTTTGGGGGCAATCGTGCTGGCGCCATCTACTAATAAACCCCATCGTCATCCAATAATAATCCCATAAGGTTGACTGACTATACTTCTTTAGACAATGGTCAAACAATCCTTGTGCAAAATGCATTGGATGGCCGTCACCTGAGACATCTATACTATTTTACTGGAAACTTCGAAAATGTATCCAGTAATGTGGCGCCGTCATCGGATGGCACGCAAAACTATACTTCTGTATCTTTTTAAAATAGAACGCCAGTTTTCATTCACTTCATTCATAAATGTGCAGAATATTGTCATTGGTGAGATGTTTAGCAGAATAAAAGACGAGTCAAAGTTTGCATTCGGATGTTTCGAATATCAGATGATGATCAGTGTTAATTTTATATTGCTGCAATTAAGCCTAATATAATGAAACACGTAATGTAGCAATATTCTTACTGAAAAATGTTGCCTAAGTATAGGTACAAAAAAATGGTCTATTACGATATTCTATCGCAGTTGATATGTTTTGAAAACACATAAAGAATATTCATTAGTGCTTGAAGGTACCTAATAAGTAGGTAAATAATAATAAATCAGTATTATCTGTACAAGCTATTGTTTAGTTTCACTCACACGTAACAGGAGTGGTATCTATAACGGGGTCAAAACTTCAGTGGAAATTTTGAGCCAATTCCACTGATCCTATCATCTTTTAATTTGGTGAGTGTCCATTAAATTCATTAAGGTTCGTTACGACATTTACAAGAGAAAAAAACAAGATCAACTATTCATATTTCGAATCTTGAGTAGATTTTGTATTTTTTCAAAATTCGAAATGACGAATATGATTTTTGATTAGATTCTTTCAAAATTGGTACCTATAAAGGGGCATGTTGTGTTGGAGACAAATAAGAACATTCAAGATGGAGGACAAATTCTGTGATTCATGTCCGAATCCGTCCATGATAAATATCCAGAATTATTTGGGTAGGACACTGGAAAATTTGAAAATTCAAGTGTTGGCGGACCTGTGTTCTTTAATTGATGGTTCGATGTTATCAACAATTTATAGACATATAAGAAGAGTTTCAAAGGAGGTTGTCACCAGAAATCATTCATCTCCTACAGGGTCTTAAAATAATCTTTGGAGAGCGGCAATGGCACTTTGTTCTCGGAATAAACACATGGTTTTTTTCTTCAAACGCAGCTTTTAAACATAGAAACGATCGACACTTCATTCAATATAGGCACCTAATATTACCCATGAGAAAATAAACACACAATAGTAATCCCAAATGAATGAGCTATCCAAATATCCAATACTTTACATCCCTAACAAAAAGGATCGAGATCGAATCACAGGCCTTCAGCTTGATAGCAGCTACGCTCTCAACACCACCACAGTTCCTACGAGTGTTATGAATTTATTCTCTATCATATCATGCAAGAATAGGTTCGTTATCAACAAAAGCTGTGGAAATCGACAGTTTCTTCAATATTTTCACTCTAGAGCGAAAAAGCTGTCACAAAATGACATTTCTGAGAAAACATCAGCTTTGCGTTGAGATCTAAAAGCGTCAAAGGCTACCTAATTCGGTAAGCGGTTGTAGAATAAAATATAGTTTACTGACCATGCACGATCATCGGGAAGATGGAAATATTTATGGTTTTACGCGCTATCCACAGTGCCTAAAGTGATACTTTTCAGCACACGTAAGTGAAAAAATCAAATGTGCGTAAAATTATGTTTTACGCATCGTTCCGATGATTCCAAAAGACAGTATTTTGCGTCAGATTTTACTCGGAAGTCATCATAAAATGAAAACTTCATAGAATAAAATATTCTAACAATTGCTACAATTCGCCAATATAATAATAGTCGTAGAAATAAAATTGTAGATAAATTTTCGTAAAGAGCTTTTTTGTACTCGTGTGTTTCCACGCTGATAAAAAAAAGTACTAATTTACGAACTTTTGTACAAGGGGGAAACATCTCCATTAAATCTCGTACAACTAGAAATTTTGAGTCATTTGAGTCAATTTTTAGTCATTAAATCTTCGCTTCAGTCATCGGTTTGAGTCTTTCAGTCATCAGTTTGAGTCTTTCAGTCTTTTAAATATTTTAAGTCTCGTAGACATTTTAGCGAGATGTTTCCCCCTCGCCTTTGTATCATATATGAATAACTATTTCATGAGTTTTCTGTGCATATTGGTCATGAAGTCATAAAGTTTAATTTTTGATAAGGATATCCACTTATAGAGGTTATTTCGAAAGATCGACTGAAACTTCAAATTCAGTCGCAGATAATACCATTATCTCAGTACCTAATTTCGAAAAAAAACCCTTATTAGGTTTTACAACTTTGACATTATGGTAAATAAATAAACTTAAAAAAAAACAATTTAGAGAAAAGCTTCTATTTGAATGTACTAAAAAGAAGAAAGTAAATTTTAAAGTAAATAAACCCATCATTTTGTTACATTATAAAATTCTAAATGATATAAAAGCTTGTCGCGAGAAGTATATACAGTGCGGCTTTTTTTAGCCCCCCCCCCCTTTTGAACGGTTCTACAAAGAAACAAGAATAAAAAGTCGTTTGGAGGGTTTCACCGATACTACCTTTTGAAATAAAAAATATGGCGATTGCTCGACAGGGGGCGCGGAGGGGGGCACATCAACTCAAAATTTTTAAATGGCATGGGGGGTCAAGTGTCACATCGTTGAAAAGAGAATTCAATTCTCTTCACAACCATCTAATTTTTTTTTAAATTTAGTAGAAATTTTTTTCCTAAATCCAAATTCGAAATATCAAAAATAAATACGCATCTGAAAACTACTCATACCTCGATAAATTTGAACGGTTGGATGTGGAACAATGAAACCAAACATTTTTTGAAGGGTATTACCGATACTACTTTTTGAGAGAACAAATATTGAAATTACTCGACAGATGGCGCTAGGGACAGATCAACTTGAAAATTTCGAAAGGCATATAAATCGATATTGAGAAAAAGTTTCCCAACAAAATTAAAAAATATTCAGATGGTTGTGAAGATAATTGAATTCTCTTTTCAACGATGTGACACTTGACCCCCCATGCCATTCAAAATTTTTGAGTTGATGTGCCCCCTCGTGGCCCCTTCCGAACAATCACCATGTTTTTTGTCTCAAAAAGTAGTATCGGTGAAACCCTCTAAACGGTTTTTTATTCATGTTTCTACATCGAACCATTCAAAAGTAAACAGGGGGGGACTAAAAAAAGATGCACTGAATGTAATCCATATATTAAATTAAATTTAAAATTACCTCAATATTAATTCACACGACAAGCTTTTATATCATTTAAAATTTTATAATGAAACAAAATTATGGGTTTTTCGCTTTAGTGCATTTAAATAAAAGCTTTTATCTGAAAATGTTTTTTGTTTGTTTATTCATTTCTTTTTTAGTTTTCTGTGAATATATTTCTTAGTCTGTTCATTTCAATCAATGCGCCATTGTTGCACGATTGCTTGCCTGCTAATTTACCGTTGGAAATTTTTCCAAATTTCTACGTGTTCTATAAATAGCTTAAGATGGGGCAGATGGGTAAATTTTTTAAACCATTTTATTCAATGGCCAGATAATTTTCAATATTTTTACGGATTTTTTTTATTTCTAATCCGCGAGTTTTCATATTTTTTTTTGTGAACGGAAAGGAGGGCGAGCCTCAGATTTATTTTTGTTCTCATCATTATTTTCCATATCCGAAACTGTTGAAACATTTTCTGAATTTCTTTGCGTTCTTTATCTAGCTTTTGAGGGGGGAAAGGAGGGGTGAATTTTTTTAAACTATAATTTCCTACGGTCAGATATTTTTCACTATTTTTACAGATTTTTCCGATTATAATTTCGCGTGTTTTCAATTTTTTTTCAAAAAAAGAGGGAGACGAGTACCCCCCTACTTATTTTCTACTTGCTGTAAATTTTGACGTCCAAATCCATCAAGATAACGTCCGAAAACCTACGGGTTCACTATCTAGCTTTTGGAGGACGGGGGGGGGGGGGGAATTCCTTTTCATAAACCATAACATTCGACTGACAGATATTTTTTACGATTTTTACAGATTTTTCCGATTTCAATTTCACGAGTTAGTTTTCCAACTTTTCGAGAGGCAGCCTCCACCAACTTATTTTTTTTTTCGCTGTTATTTCTGACGTCCAAATCCGTTAATTAAATTTCCGAAACCCTACGCGTTCTCTATCTAACTTTCGACTTTAATGTTTTGTCATGGGAACTGAACCAACACGTAAAATTTCAATTCTATAGGATAAGGGGAAGTGGTTCTAAGTCAGCTTGCAAGATTTGTACCCATCAAACACACACAGAGCAAGTTAAATGAAAGCTTTCAATAAAAACAGAAAATAATTATCACAATCATCGGTTGTCATCATGAACGTTGGACTTCTATGTGAATTCGAAAACTAACTGAGACCTAACAAGACAAAAACAATGAAATTCTAAACACCACGAAAGTTCGCTACTTTGCTCTCTCGTTTACATACAAATTGCAAATGGCAGGTGGAACGGACACTTAGCCAATCAAAAACACTAAATAATGACCAATCATTATTCACTTCACGCGATTACTACGACACTTTCCATCTCATTCGTTTGTCTCATTTTTGGGGGCAACCGTGCTGGCGCCATCTACTAATAAACCCCATCGTCATCCAATAATAATCCCATAAGATTGACTGACTATACTTCTTTAATTGAATGAAGAAAAGTTGTATTTCGTGCAGAAATTTATTTATAAAATCATAGCAGAGCGCTTTCGACTATAAAGTCATCATCAGTGCGTACCTGTAAGTAAGTGACATAGAATTGAATTTAAGAAATTTTGATAAAAAGACTTTTGAAAATTGAAAAGTTACTTACTCGTCAGGTGTACAAGAGCCAGACCATAAAAATATCATGTGTCCAGAGGACCATGTAAAATTTAAAAACGGGACATCATATTAATAACATTTTAAAAAAGTCCTTATTCCAGGATTCACCTGGATAAAAGTTTCAACAGGCAGAGTAACACATGTCTGTTGGAGCTTAGTCTACTGTTAAACTGAATGAATGAAATTTACATTGTGTCAAAAGTTGACAATGACAATGACGTTTGGCTTAGAACATTAACTTCTAGAAACCCTGATCTGTATTTTGAAAATTGAATAATGACCAAATAATCAAATTGATCTGTAAATCTATTTATAGTTATGTTAATCTAAACCTAAGGAATTGTGACAAACCGGAAGAAAAGTCTAATGAGAACCTCAACCCGATGTGCACAGAACCAGGTTCAAGAAACAGTCCCTCGGGAATTTGTGAAACCAATTCTTAGCTCAGGATCATGGGACAGGTCTAATGAGAACCTTCACACTTCCCAAAGCGTCAAAAAGGTAGCCCAAAAACAAGAGGCACCATTAACATAATCATAAAAGATTTAAGAAAGTTTCAACAGGCAGAGTAACACATGTCTGCTGAAGCTTAGTCTACTGTCTAACTAAATGAAAAATGACATTGTGTCGAAAGTTGACAATGACAATGAAGTTATGGTATAAAAAATGTGTAAAAAATGAACTATAATAAAAATATTGATTTGTGTTTTGAAATTGATAAATTATTATTATTAGTTCAACATCCTGGGAAACCAGATTGGAACATGAGATCATGAGATAAGTCTAATGAGAACTTTCCCAATCTCAATAGTAACAAAGAGGATGACCAAAATAATGAGCCCGTACCAGAAAATTTTTAAGAAATTTTCCAAAAATTGATCTGTGAATCTATTTATAGTTCTGTTGATCCAAACCCAAGGAAATATGACAAACCGGGAGAAAAGTCTTATGAGAACTACGACTTGATGTGCACAAAACCAGGCTTAAGACACAGTCTCTTGGGAATTTGGGAAACCAAATTCTATGCTCAAGATCATGGGACAGGTCTAATGAGAACCTACCCAATCCCAAGGCGCCAAAAAAGGTTGCCCAAAACCAAGAGGTACTACAAACAGAAAAGATTCAAGAAATTTTCAAATTATTTCATATTTAATCAATTCAGTAATTCTATTAATCAAAACCAAGGGAATTTCTGAGCCAAGAGAAAGTCTAATGAGAACTTGACACGGCACATGCAAAAACCCAAGTTATAGAAAAATAGAACCTGAAGTTGAAATTATAAGTTTCAAATTGAAAGCAATAGATTATGTTCTGAGAATTGAAAGGAAAGTCGAGAGGGAGGGAACTAGGCAAACTGCAAAACAGGTTCAAGCCATATCATCATTGAGAAAGAGTTCAAGAGCAATTAAATGGGTAAAGTTTAAATTTATGAATAGTTTCTTACTTTAAACGTCTATGAAGAGGAATGTAAGCTCTGTTTAAATTAACTTGAGTATTGAGACAAAGGTCATTATTCAGTAATTCCTTGTTAATATGTAAATCTTCAAGAAAATCTAATCTATTGTAATTTTTGGAGCTCACCACTTTACATGGTCCTCTAGACACATGATATTTTTATGGTCTGGCTCTTGTACACCTGACGAGTAAGTAACTTTTCAAATTTCAAAAGTCTTTTTATCAAAATTTCTTAAGTTCAATTCGATGTCACTTACTTACAGGTACGCACTGATGATGACTTTATAGTCGAAAGCGCTCTGCTATGATTTTATAAATAAATTTCTGCACGAAATACAACTTTTTTTCATTCAATTACATTGGAACGTGCACACAGCTGGACAAATTTCACTCAAGTGACTACAGTATGGTAGACATGGCTGTTTAATACAAGAAGCTTTCCATAAAGAGATCAATGATTCAACTGGACATTTGGTTTGTGAACAACTGCATAAAGGAACAGGTGATACCCACCTTTGCTACTATTAAAACGTCTAGGAATGTCAGTCACAGCAATAAATCAGAAATGGAATTAAGATTACTTAAGCAAACCATCTGTAAACACTATTCAAAACTCAACTTAATTAATTGTGAACTTAAAAAAATAGTTATGATAATTTAGTCAGATCAATCAATGTTACCTTTTTACAAGATTTCTTTAATGAAGTTAATACGGAAGTTGACATAGCCAAGAAGATTATATTTGAAAAAGTTGATAAAAAGCTCTAATATTTGATTAAACAAAAACATGATTTTTGGAAAAATAAACAAAGGAACAATAAGAAATTTTCAGATTTCACTTTTCATGATAGAGTCAAAAATCTTTCTGATATTGTGTTCGATGATGACGAAATGGACCTGTTGAAGTTGGGACTCAAATTTCCTTTGGGCTCTCAAGTCTCTGAGAGAAACCTCTTGGAGTTTGCAGTGGAAGTTGATGTTGTTATTGAACAGCTCTCTAGAGACTATAATGTTAAAAAGATCATTCGCAATGATATTCATAACTTTCTATACAAAATTAAACGTAGTAAACAACACTTTAAGATTCATCCTCATAAACATTTTCATTTTATTCTAAAGAAAATAAAAATTAAAATAAAAAACCATAACCTCATATTCTCAAAAGCAGACAAAGGTAATTGTTTAGTCATTTTAAACAAGTAAGATTACATTGATAAAGTGGAAAATTTTCTTTCTGAACATAATTTCAAACTTTTATCATCAAATCCTTTCAATATTTTTATTAGAAAATTGAAAACTCAGTTAAATATTCATAAAGATTTTTTCATTGAACATTCAGCCCCTTATTCTCTCATTAGCAGCAACCCAGTCATTCCTTGCTTGTATGGACTTCCAAAGATCCCTAATTTAAATTTTCGTGAGAATATGTTACGGTGCAGTGATAACAAATTTCAGTGAAACATGTAGATTATTTGTCCAAAAAATATCCAAGAAAATTAGATTCATATAAAGAATCAGCAAAAGTTCAAGTCAATCCACAAAACACTTAATATACATATAATTGTATCATCAAGCTCCATTCCGAATACTGCTCTTCAATTGCATTCATGTGCCAGGAGGGTGTTTTCATTAAATTGGAAATTCTACAAAACATATGTATGCGTTTGCTACTGGAATCTCATAGATATATTAGCATATCCTATATATAACAACAACTAAACTGCCAATGTGTTAAAAATACATAACTTCTAAACATTTAATATCCATGCATTAATTTCTTTCTTTGGTGTTTTGGCATCGACTGCTATGGTCATTAGCCATGTGTTCTGGTAGGCTTTGTTACTAACTCCATCCGCCACCTTAGGAGCAGCACTGTAAAGTTTAAATTTATGAATAGTTTCTTACTTTAAACGTCTATGAAGAGGAATGTAAGCTCTGTTTAAATTAACTTGAGTATTGAGACAAAGGTCATTATTCAGTAATTCCTTGTTAATATGTAAATCTTCAAGAAAATCTAATCTATTGTAATTTTTGGAGCTCACCACTTTACATGGTCCTCTAGACACATGATATTTTTATGGTCTGGCTCTTGTACACCTGACGAGTAAGTAACTTTTCAAATTTCAAAAGTCTTTTTATCAAAATTTCTTAAATTCAGTTCGATGTCACTTACTTACAGGTACGCACTGATGATGACTTTATAGTCGAAAGCGCTCTGCTATGATTTTATAAATAAATTTCTGCACGAAATACAACTTTTCTTCATTCAATTACATTGGAACGTGCACACAGCTGGACAAATTTCACTCAAGTGACTACAGTATGGTAGACATGGCTGTTTAATACAAGAAGCTTTCCATAAAGAGATCAATGATTCAACTGGACATTTGGTTTGTGAACAACTGCATAAAGGAACAGGTGATACCCACCTTTGCTACTATTAAAACGTCTAGGAATGTCAGTCACAGCATTAAATCAGAAATGGAATTAAGATTACTTAAGCAAACCATCTGTAAACACTATTCAAAACTCAACTTAATTAATTGTGAACTTAAAAATAGTTATGATAATTTAGTCAGATCAATCAATGTTACCTTTTTACAAGATTTCTTTAATGAAGTTAATACGGAAGTTGACATAGCCAAGAAGATTATATTTGAAAAAGTTGATAAAAAGCTCTAATATTTGATTAAACAAAAACATGATTTTTGGAAAAATAAACAAAGGAACAATAAGAAATTTTCAGATTTCACTTTTCATGATAGAGTCAAAAATCTTTCTGATATTGTGTTCGATGATGACGAAATGGACCTGTTGAAGTTGGGACTCAAATTTGCTTTGGGCTCTCAAGTCTCTGAGAGAAACCTCTTGGAGTTTGCAGTGGAAGTTGATGTTGTTATTGAACAGCTCTCTAGAGACTATAATGTTAAAAAGATCATTCGCAATGATATTCATAACTTTCTATACAAAATTAAACGTAGTAAACAACACTTTAAGATTCATCCTCATAAACATTTTCATTTTATTCTAAAGAAAATAAAAATAAAAATAAAAAACCATAACCTCATATTCTCAAAAGCAGACAAAGGTAATTGTTTAGTCATTTTAAACAAGTAAGATTACATTGATGAAGTGGAAAATTTCCTTTCTGAACATAATTTCAAACTTTTATCATCAAATCCTTTCAATATTTTTATTAGAAAATTGAAAACTCAGTTAAATATTCATAAAGATTTTTTCATTGAACATTCAGCCCCTTATTCTCTCATTAGCAGCAACCCAGTCATTCCTCGCTTGTATGGACTTCCAAAGATCCACAAGATCGACATACCAATAAGACCAGTAGTTAGCTTCACTAACACTCCGGTGTCAATTATTTTAGCTTCATTTATTTACAGGCTTATAAGAGACTTGACACACTTCACTCCAAAATATGAGGTAAGTAACTCTTTAGATTTAATTACCAAAGTGAATAATTTAAATTTACCTCAAGATAGCTTAATGATTTCCTTTGATGTAAGTGATCTTTTCACTTCAGTTCCGAAATTAGAAACCTTACCACTTGTAAGTGAGGCCTTAAGCCTTGCTCAAGTTGATGCCAATTCTATAGCCTACATTTTGACCTTGTTAAACTTTTGCCTTTTACAGGACTTTTTTGTTTTTAATGATAAATGCTACAAACAACCAGATGGACCATGGGTAGTTGTTGATCTCCTTTTTTAGCAGATATTTTCATGAATAATTTAGAAAACAAATTCATTATCACTGCAAATAACCCAGAAATTTTACATTGGTTTAGATATGTTGATGACTGTTTGGTATTTGTGAATGGCGACATTGACATTGTCAACAATCTTCTGACAAAAATAAACCAAGTACACCCAAGTATCAAATTCACACTTGAATTAGAATCAAATAATAAATTAAATTTCTTAGACTTCACAATCCATAAAATTAACAATCTTTTAAATTTTAGCATACTCAAAAAACCCACACAAACCGATCACGTTATACCTAGCTTCTCCAACCACCCCCATCAACATAAAATGGCAGTTTTCAATTGTTACATTCATATACTTTTGAATATGCCCAATTCTACAGTTAGTTATCAAAATGAATTGAATATCATTAAACAAATAGCTTCAAATAACAATTATAACCCGAATATTATTAATAGTTTGAACCAAAATATCAAAAACAAAAAAGAACTTAATGATGCCTACCCCAAAGTAGATTCAATAGCACAATTTGTTTCACTTCCTATCTTAAATGACAATATTTCTAATAAAATATCTGGTTGCATCAAAAGCAACATAGACAACATCAAAATTTCTTTAAAAACTAACCATAGCCTCAACAGATACCTGGTCAACTCAAAAGATAAAATTGGTAAACTTTCAAAAAGTGGCATATACAAGTTAAACTGTGATGATTGTGATGCAGCCTACATTGGATATACTTGCATACCTTTGAAAGCCCGTATAACCGAACATTTAAATTCCAACAAAATTTCAGCCTTTGGTCAACATTTGAGGTTTAACAACCACAACTTTAGTCCAAATAGGAATTCAAAAATTTTACAGGAGGTGAGTTCCAAAAATTACAATAGATTAGATTTTCTTGAAGATTTACATATTAACAAGGAATTACTGAATAATGACCTTTGTCTCAACACTCAAGTTGATTTAAACAGAGCTTACATTCCTCTTCATAGACGTTTAAAGTAAGAAACTATTCATAAATTTAAACTTTACCCATTTAATTGCTCTTGAACTCTTTCTCAATGATAATATGGCTTGAACCTGTTTTGCAGTTTGCCTAGTTCCCTCCCTCTCGACTTTCCTTTCAATTCTCAGAACATAATCTATTGCTTTCAATTTGAAACTTATAATTTCAACTTCAGGTTCTATTTTTCTATAACTTGGGTTTTTGCATGTGCCGTGTCAAGTTCTCATAAGACTTTCTCTTGGCTCAGTAATTCCCTTGGTTTTGATCAATAGAATTACTGAATTGATTAAATATGAAATAATTTGAAAATTTCTTGAATCTTTTCTGTTTGTAGTACCTCTTGGTTTTGGGCAACCTTTTTTGGCGCCTTGGGATTGGGTAGGTTCTCATTAGACCTGTCCCATGATCTTGAGCATAGAATTTGGTTTCCCAAATTCCCAAGAGACTGTGTCTTAAGCCTGGTTTTGTGCACATCGGATCGTAGTTCTCATTAGACTTTTCTTCCGGTTTGTCATATTTCCTTGGGTTTGGATCAACAGAACTATAAATAGATTCACAGATCAATTTTTGGAAAATTTCTTAAAAATTTTCTGGTATGGGCTAATCATTTTGGTCATCCTCTTTGTTACTATTGAGATTGGGAAAGTTCTCATTAGACTTATCTCATGATCTTATGTTCCAATCTGGTTTTCCAGGATGTTGAACTAATAATAATAATTTATCAATTTCAAAACACAAATCAATATTTTTATTATAGTTCATTTTTTACACATTTTTTATACCATAACTTCATTGTCATTGTCAACTTTCGACACAATGTCATTTTTCATTCAGTTAGACAGTAGACTAAGCTTCAGCAGACATGTGTTACTCTGCCTGTTGAAACTTTCTTAAATCTTTTATGATTATGTTAATGGTGCCTCTAGATTTTGGGCTACCTTCTGACGCTTTGGGAAGTGTGAAGGTTCTCATTAGACCTGTCCCATGATCCTGAGCTAAGAATTGGTTTCACAAATTCCCGAGGGACTGTTTCTTGAACCTGGTTCTGTGCACATCGGGTTGAGGTTCTCATAAGACTTTTATTCCGGTTTGTCACAATTCCTTAGGTTTAGATTAACATAACTATAAATAGATTTACAGATCAATTTGATTATTTTTGGTCATTATTCAATTTTCAAAACACAGATCAGGGTTTCTAGAAGTTAATGTTCTAAGCCAAACGTCATTGTCATTGTCAACTTTTGACACAATGTAAATTTCATTCATTCAGTTTAACAGTAGACTAAGCTCCAACAGACATGTATTACTCTGACTGTTGAAACTTTTATCCAGGTGAATCCTGGAATAAGGACTTTTTTAAAATGTTATTAATATGATGTCCCGTTTTTAAATTTTACATCGTCCTCTGGACACATGATATTTTTATGGTCTGGCTCTTGTACACCTGACGAGTAAGTAACTTTTCAATTTTCAAAAGTCTTTCTATCAAAATTTCTTAAATTCAATTCGATGTCACTTACTTACAGGTACGCACTGATGATGACTTTATAGTCGAAAGCGCTCTGCTATGATTTTATAAATAAATTTCTGCACGAAATACAACTTTTCTTTATTCAATTACATTGGAACGTGCACACAGCTGGACAAATTTCACTTATACTTCTTTAGACAAAGACTGAACGATCTCCCGAAGAACTTCGTTTCCTTCACTTAAATCTCTTAACCCGGAGATTTGGAGTGTTCTACCTCTGCTCGCTAGGTGGAGCGGCCTGGAAACCGCTTCATCGCGTGAACCAAAGGTGACAAAGCAACGGACGGGAAACAGATGGCTTCAGTGCTGTCTATGTTGACCTACCCTTTCACTGAAAGGCAACAACCTCGAAACTAGTCTGAAGGTGGTCACCCTGTCCAAATCAAAACATTATTTTGCTGGTTTGTCACAGATGGCACTTGCAGTTGCGTCCTCTGATGCTTTGAGGAACGTTGTACAAGTATCTGTTTGATTCAATCCAATACCCGAAGTGGTCTTAGCAAGGGGAGTTGATGTTTTCTGACAGGTACTTGCCATAATAAGCCTACTAAATAGGTGTATATGGGAGTGAAGGGTTCATCATCGGTCGGCAACGACTGTTCGTTACAGAACAATTTCCTTGCGAACTCCGTTTTCTCCACAAGAATCTCTTAACTCGGAGATTTGGAGTGTTCTCCCTCTGCTTGCTAGGTGGAGCGGCATAGAAATCGCTTCAGCGGTGACCAAGCAACGGATTGTGTAATGAATTGGACGGAAAACAGAAGGCTTCAGTGCTGTCTGTGTTAACTCACCCTTGCACTGATGAGAGGCAACAACGTCAAAACTAGTCTGCAGGCGGTCACCCTATTCAAATCAAAACATAATTCTGCTGGTTGGTCACAGAGGGCACTTGCAATTGCGTCCTCTGATGCGTAATTCATTACCCGTCTTGGTCTTAGCTAGGGAAGTAGTTGTTTTCTGACAGGTACTTGCCATAATACGCCTACGTAGTAGGTATATATGGGGGTAAAGGGTTCATCATCGGTCGGCAACGACTGTTCACACTAAACAATCTCCCAAAGAACTCTGTTTTCTTCAAAACAACAATTGTTAAGTCAAAATTAATTGAGATGTTAAACACGGATTTTCTTATGAAACCACCATACAAAAGTCATAAATAATTACAAATATTCAATGGATCAAGGAAAATGTGTGCAATATATCAAGATCTTCGCCGTACTGTTAAAGAACTAAGCCCTAATTTAAATTTTCGTGAGAATATGTTACGGTGCAGTGATAACAAATTTCAGTGAAACATGTAGATTATTTGTCCAAAATATATCCAAGAAAATTAGATTCATATAAAGAATCAGCAAAAGTTCAAGTCAATCCACAAAACACTTAATATACATATAATTGTATCATCAAGCTCCATTCCGAATACTGCTCTTCAATTGCATTCATGTGCCAGGAGGGTGTTTTCATTAAATTGGAAATTCTACAAAACATATGTATGCGTTTGCTACTGGAATCTCATAGATATATTAGCATATCCTATATATAACAACAACTAAACTGCCAATGTGTTAAAAATACATAACTTCTAAACATTTAATATCCATGCATTAATTTCTTTCTTTGGTGTTTTGGCATCGACTGCTATGGTCATTAGCCATGTGTTCTGGTAGGCTTTGTTACTAACTCCATCCGCCACCTTAGGAGCAGCACTGTTGGAACTCAACAGTAAATCGTGCAGGATCCACCACCGTCGAGCCACGAGATTTCAATGATTTAATAGGTCAATTTAAATTAAAAAATCCCAGACGCAACTGGGGCTTGAACTCCGGACCTTTCGCAGCCAAGTGCTCGAAATAGAGCAAGTGTTTGGAAGACCATTTATCCACGAATACTTCACGCGATTTTTTTCACTGGTACACTTTGAAATCATAAATACTCGCAGAAATCTAATGATGCGTATAAAAAAGAATATGACTGTTCATCAAATGGATGGAAAAGGTTACCAGATATAAATGAACGAGTTGTACTGTCTTGCATTTGTTAGTAATATTTTATTTGACTACAAGGTACTCCTGTCACATCAATAATCAAAGTCAATCAGACTTCACGCGTTTATCGAGTTGTTGATGTTGCCATGGTAACTTTAACCTTCTGTTAGTCGCATGTATCCCCCATCCAAGTACCTTTCTAGCTCAGACGATTCAGTTAAACAGTGCACTAATCAAGTTTGTACAGGAAAGTGATTTCGAAATATTGAAGTTTTGTATCTCACAGATACACGCGACTGTTGCGGTAAGTTTTTCAAATGTGTTTTTTTCGCATGATTTTGATATTTTCTAAGGTAAATTGAACGATACTAGGGTGTGTGAAATTACGCCGTTCAAACCGCATTGGCTGGTAATAAAAAGATTACATGTATCTGGGAGATACATATGCGACCAATGATGTAATTTCTATTTTTTCAGGCAATACAATGGAATTCAGACGTGAAAAGTTTGATTTGAATAATGAAGAGCACTGCGAGGAGCTGAGAAATCTATTGTTGGAACAGGAAAGTGATGACGAACATCAAATATTAGATATAGAAGACGAAAACAGTGATACTGACGCGTCTGTTTGTGTTGAGGAACGGGAAGGAAATTCTGATAGCGAACAAAGTGATTTTTCTGCAAGTGAAGAAGACGATGAAGAAAATGTTACGTATTTCATTGCTGTTCAAAAGAAAAAAAATGTTGTAATAAATGAATGGAAATGGCAAAAACTTCCCCTTTCACAAAGAAGAAGAAAACCCGCTCAAAATATTCTTATGCGACTACCTGGGGTCCTTAGATATGCAAAACAAGCTAATGGGATATACGAATCATGGAACTTATTGTTTGACGATACAATGCTACAAAACATTGTTGAATGTACCAATAAATATATTGAAAGTATTCAAGTACAATTTAGTCGACCTAGAGATGCTAAAATAACCGATATCGTTGAAATCAAGGCAGGTATAGGCTTGTTGTATTTAGCTGGCGTTTACCATGCGAATCGGTTGAGTTTAGATGAACTATGGAGCGAGGATGGCGTACAGAGATTCAGGAAGACCATGACTTTGAGAAGATTTCGTTTTATAATGCGCTGTTTGAGGTTTGATGACATGGACTCGAGAAATGAGAGGAAAAAAATTGATCGTTTGGCAGCAATAAGGAATATTTTTGAGGCATTTGTAACTAATTGTCAAAAATCGTACTCTTTGGGTCAAAATGTAACTATTGACGAAAAATTGGAAGCGTTTCGAGGACGTTGTTCGTTTCGCCAGTATATACCATCTAAGCCAGCGAAGTATGGCATAAAAATATTTGCTCTTGTAGACGCAAGAATATCTTTCACATACAATATGGAGATATATGCTGGACAACAACCAGAAGGACCCTACGCCATAAGCAATAAACCAGTTGATGTTGTCAAGAGACTTGTTACTCCCATTTTGAATTCTGGTCGCAACATCACAATTGACAACTGGTTTACGAGCTATGATTTAGTAGAAGACCTCAGGCAGAAAAAGCTCTCTCTTGTAGGCACACTGAAAAAAAATAAGCCACAGATACCTAGTGCGATGAAAGATATCAAATGTCGAAATGTTCCATCTAGTTTGTTCGGTTTTCAGAAAGAGTGTACTCTCGTCTCGTATGTACCAAAACCAAATAAAAATGTTATTTTATTATCAAGTATGCATTTTGATAATAACATAGATCCATCAACAGGTGACCAACAAAAACCAGAGATAATAACTTTTTATAACGAAACTAAAGGTGGAGTAGATACTGTTGACAGAATGTGTGCCAGCTATAACGTTGCCCGGAACACAAAACGCTGGCCGATGGTGGTGTTTTTTTCTGTGTTGAATATTTGCGGAATTAATTCCCAAATACTTTTTGTTGGAAACCAAAATGAAGTGAAAAGTAGAAAAAGTTATTTACATGAACTGGCCAAGCAGTTAACGGAACCACAGATCCAGAGGCGACAAGTGAAAAATTTAGCAGTTTTACCGAATGCCTCTCATGGAAATGATCTAGCTACTGTGATACCCAGTGAGAACTTAGCTAGAAAAAGAAAGAGATGTAGTAAATGCTATACACAAATGAAAAAATCTCGTCTCACAAAATTTTTTTGTGTAAAATGTTCAACGCCTCTATGCCTTGAACATTGTGAAAATATTTGTAAAGATTGTGTCTCACGGTGAATGACGTAAATATTTTTGGTTAATTGAAATATTCTGAAGTTTTTTTTTGTTTGATGTTTGCAAAGCTAGTATGTTGAAATAAAGCAGTTTTTGAATTTTTGTATTTTTTTCAAACCTAAAAATGGCAATGTATCTATCAGATACATGCGCGACCATCAAGGAAACTTTTAAGATGCGACTAACGGAAGGTTAAAAAACGCTCGTTTTTTAAAGTTCAATTTAAACACACTGAGACGTTCTTGAAATATGTGAAATGGGGCACCAATAAAGAAAGAAGTATTTATAATGCAGGAATGTGCACGTATGAATCATAATTTCCCAGGAACAATCAATTCTTCGGTAACGTTGAATTAATTATTCAAACAAAATAAAATAACTTACCTCAAAACATGTGTATAGTCTACCCATCAGTTTCTTCCATTATAATGTCAAATATGAAACATAAATGTTAAAGTTACTTGGTATAATATGCCATGATAGATGTCAGTCAGCAAATAAAGATCGTGTCAATCGTTGAATATTGCAAATATTATCTTACAAAATATAAATATATGTATAGAAATGCATATGTCCTTCAACTAGTACTAATTTAGTTATAAGCTACGTGTTTTACCTGAAACTTTTAATTTCACTTTTGGCTTTTTTACTTTTACGTCTTTCAAATCAAACTGACAAAAATAGCAGCTTCTACGGGGGCTCGATCCTGGGACCTTCAATCCAGGGGTATCATTGCCCCTTGCCCCGGCTGAATTGCAATATACAGGGTGAGTCAAGCTGAACACCTCGGACTCTCGCGTCCAAATGGTATCTTTTTTCAGTAAACGGTCACGGGAAGTATGTGTATGTCGATATGGACTGAATTTTGAAAATAATGATGTTCATAGAAGGTATATGAAATAAGCGTTACATATCGAAGTTATTTTTATTTAAGGTATTGTGACAATTTTATGCCTGGGTACCGGTACCCTTACTTTAGGCACTTTTCGCCGACCTCCCTTCCGAAGAGGCCATGTATACCGCAGCTGCGGGATAGAGAGGTATTCGTGGGTATTTGTAGGCGTTCGATTCATTTGAGTAGTTGGTAAATGGTGATTCGTGTAACACACTTGTGTTCTGATGATATCGTTGTGGAATATTACTGCACGTTACCTGCAGGTATGTAATAGACCCTTATCAGTTCTGACTGCTTGCTTGGTGACTGGGTACTGCTAGGTAGTTTAGTTGTGTTATTTCTTTCAGGTTGTGTTTTGCGGATGTAGCTACTTACAATTAAGCAATTAAATAAATTTTGTCAACTCTTCATCAGTGGTTTTTGTTGAAGACTACATTCCAGCCGGACTTCATCTCATCCCTGAGCCCCCCCTAGAGTCTATTTTGCTACAGTATTCCCTGATTTTCCTTGCATTTTTGAATTCTTTGAGAAGAAATGAGCTGATTTTGCTTGAGTATCCCTATACCCAACTCTCTGAGTTTGTGATATATTCAAATTTTCTCAAAATGTAACGTTGTCAAAGAAATTCAATATCATTTAAATTAGCCACGACAGGTGTACGGAATTTTGACCAGTCGCTCAATTCCTTTTCAGGTATAAACTGTGGCTTGAGTAGACGATCGATAGTATATGGTGTGTTTCATATTACCAGAATCACTTACCGCATATTTGAAAGCTAATTACTTTGTTATTTCCAACAGAACATCCTATATTTTTCTACGTGACAAGATTCACCTTGTCATTTCCTTTCGAATCATATATTTCCCTATACCTAAATATGGTATAGGGGATGGATTTTCTTAAATTACCATTATTTCATCTGGTAGTCTGATGTCGTATACTAGAGTAATATCTTGTCAGTTGTCGTTTCATGCAGGCTCCTGTGTTCTCAAATTAGAGGAGTAAAATGAAAAGTTTCACACTTGAAGAAAGAATCAATATTATTTTATCCATTAGAGGGTGTTACGAAAATTGCCTATTAGCGTCGAGAGTTTATGCTCAAAAGTACCCAGATCAAGAGCATCCTGATAGAAATGTTTTTGTGAGATTAGTAGCCAGATTTCGAAGAACCGGTAGTATCGAGTACACTGACAAAATGGTTAAGGCTTTTCGCGGCCAAAGTGTTCAGTGTCACTATTTTTACTCGGGTTTGAAGGCCGTCGTTTTTTGGAATTTCTTCCTAACTGTTTGAGAGGTATCGAAACCAGTTACTGGGAATGAGGAACACAATTTCGATGTTTAGTAATATGTGATTGAAGATCTCAATACCAGTACTAGAGCTATTGCTAATGAAATAGGTATGAGTGAATCGAGTGTTAGCAGAATCATTAGAAAACATAAATATCATCTAGACCACATTCAGCTGCATCAACATCTGTATGGAAGGGACTTTGAACACAGGCTAGATTTCTGTTTATGGAATCTTGAACGAGTTGGCAAAGAGATACACTTTTTTGAACAGATCTTATTCACAGACGAATCAATCTTCCATAACAATGGTCTCGTGAATCGACATAACCTTCATTATTATGACACCGAAAACAGTCATTTATTTCGATCCGTCGATCGTCAGAATCGGTGGAGTGTTAACTCATTCGGTGGAATCATAGGAGACACCATAATTGATACTTATTCCGTCAACGGGCATCTGGATGGAAGGAATATTTTTAAATTCATGAAATCAGATTTTTAGAATCTCCCGATCTCACACCCTTCGACTTTTTTTATGGGGATATATCGAGGATATTGTATACAGTACACCACCCTCTAGTCCAGATGATATGAAAGTGAGGATTAAAAATGTCTTCCAAACAGTGACTCCAACTATGTTGAAAAATGTCACAAGCTAATTCGAAAAATAAATTAGATGCCGTATTGAAGTAGATGTTGGTCACGTCGAACATTCATTATAATTATTTTTATTTTAATCATTCAATATTGTTATTTTTTTTGTAAAAAA
The DNA here is from genome assembly GCA_944452925.2 of Chrysolina oricalcia. Classification (NCBI taxonomy): domain Eukaryota; kingdom Metazoa; phylum Arthropoda; class Insecta; order Coleoptera; family Chrysomelidae; genus Chrysolina; species Chrysolina oricalcia. The sequence goes on from OX101826.2 coordinate 16,955,369, forward strand.
ACAGTAACCTCAAAAATAGTAGATACCTACAGGTGGATCGACATAACAATACTCCAAAGAAAATCAACTGTGAGTTGGGAGTGTTACAATTCAATTTGCTAATAATATGGAACTATTCTTCAGTATTCGACATCAGCATGTTGATGACATTTTATCAAAAAATTCATTTGATTTCAAAAAGGCTTCGATAACTCCTGCAGCACCACATTTAGGTATAGGGAAATATCATATAATAATAATAATAATACGCCTTTATTTGATATAAAGATATACAACATATCGAAAAGGTGGAGGCTCACTGTGAAGTGCTTGTTAGCTATACCTAACTATCCTAAAACTAAAGTTATACAATCCTAATATAATCGATTTAAATAAATGAAAATTATGAATATTGATATAAATAATGAATATAATTAATTAATGCAAGTGGACCTAATCATATTTCGTTGTGCATAGCAGTGGTCCTTTAACGTCTTAAGTGTCTTCCTCTTTTAGAATAGTATTTAGGGTTTTTTTAAAATTGAGTAGAGAATAATTTTTCACACTGTTTGGTAAATTATTGAAGTGAACACAGGTATTATACTGAAAACTTCTTCTGAAAATTTACGTAGAATATTTTGGCACAGCTAAAGTTTGTCGCTTTCTCGTTCCCAAGATATTAACATTTTCGAAACGCTTCAGCATATCAAATAAGTAGTGAGGCTTTTTATGAATCAAAACTTTTTGTGTAAGAGAGAACAAATGTAATTTCCTTACCCTATCCAACTTACGTTTTGTAGAATTTTTGTATATGTGACTGATGATCGTATTTTTCAATTAGGTAAGAAAATCGCATGCATGAATGTTGAACTCTTTGTAAATGGGAAATATTAGTTTTTGTTAGAGCTGGGCCGTATATAGCATCACAGTAAGATATTCTGGACAGAATCAAAGAATCACATATTTGTGTTTTCAATGTATTTGTCATCAAGTGCCTTTATGGAAAGATACTTCTCAGGCTAAAATAGGATACTCTGCATATATTACCTATGTGTTTTTCGTATCGCTTGACTTTGTTCAACAATAAACCTAACATTTTACATTCGATCTCAGAGGGAATTGGCATGCCTCGTATTTGGAATTGACTTTTCAATTGAACTTCGTCTCTCTCTGCTTGAGGACCGAATATTATCGCTTTGTATTTCTCTAGGTTTGGCTTTAATCCGTGTGCGGTTGATATGTCATAAAGTTTCTCAAGGTCGTCGCTTATTAAGGTGATTGATTCCATCCTTTTTTCGATATCAAAACTAAAATACTCCTTTGTGTCATCTGCAAACAAATGCATTTGACATTTAGCTAGATGAGAATAAAAATCAGAGATACATACTGTGAATAATAGTGGTCCAAGTATAGAGCCTTGGGGGACTCCTCGAGTGATTGGAAGGTGATTTGATTCTCTTCCATCAGAAATGACATACTGTGTACGATGACTCAAATAGTCTCTGATTAATTTAACGGCTATACCTGAAAAAGCAAAGTACCTCAGTTTGTAACAATAAAGTATTGTTGGATCTACCATATCAAAGACTTCACTATAATCTAAAGATACAAGGCAAGTGATTTTTTTTTTATCAGTAGCAGTGAGTATATCATTTGCGGTGCATGCTAAGGCAGTTGTTATACTATAGTGTTGTCTATATCCACTTTGAAATCATGGAATTATTTTTTCATCAATAATAAATTTAGTAATTTGATTTTTCAAGTTTTTTTCGAAAGCTTTTGAGAGAATTGGTAAGAGACTGATAGGTCTCAAGTGTGAGAAATCAGTAGCCTTATCTATTTTTGGAATAGGTAATACCCTAGCGCATTTCCAGGAGTTTGGAAAAGTTCCCGTTTCAATGGCAGCATTGACAACACACGTAATGTGGTTCAGTAAACGAGAAAAGACAAGATCTAACATTTGTTTTGTAAAACCATCACTTCCACAACTATTGCTTTTGATAGTGTTGATGGAGTCCAAAACTTCTTGAGGGCTCACTTTTTGAATTGTGAAATTACGGTTGACATTTTGTGCATTTTTATACAGGGGGTCCCTCCAGGAACTGCATCGATCAATATATAGAAAACCATAGGTGGGCAGAATTTGAAAATTTGAGAGTTCACTATTGTTGATAAGTGCTATCCGGCTAAAATATTTTGAAGATTGTGGCACTTCCGGTTGTACCGGAAGTGGACCCTAATTTCGTTATTTTAAATGAGACACCCTGTATATTATCAAGGTTTTAGATTTCACGCATGATTCTGCACATGTTTCATGCATAATGTCCTATACCCAAGTCTGAAAATTTTCGAAATATTTCAAATTTTAAGTTGAAAATTGCGTTTGCAGAACGAAAAATGTAATAGGGTTATCTCAAGAAAAAAATTAAAAAAAAAAATTTTGAAAAAAAAAAATTTCAAAAAAAAATAAAAAAAAAATTTAAAAAAAAATTCGAAAAAAAATTTCAAAAAAAATAAAAAAAAAATAAAAATAAAATAAAAATTTAAAAAAAAAATAAAAAAAAATTAAAACAAAAATTCAAAAAAAAATTTTTCAAAAAAAAAATTAAAAAAATTTCAAAAAAAAATTAATAATAAAATTTAAAAAAAAATTTCAAAAAAATTTTCGAAAAAAAAAATTTCAAAAAAAAAATTTCAAAAAAATTTTCGAAAAAAAAAATTTCAAAAAAAAAAATTTCAAAAAAAAAATTTTCAAAAAAAAATTTCAAAAAAATTCAAAAAAAAAAATTAAAAAAAATATTTTCAAAAAAAAAATTTCAAAAACAGTTTAAAAAAAATTCAGAAAAAATTTCAAAGACAAAAAAAAATTTAAAAAAAATTTAAAAAAAAATTTAAAAAAATTCAAAAAAAAATTTTAAAAAAAATTTTAAAATAAATTGAAAAAAAAAATTCGAAAAAAAATTTCAAAAAAAAAATTTCAAAAAAAAAAATTCAAAAAAAATTTCAAAAAAATTTTCGAAAAATAAAGTTTCAAAAAAAAAAATTTTCAAAAAAAAAATTTAAAAAAAATTGAAAAAAAAAATTCGAAAAAAAAATTTTCAAGAAAAAAAAATTAAAAAAAATTTCCAAAAAAAAATTTAAAAAAAAATTGAAAAAAAAAATTGAAAAAAAAAATTTAAAAAAAATTCGAAAAAAAAATTTTCAAGAAAAAAAAAATAAAAAAAAAATTTTAAAAAAATTGAAAAAAAAATTCGAAAAAAAATTTCAAAAAAAAAATTAAAAAAAAAAAATTCAAAAAAAATTTCAAAAAAATTTACGAAAAAATAAATTTCAAAAAAAAAATTTTCAAAAAAAAAATTTAAAAAAAATTGAAAAAAAAAAATTTTCAAGAAAAAAAAATTAAAAAAAATTTCCAAAAAAAAATTTAAAAAAAATAAAAAAAAAATTGAAAAAAAAAATTTAAAAAAAACTCGAAAAAAAAATTTTCAAGAAAAAAAAAATTAAAAAAAAAATTTAAAAAAAATTCAGAAAAATTTTCGAAAAAAAAATTTCAAAAACAGTTTAAAAAAAAATTCAGAAAAAATTTCAAAGACAAAAAAATAAAAAAAAAATAAAAAAAAAATAAAAAAAATTTTTAAAAAAATTCAAAAAAAAATAAAAAAAAAATTTTAAAAAAAATTGAAAAAAAAATTCGAAAAAAAATTTCAAAAAAAAAGTTCAAAAAAAAAATTCAAAAAAAAAATTTAAAAAAAATTTCAAGAAAAAAATTAAAAAAAAAATTTAAAAAAAAATTGAAAAAAAAATTTTAAAAAAATTCGAAAAAAAAATTTTCAAGAAAAAAAAGTAAAAAAAAAAATTTTAAAAAAATTCAGAAAAATTTTCGAAGAAAAAATTTCAAAAAAAAATTTAAAAAAAAATTCAAAAAAATTTTCGAAAAAAAATTTAAAAAAAAAATTTTCAAAAAAAATTTTCAAAAAAAATTAAAAAAAAAATTTAAAAAAATTCGAAAAAAAAAAATTAAAAAAATTTCAAAAAAAAAATTTCAAAAAAAAAATTTTCAAAAAAAAAAATTTTAAAAAAATTTCAAAAAAAAAATTTATATATTTGCTATTCGGTATCCGCAGAAACAGAAGCTCTCACAAAACACTGTGAAACAAATTATAGAAAACTTCAAAAACATTTCGTCTCTGCCAATACAAAAATGTCGATAAAGGAATTCTAAAACAATTCGAATGAAAGAGATCAATTAACGACATTGAGAGGTTTACAAAAATTATTTGGTCAGTAAATGTTCGAATTGGCACCCTTCAACTTTTTTCAACATTTTTCACATCTCACTAATAATTCTTGATGTGTCGCTTTTCGTATTGAATCGGGTCTGAGATTCTCAAATGAATTCCTCACTCGTTGCATACAATCTTCCATGGTAGTCAATTGAGTTTCATAGACTTGATTTCTTATTGTACCCCAAATGAAAAAATCGAGCACTGATAAATCTGGAGAGCGGCGCAGCCAAAGAAATGGTCCACTTTTGGCTATCCACTGGTCATGAAACAATGCTTGTAAACGAGTATTGACTAAGTGGCCATTATGCGGAGGTGCCCCGTCATGTTGATGAAATAGGTTTCTATAATCAGCAATTGCTAAAGTGTGCTCATTTTCGAAATTATGCAATATATTCAAATATCCTTCACCTGCAAAAAAAGTACATCTCATCCTATTCTTGTTTCGAAATTGACATCTGTTTTTGGTAAAGGTAAGCTTATCGGGCTTCTGCGCAAATAAAAAAAAAGTGATGTTTCTTACGTAGTTTTGTCTCCTGAACAAAAATCTGAAATTATTTTGCGGCGGTCTCTACTACTTTCCGAGATATGGCTCTCCAAACATTGAAAATTGACCGTTTTCCAACACGAATTTTTCAGTCAAAAATCACTCAAAGTTTTTCCTTCTTTTGATAAGCCTTTTCTTTACTCACTAATCAACCTATATTTCACAATTACAAGCACTAAAAACATTATCTCTTTAACAAAAAAATCCACCATTCTTTAGGACAACACATAACCAACAAATCTGGATATTTTTATCATTTTATATGTAGTGGGTTAGTAAGTGCGCGCGCTAGCTATTCATTGACATCGATACAACAATTCATCTTTGTCCAGATGATTTCCTTTGCACTGAACCCAAAAACACTACCAATTTAATTAAAAAATTAATAAGTGCCAATCTATTGTTCACCTAAATTAGAAATTCGTAGAATTTCAACATCTTTAGTTTATGATATTTAAGTTAAATGAAACACCAAAATGGCGAAATTTAAACAATTGAACATAGTAATGAAGGGGAAGTTATCTGCCCAGAATCAAAATTGAATAGTTAGCGCGCGCAGTTATCAACCCACTACATATAAAATGATAAAAATATCCAGATTTGTTGGTTATGTGTTGTCCTAAAGAAGGGTGGATTTTTTGTGAAAAAATAATGTTTCTAGGGCTTGTAATTGTGAAATATGGGTTGATTAGTGTGTAAAGAAAGGGCCTATCAAAAGAAGGAAATACATTGAGTGATTTTTGTCTGAAAAATTCGTGTTTGAAAACGCAGAGGCCCGATAAGCTTACCTTTACCCTGTTTTTTACTTATCATTCAAGTTTTCTCAATGAAAATGCAGAGCCACGACATTATCACTTCTTATCGCACAATAAACATTAAACTGCCAAGACTCTTGAAAATTCAGTTCCCTGAATACATGCTAATTTGATTCACTCCAGTAATGGCAATTATGTCTGTTGAAGACACCATTCTTTGTAAATTTAGCTTCGTCTGTCCATATAATATTATCCAAAAATAATTCGTTCCCTTGCGACCAAGTCAAAACGAATTCACAAAATCTCACTCTTTGTGAAAGATCTGTTTCTTTCAGGTGCTGAACTATGGAGAACTTATATGGGTAAAATTTATGTTCGTGCAGTATTCTGTGTACTGACTTCTTTGACAATCGTAATTCTCTTGCAACTTGTCTCAAAGATATTGTTGGATATGCAGCAAAATATCCCAAAATGGCAATTTCAGTATCTTCATCATCAACAATTGGCTTGTTCCTCTGCACTCTTGCTTTGACGGATCCAAAGTTATTGAAGTTTTCTATAATTCGTTCAACAGTATTTTGTGAGGGCTTCTTCTTTTGCGAATACCGAATAGCAAATATTTCACATGTTCTTGAGATAACCCTATTACATTCGCCATAAATAAAAAATAGATTTAAGTAATCTTCATTCGAATAATTCAAACGAGCCGGCATGATTGATAACATTGACATTTCCGTGGCAGTTGATTGTTTCCAACGCAACTGCGGGCGTCATGGCCAACTGAGAATAAGTCATCTCAAGAATACGAGATTTTCTGGAACTGAGACATGTTAATTCGCCAATATTACGAAAACTGTTTAGTGTAGGCATAGAAAACCTCTTTCAAAGTTAGCTTCATTTTCGATGCCAAATCGAATGAGAAAATAAAATTGAAGGGTTTCTATTCGAAAAAATGGACTTACAATAATTTTTTCAACTGGATCTATATCATTTTCTGGTGAACGCCCTGTATAACTCAGTAGAGTAAATATGAGAGAGCTTTTGGATTCAAGGTCAAAACCTATGAGAGAGATTTTGGATACAAGGTCAAAACCTATGAGAGAACAACGGGAGGTACACGTCAACAGAAAGTGCACGTGTTAGGTATCAGATAACATTTGATAACATCCAGTCAACGAAATTTGATACGGGTTCAATGACCTATTTCAATAAGTGCACGTGTCAGGTATCAGATTACCTAGAATTCGCTGACGCCATAGTTCTGGTAGGCGAAATTTGATACGGGTTCATTGACATTTTTCAAAATAAATGCACGTGTCAGATATCAAATTACTTGGAATTTGCTGACGCCACGTTATAGACAAGTTTCGACAAGTAGGAGAAATCTGAGATGGGTTCAATGACCTATTTCAATAAGTGCACGTGTTGGGTATCAGATTACAGTTGATAACATCCAGTCAACGAAATTTGACACGGGTTCAATAACTATTTCAAGGTCAATAAGTCAGATATCAAATTACCTGGAATTCGCTGAAGCAACGTTACAGACGAGTCTCAACAATTTAGAATAATTCATCATGGGTTTAAGGACCTATTTCAATAACTGCTCGTGTTGGGTATCAGATTACCTGGAATTAGATGAAGTCATAGCTCCGGTGAACAAAATTTGATACGGGTTCAATGACCTATTTCAAGGTCAATAAGTGCACGTGTTAGGTAAAAAATTTCCTGGAATTTCCTGACGCCACGTTACAAACAAGTCTCGACAGGTAGGAGAAATCTGAGATGGGTTCAAAGACCTATTTCAATAAGTGCACGTGTTGGGTATCAAATTACCTGGAATTCGATGAAGTCATAGCTCCGGTGAAAAAAATTTGTTACTGGTTCAATGACCTATTTCAAGGTCAATAAGTGCACGTGTTAGGTATAAAATTTCCTGGAATTTCCTGACGCCACGTTACAAACAAGTCTCGACAAGTAGGAGAAATCTGAGATGGGTTCAAAGACCTATTTCAATAAGTGCACGTGTTGGGTATCAGATTACCTGGAATTTGATGACGCAATAGTTCCGGTCAGCGAAAATCAATACGGGCTGAATGACTTATTTTAAAATGAATGCACGTGTTGGGTATTAGACTACCTGGAATTTGATGACGCAATAGTTCCGGTCAGCAAAATTCAATATGGGTTCAATGACCTATTTCAAAATGGAAGCACGTGTTAGGTATTAGATTACATTTGATAACATCCGGTCAACGAAATTTGATACGGGTTGAAAGACGTCTTTCAAGGTCAATAAGTGCACGTGTTCGGTATCAGATTACCAGGAATTTGCTGACGTCACGTTACAGACACGTCTCAACGAGTAAGAATAATTTAATATGGGTTCAATGACCTATTTCAAGGTCAATAGGTCAGATATCAAATTACCTGGAATTTGCTGACGTCAGGTTACAGACAAGTCTCAACAGGTTAGAACAATTCAATTTTCAAGGTCAATTTGATGATAGGTATCAGATTACCTGGAATTTGCTGACGTCACGTTACATAGAAGTCCCGACAAGTAGGAGAAACCTGAAAAAGGTTCAACGACCTCTGTCAAGTGTCAGATTTTGATGTGCAGATCATGAGTGGTTGTATGTTTGCTTCGGCCAGGAGAAAATCTCAATGTTGAAAATAGTTCAACTCTGGATTTCATCCATCTTCACCCAAAAGTTTTTTGAGCTGAATTCGATAATAGATCACGAATAAGGTGACATCTGACTGAAACTATAACGTTAAAAAATGTAGAATTTTTGATTATTTATGATTTGCTTCCCCTCCACTGCATTTTTCATATATTACCATAAGAGAATTCCTTACTACTTCAGTTTGTATTGAACGATCAATATGTTCACAAATCATTTTATTTTACAAGGCATTTGCCAAGGCTTTCTTGTCATTCAACAACCAGACCAAATTTGCGAAGTTTTCATGTGCTTGGACAATAATGGCACATGGAATGAAACGTGGCCCTGTAACTGGACGAGGATGATCCCTTTTCAAATCAATGATGTAAGAACTCTGATACCAGCCAACAGCACAGAATATAAGTTAGCTATGAGGAATTGAAATTCAACTGAACGAACATACCGAATCAAGCTTCACTCCACCCTACCACCAGCTTATATAAGAGATGATTCAGAGTCTAAAATAGTTAATTCTTTAATTTACTACATATCTGTCTGCTCTTCAGTAATACTCATCTCTTCATTGGTGGAAACATTTCCAAAGTTATGGAAGGAGCTCATTGTCTGATGGATCTAATAAACAAACATAAGAAGCTCAAACCCTTGAACAAGTTCACTGAAGAGGAACTGCGACAATTTTCACCACACTATTTGATCCGTGAAGCTAGACCTGGTGAACTTTTTATGTCATGGCACAAGCTACCAGAAGAATATGGGAATCTTCGAACTACAGGTTCAGCTACCTTGCTTCATTCATCATAATCGATCTGAGTAAATGGAGCATGTAGATGGTCCGGCTCCATCACAATCAAAATGTAACTCATTCTTAAATAGTTTGAAGTGATATGTTTTTATGGTATTATAATAAAAAACATTTTTTCGACATTTTCGTTTTATTCAACAATAAGGAATCCAAAATTCAATCGTCTATCAAATTCTCAAACATCAATATTAGTAGATCCAACAGTACGTAATCATCTTTCGGATTCAATTTATAGGCTAATGTTTGAACATTATTGGGCAAAACAAATCTTTTGTCATCACTAGATGATAACGCAATTTTGTTTCTTAACTCTGTGTAAATGGTATGTAAATGAGAAGTAAAAATATACATTTTTTGTAAGATAGAGCAACCTTTTTTCAACAACTTGGATAAAATCTGAAATTTGAAGTGCATTCCCAATTGCATTTTTAGAAATTCCTTTAGCCTTTTTCATCACTGTCGTAGTCTTAACACAGTATGCCTTCGCACCTGTACCATAAAAACATTCTATCGGTAATCCAGAAAATTCATCTTTCATCTTACCAACAACTGATATCGTTTTAGGAATTTTGTGGATATTATTGACTATAAAATTTTATGTGTCAAAAAATTCTACATTTTCCCTAATATCATCGTATACATTTTCTGTGAATATCTCCAAAATAAGTGAATCGGTATCGGTGTAACAGAGGTTTGCTTTGTCGCCATATTTTGTTTTGATGTAAGCATAATAAAAATCATAAATGACTGTATTTGAAATATCCAAAATGGAAAACTCTACGTAAAGCGGCTTGTCGTAGGTAACTGCTTATTTTTCCATCTGGATAGCTAATAGATTCTTATCGAATATTGAACACGATTTGAAATGAGTTTTTGCTATGAATCCTTCGGCACCTACAGACCCTGGCATATTTTTCCAGCGACTACATAATTTAATGTCTTGCTGTTTGTCTACATTCTCCATAGTTCTTTCAAATATCAAGTATATGATAAATTTGAATAGATCCTGTTCAAATTCATTCGAGGCAGAACTACGGAGATTTGTATTCAAATCAATATATTGCTTTCACCATGTTGACTGTGTAAATTCCAAAACTTTATGTTTCTCTTCAATTTCAATCCATGTTTCAAACACTTTTGAAATTTCTGTAGTGTATGATGTATATTTCCTTATTCATTAAATTTTGAGTCAACTTGGAATACTTGCTTCCAGGAGGCTTAATTCTCTCTGGACAAAAACGAGTGTCATTATGATCATCAAGTGAGTTTGACGGATAGTCTAAATAAACTTCCAATACGTATCATTTCGATGATGTGTCCCCAAGGTCGAAGCAGTCAAAACTTTCCAGCTCATACTTCTCAAGCCATCTGAAATCCCGCATTGGAAGATATTCACTCATATCAACTCCATTTGTTGCATCAAGATATAAAATATATGAGTTTGGTTTGGAAAGATCATAAGATGCTATGAATGGATTATTAGCTACAGCCTTTCTTTTACTGCATTGGCTTACACCACCACGAATTCCTTTCTTAAAGAAGTGAACCATATCAATATCAGTTAGAAGCTCTAGCTCAAACTTAGTTAAACGTAGCATAGCATCCCAACTGAGTGAAGGAAATGTTAGATATTGGGCAGGATCAAGTTTATATTTTTCCAAACAGACATCCCGGAAATTCTCGAATACATCTGTTAATAGTAAAACATCTAATTTCAAGTAGACATCAGAATATTCTCCCAAAGTTGAACAATCAAATTCCTGCCATACTTCACGAGCTCGATTATAATCCTCGTCTGAAATATCTCTACTATTCAGGATATCAAATAATTCAGATTGATTTGGCAGTGTAGCTTGGTTAATTTTTTCATAGGAATCAGCATATGAATAAGGAAAAAGACCTTTGCGTCTTATCATATTGAATTTTCTATCATCTGAAAAATATTTTCTCACCTCCCGATATTGGGATAGTTTCAGTGTTTTACTCAGATTATCTAGAGATTTGGATAAGAAGCGGAAAGAGTCAGCAAACCTCAGAGTGATGAATTTATCTCTAATATTAACGTTTTCTAATTTTTCAACCAAGTATGTTTTGGAAAATGAAATATATATCTCTTTGTTTTGAGCAATCATTGAGATATTTTCTTTATTCAGAGACAGCTTCTTTATAAAAAGATAAGATGACAGTCGTAATTGGTCAAATTATGAAAGAACACAGGAATTAATTTCACCAGTTTATATTGCAAATTACATCTCGAATGAGCGCTTGCGCGGTACGCACCCGTCAAGTAATAATTATCTCGGACTGTGATGTCTTCAGGTTTATAGGAGTTACCACAAATATGACATTCTGTAGAATTCTGAATGTCACTCACTTCTTTTGCTGAAAGTGGCAGCATTTCTTTCACATGTTTCAAATGTTTGCTATATAAATTCAGGACAAGATCATCCAACATTCTAACAAAAACCTCAGCACAATCACTTCCACGATATTGTATAAATTTCGAGTATTTGCCGTCATAATTATACTTCACATAGAAAGCGAATGAATATGGCTCGTGTTCGTATGATTTCAATGTGAATGAGTGCTCATCTGATGGTTCACTGTGGCGAATAGGTTTCAGCAAACTCTCAAAATCAGCATAGATAACAAAAGGGACTGGAAGTTGTTTTTCGAAATTGGTAAATTTCAGAATATTCCCAGGCAAAGTTTCACCATATTTGTTGATAATCATGCCTGGTTTTGGGAGTGACACACATAAATGATTACAGTAATTTTCTTGATGAGCAGTCAGTTTTTCATCATTAGAAAAGAGTTGAAGACAACCGTCACAAACATATACATAATGGTCGTATGCTTAGATTCTTGCCATGAAACCAACTTTGACAAATCTGTAATGAGGCAGTAGTGATTATTTTCATCCTAATCAGCTATCAGAAGGAGATTCACATGTGTTGCAGATCGACGTGTTGTGAAATGTGAGGGCCTCACATTGTTGGTAACCATTTTACCTTCATTGAATCGTGTATCTATTCCAAATACATTGACGGATTTATTATTAATTCTTTCAAATTTGAAAATATCCTTCAATTTCACTGGATATTCAATGCCTTCAAAATTAAGTGATGTAGTATAATGTGGGTATGAAGATAGACTTGAAGGATCTCCATTCAATCGGAAAATTGCTGCAATAACGGACCAAGCATAGCAAGCATTATCCATGTTCTTCACATTCAAAATGGTTTGTTCCATATTAATTGTTTTGGGCAACTTGATATATGAGGAAGCTGATAGTGGATTGTATTTGTTTATATTCACATTCAAATACCAAATCTTCCGTAATGACTACCCTGAGTCTTTTTCCTGGAATTTTGAAGTCTTTCAAATCATCTCATTTCTGAATTCCTCATAAAGCCAATCCAAGTCAGTGGAACTAGTTGTGATTTTGTTTTTTGTATCGAATGATTTCATATTACTCAACTTTTTTTCGGGTATAATATAATGTCCAAATAGTTCAAAATTCATTTTCAAGCTCTTATGTTCCTGCATATACTTGGAGATGATGTTCAACGTTTTTTATCCAGTTATATTCTTCTGCAGCATAACGATATATTTTTGTTTCGAAGTCACGTTGCTGAGATACGAATTCTAGAGTTAATGATGATCCTAGAATTCCACCAAAATCGAACGTAGAATTCTAATAATTAGGTAACGCTGATATTTTTGGTTGAATCAACGATAATCATTAATATCTTACAATCGATATTATCACCAATTTTAAACGTTGCAACAACGTTAATTGAACTGGGGTGAAACAACTTATGTATGTTTATTATGAATTAACCTTTGTCATCACCACCCTAAAACATTCTATAAACGTTACAAAATACAAATACGGTACGTTCAAATAACGAAGCCAGTATTCAATCTCTATTTAGGGTGATCCATTGCTTCTGGCACGATCAGAGAAAGAATATATTTCCCAAAAAACTATTGGATTTTCTTCGTATGAACTTTTTTTTACTGGAAATGCTGAAAACAGACTTCTTAGTAATGAATGTTTTTTTTATTCGAAATAACCATTTTGTATTGGTACAAAACATAATCCACAAGTTGGTGATAATCTGCAACACTGAATTGTATATTTGAAAATACCCGAAATTATAAGAATGGTTGATAGAACCCAAACATTAATTTGGGTTACCTTCTGTATTGTCATTATCAGTGGATCAGAAACTCTCATCATCGTCAAATGGTGGTTGGCTGTTTTTCTTCAGGTAGGTACTCATTTCTGAATTGATAAGACTAGTATAAAAAACACAGATTCCTTGATATTTTTGTAATGAGAAACAGGTATTATAGTAAAAAAATAAATATAAAAATAAAATATAAAATAACCTTAGATTTCATTATTCAAACAGAGGGTCACTCAAAGATCACGAGATTCAAAATGTATGCTTATCGTATCTATCGAAGAAAATATATATTGATATAAATGAAATATTCTTTCTTTGTTTAGAGTTGAGAGTTGATACGTTTCTTCGCGAACTATAACCAGTCTTCTGTAGTATCTGCTATTTGGATGTCATCTGCTGCTTCAAACTCTTTCTTCACAGCAACTGCGAAAATCATTCGATGTCATTAATATGGCAAATAAGTTATAACCTTACCATAAATGAGTCTGATCACATGTATATCCTTGAAAGCCTTCTCATCTGTAATGTTCCAGTTGTAGAAGCATGCCAGTTCATTCGTTAAAATGAATCTTAAAATTGTCTTACTGTGATCTTCAGGAAAAGTTAACAAATAATATATACTCAGATGAACGTCATTTTATCTTCATACCAAACTAGTATTTATCCTTAAGAATCGAGAAATTATGAATGCACGATATACTTGTGTCAACCAGGTACCAGGTCCATGTTCAACAAGTTTGATTATCTACCCCTTATCAACGTTTCATGAACTCAAGGTTTGTTTATCTACCTATTTTCAACGTTTTTAATTACCTACCTTCCATCCACGTTTTATTAACGTATCTCAGTTAGATTGATCGACTACAAGTTATGGCTATGAAATGTCATTAGTCCACATAGACTTGAGCAAATTGAAATAACGGAGCTTCGATAGTTCCATATCATCAGAAATGATACTGTATCAGATGAATCGCTAATACTAATTGCTATTAAGAACCATGCAAACTTCACAACATTCTTGAAACCTTCAACCGCTACTCTGAAAATTTATTACGCAGCCACTACCATCGGTATGAGAAACCGCTATACGTATGTGTCTTGAATACGTCGTAAATCAGTTGTTTCTTTAGTGAACAGTGAAACAACATTTTCTTTAATTTTTTTCATCTATTTTATTCGAAGAAAAATATTTGAAAACTGAAAAGTAACCCTTACAAAATGAAATAACAAAATTTACATTCTGATTTTTTTTTTCATTTTATAGTTTCCGTCTGTTTATACAATCAATACACATTCTTTTTGCATGTTCCAAAGAAATTGGTTTTCCACATTGACGACAAACAAAGGATGTCTTTCTTTTTAGTTGATAAGGCCACAAATGGGATGTTTTTTCATTTGAAGTCGATCATCATTTGGGTTGTTTTCTTCAGGGTATTCTGATATTCGCAATAGAAATGACAAACGATTTTTCAGGTCTCTTGGTAATCTAGGGTTCTCGCTATATCTCCGCTGCATAAATGGTTCAGTTGAACATTTTGCAAGTGTTTTCAGTTTGCAAGTCCCTACGATTTATTAGTTTGTTGTTTTTATATATTTCACACAAAATATACATACCCAGCGAGCACAAAAACATTTCAGAGATGTTAAAAGTGAGAGTTTTTGAGACATCAAACCTCCACTGCGATGTTCTGTTCATACATGAATAGAACGTGTATGTAGGTGCAAATGTCCGCCGCACGCGGATATTATTAGGATGTTCCTGGGTCATCACAAAAAGCATTTCTTTCACGTTTTTTTCAAAGCCTTTTCTAAGACACAACATAACATTTTTAAAGCTTTCCTCATACATTAAATCACTGTATATAAAACATTGTTTGAGCTGTTCCTGAGACATCACAAAATGCTCTTTTGTCTCGTTTTTTGTCATTGATTGTACAAATCGACAATAGTCAATATACGAAGAGAACTCTGGGGCATTTTAAAAAAAAAACATTGATATAACTTATTTTAATAGGATCAAAGGAACAACTTTTCAAAAATGTTTTCAGGATATTTTGACATCTGAAAGAGCCTACCGAAAGCAAAATCCACTGTGGGAGCACCTAGGACTGCTCTGGTTAGGTCATCCAAGTTGTTGAACAAAATGCCAAATTCTTATTGCATTTCAGGGTTTATTTATAGGGCACTATAGTTCTGTCCCTGCTACAGTATTTCTTTCCTTTCTGTACTCCATTGACGTAGCCTTTGAAAACGCGCCGCAAGCCCTCACCCGAGTCCGCAAACTTAAGAGGGAAAAGTACGCCGGCTTGGCTGAGGAGTTGCGGGCGCAAGGGTACGAAACGTCGGTTAATGCCTTTATCGGGGGGGGCCTGGGCACATGGGACCAGGAGAACGAGCCAGTGTTGCGACAGTGCTCTGTATCGCAGAGGTACGCGAAGCTGGTGCGCCTGCTCATGTGCAACGATGCCATCAGATTGTCGCGCGACATCCACGTCGAGCATCTGACGGGCACCAGACAGTATGTCTAACGGTCAGCTGTTTTGCGATATTGTGACCACCCCTATATATTTATTTGCCATATTTACTTTTTGTTGTATTGTCATTTTACTTTTTATCGTAATTGTATTTCATTTATTGACTATTTATTTATTTGTTTTCATCATATCTTATATATTGACATTGAAATGTTTATACCTATGTCGGACTTTATACAAACAAACTATTATTTATAACATTAAGAACTGAAAAACAATGTACAAATTTGTAAATTTAAATATTTACCTTCCTGGTAACCATCTTCCACCTACTATAGCTATTGAGTAGGGCATTTAGGGACTGGTAGCGTGAACTGTCGGAGAAGCAGCATTTCAGCTAAGCTCAACTTGGTGGTACCATCCTAGTTTCCTGCACTTGTAGCAGCGGTCCTCAAAGGAGCACTATTGCAGCTAAGAACAGCTTGGTGGTATCATTCTAGTTGACCCGACGTTGCACTTCAAGTACTAGATAAAGCACTGAGTATCCTACCGTTATTGATATCCTATTTCATAGCACAGTCTTTAACCTAATGCTAATGTGTGAACGCTTCAAGGTAAGGTGCACCATACTATTGCGGATTGTTTTAGAAATATTCCTCCCTACTACCCTACAGCGGTGGATATATTTTGTGTGTAATACTGAAAACATTAAACCTTTTTCTATTTATTAGTGCCTGTATAATCTTACTTAAGAGGTTTGTTAATGTTTGAAAAATATTTGGTCATTGAACTGTACCTGTAGACCAATTGTAAGGTCGATTTTAATAATATTCTGGTATTTATATAGATATTTCGTTTTGTGTGAGAACGTACCCGTAACAGTCATTTCACTATCATTTTCATTTAAATAATTATACTTCTTCAAACAGTAAGCTGTTCATTATTCAAAGTATGGTAACTTTAATTTTTAATACTATTCGTGTTATATAGGGATCAGTATAAATAATGTATAGGTTGAGCTTGCATTCATATAGCTGGCGCCCACATTCGTACATCTCATAACAATTTATTTTGTTAGAACCTACTCCCGTCTCCACTTGAGTTAGTTGTGAGCCACCCTGTCACTATGACAGCTAAATTGCCATTATAAAAGCCTAAAGCTGAGTACAGCGCGTGGCAACGCGTCAAGCTGGAGAAACACCCCTATTTAGCCGATTTTCTTTATGAGCTTTACATCGTCCACTGTGGTTCTCCAGTTGATTCTGGCCACTAATATACCTTGGCCAAGGAAAGAGCGGACTGGTATATAATTGATAATAGTTGCGCGAATGAAATGATTTCTTTCGAATTGGACCTCTTGGACCCTCTGGAGACCCCATACATCCGGTTTTACCAGAAGGCAGAGATTCAAAATACGATGGGCCACTTTAGGAGTTATCATTCAACCAATTCCAACTCTTCAGATGATGAGGTGTTGCAAGTTTTTCTGGGTTTCCTTGCACCTGTGAAAGCGAATGCGCCACCGAATTAATTTGAGGCGCCCCGGAGTGCCAATTATTTTTTTTAATTATCTTTTTTTCATGTTACTTCGTTATTGTCATTTCACCTAATAAAGGTATTTGATCTCTCCTCATATGCAGAAAATCATATTGTTTGCATCTACAAAAACTGAGTTTTTTTTTTTACTGGAGAAAATGGTTACCAGCAAAAGGATTACTGTAGTTATATGTGTATCATTGACCCTTGTCTCATGATTTAAATAAGTATATCTACGATAATTAATTATGTGTACTTTCCGAAAACGATAAACGATACAAGTGAAGATACCAGCAGGATAACATGATTTTCACATTATCTCTATATTAAATGTATTTTTTTTTCGTTAATGGGTTCGAAATGAGAAGTGTTGATTTCTCTAGTTACTATATATATATATATATATATATATACATGTCAGTTGATAAAGGAAATTGTTGCTGGTATGTGCAGTACTTGGTGAGTATAATTGAATTTTCCTTTCATCGATGTGAAACTTGAGCAATCACCAAGTTCATTTATTTCAAAAAGTAATATCAGTGATACCCTCCAAAACGGTTTCTGTACCATGATCTTACAGGGCATATATATATATACCATGAGCGGAGTCGATATGTATATAGAAAACTACAGAAAGTATTTTTTCGAAAATTTGTTTAAAGGAATTTTCAGAGGAGCTCTTTTCAGTTAAAACATTTTCACTTCCAGTTATACCGGAAGTTGACACCCACTTTGTGTTTTTGATTGGTAAATCCTGTTTTTTTATTGCATTTTCAGAATCTACAAAGAATTTCAATATATATTTATCACGAACATCATTTGTCTCTAGGGCTCCAGTTTTCGGTTGGTCAAATTTTTTTGAACATTTTGACAAACGCAGACATTCACAAAAAATTGAGTTTTTGGAAACACAGAGACAAAAATTGTCCGAATTTGCATGAATAAGATCCGGAGCACTTGAGATAATTGAAAACGTTCAAAAATAATACGGTGTGCTCAGAAATTGGCAACCCCATTTTTTCTCAACGCTAGTGGATTCTTTGCTGAAAAATAGGGGGAGTTTAGGCTAACAAACCTATCTAAATTGAACGGCTTCTGTAAAAACTTTGAGAAACTGAAATTTCCGTGTGGTCATTAGAAATATCTGAATTATCAGTGAGCATTTTTCTAAGTATCTACAAGTAACAAATAGTCCAGTAGAGTTAAACATGAGAAGGAGGTCGTGCTTGCAAAGGGTCCAGTCTTTCTGAATTTTTTATATATTGTTAGGGCCGAAGCCAATATTGAAATATCAGATTTGCAATTTCCAAAGTGCTGTGCGAGCGGAGGTTACCCAAAAAAACATGAAATTTTCGGACTTTCTTCAGGTTTTGCCCAATATCTCAGTAAAGAAAGGGTCTGGCCGATTTTGTCACTCTACATACTTTTGAGGTAGACTAAATTTTCTACAATTTGAGATCAGACCGAGCTCTATACAGCAATTGGTTTCCACGATTCTTCCAAAAGAGACCATTTTTTCCAAAGGGTGCTTTTTTTTCAAAATGGTAACTTATTTTGTGAAATATATTCTTAAATACGCATCCCACGTCAAATATCACATGATATGGAGTAGTAGTAAATTAAATTACTTTCCAGACCAGATTGGTACCTGCAGACCCAGCGAGTCCCTCAAAAAAGGCAGATAACAAAAAACAGTCAAGTGGGTTTTGGGGGAAATGCAAATGAACTGTTTTCAAGTCTTTTCAATGTTATAATTATCAAACAATTAAAATTCATTCATTTTTGTTATTGTTGAATGATTGTTTCATGAATTACGTCACCATAAAACATTGTTTTACATACCCACATACTAAAATACTTATACAAACATCATGATACCTACTATAATGACAAATAACATTTCCACAAAAAATTGAACTAATATGAATTTGTTCACATAATTATGCCTTTCTTTTTATCCCAGATGGCCCTCGATGTCTCACTGGCTGTGATGGACGCTGGGAGAAGCGCCCAAGCAGTAGTTGGTTCATCTCCATCGTTCGAGCAGGTCAGCACCACACCTGGGACGTTAATGCACAATTGGCCACCGAATGACAGGCAGAAAACTGAGCATTCGAGCCCATCCTTTCTGCACGAGCAGCTCCCATAGCACCCTTTCTCGCATATACATGAAATTTTATACCAAAAGATAGGACATGCGATATCCCTGGTGGTGAGGATGAGGGTGAGTCGCTGAGAAGACAGCTTTCACCCCCATCAGTGGGATTCGAGTCGACTCCCCGCCACTTCTGCACTTGGAAGTAGCACCTCGTTTCATAATGGCCAGCGGCAGGTTGCAAACAGGCGAGTTTATGCTCGTTGAAGTGACAAAAGTCTTATACCTCAGGAAATCCAAAGTATCCCCTGCGATATGTCACCTCCACATAGAGCTACAGAGCACTTGATGCCTGCTTCTCTCACGCCTTGTGGGGTGGAGTCTTGCTGAAGGAAGTCGTCCACTTGGTCAGCAAGTGGTTCACTCTTGCTCAGGAGTGTGGTGATTTTGGTCACCACCTGGCCAAACGGTGAAGACGGTGTAACCTTAACTTAGGTACATATTTGGCCAGGCTAGCTTTTTTGATTTTCGGAGGCAAGGCGTAAGTCGACGTCACTCGATGATTCTCAAAAGGTCCAATTTGTGGCACATAGAATAAGTTTCTTATTAATTATGGTGTTTATTGGACGCCATCTACAGTGATAAACGATTTCAAAAACTTATTCCCAGGCCAATCTCTGTAGAAAGACCTTAACTATGCTGAAAGAAAGATTCAACTCCAACTTCAAACAAAAGACACATTAAAATATAAATATTTAATAATTTCAATAGTTCTCTACTATATTAATAATGATAATAGAATCTTGAAATGTAACCAACCAAAAGAATGGGTTCTCCAAGTCGTGGTTTAAGAAATTATAACAGTTTTTATCTTACCTAGTCCGAATGCATTCAAACCTTACAGAATTAGGCATAAATTAAGGAATCACGACTTTGGTTTTGTTGTTCCCTTTTGGTCTCCATAAATGATTGTTTCCACGGAAATCTCTAGCGTTGGGTCTGCTCCAACATGCTCTCCGGCTTTACAACACTATGGCAGGCTTTACAATACCATTACGTGTTTTATCATACATCACAAGCTTTACAGTACCATCACAGGCTTTACAATACCATCGTAGGCTTTACAATACCATCATAGGCTTTACAATACCATCATAGGCTTTACAATACCATCATAGGCTTCACAATACCATCGTAGGCTTTATAATACCATGTGGGCTTATATTCCTTTCTCGAATTGGCCTTTAAATTTTTATTGGCTGATTAGTCCTTATACTGTTTAAAGTATCTCAAAGACTTTGGTAAATTCCTGGCATAGCTATGGCAAAAAGAAAAGGAAATTTTAAGGCGTGCTTTTTACAAAAAATATTTATATATTTAAATCTCGTGAAGCGAGTAACCTTTAATAGACCTCTACATAACAAGAATATTCACCTCTCATTTGTGTGGTACAGCAATATTAGGTAGGTTGCCAAAATTGAATAAACTCAAATTCAACCTCCAGCGAGCTTCAGCGTTACCAGGTCAGAAATGGACTAATGGTGTTTCAAACACTTCCGTCCTCTCCAAAATTGATTTTAACAAAAAAACATTTCCTTTCATTGTTGCCACCACTATCAATTATTATACGCATGTCACTGAACTATATCAAAGAGACTAGCATTCCGCGATTTTCAAAACTATATAAAAACCATAACAAATATAGTTCTCTCTCTCTTTTTTCCATGAAAGTAGAAGTTTGTGTAAACAAAATCAATGTAGTGAGCGTACTCCAAGAATTCGAATCGTAAAAGGAAGAACTGTCGTCTTCTTTAACAAATCGATTCGAAATCGGAAGAAGAAGCGCTGTCACCCAAGTGACATTAACCATATTATTGTCAACATGTAAACATTCCTTCTTGATAACCACACAATTATGGATTTAATTAAATTACCAGAGATATCCGTGGGAACCAAGAGCTGTGAAATCAAAACAATTATATTTCATGTGAAATAGGATGGTATGTCTCTAGGAATCCTATTACATGTGGTGATCGAATGACAAGTGTTTGGAAATTTCACCTTGTGACCTATTTATACGAGGAAAACAACTGTATACCATTGTCAACGTTACAGTATCGCACCCGGTAAAAACGTGGGTGGATAGTACCGTCCCTGGCTAGGAATCCTGGTGGTTATAGGAAGTCGTAGGATAGTGACAGTAACCCGCTTCGCCTTTCGTGCTCTTCTGGAGGTAGATGCTTGTCTCTTTAGCGATTGAGACGAAGGAGTAGATCGACGTCTTTCTCCACTATGATGATCAAATCATCTAATGCATTTTTTGATAGCGCCATTATGACGATCTCTTGATCTTCTTTGGCAACACCTACTTCTACTCCCTCCTTCTGAGAGGCGTCACCTTTTGGTTTTCATTGCCCAATATATGCCCTTAGCATTGTTGATTACTGTGGATCCATCGAATGTCAATTCGTAGCTGGAATAAGCTGCATAGTGTCGGAGTAGTTCCACTGTTTTGGTTTTCTTTCTAGCATCTTCGGGGAAGACGTCAAAAACGATGGAGACGTTCTTCCAGAAGTGGTTGCGGACGTAGGTGGTATAACGCGCCGAAAAAACTGCCCAAACTATGCTCTTCTGTTGCCACACTACCTTGTGCCACCTTCCAAAACGACGTGAGATTTGGAATCTGTATGTCGTTTTTGAGAAAACCGCCGAGTCTACAGCTCCCATTCTGATTACATATTTAAGATAATAATATTTACTACAATTCAATAATGGTCAATATTTGACGTAGGTTGCGCATTTCAAAAAATATTTTACAAAATAAGTGACCATTTGGAAAAAAATTACTTTTTAGAAGAAATGGATTATTTTCGAAGAACTGTATCGTGGGAAATAATGGCTGTATAGAGCTCGCCCTGGTCACGAATCGTAGCAGATTTAGTCTACTCTAAATGTATGTGAAATAACTATACCGGTCAGACCCTCCCTTACTTAGATATTGAGCAAAAGTTTAAAATTTTTTATCGTATTCTGGATACACATCCGCTCGCACAACTCTTTGGAAACTTCAAATCTGATATTTTGATACGGGTTCAGGTCCTAACAACATATAAAAAAAGTCAGAATGACCTAAACTTTTGCAAGCACGAATGTACATTTTGACCATATTATAATCAAGTTTTGATGATAATCGAGCATGAGCGTTTCACTTTACAAATAAACTTGTAAATGGTACTTCAAATGAAGAGGCTTAAAGTGTATGTGCAACGTGAAATGCTCATGCAACATTATCATTGAAACTTGACCATTATCAGGAAATATGATGTTTCTAGATTGCTATGTCTCCAGAATAGTCTTGGAATTCTGTTATAACTGTTAGATACGAACCAATGTAACAGTGAGGGTTCTGGTAGAAACCATATTTTTCAATTTAGTGCCATCTAGTGCAGAGAAAATGAAAAAAATTTGTCATCATCATCAAAATACTGTCGCGACTAGGGCTACTAGGGTAGCATCCTGAACCGTATAAGGGGTTGTTTCCCTTATACTAAATGCGACTTGGGGTGTAGCTACAGATGGTAGCTATTAAAACTCAAGGGGTAGCAAAGGAATATAAACATTTATTATAGAACAACAGGGATACTGGGTAAAGTTATATACACATTGTAAAGTAAGGGACATTCAGTAATATAATAGGGAGTAAATAAAACTCTTACCTAAACCTATCACTTAACCAATACTTACAGCTAAGGCCAAAAGGGCCTAGCCTATAAGGCTAACTGAGCGCTAGGGCTCTCTCCTCTACAGGAGTGTATTATCAACTAACTCCTCAATCTATTCCTTTTGTATTTATATAAGGAAATATGTTTTGTTCATTCGGTCAACGATTTTAGCTCGTCACGCGACTTCGCTAATTTCAATGTCGGTCACATATGACAATGAACTTCTATATCGTGGACGAATCAATAAACAATAAGATGAATGGATCAATGCACTAAAATAATTCAAATTCAACATTTACGACATATGCCCACCTTCTAAGAAAGCTGGACCCCTACGAAACCTTTATACAAAGCAAGTGCCCTATTCTAATAATACTAAAAGAATTACAAAAAATATATTTTTCTGGATCCTATTACGTGGTACACACACTGCGACGGAATCTGGTCCTGTTGATACCATACGTTTCTTCAGCTCTGGCATTTCTACAGTATTCCGTATCCGGTAAAACAGCTCGAAATTGAACGGGACTGCATCGTTTGGCACCCTGGGTACTGGCTATCGACACGTATTCAGTGGCGGGACTGGCAGCTACGGTAGGCGTTACCAGCGCTACCACATTCTGGGACTGCAAGTATTCGGAATCACAGCATCTGGAACATCCTCCGGGGCAGTTTCAGGAATATCAACGGCAAATGTCTGGTGCCTCTTCTGGGCACCACTGGTTCAGGAAGCTGAGTCGGCTTGGAAGTTTTCGACCTGGATGATCTTCTGGAATCCTTGACAAACTCACGTTTCTCTATCCTCCATTTATAACTTCAGGAGGAAGCATCTGGATTACTCAGTTCGTCCAGTGCTTCACTCCTTTGTACCGCCTCTCCATCTTGATTTGCTGTCGACCTTTGAAACCTTTCATTCCCGATACTTCCTGGAAATCTCACCGGACTCACGTTCAGAATCCTCATTCCACTTCTGGGGAAGGAAACATCTGGATTACTCAGTTCGTTCAGTGTTCCAACCCTTTTTGAACCATTTTAATATCGCAGCTTCTCACTTTCAGTTATTGCCAGCCATGTTGGGTGTCCAAATTCTATTCTCGAAATGCCAGACTGGGTACTCGGTTGTCCTGATCTCTTCTCTCTAGGATTGTGTGTGTACCATAACCGAGAAACAAAACAAGATGCAAATAAATACATAACTATATCAAATAACTAATCAAAATATAAACCATTACAACTATTACTATTTCCAATTTTTTTTTCATAATTATATTTATTACGATTAGTTTTTTTTTTCAGCTTCTATGACTAATTGAAAAATTCAAAATTTTTTTTTTTGTTACAGGTTAATCCTTAATAATTCTACTCAAAAGAAAATTCAATACAAAATATTATATCCTATCTAACCAATAATTTTCAAACTTCAATTTAAATGACCAACCTTTTTTTTTCTAATCTTGAGACAAAAATGACCCGTTAAATATTTCTTATCGAATGAATATCTCCATAAACTTGAGCCATATAAAAACGCTTTAGTGCCAAAAACTATCAGTCGAAAATTTGTAATCAAACAGTTTATTGTTTTCAAAACACTCACGATCAATTATTCTCATAGTTCGAATTATCAACAAATATTTCACATTAATAACAAAAGGAAACCGTCGAATGTTTCTTACGACAAATCAATTGACTATTTACTGGCCATATAAAACGCTGAATCGCAAACGCATTACTCGACTTTGTTTTCAAAACACAATTGGTCATCACATTTCATTCAATATTTTCCAGTATTGCATTTTTCGATAAAATTCCGAATATATTCATACAATGGGAGTTTTAAGGAATTCAACAAAAAAATAATATCATTCGAGAAAGGAGACTGCCAAATTATAATTTATCAATTTGGGAATATTAATCAAAACACGATTGTTTGTTATGACCCATTTCATTATTTACTGTTGCAATCTTGTAAATGAGCAATTGTTTTCATATGATTCAAAAAAAATATCATTCGAGGTAATGGGGATGGCCAAATTACAATTTATCAATTTGTGAATGTTAGATATCAGTTCACGCCTCCTGATCACCATCTTGAGTGTAACACTGGTATGCCATCAATTTGGTTAGGACAGTCATACAAATCTTCAATCACATTATATCACAAATTTCAAATTAGTAATTTAAACCTCTTAATCACCTTTATGACAACATAATTTTCATCTCTTCAATGTTCTGTTTTGCAGTTCAAGTACATACTTTAAATTTCGTATTCACACTCCTTACAATTCCTCATGGCTCATTCATACAAAAACGTTTCTCCGTGCAACTGTTTCTCTCATACATCGACATCTCACATTATCGCAATTCACCTATTTTCTCGGCAACACATCGAGAAAAAACAACATCATTCACCAATGATTCTCTTGGAAACCCATCAAGAGCATGTATATCACTATATACCATTTACCAAAAAATCTCAAAACTCTTGGCAACACTTCAAGAGTAAGATACTGCAGATATACGCTCAATCCCACTTTGAGGATTTTCTCCCACGTCACTCCTGCAAACCCCTCCACAACAGCCTCTTCCTGCCATCATTCAATTCTTCTATAACTCCGTTATAGACATAGGTAACCTATTACCCTATAAATATTCTCATATCACGATATTTCATTAAAAAGTCGATCATACACCAATTGCACCAGATATTTCGAAGATGTCATGAGCATAATTCCAAGAGCATGCAAAGCAGAACATATTTTTTCAAAAAAAAAAAAATCGAAAACATCACAATGTCATTTACAAGTGAAGCAATTCAAAATTCAATTAAAAAATATGACCCTAATCTTGTCAAAAAAAATTCTTCACATTAAGTGTTTCAAAAATACCTTCAACCCTTTCATATAACTACTGTCACTCAAAACCATAATGCACAACAATTGAGGCAAACTGCTCATCCTCAAAACTTTCAAGGAAGACTAAAAAAAATTCCAGGCAAATATGCAGCTTCCATATTTCATTATTACTCAACATTTCCCAACATGCCCTTTCATTCCGAGAATTCATCTACATTTTTCTCCACAGTTTTCTCAATAGAATTGGCATTTTCACATAGTGACATATATTTCTCATGAAGGTATTTTCTACATCAATATTCTCACATTTATTCATATTTTCCACATTACTTTCTCATATTCATTCAAACAATCATCTCGCCTATCTTTTTTTCATTCTTTCATTCACATTATTTAGTTTTCTTATACTTGCAATATTTTTCATATTCATCGTGTCCCTCTTGGTCCTTGTTGTTGTCGACGGTTCCTACTATATCCAAAAAGAAAATCATTTTCTATTATACACAACAAAATAAATAGTTCCTGCGGTTGCACCTTTGTACCGAAAATGAAGAGTGTTCATTTGCATCCTACTCCAGGATATATGTCCACGGTTTGGTACAACATTACTCTAACCTTTTTATACAAATCCTATAAAATTTAATGAAAATATTGGAAACCTTCCATTAAATATTTCAAACCCAAAATAACTCAACATTAACAGTATACCTAAGTCGAGACAAACTCAGATAAACTCATTTTGATTTTTTTTTCGGAATTGCACAAATTTTCCTCAATTCAGTATAAAATTCCTGTGGCAGGAAAATTTTATGAAAATAGCTACATTTTTCCCATTTCCTCAACATACGAGAATATATTAATAGAATTAGGCCTAAATGCTCAAATTCATTTTGAATATTTGTACCAAATATTCGTCCAATAGCTAGTCAACTTCTAAATTATTAATACTGACTGAATCGAAACATCAGTTCTTTTTCAGGTTCGAGTTCATTCGAAATTGAATAAACCTATTTATTTGACAAACTTGTCACTTTTTATAACTCTACTCTGTATTATTATTATATGGACAAACAAAGACAACAGTATTGACTCTCAAAAATTTGTTCATTGGTTATGGTTATGGGGTCGAAGAGTCGGGTTTATTATGACGAATCAACCCATAGGACGAGCACTGCGCCTCCATCATAGTCCTTAGGCTATGGTTGGGGTGAAGAGGGGCAGGGTAGGGTTAATTATGAAGAATCAATCCCCGGGACAAGCTAGGTGCTTCCACCATAGTCCTGGACTATAAGTGGAGTAATTATGGGGCTGGGGTTAATTATGACGAATCAACTCCCCGGGACTAGCAAGGCGCCTCCACCATAGTCCTTAGACTATGGTTGGAATAATTATGGGGTGGGTGGGGTTAATTATGAAGAATCAACCCCCCCCGGGGCTAGCAAGGCGCCTCCACCATATGTCGCGACTAGCGCTCTTAGAGTAGCATCCTGAGCCGTATAAGGGGTTGTTTCCCTTATACTAAATGCTACTTGGGGTGTAGCTACAGATGGTAGCTATTAAAACTCAAGGGGTAGCAAAGGAATATAAACATTTATTATAGAACAACAGGGATACTGGGGAAAGTTATATACACATTGTAAAGTAAGGGACATTCAGTAATATAATAGGGAGTAAATAAACTCTTACCTAAACCTATCACTAAACCAATACTTACAGCTAAGTCCAAAAGGGCCTAGCCTATAAGGCTAACTGAGCGCTAGAGCTCTCTCATCTACAGGAGTGTATTACCAACTAACTCCTCAATCTATTCCTTTCGTATTTATATAAGGAAATATGTTTTGTTCATTCGGTCAACGATTTTAGCTCGTCACGCGACTTCGCTAATTTCAATGTCGGTCACATATGACAATGAACTTCTATATCGTGGACGAATCAATAAACAATAAGATGAATGGATCAATGCACTAAAATAATTCAAATTCAACAATTACGACAATACAAATATTCCACCATAGTCAAGCTATCCAGAAAAAAACCTTTGATTTTTGTAAAGAGATCGGAAAATATTTTTGAAAAATTGCAATTCGAAACTTATTGCTTCTTTGCTTGAAACTCTGTATGTGGTTATGAAATTGAATTCCACGCAACTTTTTTCAGTCACATTTTTGGATATCTTGCCATTTTACCCGACTCTTTGCCTCTTCTTGGTATTTTTTTCAATTTGCCGCCATACTATCACGTGACTTGTGTCAAAATCAATGTTTACAATATCGGACATGCACAAACTTTTTCCCAGAAATGTATATACAGTGACCGCCAAAATGTATGTACCGTATGGAGAAAAAGTTTATCATTAGAGTACTGGGTAAACGTGACTGGAGAAAAGTTTGTGCATGACCACAAGTATGGCAGCTATAATAATACGCCATTCCAGTGAAATAGAGTTTTATTACAGCAATTCAAATTCAACCCCCACCATTGGGATCTCCTAAACTACAGGAGATACGTCGAAGCTTAAATTGGGGCAAAGTTGCGTATTCTGGTGCTCAACAAAACACTGTTTTGAAATTTGGGAAATTCCGAGTATTTCCGAAAATATCGGAAAAAAACTGAAAATCGGAATTTTCGTTTTTATTATTTTTCTATCGTTATTTGACAACATAGCTCAAAACCAACAGTACGTTTTCATTGATGCTTTTTTTCAGCTACATATTTTCATGTTCAGATTTACTATCCGACGTTTCGTCTTCTGGCGGTCATCATCAACTGTTTTTTCTGTTATGGGCGTCATATTGTTTTTTTATACACAAAAATAGTGATTCTCATTCTGATTTCATTGATGTATAATTTGTTATGATTTGCACTTCTGAAACCACAGATATTCAAAAAAACAACTTCATCTGAGATGGTCATGACTCCATCGAAAAATTTTGTTTAATAAACACTAGTTGTCAGAACTCATTAAACCCTAAGTTTGCACAAATACTTTAGTCGAAATGTCCTCATTCCCAAATGAAGAAAAACGAGATATGTTGAAACTGTATTATAAATTTGATAGGAATAGTACGAAAACAGCACACATTTATTTTGAATTATATCCGCAAAGACAACATCCGGATAGAACATTATTCGGAATTTTGGATATTTCCGGAAATACTCGGAATTTTTCAAGTTTCAAAACAGTATTTTGTTAAGCACCAGAATACGCAACTTTGCCCCAATTTAAGCTTCGACGTATCTCCTGTAGTTGAGAAAATCCCAATGGTGGGGGTCGAATTTGAATTGCCCAGTATAGGAACTCATCAGAAATATGATCTATTTTCTTACCTATCAAATCTCAATCTCCAGCAAAGCATTTCAGGAAGCTGCTACCAGTTCTGCTCACACTAGTTTCAATTAATCCAGCTGCTTTATTTATTATTAAATTCAATGCTCTCCAGGATTTCAATCTATTTAAATACTTCTCAAATTGTTATTCATCAATATCTGGGACGAGGGCCGAGAAAGAAGATAGAATTTAACTCAATAGAATGAAGAAATCGAAATCATTTATTATGTCAAAATAAAAAAAAAAAACATTAGAACGCCGGAATAACTAAGAAATTTTCAATTTATAAGTTCTTTAAACAAACCGAATAAGAGTCGGTGAATTAAATGAAATTTCATGATATTTACGTTGTTGAACTATTCAAAAAGGCCATATTCTTATTGGAGCATAAAACTGATATTTCCGAACAGATCATTTACTATCTAATTCTCTCAAGATTCAAGACAAGACTGCCGTTTATAGACGCATAAATTCTCTCGCCTTCAAATAGCCTGACCCAATTTCAAGTAGGCCTGGCAATAAATATAACGTTTTTCAAAAATTGAATAGTGAATTACAGTTTGTTTATTCATTGAATATTTTATAAATCAGATATTCCGACATTACGAGAATAAAAAAAACATAATGCAAATTTTTCGCCATTTAAAATAAAATCTCCCAATGGTAATATGACGTTGATATCATGATGAAACCGATTATTGGATACAAGATATTTTGTTCGAATTATCAAATTCCCCTCTTATAACTCTCAAGTCTGTATTGAAAGGATTTTCTTTCAACCACATGTGCGAAGGCTCGGAACCCATTGCGGAGTCGTAAATGCTGTATTCATTTGCTTCCGGATGTAGATTCAATAGCTGTACCTTCGAGCACTATTTAAAATAAATTCCAATATTACGTTTTGTTACACAGCAAATTGTTAAAAAATAGGTACTATGAAGACGCCAAAAGTGGGGTAAGATGGCAAGATATCAAAGAAAGTTATTTGAAAAAGTTGTTCGGAATTCAATTTTAAACTCACATACAGAGTTTCAAGCAATGCATTGAAAACTCCCATAAACACCTAACTATGTAGGCTTATTATGGCAAGAACCTGTCAGAAAACAACTACTCCCCTGGCTAAGACCACGACGGGTATTGAATTAAATCTAACAGCTACTTGTGCAACGTTCCTCAAAACATCAGAGGACGCAATTGCAAGTGCCCTCTATGACCAACCAGCAGAATTATGTTTTGATTTGGACGGGGTGACCACCTGCAGACTAGTTTCGAGGTTGTTGCCTCTCATCAGTGCAAGGGCAGGTCAACACAGACAGCACTGAAGCCATCTGTTTCCCGTCCAAAAATATATTTGTTGTAACACTTGTTGAATAAGTTGCACCTTCCAGAGAGAAAATCTTTACAAACAAAAGTCTAATGAAAGAAATCAAAACCTCTCTCTAATGTTGAAATTATTCCAGAACGTCATGTTCCAGAAGAAAGTGTGATTTGTAATATGTTCGATTTCAATTTTGTTCTAAAATATGTGAATGTGAAATGGGTAAATGATTAAAATGATGAATAAATATTCATTCGTCCTTGAAGTTTACTCACATACCTACATATAAAAACTTATCAGACTGGTCACTGTCATTCACTCTGCCTTGTTCACAAAACTAACTCAAATTTCATCATCAGCATTCATATACTTACGGAAATAATTCATAAGTAGTCGAATACTGTTATTTATGATATGACTCAATGTATCATTTTATACATTTTGGTTTCATTCATAAATAGTTACTAACAATTTTTTTCATACAAAAAAAATTAAACAATTCTATACAGTGTGTCCCACGTACCATGCTCACCATGGGTATCTTTTTAATGGTAAGAGATACGAGGTCGGTTAAATGACACCAAATGTGGAGTTTCTCAAGGCCAACTATAATGTGAAAAAATGTTTTGATAAAATCTATTCGTTTTTGTTTTATACGCAAATAACAGATTTTGATCATTTTCATGTCTATTGCAAGTGAATTTTGACCCACTTCTGGTGGTCGTAATAACTTGAAATTTGGCAGATGTTCATAATTCCGGTGACAATGTACTATGGAATTTTTATTGAAGTAAAAAACGAAAAATGGCGGCTCCTCCAATATGGCGGACGAGATTTGTTTTTATGGTCCGATTCCATTCAAAATTGGTATGTGGGGGTTTTTGAAGTCGAAGAATTTTTTGTTAAAATATATAAATTCAAGATGGCGACTTTAAAATAGTTCTTGTTTTTGTATAAATGGCGACAACTCCGTTGTTATCAACAAAAAACTATTACTGTGACATATCATCTGTAAAAGAAAAATAAGTTATTCATAACTAAGTCATAGTGAGCTATGACCTACATTTGAAAAATTAAAGTTGGTACTGATATCTCAAATTCTAGAGGAGTTGGTATAATTTTCATATTTTTTTCGATATCTCATTGAAAAACTGCCACGAGAATGTGAAATTCCTATTCGAATATTTTCATAAATAAAGAAGTTACGGAGGAGAAATGAAAATGATCAAAATCTGATTTTTGCGTATAAAACAAAAACGAATAGATTTTATCAAAGTATTTTTTCACATTATAGTTGGCCTTGATAAACTCCACATTTGGTGTCATTTAACCGACCTCGTATCTCTCACCATTGAAAAGATACCCATGGTGAGCATGGTATGTGGGACACACTGTATACAGTGAATCTACTTAAGTTGGCTACATATGGGAAACTTTTTTATTATTGATTTTACGAAAAAAAGTTATTCTACATAAAAAGTTTTGCATAGTCTAACACCCAAGATGCAATCATTAGATATCGAATTTCATCAATATTATACGAGGTATGTCAAAAATATGAAAGTTTCTCAAGAGTAAAGTAACTTTATATTTTTCAATATCGAAAATTTTTATAACCAAAAGTTAGTTGGAATCAAAAACTATGTTTTAATATGCAATAACATCCTTCTAATTGTAAAAATAATTTTTTTTACAAATTTTTCTCAAATTATCAATACCGAACATTTACCTTTTATATAATTTTGTTTTATGAAAATTTGCTCGTTGATTTCTAATCAGAACGAAAAGGTTAACATGTTTGTAATAATTAAAAATGATAAATGTTATACTGATGATTTAAAAAAAATTGTAAAAAAAATATTTTCACAATTGGAAGGATGTAATTGCATATTGAAACATAGTTTTATATTCCGAACAATTTTTCTAAATATCAATTTTCGATATTGTGAAATATAAAGTTACTTTACTCTTGGGTAAAATTCATATCTTTTGACATACCTCGTATGAAATTGATAAAATTCAATATCTGAATGTGGCATCATGGGTTTTAGATCATGCAGAACTATGTATAAGGAGTACATTTTTTTCGTAAAATCAATAATAAAAAAGTTTCCTATATGTAGCCAACGTAACCAACCCCTTCACTTCCATCACTCCACATGTGGATATTTTATGCTCGCTGGGTACCATAATATCCACATATGGATGTCATTATTATGGGCTCAAATTAGCGAGCAGGGAACTAGTATATAGGCTGTGATGAGATTATCCGACTGGTATGGCACACAAGCCATCCCCACCAAAAAAATTTCAAAACTATTTTGCAGGAATATTTTAGCTGTTAGTACCTAGTTAACCAAGCTAGTATACGGTCGTAAACGTCTTTTAATTAAGTTTCGACGAGAAAGGGTGTTTTATGGTAATCTTGAGTGTTTGTTTGACTTACGCTGTTGTATTGTAAAATCCTAAATATGATGGATGACCAGGATTTTTCTACAGATAGTAAGTAGTGATGATCCAGAGTACATATTGAGTGATAATTGAATAATTAGTGACACAGATAAAACGTATTCAGAATACAATGATGACGAATTTGGTGTGAATGTGATCATGGACGATTGGGAAGTTTAAAGTTATCCTTATTCCTATCAAATTCGATTTTAAAGAATGCAAAACCCATCAGTCAATTCTTTTGAATGTCTTGTAAGCCCAAATATCGTAGCCATATTATGTAAGTGGACGAACAGAAGAGCTGAAATGTACTTTTCAACAAAATACAAATACATTTACACTTTATGGAGGTTAGTGGACGATTCTGGATTAGTAAAGTGCCCTCGCATTACAGATTACTGGAGTTAAAAGTCTATCATGAGTCGAAACAGCTACTTTTCTTTACTTAAGTTCATTCGGTTTTCTCCACCTGAAGCAACAAGAAAAAATGCTCCAATGGCCAGAGTTGGAATTCACATGGCTTTGTTCAAAGAGAACTGCATGACATGGGTTGACCCAGGACCAGGGACTGCTATCGAAGAACATTTGATGCTTTACAAAGGCACATTGCACCTTCGCCAATTTAATAAAACAAAGAGAAGTATTTTGGCATAAAACTTTTTGCTATGTGCCCTAGCGCTCCAAACTTGCGAGGATATACCTAGAACTTTTGTTTGTACATAGGAAAAGACAATTTCAAGGCACCGAAAACCTTTCGATTACTGGAAGAATTTTCCTGCATTTAGCCCAAATCGTACTGAATAGTGGCCGAGAAATAATTTTGGACAATTGGTATACTTCCGTGAGGTTTTCGCAATTGCTACTGACTCAAGGAACCTATTTGACTGGAACTATAAGAAGCAATCGTGGAGTTCCTGCTCAGTGATCCAGAATTCCATTGGAAAGGTACCAGTCATGCTTTGTGCCAGAATATATGCAACTACTTGTTAGATATAAAGACAGGAAGGATGTAAACTTGTTGACAAGTTACTTCACTGCATGGTTTTGCGAAACATCTCATTACATGGTAGGCGGCAAGTTAGTTCAGTTTAAAAAACCTGCCCATATTGAATTTTATAATCAAAATATGGGTTCTATTGACACCATTCATCAAGATTTGAAACTATACTAATCTTTACGAAAAAGCTACACTTAGTTTACAAAAGTAGAATTTCAACATGTTGCAGATGCTTCTAAACTCGAAGGTTTTATATTGTAATGCAAAAAACGATTTTCAGATTTCAATGGATGATTACATAAAATCGTGTTGTAATGGTATTTTGCATAAATATAGTAAAGATTATCGCAACATAACGGTTGCTTCTTCAAGGGATGAAAGTCCTTCTAGTTCAAAAGGAAAAAAACATGTTATAGTCAATTTGCCAAAGGAACATGGAAAAAAGCAGGCATTGCGAAAAATTTGCGTTATTGGCAGAAGACATTACCAAAGAAAACTCGCAAGGAATATTTGTATCGAGTATCCAGATAAGCCAGGGCTATGTTGTGTGGAACACTTCCAAGAATACCACAAATAATAATTATTATTTATACAGTTTATCAATGTAACAAATATTTTGTATGTGAACAAAGTACTCACTTTCAAAAAATATATCGTAAAATGAATTTTACATGTATATGCAAATGCGGATATTACGGTATAGCACTATTATCCACATGCGGATATTATCCAAATGGTGAAAATGCTGATATAAACCTATAATGAAAATGCATGCAGCAATTTTGTTTTTGAGTTTTATAAAATAATTCAATTCTGGTTGAAGATGTGGGCCAGTATGTAATCAAAATTCAAAAATGTTTACTTTTTATGTCTGGTATGTCAGAGTATCTTTTTAAAATACACCTGGATGTGAAGGAGTTAGCAGACTCACTGCATGTACCTAAAATTTCAATAATTATTGCCATACTTCGGTAGAGATTTCGCGAAGCGTCGAAAGTTGTCACCGATCACTCCGGAATGTTCTCAGACACGATGCGAATAATACCCGTCGTTTCTCGAATATTGTTTCGAACGGTCTAGGCCTATTCCAGGGCGATGACGAGTCAAACGTGTTGAGTTGAGGCCTTCAGAAGAATTGTCGTTACATTGCCCCCTTCTTAGAAATATTTCGTCACAAAATGTCATCCTTGGGAAGTGTCGATATTTGCAAGATTCTCCATATCTCCACTGTGAATTTCGATGAAAGTAACACTCCACAGTCTCACATTCAGCCGTGGAAGATGGTTCCAACACACCAAAATCTTGATGCCGCTTGATCCAAATATCGTCTTCAACATACTTCTTATAACACTCCAATCCACCCCATCAATACCACAGGACAATTTTCGGTTTACCAGGTCCACCAGATTCTGGTCCACCATCGTATCTCAGTTAAATGAGGCTACTCCAGACATCGTCATAGGACGGTTTATCTTGGAAATGCTTTTTGGTAGGTGTTTCTTTGGCCTTTCTTCAACTGTAGCTTACCTCCAACTTCTGGATTATGTTCCCGTAGTATCGGAAGCTGGCAATTTTTTTTGAAGAACATCACAGCGATGTCCCTGAACATTCTAAGATCTTCTGCGACGCAGTGTGCTAATGCCTATTCGCCGGCGTGGCTCCTCTTAAGTTACCCCGTGTGACAGTTCCTGTTCATTTGAGTATGAGGACATGCATATCTGGAACGTCATCGTATCCTCCGGTGGTCTGAGTGTGCGAACTTGGTCGTGATCTCCAGTGTGAGGGGCCAACTGGTTGAAATGAAGGACTCTGGGTTTCCCTCTGGGTGGCTTGTGGATTCGGTGAAGCAGGTCGTTAATCCTCTTGACGATCTTGTACGTACTCTCCCACGAATTCCGTTACTTCTGTTACAGGCTCTGGAGGCGCTTCGGGTTGTACAGCCCAACTAGATCACCAATCTGAAATCCTCTAGCATTGGCATTGATGTCATAGGTCGCTTTCATTCGATCGCTGGCATCTGGATGTTCAAACGGATGCTATGATGAATAGAATGGAATATTTATTGACTACGTTATGTCTAAAAAAACAATTGTAGCATGTTATCACGTCATCAGTTCTTTGGAGACAGAACAAAAGAAACATGCAAAACAAAAGTTTACAATATACATTACAACATATACTTAAATAAAGTGTGGAGGTTCGGCAAGCATGTTCCCTGTGTCAAAAGTGTGTCTACGAACATGCTCTAAATATTCTGTAGTGGAATAAAAACAGTTTTTTTATGACTTGTTTAAAACAAAACATTCTCATATTTTTAATATTGGCAGGTAGAGCATTATACAATCTGAAATCATAGGAATTTTTCTGTGATTTTGTGAGTTTAAAACGATGAGGTGTAATAAGATTGCTGGTACGTGTATCATGATTATGTAAACTGGATTGCTTGGAAAACAAGGGAGCCCTTTTGTGAATATCTAGTAGGCTTGACTAAATATACAAAGAAGGTACCGATATAATTTCTTGATTGATGAATGATTCACGACAAGAATCTCTAAAACCGATTCCAGTAAGAATTCTCAGTGCTTTTTTCTGTAATACAAAAATGCATTGAGCATCACTAGAATTTCCCCAGAGTAAAATTCCATAAGAAATGTGAGACTGAATTAGTGAGCAAAATACTATTTTCAACGTAGTGAAATTTGTTATTGGTTTCAGCTGCCGAAGTAGGAATAGGGCACTCGATAATTTACTTTTCAAACCTGAAATGTGGCTCGACCAATTCAACCTATTGTCCAGAGTAAAACCCAGTAATTTGACACTTTGAAATTCAGGTAATGGCGGAGCCATAGAGACAATCATGTTTTGTGATTTCTCCTCATTCATCTTAAGTTTATTGACACTGAGCCAGTGCTTCGCTTTTTCTTGTATTTTCATAGATTTATCAATAAGAGATGAATAATTCATTGACGAGTATATCAAGGATGTATCGTCAGCAAATAATACACTGTGACATGGCTTCATATAGTTGTTAAAATCGTTTTTATAAATAACAAACAGAAGTGGGCCCAAAACCGATCCTTGCGGTACACCTAGGTCAATCGGTCTTTGCTCAGAAAATGTATTATTGTAAAAAAACTCTCTGGAAACGATTATTCAGATGAGTTTCAATCAAATCTAAAGAAGTACCTCTTACACCATAATATGAGAGTTTTTCGAGTAGAATGCTGTGGAAAAAACAGTCAAAGGCCTTTGACAAGACCAATAGTGTGACCCCCACAACCTTCCCAGTCTCAAGACCCTCAACTATGCTTCCAACAACACTCATAGTAGAATCGGTAGTAGAGCAATTCTCGCGAAAACTAAATTGATAACTGCAAAAAAAATTGTTGATTTCGAAATATAAGATGAGTCTTTTCTTAATTAATTTTTCAATAATTTTTGAAAAGATACTTATGATAGAAATAGGCCTGTTTATCGACGATCTCCTTGTCTCCTTTTGTGTGAAGAGGTATCACTTTTGCATGTTTGAAGATGTCAGGAAATTTACCTGATTGAAATATTAGATTTATCAAATTGGTTAATGTGACAAGAATTATATCCTGGGTTTCCTTAATAATTTGACTATTTATTCCATTGATATCCGGACAAGCTGAATTTTTCATTGATTTAATGATTTTTTGTACTTCATCACATGTAACAGGAGTTAAAAAGAATGACGACCAGGAGAGAGAAAATTTCTAAAGTTCACCAATTCAGAGATAGACAGATTAGGCAGGGATTATAAAATATTGGCGGCTATAATTGAGAAAAAGTTATTTAAAACATTTTCAGTTAATTTATCTGAGATACACTTTTGTTTGGTTTTCTTCCTGTGAAAATTTACAATGTTCCAAATAGCCTTAGATTTGTTTTCAGCTTCAGTAATATAAGAATCTTTTGCTATATTTTTGCATGTCTGAGTTGCATATTGTAGTTTTTTCTGAGTTTTTCAAAGTTATTGATATCTCCTGGTGCCTTGGTACTGTCACACATAATTTTCAGTTTTGACAGAGTATCTCGTTATTTCTTCAATTCATCATTGAACCAAGACACAGGATTCTCATTGAACCTGGGTTTAATTGGTTTCGTCGGAAATATATCATAAATCTTCACCAATAAAGAAGACAAAACCTCTGTATCTGGGCTTGAGTTAAAAATAGTCCAGTCGAATTCGAGCAAAGATGAACGCATTTTGTTCATACCTCTGCTCGTAATAGACCTAGTCAAAATTGGTGTTTGGGTTTCTCCACGCCTTTCGCCTGTGAAGAAAAAAAAATATTGACCTGCATGGTCAGAAAACAATGGAACAACTACACCTGCTTTGTACATAATAGGATTTAAATTGGTGAAAATATTATCCAGACAACTAGATTTGAAAGCAGTGGTCGAGTAGCTTCCTCAATAAGTACAGTTAGTCCAGAGGATACAACAATGCTGTTAAGTTAATCCATTAAAGATGAATTTACTAAAAAATCAATATTGAAATCACCAAAAAATATAATTTTATCCCAGGAAGTTACAATTTCACTTAATAAATTTTCAAAATTCTCAAGAAAATTTTTTTCATTACCTTTACAGGATCTATAAACTGTTATAACTAAGTTTGTATTGAGTTAGACTGATTCCACAAAGTTCAGATTGTCTTTTCTCATTGAACTTTTCAAGATTCAAAATTTTTGTTGCATAATTATTCCTGGAAAACATGGCTACTCCACCATGCTCAATATTGAAACTACGACAATAAAAAGATTCTAGTTTGTCTCCAGGAATATTTATTTGTCTTAGATTTTCTCCGCTTTGCCAATGATCAGATATGAAAAAGAAATCGAATGGAAAATCGTTCAGAAAAAGTTCGATTTGTTCCAGTTTATTTCCAATACTCTGCATATTCACATGGAACATACTTACCGAACTTCCACATTTACAATCATTTAAAAAAAATCTTGATAAAGATTTGGTCATATACTTTTCATCAGTTTTTACAAGGTCTCCTCTGAGTCGTCTCTCTTCTGAAAATTCACGTTTTTGAATTTAAATCTTCTAACGGCTGCCCCTTTAGGCCAGATCGTCGGGTTGTAGACTTGCTCCAAATTTTCAATTGGAAATGAAACTTTGAATGAGGAAGTTTGGTGCCATTCTTCACATATAAAGGAAATATCAGGTGCTGTTTTTTTAAGAACTCTTTGCAGGTGTTCAGCTCTCACACATGCATCAATTCTCGAAACATAGACGTGGCCCATTTTTGGAAGGGTTTTGAAATTATCGATATCGTTTGAACCAATTATCGCTTTAGAATTGTTGACACCATATCGAGGATATTTACCTCTGTGGTGACGAGTAATGTTTGTATGCGTTTTTGCAGGTGGAAGGTGATTCCCATTATTTCTTTGGGGATTTGTGTCGTCGGTTTTTACGAAGGAATTTATTACTGTGTGAGTTTTTTGTTCCTTCGAGGAAGCCGTAGCATTCAGAATAGATTTCGACTGATTGCTGTTTTCATAGACTGGCGGCTTTGAGTCACAACTAGTAGATGGCGTTCGCTGTCCCTTCTTAAGCACTTGAAAAGGATTGTTGTTTGACTGCTTCCGGAGGCATATTGGGTCTTCTTGTTCTTGTACTTTTTTTTCAAGATGATAACACAGCTTACCTAGAGATTCTTCACAGTTTTATGTTGAACTTTGAAGTTTTCACATTCACTGTTATGGGACCACATTTCACGATTTACCACGTATTGAACTAACTGCGGATTCGTTATGCCTGACGGCAACTTGAAAGAAAACATAACATCAATGATGTCTTGTTTTTTTAACTTATTCAGCTCACTAGCGAGTACACTAACATCACCAGTTGCCGCCATTTTTGTATTGATGCTATGGCTTCGCGAGACCAAGACTGATCAGTCTTGGTCTTGGTCACGGAAAATAAATGTAGTCTTGGTCTTGGTATCATGGTGTTGATGTTTCAAGGCCAAGACGAGACTGGCTCAGTCTTGGTCTTGAAAGTCTTGGTCTCGGTCTTGATAGTCTTGGTCTTGGATCAAAATGCGTCTAGAAATTTGAATCATTCAATGTTTTTCAATGAACGAATATGTTATTCACCTTCTATGTGGTATTTAAAATATAAAATATAACCATATACAGGGTGCGTTGATAAAGCTGCGTTAATAGGCTGTCGAATATTGCAAAATCTCACTTTTCACCTGTCATTCTTCCAAAAACAGTTGAAAATAAGTATAGAATATTATTCAAATATTTTACCCGAAATTCAAATATTTATGCATCAATATACAGGATGATTTATTCAGAATAAAAAATCGTTGCCAAAGGACCCCGCACACCTTATATAGGAAAATGGCCCTCCGTGTAATTCCTTGAATTTTTGATATGTTGTAGAATTGATCATTCTGATGAAATATTTCAATGGGCGCAAGACCATCCTATGACTAGTTTTCGAAATACAGGGTGTTGAATATGAGAAATATTCACTTTTCATCACTTCGTATCTCCCAAGTGATGATTTAGTTCGGATTTATCTTTCGTGTTATTAACACCACATCCTTGTATGGCGATTTCATTTCATAATAATGCTATTTTGAGACTTTCATAATTCAGTTGGTTTCTAAGGAGAAAATGTGAAATAGAGTAGAATTATCACATAATATTAAAAACTAGTTTCATCTATTATCACAGTTTATACAATTTATACAAGGTGATTCACGAATATGGAAAAATAACGAATTTTGGTTTTTGGGACACCTTGTAGTAATAAACCCACATAAAATGACAAAAGGCTCGTGAAGAATATTAAATGATGTGTTTCATCGTATACAGAGTCGAACGATGTCCATTTGAAAAATTTGTTATACTCTAATAAATGAAAACCATCATTTTTTTCATCACCCTATAGCTCATAAGGGAGTCAAAAAATGTAGTGATAATTTCTCATGGGAGAACTTGAAATACTGTCATTCATGTTGTAGAAAATTTTCATCGGAATCCTATGATGAGTTTTTCATATAAAAATATGTGTGAAAAAATCTAAGATCTGTACATTTCCTCATTGCTATATTTTCACTCGAGTTTTCGGCGAGTTTGCTATAGTTCTTCCTCATCGAAACTCTTTTATTCGAGATTTAAATATTTCAATAAAATAGTGATCAGTTATAATACCGTACAGTAGCGCACCGTATCCCTCTAAAAATAGCTATGACTCAAATTATTATCTGAATCACCTTGTATAAATTGTATCAAGTGTGATGATAGATGAAACGAATTCATAATATTACGTGATTTCTACCTTTTCTCGCATTTTCTCTTTAAAAAACAACAGAATTATGAAAGTCTCAAAATTGCATCATTATCAAGTAAAATCGCCCTGTACTACGAAAAGATTTGGAAATGCATTTTTCATGAATTTTCCATACAAGGATGTGATGATAATATTACGAAAGATAAATTAAAAATAAATCATAACCTGGGAGATACGGAGTGATGAAAACTGAATATTTTTCCAATTCAACACCCTGTAACTCGAAAACTAGTCATAGGATCGTGTTGCACCCATCGAAACATTTCATCAGAATGATCAATTCTACAACATATCAAAAATTCAAGAAATTTGACGGAGAGCCATTTTTCCATATAAGGTGTGCGGGGTCCTTTAGCTGGAAGTATAAAAAATATTTCAAATTCAAACCAAATAACTTTAGTATTTTTTTAATCTTCATTAGTACTAGACCAATACCCAGACTCTTAGATGGGAGTATTGGTCTCGAGAGTCAACTGTTGGTCTTGAGCAGATTTATTAAGTCTTGTTTTGGTCTTCGTCTTGTATCAAGACCAAGACAAGACCAAGAATAAGCTTTTCTTTTCGCGAAGACCTAATAGCAGCAGGAGTTTGGTCGGTTGACTTGTGTACTGCGGAGCGAAAGTCCATCAGGAATAAACAGGGATACTGGTCCCAGTCTCTTTGATGGTCAGAGACTACCTCGGACAATTGGAGGTTGATAGTCCTGTTCATCCGCTCAAACATTCTATCGGACTGTAGATGTAGAGCCGTGGTTCTCGTCTTTCGGATGTAAAGCAGCTGGCACATTTCTTGGAATATGTTGAATTCGAAATTTCTACCTTGGTCCGAGTGCAGCTCCAATGGAACACCAAATTGACATATCCACTCTTTTACACAGACAACGGCGACGGTGATGGCTTTCTGGTTGGGCGGGGCATAGGCTTTCGCCCTCTTACTAAAGTAGTCCATTGCTACGAGGATGTAGTTGTTTCCATACTGAACCATTGGGGCCTTAGGTTGTGTTCGAGGTCCATTTCTGGCAGCGCAAACGATACGCTTTCGGCAACCGTCGTTGACGTCAGCTTGGCAATTGGCCCAGTAAAACCGTTGGCTCACTTTCTGCAGGGTTTTTGCTACTCCCAGATGTCCCTCAGCAAATCCATCATGAATTTCTCGAAGCACTTCGTGTTTTCTGGTTCTGGGTGAAACTATCTGATATCTGTCTTCCCCACCATCCTTGGACTGTAATATTCGTTTCAGGACCCCATTGTCCAAGGTGAGGGAATTCCATTTGGCCCAGTAAGATTTTACCGCTTGAAAATAGAGTTCGACTTCCTGTCATAATAATCCTCGTTTGCTTCTTTTCCAACCGATGACCAGACTTAGGTTTGGATTTTTTGACAAAATGGTTAAGGCTTTCGCGGCCGGAGTTTTCAGTGTCACAATTTTCACTCGGGTTTGAAGGCCGTCGTTTTTTGAAATTTCTTCCTAACGTTTCGCTAGCGCGAGTGGCTTGCTTCTCCAGAGGCTTATACATCATGAATAATCTCAGATGACTGGAGATTCCATCTGCGAAGATTGTCTTTATTCTGATTGAAGTAGTCTTGTGCGTTAATTACCGTATCTGGATTTGATCCCTTCCTACCTGCCGGCTTAATGTCGTTGATATCCTTTGTTATTTCAGAATTGCTTATTACCGTAACTGGGTTCAGCATATTTTTTGGATTTTTTTCTTGACCTTCGTGAATTTTGTCATTTTTAAAGTCATCATCGACACCATGGTCCTACGAACGGCTGCATCCTTCTCCTAGGTTCGACGTGAGTGTAAGCAGTCGTAGGAAATGGACTCCGAGATAATACCTTGGCGTTCTTGTGACTGCTCCCTGCTCGATGTTCGATGTCAAAATCATATTCTTGAAGCCGTTTGATCCAGCGTGCTACCTGTCCAGTAATCTCCTCCCGTAGATGTATTTGTAAAAAACTTCTACCCCTTTTACTACAGCCAACAGCTCTCATTTGGTGACGCAATGATTGCGCTCCGATTTGCTGGGAAGTTTGGCTTGAATACCAAATATGATCTACTTTTGTCCTTCATGGATCTGGAACAGGACAGCTCCAAGTCCCACGTTACTGGCGTCCAAGATGAATTTCCCACTGGGTGGGGGATAGCTCAAGATTGGCTAACCCTAGAACGTATCGACGGTAGTAGCTACACAGGCCAAGAAAACTCAACTGTGAACTGCCACAATCCTGAGCTGATAGTGAAAGCTGTTTTTTCTTCATCTTTTGGGGTTAGTTCTACCTGCCAATATCCGCTCTTGTTGATCCATCTCAGTTTTCTGAGGTATCGTCTATTCTCGAAAAAGGGTAACTGTACTTCTTCGTCACGTTGTCGAGCTGACGATAGTCTGCACGGAAGCGTTTTGATCGTCTTTCTTCTTTACCGGTACAACTGAAGATGACCAAGGGCTGTCGGACGATTCAATTCTTTCTTGGCAAGAGGTAGTCTTCTGACTGATTCACGGATTAGTCGATCATCCCCAGTTTCAATTTTGTGCTTCGTTCTACCTCCTCTTCCTTGTCCAGTATCAAAGATGTCCTGGTACTCCTCGACTAAATGCCTCAATTCAGATTGCTGAGCTGGTCCTATGTCTTTGGATGGTAAAGTGACTAACTTTTCCAATTCTGCTGGCAAGTTACTGTCTCGTACAGTAACTCGTACACTACTGACCATGGAAGAAATAAACGGGCAGTGCCTCAAAACAGTACCCCTCTTCAACGTCACTGGGTAATAATTGACTTTCGTTACCTTAACTGGCACAAGTTCATCAACACGCAGCAAGGTCTTTCCTAGTGCGAACATTCGTCCAATTTCCTCAACATGAAACTCCATGCTCACACGGCTTGCTCCGTCATCCATGCGAGCCTCCAGAATGATTTCAGTCCTCTCAGGTATGCTTAACATCTTCAGTCAACAGGGCACGAATCATTTCCTCACTTCTTCCACGAAGCACCAGCTCTTCTTTGTTCACACGCAGGAAGCCAATTTTGAACTTCAGCTCGAACCCTTTCCAATTCATGATGTTCAATCCAATGATTGCATCGTTCTTGATATCAGCTACCAACGTTCGATGTTTCAGTTCAGTGCTAGCCAGAATCAGCTTAATCAGTGGTTTACCATACACAGTAGCCGGTTCATCTGTTGCTGTGCGTAACTTTCAAGTCGACTGTTCAATTATTGCTGGTGTTTTAGCAATTTGAGTTACCAGAATAGTCCCAGTCGTACCTGTATCTAGCAGCATGGTGCAAGGCTTGTTATTGATGAGACCGCCTACAATTGCACCTGTGTTTTGTCGTTGAGTATAGCATATGCATCATTTTCATATGC
This sequence comes from Chrysolina oricalcia, assembly GCA_944452925.2. Classification (NCBI taxonomy): domain Eukaryota; kingdom Metazoa; phylum Arthropoda; class Insecta; order Coleoptera; family Chrysomelidae; genus Chrysolina; species Chrysolina oricalcia. Next base: position 17,000,108 of record OX101826.2, read on the forward strand.
TTGCTGGATACAGGCTGAAGATTGAGCCTTCTCAACGACCTTCGCTGGTCTTGACCTTTGAATGTTGGCCATTGGCTACGGACGAGCTCAATTTCCCTACAATTCCGGCATCTCATCAGTCTTCTTCCAGTCAGCACTTCTTTTATCACTTTCCTTATAGTGGCATCCAGGTCAGCTGGCTCCTGTTGGTCTTCCTCGAAGAATCGAACTTTGCTCTGGCTTTTGCAAGATTGTTTTGCCGCCTTGAACTCCAGAGCGCATGCCAGTGCATCTACGAGGTGTGTTGGACGAGCAAGTGTCAATGCTTTTCAGGTTTCCTGGTAATGAATTCCACCTAAGAATGCCTGAACTGCTAGTCTCTCCGTTACTTTTTCCAGAGTGGCTAGGTTTGCAAAGAGAACCTAGCGTGCAATGTCTGCTCCAAATTCCTGCAAGGATTCGCCTTATTTCTGGCTGCGGTTTTTAAGCTGTGAGTGGTAATTTCCCCCTATCATTTTTATATCGTACTAAGGCGGTGTAGAGTCGTCGGTGTACTTTTATCGTAGTTTTTAGTAAAAAAATATTCTAATGACTTTTTGACTTTTTATTCTTTCAATGTCGCTAGACGGAACCATCCCAATCCCTAAATATCCAGAGTGACATGGTCAGTCTGCTCATACAGAGTGTGGCGACGTAACATTCTTCCCCCAGATATCAAACATTTCCAGAAACAGAGGAAATAAATGAAAATATTATAGCTGAAACAACTTAGCCATGAAATAAATCAACCTAAACATAATTAATCAGTCTGTCATAGGTTCTCTTCCTAGCTTGGCGACTGGTCGTTTGAAAATCCCATTTTTCGTTTTAACTTCTACCACTCATATCCTCCCATCAGAACCTGGAATCAGTTTTTTTACTTTTCCAAGTGTACAGTCGTTTTTCTTGTGTAGGTTATCGTCCATTATCACAACAATGTCATTTTCTTTCATTGGTTCGTTGTCGTCCATCCATCGTCCTCTTTTTGTATTTATTCCTTCAGCCATCGTTTCCAATATTCATTCGTTATCTGCTGAACTCTCCTCCATTGTTTCCTTATATCATTATTGTAATTAATACAATCTGAATCTTGGGCACCATTAGAGATCCAATCAGGAAGTGATTTGGTGTTATCGCTTCCAAGTCGTCGGGATCGGTTGAAACTTTAGTCAAAGGTCTTGAATTGACCATGAACTCAATTTCTGCAAAAATTGTTAAAAATAATTCGTCTTTGACCTGTTGATTTCTAAGAATGGCATGAAAGGCTGTTTTTACATTTCGTATGAGCCTTTTCCAGCTTCCGCCCATGTGTGGACTTCCCGAGGGTATGAATTTCCATTCTATACCTACATTGATCATTTCATTTTTAATCTTACTTTGATTTATGTCCCTCATAGCTTTCCTCAACTCTTCAGACGCTCCACGTAGGTTGGTTCCATTGTCTGACAAAATCATCCATTTCAGGGCCAATACGGTTGAGTCCGCCGTGAGGCTATGGGCTATTTCTAGGTGTTTCGCTCGTACTGTCATACATGTAAAAATAACACACCAACGTTTCACTTTTCTCCTTCCTACTGTCACTAGAAATGGGCAAAAATAGTCTAGACCAGTAAACGTGAAAGGTCTCACATTCGGTGTTAATCTGGATTTTGGAAGTTGTCCCATGAGTGGTACTAGAGGTTTTGCTTTTTCCAACCGACAGCGTTGGCATCTTGAGAAGGTTTATTTAACGGCTGCCCTCCCATGTATAATCCAAAATTTTTGCCTAGCCTCGTTGAACACCAATTCCACCCCCCGATGTGCATATTTCTCGTGAATATCTTTGATAAATAGGAAGGTGAATCTATGTTTGTTAGGTAAAATTGCAGGTCGTCTGACTGAATCGTTGATTGAGCTGGTTTTATAAGTTCTTCCCATCATTATTATGATTTCTTGTGAACTCATCATCGGTGATAGATGTTTTAGTCGGCTTTGTTTGGACAATTGTTTATTCTTCTTTAGAGTTTCATATTTTTCCGGAAAACTCTCTTTTTGACATTCTTGAATCCATAATAGTTCAGCAATTTTGATATCTTCTGCAGTAATCTCTATATCACATAGATTTTGTCGAATTTTACCGATCCAAATTTTTGCAGATATGAATGTCCTCGCTGTAGCTTGTAGAAGTTTTTTGAAGTTCGAAAATCTGTCAATATCGGGCAAGATAGGATTTTTCTCAAATTTTGTAGAGGTCATCAGGGTAATTTCTTCACAAGTCTTATTCTTGAAAATCTCTTTCTTTGGCCAAGTCGATTCGTCTCTTGTTGATAAGAACTGGGGTCCAGAGAACCAATCATGGAAGCTCAGTGTATTGGTTACATCTTCATTATAACCCCGGGTAAAACCGTCTGCTCCATTCATCTTCGACGGAACCCAGTGCCAGTTAGAAGGATCAGTCAGTTCCAATATCTCACCTACTTGATGACCTTGAAGTTGCCCCAGTCGCTTGCAATTTCCATTAATCCAATAGAGAACTGTTGTAGAATCAGACCAGTGAAAAATTCTGTCGATTCTTACGCTTAGTTCTGACTTAATTGTTCCTCCTAGACGACTTCCTAATAGTGCTGTTTGCAGTTCTAGTCGGGGAACCGAAATAGGTTTGGTCGGAGCAACGCGTGCTTTCCCAGATACCAAAGAAACATAGTTTATGTCATCAGTTACAACTCGCAAGTAAGCTATGGCTGCAAAACTTTGCTTACTGGAATCACAGAAAAAATGAATGTCGATTCTGTTTGCTGCAGAAATATTTCTGGAATAGCAACGTGGGACAGTGATATTGTTAATCCTCTTGAGGTCGGAGAGCCAAGCTGTCCATTTCGTATTCGTTTCGTCGTCGATGAAGTCATCCCAGCCAATTCCAATCCTCCAGACGTCTGGAATTATTATTCTACCTCTTATAGCGAAGTTAATCAAAAGACCTAGTGGATCGAATATTGCCATTACTATTCTCAAAACATGTCTTCTTGTTGGAAATTTTGTAGTGTCTTCGGATGACAAATTATTCAGTATGAATATGAAGCGATCTTCTGATGAGTTCCAATACATTCCTAGTACTCGGTGTACTGATGCGTCGCAGTCTAGTATTAAGTCTTTACTTATATTTTCCTCAAATTTCATAATTTTTCTGAGTTCTTTGGAATTTGTCGACCAGTTGACTAGTTCAAAACCACCTTTTTTCATAGTTTCGTAAACTTTGGAAATTATTCTTAAGGCTTCGTCTGCCGAGTCCAAATAGTCATCTACATAGTGATTTTTCGTGATTGCGTAGATAATTCGTTCATCTTTTTCAGTTTCTTCAGCGTTCAAATTCTTGATAAACTGAGCACATGCAGGGGAGCAAGTAGCGCCAAAGGTCATCAGCTGCATTTGATAGGCATCTGGTGGTTCATTGGGATTTTCTCTCCAAAGAAAACTTTGAGCATGTTGGTCTTCATGTCTGATTTTCACTCGATGGAACATTTCTCGCACGTCGCTGGTGAATGCAACATTTCTTTGCCTGAATCTCAATAGGACTGATACAAGGGGCTCTAATAAGTCTGGTCCAGAAAAAAGGTTGTCGTTGAGGCTTGTACCACATGATTTCGATGCTGCATCAAAGACCAGGCGTAGCTTTTCAGGTTTATTGGGGTTGATCACTCCGAAATGAGGTAAAAACCATGTTCTTGGGTGTGGTTGCTTTGCTTCTTCACAGGTTAATTTTCGGATATACCCTTTCTCCAGATATTTCTTGATGTTTTTGTGGTATTTCTGCCTAAAATTCTCGTCATTCATCATTCTATTTTCAATATGCTGCAGTCGTCTCATTGCTGTTCCTTTGTTGTTTGGTAAAGAAATGTCATCTGATTTCCATAAGAGTCCAATTTCATATCTATCGTCACTGATACGTTTGGCCGTCTTCTCCATTATCAACAAGGCTACCTCAGAGTCTCTGTCTTTTCTGTATTTATTAGATTCTGATACTCCAACGGTGAAAGAGTGTTTAACTAACTGATGAAGAACATTGTCTGACACGTCATTTACACATATATGAAGTAAGTAATTATTTTTGTGTGATTCTGCTGTAGTTTTTCCATAAAGTATCCACCCAAGTGATGTTTTTGTCGCAATTGGAACATTTTCGGGACCATGGGCTATCTTTCTGGTAACAATGAGATTAATATTGTCTAGTCCAATAAGAATCATGGGTGTATTTTTGATATTAGTAATAGTTAGACCTATTAGGTGAGGATGATGCTTCCAGTCATTGAAACAAATTTCTTGTGATGGCAACGATAAGTTTTTCACAGAATGGACATTCTTCATAGTATGAATTTTGGCTCCATCATAGATTCCAGAAATGCCTATGTCAAACATTCTGAATCTTCATACCTTGAGACAATGTCGTTCGTTCACTGAACTTTAAGCCTATGTCTGCCTGTGAAGCTGTCGAGCAATTGAGTCATCAACAAGTGTCACTGTTGAGGCCTCGTCACAAATAGCTACCGTTTGAACCATAGAACCATTTGAACCATACAAATTAACATTTACCATTCTCAACAGTTTGTTATTTGATCCATGTCCAGTCGTGAGAACATTCTCATTTGAACTAGTTGTCGGAATTTCGTGCTCTTGTCTTCTATTTAATGGAGTTGTCTGGATTTCATCTTTGTGCACTAACTTATGATGAGGTCTTCTGCAGTTATTTACTCCACAAGATTACCGCAGTCGGTATTTCGAGGTCTGATGGTTGCTTTTCAGACACGAAAAACATCATTTATTTTTGGTCACCTGTTCCCATCTCTTGTCGATGTCATCTGACTTGAAGTTTCCACAATCTAAAATTTTGTGGCCAGTTTTTGTGCAGTACTGGCAAAATTCTTCATTTTTGGAAGAGGTTAGTACAAGAGATTTTTCAAATTTTTGATTTGTCATTCGTCTTGACGAAATGGATGTACTGGTAGGGTTTCTTGAAGGCAACGTGACAAAAGAAGCTGCGTCCGCTTTGATCGATAACCATTTTGAAAAATCATCCAAGTTTCTGAGACCTTTACTGCATAGTTCTTCTTCTCAGCAAAGTTCCAGAGTATTTGGCAGTTTGTGCACAAGATCTGTCAAGAGTTGTGGATTTTCCAAATGTGCCATGTATTTTAACGATTTAATAGTAGAGACGATACCATTCACGTGATTAAATATATTAATCAGTCCTTCTATGTCGTATTCTCGAACCACTGGTGTATTTTTAGTTTTGTTTAGCTGTCTATGATTTGGTATGGGCGTTCAAATCGCATTTGCAGAGACCTGATTACTTGGTTCAAGTTCTCTGGGCACATCAACATACTCTCAACTGAGCGTCTTGCTTCACCTATCAGGCACTTACTTAGTTTAACCATGGCTTCTTCATTCGAATATTCACAAAAAGTTGAAATTCTTCCAAATTGATAAATAAATATTGGCCATTCTTCCGGTCTACCATCGAAGAAGGGAAAATCTTTTTCTATAGTATTACGACTCAGAAATTTTTCAGTTCGTGGCGTGAGGTTTGTAGGAGCAACTTGATTCAAAATATCATTCAGGGTGTCGCACAATTGAGCAATATCCAATTTCTTCTGAAGCAGTTGAACTTCATTGTCTTCAGTATGAATATCTTCTTCTATTGGGTGGTTTTTGTCAATGGAGTTTACCCATCTTTGGACATTTGACGTCATGGACGAAGATGATGGAAGGTTAACTGCACAATTTTGTTCAATATTGACTGCTGATTTCGATCTGTTACTTCTCGTTCTTCTGTCTGCATTTTCCGATAGTTCAGCTTCTTTTGACCGATGTTCCATCTCCAGTATCTTTAGTTGTTTCTTTATCATTTAATTTTTTATGGCATGTTTTGCTTTTTCATGTTCAAGCTCTAATCGAATTCTCTGCTTGCTTTAGATGATAATGATTTTAGTTGTATCATATTTTCGTCGTTGTTTTGGTTCAAATGAATTTGGTTTTTTCCAACGCTTGACGGAACTGTCCCAATCCCTGAATATCCAGAGTGACATGGTCAGTCTGCACATACAGAGTGTGGCGACGTAACAGGCGGCTTCAATGGAAGCTTCATTTTTTCATAACCGACTCTGACATCTTGCATACCCTTTTGGAGTTAACCCAAGTCCAAAGTCAGATCCAGCATTGCATTTTTGTCAATCGTTCTCATGGTGTACGCAGAATCAATTTGGTTCTTCAACTTACTGATTGTTTCTTTTATTTCGTTGATTTCTGCCTTGATTCCAAGTTTAATCGCTTCCATCCCAATATCGATTCCATCTTTGATTTTATTCACTTCCGGGTTCATTTGCTCCCCAATTTTGTCTATCTCAGTTTCAACTGTTCCTGTTCTTTCCTCGAGTAGATTCGTCACACCACAAAGTTTTTTTTCAGGCATTATGTATTTTTTAACAGTTTCTCATGTTGGTCTTCCTCGAAATCTTTTTTGTTATCTCGGAGTTTTTCTTTCAGATTATTCGAATTTTCTTGAAGTCTTTCTTTTAAACTTTTCGAATTTTGTTGAAGTTCTCCTTTCGAAAATCACTGAATTTTCTAGAAGCTCATTTTCTAGGCTCTTCGCATTTCCTGGAAATTCGTATCCCAAGTTTTCGGAATTTTCTAGAAGCTTATCTTCTAGGTTCTTTGCATTTTCTTGAAATTCATCTTCGAAGTTTTTGGAATTTTGGTCAAGTTTATTCATTATCGAATTCAAGTCGATTCCAGAAACTTCGAAGAAAAGGTTTCAGGATTTTCACCCTTTTCGGTCAATCCCTGCAGAGCGACCTTCTTACCAATTGTTTCTAACTTCGTTTCCTCTTGCTTCAGTTCCGCAACTTCCGAATTGACCAGGTGAACTCTCATCTTGTATTTCAATGACTTTGCACGAGATATTAGTTTATTTCATACAACCTCTTTATCGGTTTAATTTGCCGTAGTAAGCGAAAACTGTCGACTTCCTGAGAACTTCTACGGGCCAATAGTCTATTTTGCGCGAAAAAGGTCTGCCTGTTTTTTTTCTGCAACAATGAGATTGTCCACTAAGCTCTATTTCTTATTTCACAAATTCTATTTCTGACACCACTGTAATATATTTAAAGCACAAACTATTTCTCGTAATTTAATTATGAACAAATACAACTCGAATTCGTATACAGGTAATTCATTAATTTATGCCCCTACTGCTAAGCCAACTCTTTATTTATCTATATCTGTAACTCTCTGCTGGGATACTTCAACTCTATCTCGGAAGACATTTCATAGCCATACTCCGACCGTAGAGATTTCGCGACGCGATGAATACCCGTCATTTATCGAATATTGTTTCAAATGGTCTAGGCCCATTGCAGGGCGATGATGAATCATACGTGTGCACAAGTTGTTTTTCAATGGCGGTGGGGGCCTGCTTCAGAAGTATCGTCGTTACAGTACAGATTCTGGCAAGCATATTTCTATCTCGGATAGAACTGCAGGTGCTTCTTGAAATGTCATGGGAAAAGATTCGATGACAGGTTGATGCGATATCCTAGTGGTGAGTGGACAGACCTGTAGTAGATTTTTGCTAATACGTCTTGTAGAAATAACAAGAAAGGAACACCAAAATCATATCGTAATATCATAGCAAAAATATTGGCTTTCAACAGTTTCTATCCAAAAGCGAGTTGAGTTCTGTTTCTCATTAGAACAGTATGAACTCACCGTTTTTCCTAAGCCTTCTTCTTTGCATCTGTAGGACAAATTCTTGAAGATTGGTTTCAAAGTGACTTATTAAAATGTTCTGAAAATCTAATTAGTAACCCACTCTTTGGAATTACTACAGAAATTCATCCGTTCCTGCTTTGCTGTATTATTCTTGGAAAATTCATGGAATGTCAATATAATAATAATAATAATATTAATGATGATAATAATAATAATACCTGAGGCCCTGGTGAGTTGCGACACCACCTACCCGAGCAAAGGATGCAAAATCGGACCGGCAGCTCATGCGCATCCGGGAGGGAAAAGGCATCTTTCCCTCCGGTGTCGGCCGTGGGTTTGCTGGGTTAACCCCCCAGTAAACCCTTTTACTCGGTTCCAAATAATCGGGGAAGAGGCCCCCACAACCGACCCCCTCGGATTAGGGGTCAAAGGCAAGGTGGTGGGGCCAACAACGATGATTTGCTAAATGACGACAACCGCAATGACAACGGACGCTTTGAGTGGACGGATAGATTAAGGGATGGACTTCTGTATTGCTATGAGAGCAGTGAGCCCGCCCGGAGAGGATACATGGCAAGGATGCATGCTCTTTGGTGTGAGAGACACCCAGAGCATGCCGCCGTTTCCGCCCAAAATCTCAGGGATTATGTATCCTATCTCCGGGCACGAGGCTATGTTAGAGCTCCTCCTCAGCCGGTTAACGAAGTGGCAGATATGCCACGTGTCGGTCTGGCTGCAGAGGAGGCTCGCATCATACCACCAATGGAGGACATCAGAACCCGCAGGGCGCTTCACAATATGAAGCCCTTGAAGCCGCAAGAACTGGCACGGGTGGATGCGGAGATTGGCGATGTTCTTCCAGAAGAGGCCAACATCTGGCAGATTAATTCTGTCGTGTACGACGCCGCTCGTGCAATATCCCAGACGGAGAGGAGGGACACCACTGCTCTTGTTGGGAGGCATGAGCGACGCGTTCACAAAATGGAAGCTAAGATCAAGTCGGCGAGACAACACGCGTCTCGTATCCAGTGTGTGGTGGACTACATGTCGGCCAATAGGCCTTTCACGCCGGCAGTGCGGCGAATTGCTGCAAGGCTAAGACGAGCTCACCACACATTGAATCAAGGCGTGCTGTTTACCATAAAACAGCACTGTCTTGATAGGATACGAATGCTAGTGGCTGCAAAGAAGTCACTAGTGAGGCGAGCGAGAAGTATCGCGGAAAACATAAAGTTCCGCGATAAACCTTCCCGCTTATTCCAAGAGCCTCCACGTGTTGTCGATAACCCGCCGGCTGCTGATCGGGTAGAAACCTTCTGGAAGAACATCTATGAGTTTCCGCAACCACTCAATGTAGACACTCCAGCCCTAGCGCAGTTCGAAGCTTACTGCAGGACGCTTCGGCAGCCTGAGCACAATGATCTGCGCAATCCGATAACCACGGAAGGAGTTCGAGGGGCCCTCAAAGGCTCGAAGAACTTTGCTGCTCCAGGCCCTGATGGGTTGAATAATTATTGGTGGAAAAAGTTTCCAACAACCCACCGCCATCTGGCAAGAGTTTTTAACTCATGGCTAGATGGGGAGCAGCAGATTCCGGAGTGGTTTGTCGAGGGGCGAACCGTGCTCATCCCCAAGAACGGAGATTTGTCTGATCCAAAGAATTACAGGCCGATAACATGCTTGAATGCGTGCTATAAGTTGTTTACGCGCATCTTATACACGCGCATTCTCTCCGCAGTTGATCCGGTGTATGAACGGATATATGAGCAACGAGGGTCAAAGAAAGGGGTCGCCGGCTGCAAGGAGAACCTGCTCATCAATAGATGTATCACGCAGGACTCCGTGCAGTATAAGCGTAACCTTTCGATGGCCTGGATTGATTACCGCAAGGCATTTGATACAACATCGCATGAGTTAATCATGCATTTGCTCAGATGTCTTGAGGTACCCAATCAAATAGTGGGATGCATTGGACAACTGATGCCACTCTGGAGGACTCGCTTCACCATAAGATCTGGTAGAGACATAGTCCAAACAGAGCAGGTCATCATTAGAAGAGGCGTGTTTCAGGGAGACTCCCTCAGCCCTCTTCTCTTCTGCATCTCACTATTGCCATTGTCCGTTGTACTCAGGAATACCCGTGGGTACAACTGCGGCACCCCCAGCAACCGGAGGCATAAAGTCACCCATCTGTTTTACATGGATGACCTCAAATTATATGCCTCTGGAGAAAGGGACCTACATCAGTCCCTTAGGGTGGTGGAAGAGTACACGCATGCTATCGGAATGGAATTTGGGATCGACAAATGTGCCACGGTTCATCTCAAAAGAGGACGATGCGAGGAATACGGAGAGGATGTCCAGCTCGTAGACGGAAGCATCCTACATCATCTGGATGCCGGAGAGACGTATACTTACCTAGGGGTGGAGCAACGCCACTCCCAAGAGGTATTCACAGTTAAGAACTCTCTCCGCGGCAAGTATCAGCATAAACTCCGACAGATCTGGTCATCAGAACTGTCGGGGAAGAACAAAGTTGCTGCAACCAATATGCTTGCCGTTCCGATCCTTCTCTACTCTTTCGGAGTAATGAAGTGGACTAAGGAAGAGCTGCGACAACTCGACGTTAAAACTCGCAAAGTGATGCATCTCAATAGGTGCTTGCATCCTAAATCGTCCGTTCCACGGTTATACTTTCCCAGACAACGGGGAGGCCGTGGACTTTTGAGTTTGGAGTGTATGCATAACAGAATGGTTCTGGATGGGGCCTGTAAAGTCATCAGGAGTTCAGATCCCCTTCTCTGCATGGTCCGCGACCATGAAAAAGCAGGGATTGGAGCATTTCTTTTTAAGGCAGCAACCCGTGTGGCCGATGAACTCGGTCTCGTATTCGACACTGAACGGGCTAACCCAAACTCTGTCACCGAGTTGGGACCCGTTCAGCAAAAAGCTCACATCAAAGCTGCGGAGACAGAGGTCCTGCTACAGCTACATATGGATAAGCCAATGCATGGTGTCTTCTTTCATAACATCGAAGACCTTGGCTTATCCAAAAGCTTGACCTTTGCCTTCCTCAGGACGAGTGAGCTAAAGTCGGAGACCGAGGGATTCATAATGGCCTGCCAGGATGGTGTCTTCAACACCCTCGTCTACCGTAGTCGCGTGATGGGTATAGACGTCCCTGACACCCGATGCAGGGCATGTCGTGGGGCACCTGAGACCGTAATGCATTTGCTATCAGCATGCCCATCTTATGCGGTCTCAGCCTATATCCACAGGCATAACGCGGCGCTACGAGTGTTATACTACCATCTACGACACTCGTACGGTATAGACGAGACACCGGTGTTGCCTTATGTTCCGGGGGATATTGAGTCCGTGGTGGAGAATGAGAGGTGCCGGATCTATTGGAACTACTCATTCCCCACCCTCAGGCAAATACAAGCCAATAAGCCTGATGTTGTCCTCCTCGACCACCAAAGTAGAACGATATTCGTCATGGAGTTTTCCGCTCCAGGCGAAATGAATATCGTTCGAAAAGAGGAGGAAAAACGGACTAAATATCGAGATCTTCTCTTTGAACTCCGCAGGTTATATCCGGACCATTCTGTCAAAATGGTGGTTCTGATCATAGGAGTCCTTGGTGGAATGATGGACACACTGCTCTCCAACTTGAAGATAATACCTGCTTGCCGTAATATGGCAGAAATCTTAGCAGCAAGAATGCAGAAGGCCGTCATCCTTGGTTCGCTCCGTCTACTCAGGGCACATGATTCTCGGACCCAATAGTCACTCACCCTACGGACGTAGGGAGTGGTTATTGGGGTTAACGACACCAGCGCGCCCTCCGGATGTATCGGAGCACCGGAGACAGGGCCTGACTGGTACATTCCCAACGGGGAAAAAAAAAAAAAAATAATAATAATAATAATAATAGAAATAATAATAATAATAATAATAATAATAATAATAATAATAATAATAATAATAATAATAATAATAATAATAATAATAATAATAATAATAAGGAGGTCAACCAACACCTGAGGCCCTGGTGAGTTGCGACACCACCTACCCGAGCAAAGGATGCAAAATCGGACCGGCAGCTCATGCGCATCCGGGAGGGAAAAGGCATCTTTCCCTCCGGTGTCGGCCGTGGGTTTGCTGGGTTAACCCCCCAGTAAACCCTTTTACTCGGTTCCAAATAATCGGGGAAGAGGCCCCCACAACCGACCCCCTCGGATTAGGGGTCAAAGGCAAGGTGGTGGGGCCAACAACGATGATTTGCCAAATGACGACAACCGCAATGACAACGGACGCTTTGAGTGGACGGATAGATTAAGGGATGGACTTCTGTATTGCTATGAGAGCAGTGAGCCCGCCCGGAGAGGATACATGGCAAGGATGCATGCTCTTTGGTGTGAGAGACACCCAGAGCATGCCGCCGTTTCCGCCCAAAATCTCAGGGATTATGTATCCTATCTCCGGGCTCGAGGCTATGTTAGAGCTCCTCCTCAGCCGGTTAACGAAGTGGCAGATATGCCACGTGTCGGTCTGGCTGCAGAGGAGGCTCGCATCATACCACCAATGGAGGACATCAGAACCCGCAGGGCGCTTCACAATATGAAGCCCTTGAAGCCGCAAGAACTGGCACGGGTGGATGCGGAGATTGGCGATGTTCTTCCAGAAGAGGCCAACATCTGGCAGATCAATTCTGTCGTGTACGACGCCGCTCGTGCAATATCCCAGACGGAGAGGAGGGACACCACTGCTCTTGTTGGGAGGCATGAGCGACGCGTTCACAAGATGGAAGCTAAGATCAAGTCGGCGAGACAACACGCGTCTCGTATCCAGTGTGTGGTGGACTACATGTCGGCCAATAGGCCTTTCACGCAGGCAGTGCGGCGAATTGCTGCAAGGCTAAGACGAGCTCACCACACATTGAATCAAGGCGTGCTGTTTACCATAAAACAGCACTGTCTTGATAGGATACGAATGCTAGTGGCTGCAAAGAAGTCACTAGTGAGGCGAGCGAGAAATATCGCGGAAAACATAAAGTTCCGTGATAAACCTTCCCGCTTATTCCAAGAGCCTCCACGTGTTGTCGATAACCCGCCGGCTGCTGATCGGGTAGAAACCTTCTGGAAGAACATCTATGAGTTTCCGCAACCACTCAATGTAGACACTCCAGCCCTAGCGCAGTTCGAAGCTTACTGCAGGACGCTTCGGCAGCCTGAGCACAATGATCTGCGCAATCCGATAACCACGGAAGAAGTTCGAGGGGCCCTCAAAGGCTCGAAGAACTTTGCTGCTCCAGGCCCTGATGGGTTGAATAATTATTGGTGGAAAAAGTTTCCAACAACCCACCGCCATCTGGCAAGAGTTTTTAACTCATGGCTAGATGGGGAGCAGCAGATTCCGGAGTGGTTTGTCGAGGGGCGAACCGTGCTCATCCCCAAGAACGGAGATTTGTCTGATCCAAAGAATTACAGGCCGATAACATGCTTGAATGCGTGCTATAAGTTGTTTACGCGCATCTTATACACGCGTATTCTCTCCGCAGTTGATCCGGTGTATGAACGGATATATGAGCAAAGAGGGTCAAAGAAAGGGGTCGCTGGCTGCAAGGAGAACCTGCTCATCGATAGATGTATCACGCAGGACTCCGTGCAGTATAAGCGTAACCTTTCGATGGCCTGGATTGATTACCGCAAGGCATTTGATACAACATCGCATGAGTTAATCGTGCATTTGCTCAGATGTCTTGAGGTACCCAATCAAATAGTGGGATGCATTGGACAACTGATACCACTCTGGAGGACTCGCTTCACCATAAGATCTGGTAGAGACATAGTCCAAACAGAGCAGGTCATCATTAGAAGAGGCGTGTTTCAGGGAGACTCCCTCAGCCCTCTTCTCTTCTGCATCTCACTATTGCCATTGTCCGTTGTACTCAGGAATACCCGTGGGTACAACTGCGGCACCCCCAGCAACCGGAGGCATAAAGTCACCCATCTGTTTTACATGGATGACCTCAAATTATATGCCTCTGGAGAAAGGGACCTACATCAGTCCCTTAGGGTGGTGGAAGAGTACACGCATGCTATCGGAATGGAATTTGGGATCGACAAATGTGCCACGGTTCATCTCAAAAGAGGACGATGCGAGGAATACGGAGAGGATGTCCAGCTCGTAGACGGAAGCATCCTACATCATCTGGATGCCGGAGAGACGTATACTTACCTAGGGGTGGAGCAACGCCACTCCCAAGAGGTATTCACAGTTAAGAACTCTCTCCGCGGCAAGTATCAGCATAAACTCCGACAGATCTGGTCATCAGAACTGTCGGGGAAGAACAAAGTTGCTGCAACCAATATGCTTGCCGTTCCGATCCTTCTCTACTCTTTCGGAGTAATGAAGTGGACTAAGGAAGAGCTGCGACAACTCGACGTTAAAACTCGCAAAGTGATGCATCTCAATAGGTGCTTGCATCCTAAATCGTCCGTTCCACGGTTATACTTTCCCAGACAACGGGGAGGCCGTGGACTTTTGAGTTTGGAGTGTATGCATAACAGAATGGTTCTGGATGGGGCCTGTAAAGTCATCAGGAGTTCAGATCCCCTTCTCTGCATGGTCCGCGACCATGAAAAAGCAGGGATTGGAGCATTTCTTTTTAAGGCAGCAACCCGTGCGGCCGATGAACTCGGTCTCGTATTCGACACTGAACGGGCTAACCCAAACTCTGTCACCGAGTTGGGACCCGTTCAGCAAAAAGCTCACATCAAAGCTGCGGAGACAGAGGTCCTGCTACAGCTACATATGGATAAGCCAATGCATGGTGTCTTCTTTCACAACATCGAAGACCTTGGCTTATCCAAAAGCTTGACCTTTGCCTTCCTCAGGGCGAGTGAGCTAAAGTCGGAGACCGAGGGATTCATAATGGCCTGCCAGGATGGTGTCTTCAACACCCTCGTCTACCGTAGTCGCGTGATGGGTATAGACGTCCCTGACACCCGATGCAGGGCATGTCGTGGGGCACCTGAGACCGTAATGCATTTGCTATCAGCATGCCCATCTTCTTATGCGGTCTCAGCCTATATCCACAGGCATAACGCGGCGCTACGAGTGTTATACTACCATCTACGACACTCGTACGGTATAGACGAGACACCGGTGTTGCCTTATGTTCCGGGGGATATTGAGTCCGTGGTGGAGAATGAGAGGTGCCGGATCTATTGGAACTACTCATTCCCCACCCTCAGGCAAATACAAGCCAATAAGCCTGATGTTGTCCTCCTCGACCACCAAAGTAGAACGATATTCG
Source organism: Chrysolina oricalcia (assembly GCA_944452925.2). Lineage (NCBI taxonomy): Eukaryota > Metazoa > Arthropoda > Insecta > Coleoptera > Chrysomelidae > Chrysolina > Chrysolina oricalcia. The sequence goes on from OX101826.2 coordinate 17,015,193, forward strand.
TCATGGAGTTTTCCGCTCCAGGCGAAATGAATATCGTTCGAAAAGAGGAGGAAAAACGGACTAAATATCGAGATCTTCTCTTTGAACTCCGCAGGTTATATCCGGACCATTCTGTCAAAATGGTGGTTCTGATCATAGGAGTCCTTGGTGGAATGATGGACACACTGCTCTCCAACTTGAAGATAATACCTGCTTGCCGTAATATGGCAGAAATCTTAGCAGCAAGAATGCAGAAGGCCGTCATCCTTGGTTCGCTCCGTCTACTCAGGGCACATGATTCTCGGACCCAATAGTCACTCACCCTACGGACGTAGGGAGTGGTTATTGGGGTTAACGACACCAGCGCGCCCTCCGGATGTATCGGAGCACCGGAGACAGGGCCTGACTGGTACATTCCCAACGGGAAAAAAAAAAAAAAAAATAATAATAATAATAATAATAATAATAATAATAATAATGATAATGATAATAATAATAATAATAATAATAATAATAATAATAATAATAATAATAATAATAATAATAATAATAATAATAATAATAATAATAATAATAATAATAATAATAATAATAATAATAATAATAATAATAATAATAATAATAATAATAATAATAATAATAATAATAATAATAATAATAATAATAATAATAATACTTTCCCAGACAACGGGGAGGCCGTGGACTTTTGAGTTTGGAGTGTCTGCATAACAGAATGGTTCTGGATGGGGCCTGTAAAGTCATCAGGAGTTCAGATCCCCTTCTCTGCATGGTCCGCGACCATGAGAAAGCAGGGATTGGAGCATTCCTTTTTAAGGCAGCTACCCGTGCGGCCGATGAACTCGGTCTCGTTTTCGACACTGAACGGGCTAACCCAAACTCTGTCACCGAGTTGGGACCCGTTCAGCAAAAAGCTCACATAAAAGCTGCGGAGACAGAGGTCCTGCTACAGCTACATATGGATAAGCCAATGTATGGTGTCTTCTTTCACAACATCGAAGACCTTGGCTTATCCAAAAGCATGACCTTTGCCTTCCTCAGGTCAAGTGAGCTAAAGTCGGAGACCGAGGGATTCATAATGGCCTGCCAGGATGGTGTCTTCAACACCCTTGTCTACCGTAGTCGCGTTATGGGTATAGACGTCCCTGACACCCGATGCAGGGCATGTCGTGGGGCACCTGAGACCGTAATGCATTTGCTATCAGCATGCCCATCTTATGCGGTCTCAGCCTATATCCACAGGCATAACGCGGCGCTACGAGTGTTGTACTACCACCTACGACACTCGTACGGCATAGACGAGACACCGGTGTTGCCTTATGCTCCGGGGGATATTGAGTCCGTGGTGGAGAATGAGAGATGCCGAATCTATTGGAACTACTCATTCCCCACCCTCAGGCAAATACAAGCCAATAAGCCTGATGTTGTCCTCCTCGACCACCAAAGTAGAACGATATTCGTCATGGAGTTTTCCGCTCCAGGCGAAATGAATATCGTTCGAAAAGAGGAGGAAAAACGGACTAAATATCGAGATCTTCTCTTTGAACTCCGCAGGTTATATCCGGACCATTCTGTCAAAATGGTGGTTCTGATTATAGGAGTCCTTGGTGGAATGATGGACACACTGCTCTCTAACTTGAAGATAATACCAGCTTGCCGAAATATGGCAGAAATCTTAGCAGCAAGAATGCAGAAGGCCGTTATACTTGGTTCGCTCCGTCTGCTCAGGGCACACGATTCTCGGACCCAATAATCACTCACCCTACGGACGTAGGGAGTGTTTATTGGGGTTAACGACACCAGCGCGCACTCCGGATGGGTCGGAGCACCGGAGACAGGGCCTGACTGGTACACTCCTAGGAGAAAATAATTATAATAATAATAATAATAATAATAATAATAATAATAATAATAATAATAATAATAATAATAATAATAATAATAATAATAATAATAATAATAATAATAATAATAATAATGTCGGGGCGTGGCGCAGTGGTTAAAGCGTCCGACTCTGAGTCGAAAGGTCCGGAGTTCGAACCCTGGTTGGGCTGGGATTTTTTAATTTAATTTAACCGATTAAATTATTAAAATCTCGTGGCTAGACTAGGGTGAGTCCTGCACGATTCGCTGTTGCGTTCCAATTAACAGTGCTGCTCCTAAGGTGGCGCATGGAGTTAGTAACAAGGCCTACCCAGAACACGTGGCTAATGACCATAGCAGTCGATGCCAAAACACCAAAGAAAAAAAAAAAAAAAAAAAAAAAAAAATAATAATAATAATAATAATAACGTCGTGGAGTCTTCCGCTCCAGGCGAGATGAATATCGTTCGGAAAGAGGAGGAAAAACGGACTAAATATCGAGATCATCTCTTTGAACTCCGCAGGTTGTATCCGGACCATTCTGTCAAAATGGTGGTTCTGATTATAGGAGTCCTTGGTGGAATGATGGACACACTGCTCTCTAATTTGAAGTTGATACCGGCCTGCCGTAATATGGAACAAATCCTAGCCGCTCGAATGCAGAAGGCCGTCATCCTTGGTTCACTTCGTCTGCTCAGAACACATGACTCGGTCCCAATAATCATTCACCCTACGGACGTAGGGAGTGGTTATTGAGGTAAACGATACCAGCGCGTCCTCCGGATGGGTCGGAGCACCGGAGACAGGACCTGACTGGTACACTCTTAAAGGAAAAAACAAATAATAATAATAATAATTTTATGCGGTCTCAGCCTATATCCACAGGCATAACGCGGCGCTACGAGTGTTGTACTACCATCTACGACACTCGTACGGTGTAGACGAGACACCGGTGTTGCCTTATGCTCCGGGGGATATAGAATGAGAGATGCCGAATCTATTGGAACTACTCATTATTCACCCTCAGGCAAATACAAGCCAATAAGCCTGATGTTGTCCTCCTCGACCACCAAAGTAGAACGATATTCGTCATGAAGTTTTCTGCTCCAGGCGAAATGAATATCGTTCGAAAAGAGGAGGAAAAACGGACTAAATATCGAGATCTTCTCTTTGAACTCCGCAGGTTATATCCGGACCATTCTGTCAAAATGGTGGTTCTGATTATAGGAGACCTTGGTGGAAAGATGGACACACTGCTCTCTAACTTGAAGATAATACCGGCTTGCCGTAATATGGCGGAAATCTTAGCAGCAAGAATGCAGAAGGCCGTTATCCTTGGTTCGCTCCATCTACTCAGGGCACACGATTCTCGGACCCAATAGTCACTCACCCTACGGACGTAGGGAGTGGTTATTGGGGTTAACGACACCAGCGCACCCTCCGGATGGGTCGGAGCACCGGAGACAGGGCCTGACTGGTTCACTCCTAAGGAGAAAAAAAAAAAATTAATAATAATAATAATAATAATAATAATAATAATAATAATAATAATAATAATAATAATAATAATAATAATAATAATAATAATAATAATAATAATAATAATAATAATAATAATAATTATAATGATAATAATAATAATAATAATAATAATAATAATAATAATAATAATAATAATAATAATAATAATAATAATAATAATAATAATAATAATAATAATAATAATAATAATAATAATAATAATAATAATAATAATAATAATAATAATGAATAACTATTGGTGGAAAAAGTTTCCAACAACCCACCGCCATCTGGCCAGAGTTTTCAACTCATGGCTAGATGGGGAGCAGCAGATTCCAGAGTGGTTTGTCGAGGGGCGAACCGTGCTCATCCCCAAAAACGAAGATTTGTTTGATCCAAAGAATTACAGGCCGATAACAAGCTTGAATGCGTGTTATAAGGTGTTTACGCGCATCTTATACACGCGCATTCTCTCCGCAGTTGATCCGGTGTATGAACGGATAAATGAGCAAAGAGGGTCAAAGAAAGGGGTCGCCGGGTGCAAGGAGAACCTGCTCATCGATAGATGTATCACGCAGGACTCCGTGCAGTATAAGCGTAACTTTTCGATGGCCTGGATCGATTACCGCAAGGCATTTGATACAACATCACATGAGTTAATCATGCATTTGCTCAGATGCCTTGAGGTACCTGGTCAAATAGTGGGATGCATTGAACAACTGATGCCGCTCTGGAGGACTCGCTTCACCATAACATCTGGTAGAGACATAGTCCAAACAGAGCAGGTCATCATTAGAAGAGGTGTGTTTCAGGGAGACTCCCTTAGCCCTCTTCTCTTCTGCATCTCACTATTGCCATTGTCCGTTGCGCTAAGGAATACCCGTGGGTACAACTGCGGCACCCCCAGCAACCGGAGGCATAATGTCACCCATCTATTTTACATGGATGACCTCAAATTGTATGCATCTGGAGAAAGGGACCTACATCAGTCCATTAGGGTGGTGGAAGAATATACGCATGCTATCGGTATGGAATTTGGGATCGACAAATGTGCCACGGTTCATCTCAAAAGAGGACGATGCGAGGAATACGGAGAGGATGTCCAGCTCGTAGACGGAAGCATCCTACATCATCTGGATGCCGGAGAGACTTATACCTACCTTGGGGTGGAACAACGCCGCTCCCAAGAGGTATTTGCAGTTAAAAACTCTCTCCGCGGCAAGTATCAGCATAAACTCCGATAGATCTGGTCATCAGAACTGTCGGGGAAGAACAAAGTTGCTGCAACTGATATGCTTGCCGTTCCGATCCTTCTTTACTCTTTCGGAGTGATGAAGTGGACTAAGGAAGAGCTGCGACAACTTGACGTTAAGACTCGCAAAATGATGCATCTCAATAGGAGCTTGCATCCTAAATCGTCCGTTCCACGGTTATACTTTTCCAGACAACGGGGAGGCCGTGGACTTTTGAGTTTGGAGTGTCTGCATAACAGAATGGTTCTGGATGGGGCCTGTAAAGTCATCAGGAGTTCAGATCCCCTTCTCTGCATGGTCCGCGACCATGAGAAAGCAGGGATTTTAAGGCAGCTACCCGTGCGGCCGATGAACTCGGTCTCGTTTTCGACACTGAACGGGCTAACCCAAACTCTGTCACCGAGTTGGGACCCGTTCAGCAAAAAGCTCAGATAAAAGCTGCGGAGACAGAGGTCCTGCTACAGCTACATATGGATAAGCCAATGCATGGTGTCTTCTTTCATAACATCGAAGACCTTGGCTTATCCAAAAGCTTGACTTTTGCCTTCCTCAGGTCGAGTGAGCTAAAGTTGGAGACCGAGGGATTCATAATGGCCTGCCAGGATGGTGTCTTCAACATCCTTGTCTACCGTAGTCGCGTGATGGGTATAGACGTCCCTGACACCCGATGCAGGGCATGTCGTGGGGCACCTGAGACCGTAATGCATTTGCTATCAGCATGCCCATCTTATGCGGTCTCAGCTTATATCCACAGGCATAACGCGGCGCTACGAGTGTTGTACTACCACCTACGACACTCGTACGGTATAGACGAGACACCGGTGTTGCCATATGCTCCGGGGGATATTGAGTCCGTGGTGGAGAATGAGAGATGCCGAATCTATTGGAACTACTCATTCCCCACCCTCAGGCAAATACAAGCCAATAAGCCTGATGTTGTCCTCCTCGACCACCAAAGTAGAACGATATTCGTCATGGAGTTTTCCGCTCCAGGCGAAATTAATATCGTTCGAAAAGAGGAGGAAAAACGGACTAAATATCGAGATCTTCTCTTTGAACTCCGCAGGTTATATCCGGACCATTCTGTCAAAATGGTGGTTCTGATCATAGGAGTCCTTGGTGGAATGATGGACACACTGCTCTCCAATTTGAAAATAATACCTGCTTGCCGTAATATGGCAGAAATCTTAGCAGCAAGAATGCAGAAGGCCGTTATACTTGGTTCGCTTCGTCTACTCAGGGCACACGATTCTCGAACCCAATAATCACTCACCCTACGGATGTGGGGAGTGGTTGTTGGGGTTAACGACACCAGCGCGCCCTCCGGATGGGTCGGAGCACCGGAGACAGGGCCTGACTGGTACACTCCTAAGGAGAAAAAAAATAAAAATAATAATAATAATAATAATAATAATAATAATAATAATAATAATAATAATAATAATAATAATAATAATAATAATAATAATAATAATAATAATAATAATAATAATAATAATAATAATAATAATAATAATAATAATAATAATAATAATAATAATAATAATAATAATAATAATAATAATAATAATAATAATAATAATAATAATAATAATAACAACGATGATTTGCCAGCTGACGACTTACGCTATGAAAACGGACGTTTTGAGTGGTCGGATGGATTAAGGGACGGTCTTATGCATTGCTACGAGAGCAGTGAGCCCGCCCGGAGAGGATACATGGCGAGAATGCATGCTCTGTGGTGTGAAAGACACCCAGAGCATGCCGCCTTTTCCGCCCAAAATCTTAGGGATTATGTATCTCATCTTCGGAGACGAGGATATGTCAGAGCACCTCCTCAGCCGGTTATAGAAGTGGCACAAGTTATGCCACGTGTCGGTCTGGCTGTGGAGAATGCTCGCATCATACCACCGATGGAGGACATCAGAACTCGCAGGGCACTTCACCATGTGAAGCCCCTGAAGCCACAAGAACTGGCACGAGTGGATGCGGAGATCGGCGATGTTCTTCCAGAAGAGGCTGACATCTGGCAGATCAATTCTGTCGTGTATGACGCCGCTCATGATCTAACCCAAACGCAGAGGAGGGACACCACCGCTGTAGTTGGGAGGCATGAACGACGCGTACACAAGATGGAAGCTAAGATCAAGTCGGCGAGACAACACGCGTCTCGTATCCAGTGTGTGGTGGACTACGTGGCGGCCAATAGGCCTTTCACACCTGCAGTGCGGCGAATTGCCGCAAAATTAAGACGAGCTCACCACACATTGAATCAAGGGGTGCTGTTTACCATCAAACAGCACTGTCTTGATAGGATACGAATGCTAGTGGCTGCAAAGAAGTCACTAGTGAGGCGAGCGAGAGGAGTCGCGGAAAACTTGGAGTTCCGCGATAAACCTTCTCGTTTATTTCAAGAGCCTCCACGTGTTGTTGATAACCCGCCGACTGTTGATCGGGTGGAAACCTTCTGGAAGAACATCTATGAGTATCCGCAACCAATCAATGTAGATACTCCAGCCCTAGCGCAGTTCAGAGCATTCTGCAGGAGGCTTCGGCAGCCTGAGCTCAATGATCTGCGCAATCCGATAACCCCGGAAGAAGTTCAAAGAGCCCTCAAAGGCTCAAAGAACTTTGCTGCTCCAGGACCCGATGGGTTGAATAACTATTGGTGGAAAAAGTTTCCAGCAACCCACCGCCATCTGGCTAGAGTTTTCAACTCATGGCTAGATGGGGAGCAGCAGATTCCGGAGTGGTTTGTCGAGGGGCGAACCGTGCTCATCCCCAAAAACGGAGATTTGTCCGATCCAAAGAATTACAGACCGATAACATGCTTGAATGCCTGTTATAAGGTGTTTACGCGCATCTAATACACGCGCATTCTCTCCGCAGTTGATCCGGTGTATGAACGGATATATGAGCAAAGAGGGTCAAAGAAAGGGGTCGCCGGCTGCAAGGAGAACCTGCTCATCGATAGATGTATCACGCAGGACTCCGTGCAGTATAAGCGTAACCTTTCGATGGCCTGGATCGATTACCGCAAGGCATTTGATACAACATCGCATGAGTTAATCATGCATTTGCTCAGATGCCTTGAGGTACCCGATCAAATAGTGGGATGCATTGGACAACTGATGCCGCTCTGGAGGACTCGCTTCGCTATAAAATCTGGTGGAGACATAGTCCAAACAGAGCAGGTCATCATTAGAAGAGGCGTGTTTCAGGGAGACTCCCTCAGTCCTCTTCTCTTCTGCATCTCACTATTGCCATTGTCCGTTGCACTCAGGAATACCCGTGGGTACAGCTGCGGCACCCCCAGCAACCGGAGGCATACAGTCACCCACCTGTTTTACATGGATGACCTAAAATTATATGCCTCTGGAGAAAGGGACCTACATCAGTCCCTTAGGGTGGTGGAAGAATATACGCATGCTATCGGAATGGAATTTGGGATCGACAAATGTGCCACGGTTCATCTCAAAAGAGGACGATGCGAGGAATACGGAGAGGATGTCCAGCTCGTAGACGGAAGCATCCTACATCATCTGGATGCCGGAGAGACTTATACTTACCTAGGGGTGGCGCAACGCCGCTCCCAAGAGGTTATCACAGTTAAGAACTCTCTCCGCGGCAAGTATCAGCATAAACTCCGACAGATCTGGTCATCAGAACTGTCGGGGAAGAACAAAGTTGCTGCAACTAATATGCTTGCCGTTCCGATCCTTCTCTACTCCTTCGGAGTGATGAAGTGGACTCAGGAAGAGCTGCGACAACTCGACGTAAAAACTCGCAAAATGATGCATCTCAATAGGAGCTTGCATCCTAAATCGTCTGTTCCACGGTTATACTTTCCCAGACAACGGGGAGGCCGTGGACTTTTGAGTTTGGAGTGTCTGCATAACAGAATGGTTCTGGATGGGGCCTGTAAAGTCATCAGGAGTTCAGATCCCCTTCTCTGCATGGTCCGCGACCATGAAAAAGCAGGGATTGGAGCATTTCTCTTTAAGGCAGCAACCCGTGCAGCCGATGAACTTGGTCTCGTATTCGACACTGAATGGGCTAACCCAAACTCTGTCACCGAGTTGGGACCCGTTCAGCTAAAAGCTCACATTAAAGCTGCGGAGACAGAGGTCCTCCTACAGCTGCATATGGATAAGCCAATGCATGGTGTTTTCTTCAACAACATCGAAGACCTTGGCTTATCCAAAAGCTTGACCTTTGCCTTTCTCAGTTCGAGTGAGCTAAAGTCGGAGACCGAGGGATTCATAATGGCCTGCCAGGATGGTGTCTTCAACACCCTCGTCTACCGTAGTCGCGTGATGGGTATAGACGTCCCTGACACCCGATGCAGGGAATGTCGTGGGGCACCTGAGACCGTAATGCATTTGCTATCAGCATGTCCAGCTTATGCGGTCTCAGCCTATATCCACAGGCATAACGCGGCGCTACGAGTGTTGTACTACCATCTAAGACACTCGTACGGTATGGACGAGACACCGGTGTTGCCTTATGTTCCGGGGGATATTGAGTCCGTGGTGGAGAATGAGAGGTGCCGAATCTATTGGAACTACTCATTCCCCACCCTCAGGCAAATACAAGCCAATAAGCCTGATGTTGTCCTCCTCGACCGTCAAAGTAAAACGATATTCGTCGTGGAGTTTTCCGCTCCAGGCGAGATGAATATCGTTCGGAAAGAGGAGGAAAAACGGACTAAATATCGAGATCTTCTCTTTGAACTCCGCAGGTTGTATCCGGACCATTCTGTCAAAATGGTGGTTCTGATTATAGGAGTCCTTGGTGGAATGATGGACACACTGCTCTCTAATTTGAAGTTGATACCGGCCTGCCGTAATATGGCACAAATCCTAGCCGCTCGAATGCAGAAGGCCGTCATCCTTGGTTCCCTTCGTCTGCTCAGAACACATGACTCTCGGACCAAATAATCACTCACCCTACGGAAGTAGGGAGTGGTTATTGAGGTAAACGACACCAGCGCGTCCTCCGGATGGGTCGGAGCACCGGAGACAGGACCTGACTGGTACACTCTTAAAGGAAATAATAATAATAATAATAATAATAATAATAATAATAATAATAATAATAATAATAATAATAATAATAATAATAATAATAACGCGGCTCTACGAGTGTTATATTACCACCTACGACACTCGTACGGTATAGACGAGACACCAGTGTTGCCTTACGCTCCGGGGGATATTGAGTCCGTGGTGGAGAATGAGAAGTGCCGAATCTACTGGAACTACTCATTTCCCACCCTCAGGCAAATACAGGCCAATAAGCCTGATGTAGTACTCCTCGACCATGGAAGTAAGACGATATTCGTCATTGAGTTTTCGGCTCCTGGCGAAACGAATATCGTCCGAAAGGAGGAGGAGAAACGGAAGAAATATCGAGATTTACTCTTCGAACTCCGCAGGCTCTATCCAGACCATTCTGTAAAAATGGTTGTTCTGATAATAGGGTCCCTTGGCGGTGTGATGGATTCATTACTCTCGAACTTAAAAATCATACCGGCATGTAGAAAGATGTCAGAAATCATAGCCGGAAGAATGCAGAAGGCTGTCATCCTCGGTTCATTACGTCTGCTCAGGGCACACGATTCCCGGACCCAATAGCTGCTTACCCCATAGTTTGGGGAGTGGTTATTGGGGTAATTATGTTTCCAGCGCGCCCTCCGAATGTATCGGAGCATCGGTGACAGGGTCCGACTGGAGAATTTTAATTCAAAAGAGATGATAATAATAATAATAATAGTAATAAAAATAATAATAATAATAATAATAATAATAATAATAATAATAATAATAATAATAATAATAATAATAATAATAATAATAATAATAATAATAATAATAATAATAATAATAATAATAATAATAATAATAATAATAATAATAATAATAATAATAATAATAATAATAATAATAATAATAATAATAATAATAATAATAATAATAATAATAATAATAATAATACTAATAATAATAATAATAATAATAATAATAATAATAATAATAATAATAATAATAATAATAATAATAATAATAATAAATAGGCAGGGAGGTCAACCAACACCTAAAGCCCTGGTGAGTTGCAACACCACCTACCCGAGCAAAGGATGCAAAATCGGACCGGCAGCTCAGGCGCATCCGGGAGGGAAGAGGCATCTTTCCCTCCGGTGTCGGCCGTGGGTTGACTGGGTTAACCCCCCAGTAAACCCTAACACTCGGTTCCAAATAATCGGGGAAGAGGCCCCCACAACCGACCCCCTCGGATTAGTGGTCAAAGGCAAGGTGGTGGGGCCAACAACGATGCTTTGCCAACTGACGACTTACGCTATGAAAACGGACGTTTAGAGTGGACGGATGGATTAAGGGACGGTCTTATGCATTGCTACGAGAGCAGTGAGGTCGCCCGGAGGGGATACATGGCGAAAATGCATGCTCTGTGGTGTGAAAGACACCCAGAGCATGCCGACTTTTCCGCCCAAAATCTTAGGGATTATGTATCTCATCTTCGGAGAAGAGGATATGTCAGAGCACCTCCTCAGCCGGTTATCGAAGTGGCACAAGTTATTCCACGTGTCGGTCTGGCTGTGGAGAATGCTCGCATCATACCACCGATGGAGGACATCAGAACTCGCAGGGCACTTCACCATATGAAGCCCCTGAAGCCACAAGAACTGGCACGAGTGGATGCGGAGATCGGCGATGTTCTTCCAGAAGAGACAGACATCTGGCAGATCAATTCTGGAAAACTTGAAGTTCCGCTATAAACCTTCTCGTTTATTTCGAAAGCCTCCACGTGTTGTTGATAACCCGCCGGCTGTTGATCGGGTGGAAACCTTCTGGAAGAACATCTATGAGTATCCGCAACCAATCAATGCAGATACTCCAGCCCTAGCGCAGTTTGGAGCATTCTGCAGGAGGCTTCGGCAGCCGGAGCTCAATGATCTGCGCAATCCGATAACCCCGGAAGAAGTTCAAAGAGCCCTCAAAGGCTCAAAGAACTTTGCTGCTCCAGGACCCGATGGGTTGAATAACTATTGGTGGAAAAAGTTTCCAGCAACCCACCGCCATCTGGCCAGAGTTTTCAACTCATGGCTAGATGGGGAGCAGCAGATTCCGGAGTGGTTTGTCGAGGGGCGAACCGTGCTCATCCCCAAAAACGGAGATTCGTCTGATCCAAAGAATTACAGACCGATAACATGCTTGAATGCGTGTTATAAGGTGTTTACGCGCATCTTATACACGCGCATTCTCTCCGCAGTTGATCCGGTGTATGAACGGATATATGAGCAAAGAGGGTCAAAGAAAGGGGTTGCCGGCTGCAAGGAGAACCTGCTCATCGATAGATGTATCACGCAGGACTCCGTGCAGTACAAGCGTAACCTTTCGATGGCCTGGATCGATTACCGCATGGCATTTGATCGCATGAGTTAATCATGCATTTGCTCGGATGCCTTGAGGTACCCGATCAAATAGTGGGATGCATTGGACAACTGATGCCGCTCTGGAGGTTTCGCTTCGCCATAAAATCTGGTGGAGACATAGTCCAAACAGAGCAGGTCATCATTAGAAGAGGCATGTTTCAGGGAGACGCCCTCAGCCCTTTTCTCTTCTGCATCTCACTATTGCCATTGTCCGTTGTACTCAGGACTACCCGTGGGTACAACTGCGGCACCCCCAGCAACCTGAAGCAAAAGTCACCCATCTGTTTTACATGGATGACCTCAAATTATATGCCTCTGGAGAAATGGACCTACATCAGTCCCTAAGGGTGGTGGAAGAGTACACGTATGCTATCGGAATGGAATTTGGGATCGACAAATGTGCCACGGTTCATTTCAAAAGAGGACGATGCGAGGAATACGGAGAGGATGTCCTGCTCGTAGACGGAAGCATCCTACATCATCTGGATGCCGGAGAGACGTATACTTTCCTAGGGGTGGAGCAACGCCGCTTTCAAGAGGTATTCACAGCTAAGAACTCTCTGCGCGGCAAGTATCAGCATAAACTCCGACAGATCTGGTCATCAGAGCTGTCGGGGAATAACAAAGTTGCTGCAACCAATATGCTTGCCGTTCCGATCCTTCTCTACTCTTTCAGAGTGATGAAGTGGACTAAGGAAGAGCTGCGACAACTCGACGTTAAAACTCGCAAAGTGATGCATCTCAATAGGAGCTTGCATCCTAAATCGTCCGTTCCACGTTTATACTTTCCCAGACAACGGGGAGGCCGTGGACTTTTGAGTTTGGAGTGTCTGCATCAGGAGTTCAGACCCCCTTCTCTGCATGGTCCGCGACCATGAAAATGCAGGGATTGGAGCATTCCTTTTTAAGGCAGCAACCCGTGCGGCCGATGAACTCGGTCTCGGATTCGACACTGAACGGGCTAACCCAAACTCTGACCCGAGTTGGTACCCGTTCAGCAAAAAGCTCACATCAAAACTGCGGAGACAGAAGTCCTGCTACAGCAACATATGGATAAGCCAATGCATGGTGTTTTTTTTCACAACATCGAAGACCTTGGCTTATCCAAAAGCTTGACCTTTACCTTCCTCAGATCGAGTGAGCTAAAGTCGGAGACCGAGGGATTCATAATGGCCTGCCAGGATGGTGTCTTCAACACCCTTGTCTACCGCAGTCGCGTGATGGGTATAGACATCCCTGACACCCGATGCAGGACATGTCGTGGGGCTCCTGAGACCGTAATGCATTTGCTATCAGCATGTCCATCTTATGCGGTCTCAGCCTATATCCACAGCGGCGCTACGAGTGTTGTACTACCATCTACGACACTCGTACGGTAAAGACGAGACAACGGTGTTGCCTTATGTTCCGGGGAATATTGAGTTCGTGGTGGAGGATGAAAGGTGTCGGATCTATTGGAACTACTCATTCCCCACCCTCAGGCAAATACAAGCCAATAAGCCTGATGTTGTCCTCCTCGACCACGAAAGTAGAACGATGTTCGTCATGGAGTTTTCCGCTTCAGGCGAAATGAATATCGTTTGAAAAGAGGAGGAAAAACGGACTAAATATCGAGATCTTCGCTTTGAACTCCGCAGGTTGTATCCGGACCATTCTGTCAAAATGGTGGTTCTGATCATAGGAGTCATTGGTGAAATGATGGACAACACTGCTCTCCAACTTGAAGATAATACCTGCTTGCCGTAATATGGCAGAAATCTTAGCATCGCGAATGCAGAAGGTCGTTATCCTTGGTTCGCTCCGTCTACTCAGGGCACATGATTCTCGGACCCAATAGTCACTCACCCTACGGACGTAGGAAGTGGCTATTGGGGTTAACGACACCAGCGCGCCCTCCGGATGTATCGAAGCACCGGAGACAGGACCTGACTGGTACATTCCCAACGGGGAAAATAATAATAATAATAATAATAATAATAATAATAACAATAATAATAATGATAATAATAATAATAATAATAATAATAATAATAATAATAATAATAATAATAATAATAATAATAATAATAATAATAATAATAATAATAATAATAATAATAATAATAATAATAATAATAATAATAATAATAATAATAATAATAATAATAATGATGATGATAATAATAATAATAATAATAATAATAATAATAATAATAATAATAATAATAATAATAATAATAATAATAATAATAATAATAATAATAATAATAATAATAATAATAATAATAATATGGTTAAGCGCTCGCCTGGTAATCGAGAGGTTCCAAGTTCGATTCCCAGACGGTGCGATCTTTTTTCATTTTCAGAAGTGATAGTCTGAATGATTGAGGCTCGTCTCGGCTGGGAATAATCCTCCACTATTCACTGTTGCGTTAAAAATTAACTGTGCTGCTCCTAAGGTGGCGTATGGAGTTAGTAACAAGGCCTATCCAGAACACATGGCTAATGACCAAAGCAGTCGATGCCAAAACACCAAAGAAAAAAAAATGGATAAGCCAATGCATGGTGTCTTCTTGCACAACATCGAAGACCTTGGCTTATCCAAAAGCTTGACCTTTGCCTTCCTCAGTTGGAGACCGAGGGATTCATAATGGCCTGCCAGGATGGTGTCTTCAACACCCTTATCTACTGTAGTCGAGTGATGGGTATAGACGTCCCTGACACCCGATGCAGGGCATCTCTTGGGGCACCTGAGACCCTAATGCATTTGCTATCAGCATGCCCAGCTTATGCGGTCTCAGCGTATATCTACAGGCATAACGCGGCGCTATGAGTGTTGTACTATCATCTAAGACACTCGTACGGTATAGACGAGACACCGGTGTTGCCTTATGTTCCGGGGGATATTGAGTCCGTGGTGGAAAATGAGAGTTGCCGAATCTATTGGAACAACTCATTCACCAACCTCAGGCATTTACAAGCCAATAAGCCTGATGATAATAATAATAATCATTTATTGTCTGCCAGTGAAAATAATACAACTCTACTTGCTACATGTACACGTTCACTCATATATATATATATATATATATATATATATATATATATTTATACTTATATAATTATATATACAGGGTGGGGAACCGAAAACGAAACAGATCAAATATCTGCAAAACGCACGTGTTTTGAATGAAACGCAAAAACAGGTCGATATTTAATCCAAGGAGGACATCTTCCTATCATAACCTCAACTGTCATACCTCTTCCCCCACCCCTTGGGCACTATTACCCAAACAATTTGAATAGGGAAAGTAGTAAGTATGTCACATCATTGAAAAGGTAATTTCATTAGGAATTCAGCTATGTCATTTTTTGCCACCTATCTTTTTATTTTGGCGCCCTCTTGCGGGAAAAATAACTGTTTCGTATTCCAAATTATAATACTGCATTTGCAAGCTATTTTAACATAAATTCGGTGACAATGAATTATGGAATTTTTCTAAGCGAAAAAACAAAATGGCGGCTCCAAAATGACGGACATGATTTGCAATTATGGTCCGATTCGATTCAAAATTGATATATGGTGGTTTTCAAGGTCGGAAATTATGATTTGCTTGTCAATGCAAAAAACAAGATGGTGGCTCCAAGATGGCGGACGAAATTTGTAATTCTGGTCCAATACGAATCAAAATTGATATGTGGGGATTTTCAGGGCGAAAAATTATGATATTTTTGTCAATGCAAAAAACCAAGATGGCGGACGAAATTAGTAATTGTGGTTCGGTTCGATTCAAAATTGGCATATGAAGGTTTTACAAGTTTCCATTATGACTACAGTGAATTAATTGAATTGATGAAAAAAAGATTTTATACAAATTAGGAAATAGTATTTTATTAAGATGTGCGACGTAGGTCATTCTGTGCGTAACAGAATCAGAATTTTCTGCGCCTGAAAATTCACATACCAATTTTGATTCGAATCGGACCAGAATTACAAATTCTGTCCGCCATCTTGGAGCCACCATCTTGTTTTTTTTGCATTGACGAAAAAATCATAATTTCCGACTTAGAAAACCAGCACAAATCAATTTTGAATCGAATCGGACCATAAATGCAAATTATGTCCGCCATTTTAGAGCCGCCATTTTGTTTTTTCTCTGAGAAAAATTCCATAATGCATCATTGTCACCGAATTTATGTCAAAATAGCTTGCAAATGCAGTATTATAATTTGGAATACGGAACAGTTATTTTTCACGCAAGAGGGCGCCAAAATAAAAAGTTAGGTGGCGAAAATTGACATAGCTGAATTCCTAATGAAATTACATTTTCAATGATGTGTCACACTTACTACTTTCCCTATTCAAATTGTTTGGGTGATAGTGCCCAAGGGGTAGGGGGAGAGGTATGACCGTTGAGGTTATGATAGGAAGATGTCCCCCTTGGATTAAAAATCGACCTGTTTTTGCATTTTATTCACAACACATGCGTTTTGAAGATATTCGATCTGTTTCGTTTTCGGTGCCCCACCCTGTATACATATATATTAACAATTAACATACATGGGCAAACAAAAGGGTAAGTCATAGGTCTAATGACCAATTCTTCCACACTAACCATATATCCTCATGGTATGATGCAGAAGTATTGTTACAATATTAAACAAGTTATTACTAACTAGGAAAGCAGGAATACAAAATACAAGAATTAGTACTATCATTTCATTATCATTCATGATATGAGCAACGGGCTTAAGTTACTTCAGTTATTCGCTAATTGACGCAAATGTAATCAAAGTTAACAATTTCAGGACAGCCAACGTAATATCCCTCAATGACGTATTCTCTCTCTTTCTTCAGTCATTCCCACACTCATTTCTTAAACTCTTTCTATCATAAGAACACTGACAACTAGGAAATTGAAATAAGTAATTGTACAGTTTACACGGCAAACAATGGACTATTGTCCATTGCTTACTCTCACAGTAGTTGCTGGAATAATTGTAAGATGGCGTACACTTTGATTTTTCAGCCTATAGCCTAATTGAATGTACCAACTTTTATGTGGAATGAAATTTTTTCTGAAATCGTTCAAGAATGCCCACTTTCTCGGAGCAACTTCAGGCCTCAAAATACGCTAATCTAGTATTTTAGTCCGTTGCTAAGCAACGAACTTTCCCGGACCGTTTTCAGACCTGAACGGTACTGGAAAGTACTATCCCGTATCGAAAACGATACGGGAAAATTTTTGCCGGCTTGTTTACATTTTAAACAGTTATTGAATTCACGCAAACAATATGTAGAATTCCTTAGTTTTTGATAATGCTGATAGCGATTTCAGAAAAAATAGTATGTGTACCTCGTAGTAAAAGCACATTCCCAGACTTCAATGCTTGTTGGCCTCGGCTTAACGCCTCGGCCAACAATTTACATTGTCGTCCGGGAATGTATTGCTTTTACTACTAGATACACAATATACTATTCTGAGAAACTATAATAATAAAGTTTTTTATATGGTTCCATGATTTTGGCGGTCACTGTATAACTGAGTTTTTTTTTCAGGTTCAATAATATAATGGAAGTTTTCACCGTTAATGATCTGAGAAATCATCTTATATTGACTCTCGCTCTTGTTTTGGTGATATTGTATATCAAGTACTTGTGGAAGAGGAGATATTTGTACATTCATTCCTGGAAAGTCGAAGGACCTCTCTCATTTCCAATAATCGGCTGTGCATATCTGTTTTGGGGCGACAGCACTGGTGAGTTTATGGAGTGAATTAACTGACAATGACTATCTGAGATGAGCAATTCAATTCAGACTTGAAAGAAATGCAGAATTTGGTTCATAGATAAATAGATACATTTTATTTGACAACATTACATTGTAATTGATGACGTCATCGCTCTTCGAGTTATGACTTCATCAATTTTTTTTGGCGTTACCCCATTTTGAGAATACTTTCAAAACGAATGCGTTTTTTTGTGTATGGACTTCATATTTTTAAGGAATAAAATATATTTCATTCATAATTATGTAATACTGAGTCTGGTAACATAAACATTTGGCCCCATGGTATCTCCACGGAATGAAATATAGTGGGGTTAGAACAGGAGATCTGGCTGGCCACTCTAAAAATCTTCGTCTGCGGTTAGAGGACGGCTATTATTATCACTTGCCGTGGCGTTCTGGTGCGACTTTCTTATTTTTAGTGGCGTTTTCACTTTCCAGTTGCAGGAAAACCTAGGAAAACCTACTACCTCGCCCCGGGTGGTCAGTTGTACACTTCGAGCAAACACCAGACGTCGGGATTGGCATCAAGGCAACA
This sequence comes from Chrysolina oricalcia, assembly GCA_944452925.2. Lineage (NCBI taxonomy): Eukaryota > Metazoa > Arthropoda > Insecta > Coleoptera > Chrysomelidae > Chrysolina > Chrysolina oricalcia. The sequence goes on from OX101826.2 coordinate 17,033,586, forward strand.
TGGTATGAGGTTGCCTATCGATACTGAAGTACTTTAGAAACAATCCCTCATAATCCGGATTTCTATCGCAGACGAGGATTTCAAGAGTGGCCAGCTAGATCTTCTAATCTGAACCAACTACATTTTTTATGACATCCATGAACAGAAAAATGTGTCCTTTTGTAAAGTAATATCAGAACGGAGTAATGCCATTTGAAAAATATATAATGACGTCATAACTCGAACGGCGATGATGTCATCAAAAAACTGGGTTAACCAAAAAATGCGCAACTGAAAAATAAAATCGACGTGTCTGATCTTTCTTCCTCGATGGCTATTTCAAGCTTTTACAAATTTGTTCCAACCTTTATGTGCTCACTGTGTGATTGTTGCTGGTCAGTAGGTTAATAAAAAATCAATGAAAAATATGGTATATCAAACAAATACAGCAGAAATATGTGAAAAACAAATTCAACTGGAATATGTGGAATACTAACAAAATTGTATGAATACAAAAAAAAACATGTAAAATAGGTGATATATGTGTATTCGTGATATACGTAAATATAACTAGTTATCGAAAAAATGTATAACATCAGGGAAAAGTCGAATTCAGATATTCCCCAGTCCTATAGAAACAACTCTCTAGAAATAATGATTTAATTTTGATTTTGAATGAATAGAAGCTGAGCAACGTGTAATCGTCTGATAAATGATTATACAAATTGAGGTTCAATTAATTTTTCTGAGACTTTGTTAGTCTGTACCGAGGTGGTACGAGAATATGCGAATTACATGTTCTACATATCATCAAGTACATTCAAATATCTAGTGAAGTCAGATTTATTTTCATATATTTCTGAAAGGGTATTTATTATAAATAAACAAGGAAAGTAACGGTATACCGCCGATCTTCATAAATGAAGGTTTCCTGTAGTCAGCATTCAATATTATTCTTATGACTTTTTTTGCAGTAAGAATTCTCTCTCAGAATGAAGTAAATTTCCATATAAAAGAAGTCCGTAATTCCTATGAGAGTGGAACAATGCAAAATATACACTCTTCATTGCATCAATGTCACGGGCGTTTCAAAGGTTAAAGGCTACAAATTAGTCAGCGCCTATAGCCAGTGAAATTTTTGTCTCACAAAATAGTCGTGTTCAATCCTTATTCGAAAATCTGTCAGTATGAATACGAAAGAATCCGATATAAGTGAAAAGGCATGAAAGGTTACTGGGTTAATACAAGCAAATGCAATATCTTAATTATACTTATAAATAGAAACACAGAAAAAATATGTTCATCTGTAACATAATATAGAATGAATATCAAAAATATTTAACATGATCCCAAAAAAAAACAATAAAAAATTCACCTAAACACATATCCTTGAGTTGACGAAAATAAACATTCATAACATATAAACAGGTATGTACAGAACAATAAAAATAACAAAATAAATCAACAAATTCTTTGGTTAGTAGCATTTTGGCTAGTTGATTGATTGAACAAGATTTTTTTTCTCCATTTACTAGCTTCAAACTCCTCCATTATACCATAATAATACAACATAATCTGAAACGAAACAATACAGGTACAAACAGGTTCATGCAGAACAGAAAAATAAATAACGAAAGAAATCAAACAAATTCTTTGGTTAGTAGCACTGGATAGGTATTTATTATCATTGAATTTGAAAAGACATTTTTCTTGACTCACTCAGAATAAACTTCACAATTAAGTGTGAAAACTCGATTTCATCTGAAATCTCTGACTCAATTGAGGACAGACAGAAATAGCTATTTCTGGAATCTTGAGCTCCTCAAATAATTTTCCACCCTGGTTAATTAAAAGTTAAAAGCTTGCTCTGTGTGTGCGTTTCGATGACAATACATCAATATCGAAAAAATTGTCCCCCGCCCCTGCCACCAGAAAGCTAAAGAGAGCGCGTAGAGTTTTGGAAGTTTTTTTGACGGATTTGGACGTCAAAACTTCCAGCGGATAATCAATTGGGTAGGGGGTCTCGTCCCCCTTTTTTCGAAATAAGTTGGGAAACTCGCGAAATGAAAATCGGAAAAATCCGTAAAAATAGTGAAAAATAACTGTAATGGTTAATCAGATATATATTTTTTCATAATTTCAGTCACCCAGTACATATCTAGGTTTTCTAGTTTGATGTTAGGAACAAGTGTCAGTTAGACTTTTGCATGAATTTTGTACTTGAGTCAAATAAAAGTTTAAAACAGTTTTCTCAAGTTTATATAGTTTTGTACCAGCATTGCACCAGTGCCTGTTACAAATTGGTCCTTCAAGCTATCAAGAGATAATAATTCTTCAAAGTTAAAATGTCTGAAGAAAATAAACGCCAGCGAGCAAGTTTTGGAGTCCCTCCTTTGAGATATGGCATTGAGAATACAATTAGGTTGCCTGGAGAGACAATATACTCATCAGCGAGCCAGGAGAACCAGGGTTATCATTCCAGTCATGTCTCATTGAATAGATCATCGTCTGCGAAATCTAAGACACCATCCGGAGAAAGTGTTAACAGCAGGCTTCAAAATATACAAGCGAGAAAACTTGATGTGGAAATGAGATTACTTCAATTAGAATTGTAGAAATTGGTGGAGGAAGAAAAGTCCGTCAAACATTCTCATACTAGCTTAGAAAAGAAGTCTGATAGAAATTCTCACCCTAGTGCGAAAACGAATAGCGAGGTTGAATCTATGGAAGATTTTGAAAATATTTGTGGTACATCCCATTATAAAGAATCATATGTAAGAAATTGGTTGAAAAATACAGAGAAAGAGAAGGAAATGGTCCCTAATTGGTTGAACGATTTCGAAAGATCAACTGCAGTCAACGGCATTTCAGACGCTGATAATTTGTATCGTTTACAGAAATGTCTGAAAGGAAAGGCACGAGAAAGAGTCAATGATTTTCTGTAGTCCAGATAATGTCGGAGCCATAATAAGTACTTTGAAAATCAACTTCGGCAGAGAAGATTGGATAATAATCAATCAGATGGAAAAAGTTAAACGGTTTTCAAATCTGAAAGAAGATTCAATGGATAACTTCATACAGTTTTCTAATATTGTTTCGAATATGGTAGTATCCATAAAGAATATTGGATCTGAAAGATACCTAGAAAATCCTGATCTACTTTGGAAATTAGAGAAAAAATTACCCAGGAATGTCAAAAGATCTTGGGCCCATGAGAAAGTTTCAATGCAACGTCAGGCTATCATTGTCAGCCTTGAACATTTCTCGGATTGGTTGAAGTCAGAGGTAGATATGATGATGTCCGTAAATATTCCACACCACATTTCCAATATTCAAGAGATTTTCACTCGTAAAAATATTTTCCATCCAAATCAGTCGTCAGCAAAACAAGTACTTTATCATGCCACTGAGAATGTTCCACAAACTTGTCCACTTTGTGATAGAGACTACCATAATCTGAGTAAATGTGATAAATTTTTGAGTCACAATGTGGAGGATAGGAAAACATTTATTCAAAACAATAAGTATTGCTTCAGGTGCCTCAAGTTTGGACATTTAGCAAAAAAATGTCGCAGCAACATTTTCTGTAATATTGATTCCTGTAGAAGAAAACACCATCGACTTATTCATGACAACAAAAGCTGGAGCAAGGAAGATAAGAGTCAAATGCCAGAAGCACAGAATGAAAATTCCTCATATGAAACATTAGGTCTAGTTCAGAATAAGTCATCAATGTTGAAGATAGCAAGAGTGAAGTTATACAACAGAGACAAATGGATAGAGACATATGCCCTTTTGGACGAATGTTCTACAATCACCCTGGTAGATTCTGATATAGCTCAAAACATTCGTCTGAGAGGCCCTAAAGTTCCTGTTTGTTTACAGTGGGCAAACGAAATCAGCTATAATGAAAACAATTCTATGATAGTTAATTTTGAAATATCCCAGTCGAATAGCAGATCAAAGAAATATAAATTGAAGAATGCAAGAACTGCTGAAAATTTATCTTTACCTGAACAACACTTAGACATAGATTTTATAAAATCCAGATACCAGTATATTGATCAAGCTCTGTTGGAATCTGTCAAAGATGCTAAGCCAAAATTAATAATAGGCCAAGATAATGTTTCTCTTACTGTTAGTTTAGAAGTTATCCAACCGAATCACAATCAACTAGCTATCAGTAAAACACGATTAGGTTGGGTCATCCATGGACCGTATTCGGAGAACAGTACAGTTGGCTTAGTAAATTTATGTAGACACGAAGATGATTTTATCAGAAAAATGATCGAAGACAACTTCAAAATTGAGAATTCATTCGTTACAAATGAATATATATTTTCTAAAGATGACGAAAGAGCACTTAAAATTTTTGAGGATTCTATAGAGCGAAAAGGTGATCGATTCCAGATCGGACTACCATGGAAAGAAGAAAATACTCTATTTCCGGAAAGTGAAAAATCTGCTTTATCCAGATTAAGATGCACAGAGAGAAAAATTGATGGCGATCCTGATTTTGCCAAAGAATATTGCGCCAAAATAGAAGAATATGTGAGGAAAGGCTATGCTGAGAAAGTTTATGGAAAAGATCTTGTCGATAACGGAAAAATCTGGTATTTTCACATTTCGGTGTTGGAAACCCGAATAAACCAGGAAAATTCCGATTAGTTTTTAACGCCTCCGCAAAGATTTCCGGAAGGAGTTTGAACGATTTTTTACTGACAGGACCTGATTTTTACCCTTTGTTAATTGAAATATTATGGAGATTTCGAGAACGAAAATATGTCTTTTGCGGCGACGTCGAAGAAATGTTTCACCAGGTGATCATCAAAAAGAATGACAGAGAGTGCCAGAGATTTTTGTTTCGAGGAATGGATAGGAACAGAGACCCAGACCTTTTCGAAATGAAAGTTATGATCTTTGAAGCTGTTTCTTCACCCTCAATGGCCCAATTCGTGAAGAATTTCAATGCAAAGCAGTACATCGAGGAGTTTCCTGATATAATGAGAATCATGTTGAAACAACACTACGTGGACGACTACGTGGATTGTACAGAATCGATCGAAGAAGCACTGAAAACAGTACAGAGTGTAAGAGAAGTGCACAGAAGAGGAGGGTTTGAAATGATCAATTGGGTTAGTAACTCCGGAGAAGTTTCAGAAAGCATTCCAATAGAAGCACGAGCCCAATCCAAGAAGCTATTGAATTTGGATTCAAAAAACGTAGAGAGAATTCTAGGACTCTACTGGGATGTTGAGAGAGATATTTCCACATTCACTCTAGGTTTAAACAATTTTTTTCCTGGGATAGTTTCAGACAGTAAACTTTCAACTGAAAGAGAAATGCTCAAATTAGTAATGACTGTTTTTGATCCCATTGGTTTTCTTTCCCCGCTCGTCGTAAAAAAAGGTTGATTTTGCAAGACTGTTGGAACAAAAATATTGATTGGGATGAAGTTGTTCCAAACGAAATCCAAGAAAAATGGCTCAAACATGGATATCAAAATGGATATCAAACATTTCTCCATTCCAAGGCAATATTTTACAGAACAAGTTCAAGATGTGGAACTGCATGTCTTCAGTGATGCCAGTGATAAAGCGTATAGTGCCGTTGCCTACTATAGATCAAGCATTCTCCAGAAAACTTCATTTGTGGCTTCCAAATGTAAAATTGGACCACTTAATAAAGTACTGACAATACCAAGACTGGAACTTCAAGGTGCAGTTTTAGCTGCTCGATTAGGGTGTTTAATTCTGAAGGAATCCACTTTTAACATCATCAGAACTTATTGGTGGACTGATTCAGATATAGTTTTGAGTTGGTTGAAGACAAAATCATGTAGACTGAAGCAGTACGAAGCACATCGGATATCAGAAATAGCCGAAATATCACCCGTTCAGAACTGGAAATGGGTACCATCACAGTCCAATCCAGCAGATCTAGCCACAAAAGAATCCCATAAAATATATATCGACAAAATGTGGTTGGAAGGACCCCCCGTTTCTCAGACAGCCTGAAAATTTTTGGCCTCCACAAAAGAGAGAAAATTCATTGGAGATCATGAATATTGTTACAAAATCTGATATGGACGATTGCATGCCGGATATATCAAAATTTTCAAACTGGATCAGACTAATTCGTACTACTGCATGGATGAATCGTTTCATTTACAATTTGAAGATCAGAAATGGAAAACTGAAAGGTGAATTATCTGTAGAAGAAATTGAAAAGGCGGAGAACTTATGGTGGAAAAAAGTACAGAAGCAGCAGTTTAGTGAAGAGATTTGTTGCCTGGAAAAGAAGCAGCCTATAGAGAAAAAAATCTCCAGTTCATCAACTTTCACCGTTTCTTGATGAAAATGGAATCCTAAGAATAGACAGTAGGATTAAATACGCTGACTTAGAATATAATACAAGATTTCCAATAATTTTGACATCTGGAAAGAAAGAACGTTTGATTCTGCTGTTAGTGAAAAGATATCATGAATTGGTTCATCATACCGGCCAGGAGACTGTTATAAATAATTTGAGACAGAGATTTTGGATAATTGGATTGAGACAATGTGTAAGAACCATGATAAATAATTGTCAGTATTGTAAAATAAAAAGAGCCAAGCCACTTCAGCCTGAAATGTCACCGTTACCTGGGTGTAGGATGAAATGGTATACTAGACCTTTCAGCTTCTGCGGAGTAGATAACTTCGGGCCTATAAATGTGAAAGTAAGAAGAAGTTTGGAGAAACGGTATGGGGTGTTGTTTACTTGTTTGAACACAAGGGCAGTTCATTTAGAAGTAGCAAATTCCCTAACCTCTGATTCTGCACTGATGGCCATACGAAGAATGACGGCTAGGAGTGGTCAACCGATAGAGTTACATTCGGACAACGGTACCAACTTCGTGGGAGCAGAAAATGAATTGAAAAAATGTCTTTCCGAAATGTCACAAGAAAAAATTAGAAGTAGTTTATCTACTCAAAAAATCAAATGGATTTTCAATACAGCAGCGGCACCACACATGGGGGGAGTATGGGAGAGGATGGTTAAATCTGTCAAGAAAGTACTGTATATAATCCTGAAAGAGCACCATCCATCCGAAGAACTGTTACACACTGTTCTATTGGAAGTCGAAAGTATTACCAACTCCAGGCCCATAAGTTATGTGACTTCAAATCAAGAAAACTTTGATGCATTAACACCAATGCACTTCTTGATTGGCTCAGCAAATACTGAAAACATTGCTGGGGTTTTCAAGCCTGGAGATGCTTACGGTAAGAAACAATGGAAAATAGCCCAGATTATGTCGAATAGATTTTGGCAGCGTTGGATCAAAGAGTTTTTACCTCTACTACAGGAGCGGTCCAAATGTCACAACGTATCCAAGTCCCTTCAAGTTGGAGACATAGTAGCTTTCCCAAATTCAACCCTGAAAAATGATTGGAAGATGGCTAGAATAGTCAAAATTTTTCCTGGAAGGGACGGACAAGTCAGAAGTGTGGAAGTAACCACATCTAAAGGAAATTTCATTCGACCCGTGAATTGTCTACTGTGGTTGGAAGTTGGAGATTGTAGTAGTTAATCAGATATATATTCTTTCATAATTTCAGTCACGCAGTACATATCTAGGTTTTTCTAGTTCGATGTTAGGAACAAGTGTCAGTTAGACTTTTGCATGAATTTTGTACTTGAGTCAAATAAAAGTTTAAAACAGTTTATTCAAGTTTGTATAGTTTTGTACCAGCATTGCACCAGTGCCTGTTACAATAACTGACCGTAGAATTTAAAAAAAATTCACCCTTCAGTCCTCCCTCAAAACCTAGATGCAAAGGAATTGGAAAAATGTTTCAACAGTTTCGGATATGGAAAACAGTGATGGAAGAAAATCGATCAGGGGTTTCTCCTCCCTTTCCTGACACGAAAATTTCAGAAAAATCCTGATTGTTTCGGACTATGAAAAATAGGACGAAAGAATGTATTGTTTGTTGCCAATTATGTTATGCTGGGCTTGCACAATACACAAAATGCAGGGTGGTACTGTTGACCATGCCGTTGTCTATCTGGGCCCAAAGGTCATCGCTGCTAGCCAAGCATATGTGGCTTCAAGTAGGGTCAAGTCACTGGAAGGTCTCATTGAAGAACTATATTGTAAATTAACCCATCATTTTGATACATTATAAAATTCAAAATTATATAAAAGCTTGTCGCGAGAGTTAATCTTGAGCATATATTAAATTTAATCAACTATAAGAAATATATAGATACTTCCCGCGATGAGCTTTCTCCAAAAAGTTTTTCTAAGTTTATTTACTTCAGTTGAAAGCTACCTTTCGCCGGAACAGTTTGCATAGAAAAGTTCTCGAAGCCACATTAATAATTGGAAAAGTTGATGTGATTTTTTTTCTCTTATGAATCTGAGTGATTGCTCAGTAAACAAAAACGACTGGCTGAATCCTCCGATTTCTTTTCCAGCGCTGTCAAGTTTTGGAATCTTCTTAGAATCTGCTGGCGCCCCTAAAATCTGCGGCGCCTGAGGTTTTAGCCTAATCAGCCGTATGGATAAAACGTTCCTGATCATGATCCAAGAATTTCCTGAAGTGTCTGAAGGCAAACATCTTTCGGAAATTTGTTTTGACAGTAATTTAACACTTCGACTATTATCAACAATTTTGTTACTGGAAAATTCAATTTCTTGTGTTTTGTCTTCATTAAGATTCAATTGATTGACTATGAACCATCTAGAAGCATGGTCAGAAGCATCAGTCTTTTTTCTCTGTTAAGTTGGTTACTGTTTTGTCGGATATTAAGATGGTTGTATCATCAGCAAAGAGTACAAGTTTGTATGGTAACAAGCATTGGCTGAATTCATTCATGTGAATCAAGAATAAAATTGGCCAAAAACCGATCCCTGAGAAACTCCATGTTTGACAATTTTGTTGGGATAAAATTCATCATTCATGATTACCGATTTAGATCTGTTACTCGGATATGATTCAAACAGTTCAAGTATTCCATTTTTCCGAGAAGTAGAGAATGTGAGTTGCAGTCGAAAGCTTTGAAGAGGTGGTAAAGTGTTAAAGCCACATGCTCCCTGTTTTCAAGACAGCCAACAAGCAGATTAAAAACTGCCCCAATATTGTCAGCTGTTGAACTGTTACTTCTAAATCCATTCTGGTTTTTGTCAAAAATATTATTTTGCATAAAGTAATTAATCAACACCTTGAGTGCTGTAGCGGTCATTATTACCGCTGCGATACTTTCCTGTCACTCCTGTCACTCTACCAAGTGGTCGTAATAATCAATATAGATACATTTATTTTTGGATTATTACTTCTCAAAACTCCATCTTTGCACCGGGTGATACAGAATATGGGTTATCTTATTGATCTCGTAGAAGTGATGAATCGGCATAAATCAATACATGGATCGTGTATAAATATGGTTGAATATGAGGGCAACATTGACCTCTTTCATAGTTACTCTGATTGGAATACCATGAATTTAAATTAGAAGTTGGTTATGTTGCACATCATTGGAACGACATGGATCATTCCCTATTCAAATTAATAGCTAAACATTCGATATTATTTTTTTCAGAGTCATCAGAATATGTCTGTTTTCGATGGAATACATTGTTCACCACATGAAATATGTTTTATATTGCATTGGTCGAATTTCTTGTCAGTTAACACTATGTACAAATGTGCCCACTTTTGAAATTTGTTATTTCTCTCTATCTGTCTGGTTCAAATCTTTCAGAAGGAATGAACTCTGTATATATAATTGTGAACATTACGTTACAATTAATGTAGAATAGAGAAGGAGACGTAATAGTATTGGTATTATAGAGTATGTCACATCGTGCGATATCGACAACGAATTCATTATTATACATGCAAGAATATTTTGACACATAGAGAGCAGACAGGGCAAAACAATGATTGTACTGATTGTGAGGAATAGCCATACAGTCTGATACTAGCTATTTTTCAAAATTAAACAATTTTTCAAAAAAATATATTTCACTATTGAAAAATTGAGTCACAATGTTTTTCGACTCGCATGGCATTTCCTTCTGTTAGAGCAGACGAGGGACTTTCGAACTATTTTTTAAAATGATTCAGGTGTTACTTGTTCTTGTGTCATACGTAGAGTGGTGATTTTTCACGTGCTCTTTTATTTCATAGTAAATCTGGTGTGATGCACTTGCGTTATATTGAAAATTAGTTCCATTGCTAATTTTTTTACCAATTTAGTGATTTTCTAAGGAACGAATTATAACCATCAAATACATATGTTTTTATTTCTTCATTTTGTATAATATTGCTTCTGGTTTATCACATTTCAATGTGTGCATCTATTTGGTTTCTATAGCGCTTTTAACTTACGTTTACGTAAGTTGGGAATTTCAGAATCATTGGTACCGTATTTGGACGTGTTTGGTACTGAGACGGAATATATTCTATTCAACCTTCCACTTATTGACAAAAATTACGAGACAAATTTTTGTTTAATTCAGGCATACTCTTTCTACGAGTCTGAAAAATGATGATATGATTTTAACCAACAAGTTTGATATCCAACAATATAATACTATCAAAATATTCAGCAATGGTTTTTCATCTGGAATATAAAAATTCGTCAAAAAATTACGACACACTGTTCATAATTAACCGTCCTCTAAATGGAACTCGCCATTCATCGATGTTTACAAAATGTTTCTCCAGAGATAAATATCTTTTTCCGGACAGTGCCAATCAAATGGAAAAATTACAAATCTTGAGAACAATCAAAACCCTCTCCTCTTGGTGTAGCTTACGATCCGAACCTATATATAATGAGTATATAGTTTTTGTGGAGGTGCAGTCAAATTATTAAAGAGAACTTTTTGACACTGTCAAGCTTTCGGCAATATTTATTATTTTCCTGTTAGTCTGATAAATCCCAGAATTTTATTTCTACAGAGTAGGGTCCACTGTTGAAGCCTTGAATGAGTAGGAATGCCATTCTTATCTAATGAAATGTGATTGATACACGTAAATCAATGAATTTACTTCAGTAAATGATAATAACAATCTACTACAAAACGAAAGTAAAAGCTGACATCATCACCAACGTTATTTGATCACCATCGACTTGAAACAATTACGAAAAGGTGGGGTCTGACCAAATAAGAAAAACAGTTGTTGGATGGTTGAATCTGTGTAAGTATTCTAAAAACGACTATGTAAATTTCACAAAGTAATGTTGTAGGTTTAAAGGGCTTACCTAAGACCAGGCTGCGCGATCAAATTAATGAGACGAGCACAAAGGCCGTTTTGGCTCTTAGAAATAGCTTCCACAAATCAGCGAGGCCGTAGAGTATTTCTCATTCCCAAGGGACTACGTGCACGAAAATAATTTAGTCGTGCCTTTTTAATAAAAGATGAGTTTTTTGCCAGCATTTTATTTCCTTATCTCTTTATCTTTACAAACACAAAAAACCCAGTTTAAATTTAGGTACGAAAGCCAAGGAATGGACACACCCGCGCCCTCTATCGGACAGGAGCCAAAACCCATAACGGTCATTCTCTGTAAATAAAGTCCAGTTAACATGGTGGCCACCGTAAACAACGTTTGTGCTATTAGCCACCAGGTGGAAAGCGTTATACAATGGGCGCCCTTAAAGTGAATATTACAATGTTTACACGAACGATTCAAAGGAACTTGAAATGTTTCGTTTCAGACTTTTACAAGAGAATCCACTGTGGAAAGTCAAGTTGGATATTTCATAAACGTTCATTTTGGAAAGTTGACTTCAAAACAGCATATTCTTCAGTTGCACTATATACAAGACGGTGGTGTTGAAACAATGTAAACAGTCTTGTAAACGCAGTAACTTACCGGAGCAATTTATGTATTTGCAGGTCTACCCTTGTATAGATTTTCTTGATTTTCTATTGTTTCATCATCAGACTGTTACACATCCACAAATGCCATGTCAAGAAACCAATTTCCTCATTTTCCTCAATAAAATCAAACTTTCAATCAGTACCTGTTTCTATATTAGTTCAAAATTGTTCATGTGGCCTAAGTGTTCATCCATGAAACTGATCAGAATTTATCATTTAATTATTCGAGATCAGTTCTAATTTACTCATCAGCTAAAAATTTATTCACTTATTGATTCAAATTTTCGTGTTAATTATTTTTTCTTTTACATTTGGCAGTAAATAAATATTATTGTTACTATTATTATTATCATTATTTTGGAGTAAAAAAACGGATTTATGTATAAAAATCCCCATTACCAGTTTTCGATTTCAGCTCAATCTAGAGGACAAATATTATCAAACCATACATTTTTGTGATGAGTATTCTGAGATCATAATTGTTGAACTGATGAAAATAGAAAAGCTGCAATTTGTCATAAAAAAGTTATCAATACTTTCGTCTCGCCCTGTAGGATTATCTCAGGATCATTTCAATAAAATCGCGTTTATTTTAATTATACAAATCTATGTCAAATTTGAAATCTCTATGTGAACCGATAACTGAATGGTAGGTTTATATCACATATCATTGTTACATGGTACCTATTTGTTGTGACCCCATGGCTAAGTCAGTATGAATTTTTTGGAAGTCAAGGTGTTAATATATTTTTCAAGATGATTTCAAGAATTTTGCGCAGAACCGGAATAATGGAAATGGGGCGGTAATCATCAACCAGGGATTTTTCTCCTTTCTTGAATGATGGTTGTACTTTTGCTGATTTGAACAGCCTGATGTTATGCAAGAATTCAAGAGTATATTTGAATTTTTTTCTGTTTGTCTCAATTAAAATGACTGATTCGTCAATAAAGTGAAGTGAGAGACATGCAACGAAGGCCGACAAAATTGCACAAATTTTGTTCTACAAATATCTAACGGCTTTTTTCTGTAGAGTGTTCTGCTACAGACTCCCCAGAAAGCAATGCCATAGCTTAGATGATATTCTATAATGGCATGATTTGCTGACTTGGTAGCAGTATATCCTAAATTGTTGGAAATAATTCGCATTGCGTAGCATCCCGAAGCCAGCTGCTTGCTAAGATTCGCTAGGAATGGTTTGAAATAGAACAGCCTTATTCTTATCATGACATTTTTATTATTGTTAAAGTTGTTATTTCCGTCAACCTATTGCACCCCTACGCGCAACTCTCAGAAGTCTTCAAGAGACCTGTGTGGGCTAGGAAAGACGCAGCCCTTACTTCTTAAAATGTGATGCCATGCACGAGACCGATGACCATGCGGGGATTTGAACCTTCGACCCTTCGCTTCAAAGGCGAACGCTCTACCAGCACGGCCACCACCACTGAATGGTAGTATCATCGGCCAATAAAGTGAAACCACCTGATGATTCAAATCGGTCATGTCATTGATGAATAATATAGAAGGCACAGGACCGAGTATCGAACCTGGGGTACAACACAGCAAATACAATGTAGTTGTGAGTAAAGGTTTGTTTTGACAATTTGATGACGATTTGAGTGAAATACTTGAACTATTTAAATCATAATTTGGTAACTGATCTAACTCGGTAATCATGAATGATAATTTTATCCTAACAAAATTGTCAAAGTTGGAGTTCTTCAGTGATCGGTTTTTGGCAAATTTTATTCTTGACTTACATCAATGATTTCAGCCAATTCTTGTTATCATACAAACGTGTACTCTTTACTGATGATACAACCATCTTAACATCCAACAAAACAGTAACCAACTTAACATAGAAAAAGACTGATGCTTCTGACCATGCTTCTAGATGGTTCACAGCCAATTAATTGAATCATAATGAAGACGAAACACAAGAAATTGAATTTTCCAGTAACAAAATTGTTGATAATAGTAGAAGTGGTAAATTACTGCCATAACAAATTTCCAAGAGTATATTTGCCTTCAGACAACTCAGGAAATTCTTGGATCTTGATCAGGGGCGTTTGATCCGTGAGCCTGATTAGGCTGAAGCCTCAGGCGTCGTAGATTTCAGGGGCGCCAACAGATCCTAGGAAAATGCCAAAACTTGGCAGCGCTGGAAACAGCCAGTCGTGTTTGTTTACTGAGCAATCACTTAAGAAAACTTTCGGGAGAAAAGCTTGTATTTAAATGCACTAAAAAGAGAAAATTAATTTTAAAGTAAATTGAACCCATCATTCTGTCACATAAAATTTCAAATGATATAAAAGCTCATGGCGAGAAGTATCTATATATTTCTCATTATTAATTAAATTCAAAATTACCTCAAGATTTACTCTCGCGACAAGCTTTTATATCATTTAAAATTTTATAAAGTGACAAAATGATTGGTTAATTTACTACAATCTCGAACCACTTACAACAGGCCACAAAGTAATACCCCTGAAGCCATATACTTCCAGTTTTTGCAAGAGTATTCTGTGGTCAACGCAGCCAAATGTCTTGTAAAAGATACAAAATACTGCTGCAACAAATGATCTTTCAATAATTTTTGTATAAACTCCAGTAAGTCCCCCAGTTCGTAGGAAACAATATCTATACTACTATTATATCAAAGTTGGAACGAAAAGAGAAGACGTTTGTCGTACCGCTTTCTGTAATTCACACGCCATAGGTAATAATATAATAATACTTTATTTCCACTAAGACAAAAACTATTTTGGAGTCGCTATCTTGAATTTTTAAATTTTAACAAAAAAATCATGATCTCCGACCTTGAAAACCTCCACATACCAATTTTGAATGGAATCGGACCATAATCACAAATTTCGTCTGCCATATTGAAGCCGTTATTTTTAAATTTTATGTTACAAAAATTCAATGATGCATTGTCACCATAATTACGAACATCTGCCAAATTTCAAGTAATCAGGACGGCCAGAAGTGAGTCAAAATTCACTTGCAATCATCATTCATATTTCCCGGTGTCTGTCTGTCTATGAATTTTGACCCAGTTCTGGCCGTCCTAATGACTTGAAATTTTGCAGATGTTCATAATTCCGGTGACAGTGCATTTTGGAATTTTTGTTGAAATAAAAAATGGCGGCTCCAATATGGCGGACGAGATTTGTGATTATAGTCCGATTCCATTCAAAATTGGTACATGGTGTTTTTTTTGGTCGGAGATCATGATATTTCTGTTGAAATTTATAAATTCAAGATGGCGATTTCAAAATAGTTTTTGTTTTTGTATAAATGGAGATAACTACGTTGTAATCAACAAAAAACTATTAATGTGACATATCATCTGAAAGAGTAAAAAAGTTATTCATAACTAAGTCGTATTGAGCTATGACCCACATTTGAAAAATAAGAGTTGGTGCTGATATCTCAAATTCTAGAAGAGTTGATACAAATTTCATATTTTTTTCTAAATCTCATTGAAAAACTGCCAAAATAATGTGTAATTCCTATTCGAATATTTTCATAAATAAAGAAGTTACGGAGGAGACATAAAATTGATCAAAATAAGTTTTTTGCGTATAAAACAAAAAAAAAATAGATTTTATAAAAATATTTTTTCACATTATAGTTGGCCTTGATTAACTCCACATTTGGTGTCATTTAACCGACCTCGTATCTCTTACCATTGAAAAGATACCCATGGTGAGCATGGTATGTTCGATGAAACAGTGGCCACAAAAGGTTGCATTGAGACAGTCTCATTCCTTCATCATTTCATTGTGAAATAAGTTTATAAAAATGTTATCACTTCATATATTTTCACTAATAACTGCAGTGGCCGAAATAAAAATGCTGCTTTGGTGGATTTTTTGATGACCTTAGTTGGCAGCGGTCGATTTCAATTCATCACTTACCAGAACCAGGCCATAGTTTCTTACCGTGCGACAGAGATTTCGGTAAAATTGAACAAAGAAAACGTAAAAAATAGCTTTGTGTCGGAGGTTAGTTGGGATTGGGATTAGTAAAATTTGAATAAAAAACTATTGTAACAATGGTTTCTCATGAAATTGTTTTATTTGTTATATTTACTTGCCGCGATGTATTATATTATATGATTATGTTAAAATGTTTGGAAAGTACCCACCAAAAGTAGTTCTTTCCAAGTTGAATTCCTTAAAAAATAGCTCTTGTATGTTCCTGAAGAATGGTAAAATTTAGTAGAGAAATGCGAAAGAATTTTATTGTCGAGATCTTACCTACAGCCACACTTCAAGAAGTCATCGCCATTCACACTTTCCAAATACAGGGTATTGTTGTACGATGCTGAAAATCCTCAACAGTTGTTTGTTGGATGCAACCATTCCGCTGAATATTTGATACCACATGTTTTATTGGAACTTAAACGTGCTATTCCCGATTTTGTTAAAAATTGTTAAAATTGTTTTTTCCGTTAACCAGCTGTCGTCCCCTTACGAACGGCAGCCCTCAAAAGTCGAAACTTGTGCGAGCCAAGGATTAACGAGGTCTTACCTTTTTACGTGCGATTCCTAGCACTTTCTCGGGCCATCAGAAAAAATTCTGCAGTCGTCGTGGTTTGAACCACCGCCGACCGGCAGCCATTGACTAAAACAATGTCGCTTTAACCACTCGGCTACCTGGAGAAAGTACCCCAACCATATCATGAGAAGTTACCTCTGAAGTATGAAAAATATGACAGCGTCATGTCGTTGGTTAGAAAGTACGTCCCACCTATACTCTCACCATTTTATGATAGCATCAAACGAGGGGAAGAGCAGGACAGCGATTCCGAGTAGACAGTAAGTTCACACCCCCAAGTTTTGTTTATTAAGTTTTATTTGGAAATAATCGTAGTTTTTTTCATTACTGTCCTGTTTTTTCACCATTCTGGCAGCAAAAAAGTGCTATGTGAGTACTTCTGACGAATTTAGAAAACTAAAATGGATTTTGAGTTGAAAATGAACACTATGGATCACAAGTTCATTCATAGTCTTAAAAATCATACTAACACCTCGACGTTTTTCTCACAAATACCAGTATATTTCACAATTATTTTAAAATGTAATATATATTAAGTTATTACTGCACAATACATATCCTACAGCAATTTCAAAACCAAAAAACCCTCTTTTATTTTTCTTTAAAGGTAGATCTCATTTCATCTCAGATTTCGTTAAAGGGTGAACATAAATCTTGCTGCCTTTCAATTTTGTACAGAAATTGCTTTATTCAGGTTTTATAAGACGTTGGATTGTCGGTGCTGACATGCACCTCTCAGGCACTTATGACATGTTCCCATAATCACCTATACATGAGTATACATAATGCCACTCTTTCACATAAAATTGAAAAAATACCAGTACTTATATTTCACAATTATTTCCAAATGTGATATATACTGAGTTATTACTGCACAATACATATCCAACAGCACATTCAGAACCAAGAAAATCCTTTTTTGTTTTTCTTTGAAGGTAGACCTCATTTCATCTCAGATTTCGTCAAAGGGTGAACATAAATCTTGCTGCCTTCCAATTTTGTAAGGAAATTGCTTTATTATTCTCTATTTATGCATAAAATGTGCTTCGAGAACTTAGACGATATAAATGGTGGCTACTATTGAGTAGTCATACTCTAGATGTAATATTTCAGTAATTTCTCAATTGGATATTAATAACGGATCCCCATAATGACCATTACTAAAATGTACAAATTCACATAGCTCTGAGATCGAAATCTTGCACTTCATTCGTCATTTATTTCTTTATTTGAGATGGCGATGAATGTACTAAATATTTATCCATAATGTTTTTCTGAACATCGTCATGAACATGAAGGAACACGCACGTGGACGTCCATGAATGGGAACTCATAATAACCTATACCTTAACGTACATAATAAGTCTATTCGGTCGGAATAAATTCGTTTACTCGAGCTTGCACTGTGATTATAGTTAAATGTCGTTAACTCCGAGGTCGATTCATAAGACGATATCGTTCCTTGACGATATGCTGAAGTATCCAGGTTTTATAAGACATTGGATTGTCGGTGCTGACATGAACCTCTCAGGCACTAATGACATGTTCCCATAATCACCTATACATGAGTATACATAATGCCACTCGTTCATATCAAATTGAAAATATTCCAGTATATTCCACAATTATTTCCATATGTAATATATATTAAGTTATTACTGCACAATACATATCCTACAGCAGTTTCATAACCAAAAAACCCTCTTTTGTTTTTCTTTAAAGGTAGATCTCATTTCATCTCAGATTTCGTTAAAGAGTGAACATAAATCTTGCTGCCTCTCAATTTTGTATATGCATAAAATGTGCTTTGAGAACTTAGAGGATATAAATGATGGCTACTATTGAGTAGTCATGCTCTGGATGTAATATTTCAGTAATTTCTCAATTGTATATTAATGAGGGATCCTCATAATGACAATTACTGAAATGGACAAATTTACATGGCTTTGAGATCCAAATTAATTCGTAAACTGAATTCGTCATTTATTTCTTTATTTGAGATGTCGATTCATGTAATGAATATTTATCCATAATGTTTTTCTGAACTTCGTCATGAACATGAAGGAACACGGACATGGAAGTCCATGAATGGGAACTGATAATAACCTATACCTTAATGTACATAATAAGTCTATTCAGTTTCGGAGTAAATTCGTTTAGTCGAGCTTGCACTGTGATTATAGTTAATGTCGTTTCATAAGATAATATCGTTCCTTGGTGATATTCTGAACAATCCAGGTTTTATAAGACGTTGGATTGTATACATGAGTATACATAATGCCACTCGTTCACATAAAATTGGAAAAATGCCAGTATTTTTCACAATTATTTTCAAATGTAATATATATTAAGTTATTACGCACAATAAAATCCAACAGCAGTTTCAGAACCATAAACCCTCTTTTGTTTTTCTTTGAAGGTAGATCTCATTGCATCTCAGATTGCTTCATTAATCTCGATATATTGTCAAAAATATATGGAACATCCTGTACATTAAAATATTTCATTATCATTCAATACGTGGGTAACCTTTTTACCTTCTACAATTCAGTACGTGAGCGAAGATATTTTATTTTTGAGACACAACTTGTCCTCAACAGAACATAAACAAGAGTTTTCAAAAAGGCCACTGATAGTTCGATCTGGTAGTCGAGTTTAGAGTTCTGCCGTGCCCACAGCTATGGGGGGAGTTTGGAAGATTCGATATTAAATAAATGGAAAATGTTCATAAACTGTTTAAGCCGATATGTATTGTAAGTAAAGATCTTTTTAAAATAATTTATCCAATCAATAACTAGGAGAGATTCTTCAATTCTTTAATTCATTAATTCTTTATTGATTATTTCCTTCATTAATTTCAATCGTCTAAATCGCATATTTGTACATAGTAAAATAAATGTTTTTATATTTTTCTAAAGTGTTTTAAATCTATGAATGATCAGTATCTACCTAGTTAGTCGTGAATCAACCCCAAGTCACGACAAGTGGTGGAGGCTGCCGTGGTTCAGTTTGTGGATTCATTCTTCATAATGAACCAATTTTTATTTTGTTATAAATTTGAATAGTGGTACAATCAACTCAATATAGTTGTTTAGCTTGAAGTTCATAGACTTTGAACTTGACCTAGATCCGGTACAACTAGGTAGAAATTGCTGATCCATATGTTTTGTTTCTGAATGAATCTCTCCAAGTATTGTGCAACAATAGCATTTCAGAATAAAAATATTATTTGACGAAAGTACGCTATTTCGTACGCAATAAACTTCAGAGAATTTTATGAAGATTAAATATAAATGCTATTGATGTTAAGTTCTAACGATTTATTTTCAGTATAATTATTTGAATTTTGTTGTTTTCCCTATTGATTTTTACAAGAATAATTTGTGTAAAATTGTTATATCTTGCGTATACGGTAAATGAGAGTAACTACCTAACTACTACGTGTAGGTACTGATTTAACAGTACTTTTTACTGAAACTTCCTCTCCCCCTCACAATGGGTACTACGTTGGCAGAAGCAAGAAAGAAGGGGACGCCCGCTGCCCTTCCTGAATTCGTAGCACCTCGGAATTTTGACCCAAGGAAAGATTGTCCTTACGAATTTTTGAAGAATTATGAAAAATGTTCTTCAGCGAATGCATGGACAGAAGCGTTAAAAATTTATTATTTCGGAGTTTACCTAATAGGAGCCGGATATTATTGGTTCGAAGCATACAAAGGGAAATCGGAAAACTTGTTGAAAACCTGGTGTGAGCTCAAAAATGATTTTCTCAGAGAATTTGACAATGGATATTATTTGAAAAAACAAGAATGGAAGCTGTACAGTAGAAGACAAGGTGAAAATGAAGAAATACGAAAATATTTCTACGATCTCAGGGAGTTAGCTTATGATTTCGACCCAGACATGAGCGTAGAGACGTTTCTGAGACATTTCGAACGAGGGCTTCTAAGCAGACTGTACACCCCTTATCGACTCTTGAAGAATGCTGAGACAAATATGGATGATTTGAAGAACATTGTTTTCAAAATCGAGGACATAGAGAATTATGGAAAAAACGACGAGGTATGGAATTTCGGGCAGCATCTATATCAGAATACATTCTTTTTGAACATGAAAAGAACCATTTTCTGCAAAGTTTGTGGCAAACGTGGACATTTTACTTCTGATTGTTGGTATTTACCAGGTATCCAAAGTAAAATTCATGTGGGATTAAACGTGGAGTCAAATTCTCTCAAAAATAATGGAACGGGTGTTCTTAAAATAAACGGACTTCTAAATGATAACACGGCAACCATAGTTTGTGATACGGGATCAAATCATAATATAGTTTCACGTCAATTCGTTAAAAATTTCCAAAAATTACGGTATTCACAACATGTACAGACAGCAGGTGGTTTCAGGGTACCAGTTTTAGGGACCACAAATATTAATTTGAAATTAGGTGAAATGGAAACGTATTGTAAAGCTTTAGTTATCGAAAATCTGCCGTGTGATTTTATTTTGGGAACGGAATTTTTGACATAACACAAATCAATAATAAATTCAGAGGAAAAAGTTGTCATTTTGAGTCAGGGGTTATTTAAAATTACACTTCCTTTTCAGATACGATATGAAAAAGACAACGCGAATTTGTTCTCATATGGGTACGGAAATAAGAGGCAAAATAACAAAAGGGAAAATATTGAAATAAAGAATCAGGCATTTTATAGAGAAAATGAATCTAGAAGAAAGAGTTTTGGAAATGGATGCGTAAGAAGACATTTCAATTGGAAAAATAACACTGGAAGAACGGAAAATCGAACAAGAAGTGACATTTCTTCGCATGAAATAGAAAATCAACGGAAAATAAACCTCGAAACTGAAATCCGTAGGAGAAATTTTGTGAAATTAAGAAAAGAAATAAGCAAAATAGTTGAGAGAAAAAATGAGAAATATGTGAATCAAACAAGAATGGACTTACTTTCTCAAGAAATAGAAAACCAACGGAAAATGAACTTGGAAAATGACTTGAGAAAGAGAAGTTTTGAAAAATTAAAAGAAGGTATTAGCCAAAAAGTTGATAGGAAAAATGAGGAGTATGTATATAGGAATACGGAAGATAGCTCTACTGAAGTGGAAGAATCAAGTTTTCTGCAAGATTTGGACCCTTCCGTTTTACTGGAAATTGAGAAAAAGGAAATGAAAGTGATATTGAAGTGCTATTGTCGATTAGAACCCCAAGAGGAAGTAATCGTTGATGTCGACATTCAGGAATTACAAGGACTTGAAAAGAGCAGAGTATTTTTTAAACCAAAAGAACAGTTCTTGACTAAAAGAGGTTTAGTTTGTATGGAGTTTTCGGGAACACTGGAAAATTCAACTTTGAAACTCAAGAATATTTCAAGTATTGGACAGGTTATCTTCGAAGGTACAACTTTAGGCTTCATGGAAGAAGAAAATGACATAAATATGGTACTCTACACAATAGACGAAAAAGCGAAGGATATTGAAAAATGCTACAAATTGGGAACTGAGCTCACCGTACAGGAGAAAATGGAAATTGAGAATCTAATTGATGAATTTAAGGATATTTTTGCTATGGACGTCAAAGATATGGGATCTACAGATATGGTTCAACATAAAATTGAGTTACTAGAACATTCACCCTTCAAAAGTAAACCCTACAAAGTTTCACCTAAAGAAAGGAAAATAATTGAGGATCAAGTAGAAGAAATGTTAGATGTCGGTATCATAAGACCATCACAGTCACCGTACTCGAGCCCTATCGTATTGGTAAAGAAAAAGGGAGAAGAGGAAAAAACGCGATTTTGTGTAGACTACAGGAAATTAAACAATATCACCAAGAAGTCAAACTACCCCTTGTCAAATATCGATGAAATTTTAACATATTTCGGAAAATCTAGGTACTTCTCCACCCTCGACTTATTCAGCGGATATTGGCAAGTTGGGATCGAAGAGAAATCAAAAGAGTATACCGCATTCGTCACACCTGGATTTGGACTGTACGAATTCAATAAATTACCTTTCGGACTTTGTAATGCCCCTTCCACCTTTTCGGATTTGGCTGATAGAGTATTCCAGGGAATGAAGTGGTCAAACGTACTGGTTTATCTGGATGATGTTATAGTATTTTCAGAATCATTTCCAGAACATTTAGCAAGATTGAGGAAAGTGTTCGAAAGACTCCGAATGGCAAGATTGACATTAAAAACCAGTAAATGCACGTTCGCGTCTCAGGAAGTCAAGGTATTGGGACACATCATCAACGAAGAAGGAATATATCCAGATCCAGAAAAATTATTGGCAATTTCGGAATTCCCCAGACCAAAATCCAAAAGACATACCCAGAGTTTCTTAGGACTTGCAAATTACTATAGAAAATTTATACAAAATTTCTCAATCATAGCACGACCGCTCTATGAAATAATAAAAAACGATCCAGGGTTTTATTGGAAAGAAGATCAGGAGGAGGCATTTTCAATTCTAAAGGAAAAACTTACAGAGGCCCCAGTACTAGCGCATTTCAACCCAGACATTGGATGCGAGTTAAGATCGGATGCATGCAAAGAAGGTTTAGGAGTGATACTTTTACAAGAATTTCAAGGTGAAATGCACCCTATTGCTTATGGAAGTCGCACATTGACAAAAAGTGAAAAAAACTACACGATTTCGGAACTCGAAGCTTTGGCGGTAATTTGGGGGTTGACCTATTTTCGACATTTTATATATGGGAAACCTGTGAAGATTACCACGGACCACCACGCTTTGTGTTTTTTGAAGAATTCAGAGCACGTCACAGGAAGGTTAGCCAGATGGGCTATTAAGCTGAACGAGTTTGAACACGAGGTGATTTATAAAAGTGGATCGACTCATAAAGATGCCGATTGTTTGTCCAGAAATGCAGTTTTAGCACCAAAATTGGAAGAAGAAAATTTATTTTTTGATGTACCTACCTTTCTTACTACGAATGAAGATATGGCGGAAGAACAGAGAAAAGATGATAATGTCAAGAGATTGATAGAAGCCCTGGAGAATCCGAATGGTAAAAACGTCAATATTAGCTTGAGGAGGAGAGCTAAAAATTTTACGTTAATCGATGGAGTTTTATATAAAAAGAATGTATCGCTAGAGGGACTGGAAAATCTATTGGTTGTTCCAAGACAGCTAGTTTTTGAAATTCTATTTTCTAATCATAGCGAACCATTGGCAGGACATTTGGGCATTTCGCGGACATATCAAAAAATCAAAAATAGATATTTTTGGGACGGACAACAAAAAGACGTGGAAAAGTATATTAAGGGTTGCCAAGATTGTCAGGCAAGAAAGGGGGAAACAAACAGAAAACCTTTAGGATTTTTACAGCCAATCCCAGTAGGAGTGCCGTTTCAAAAAATAGGCATTGATCTTTTAGGGCCATTTAAACGTTCCAAAAATGGAAATAATACAATAATTGTTGCGGCGGATTATGCAACAAGATATCTCGAAATTGCTGCAGCACCTGATGGAAAGGCAGATACGGTCGCAAAGTTCATTTTGAATAATATTATAGCTCGCCACGGATGCCCTAAGGAAATCTTGTCAGACAGAGGTCAGGTTTTCAGATCGGATATGATCAAAGAATTATTGCTTATCATGGGAATACGAAAGCAGCAAACAACTGGGTACCATCCTCAATGCAATGGAAACTGTGAACGAATGAATTCAACAATAGCAGCCATTCTAAGCATATTCACCTCTACCAGCCAAGACGATTGGGATCATTTTATTCCTCATGCTCAATTTGCAATGAATACAACGCCGCAAAGTACAACAGGACTCAGTCCATTTTTTCTTGTATATGCAAGACAGCCCGTTCTACCAACCGACGCAAATCTGATGGCCCCAGTCGAAAATAATACTGTTATTCAGATAAGAGAACGAGCACTTGCAGCTAGAAGCATAGCTGTGCAAAATATTGAAAAAAGACAAGCAGTGGACAAGAAAAGATATGATGAATGCCATCGGCATATTGAGTACAGCGTGGGGGAGAAAGTTAAAGTGTTCACACCCATGAGAAAAGTAGGTAAAAGTACAAAGTTCCTCCTCAAATACCACGGCCCTTACACAATTTTAGAGAAGTTGAGTCCAGTTACCTATAGAGTGAAACTGGGATCTACAAAAAATGCGAAAACGGATGTGATTCACGTGAGCCGTATTTTGAAATATAACGACCCATGGAGCCCTGTTGTCGATGAATCTTGATTATTTAATAATTTGTTTTATGTTTTAGGTAGTTTGTAAGCTATGTGTGCACACAATATTTTCTTCAGGCGAGTTGGAACTCAAAGAAAGTCAAGAATTCGTAGGAAAACGACACAAGGGTATAGAGGCCATGGCCGACATGTCAATATAATTTAAAGGGTGGAGTATGAAATCAATAATAAAACTGTGCACAGTGTTTTAGTGAGTAAGAAGTAACGAATGGGGTCGAAAAGAATTGAATGAATATTGTTGAATGTGAAAAGCGAGTGTGAAATTGTTTTGTGATATTCTGTATTTAATCCTAGGCAAAGAATTTCAGGGTATCGCATCACAAAATTAGCCTCGTATTGTGAGAAATGGTGGTATTTTTAATTGTTGTGAAAGAGAAAGAGAATGGCAAGGATAAATTGAGAATGTGACAATTGGTATTCTTCGAAAACGAAAGAATGGTTATATTATAATTAATATATATATATATATATATATATATATATATTAATGTCGGAAAATTTGAAATATATTTTGAAACTGTATTGTTGGCATGTACTTGTATAATGATTTTATAATGAGAATAAGGTTGATTGGTTTTTAATATATTTTGGGGCACGGTAATTGTTGTAAAATTAGATGATAGCAGTATATTTAACTAAACTTTTATTTTTGTATTATAGGAACTGTACCTCCTGTAAGGAACGCGGAAGAGTCTTCAGCCTTGTACCACTCCAAGAGAATTTCCAGGTGATTTGTGATGAAGCCACAGTTTCCACAGCCATGTCGAGTTGAGCCTTCTCACATTCAATGAGATAGAGCAGAGCCAAGTTCTACCATGTCAAGCTCCATGTTGTCTAGTAAAGCTGAGCCAAAATAGGGTATCCAACCAGACCAAGCAGTGCCAATGTCCAGTAAAGCCATGCCAAGCCCCGGCAGGCCGATACATGCCAAATACAGGGAAGCAGAGCCAAAATGGAGTCCAACAGGACCAAGCCATGCCAAGTCCCGGCAGGCAAATCCATGTCAAGTCCACTGAAGCCATGTCAAGTCCCGGCAGGCAGATTGATGTCAAATACAGTTTGTCCAGTATGTTTGGGTCATACCATATCTGGTCCAGCCAAGCCAACCCAAGCCTGAATAAACCGAAAGGGTGGGTCTACGCTAATCCCATTGTACCCAGGCAACGTTGAATCATGGTACAAGCTATTGAATGGAAACGAAAGGAGCCAATCAAAGATGGAAGAGGCAGCAAGGGGGAGAAGAAATCAAATGGAGATGGTGCAAGCAGACTTCTTCTGCGCATATTTATTTGTATATTTATATTTACATGGTATTAATTTCATAGTTTTTGTAAACCTGTATCGAATTGTCAGTTGGTTTTAATATAATCGCTCGAGGCGCGCGATTTTGAACGGGGGGGTATTGTCAAAAATATATGGAACATCCTGTACATTAAAATATTTCATTATCATTCAATACGTGGGTAACCTTTTTACCTTCTACAATTCAGTACGTGAGCGAAGATATTTTATTTTTGAGACACAACTTGTCCTCAACAGAACATAAACAAGAGTTTTCAAAAAGGCCACTGATAGTTCGATCTGGTAGTCGAGTTTAGAGTTCTGCCGTGCCCACAGCTATGGGGGGAGTTTGGAAGATTCGATATTAAATAAATGGAAAATGTTCATAAACTGTTTAAGCCGATATGTATTGTAAGTAAAGATCTTTTTAAAATAATTTATCCAATCAATAACTAGGAGAGATTCTTCAATTCTTTAATTCATTAATTCTTTATTGATTATTTCCTTCATTAATTTCAATCGTCTAAATCGCATATTTGTACATAGTAAAATAAATGTTTTTATATTTTTCTAAAGTGTTTTAAATCTATGAATGATCAGTATCTACCTAGTTAGTCGTGAATCAACCCCAAGTCACGACAATATGCATAAAATGTGCTTCGTGAACTTGGAGGATATACATGATGGCTACTATTGAGTAGTCATGCTCTAGATGTAATATTTCAGTAATTTCTCAATTGGATATGAATAACGGATCCCCATAATGACCATTACTAAAATGTACAAATTTACATGGCTTTGAAATCGAAATTAATTCGTAGACTGAAGCTTGCACTTCATTCGTCATTAATTTCTTTATTTGAGATGTCGATTCATGTAATGAATATTTATCCATAATGTTTTTCTGAAATTCGTCATGAACATGAAGGAACACGGACGTGGACGTCCATGAATGGGATCTCATAATAACCTATACCTTAATGTACATAATGAGTCTATTCAGTTTCGGAGTAAATTCGTTTACTCGAGCTTGCACTGTGATTATAGTTAATGTCGTTTCATAGGACAATATCGTTCCTTGATGATATTCTGAACAATCCAGGTTTTATAAGACGTTGGATTGTCGGTGCTGACATGCACCTCTCAGGCACTAATGACATGTTCCCATAACCACATATACATGAGTATACATAATGCCATTCTTTCACATAAAATTGAAAAAATACCAGTATATTTCATAATTATTTCCAAATGTAACATATATTGAGATATTACTTCACGATACATATCCTACAGCAGTTTCAGAACCAAAAAACCCTCTTTTATTTTTCTTCAAAAGTAGATCTCATTTCATCTCAGATTTCGTTAAAGAGTGAACATAAGTCTTGCTGACTCTCAATTTTGTGAAGAAATTGATTCAATAATCTCGATATATGCATAAAATGTGCTTTGAGAACTTAGAGGATATAAATGGTGGCTACTATTGAGTAGTCATGCTCTATATGTAATATTTCAGTAATTTCTCATTTGGATATTAATAACGGATCCCCATATTGACCATTACTAAAATGTACAAATTTACGTGGCTTTGAAATCGAAATTCATTCGTGGACTGAATCTTGCACTTCATTCGTCATTTATTTCTTTATTTGAGAAGTCGATTCATTTAATAAATATTTATCCATAATGTTATTCTGAACATCGTCATGAACATGAAGGAACCCGGACGTCCTTGAATGGGAACACATCATATCCCATACCTTAATGTACATAATAGGTCTATTCAGTTTCGGAATAAATTCGTTTACTCGAGCTTGCACTGTGATTATAGTTAACTGCGATGTCGATTCATAAGATAATATCTTTTCTTGACGATATTCTGAACAATCCAGGTTTTATAAGACGTTGGATTGTCGGTGCTGACATGCACCTCTCAGGCACTAATGACATGTTCCCATAATCACCTAATATGAGTATACATAATGCCACTCGTTCACATAAAATTGGAAAAATGCCAGTATATTTCACAATTATTTTCAAATGTAATATATATTAAGTTATTACGCACAATACATATCCTACAGCAGTTTCAGGACCAAAAAAATCCTCTTTTGTTTTTCTTTAAAAGTAGATCTCATTTCAATTCAGATTTCGTTAAGGGGTGAACATAAATCTTGCTGCCTCTCAATTTTGTAAAGAAATTGCTTTATTAATCTTGATATATGCATAAAATGTGCTTTGAAAACTTAGAGGATATACATGATGGCTGCTATTGTGTATGTATGCTCTAGATGTAATATTTCAGTAATTTCTCAATTGAATATTAATACGGATCCCCCATAATGTCATTAGGAAATTTCATTCCTGCAATTGTCATTAGTGAAATTTCATGCATGTTATTTTAATATTTAAGAAGGTGATTTTGACGTTTCTTTAGTTGATAACTCGCTCAGATGATGACACCGTGTGTCGAAACAATTGTAAGCACGTTACAAGTATATATTTTTTGTGTAAATTGGAAGATTTTATTTCCTCTTTATTTATCACGCCATAATGACCATTAGTGAAATGTACATAATGTACATATGTACATAATGTACATATTAGGTCTATTTATTTAAAAAGTATCAGATTTTATAAGCCCAACAGGCCCAACAGTTTCGGGATGAATTCGTGTACTTGAACTTGTACTTTGACTTTAGTTAATTTCGTCAACTAAGAAGTTGATTCATATGATAAATGTCGTTCCTTAATATATTCTAAGCAATCCAGATATAAGACGTATAAATGTCGGTTTTGACTTACTTATACACGAATATACATATGGCACCTTATTCACATGAAAGTTAAGAAATATCGTATTATTCCCGTACAATACATATTATACAGCAGTTTCAGAACCAGGAAACTCATTCAAGTTAGATCTCATTCCATTTCAGATTTTGATAAGGGTTGTACAGTGTCCTTCATAAAGTTCGCATCATATGGGAAAAACTGTTATTAATACTTTATTATGAAATTCGACTTGGGCGTTAAGTTGTGCCCCAAAAAATATGAAAAATGACACACTCGTATGTGGTCACGTGAGTTTCGCTACCAGTCAAAATTAATATTTTTTCAAATTAATCGCTGAAAATAGTCTTATTTATTCGAATTTCAAAAAAATTTAGATGAAAAAGTTGTTTCTTTTTTGATTATACATCTTCATTTCGGATTTGAACGTTCTATTGCAATTTTCAATTTTTTCCATTTTTTGATGATTACAAAATTTCTGGAACATTAAAAAATTCGTAACTTCGACAAAACTGTCTTAAATCAGTAGCTCCAATGTGCGACTAACTTTCAATCACAAATCATCAACAAAAATATGTTTTTCTCAAGAAAATGAGAATTGCTGCTTAACATTTCTGTTATGTTTGATGCAAAGTTATCGTATCTTCAAGCATGTAGGATGAGAATTCATTTAAGTGGATTTTTCAGCATTAAAATGATACCAAAGTCATAATTCAAAATATCATAAAACTTCTTTACTTATCTAACCAAAGTTTACGACTTTTCACGGTACAAATCTCAAATCAAATACTTACTCTCCTGGCTATGAAACTCATCAATTTTGTGAAGTAGGCTATGGATACAAAAGAAATTGGTAATCTATGATAAATTCAAATGTTTTTAAACAAACTCACAAAAAAAAATATTGTCAACCTCACTCAATTGAGAGTTCTAGAGTGTAAAGTCAAACAAAAAAATTTAAACTCATTTAATAAAAAAACACAAATTATGAGAAAGAATTTTTGAGTCTCTCTCAACTTTACATTTCTGTTTGCCACCCTTCTCTTTCAATATATAACATAGTTCTTCTGTGTACATTTTTTTATATCTTTTCCTGGGTGTCGTATACTAAAATCCTCAGCGACTTGTCGATGGGGTGTACTTTCTCCACACATTGAAACAATCTCAATTTTTTCTTGTACCGATAAAATAATTACGTTTTTTTTATTCAAACGTATTGAACCGCGTATTTAACTATCAAACAATGCTAAGTACGAAATTTGTTTCCAAAGCCTACTTCACAAAATTGATGAAAGTTTCATAGCCAGGGGAGTAAGTATTTAATTTGAGATTTGTACCGTGAAAAGTCGTAAACTTTGGTTAGATACGTAAAGAAGTTTTATGATGTTTTGAATTATGACTTTGGTATCTTTTCAATGCTGAAAAAGTCCACTTAAATGAATTCTCATCCTACATGCTTGAAGATACGTTAACTTTGCATCAAACATAACAGAAATGTAAAGCAGCAATTCCCATTTTCTTGACAAAAATATATTTTTGTTGATGATTCGTGATTGAAAGTCAGTCGCACATTAGAGCTACTGGTATAAAACAGTTTTGTCGAAGTTACGAATTTTTTAATGATGAAATTCGAATAAATAAGACTATTTTCAGCGATTAATTTGAAAAAAATATTACTTTTGACAGGTAGCGAAAGTCACGTGACCACATCCGAGTAGGTCATTTTTTATATTTTTCGAAGCACAACTTAACGCCCAAGTCGAATTTCATAATAAATTATTATTAAAAGTTTTTCCCATATGATGCGAACTTAATGAAGGACACTGTATAGGTGAACATAAATCTTGCCTTTCAATTTTGTAGAGAATTGCTTTTATTAATTTCAGTATAGGCATAAAATGTGGTTTGTGGACTTGAGAGGATCGCTACTACTAGGTTATTATGCTCTAGTTGCAATATTTCTGTAATTTCTCAATTGGAAATTAATACCAGATACCCATAATGACCAATACTAAAATGTACGTATCTACGTGAGTTTGATATCGGAATTAATTCGTGAACTGAAGCTTGCACTTTATTCGTGATTTACTTCTTCATTTGAGATTTTGATTCATGTAATAAATATCTATGTTCAATGTTATTCTGAACATCCTCATGAACATGAAGAAATCCGGGCGTTCATGAATAGGGACCCATGATAACCCATATCTAAATGTATACAATAAGCCTTGAAAAAATTTCGCGTAGTTGAGCTTGTTCTCTGATTCTAGTTCATTTATAACCGTTGATGATTATATTCTGAAAAATACCGATATCGTAAGACGTATGTAGAGGTCGGTCCTGGTTTGGACCCCTCAGACAAGGATATGTTTCCATAATAACCTATACATAAAAAGTCTGTTTGGCTTCGGAAAAATTTCGTATTCTTGAGCTTGCACTTTGATTCTAGTTCATTTCAAGCTGAAATATCTATTCATATGATGAATATCGTTCATTGATTATATTCTACAAAATTCATAATTCATAAATCTAGTCTTTTACTTTTGTAGAGAATAGTAAATGTGGATTGTGAACTAAGAGGATATAGCTAGAATAGCTACTAGTGAGTAGTCCCCGTTGGGTATTTGGTCTCCATAATGACGCATATTTAATTGTACATAATTACGTGACGTATCTATCCATGATTTTATTTTGAACATTTTCATGAAACTGAATGAATCCGGCGTCCATGAATAGGGGCTCTTAATAACCCATACTTGAATGTACAAAGTAAGTCTATATCGCTTCTTAGTAAATTTGCGAATTTGAGCTGGCAATCTGATACTGGTTAATTTCGGCATCTGAGATGTCGATTAATATGATAAATATCATTCCTTGATATGTTGTAAGAAATCCTAATTTTATAAGACGTGTAAACATCAGTCCCGACTTGCACCACTCAGACACCAAGGATATGTTCCCATAATAACCCATACATGAGTATACATAAAATTTAAAAAATAGCAGTATAATTCCCCATTATTTCCAAATGTGATGATATATGACAGGTTTTTACTGTTCAGTACAGCAATTTCAAAACCAATAAACCCTCTCATTTACGTTTCTTTTAAATTAGGTCTCGTCATTAATTTTGTAGAGAATTAGGTTGCTTCATTAATTAAAATACATGAATTATATGCATCGCATTTGGTTTGTGAGCTTATAGAATATAAATAATCGCTAGTGTTGAGTAATTATCATGAACATCTAAATGTACAAAATAAGTCTATTTCGCTCCGGATTAAATTTGTGTACTGGAACTTGCAATCTGATTCTAGTTAAATTCGTCAATTGAGATATCGATTCATATGATAAGTATAATTTCAGATATAATAAAACGAGTAAATGTCGGTCCTGATATGAACCTCTTAAGCAATGTTGGTATGCCCCCATAATCACCGATACTCGTGTATACATATCAAAATATCTTGAATTTACTGGTCCGCATAATAAACGATATATGAAATTTAAAGGGCCTCATATTACACAAGATATATATGAAATGAAAAAATCGATATATTTTCAAATCAACGGTGTACATAAAGATATAAACGTTATTGTACACCTTGAAATTCAAATGTATACCGACATATCCGCTTTCCACAATATATACATTCGGTCCTCATATCTACCCCTATATGAACATATATATATATATATATATATATATATATATATATATATATATATTTATATATATATATATATATATATATATATATATATATATATATATATATATATATATGGATCTTCTCATACACATTTCTAAATTGGTAACATGAGTGCCCTTACTCTCACAACTCAAATATTTTTAGCAGTCACATTTGGTTAATTTGACAGTGACATGAAGTTGAATTGAAGTACAGCCAAGGAAAAACCGGTGAAAGCACTGCACTCTCGCTTCTACTCGAAAAGGTTTACTGAGGAATTTAGAATCTGATGAAGCTTCCTGATTAATACCGGTGCAACAAGAAACTGTGGGTAGACCCGTCATTCCAAAGAATGCCTAGGTCGTTTGAAATGAGTCGGGTCGTCAATAGTATATTCTACTACGGCCCTGAGAAGCGGGTTTTCGTGAGCTTCCGCCCATTGGAATAACCTCTGAGTGTGCGTGCTGATCTCACGTTGGATAGTGACAAGACCCAAATCTTCTTGTATACGAACGTTACGCACATACCATGGAGCGTTCGTAATCATTCTCAAAATTTTATTTTGTAGTCTTTCAATAACTAGAATATTTGACTGACTAGTATGGCCCTAGGCTGCTGGAGCATACATAATGACAGGTTCACACACCATTTTGTAGATAATCAGTTTATTCGATCCCCGGTCGTGTGTCACTGAGCTGAAGTGGTTCGGATTCCACTTTTATTTAAACTGTAGGTCCCGAATCTCCCATGCTCGCACAAGCTCTGCTTTCGAGGGGTTTTCTCCGAAAACCTGGGAGTTTCGTAAAAACAAATTTTACAAAAAAATTTACAGCTCACTGCTTCTGCATATCAAAGGAAAGAATTTTTTTTTGTTTTCATAAAAATTTTTGTTTTGACGTTTTCAATATGAGAAGTCCAGGTGAGCCGGCGATCCAGAATAATACCTAAGTATTCGACTCGTGTGGATCAGTTGATATCTCTGCCGGCAACCCTATCGTTGCTGTGAGGCGGCTGATAACTCTTGTCTTGTTTGGATTCACCTTCACTTTCTACTTCAAATACACCCGCTGAATCGCATCTTGCAATAAAACAAGACCGGCATGGTGGATAAGTGTCGTAGAAAGCAAAACTGTATCATCAGCGAAAAGATAGAGCTTCGAGCGATCTATCTTCGGGATGTCACAGATATACCGGGTGGCTACGGAAGTATTGCCTACGGAATATCTCAGTTATTGTATGAAGTAGGTTTGTGAAATTTGGAGCGTCGATATAATGACATAAGAGCTAGAATTTGAGCATATTGACATGTCGAAGTTAACTTCCGGTCTGACCGGAAGTAACATCAACTTTCTTATTTTAAATGGAAACCCTATTTTTTTCTTTTCGCTTTATTCAGCATTCAATTCCCTTTCCAATGACATATCACAAGTTGGTATCTAACCAGAAACTAGATCAGAAAAAAATTATTATTGAAATTCACCGAGTAGGCCGTGGAAGCAAAATGAAAGCCAAAAATTGAAAAGTTGGCTATGGAAACCGTACGTCACTTGATAACAGTTGCTACTGCTGTGATATTTTATTTTCATTCGTCGGCGTTATAAAAAGCCGCCAAAAAAAATATTGAAAAAATTGGGAAAAAAACAATACTCTGTAGGTCCATAACTTAAATAGGAACATACAACTTTTTCTTGCCTGTACTATTCAGCATAACCATTCCTTTCTAATGATATAATAGAAAGTAATTTTTTGAAATGAAATACCAAAAAATCCAATTATTATTCTTCAAATAACGAAAAAACAGATTTATCGAAAAAAAAAATTCAAATTGTTAGGATTAAAGATAAAATAAATTCAAAACAAATGTTCGAAATGCATTCCCTCAGCGTCAATACATTTATTGACTCTGGTGATATTTTCAGGTAAAACGTTTCTCAACATTTGGGGCGTGATATCTTGGAAAGCTCTACGAATTTTTACTTCTAGCTCATGTAGAGTTGTAGGCTGTGTGGAATACACCCTATTTTTAAGATGCCCCCATAGAAAAAAGTCGCACGGAGTAAGATCAGGTGACCTTGGTGGCCACCTGACTGGACCATGGGTTGTTATAAGTCTCTCTTGAAAGCGATTTTGAAGATAATTTCTCGCTATTCTTGAATTATGCGGAGGGGCGCCATCTTGCTGGAAGTACATTCTCTCAGTTATTTCCGCTGGTAGGTTGTTAATGAATTCCGAAATTTTGGTCTGTGCCATCGTCCATAGATATTCTAATATCTACCTATGGACGATGTTTGTGATATTCAGAATAATCATTCCATTGCAATAATCATTCGAACCAAAATATTAACAAGTAGGCTGATTAAGATGTATTTTGGAATGAAACAAAAAAGAAATGAGAGCTGTCACGAACACTGCTATCCATATTATTTTGACGTTCGAAGTAGTGTTTTTGATTCTGCCATTTTAAAAGGGTTTGGAAATCGAAATCAGTTGGTGGGATATTCAAAAAATGCCCCGTTATTCACGAACCGAACAAATTGACATGCTTCTCATTTATGGTGAATGTTTAAATAATTTTTATGCCGCTGAACGATTGTATTTAGAGCGATATCCAGGGAGGCAGCAACCGTCAAGAAGGTATTTCCAGTGGCTTGAAGAAAAATTAAGAACTGAGCCTGATGTTCACGAAGACCAAGAAGCATTTGTTATTAATGAGGAAACTGAAATTAATGTATTAGCTTTAGTACAATATGATAGCACAATTTCCTCAAGGCAGATTGGCGCCGAATTAGCTATAAGTAAGGACTCTGCTAGGAAAATTTTGAAAAAACATCGATTGAAATCCTTCAAGTATCAGTTGCATCAACATTTGTTTGAAAATGACGGTGAAAGGCGCCTGGAATATTATAATTGGTTTCTTCGACAAAATGCTGAGAATAACCAATTTAACTATTATTTCTAGTTTACGGACGAGTCAAGATTTACCAACAATGGATTATTTAACAGGAATAATACAAGGTAGGTACTGTACTTTATTTGGATTATTTTCGATAGTCGAAGTGTAAAGTGCTAAAAGTGTGAACGGTCTTTTGTTCCAGGTACTGGGCGATAGCAAACGAGCACCGGTTTCGATAAGGCGGCTTCCAGGAGAGATTTGGTGTGAATGTTTGGGCAGGATTAGTTGGAACTCATATTGTTGGCCCCATTCTTTTTCAAGGCCAACTAACCGAAGAGAGATACTTTAATTTTTAAACGAATGAAATTTCGGAATTCATTACCAACCTACCAGCGGAAATAACTGAGAGAATGTACTTCCAGCAAGATGGCGCCCCTCCGCATAATTCAAGAATAGCTTTCAAGAGAGACTATAACAACCCATGGTCCAGTCAGGTGGCCACCAAGGTCATCTGATCTTACTCCGTGCGACTTTTTCTATGGGGGCATCTTAAAAATAGGGTGTATTCCACACAGCCTACAACTCTACATGAGCTAGAAGTAAAAATTCGTAGAGCTTTCCAAGATATCACGCCCCAAATGTTGAGAAACGTTTTACATGAAAATATCACCAGAGTCAATAAATGTATTGACGCTGAGGGAATGCATTTCGAACATTTGTTTTGAATTTATTTTATCTTTAATCCTATCAATTTGAATTTTTTTTTTCGATAAATCTGTTTTTTCGTTATTTGAAGAATAATAATTGGATGTTTTGGTATTTCATTTCAAAAAATTACTTTCTATTATATCATTAGAAAGGAATGGTTATGCTGAATAGTACAGGCAAGAAAAAGTTGTATGTTCCTATTTAAGTTATGGACCTACAGAGTATTGTTTTTTTCCCAATTTTTTCAATATTTTTTTTTGGCGGCTTTTTATAACGCCGACGAATGAAAATAAAATATCACAGTAGTAGCAACTGTTATCAAGTGACGTATGGTTTCCATAGCCAACTTTTCAATTTTTGGCTTTCATTTTGCTTCCACGGCCTACTCGGTGAATTTCAACAATAATTTTTTTCTGATCTAGTTTCTGGTTAGATACCAACTTGTGATATGTCATTAGAAAGGGAATTGAATGTTGAATAAAGCGAAAAGAAAAAAAATAGGGTTTCCATTTAAAATAAGAAAGTTGATGTTACTTCCGGTCAGACCGGAAGTTAACTTTGACATGTCAATATGCTCAAATTCTAGCTCTTATGTCATTATATCGACGCTCCAAATTTCACAAACAAACTTCATACAATAACTGAGATATTTCGTAGGCAATACTTCCGTAGCCACCCGGTATAGGCTATAAAGCAAAGGTGACAATACTGCCCCCTGTGGAACCCCTGCCACAATTGCTCTCATGTCAGAGACGGTATCTTCGACTTTTAGTTGAAAAGTCCTTCCAGATGAAAAAGATTCCAACCATTTCATCAAGCCAAGAGAGATTTGGAAATCACAAAGCTTTTGCAAAAGGCCTTCACAGACTATCAAAAGCTTTGGATAATATATCTAATAATAAAGTGGGCGCATGCACCAGAATTTAGGGCCGAAATCGAATCTTCAAGTCTCAACGCTTTCAATTCTGTAGAGTATTTTCTACGAAATCCGAATTGCTCATCTGGAAGGACATTTCTATCTTTTACTTCTTCCGTAAGTTTTTACAGTACAACTTTTTCTGCGAGTTTAGCCGAACTGCAAAGCAGACTGATGGGGCGATGATTTTAAGGGAGAGTCGGGAGAGAATCCGACTCTCCCTTTTAAGGGAGAGTCGGATTCTGTCCCACCTTGGGAATCATGACCACCATAGCATGCCACAACCTAAGAGCAAACCAACTCAGGCTCAACGAGTTATCAATTATATTCAAAGGTGACTGTACCTGGTTTTCAGGAAATTTTCTAATTGTATAATTAGAAATTTCATCATAACCAGGAGCATTTCTATTATCTAATCCTTTTATGCATGTCTCAAGCTTGTCCATCGTAGCCGGAAGAATGACATCGTGGTCAGGCATTCCGAGAGATGGACGAACCCGATCCTCCAACGAAACGTCTCTATCCACATCGTCATTTTGATCTACATTTAGCCTATATTGCTGTTCCATTGCATTCGCAAAGGCACGTACTTTGGACTGGCATCATAAACCACTCCAAACTCACCAACATGAATAAAGGGTAGATCTTGACGCCTGAGTTCAATGTAATTAGCAATTTTCAAAAGTTGTTTCGGATATTCAATATTTTCCAAAGTGTCTCCAAATTTTTCGTTTCTATAATTTACCATCGCGTTTCTCACCTTCCTATTTAAACTATTCAACCGGATCATCCCACCAGGGAAAAGACTCCTATGATGAGTTCTTCTTTCACGTATTAAATTATTAATTCTTATTGGAATTCATTTTATTGTGTCGGTGCCTGTTCTTCGATGGAAGAATTCTCTAACGCGCTTTTCATGGAGAGCTCGTAGTGTTCTACAACCTCCTCCAACTCTAGTGGGGATTGAATCCACTTAGGGACACGCTACGCATTTTCGAGGAGAGTACAGAATTTCTTCCGGTTTACTCTTGTGCGTATACGATTTTCCTGGGCGGCAGATCACCTCCCATGACGAAAAAAACCGGATTGTGATCCGAGTCCAGCTCTGACAGAACGATAATGTTCCAGGCCCAAGTGATATTTCTAACCAACACATTGTCAAGTACGTGAGGTCTGAAATTACCAAAATGCGTCGGCTCATCTGGAGCAACCACTTGGTAACCATATCCGTCACTATGATGCTCCAGCACCCTTCCACTTTGATTTGTAATTCGGCTCCATTGTATGTGCTTAGCGTTTAGATCACCTGCCACAATGGTGGGACAATCTGTACGCATCAAAAGTAATGTGTTTCTTGTATGAAAGCCATATCGATATTTTTTTGTATAAAAAAATTTTGAAACTCCAGTCTCCTTTGAAGGAAACCATTACAGTTCTAACTCACGGTTTTTATGAAGTTCGGACGTTGTACTGGCATTAATTGTGGAACTCGAGTGGAAATCCCTGCACTATCGCAGAAAATTGACTGGAGAGAGCCCTTATCTGATCAAGAGCCGAAATAATATTTTTTGATTGACTTGCCGAAACAGTACTTTCGGAAGAGGCAGCATTCGCGTACGAGACATCCGCTTGTGTCCTTCCTGCATTCTTTGGAATACTGGTTGGCTGTCTCGCGGGGTAACCCTTCTCACTACACGGGGGTATTTAGAACACCACCAATAGTTCGCAGTGTGCTCTCCCTCGCAATTTGCACTATTCGGCTCATCAATATCTTTGTTGGATATGCATTCACTAGTTAAATGTTGGCCACATTCAACACAAGCGAGTATCGCACCAATTTCTTTGACAATGGCCAAGCCCCTGACATCAGTGGCATTGCACTACTAATGCTCCGGGCCTTTGTGACTCTGGAAAGACAACGATATTTAAAATGGAATTTACTTTATAGATATCTCTCATGCTCTTTTGTATGATAACAAGAATAATAGGAAGTTATGTCCTATCTTTATCAAGCTTTCTGAGGAGAATCACTGACTCAGGGTTTGACTCAAGGTTCGACCAAGTCAGTTTTTTATCATCAATTTTGAGAAACTGAGGGACGCCTTTGAAAACAACCCTCAGTCTCTTGTACTCTGATAGAGTATAAGTATGATGTTGAAGATTTTGATCAGATAAGTACTTAGAAAGTGTTCTATACTCGTCAGGACTAGAACAAAATGTTTTGATACTATCTGCTACATTTTTCGATGGTTTTGAGATATTGGTCTTCTCTTTTCCTAACTCTAATAGGGGAAACATTATCTTTTTCAACTGTATTCGACGAAACATAATATTGGGGTTGAGCCCCCTTCATTATTATAGACATTTTGAGTCAATTCAGAAATGTTTACCTTTACTTTGTTGACTTGACTAGTATATGTCAGTGTAGATTTGTCAATATTTTCATCGACCTAACTTGCACTACGATTTGGAGAATCAGCACTCATGTTACTGTCATTGAGATTTGATAAGAGTTCAAATTTGTTGGAAACTTCTATTCTTGGAGCCGAAATCCTATTTACTGCTATTAATCGTGCAGTTTTTCTTAGGGAGACGATTTGAAGGAGATTCCTTGTTCTTTAGGCGTTTAGTTCCTTGCTGGAAGTGACTTCTTCTTCAATCCGTAGGTTCATCGATGGAATTTCCGGTCTTCTTTGGTGAATTTTTAGATTCAAAATGAAATGATAGATACTTATATTCGCTTGGAAATGGCAGAGTAGAATTTAGTGATGATGTACATGTATATCAGTTTGTAGATACGTGAAACAATGTTTAAAAATATTAAAAATAAATGAATTTCAACTATTTGATAAATGAAACAATAAAAAGACTTGAGAACTGTTCATTTGCATTTCCCCCAAAACCTACTTATGACTGTTTTTGATTATCTGCCGTTTTTGAGAGTACCGCTGAGTTCACAGGTATAAATCTAGTCTGAAAGGTAACTAAATTTACTACAACTCCATATCATATGATCATTGACGTGAGATGCGTATTTAAGAAAATATTTCACAAAATAAGTAACAATTCCGAAAAAAAAACCTTTACCAAAACCAATGGCTGTATAGAGCTCGCTCTGATCTCAATTTGTAGCACATTTAGTTTACTTTAAAAGTATATGTGGGGTGACTGTATCGGTCTGAGCATTTCTTCACTGAGATATTGAGCAAAAACTGAAAAAAGTCCGAAATTTTCATGTTTTTTTGGGTACAGATCCGCTCGCACAGCACGTTACAAATCTGGTATTCTAAAATTGGTTCAGGCCCCTCACAACATATACAAAATTCTGAACAACCAGACCTTTTGCAAGCACGACCCCCTTTTCATGTTTAACTTTACTGGACTAATAGTAAAACCTGTACTTTTTGCGCAAATCATTATGTTGTTGACACAAAATTTTCTTGGCCACAAAACTTACAAAAACGATTTTTTTTATGTGCAGGTATATTAGAAAGATTAATGGTGATTCAGAAGAATGCGACAAGGGAAATTGCTAGAATATGGCTGGGACCAAAGCTGATTTATCTCCTTTCCAAACCAGAACACATAGAAACAGTAATGAATCACCCGAACGCCTTGGCTAAGGATTCTTTATACGAATTTGTATCCGATGGAATTGGATACGGCTTACTGACAGCTCCAGGTTAGTATATGAGTATTGCTTCATGAATTATCATAATGAGATGCCACTTATTCCATGGACTGTAATGGCGAGACTGGTGAGATTTTCATAATTATACAATAAATCGATGATTTTGGATTTGAAAATATAATAAATTCATTTCTGGGAATCTACTTAACATATCAAGACATAACAAATTCAACAATATACAGTGAACACGTAAAGGTTGGAACAAATTCATTAAACGCTTGATATGGATTGGAGAAAAAAAAGCTCTGACACGACTATTAGGTATCTTTTTCAGTTGCGCAGTTTTTGTCTACTTTGATTTTTGATGACGTCATCGCTGTTTGAGTTATGTCATCATTATAATTTTTTTTATGACATCACCCTATTTTGTTAATACCTTCAAAAAGAACGCCTTTTTCTGTGTATGAATGTCATATTTTTTCTTATTTCACATTACCGTATCTTCGAGAAAAAATAAAAGAAGAAAATATATTTCATTCATAATCAGGTCTGTGAACGTGAACTTTTGACTTGCCACAATAAAAATCTAGTGGGATCAGATCAGGAGATAATAATAATAATAATAATAATAATAATAATAATAATAATAATAATAATAATAATAATAATAATAATAATAATAATAATAATAATAATAATAATAATAATAATAATAATAATAATAATAATAATAATAATAATAATAATAATAATAATAATAATAATAATAATAATAATAATAATAATAATAATAATAATAATAATAATAATAATAATAATAATAATAATAATAATAATAATAATAATAATAATAATGTCTTTTATTTGCAGCTAATTATCTGTTACATTCATATTTCATTATTTCATTTTCAACATATAAGGTAGCTACAAATGGAGCGAAATTCAGATCTACATTGTGGGGAGCCACACTGCAGTCTGCTCTTCCATTTAACTCCAAGAAAAAAGAGAAACAACAAAAACTGAATACATCAGAGAGAATAAAGGAAGATCTTTACAGAAAAAAAGTGATTTAGTAATGAATATAAATGAGTAAAAGAAACTACTGTGTTGAAATGAGCCATAGACGAGTATGCTTTTCAAAAAGTGGGAGGTTCATTTTTTTCAAATAATCTGGAATATCATTATAATTTTTATAAATCTGAAACGCGAACGAATGTTCGAATAATAGTGTTTTATGGCGGGGGGCGGATATCTTGTTCTTGAACCTTGTGTTTCTTGAGTGTATGTCTGATCCGAAAGCTATTTTCTGGGACAGGTATGTCGGTTCCTCGTGGCGAATAACTGAGTGGTACAGTGTTAGTGCCTGTAGCCGAAAACGATTTCTCATATTCAGCCAATTCGATTCCTTCATTTTATGAGATATATGTTGAAATTTCCTTATGCCAAAAATAAATCTTAAACAGGAATTTTGTATCTTTTGCACCTTTTTGTGATACATGTAGTCCATACAGGGTGAATGAACAGGAGAACAGAATACAAACTGTGACATTACCAATGATTCGCAGAGGTATGTTTTTATTTTCACGTTTAGATAGTGTCTATGTGGATATAAGGTCCTAAGACTAGCATATGCCTTTTGGATACAATTGGATATGTGGTTTCTGTACCTGAAACTGTTGTCCAGATATAATCCCAAATTTTTTGCTTCAGTTACAATTTCAAGAGTTGAACCGTTCATCTGAATATTTATTTCCCTTTGATATTTTTAGCACACATTTTTAGGTCCAAAAATTAATACCTTTGTTTTTTGATAGGTTTAGGGATAACTCGTAATTCGCAGATTTTTTTTTTATTTTTTTTTTATTTATTTATTTAAATATTAAAATATATCAATATATGTATAAACATAACCAATTGTACAATGGATATATAAAACAAAAACACATTAAGACTAGGTCTAAGCATACAGACTAAATTGGATATTTTCCAGATATAAATACATAATACATAGTTTTTTTAAAAAATACAAAAGACTCCTAATCAGCAATAGTATGCTGGTAACGGAGTGTAGTTATAATTTGTGTGGATTTATAGTAGCTTTTGGCGATTCAATTTCATTTACTAATAGTAAATAGCTGTTATTCAATGAATATGTTTAAAAAAATTCCAAAATTACAATTTTTTGAGTTTTACTAATTATTATAAATTTAGCTATAGTTACAATATCACAGAATAAGTGCCTTAGTGGGTAATGAAAGAAATCACAGTAATATTCAGTTTACATAACTTGTATAGTACATATACTTGATATAAGGTACGGCTATTGAGACTCTTGTTCAGCGAAATGCTGGTATCAGAGTTCTTTTCGGTTGATGTGGGTTTGTGGTAGGTATAGAATGTTAGATAAATCATTGTTTTTCTAGGATGTGTGCTTTGAGTGGTCTGTTGTATTGTTTGTAGTTATCAATATTCCTTATATTCATGGGAATAGAGTTGTATGTTTCTATACTTCTACTAACTGGATTATTTAAGGCTAGATGTGATCTTATGTTTGTTAAGTAGATGTTATTGTTGTTTAGTTGTCTTGTTTCATGTTTGTGAATATTATTAATATAACTAAAGTGTGTATTGCTTTTTTGTTGGTTTGTTATTACTTTATAAATATATTTGCCTTGTTCTAATTCAAGAATTTTCTTTATAGGTATTATTTTTGTTTCTTCGTAGATCATTTCTGTTGGGGTGCGATATTGGTAGTTGTAAAGTATTTTAATTATTTTGTTTTGTAATATTTGTATTTGTTTAAATTTTGTGACAGTGCATATCCCCCAG
The DNA here is from genome assembly GCA_944452925.2 of Chrysolina oricalcia. Classification (NCBI taxonomy): domain Eukaryota; kingdom Metazoa; phylum Arthropoda; class Insecta; order Coleoptera; family Chrysomelidae; genus Chrysolina; species Chrysolina oricalcia. The sequence continues at coordinate 17,077,009 of OX101826.2, forward strand.
ATTATGATGAGGTATCGTAGTTTTGAAAGGAAATACGCATTGTAGATTAGTAAGCAATTTTGGTTATTCAGATATTCCCTACATCTGTAGAGTGCACCAATCATCGGCACTATTTTTGATATAAGATGGTCAATATGTTTTTGCCAGTTCAATTTATCATCTATTACAAGCCCTAGGTATTTTATGTTGTCAATTTTGTTAATCTGTTCTCCATTGATGTTTATAGTTATCTCTTCGACTTGCATATTTTTCTGGTGAAATAGCATGTACTTAGTTTTTTTGGTATTTATTTTGAGTTTGTTTTTCTTCAGCCAATGTGTATAGGTATTCAGATTATCATTTATTATCTCTTTTACTGTTTCAATGTTTTTGCCACTATATACCTACCAATACTGTGTCATCTGCAAATGTATAGTATTGACCAGTTAGATTTGCTTGCCTTAGGCTCAGAACATGTAGTGTGTACAATAATGGTCCCAGGACAGATCCTTGAGGTACTCCACAATTATTTGTCAGCCTTTCGCTTGAGATATTATCTAGTGTTATATATTGTTCTCTGTCCCCTAGATAACTGCTTAGGAGATCCTGTATTTTTCCCCTTAACCCCATTGTTTCAAGTTTTTCTAGTAGTATCCTGTGGTCTACTACGTCAAAAGCCTTCTGGAGATCAATGAATACTGTGATTATGATTTTTTTCTTATCCAGTTCGGTTGTTATGTGGTTAATTAGATCAATTGAGGCGATTAGAGTGTTACTTTTGGGTTGAAATCCATATTGATATTTGTCTGGCTTTACATATTTATCAATGAAGCACGTTATTCTTCTCTTAATAATTGTTTCAATTATTTTTGATAAGACACTTATAACAGAAATGAGTCTGTAATTTTCTACTTGGTTTTTTGGGCCTGATTTGTGGATTGGTACTACTCTAGACACTTTTAAAATATCGGGAAATTTCCCACTTTCAAAGACTTTATTAATTAATGAAACTAGTATCGGTAATACCATTTGCTTAATGGAAATTAGGTTCATTTCTGACAGTACCTCCAATACTTCTTTTTCATTTGTTTGTTCTAGGTAAATACTTCGGTTACAATAAACCTCTTCAAAATTTAAATCATTTGTATTTCCTTCCATTTCTATACTTTCAACAATGTTTTTACCAACGTTAACAAAATAATTGTTGAATTCATTCACAATTTTTTCGGTATCTCTAACTGCCTCTCGATTTATTTCTAATGATATTTGTTCAATTTTCTTTCCGTCTTTATTCTTTATTAGTGTATTGATAAATTTCCTTTGTTTTTTTAGTTGTTACCTGCTTCATTCCATTTTTTTTGAAGTAGTTTTTTTTCAATTTTCGTTTTGTGGCGTTTGCATTATTTTTTATTTTATTAAACTCTCTTTCAATGTTTTTGTTATCTGGACTTGTTTTTTTCAGTTTGTATAGTTTGTCCCGTTCTTTTATCATATTTATGTATTCATATGTTATCCATTCATTTCCTTCTTGTGTCCTAAACTTTACTGTCTTTGATGCGTTATCTTTAGCCTTTTTTATAACCTCTATAAGTTTTTCAAATGAATCTATTTCAGTATCTTGCAAAATTATCGAGAAATTTTCTGTAAAGCTAATTTCATTTAGTTTTATAATTTTCAGTTCTGTTTTGGGTCGATGAATCTTTGGTTTTTCTAGGATTGTGATCTCTAATTTATTATGATCTGAGTATGGACATGGTGTTATATTTATGCTACATTCTACTTTATTGGTTAGTACGTGATCAATTATTGTTTTACTTGTTTGTGAAGTTCTAGTTGCACTGTTTTCACAGATTTTGTTTGCAATTTTATAATCAAATAATGATATACTATTTCGGTATTGTTGGATTTTTTGAGAATCCTTCAGTAGATCTAAATTAAAGTCACCTACAATTACACATTTTGACTTTTCATTGCTGATTATTTCTTCGAAATCTGGTAAGAATTCAGTTAGGTCACAATTTGGAGGTTTGTACACTGAATATAGTTTTAATTTCAATTCATATAGATTTATTCCTATTAAATTGTATGGCATATTACCCCCTATATTTTTTATTTCTTGAAATCTGAGGCAGTTCTTAATGTATATGGAAGTACCTCCGCCTCTGCTATTCATACATGAGTGTGTCACTGCATATCCTGATATAGAATACATATGTAGTTCATTTTCGTTCAGCCAAGTTTCTGTGAGCACTAATTTTTCACATTTGTTAATTTTAACATAACATTTCACTTCATCTAATTTATTTCTAATACTTTGTATGTTCATATACGCAATGTGGTATTCAGTCTGTGTTTCTCTTATTCTGGTTAGATGCGTTGTAAATGGACTGTAGGTCAGCATTTACATTTCCGATGGCAATATCGACAGTTTTGGAATCAAATGAATAGTAAATTTGAGTATCGTCGGCGTAGGTGTGCATGCTACAATATTTTATGTAACTGTTCATGTTCGAAATGTACAGACAGAACAGTATCGGGCTGAGGATAGCTCTTTGTGGTACACCTCTGGTTAATTTTATTTCATTCGATAGTTGATCATCCACTTTAACGAACTGACTTCTGTCCATTAAAAAAGTATCTATGAATTTGTTTGCATCTTTTGAAAAACCTATGTTATGAAGAATGGAGGACATAATATCTAAGTTAAGTGAGTCAAAAGCTTTATTATAATCTAGTAGGACTAACACGGACATTTCCTTTCTGTCTGTGGCCTGTAATATGTCGTCAGTTATTTTTAATAGAGCAGTAGCGCAGCTATGAAGGGTTCTGAAACCGGATTGAAGAACCGGTAAAATTTCATTTACATTTATGTAGTGCTTTATTTGATCGTTCATAATCGATTCCAAAATTTTCGATAAAGTCGGCAATATAGATACTGGTCTCAGCTGTTTAAGCTCCTCAATGTTCGCTGTTTTGGGCAAGAGTAGTACATGTGCAATTTTCCACGATTTTGGAAAGTAACTATTTAGTATACAGATATTAATTATGTGTAAAAGGTGAAATTTTATTTTGGGATAACATATCTTGATCATTTCTAGATTTAGACCGTCTGCACCCACAGCATTTGTTTTTATGTTCATATTTTTTTCAATACATCTTCTTCATCGATCATACTGAAGTTAAATGAGTTTTCAATAATACTTCCTTTCATATTATCTCTAAAGTATTTTATGAGAGATTTGTTATCATTTGAAATGTTGGAAACACTATTTACAAAAAAATTATTTATTTCATTCGGGTTGCTGATATGTTTTGGAATAACCAATTTCTTTTTTTTAGTTGCTAAGTTTAGTTTTTTTAGTTCATTCCATAACTGTTTCGAGTTTTTATTTTGGAAGGTGTGATTGTAAAATGCTTTCTTTTCATTTTTAATGGCTGTATTTGTATAGTTTCGGAGCTGTTTGTAATAATCCCAATAAGAAATTTGTTTTGTACGATTGTAACTGGCTTTTGCTTTGTCTCTCAGATCCATAAGCAACCCAATATTTGGAGTAATCCAAAGTGCCGGTGTTTTAGTCACTCTCATGCATATCAATTGTGCAAACTTATCGAATACAGATGTTATGGCTTTTTGCAAATAATCAAGTTTATCATCAATGCCTTCAATATAAAAAATGTCATCAAGATTCTTAGATGTTAATTCCGCTTGAACCCCTTTCGAATCAATATAAGCCAAGTTTCTAGAATACCTGAAAGTTGTTTTTGACCCGCCAGAGTTAAGTATGAGGTATACAGCATCGTGATCCGAGAATTTGGATACGTAAATACCAGAGTTCAAAATTTTATTTGTATTCATAGCCATGATCAGATCAATAACTGAAGACGTATTTTGTGTAACTCTTGTTGGTTGGTTTATCAGTTGTGATAACTGCATATCTTCCATGAATGTGTTCAAGAGGTTGGTTGAATAATTATTTTCCTTAGATATATCTATATTGAAATCTCAAAGACAAAATATGTTTTCTGTTATTGATGAACATATCGAAAAAGAAGTGTCTAATTCATCAAAAAAATCTGCACAACTGGAGTTTGGAGGTCTATAAACCACCCCACATATCATTTGTTCTTTTTTATCTATATCTATTTTCACCCATAATTGTTCTATATTCGCAGACGTTGTGATGATTTCGTATTTAAATTTTTCTGAAATATACATTCCTACTCCTCCTGCTCTCTTTTCTCGATCCCTTCTCAAAAAACAATACCCGTCTATGTTCAATAATTTAGAATCTATCTTATCGTCTAACCAGGTTTCTCTAATAGCAATAATATCAGCTCCTTTCCCTACTATAAAGTCTTTTAGTTCATCTATTTTAGGCAGTAAAGATCTAATATTTATATGAATTATTGATCTGTTGTGATCTCTCATTTTGTACAAGCTTAAAATTAAAGAACAAAAACAACGAAATTCTGAGTGTTTTATACAAAAGGAGAGAAAGCGCAAAAAAAAACAGTGTAAACGAATATTCGTTTTAAAATTATTTCTAGACAATATAAGCAAAAAATGTGTGTCCAAGGTACTTCGAGTTTTAAAGGTTTGCTCATCGCAGACTAACCTGAACATTATCTTGGAATTCGATTGTGACGTCACTGTACTTTAATGAAGTCCTCCATTGATTTTATTTTGAAAATGCGACCTCCATGTGATACTTTTATTACCCCGTCTTCGGTCCACGTCATTTTCCTCCCAAATTTCTCAACAGCATCCATATATAATTTGTGTCGACTTTGAGTAAGATCTTCTTTCATAACAATTCTCATACCTTTGAATTTACTTTCACTCCTATAAACGTTATCTTTGACAGTCTTCGATCTGAAACGTACCATTAAAGGTCTAGGCCCATTTTTCATCTTTCTCATCCGGTAGAATACTTCTATGTCATCCTCTTTGATCAAGATGTTGGTTTTATCCTTCATTTGATTGATGAATTTTGTAACATCTTCCTCATAACTGTATTCCTCTGCTTCATTAATACCAAATATTCGAATATTATTACTGCTTTCCTTTTGTTCCAAGTGATCTATCTTGCCTTCCAATGATTTCACCTTTTCTTCTACAACCTTGACTCTTTCGTCCATTATGATTTTCAGATGGGCACTCATTATTTCCGCTACTTTATTGAGAAACACTTCCGATAGGACAATTTTTTCACAGATTGCCTGTAATTGTTGATCAGTCCCACTCGTACTATCTTTTCTTGTATTCACCATTTTGTGAAATACCGAAAAACTTCAAATACTTAAAAATTACTGCGGAGCAAACCCAAACACGTCTACTCTCTCTGACAGTACATCACTCGCTGACCACTCTAAAAATTCTCGTCTGCGGGTAGAGGACGGCTATCATTATCATTTGCCGTGGCACTCCGGAGAGACTTTCTGAGTTCTGGTGGCGTATTCACTTTTCAGCTGCAGGAAAACCCGGAACAACCTATAGCTCCACCCCGGGTGGTCGGTTGCACACTTCGAGCAAACACCAGACCAGGTTTGAAATCCAGGCAACTCACATTGCACTTGCTCTACAACAAGGTATGAGCTCCCCCATCGATACCGATGTACTAGAGAAAAATTCCCTCATACTCCGGATTTCGATCGCAGACGATGATTTCCAGAGTGGCCAGCTAGATCTAATCCCACTATTTTTTTGTGGTGATACCTCAAGTTGAACGTTCACATTAACAGACCTAATTATGAATGAAATTTCTTTGATTTCTCGAAAATACGTTTATGTAACTTAAGAAAAAATATTACATTCATACGCAGAAAAAAGCGTTGTTTTTGAAGATATTATCAAAATAGGGTAATACCATTTAAAAAAAATTACAATGACGTCATAACTCGAACAGCGATGATGTCATCAAAAATCTGAGTGGAACAAAAATTGCGCAACTGAATAAGAAAATCGACTTGTCTGAGTTTCTTTCCCAATGTCCATATCAAACTTTAAATGAATTTGTTCCAACCTTTACTGTTTATTGAGAAAGCGTACAACATTGATAAAGGGCCGGTACAGCATTGATGAAGTGAAGAGTGCGGAGCAAATAATAATAACAATGATGTGATGACCTATTCTGAACTTCGAGAAAAGGACTCGTCCAGATCATAAAAAACTTGTTGAAGCAATAATTTTTTCAGTTGTTTTCATACAGGATAGACCAGTGCTGATGCATTTTTGATATAAAACAATTATAACCAGCATGAGACCTACTGGAAGAGAAGCAAAATGTTCGAATGACGGTAAAAATAAATCGGAGTCAAAAACATGGAGAAGGGTGGAACGGGGTGAACTTTTAGGGGTTGAAAGCGATATTTCTCGGTTTTTCGAGAATTGCAACCAAAGTTGACCTCCTACCAAAAATAGATGAGTTGCAAAGTTGTTGATAATTAAAAGATCTAGAGCTTTTGTTTTCAACATTTTTATAATTCACGTCAACTAGCTAAGTATATGTCATAAATTGTAGATTTTCTAAAGTTTATTTTCAATTGTACTGAACAATTTTTGTGGTTGAGTGGTTGAGAAGTAGCTTTCAAATTACTAAGATAAGTTAACTGCAGGTTAATACCAAAACTTCAAATATACTTGAGCATTTGTAATCAATATTCGATAAAACATTTGTCAGAAATACAAGTATGTGTTTGAGCCTTTTTGTAGTGATGATCATTTGTATTATTTTCATATTTGACGAAATTTGTGTCACGAAAAATGTAGAATGTCCCTATTTTCGTATTTACTGACGAAATAAAGGACAAGAGCATGTTTTCATTATACGGAGTTTGAATGAATTCGAGAAGCATTTTCAGGGTAAAAATTCAAGTGTTCAATAAAAATTAACTCCATTTTCGTAAGCCCTAATTTCGTCACATACTCATTGAATTATTTCTGGTGTTAAAAATAGTAAAATAATTGTATCGAAATTTAGGACCAACAGTGACAGAAAATTGATAATTTCAATCCAAGTGAGGGAGACTATATTTAAGTGAAATATGTTCTTATCCTGATGGAATGGTAATCAAAGTGGATCGCCTGGAGAAAAAACTAGTTGAATGGTTTATTTTTTTATTTTAATTTTTCTTCATTTAAGAGTTTAGATTTTGTTTGTCGTTTGTGAAAATGAAAAAAGGAACATTTATTTTTTTGTCAATTATATATATATATTATTATCATATATAAGGAATTTGAAGAAAATGAGGACTAAGATATGACGATAATACGGTATAAAACTGACGAACCTAAAAACAGGTGGTATTTCCAAAACGTTTATTCAAATAGAATAAAAAAACAAATATTCTTGAAATGAATGAACAATCCATTATTGTTTGAACTGATTGAATATCACACATCAATAACTTCCAACTCCAATTTTATATTTGTTATAGCATGGCGAAATTGAAAAACTGTCAGCATTATGGCTTCTGCCGACGAACATAGAGAGTTTCACCTTAGTTAAAATATCCAATTCAGCAAATCCATTTTTTTGTCAATTGTAGATGTTTGAATTCAACTGACCCAAACAATATTATGTGATACTTCTGGTTTTTGAAACAGAAATATTTTGAACATGGTTTTAAATCGTCTGGTTAACCTTTCTTTCCGATAATAAACAGTCCAAATTAAATAATACATTGAAATTATTTACCAACATCCACATGCAATACTCAGAAACATCAAATCCAGCTCTGTCCTTCAATATTTCTTGCTTTGAGATAAGCAATATGTTGGAACGGTTTTTAGATTACTCCTTATATTTCATTTTCTGTCGTATTACTATGGTAGCAAGAATTGTGAAAGAGACTTTTGACTTTTGTTATAAGATTTGTAGAAATTTTCAATACAAATTTTCATATTAAAAACCATCAATATACAGTCTACTTTGAATCAATCTATAATATCCAAGTAGCCAGTATTCAATAAGAGATTTCAAAGACTCTGAAAGGCCACAAATTACCAAACGAAATATTTTATCTATTGTTTGCCAAATTTTTGATCCTCTCGGACTATTGTCACCACTCATAGTTATTGTAAAGCTAATTATCCAAAATTTATGGAAACAGAAATTTTCCAAAGATGAAATACTATCAGATAAGATTAGAAATGAGTAGTTAAATTTTAAAAGTCAGTTGAAATACTTGAATGAATTGAGAATTCCTCGATTTGCTTTAATTTCAGATTATGTATTTATTGAGTAACATGGCTTTTCAGATGCTTCAGAAAGGGCCTATGGATCATGTTTTTATATTCGATGTGCTAGTGATAACAAATTTGTATATGCCAATTTACTTTGTGGTAAGTCAAGGGTGGCGCCCCTAAAACAAATTAGTTTACCAAGATTGGAGTTATGCGGAGCGCTGCTTATGGCAAATATGTATGAAACAATAATTAATTCATTAGAAATATCATTCAATAAGAAATATTTTTGGCCGATTCCACTATAACTTTAGATTGGATTCGGGGGGAACCTCAAAGGTTTAAAACGTTTATAGCAAATCGAGTTAGTAATATAAAGAATATATCTAATGTAAATGATTGGCATCATGTAAAATCTAATGAAATTCCTGCAGATATTGTATCTAGAGGATCAGATTATTGTAAATTGAGTACTTCGCGTCTTTGGTGGCATGGACCAGAATGGTTTTACGTAAATAGCAATGAATGGAGTCTCGAGGAAATTGTTATAAATAACGTTATTCCAGAATTACGATCAATAACTGCAACAGTTTTCAATTATAATAATAATTATAGTATAATCTCAGATTTGATTGAACAATACTCTTCTCTAAATTTTTTAAAAATAATATCAGCATATATCTCGAGATTCATTGGAAATTGTAGAATGAAAGAAAAAGATGCTAAAAAAAGGAAATGGTTATTTTAACTCCTTCAGGAATGGAGAGATCTTTGGATTTACTGATAAAAACAGCACAAATAGCATTTTTATGTAAGGATTACGAAACGTTATACAATAATAAGGAATTGAAAAATTATAGCAATATATTGTGTTTATATCCATTTATTAAAGATGGTATCATGGGTGTTGGTGGAAGAATAGAAAATTCAAAATTAAATTTTGATTAAAAACATCAAAAAATTCTTCCTAAAGGTCACAAATTGACTGATATGATAATACAATCTGAATATGTGAGATTATTCCACTGTGGTACACAAAACTTGTTGTGTTTTACGAGAACAATTTTGGCCAGTGGCTGGTAGAAGTTCTTGCAAAAAAATCATTAATAATTGTATAACCTGTTTTAAAGTAAAACCCAAGCAATCAAATTATCTCATGGGTAACTCACCTGATTTTCGGGTGACCGATTGTGTTCCATTCCTCAATACTGGAATTGACTATGGTGGTCCTGTGATGATAAATGATCGTAAAACGCGAGGTGCCAAAATAACAAAGGCATATTTTTTTTGAATGTCTTCAAAGGCAGTACATCTTGAGTTAGTTTCAGAACTTACTACAACAGCTTCCAATGCAACATTGGAACGATTCATCAGCCGAAGAGGAAAACCATCAAATTGATTTTCTGATAATGGCACTAATTTTGCAGCTTGTCGAAATGAACTGTGGAATATATCAGAATTTTTTAATAAGGAAAATGAAAAAATTGGTAATCAATTGGCTAATGATTATATAAAATGGCACATGATTCCACCAAGATCACCAACGTTTGGTGGAGGCAGGTATAAAAGGTACCAAATTTCATATCAAGAGAGTTGTGCGATATTCAGACGACAACTGGAATTTCGAGACGGGCGGTGAATCGAGTGTGCACCTTACCAATTGGATGAACAGTAGCCTGATTATTGGAATAGACCTTAGATTTTTTTCTATATTCTCATATCATAACATGAATTTTTATAGTTTATTGAAGTTGTTTTTGAAAACTGAGTTTTTCAAGCCGGGCGATATTATGTTGGAACGGTTTTTGGAAAACTCCTTATATTTCATTTTCTGTCGTATTACCATTGCCTAAAGAAGTATAGTCAGTCAATCTTATGGGATTATTATTGGATGACGATAGGGTTTATTAGTAGATGGCGCCAGCACGGTTGCCCCCAAAAAGGAGACAAACGAATGAGATGGAAAGTGGTAGTAATCGCGTAAAGTGAATAATGAATGGTCATTATTTCGTGTTTTTGATTGGCTCAGTGTCGGTTCCACCTGCCATTTGCAATTTGCATGTAAAAGAGAGAGCAAAGTAGTGTTTGGCTTTTCATTGTTTTTGTCTTGTTAGGTCTCAGTCAGTTTTAGAATTCACAAAGATATTTTCAGGGTGATTTCTCTTGACTAATGTTTGGGGGAAGATGTCCAACGTTCATGATGACAACCGATGATTGGTTTCAAGTTATGAAGGTGATAATGCCATTTCCGACAGTTACCATATTATTTTCTGTTTTTATTGAGAGCTTTCATTTAACTTGCTCCGTGTGTGTTAGATGGGTACAAATCTTGCAATGACTTAGAACCACTTCCTCTTATCCTATAGAATTGAAATTTCACGTGTTGGTTCAGTTCCGATGACAAAACAATAAAATTGAAGGAATTGTCCCCCTGCCCCCCGAAAGTTAGAGAACGCGTAGGTTTTCGGAACTTTTATTGACGGATTTGAACGTCAGAAATAACAGCGAAAAAAAATAAGTAGGGTGGCTGCCCCCTTCTCTCGAAAAGTTGGAAAACTAACTCGTGAAATTAAAATCAAATAAATCTGTAAAAATCGTGAAAAATATCTGACAGTCGAATGTTATGGTTTATAAAAACGAATTGTCCCCCCACCCGACCACCGAAAGCTAGATAGAGAACGCGTATGTTTTCGGACGTATTCTTGACGGATTCTGACGTCAAAAATTACAGCAAGAAAAAAATAGTAGGGGGGTACTCGGCTCCCTCTTTTCTCGAAAATAATGGAAACACGCGAAATTATAATCGGAAAAATCTGGTAAAATAGTGAAAAACATCTGACCGTCGGAAATTATGGTTTAAAAAATTTTCCTCCTTTTTCCCCCTAACTAGCAAAATAGAGAACGCAAATGAATTCGGAAAATGTTTCAACAGTTTCGGACATGGAAAATAATGATGAAAACAAAAATATATCAGGGGGCACGCCCTCCATTCCTGTCACAAAAAAATAGGAAAACTCGCGGAATAGCAATCAAAAAAATCCGTAAAAATAGTGAAAATAATCTGGCCATTGAATAAAACGGTTTTAAAAAAATTACCCCTCTGTTCCCTCTAAAGCTATTTAGAGAACACGTAGAAATTTGGAAAAATTTCCAACGGTAAATTAACAAGCAAGCGACCGTGCAACAATGGCACATTGATTGAAATGAATAGAATAAGAAACATATTCACAGAAAATTAAAAAAGAAGTAAATAAACAAACTTAAAAAACATTTTTGGGTAAAATCTTTTATTTAAATGCACTAAAGCAAGAAACTCACAATTTTGTTACATCATAAAATTTTGAATGGTATAAAAGCTTGTCGTGTGAATAAATCTGGAGATAATTTAAAATTTAATTTACTATAAGAATTACATATATACTGCTCGCGACAAGCTTTTATATTATTTAGAATTTTATAATGTAACAAAATGATGGGTTTATTCACTTTAAAATTTATTTTCTTCTTTTTAGTACATTTAAATAGAAGTTTTTCTCTAACATTTTTTTTTTTTCAAGTTTATTCATTTATCGTTAAGTCAAAGTTATAAAACCTAATAAGGTTTTTCTTTCGAAATTAGGTGCTGAGATAATGGCATTATCTGCGACTGAATTTGAAGTTTCAGTCGATCGTTCGAAATAACCTCTACAAGTGGATATCTTTATCAAAAATTAAACTTCATGACCAATATGCACAGAAAACTCATATAAAGAAGATGAAATAGTTATTTATATATGATACAAAAGTTCGTAAATTAAGACTTTTTTTATGAGCGTGGAAACACGTGGGTACAAAAAAGCTCTTTACGGAAATGTATCTACAATTTTATTTCTACGACTGTTATTATATTGGCAAATTGTAGCAATTGTTGAGTATATTTTATTTTATAAAGTTTTCATTTGATGACTTCCGAGTAAAATCTGTCGCAAAATACTGTCTTTTGGAATTATATGAACGATGCATAAAACATAACTTTACGCACATTTGATTTTTTCACTTACGAGTGCTGAAAAGTATCACTTCAGGCACTGTGGACAGTGCGTGAAACCATAAATATTTCCATCTCCCCGATGATCGTGCATGGTCAGTAAACTATATTTTTTCCTACAACCGCTTACCAAAGTAGGTAGCCTTTGACGCTTTTAGATCTCAACGTGAAGCTGATGTTTTCTCAGAAATGTCATTTTGTGACAGCTTTTTTGCTCAAGAGCGAAAATATTGAAGAAACGGTCGATCTCCACAGCTTTTGTTGAAAACGAACCTATTCTTGCGCATGGTGATAGACGATAAATTCATAACACTCTTAGGAACTGTGGTGGTGTTGAGAGCGTAGCTGCTATCAAGCTGAAGGCCTGTGATTCGATCTCGACATTCGGTTTTTTTGTCAAGCAAGTTATCTTGTTTTATTAGAGATGTAAATTATTGGATATTTAGGTAGCTTATTCAATTGTGATTACCATTGAGTGTTTATTTTCTCATAGGTAATATTAGGTGGCTATGTTGAATAAAGTGTCGATCGTTTCTATGTTTAAAAGCTGCGTTTGAAGAAAAAAAACATGTGTTTATTTCGAGAACAAAGTGCCATTGCCGCTCTCCAAAGTTTACCGCGCTCCTCGCGCTTTAAATACACAAAATAACTATATTGTACAACAAAAAATGGATATTATGCCCGTGTAGGAGATGAATGATATCTGGTGACAACCTCCTTTGAAACTCTCCTTATATGTCCATAAATTGTTGATAACATCGAACCATCAATTAAAGAACACATGTCCACCAACACTTGAATTTTCAAATTTTCCAGTGTCCTGCCCAAATAATTCTAAATACTTATCTATCATGGACGGATTCTGACATAAATCACAAAATTTGTCCTCCATCTTGGATGTTCGTATTGGTCTCCAACCCAACAAGCCCCTATATAGGTACCAATTTTGGAAGAATCTAATCAAAAATCGTATTCGCCATTTCGAATTTTGAAGAAAAAAACAAAATCTACTCGAGATTCGAATTATGAATAGTTGGACAATGAATCACAAAAACTGTTCGCTATCTTGTTTTTCTCCCTTGTGAATGTCGTAACGAACCTGAATGAATTTAATGGACACCTGCCAAATTTAAAGATGATTGGATCAGTGGAATTGGCTCAAAATTTCCACTGAAGTTTTGACCCCGTTGTAGACAGTAGATACCACACCTGTTACGTGTGAGTGAAACTAAACAAAAGCTTGTACAAATAATACTAATATATTATTATTCACCTACTTATTAGGTACCTTCAAGCACTAATGAATATTCTTTATGTGTTTTCAAAATATATCAACTGCGATAGAATATCGTAATAGAACATTTTTTACCAATACTTGGGCATCATTGTTCAGTAAGAATATTGCTACATTACGTGTTTCATTATATTAGGCTTGATAGGGAATATGCAAGTGATTTAAATTTACGTTATTTTTTTACCTCATATACTTTATTGTCTTGAAATTACACCTAAACCATTAGTTTATCATGTAGTTTGTTTTAACTCCATAAAACTTTAATCAAAAAGTGCATAATAGGCGCGTGGAATTCAAATTTGCGAAACGCACTACCATTGGTCGAAACGAAGAATGACGTCACATGACACGTTATGAAATTAATCTGTGTTGATATTCATACTGTGCTAGTCGTCTTTCATAGAAAATTTGTTTTTATTTATATATTTGTATTGTTTTCCATTACATAGTTCGATTTTGCTCTAGTGACAATTGTAAATTATCAAGAGCAATGACTGAAAGCGGTTTGTCAAAGCATAATCCGACAATATCTGAACTGATAAGTAGTAATAGTTTATCAAATGATAGTTTTCCTTTTGTAATTTAGGTGAGGCAGGTATATACAAAACATTTATGCATACAAAACTTACTTCTGATCAATTCACTACATGTTAAATATCGAAATACCATGTACCCACATTGAAATGATCTTCACAACAATGCAAATGTAATATTGGAGATACTTCGCCTCTTCTCATAACCTTACACCATTGTTTACGTATTTTCGCATCTCTTGGAACAGAAAAAAATACTTTACTTGGTGTACTTATAATTGTGTTTTGGCATTCCGGTAGTAGACCATACCTATAAAATGTTTTTTTTAGCATTTTCCATTATCGTAATAGCGATTAATACTGCAAATTCCTAACCTAATTGATAACTGTCAATAGTGTCAATGGCCATAAATATATTCAGTGTCGTTCGTTCGTTCGTTGAGACGTACTGTTGAGACTTATTCTGATCGCTCTACTTGCTTGAAGTTGATATTTTATAAAAGAGTAAGACAAATGCAGTACAAGTGTTAGAGAGAGATGAACATATGTGAAAGTGATCTCGATCAACCAGAGCAGTCTTCAATGAACAAGCCTTTAAGAAGGACAACACTGATAGCGCCATGTGACGTCATCCACAGCGCGCGAAAATGGAGTCGTTCAAATAGGTCAAATTCAATAGGTATTTTATATTTTATTTTAAAAATTAATTTCAAGACTTTCAACTGTATTTATATTTTTTACTATGTTATAACGAAGTAAAAAATTGATTAAATAAATTTAAAAAAAATTATGCATATTCCCTATTGCAGCAATATAAAAGTACCACTGATCATCATCTGATATTCGAAACATCCGAACGCAAACTTTGACTCGTCTTTTATTCTGCTGAACATCTCACAATGATCTCACCAATGACAATATTCTGCACATTTCTGAATGAAGTGAATGAAAACTAGCGTTCTATTTTAAAAAGAGACAGAAGTATAGTTTTGCGTGTCATCCAATGACGGGGCGCCACATTACTGGATACATTTTCAATGTTTCCAGTAAAATAGTATAGATGTCTCAGGTAACGGCCATCCAATGCATTTTGCACAGGGATTGTTTGACTATTCTTCTTTAGGCAATGGTAGCAAGAATTGTGAAAGAGACTTTTGACTTTTGTTATAAGATTTGTAGAAATTGTCAATACAAATTTTCTTATTAAAAACCATCAATATACAGTCTACTTCGAATCAATCTATAATATCCAAATCACAATACATCAATACAAATTATTTATTTTCAGTCCAGAAATGGAAGCGCCACAGGAAAGTGTTAGCTCCAGCCTTCAATCAGAAAATTTTGAATTCTTTTGTGGAAGAATTCGCAGAGAGCAGTATAATAATGGCTGACGAACTGAGAAGTGTGGTCGGACGAAAGGATTTGAATTTGGAACTATTCACAGCAAGATACTTTGCAGATATATTGTGCAGTGAGTAGTTTTGAATTTTTCTTAACCACAATTGGAAAAATTAGTCTAAACAATAGTCAGACTGACATACAGATGAAAGTTTTAAATTTCCGCTGGGAGCACTTTTAAGGTTGCGCGGAACGTATGGACCGCCCGCCGTAAGGCATGAGGACATTTTAACCACTGCCTGTCTAGCAAATCCCCTGCCAGAGAAACCCATCCCATTAACCACAACTCCTAATAGAGAGGAAGTCCGCTTTTTTTCATTTTGTACCCCGAGTGCTGGTAATAATAATAATAATAATATTATTAATTATTTACCTTTAACATAATGAAAATATAACAATGTCATACAACATCTGTTATAATGAGGTAAATAAATGGTACAGTGTTATAGAACGTTCTTTAAAAGTATGCTTTTTTAAAGTTATGATTATTATAGGTTTATAAATGTTCTCACCAAATATCTAAGACTGCTCGCATGCAGCAGTGGTACCAACCAATTTTGAATTTGAAAAAAAGACTGATATGTCTGAACGATTTTTTAATGTATGCAAATTGGTTTTTCGGACAGTTTGAACTTAAAAACCCACGAAAATTAAGAAGTATACTTACTCTTCTCTCGTGTAGAAGGCCCCAAAATTATCAGTTGCAATACCACAAGAGAGTGAGAATAAAGTGAAAATCATTCGACAGATTTTTCGAAAACTAGTTGCCAGGCAATAGACACGAGAGCCCGAAGGGCTCGAGTTGCTATTGTCAAATGGCAACAAGTTTGAGAAAAAATGTGGAGAATTATTTTCTGCTTTATCGAACTCTCGTGTGGTATTCGATAGATCATTTTTTGATGTCCCAGTCATAGACACATTCTCTATATAACATTTTTATTCATTACGGTTATCTATATTCATTTTTCAATTTGCATGCAAACTGATGACAGACGTCAAATCAAAAGTATCAGTTTTTGTTACACAATAAAAACAAAATACCACGAATATTCCCGACAATAATCTAAGTAGAAAATTCCCACTATAATAATGTTGTGATTGGTTTGAAAGAACATCATAGCTTGAAATTGATGGTTTTTATTGGTTGCAAAATATGTCGAAAAATAATCAACTGAACATGTAAAAATAAGTTGGTATTTTAAAACGATTTTTTAACGTATGATTTTTCACATGCTGATTTTTGTTGTTATATGGATCACAAAAATTGAAAAGTATACTCCACTCGTGTAGATTAACAACTGAACATGTGAAAACATTGTTTTTTCGGAAATGACATCAACTTTCGATTTTAGAATGGGATACCCTGTATATTATTACATTATCAGTTGGGGTTCTTCATGAGGAATCCACCAATACCGGTTTGATGGTGTTATCTCCAATGACTACGGAGATATTGCCATTTATATTATCCATAAGCTCAATGAGTGGGAGAGTTGGATAGACCCGCCAGAGAAAGTTTATCTCAACTACTCATTGAGCTTTTGTATAAAATAATTAAACAAATGAAACAACAAATGAAACTATTCAAGAGACCAAGCCGAAACCAAGCGTATTGCTCATATTTAGTTTTTTATGCAAAAAGCAAGCAATTGTCGACACATTATTTCGTCGAAATCAATGAATTGAGAAAGTCAAATTATTCACTTTGTTAAATTCATTACGTTAATAAGGTAGTAGCTATTGGTTAAATTTCCAGGTAAAATGTTTTGTCAATTTTTATAACCCTGTATGAAACCCCTTATTATTTTAATTGATAAGAAGGGTAATAAGTAGTTTTACAATAAAGAATAATTTATGGTACCCAGTACAATCGCTTGAAAAAGATATTGTGTATCGAAACATGTCCCGAAGAAAATAAATTTGTGGAATTTTAATCGTGTTTACCTTAGTGTCATACGCTATAGAAAATAGTCAGCTCCCAAATTATTTTCAGTTCGAAAACATCACGTGGTCTTTTGATCCAAATTTAATTCTGTCTACGAAATACCCAAACACTAAAACTACATCAATTTTCGCGATAATATTTCTACTTCTTGAATTCAAAAGTTACAAATATTCATTTATTCGATTAATTTTATCTGTTGTATCGACAATATCTGTTGTAATGTAATTTCTCAATTCCTTTATTTTCTTCTTTTACTGAGAATCTGAATCATGATTTATTTATGTTATTTACAATTACTTGGGCTAGTTTAGAAATGTATATATTATATTTTTGCTGACAATATTTTATGAAATTCTTTGTCACCTATCACCTCATTTTGACTTGTTCAATTGCTATTGGTTAGAATCTGAAATGTGAAACATCAAATAGAATCTATAATCACGTGACAAGAAACTTTATAAATAGAGAGTGTTTTATGTCACGGGGAGACCCAATCAATACTTCATGAACATCGTGTCATATCCGTGCATTTCATCCATTCCAGCGACTTTTTGTGGCTTATAAAAACGTTTTTCGGTATTGAAGTATTTTATTCCAATCATCCCCAACAAAATTTGACACAGCAGAGCAACCCGGTCTCACTCACCAGATTCAGCCATCCAGATGAAAAAAAAATCAAAGTAAGAAATATTTTCAATTGTAAATTTTATTTATTTAATTTTATGCTTGCTGGAAATAATATTGAAGTTGATAACAACCCTGTAAACGGAATGGTATTCCAAACTGATTTGGCTTTGAAAATGATTCCTGAATTCAATGGTAATAGAGATGATCTTTATAAATTTTTATCGTGTTGCGATGTCATATTCGATACCGAACGAACACGAGAAGAAATAATTCAACTTTTGAACGTTGTGAAATGTAAACTATGTGGATTTCATTGAAAATATGAACATGATGTTCATAAAGTCAGTTATGGAATCATCTGCGACTGAGAGTTGGAATTTAGTCGCTGTTTTCCATCGTACAAGATAACCTCTCTTGGAAGGGATTCATGTTTTAAAGAGTGAAATTGCTTCTGAAGAGTATGTTTTCCAATTCTTCCGACCTCCCGGATGATATTAGAAGAGTGAAATAGATTTTTGTCGACCAAAATGTATTGGAGGCCTAGCGAAAGAGATGCAATTATTCACGCATCAATGGAATGAGCGATTTTCTGTGAGTGATACTTCTGAATTACATCCTCCCTTATCTCATTCATAGATAAGAATCTCCAATGGAAACTGGACATTTAATAAATAATCAACTATCTGAATGAAAATGCAAATTTTCACTTTCAGATTTTTTCTCTCAAGTTATATAGGGTCTTTCTCAATATCTATCAGATGTAGTTCAATGTCCAGCGTGGCTTTTGCCGGGGAAGTAGTTTTCTGTTAGATATTACAAACAAGTAACTTCAATTTTATCGTAGGGTTTTTTCCATTTCCAGAGGAGTCATGTATTGATTCAATTTTCAATTGAGAATGTTTCTCTTTAAAACGTAAACTATGTGGTTCAGCTTACAATCACATTAAATATAAAACTTTCAATACATTGGCTGAATTGAAAGATATTTTGCAATCTCATTATCTTGAGAAACGAACTATTGGTCAACGCCAAACAGAACTTTTGAATGACAAACAAAAATTTTCTGGAAGTGTTAAGGAATTTTGCAAATACAATAGAAAAAACTTGTTAAGATTTAACGGACGCCTGCATCGCCAGTGAAGGCAACGCAGCGGCCCAAACTATTCAGAACTTGAATAAAATATCAGAACTAAAAGCTTTTGTAGAATGATTACGAGATCCAATTAAATTAATTGTAAATGCAGCACGATTTGATAACCTCAGTGACGCGATAGAAGCGACATGTGAAGAAGAGAGAGATTTGAAATCAAAAAATAAATTCAGAAATTTTGAAATACAGTGTCCAGTTCACCGATTCTTGTAATGCCAATTTACCCGATACTATTTCTTATTATTTTATTCATCACACAATTATGCCAACTCATACTATTCCCTCCGAATCGATTTCGTGTGATAACAATATTTCAAAAAATGCCAGTTCACTTCAACTTGAATTTATCCATGACAATTTCAGTCAAAACACTATCTCCCCGTCTCATGAACTTCTTACATCTCCTATAGAATTGAATGAACGAACGAATAACAGTCAAAAAGATCTCATAAATGAGCCTACCTCAACAGAAATTACTGACGACAGGGTTGAAAGTGGGTGGATGAATAATGCGGTTGTAGCGTAAAATGATTTCCGGCATATTAAGGTATTGTAATAAAATAATTTCGCTTTTGGACTAGGGTCGGATATTTTGAATATGCAATTTTCGTAAAGTACTGAATAATGGGATTCAGGGTTGAAATTTTCAACCCTAAAATTTTGAGTATTCATTTCAAATTGATTCCGTTAGAGAATTGTTGACCTCCGTTAGGATCCCGTGGTGGATTTTTCAACCCTACTCTCGGGGGAGCCAGGTGGTGCATTTAGCACTTACCTTAAAAATTTGACTTGAGTGAAGTCGTCGTCGGAGCACTAACAGATTTTGTCAAAATGTTGCATATCACTTCTCCTTTACTGTTTGATCAGAAAATTCGACTTCCCGTTTGAGGATTTTTCCACTTCGGAGGGTTGTTGAGGGTAGTTTCTGATTCACAAATTATTTCACCCGATAGAGCGTTTTCAGTAGCTGTAGAATAATTAATTTTTGTCAAAAAAAAATCGAGCAACGGGTTTTTAAACTGTTTGAGGAATTTTCCACTTCGGAGGGTTGTTGAGGGTGGTTTTTGTTTCACAAATTATTTTACTCCATAGAACGTGTACAGTAGCTGTAGAATAATGCATTTCCGCCAAAAAACATCGAGCAACGAGTTTATAAACTGTTTCAGGATATTTCAACTTCAAAGGGTTGTTGAGGGGTAGTTTTTGATTCACAAATTATTTCACCATACAGAGCGTGATCAGTAACTGTAGAATAATGCATTGCCGTCAAAACACCTCGAGCAACGGGTAATTCAACTGTTTCAAGATTTTTCTAATTTAGAGGGGTGTGGAGGGGTAGTTTTTGATTCACAAATTATTGAACCCCATGGAAAATATTCAGCAGGTTCACAATAGATAATTTCCGTCGAAAAACCTGAAGCAACGGTTATACTTGAATCGAAAAATAAAAGAAAAATAATCGTTGCTGGAAAAACCGTTGCTGCTTTCACACCCGTGGCCTTCATTAGTTTTTCATAAATTCCATGAGAAAGGTTTAGGGTTTTGTTTGTTCGCCTTGATTGATTTTTTGTGATATGCGTCAATATGCAATGAGGGTCTGTATAGATTTTGAGAAGGATCGGAAATTGCATAACGATTTCCCCGGCAATTTTCCGAAAAGAAAAAAACACGAATAAAAACCGTACCGACGACTGAAATGAAATTTTTAATAGTGCAATGGATAGTGCTGGAAAATGCAAACAAATCATGTCACTTGAAAATTTCCGAAAAAATTATTGGAAAACTGAGGAAACTTGAAAATATGAATAAAAAAATTGCAATTTTTTAAAATTCGAAATTTCTCGGAAATGCTCAAAATTTTCCAAATTTATAAACAAATCTTTTTTGATTGCCTCCAGAAAATCTACAAAAAATGTAAATGAATTTTTTCCATAAAATCAATGTACCGTGAAATAATCCAAAAAAACCGGGGAATTTATAGATCTCCCAAACTATTGAAACAATCCAAATTGTTTTTTGCAGCAAATACCTTTTGACAAAATCTACCTACTCTTCAAATTTCAGCTTTTAGAATTTGTTAACAGAGCGGGAAAAAATAAAATCGAAAAAAAACGGGACATGGAAACTTTTTTATAAAAGTATTAAAATCTAAAAATTAAACGAGATATAGAAAAGTTTGTGAAAAATTTCACGACATTAGCGCCTTCTGGCGGGCCTTTATCTTCCACCTAGTCTTCTGGCAATTTTTTCTCCCCTTATTTGTATAACATCCGATTATTCTGCCAATTTCCAGCCTTGCGCCTTATGACTTATTTTACGTAAAAAATGCATATTTAACCCTCTACCCTCGCGTTATTCTTCCGGGGTGCCTTCTGGCGGCCCGTCTCACGCTACGTTGGTGACACCCGAACCTATAAATGCTAAATTTCACTTTGCACCGAGTCACCCGTATTTATCCGTCTAATACGGGTTGTTCTTGGTTTCTGAATTACAGTTGACACTTTCTGAATTACAACTCACGCTTTCTGAATTACATGTCACAGTTTCTGATTAACAATTCACTAATCTGAATTACAAGTTACACAATCTGAAATACAACTTACTAATCTGAATTACATGTTACGGTTTCTGAAATACAATTTACTAATCTGAATTACATGTTACGGTTTCTGAATTACAATTCACTATTCTGAATTACAAATTATACTTTCTGAATTACAATTGAAAAAGGTGTAGTTCATTCTCAATGGAATACAAAATATTTGACAGACAAGTGAAACTTGTCAGTTTTCGTTTCCACAACTATCATAATCAAATCATAATATAGAGAGATGTTACTAATAAATTGCGTTGGAAATAAATAATGATTCATATTCGTGCCAAATCTTTGAGAAACATCACTTGTAAATGATATGTTTCCTACGTACCTATACCTATAATAGTAAAAAAGTGTAATATGGTGGGATTGTCGCCTGTAGCTTATATAGTACGAAGTTAAAATTTGAAAATCCAACAAAAATTTTTCACATGCAGTAACTAAATCAAAGTGTGTTGATCAGGTTGGAATCCCTCATCAATTCTTCATCAATACTACCTCAAAAAAATTCTTGAGAGGACAAACTGAAGGACAATATTCTCCATTTATTTCACTATTCAATTCGAATAATTATCTCTTTCTGTTACACCAAAATCCAGTTTGATGAGTCTCTGCTGGTATATGTTTTCAGCCCCCATGGCATTTGTGTTTGTTGAATGAAACTGTGATGTTCTAAAGTAATTCATTATTTTATAAGCAGTATCTCTGCGAATCCTGAAGTTTTTAACGGAACTGAAAAAATATGCAGCATTTAAAACCACAATTAAAAATATGTTTTTTCTCTACCTCTTCATCACTGAAATTATGGACATTTTCTACAAAATTGTTAATTTTAGAACGTGGTATTCTCTCGATTATTTCTCCGTAAATGTCTTCATCACAGCTTGACGACGATGTTAACAAAATTGCTACAAGAAGTAGCCTGTCTTTTTGAATTTCTGAGCTTACCGCCATTTTCACAAACGACCTCACGCACTTCGCACGACCTCAAAGAGCTCGTGCTGAAATCATTGCACTGAGTTCAAAAGTAGGTGCAGCAAATTTCCAGTAGAAATGGCATTTCATGCTAAGCGATACGCACTCTGGTGGCTTTAATGTAAACTAGTTTCTGCAACATTGTTTTCTAACCACACTTTCGTATCGTTTGTTTACCATTAACTTTTTATGAATATAGAGCCTTTCTTTGAACCGTTTTTATTTCATCTTAGTTCTCCACTCACTTGATGAGGCTCGGATTGCAGAGCGCTTGTCTTGAGACAGAGGGCACACACTTTTGTCACTGAAGAGTTCCATTTATTTTTTCCATATAATATTATATGGTCTGCATTGAGGACTTCTTCACCTTCTACTACACACCGAGAACTTTCGGTCCCTTCAACATACCTCAGAAATTCCAATAAACTTAATTTTAATTGGGCCATTTGTCTTTGTTTATAAAAAGAGGATTGAAGTATTTTATCACTAGCTTTTTCCTAACATGGTAACTATTAACACCTTAAACTAATCCTTACAACAATAATCATTTAATTAAATGAACATTAATGAAAGGTAAAAATCATCGAAATCACAGTTTTAACAATGTTTAAAGGGCCTAAACCACGCTTCAAATACTCAATTCACGAAATAAACAAAGTAAACAATGAAATCTATATGGAAGAAAAAGTAAGGTTATAAATCAATGTTGTAGAAAGTACTTCATCGTCCGCCGCCGGTAGCGCTACAATTTTAATTTGAAATCCCAATACAAAACTACACCAGTTTCACCAATGGAATACAAAAAATGCACTCGGTGCGCACCAGGTTTACCAATGGAATTAGCTATCAGAGTCAGTACACTCTTTGATAGGATATCGAAAAAACGCGTTTTAGGTTATGTTCACCTTGTGAAGCCGAATGAGCACAAGGGCGTATCGTCAGGAAGGGAATAACTTAAAATATGTTTTGAGGTAACGGTGACGGTGTCTTTAAAAATCAAATATTTGTCAACTGAATCTTCCGAAACGAAATACGTAATATATTCATACCGTAATGAGTTCGATGAAGAATTGAAAGAGCAATTCCAAAGATATATATATATATATATATATATATATATATATATATATATATATATATATATATATATATATATATATATATATATATATATATATATATATATATATATATATATCATTTTCCTGGTGAAACATAGCATCAAAAAAGCGCGAATTTGTCAGGTGAATTGAAATGATAGGTCAAGAGTAATGTCTATTGAATTGGTACGAATTTAGGACAGAAGAGTTTCCTTCGATCGAGGAAAACTCGACTGAATGCATAAACAGGTACACTTCAATATAAGACTTTGAGTGGTATGTCGCAAGGAAGTTGAAAACTGATACCATTCCTGTTTCAAGAACGATTGAAGAGGCTAAATCACTTGATACTACATTTCAAAATATTCTGTGCATGGGAGAAGATGTATTTTCTAATGTTTTGAAAGAAAACGACAAGTTGAAGTCAAAATTTGTCCAGTATGAAGTTTTCATACAAGAAAAAAATCTTTTCATTATTTTTTTGGAACAAATGGTGGAACGAGTTCAAATCAGGAATGAAAATGTGCAAAGTTAAATGTTTACGGAAAATTTGGCTTCAATTCAGATCAACTTACAACAAAAAATAAAAACAGTAATGAAAAAGATGGCGACCTGAGACTGTGGAGGAAGCATTAGTTATTAGATTTGCATGTGGTACTTCTGGCTATATGAAACCTTATTCAAACTAAATTATGCGTTAAACCTAGTATAAAAACGTTGAATCGTAAAATAAGTCATATTAAATCTTCCAGCATAATACATGAAATACTTCATTATTTGAAAATCAAAATTAAAAATTTTGCTGACTGCAAGAAAGATTGCTGTTGATTTTTGGATGAAACAGTAAGATAACTTGGAGAACAGTACTGTGTAGCTACTTGCACTAATATGGGAAGGGAAACGTTAGAAAAAGAGACAGAGAGAGCTACTCATGTTTTGGTTCTCATGTTAGGTAGAGTTTCGAGTGGATGGAAACAACAAATATCATATCGTTTCACATGGGAGAGAATGAAGGGAGAATCTTTGGCAAAACACTTATTAGAAAAAAAAAACATATGTTCACCTATTGGATTCGAAATCGTTAATGGCACCACAGATAAGGGCCCTTCTAATCAAGCTATGTGGAAATATTTCGGTCTGAAGCCAAAAGAAAAGAATTTTCTGAATTTTCCAGTCTTCAGCCTATCAATTCTTATTGAAATGGTAATAAAGTTGTTATTTGTTATCATTCCTGCATATTTATTATGCCTCCCTACACAAGCTTGAAATAAATTTATAGTTCATTCTTCTCTTCGGTTGTCTTCTGCACTACCATCTGAACTAGGCAAGTCAACTCATGTCCTATTTGGTTTAATAGTCACTCAATTTGATTAATCGATTGATCAATCACCTGTTGAACATTAATCACACCCTAAGCGAATCATCAAAAAGTGATAACTTCCAGTAATTTTGAATAAAAACTTAGAATTTGCATTTTAAAAAATTTGGAGGGTCACAAGGAATATAAATGAAATTTATGAAAACGACGAAAAGATATTTCAAATGAATTTGATTTATTTTTGCATGAAGTGATAATTGTAGTCAGTTTGATATGGGAAATCAGACAAAATGCAGGTAGGAGTGACTTATTTATTTTTCACGAAAGCTCTCGATGAAATTCTGAAATTCTGCGTAATGGAAAAATAACGCCTATTGCCAATATGAAAATGAACTTGAAAGAGGTTGCCAGCAATACATCCAATTACAAATGTCTTTCCAAAACCGTGGGGTAGGATGAATAAATGACACTATCATCATCGTTGGAACATCTAGTTTGAAAGTGGAAAATTATTGATTTTAATGTTCTACGATCGAAATCACCTGAAGTAGAACTCTTCAAATCCTATGTACTAATAGCTTTGTTGAAAAATCCCCTTGCGCAGATATTCTGCTTGCATGTTTTGATAAATATGATTTTTCTCACCCGTTTCACATAACGCCACTGTTGACAGAGAGAAAAATATATTTTTTTACTGTCAATCCATTTGTTCGACCATTGTCCCATCAGTGGTATAGATATCTTTTCTGTTCTTGTTTGACATATAAAATTCGCCATTTGAAAAATATTTGTTTTCACCATAATTCTTTAGATATAACCTAAAACGCGTATTTTCCGATGTCATGTCAAAGAGTGTCTCGACTCTAATGTCAAATTGCATACAGGGACTTACAAAACCTATACAACTCTAACAATCAAAATTTTCACAATCACATTTACTGGTACAGGTATGAGTGGTCCCAGAAGTACCTGGCCCAACAAAGAAAACAAAAAAAAAATTGGGAAAAACATATTTATTTCCCTACGTAATCTTCTTCTAACTCCAAACACTTTTCCCAGCGATGTTCAATAAGTTCGATACCCTTTTGATAATAAGAATCGTCAGGAAAACAGAGTTCTTTGGGATATCGTTTAGTAACGAACAGTCGTTGCCGACCGATGATGAACCCTTTACTCCCATATACACCTACTAGTAGGATTATTATGGCAATTACCTGTCAGAAAACAACTTCTTCCCTGGCTAAGACCACGGCGGGTATTGAATTAAATCTAACAGATACTTGTGCAACGGTCCTCAAAGCATCAGAGGACGTAATTGCAAGTGCCCTCTGTGAAGCTATGAACTTTAGTTACTGTCATAATAAAAAAAGTACAACTTGTCTTTCGTTCATACTGAATATTTACTATCAAGAGTTTATTAAAATACGACTCAAAATCGTTGGCGACGAGGATAGTGAACGTGAATTCAACAAGGTCTGAAAAAGTTCGTCATGTCAGAACATTTTCAGAAGTCCATATTGGAATTCATCAAAGCACAGCAAACACAAGCTCAATTACAACAAGAACAGCTAATGAAGAATCAACAAGAATTCCTGATTTAGTTATCAAAGAATCTTGCATTAGATAAACCATCCGAAGCTGAAGTTAGTGATAAGTTGATCATGGAAAGTCTTGGAAACGGTATCAAAGAGTTTCATTATGATCCGGAGAGCTCTACATTTGATACATGGTACAAAAGGTAAGAAAGCTTATTCACTGAAGATGCGCAGAAACTTCCAGATGCAGCAAAAGTCCGGTTACTACTGAGAAAACTGGATACCACTTGTCATCAATAGTACATGAATATGATTCTAGCCAAAGATTCAACGGAAATTGAATTTAAAGATACGGTTCAAACATTACTCAATATGTTTGAAACCAAAATATCAATTTTCAATACGCAATATCAGTGCATGAAACTAACGAAGTCCAGTTCAGAAGATTTCGTGGCATACGCTTCCAAAGTCAATAAATTTTGCAAAGACTTCAAAATGAGACAAATCACTCCTGATCAATTCAAGTGTCTTATTTTCGTTTGTGGACTTCATTCAGGTGAAGATGCAGATGTGAGGACGAAGATGCTTTCAAAAATCGATGAAAATGAAGCAGATAACATCAATGTGCAAGATTTGACTATTGAATGTCAAAGAATCCTGAATTTGAAGCGAGATACTTCTATGGTACAAAGTTCCTCGAATGTACACAAAATAAAACAGGAGAGGCGAAATCAGAATCATCCATCCACATCCAATCAATCAGGACAAAATCAACCATCCACATCCAAGTCAGGACCTTCGAGTGAAATTCTTCCAAAAAGTCCCTGCTGGTTCTGCGGTCAACTTCACTTTTCGAAAAATTGTCCATTCAAAAATCATAAATGCAAAAAATGTAACCAGATTGGTCGTAAAGTTGGTTACTGCTTCAGAAAAAAAAATCACAGGCAATTTTCTTTGACTAAAGGAGTTTTTCAAGTCAATCAAATTGATAGCAGAAAGTACATTGAAGTTAAACTACAGATCGACCTGCATCTGATTTCCGAAGGAATATGGTCAAAAATTGGTAAACCAAAGTGTTTCCCTACCAAAAGTTTTGCCAAAAGCGCTTAAGGTGAAATAATGGACTCACATTCTGAATTCAATTGCAATATGGTACACAACAAGTCATATTCAGGAAAATGTTTCATTACCAGTGTTCCGAATCTGAAATTACAAGGCATTGACTGGATAACAAAATTCGGATTATGGGGCATTCCTTTAAACTCAGTATGCAATGGAATCACAGCCAAGTCACCAGCATTTGGAGAAATTTCAACTGCAGATAAACTGAAACGTAATTTTCCTGACGTATTTGATGACAGTTTGGGATTATGTACGAAACTGAAAGTTCAGTTCAATTTTCTTACTGGAAGCAAACCAGTATTCAAGGCCAAACGACCTGTAGCCTATGCTGCCATTCCTCAAGAGGAAGAAGAACTAAAAAGGTTTGAAAAGTTGAATAAAATCACACCTACTGAATTATCGGAATGGGCTGCACCCATTGTTGTTACACAAATCCAGCGCGATGTTCGAATTTGTGGAGATTACTCTACAGGGTTGAATGTGTTCAATATATTCGCCATATCATCGTTGTTTATTTTATCATAGTGTATAGTTCTGTGAATTATTGCATGTCATGTTTTGACATAATTTTTTGATTGATGTTAATAAAAACCGTTTTTTCTCTTCAAGATTAAAGTTGTTAATTAAAGGTCTGTTTCATTATTTAAAAATCCCATCAGGTTATGGGCCCAGTTCATGCGTGAAACAGGCATTGCTCAAGTTGAGTGTAGTAAAAAGAGAAAAACGAAAGAATAACAATTATCAACCTTGGAAATTCAAGATAAAGATGCTGCTCATCAGAGAAGGAACTTGGAGGGTGATAAAAGATCTCAAATCCGAGAAAGACG
The DNA here is from genome assembly GCA_944452925.2 of Chrysolina oricalcia. NCBI lineage: Eukaryota > Metazoa > Arthropoda > Insecta > Coleoptera > Chrysomelidae > Chrysolina > Chrysolina oricalcia. The sequence goes on from OX101826.2 coordinate 17,105,623, forward strand.
GCGAAAAGGAATGGAATGATTTAGATGAGAAAGCTCAAAGCACCATTTCATTGTCTGTGGAGACTAACCAAATTGTTCACATATATGTGGGAAGTTCTGCAAAAGGTACATGAGAGAGCAAATCTCAGCAACAAACTGTATCTTCTAAGGAAACTATCAAACGAAGCTTGAAAGCGGACAGTCAATGTCAGAGTATATTCGTAAAACACTCGAAATGGTGGAACTACTCAGAGGCATTGGAGAAGAAATAAAAGATTTTCATGTTGCTGCCCTTCTTCTTGGAGGTCTACCACAACAGTATGATACACTTATTACTGCTCTTGATGCCCGTCCGGACGACGAACTGACCCTTGAATATGTAAAAGGAAAACTGATGGATGAATTTAATCGAAGAAACATGGATGACTGAACTATCAACTTCAGCACTGAGGATTTCAAACAAGACAAATAAGAAAGTATATCCAGATGTTGAATGTTTTTATTGTAAAAAGAGGGGCCATCTGAAGAAAGACTGTTATTTTCTGAAGAAAAGGCTGAGAAATAACACGGAAGGAAATACGAGTAGAAATGAAAACTCAACACACAACGCCAGATGCAGTGTAGCAGAAAGAACTGATGAATACTGTTTTTGTGAATATTCAGAAGAAATCACCGAAAATACAGACTGGTTTATAGATTCTGGTGCGTCAAGTCATATGACATCTAACAAAAACTTTTTCATAAATCTCAAAAATCATAATGACAAAGTCATTGTTGCAAATGGCCATGAAATAAAAAGTACTGGAATAGGTGAAGGACTCCTTCATTGTTTAGTGTCAGGAAATATTACTCCTATACGTGTGAGTGGCGTTCCATATGTACTCGACCTACAGTCGAGTTTGTTGTCCGTAAAGAAACTAGCAGAAAAAGGATTCACATTACAATTTGAAGAAAATAATTGTCTTGTGAATATGAACAATAAAACTGTTGCAGTTGGTGAAATCGAAAAAGGCCTTTACAGAGTGGTTGTTGGTTCAACAAATCTGTCTAATATCCCAACTGAGAAAGATCAAAGCGAGTGTATTCATATGTGGCATAGGCGATTAGGAAACCGAAATCCCGAACATATCAAAAAGTTGTTTACCAAAAATCTTGCTTCAGGGATTGTTATAAATGATTGTACTGAATATATACAATGTACCAGTTGTGTGAAAGGGAAGTTAACGGAGAAACCATTCTCAAAAAATCCTGTAAGAAACGATCAAATCAGTGCCTTGATTTAATACACACCGATGTGTGTGGTCCGATGAAGACTGAAACGCCGGGAAGGAAACGTTATTTCGTTACATTCATCGATGATTTTTCGAGATATACAGTCATATTTCTATTGAACTCTAAAGACGAAGTCGCAGAAAAAATGGCTGATTATATTGCTTCAGTTAAAAATAAATTTGCAAAGCCACCAAAAATCTTCAGATTTGATAATGGCGGAGAATTTTGTGGAAAACCAGTTCAAACTATATTGAGAAAGAACGGTATTCAATATCAAACTACCGTACCATATTCGCCACAACAAAACGGGGTGGCGGAGCGCAAAAATCGAACTCTATGCGAATCAGCTCGATGCATGTTGTTCGATGCAGAACTACCAAATACATACTGGGGTGAAGCGATTGTTACTGCAAATTACCTACAAAATCGTTCACCCACCGAAGCAATAGATTGTACCCCTTACGAATGGTGGCACCAAGAAATACCAAATATAAGTCATCTCAAAAGTTTCGGAACAAAGGCATATTCTTATGTTCCAAAGGAAATGAGAAATAAGTGGGATGCTCGAGCCACAGAAGATTTATTAGTGGGATATTGTGAACATTCTAATGGATACAGAATTTTGGACCAGACAACAAATAGAATTACGATAAGTAGGACTGTCCGTTTCATTGAAGAAAATCACAATAGAGGATATGAAAAATATAAATCGGAAAATACTAAGGTTGATTTGTCAGAAAATCCAATAGAGGTTGCTATAAAGAAAAATGAAACTGAAGGAAACCAAGATGAAGATGAAGAAAAGGACAACGGAATAGAAAAAGAAGCGAGTCAAGAAGAAATCGAAAACAATTCAGTGGCAAATGACACTCAGGCATTGAGAAGGTCCTCAAGGAAAAATAAGGGAGTACGTAGTCAAAAACTAACATATTTTTCACAAATTGAAACCTGCACGGAACCAGAATCATGGAAAGAGTTGATGAAGTTGCCAGAAAATGAAAAACTGAAATGGCTGAAAGCTGTTGAGGATGAAATGAAGTCATTTGAAGAAGAACAGGTCTGGACACTCACTGAACTTCCTCCAGATAAAAATGCAATTGAAGCCAAATGGATATTCAAACTTAAACATGACTCAGAGGGAAATGTGAAGAAATATAAGGCACGATTAGTGGCAAAGGGATTCTCCCAAAAATATGGTGAAGATTATGATTGCACGTTTGCACCAGTCATGAAACAAAGCACATTTCGAATTCTTCTAACAATTGCAGCAGTTCATGGATTGAAGGTCAAGCAAGCACTTTGATGTTAAAACAGCCTTTTTAAACGGAATTTTGAACGAAACATTATTTTTAAAACAGCCAGAAGGTTATATCAAAGAAAACCAATCTAACCTAGTATACAGACTTCATAAATCAGTATACGGATTAAAACAGGCTGCAAAGGCATGGAATGATACACTGAACGACATTCTTCAAAGTTATGGATTCAATCAAAGTAAAAACGACCAGTGCCTGTACACAAAGCTTGAACATAATGACTACATATATTTGTTGATTTACGTCGATGATCTGATTATTTGTCACAAAAACGAATCAGTGATAGATTACATTGGAGAGACATTGAACAATCATTTTGATTTAGTAAATTTGGGTAACATAACCTTTTTTCTTGGCATACACATTCACCGTAATGAAGACGGAAGTTTTCTTCTGAATCAACAGAGCAAAATTGATAATTTGCTTAAAGAATTTGGAATGGAAAATGCCTCCTGTGTTACAACTCCGATGGATCCCGAATATCATAAATACACAAACGACTTTAAATTATTACCTGATAATGAAAACTATAGGAAAGCAGTGGGGGCTCTACTCTACTTGTCTCCTACAACTCGCCCTGACATTGCTACCGCTGTTAGTTATCTAACTAGAAGAGTGAGTAAACGACGTCAATTTGATTGGGATGCAGTTAAGAGGCTCATGAAATATCTCAAAGCCACAAATAATTTCAAGTTGAAAATATGGTCAGATGTTCAACTGGAATTATTTGGATATGTTGACTCGGACTGGGCAGGAGACACATCTGACAGAAAGTCAATGAGCGGCTTCATATTCATGCTTGGGAAAAATTCAATATCCTGGAAAAGCAAGAAACAAACATCGGTTTCATTGTCTTCTACATAGGCCGAATACATATCAGCTTCACTAGCTAGTCAAGAACTTGTTTGGCTGAGAAGACTCATTATTGACTTCGGGCTCAACTATAATGATCCTACTACTCTCTATGAGGATAATCAAGGATGCATCAAGATAGCTTCCAATGAAAAATCGAGTTGCAGAACAAAACACATAGATGTGAAGTATCATCATTTGAAGGAGTTAATTAGAAATGAGGAAATTAATTTCGTTTACTGCCAAAGTTCGAATATGATAGCGGATGGACTAACAAAACCTCTTCCAAGAGAAAAATTCGAAAAATTCAGAATTTCCATAGGAATTATTGACGAATGATCTGGCGAGTGGGGGTGTTCAATATATTCGCCATATCATCGTTGTTTATTTTATCATAGTGTATAGTTCTGTGAATTATTGCATGTCATGTTTTGACATAATTTTTTTATTGATGTTAATAAAAACCGTTTTTTCTCTTCAAGATTAAAGTTGTTAATTAAAGGTCTGTTTCATTATTTAAAAATCCCATCAGAATGATGTTCTTCAATCTTATCAGTACCCTTTACCAAGTCCCAAAGATATATTCACTAAGCTCACAAACTCATGTGTTTTTAGTGTAATCGATTTGTCAGATGTGTTTCTACAAGTTGAAGTTCATGAAGATTTTCGCAAATATTTGACTATAAACACACTCTTCATGTACAACCGACTTCCTTTCGGTGCCAAAATATCTCCAGGGGTGTTCCAACAGATAACGGATTCCATGATATCAGGACTTGATGGTGTTGCCGCTTATATAGATGATTTTATAGTTTCTGGACAAACCGAAGAACACCACCAAGAAGATCTGTTCAAACTTTTTGAACGAATTCGTAGTTATGGATTTCATCTCAACATTCGAAAGTGCGAATTTTCGTTTCCTGAAATCAGATATTTGGGAAGTATTATCAATAAGGATGAAATAAAACCAGACCCTGCAAAAACAGAAGCCATAGTTAACATACCCCCACCAAGAGATATATCTTCGTTAAGATCATATTCAGGAGCAATTAACTATTATGGAAAATTCATCAAGAATATCCATCAACTCCGTTATCCTTTGGATAATCTGCTGAAGAAGAACAGTAAATGGTCATGGACAAAAGAGTGTCAAAAATCTGTTGACAAATTCAAAGAACTTCTTCAGTCTGACATGTTATTAACTCATTATGATCTGTCACATACAATATTGTTTGTTGAATTTCTGTAATCACAAAAAAAATTATCGATAGCTATTACGTGGATTGCCAAATAGACCTTCCAGCAAATTATATATATTGTTAATAAATGAGAGATTGATAACGTTGACAACTCCAGAAATACCAAGACAAAATGGCAATTTGCCACCAAAACGACTTACCCCAATTATTCGTGTGATGGATTGCAGTTTTACTGTCATCTGATGGGAGGGCCCTCCAGGTGCAGCTATGGCAGTTTTCAAAGCGTCGGCTTGTTACACAACCGAAAAGTAGTAGCGTAGAGCAGTAAAGCACAGATTTGAAAAAGTTTCAAAACCGTACGTGAATATCGTAAAATAATATAGCGCACTTAACTCGATACATTCGAAAAAATTGACCGTATTCCGATATTCCGAGCGTTTTTCTTTCATACATCCACTAAAAAGCTGTCCTTGAACCGATAATTTTGGGCACATCGAATCAGTGACAAATACTCATTTCATAGCAAATCTGGAGATGCATATACCCGAGTGATCAGAAAGCTTTTATTAACTTATACTGGATTTCTAAAAATAATAAAATATTCATAAGTAACTTGTAAAATGAAACATATTTCCCCCGCGAAAAAAAAAATTATCCTTATGTATAAACTTACATGAACAAATAAACAGAAACAAAAACTGTGTCCAAGCACAATTAGGTATTCGGCAATGCACATAACTTGACCAGAGGTCGTTGGAGCACTCCGGTCGCCGTTTTAACAGTGAAACTCCATCACGTCCTGGATGAAGTTCCAAAATTCGACCCAAATTCCACTGCAAGGGGACCTATCATCTTTTTTTATCAATACCAAAGATCCTGGTTCAATAGGCGTTCCAGATTCTAACCACTTGCTGCGCTGCTATAGGGTATGTAGATACTCTAAGTGCCCTACGCCAAAAATTAGCATTCATAGAAATATTGGTTAGATCTTCCTCAGGCAACGGACATAAGTGTTAGAGGGTCAAAAATTGTCCGGTGGTTAACGCACACATATCGTTCGGATCGGAACTTATTGCCGTGAGAGGACGTGAATTCAAAACGGACTCAATCTGGACCAGTAAAGTATTGCATTCCTCATAGCTCAATATTTGCTCCCCAATGACTCGTTTGATATGCGTTTTCACATATATGATTCCCGCACCCCAGATACCCCCCATGTGAGGTGAGCTTGGGGCTAGGAAATGATGTTCAACAGATTCAGATGCGGATATTGAAGGGAGAATGGATTTTAGAAAATTGTGCGTACCCACGAAATTCGTACCTTGATCGGAGTATAGATGCGAGCACCTACCCCGTCTAGCAATGTAACGGCGTAGAGCTGCTACAAAAGCTTCACTCGTTAGGTCAGAAGCTATTTCCAAAAGCAATGCCTTAGTAGCCATACAAACGAATAAACATATGTAAACTTTAATCGCCTTACAGCCTCGGCGTCGATTCATACTAACTAGAAACGGTCTGCCGTAATCTACCCCGGTATGTGAAAACGGTTTTACTTGTAAAATTCTAGAAACGGGGAGATTCCCCATTAGGGGTTGTGAAGGAACAGGATTCGTTCTCCAACATTTGATACATTCACCTAACACGGAACGTATACCTCGAACAGCTAAAATAATCCAAAATTTTTGCGAAATAAGAAATTGTACTGTTTTCAAGCCTACGTGCAAATATTTTTTTTGTCGTACTCTAAGTTCGAATACGTGAGGCGTCCACCCACACGAAGAACGCCGTTTGAATCAAGAAAGACATTTTTTAGTTTTTTCAAAGGTTTAGACAATTTCTTAGATTCAAGCTCATTAGAAAAATTGAGTAGCTACGTGCGTTTAATCATAATTTCTAAAGCGGTGCTTTCATTAGGAGGGTTTTTCGATAAACAAAAGGATTTGAGAAAAAGTGCATTGGCCTTCATGTAATGGTGCAAAAATCGTAAAATATTTGTCAAAATATGCTGAATTTTTTCAAAAACTGAAATATTATCAAGCAAAATATCGATAATAGTTAATTTAGATTGCAAAGTGAGTGAAATTTTCCGTTCTTCTTCCTGAGTATTAAAATCGTTTGGAATATCTTCGTCTCTATAGGTTTTTTCAATAAAAATGTTTTCGCATGTTTGATCATCCGATGATAATGACCTATTTTCTGGAACACTTTCGATCTCAAAGAACTGTGTATTATCTAACGATGTGTCGTCGCAATAAGTGCCACAAAAAAAAGTATTAACTTTTTTTGTTGAAATGTTATCCACTGCTCCTAATAAAACATAACCAAACACTGTTTGAAGAGCAGCGAGTTCTCCAGGTTTTCCAAAAACTTGACCATTTAGTAAAACTTGGGAAAAAATATCGGCGCCCAGCAAAATGTCTATATCACTGGGGGAATTAAAATTAGGATCTGCCAATTCCAATTCCGAAATATGTGACCATGATTGGAGATAATTATGCGTTGTAGGCAAGCGATCACAAATTTGCGATAAAATTAGTGCGTCAATGAGAAAAATGGGATTTTCTTTTTTAAGCGGCTTGAGACAAATAGTTACTCCTCCAAAATTTATTAATCTATTTGCAAGTCCTACACCTTGGATGGTGGTGGGAGAATTGAATTTTGTGAGATTCAAACGGTTGAAACATTTTTCCGAAGCGGAATCTAGAAGTGCGCAAAATTTGCGATAAATGCCTTGACCGACCCAAATTTCTACTATGGCTGTTGAAAGCAGAATGCGGGAAGTTGAAGGAACAGTGGCGGCGCAACTATTAACATTAACATCGGGGAATGCTGTATTTTGTTGGATGTTTCAATCGATAGACGAAGTTGAGGGAATAGATTCAGTTTTCTCTTTATGAAATAAAGTGTTGTGAGATCTGTTTCCACATGTTCGGCAAGTTCCTGTTGACTGAAAAAATCGTAAATCATAGAAATTACTCGAACAGCTAAAACAGAGTCGGCGGGATTTGCAGAAAATGAATCTTTCGGCTTGAATTTTATTGTGAAAAGCAGGACATTTATATAGTGGATGATTGTCGTTACAAAGAACACATTTCTGAATAGAAGTTTGACATTCAGGCCTGGTGACAAAAGAGTTGGACTAGAAAGGTATCCATCAACTTACGTAGTGAAATAGCGTTGACAGAATCCTGGGGCGGGTGATCCTCTATTTCCGACCAATATGCGTTGGCCAGTGCTCTCAAATTACTATATCTTTTAACAAAAGTAGAATATGCCTGGGGATAAAGGACGATATTAAATACTGGAATTTTTCAATATCCTTGAGCGTGCCATTGGTATGCACCATTGCATCAAACATGTCTTTAAAAGTTTGAAATTGACGATGATCCCCACTGAATTTACAAATTTCTATTTTGAGGAAGCTCAGCCTGAGAATGATTTGATGTTATATTAGTGTACTAACTTTTCTATTAGCAAATCTCAATCATTTGGATTGAACCGTTAATTAATTGAATATCAGATTAGAATTACTCCTAATGTCCCATCCCTTTATTTATTCATACATATAATTCAGTGCGCTGGTTGGCCGTTAGCGTGTGAATTCTTTAAGCTAGAGAAATAATATGTTTAGTTCTATTATGATCAAAATACTCTCAATTAATACACAACTTCACAGAATAACACTTTTGTGGAGATTAATTCAGCCATAAAACCCTCATATGTGATCTCAATCATAACAATGAATTTTACTCACGTAAATACCCCCGTGGTCGGTTCATTGCTCTGAGTTGGTGACACTTTAACTTATCGAACATGCACCTCTAATTAGCCCGTTCAGAGCTGATTGGTTCCAGTAATTCATTAATTTAGGTTTGGTTGAATTAATAACTTAACTAATTAAGGAAACTCGAAAATTAGTCTGTTTTTCCATTTAGTAAGGCAAACGGAGATAAATAAATATAAAACTGTATAAATATGCGACTAGAATGTTAATATTTACGAGAAAAAAAGGATATAGAAAATTTACTTTCACAATTAAAGTCAAAATACTGGAAATTTCATTGATTGAACAAGAACAGACTGAAAACAATATTTTTATAACTCAAAACAAAGACCTATCTAATTGACAATATATCATCTAGCATGTTAGCTTACCAAAACCATCTTTAAAAACGTAAAACTGATTAGAGACTTTGATAAAAAATTATAAAATACTTAAGAAACCCTTCAACTCTGAGAAAATAGATCGGACATGTCCCAGGTCAAGGTGTGGCCTTGACCTGAGTATTCTTCACTCGACTTACTGTTTTAAACACAACATTTCAACTAACTCTAGTTTTGAGATCTCAAACGGTTCCACTCTATAATTCGTTAAAAGATAGGGTGGATGATCCCGCCCTCAGAATATTTTACTTGTAAGATATTGAGGTAGGTGTCGTTACTTGAATGGTCTTGGCATTCTAAACCCTATTCTGGCATTCTACAGTCCTAATTAATTACATGTAAGTTTTCCTATTACGTGACATCATATGGTTGACCGCCCCGTACATTTTAGGACTCACGTCGAATGTGGTTTTATTTCACTTTGATAGAAAACGGTCGAAAAAAAACTATCAAACATTCTCTTTTGTTCGTCCGATGTCACTCTGCCTTATTTCTTTTAAAATAACAATAATTTGCATACATTCACAACGAGTGACCTATTTCCATATATGTATTATTTAAGACAAAAATTATTTGATTGAACGGTCAGAAAGATATTTATGACCGTTCGGTCTAGGAATATCTATGGCATCAAAACGAGTTGTACCAGATGGTAAACAATCGACCCTTGGGCTATTCAGGCTGAAATTACCATATTTCACAATATCTTCAAAGTTGAATGGATTTTCTGATTCTCTCGAAAAATCTATTGTTTGTAATATGCCCCTCATAAATTTTGAGTTCTATTATTTCTGTAACTAAAGTTTGGTATTATCGCCCAGTGGAACATGTGGGATGCAACTTTCTTATTGAAATGGATTTGGTCCCACGACCAGAGGCGTCTCAATATTCTATTACACTTTCCCCCTGTAGACGTGAGATTCTGTTCCTTGGTGGAAATAGATCGACACGTCATAACTACACCTACTACTTGGACTTACAACTAATTCTTGAGGTTAAATTTCTCTCTTTTCTGGAGGCTCTCCTAGGCTTCGGATGGTGGTTTTCCATTTTTAGGTTGATTGGAGCATGTGGACTTTCAGGCTGCTGTCTGAACATCTCTTGATTCCAGCGTTGCCCATTGCTATCGTCTGTTCCTCCAGTGGTCAGTCTTTCTATGTCCTAGGTTGAGTCCCTTCCTGAAAACTTTTTATGCCTTCGAATCTCATCAACTTTATGTGATCTCGCTACCATACGTAAGCGACTGTTCACTCAACTTCACTACTAGTTTGTTAAAAGGTAAATTTTTTTTTATAATTCGTTAATTCTACCATACTTATTCTACGCTACTGACGTATTGGACTAGTTAACAATAGTGGTACCTATATTATACAATCTCTTTGACTTTGTAAGTTAACTCTATGTGCAAAATAAAATAAAACTAAAAAAAACGTTTCACTATTGACACCTGATTAGAATGTTGATCTATATCTCCCCAACGGAACAACAATGTTATGATGCATCTATGGTAACTTTTGAACTACTGAATAAAATATTGAACAAAAACTACAACTGGATGACATCTTAAAACGATTGAATAATAATAATCTACTCTACAACAACTGAATAAAGCTTCGAACTGTATTAACTACTGAATAACAACTTATACTCCCCCGGTTGTCAGTTTCTACTCCTTCGCACTCAGAGGTTCTCCGGTGTGGCTCAAGGTTTCGGCTCATCTCTGGTATCCCCAGTCACACTGGTTGGTTGCCCTTTGGTTTGGTGGTGAGATCCTTGATGGTGTAATGCTTCCTGTCCCCTTGACCTCTGGTTTATGTTCGTTCTCGCGCGTATTTATTGGTCTTCGTTAGTCTGGAGTAGGTCGTTCACCTGTTGGTTTTTTTCTAAAGCAGCAGTTTGATTCGTCCTGATTTCCCTTGTTGTTTGTTCTTCGTGTCGGGTATCTGCAAAGCTCGTTCTTTTTCCTGAAATATAGCACCTTTTAAAAACGTATCACTTGCTTGTACGTGTGAGAACACACTGTCGATTTAACACTACTCGCTACTAATCATTTAGGCAACACTAACTATCGTGTTGTACTTTTCTACTGACTAAATGTAAAATACTTCTCCGGTTATAGATTCAGCTCCTCTGCCCTCATGAATCGTCTGGTATCGGTCCAAAACTTCGAGTACGTCCCTTTTGGTATTCTCCGAAGTCCAGGTCCATTCCTTCCATAGTTCGGTGGCTAGTGCCCTCTGTGGCAGAGTAGTCCTCCTCGTCTCGGTTTTGTCTTCGTCGACTGCTATCCATGTCCCCCAATTCTTCCAGCTGGATGTCGCCTCTTTGTCGTGAATCCTTGGTCGTTCTCGTCCTGCTGTCTGGAAGCAGTAGCTTCCTTGACCGTCCTGCAGATGCTCCCACTGGTAAACCCGGCGTCGCCTAGTTCATCTTGTTGTCGCTTCTGTAGGTGACTCTGTGTCTGGTTCTTCCCTGGTCTCATTGGTCCTGATGTTCGATTCTCAAGTATACTGAATGTATATCCTTTCTTTCGAGGTGGACCTCGTGTCCGGACCTTCTCTATGTCTCCTGAGTTCAGGGTGTACCCTGTGACCTTGTCGTGGATCTTTCCTTGACCTTTGTTTCGGACACAGCAGCTCTTGCGTCTCTCCGTGTTACAGTCCTTGGTCCCTCTATTTCTTTGTTTGTTTCTTCCTTGGTCTGCTCGTTTCTGATGTTTAATGCTGAAACAGACTCGATAATTTCCCCTACCACCTGCCTTCGTGTTTTACCAAAATAATATGAAGTCGCGCTCCCATCCCAAAATAAAATATTTATGTTCCCTAACTCGTGATTATGCGTCCTGTCTGCCCCTACTTGGTACACGATTTTGACGCTGCTCGCTTCGAGTTGCAACCGCGATGCTACTCGTTTTGTCACAAGGTTCCCCTTATCCCCATTTGGTTGTTACGATAAGAAATACTACTGTCAATACTACTACTCGTCTTTATTTCTCTACCACAACTAATAAAAAGGAACCATCAGAGTTCCATTCCTGAGAAGCTCAGAATTCTTCGGACTTTCACTCTGATTGAACTCTGTACATATGAAAACATCTTCCTATGGGTGTGTCGAACCGTCTCGAAGGTTCCTTTTTTCTTCACTTTTTCTTCTGTGTTGTTGATTGACTTCATTTTTTCTGGTGTATCCTTCCAAACTGAAATATGTCGGGACTTCCTAATACTGTCACATCCGCCAAAGTTAAAATCGGAGTATGTTTTTAATGGTCTGTGGTGTTGGGGATATATTTAGGAGACGAACGACGATATTGGGTTTACTATTTTGCATATTCGGTGGGGGAATCGTTACAACTGAGTACGCAACGAATAATCCAAAGGGTAAGTTGCGAGGTTCGCATGTCTTCACGCCAGCAGAGTTCCGGATATCCACTGGAATGTTGAGGTCGCAACCATGGAATGGTGGTATATACAATGGGTTCTGTAGTCTGACCAAGCTCGGACCTTTCGAAGGATTGTCTTCACTGGCAAGAAGAGCTTGTTTCTTCTTTCCTTTGTAGTCATCTACAGCTTTTTCTGGGGTCGGTTTGTCGGTCCGTTCCTTTGGGCTATTGTCGGTCAAGCAAGCGATACTAGTGTCGCTTTTACAGGTTGGCGAATCGAAGTCTATGCGCGTATCTCCTGTAGGTTCACAAACCAGGCCTGAAGTAAATGTGGGGAAATTTTACCCTTTTATCCAATGGTACAAATTCCGCTGTCCCGATAATCAATTTACTCATTTTACTGACGTCAGATTTCCCAACATTTTTTTGTCCACTTTGGTGAACCTCGTAATACCCTCCACATTGCCACACATTTGTGCCCCTACCGAAAACAGTTCACGAGTTTCCACGTCAATTGGCATATTCCTCACTACTGGACTATTCGTGTCTATAGTCCGGTGACTCGGTATCAAATAATCGTCGACATAACCAGAGAGTCTATATTGAGTACTGACATCCCTGCCATTACTGCTACTCTTTTTCTTGTGTGCTTTGATACGTTTTCTTCTTACTACTGTAATTCACTCTACGTACCTTTACCACATTTGAATACACCATGCACTTTAATCGACAACACTTTTTCCACGTTTTTTACCACAAACACCTAACACTGTCACTAAATTTCACAGTAACTCTTAATTTCCGCTTAATTACCCTTTAGAACGCATAATCTCGTTACCACAAATCGATAATATTCAATATTGATACCCATAATAAACTTAAACGGAAGGCAGAGGTTCAAACCCAAAATAAAATAAAATTAAAAACAATCTAATGGTTTTCGACAACACTCTATGTAAGAAAAAAATTATAATTTCCAAATTACGTTATCACGATTCACTTATTGTTGTAATTACCTGTAAAGAAAATACATCGACATTAATTTGTTGTCTTCTAGTGTTGACCATTTATCCTCTGAAATACATATTTCAACAAAACTGTAGAGAGAGTTATAAAACAAAAATTTCCACTTACGTTAATTTTGGCTGAATAAAACACATTCTATATTCTGTTACTATACATTTTGTTCTAACCATTTCCCTGACTTCCCACTAAATTTTCTGCATACATTCTAACAGTTCCTACTTTATGTGACACAAAATAACGATATTTATTCATTCCTTGGTTGAACTACTTCTCGTCTCTCTCTACAATTTTTTTGAAAATTTTTGTCTCTCGCTCTACAATTACATAACCCTTCACCCTTCACCCTTTACGAAAACACACTTAGAACTTTAACAATTTATGTCTTTTCATCGGCCGACTGCCTCCTAGACTTTACATATTTTCGCTACTTTTACTAAATGGAGACTGACCCTTTGTGAGTTTCCATGAAACTCTCCTAATAGTCCGGGAGGCAGCGACACAAATTTTGCACCAATTCCTACAAAGCTGATTTCATCTCATTTTGTAGTTTTGATATGGCAAGTAAACGGAACGGCAGTCTACCACCCCAATATGTGGGCAACATTAATTATAATTTTTCAAACGTGTAAATAAATGATACGTAAATGCCTTATTCCTACAAGTATGAAACTTGATAGAGTGCTCAATGATACATAAAAATGCAGTATAATGATAGTCTACCGCGTCGGAGGGGAGGCCATCATAGATCTACCACCCACGCAAGGTGTTCAGAAATTAATTTTTTTGACTTATTCCTACAAAGTTGAAATTTTTTTCTCAAATACTTCAGTTTATAAGAAGTCTAAAAAATAAGTCTATCGATTACATAAAGGTGCAAAGCCCTGATGGACGCAATGGAATGCACGATCTCCCGAGCGCAGCCGCCGCGCCGATCCGCTTTAAGTCGCTCCAAATGATTGCATACCGGGATTAAATTAATATTTACAAAGCTGCTTTTTTTATCTGTACGTATTGTACGATAATTATTGTCAACTAAAAGCGTTAGCGAGCGAGGTTTTTGGTAGTATAATGTTAATATAAAAAAACTTTTAAATTCATTTGTTGTAAATAACTAAAATTTGTTTCTTCTTTTATGCAGAATAATTAAATTTATTACAATTGAATTACTATTATAATAAGATGTATTTTATTGTAAGAATATAAAATTTTATAATAATTAAATATATTTTTTCAGGAAAGGTAATGATCCTCGCGAAAGTACTAAAAGTACTTATTATTCTTGTTGTTCATCGCTACTGGCATTCAATTCTTCATCGCCTTCCAAATCGTAATCGCTATCTTCATCGTCATCATCATATTCATTATTCAACCAATCGAGATTTGAAAATATTTCGGCGGATTCATCCTCAAGCATTTCTGTATCTGTAAATAGCAATAAATCATGAAATATTATTATATAATGCTAACATAAGTACAAATGCTAAATGTATATACCTGAATCTTTAACATTTTGTTGATTATTCGTCACATCATCGATTGACTGAGGCACTTGGTCGCCACTAAACCAATTAAAATCATATTTTGCATTCTCGTCGACTTTCCAGCCACAGTCCAGAGGGGATAATGTTGAAGGCTCTTTTATGTGAGCCTTTTTCCAAATTTTTGCAATATATGCTGTTCGGAGTATGTGTTCTCGGAGCTCAGATTGACAAGGTGGCAAAGCAGATGCATCAAATCTCTTCACATTTTGACGAAACATTTTGTCGTTGGTAATTTTGTAAGCTTTCAAAAACATCGCTGATCGACTTTCATTAATTTTATTTATTTTTTTATAACCATAAATTCGGCATACAAATTCTTCCACTGATTCGAATACTGCATTTTCACAATCAGGATATTTGCTTAAATTTGTCAATGCATCCACATATTTTTCAGAGTTCCTTAGTAAATTAAACGGACGTTTTTTTCCTTTTCGGAAAAAAGCTGGATTAAAATCACAGCCTGTTAGTGCATGAAAGGCAGGTAGGGAATCACACAAATTGGCACCTAACGATTTGTACAATTCGCTTAAATTAATACTTCTTTGCGATTTTCCAACGCCTACTTCCATTAAAACTTACACTTGTTCTGGTACATACTTCATATTTCCAAGCATTATTACTAATATGTCAGTATCTGAGCATCTTATCGTAATATTATAGGGCGGCTGCAGCTCCTCGAAGTTACGAACGTGATATATCATTTTGGTATCTGCTTCTTCATGACTCGAACATGATTGACTGTGCTCCATAGTTTTAACAACATCATCATTAATTACTTGGTATCTATGACATTCATTTTGATTAACATACACTATTTTATTGCCAAATAATGAAGCCATTTCTTTGCGTCCCCAACTAGCTAAGAGATACTCAACTAAGTCCTCTTTAAAAGTAATATTTTTTAATTCGGCTGAAAAATCAGAAGGACGCATTGAGGGTCCTCGAATTTCAATTTTACGACCTCTGCTTGTTCCTCTTAAAGCGTGCTCCTTATCCTTAATCGAAGGAGACTTATACGTGTCAAATACTATAATAACGAACTGTGCGTCATTTCTCAAAAACATTTGTAGTAATTTTACAGATATGTTTTCATACGTAGCTGGTATTTCTTTCATTAAATGTAAAAAGAAAAATCCATCGTAAATTTGTACGTTTGCTTTTGGTGTTGAGTTGCTATCGATTTCATGTTCTAGTAATTTAAGTAATGAACTTTTTTCAGTTTTGCAAATGCTTCCATCGAGATGACATAGAGAAAATGGAATAGGCGTCAATGAAGTTGGCCAAATAAGTCTCGCTGCAAACGCACTTCAACTAGTTTTCCAGAATCTTTTACTTTTTTCTTGCTCTGCAACAATGTAAAATTATTAATTTTATTCATTTTCAAACTTTGATCAAATCTATCTTTATCTTCGGCACATTCGTTAATAAATCTATTCCTCAATTCTTCTCCTTTTTTGTCAACACTGAGCAAAAAATCAGCTACTTGATCGTCTGCTGATTGACCATTAGAAATATTGAAGAGTAAATCTTTATCTAGAGTGCTATCAAAAGGATTTACACTTTCTTTAATTATCTGTATCAATTTTTCAAGCTGCACAGAACTCTTTTTTATTCTATTATTATGTAAATCTGCGGTCACATCTTGTTTCGTTCTCAAACCAGTTTCTTCCATAACATGACTAATTATTTTTGTCCGAATACTGTGGCCCTTACACCAACGTTGCCGAGCACGTTCTGAGTTAGTACAGTATGAAATACCTACAAATTTTTGAATAATTAGACGAAATAACATAATTAAATGTATGTCAAAATAGTACTATTTTAATACTCCGGGTGCAAAACTCTGTTTCTCACATTACGCATTACAAAAGCATTACTGTTAAATTTATATCGGATTGTGGAACTAAATCGAAGCGTGCACGAAATCAAGAATTTCGCGCAAGGCGTATGTAAAACTATGAATTTCGCGGACGCTCCGGTTTAGAGCAACAAAACGTTATTTCGGGCACTCTAAATATCAAGGAGAAATCGATCTTTGCCCACAGAGAGTACAAAAATAGTATAACATACTTTAATATCAAATTAATTTTTTTTATTTATTCAGTTACCTGTTAATTTGTTTGCTGCATCAGCATTGATTGTCTGCTCGAGTGTTATATCTACAGGCTGCCTAGAACAGGAATTATCTGTTCTTTTAATACCAAAAGATCCCTTCTTGAACTCTTCCAGCAGTCCTGGATGTGTATCATTAACTTTTAATAAATTATCGTTATACTTTACTAAGTATCTTGAATAGTTTTGTTGATTGAAGATAAAGAATACATTTGCTATTTTTGGCAAACTGTACATAAATAGATCAAAATCTCCTGTTCTTATACTCAAACTTAACATCAGAAAATGCTCTATTAATTTAACATACATCATATAATACCGAGGCGTTTTTCCGTATTTGCCATTGAGAGTGTCTTTTTTGTATTCTTCATACTCATCAAATAATTTCATAATTAGATTATTTTGTATCATAGGGTTTTCTGATCTATTCTTTGAAAAATCTTTCAAGTACGTCATTTCATTTGTTTCTATTTCACTTCTTGTGTTTAAAAATGTTTCAAAATGCAAAATTTGTAGTGCTAGAGTTACCATAGGATGTAGACTTTTACAGCGATTAAAATGCTTTCCTTGAATAAACCCGTTTACTGAACCAGGAGCTAAAATTTCGCTATCAGACATTATGTTTGTGATGCCATTGTTCTCTATAAATTTTCCTACTGCTTTGAAATATGCGAGCTGTATATGAAAGCTGCCGAAGTGAACAAAAAGACGAGAAAAAACATCGTTTTCATTAGCTTGTATCTGCAGCGCTATTTTCGCTATCGCCAAATCATATGTAACCTGCACATATTTTTGACCGCATTCATCAGCAGCTTGCAAACTTTGCCGCATCGTTTCTTTTACAACTGTTTGATCCGTAGGAGATGAATTAATAGTTGTCAGATAAGAATTTTTTTGTTTTGAGGATGTATCCTTACGAATTAAGCTATTGTAACCGACCCACATCGGTGTTCCAGAAATTTTCAATTCATGACAAAGCATCCAAGCAAAATTAACGTGTTTAAAAGAGTTAATACTTAATGGAATTAAAAAGCGTGATGGATGATCCGCAGGCAACAAATGCTGAGAAATTGTTAATCTTCTTTTTGCCATTGGTTGCAATTCCAACGTCGGTAAGTCGTAACTTCTTTTCCTTTTTTTCTTTTTCATATATTCAGCTGATGTACGTCCACTTTCATTTTCACTTGCGTTTGAAATAGATGCCTGCGAATCCCGAGTGTTCTCATCACCAATCGACAAATCACCACAAATATCAACTGTATCAACTATATGTGAATTTTTACTACTATGACTATTCTCATTACTAATTTCTGCATTTTCAATAATACTTTCATTATTTTCCCTTTGCGTATTATCCTCGGAATTCTGAATTGTATTACTGCTATCAATTACTTGCTCGACATCATCTGGTTTTACATCTTGGAAAATTATGCCAACTGTATCGTGTAGGGTATCTTTACCTGAAGTTGTATCGACAAATCTGTCGAAATTATTCCAAGCTAGTCCGGTGCATAAATTTGATGTGCGAATTATATCTTCCGGACAAATGTCGGTTTGTTTAGAAGCAGCTAAAGTTGACTCCGTCTCCAACTCTTCTAGTACGGTGTAGCTGCAGCGATGTCCGTATCGATGAGCAATATTAATAACTTTTTTACTGTTGGTTAAAGCTTTTAATGCAAGTCCAAAAGTTATGTGTTTAGAGGGCTTAATTTTTCCTACTGTTACGTTATAAATCATATCATGACTCAAGGACTTAGCTAACCTTTGACAGTTGGAGCTCTGCTTACGCCTATATTTGTTACCGCTGTATAATGATACGGAAAAACGTTCTAAAATGCTTGGAATTACAGGATATTCTCCTGCAATTAAATCATTTGTCGTTATATCTTCTGGCAACAAATCGCCTTTAATTGCCATTATTTCTTCCCTCAAAATAAGAGCTGCGCGATCCACTATGTCGTTTCTTTCAAAAGTCTCGATATCGGTGGTCAAAAATACATAACCATAGGGTTTTAACAATTTTTTTTTGTTGACAATAACTATACTAATTTTTTTTTCGAATCTAGTACTCAAATTCTCCTCTAAACGGTTGGCGCGCAATGACGTGTCGTCTAATAAAATATTTAAATTATTATATTCTCGCCTCAAACGATCCCTGTACAAATTCATAATAAAACTGAAAAAATAACAGTTTTTATTTTGTACGATATTTTTTTCAACAAACTCGCACACTTCATAGAATATATTTGCATTTATATCTCTCTTCTTGTGCCAAGTTGTTTGAGGGTTCTGTGCGACAACAATCGATTCACTCGCAGTTTCAAGTTGGTTTTTACACGAAGCGTGATAAAATACCTGTTCTCTATTTACAGCACTTTCAACGTTATCATACAGTTCCATATTGTTGAATAACAAAGCTTTTGATTTTAATCTATCGAGCGTTTCGGGTTTGTGAGCTAAATGAAGCTTTTCAGTGCGCTTATGATGACGCTTACGAGATTTAGAACATATAATGCAAGATTTAAGTTGTACACTGTCACTAGCTTCATCATTGTCTGACGCTTGCTGTTCCTCATCCAAATTGTCATCAACATTTGTTGGATCTTGCAATTGATTAATATGTTCTCTGAAAAATAAAAAACAAATCCTTTTTATATTTACATATTGTATTTTAAATAAAAATTTAAACAATGATCTTAAAAAAATTGAAAACATTGTTTTTATATTAACATTGTTACAAAGTTTTCAAATAAAAATTGCAACTTTGATATAAAAAAATCTGAAAACTTCACAATGATAGAATAGATTCATTCTAAATTTGTTAGTAATAAGAGATTTGTTAATAGAATAATTAGTTATAAGAGAATAATTATCAAAAGTGAACTAAAATCATACAGTGATCAAGTGAGCCGTGAAAAATCGCGCAGTACTTTTCAACAATGAAAAAGACCAGGGGACTCCAGAAGATCCAGAGTGGTAGGCAACACCTTTGTAAATGAGCTCGTATAATTTTTAAAAATAACCAGTAAAAAGTTCGAATAATAATCTAAAAACAGTACCAAATCAAAGACAAAGTGACAAAGCGACACAAATTAAATTTTCGTTCAGAAAATATTGATTAATTTTAGTGTTATCGATAATTTGACCATATATTATACCGAGTGTAAGAAAAACACGTTCTTGTAGGCGATAAGGAAGAACAGCTATCAGTAAATTATTCAAATATGATACCCTATATATCATGCCATACTTGGATTCTATACTTAAAAATACTATTAACTTTCACAACCTCTTACTGCTTCAGCATCAGCAGTGGATTCAACCGTTCTAAACATCTTCAAGTCGTCAGAAAACATTAGAAAAGAATTGTCGATGATAACATTAGAAAAGAATTGTCGATGATAACATCAGAGAGGTCATTGACAAAAAGATTGTATAACAGTGGTCCCATATGGGATCCCTGTGGTACACCTGAAGTTACTTCAAATTTACGTTAATGAACGCGCAAACATTTTATTATTAATGTACTAATTTTCGAATACTCATAATGACATATTTCATGACATTTCATATCTACATACCTAATAAAAAAATGGCAAAGTAATCCAAGTTTTATAGAAAACTTGCTTTCATTTCGGAAACCTGACTCTTTAGGTATAGTAATATGATACATCATTTGAACGGAAATTCAATTGTCTTTCAGGATATTTAATAATATACAGGGTGTTCCATTTGAAAAAATCCACTTTTTACCACTTTTGTATCTATTGGTAAAATCACAAATTTTCAACGACCCTGTATAATGAAGAACGAATTCACTTAGCCATTACTAATACACAGGACATTTTCAAACTACATCCAAAATTTCAGCTTTCTAGGTATTCAAATATAGCAGTGATAAACATTTAATTGAAGCTATGTTTCGCACAAAAAATATGGAAATCAATGATTTTCTCATAACCAGTGGAGATAGGTATAGGGAAGTAAGTATCATATGAAAATAATCGAAAAGCAATAGCAAATCGAAAAATGCAATAATATATAGAGTATTCCATTTAAAATATCAAAGTCGTTGCTACTTTTCGATAGAAGCGGCAACGCCGCAGCGCTGAAAATATTTTAGATCGATAGAACAGAACTGATTATCCAAGAAACCAAATTTTCAAAATGATCCAACGTCCCGTTTTCCAGAAACATCTAATAAGCCATCGAGTTTGGGACACCCTGTATATATAATTCTCAAGACGCGCAAATCATGTTTCTTGTACACAGTATTCTCTTTCTCTCTCTCTCTATATATATATATATATATACACACACACAAACAGTGACATGCTCCGAAATTCGCAAGACGCGCAAATCATGGCGTTTCTATACGTTACAAATACGTGTTTACTTACTCAGAAGCAACTGAATCACTCGCTGGTGCATCCGCACTTGTACTTGGAGAAGGCTCAGCAGGCGATTTTGCAGGCTTTTTATACTTCTGCGACAATGCCGTGAAATGTCTGTAACATCCGGAATGATACCCTTCAAGTCCACTTAATTGAGCTGACAAGACGACATCACTGTACACCAATTGATGTTTTTTTTTACTTCCAAAATTGTGTTAACTGCAAAATTGTTTGACCTTTTGGCTTCTTATGGCAAACGAAACAGTACAACTGAGAATCCATGATGCTTAAGAAACGCGTCCTTCTACGTAGACGACTGAAGGCCACACTGATAAGCACATGAGCAGCTCTGCTGGCATAGCTATAAATTCGACGCTGTACGCATGAGGAGGGGATGGAACCCCGAAAAGTCAGAGCCGTAATATGTAGGGAGCAGGTATAAAACCATTGAACTAACCAACGTGTTTGCCGAGCCCGAATAACACGAAGCCGCCGTCAGGATACGACGTTCACTCAGCTGTCCATTTTTCGTTATTAAGTTTACTTTTCAATTATTTAAAATTATTTGAAAGCCGCAATCCTTCAATAAACTTCCCGCTCAAAAATTTAGGCCATATCTACCGAAGCTTTTGCCACAGTGTATCGCAGGTAGAACACGTTTCGTTCACAATAATTATCGTACAATACCTACAGATAAAAAAAGCAGCTTTGTAAATATTAATTTAATCCCGGTATGCCATCATTTGGAGCGACTTAAAGCGGATCGGCGCGGCGGCTGCGCTCGGGAGATCGTGCATTCCATTGCGTCTATCAGGGCTTTGCACCTTTATGTAATCGGTATACTTATTTTTTTAGACTTCTTATAAACTGAAGTATTTGAGAAAAAATTTCAACTTTGTAGGAATAAGTCAAAAAAATTAATTTCTGAACACCTTGCGTGGGTGGTAGATCTATGATGGCCTCCCCTCCGACGCGGTAGACTATCATTATACTGCATTTTTATGTATCATTGAGCACTCTATCAAGTTTCATACTTGTAGGAATAAGGCATTTACGTATCATTTATTTACACGTTTGAAAAATTATAATTAATGTTTGCCCCCATATTGGGGTGGTAGACTGCCGTTCCGTTTACTTGCCATATCAAAATTACAAAATGAGATAAAATCAGCTTTGTAGGAATTGGTGCAAAATTTGTGTCGCTGCCTCCCGGACTATAAGAGTCTCTATTTCTCAGAAAGGTCTTACAATATTAATCAAAATATTACTACAATTTCGCTGATTGCAAGAAAAATATTTTTTCTGTACTGCCATCATTACAACAATGGCATTAAGAGCAAGGCTAGGTATTTACGTACCTTACTGCTTGACTCCAGTGTTTAAAAGAAACTGAAATACTAGGTCATCTCCTATTTATGGGCACTGTCATGATGACATGAAAAAGAAAACACTCAAAGTACAATTCTGTTGGTGTCATAGAAGTCATAAAAAAACATTTTTCAACTAAACTACTAATCTATTTAAACCTGGCAAGGTAACGCTCTATGGCACCTGAGATATATTTACATGAGGTCGTTTTCACCTGCCACAAGTATATTCATAAACTTAACCTGCCTTAACTACGGAGGGATTACCAGATACCGTAATTACTTGATCCTACTGTCCAGAGTGAACAATGGAACGAAATTTAAAATGAAAAGCTTTCGTCCTTAGCCAAATCCATCAATGAAAGCATATTTCTAATAATAGTATTTCGACACTATTCAAACAATATCTTTAATAGTCGTGTGTTTTCGCGAAATAGGTTTCAGACAAAGCGTTTATTGTACCTGAAATAAAGTTTTTATTTATACGCTGGTGTGGATTTCCCCAAATTCACTGTTACTGTGATCTTTTGTTTTTATTACTATCCAAAATTGACTTTTTTTTTTCGAAATAAAACATTGATTCTAATTTTTGTATTTGTTCTAGACAAATATCACTGACATTTTTATAAAAACGGTACTTTTCTGATAATGACAGATGAACTAACTTTTCAATAGAACTAACCCTTTATTCCAAAACAAAGCATATAATTACACATTACAACTGTATCTTATCTTTTATTAAATCGACTCACCAGATATACTGAAGGTGAAAACTTTGCTAGAAAACGTACTGCAAAATTGATTAAAATAAATTTGAAATTTACGATGAATTCTTCTCGAAATCGACTCGACATGTACAGTAAAAATTTTTAAAATTAACTCTAAATTTCCATAATCTGCTCTCTTAAATTTCTGAATTTTTAATACTGTAATTTACCACCAATGTCATTGTTAAGCTTCGTATTTTCGAGAAAGCTCATCTATCTATAGCTACATTTCATTAAATTATCGGTTTTCCTTCTTAAGTTTATCAAACACACTTTAAATTAAATGGCAATTTTGGATGTAACACTTTTATTAACGACCTGTCCGTTTAACTGTCGGAGTTGAATGTCATTTCCTACACACAGTACTGATAAAATCTCCAGGTAAGCGCAATTCTGTTCAGTTTTACCATTTATATCTTTTTTTTTACAACTATATACATCCGTGTATATTTCCCCTTATGATATCATTGACAAATTCAATCCATTATTTTCTAACTCCACGAGCTGACACCATTTTTGTACTAACTTTTCTATTAGCAAATCTCAATCATTTGGATTGAACCATTAATTAATTGAATATCAGATTAGAATGACTCTTAATGTCCCATCCCTTTATTTAACCATACATATAATTCAGCGCGCTGGTTGGCCGTTAGCGTGTGAATTTTTTGAGCTAGAGAAATAATATGTTTGGTTCTATTATGATCAAAATACTCTTATTTAACACAGAACTTCACAGAATAACACTTTTGTGGAGATTAATTCAGCCATAAAACTCTCATATCGCCTGGTAAATTCTCAAGGGGCATAAGTGTACCTTCAAAACTGCATTATTGCAAATCCAAGAACTAGAGACACATCTGCATTGAATAATCTTCTTGAAATGCGGGCAATGATAAATTGAAACGATATCAAAGATCCTAACGCACTCTTGTGACTTTAGTATTGAGAGATAGTGCCGTATTGATAATAGGATAAGTGGAGCTAAGCACA
The DNA here is from genome assembly GCA_944452925.2 of Chrysolina oricalcia. Taxonomy (NCBI): domain Eukaryota; kingdom Metazoa; phylum Arthropoda; class Insecta; order Coleoptera; family Chrysomelidae; genus Chrysolina; species Chrysolina oricalcia. The sequence continues at coordinate 17,129,984 of OX101826.2, forward strand.
ACTGAAGCCTAAATTATTGTAGCTCAAACTCAGAAATTGAACAGTACCAAACGGTATAAGTATATGAAATGGCGTTTGTATTTCCTCTCTTCTTGAAGTGCAGAACGCGATGAATGAACTCCGTTTATGTTTATGCCGTTTGTACTTTTCTATAATTATGTTTTCTGTTATATGTCAAATGGGCATAATACAAGAATGGAATGGAAACGGTATCAATGAGCTCCACTATATCCAATGCCGTTTGTATTTGTGCAAATTATAATTTTTCAAATGGCATGAATGATCCTAAATGTGCAAAATGCCATTAGTATTGTTACACTATATCTTCCTTAAAACGCGATGAATAGTTTTGAGTATCCACTATGTCGTTTTTTTTGCGAAATTTCAATAGTTGTTACTAGTAAAAAGATATCTTGAGATTAAATGAATATCTACCTGTATTATTGAGTAAATGACATGATTTATTCTCTGTAACAAACTAGAACATAATAATTTTTTTAATCTCAATTTAATAGAAAACGTTTTTGATAAAACTGGTCAAATAAAACTATCGATTTTATTATGAATAATAAATTTTTTTCACATTGATATGCACATTAAAAATTACCATCGAAAAAAGTTCAGTTCAGTTGGGTTACAATTTCATGGCTCGCTTTACTGCCTCGTGCTTTGCGTTTTTTCTCTTTGGTGGTTGATTTCTTCTTTTACTAGACTTGAAGTAAGTATCTTCTAGACTGGAGGTGGTACCAGGTTCGTTTCCTGATCATCATCAGCATCTGCATCATGAGCTGACTGATCATGTCGCGTAGGAAATGATTCATCCCCATCCCCACTCTTTCCTCAATTGACCTCAAGGTTTCTACAAAACTTAATTATTACCAATTACTTTTCTTAATACATTTTTTTTTATTTGAATTATATAATAAATTTTTCCGCATACCTCGTAATAACATGTTCTTCTGAATGTTCTTCAATGCATATGAAATCGAGCATCTTTGATTTTATTGACAGAAAAAAATAGAATTATTTTATTTCAATAAGAGTAAGGTAGACGGAAAAATATTGTAATCAACTCTTACATCAAAATGCAATTGATGATATCGAAAATGTTCTTGGTCATTATTCGCCTTTATTAATACACTAGTTGATTTTGAAACTATTAAAGAGTTAGAAAGCTTGAAAAAAGGAATAATTGCTCTAGAATACTGAGACTAAAGTAAATTACCAAAATATTAACTTATATTGAAAGGTGACGGAATTTGATATAGTGATCTAATCATTCTTTTTCGCAAAAGAAATTGGCAGAATCAAAGAATAGAGTTGAGGTAACTCTTGAGCAATTTCAACATCAGTTGCTGTTTTTTCCAGTTGGACAATGGTATGTTCTTCATCATCATACCCATATTTTATATTCAGTTGATTCCCTGAATCTTTCTCGAATCGACATGAAACAATCTTGCTCCATTTGGCCTAAAACAAAAGAAGAATGAAGATTTATAAAATTTAATTTGAATTTTTCACAGGAAGTGTGATGAGCATGAGATAAGCTAAAATAAACTTATACATTTAATTAACCTTATTGCCATCAACAGTCTTTCAATCGAGTTTTATGTCGAATAGCTTTCCATTCACAGCTTTGAAATCAATGGAGGATTTCTGATTCATAGACACAGCATAGTCTAACTCCGTGAACTTTGGCCTTTTCGATCATTAGAAACCAATCCTATGGAACATAGATTTTTTTCCTTTTTTGCCATTTCGATAGTCCCATGAACTGAATCGCAAACCATTTGAGTATGACCAGAGATTAAGAACGTTATTTCGATTGATTTTAGATTTGAGGACTCTCGCATGGTATACGAAACGATTCTTATTTTGGCCGCCGCGCCGCAGCCATCACTATAGAGAGAAATGTGCTCAGCTCCAGAACATTGAGTATCAATATGTTGAACTAAACATGGAGCAATATTGCAGCTACTACGTTGTGCAATCGTTCCGTCCCATACACGTAGCAGTAGCCTTTTGCCATGTTTGCCATGATTGTAAATCGTCAAATTGTAGACACTTTTTTTTGTATTGAAATCTTTTGATAATGGAATATGGTGCCAGAAAAACCTACTCTAGGTCAAATGTAAAACACTTGATCATCCTATCATTTTTAGACTTATAACTATCTTCAAGTATTTTCTGTCTGGCTTGATTTTTTGCCTTGATGTGGGCGTCATATTCAAAAGTCATGTTCTCTTTCTCGATTCCTACAGAATACTCTTCATATTTGACGTAAAAGTCACATCGATCTTTTTTTGGATGACGGAAGCCAAGGTTGTACTCGGTGTTGAAAATATTTCGATATATCTGAAGGCTGCAGGGTTCATCATTTTCAGGAAGAGATTCACTGAAATCAACGTACGCTCTCTTAACTGAGAGATGAGGCTCGAGGTATTGGCGTATTCTGTTAACACGAGTATAGTGACTTGGTAAGCAAGGAAAGGATTGGATGTATGAATTTTTTGAAAAATATCAGTTGGGATACGATGAACATTGCTGACTCTCTTATCTGGTGAACACAATCCCGAATGTTGCTTGCGTATGACTGTTCTCATCTTGCGAACAGATTCATCAAATGTGGCGAGAAATGTTGATTTGCAAACCTGAATACGTGAACTATCGATCTCAGGAAGGAAGTAATGGATGTTGAATTTGCGATTCACCTTAGCATTCACAACCATACGCTTCATATTGACTTAAGTCATCAGTCCAGCCAGAAAGTTTCGCTGTGCTTGCAAATTGCCAAGTTTTCAATATTTATCAAATACTGCAACTCGATCGTCATGAAGCAAAGTTTCATTGCACTTATAAATGCATTTACAGCTTATTGGTCGAATAGAACGGGCTTGATGACCTTCAGTGACTTTATTTACTGTTCTTTATCCAGTCTTCACGGAAGTAACATACTCATATTCTCTTCCTTCGTTCCTCTCACTCTTTTCCTTGTTTAATCCAATTTTCTATACCTTTGCCATTACGCTTACGAATAGGAAGACTAAAGACTAATGTTTTAAATAAATTTTTTGAGAATATTTCAGAAATTACTGTTTTGAATGCATATTCAATCATTTAAACCGAATTTGGATCTGATTTCAATCATATGTTTTGAGAATTCACCGTTGAAGGAAGTAACTGCAGCGGAAGTTTCCTCTCCAGAAGCTCTATCTGCTGAACTGATATTTTCGATGTCAACTACTAATGAAGTTGTATCCTGGTCAAATTGCAAAGATTTGCTAAATACATTCGGTACAGTTCCTTTAAGATCGAAAATTTCAAAAAATTGTTAGAAGAGTGAACTGATTTGGTTTTATATTTATATATTTTTTTCAAGATCTAAATATTGAATAATTTAAATTTTATAGATTTTTTGTGAAATAATAACTAACAGAAATCAACGATTTCTCTTACATGTAATTTATTAAAACAAAAAATTAAAATAAGCGATGAATGTATGTAAGTACCTTCGGAACAATATTCTCGCAATCTTTCGTGATCTACTGTAGTCGCCAATGATCTTCCAAAATCGAATGATTGGACCGAAAACCCTTCTGAAATGAAATATTTTCTAATACAAGAAATAATTTTTGTCATGTACAAGAGAAAAAGTATTTGAAAAAAAAGCTGCGTTTTGAAAACTGTATATCAGAGATTTGAAAATAATTTTTAAATCTTTTACTCAATCAAAATGTTCAACATTTTGGTAAATTGTTGATATTGATAAAGTTTGAATTCAGAATAACTTACCAGATTCGCTAGTAGGGATGGCAGAAAGTTACACTGGGGTAAGAAAATCTTCGTCTGTATTTTCAGGCGACTTACTGTTTTCAAAATTCAGTTTTGCTTCGCTGAACGCATTTTGTTGGTTAGCAAGTTGAAGAATGAGTTTTCCCCGGTTAGTTGCCATTTTATTATCTAATATAAAACGCATTAAAAGTTTTAATCCTGATTAACGTTGAACAATTTCGATACTTTTATACTCTGAACAAAAAAACTGATATTCAGAAGAGAAAACTAAGACAAAATCAAAATACACAGCAAAATTTGACACTTGATATTCCGAGTACCGGCACAATAGCTACTTGTTTGTAAAATCAAAACGGCGTACAAACACGTTAGGTTTCTTGATACTAAGCATACATTCAAGGAAACGCAAAATCAAAGAGACAAAGGCGTATCTAATGTCTGTTTATATCAGCTTCTGCTGAGACGTTTAGAAAAACGCAAGAGATGCAAAGGCAACTTAAATCTATTCATCACGTTATCAAATGATTTTGATCATTACAATCAAAAGGAATCAACATGAAATTGTGACGATTCATCTTGGATTTGTTTAGTGTGCAGTGCACAATAAAAACGGCATAACCCACAAGTTAGGTCTTTCGATCACTTTTTTCTTTGGGCGTTACTGAACAATACTAGAGGCGTAAGTGTCGGACACAACGTTTCTTCTTGTTCATTAATGTTGATGTGGAAAAAACACAATAGTCTTATGGTTTGTTTGAATCTCTGTATCTCATAATTACCGGCTTACAACAGGACAGTACTATAGTATCAAGAGAGGCTTGTATCTCTTCTTCCTGTTTTCACGTTTTCAACATGTTCAAGACACACTTGTGCTTCTTGAGAATTTACCAGGCGATATGTGATCTCAATCATAACAATGAATTTTACTCACCTAAATACCCCCGTCGTCGGTTCATTGCTCTGGGTTAGTAACACTTTAACTTATCGAACATGCACCTTCAATTAGCCCGTTCAGAGCTGATTGGTTACACTAATTCATTAATTTTGGTTTGGTTTAATTAATAACTTCACTAATCAAAGAAACTCTAAAGTTAGTCTGTTTTTTCATTTATTAAGGCAAACGGAGATAAATAAATATAAAACTGTATAAATCTGCGACTAGAATGATAATATCTACGAGAAAAAAAGGATATAGAAAATTTACTTTCACAATTAAAGTCAAAATACTGGAAATTTCAATGATTAAACAAGAACAGACTGAAAAAAATATTTTTATAATTCAAAACAAAAACCTATCTAATTGACAATATATTATCTAGCATGTTAGCTTACCAAAACCATCTTTAAATACGTAAAACTGATTAGAGACTTTGATAAAAAATGATAAAATACTTAAGAAACCCTTCAACTCTGAGAAAATAGATCGGACATGTCCCAGGTCAAGGTGAGGCCTTGACCTGAGTATTCTTCACTCGACTTACTGTTTCAAACACAACATTTCAACTAACTCTAGTTTTGAGATCTCAAACGGTTCCACTCTAAAATTCGTTAAAAGATAGGGGGGATGATCCCGCCCTCGGAATAATTTACTTGTAAGAAATTGAGGTAGGTGTCGTTACTTGAATGGTCTTGGCATTCTAAACACTATTCTGGTATTCTACAGTCCTAATTAATTACATGTCAGTTTTCCTATTACGTGACATCATGTGGTTGACCGCCCCGTACATTTTAGGACTCACGTCGAATGTGGTTTTGTTTCACTTTGATAGAAAACGGTCGACAAAAAACTATCAAACATTCTATTTTGTTCATCCGATGTCACTCTGCCTTCTTACTTTCAAAATAACAATAATTTGCATACATTTACAACAAGTGACCTATATCCATATATGTATTATTTAAGACAAAAATTAATTGATTAAACGGTCAGAAAGATATTTATGACCGTTCGGTCTAGGAATATCTATGGCATCAAAACGAGTTGTACCAGATGGTAAATAATCGACCCTTGGGCTATTCAGGCTGAAATTACCAGATTTTACAATATCTTCAAAGTTGAATGGATTTTCTGATTCTCACGAAAAACCTATTGTTTATAATATGCCCATCATAAATTTTGAGTTCTATTATTTCTGTAACTAAAGTTTGGTATTATCGCCCAGTGGAACATGTGGGATGCAACTATCTTATTGAAATGGATTTGGTACCACGACCAGAGGCGTCTCAATATTCTATTACATTACTATTGGTTTGCAGAATACTCTGATTTAAAGCAGCATCAAAATGATCAAAATATATGGCGCGAGCATTGTAATAAAATTTATTGAATTGGGCTTTGGTGACATCTTCATTATCTTAACTCTGAGTCTCATCCGCCGACAACAGAGTCAAGATGTTGAGATTCTGTTTATTTAATTCTGTATCGACTGTAAATGGTTTTATTTGTTTTATCAATTTTTGCAGCGTCCGCTTGATCACTTAGAATCTTCATTTCGCAAAGGCAACTTTGGCGGAGAGCCTTATACCGGCGTAACTTATCGGCCATAATGGGCGTAATAATTCACTATACCTAAAATTGGATTTTAAATGAAGCGTAAATATGAAGTTGATACGCCACTGGACATAAAGTTAGTGGAACTAATGGAATGCGGTTACAAAAAATAAGAAGGTTTTCTTATAAATGGCAATGATCTGCGCGTGTACTCTTTACTTATTTGTGAAATACCACAAATTAAATTAAATATTCCAAAAAAACAAAAAAAAAAATTGGTAGGCCAAATTAAATATGAGTGTTGACTTTTTAATTTTTTCTTTTTCCTAACAACAGCTATAACATCCGGAATCGAAGGACCATGTTGAATTTCTGTAATTACAAAAAAAAGGATCGATAGCTATTACGTGGATTGCCAATAGACCTTTCAGTAAATGATATATATTGTTAATAAATGAAAGATTGATAACGTTGACAACTCCAGAAATACCATGACAAAATGGCAATTTGCCACCAAAACGACTTACCCCAATTTTCCTGGTGATGGATTGCAGTTTCACTGTCAACTGATGGCAGGGCCCTCCAGGTGCAGCTATGGCAGTCTTCAAAGCGTCGGCTTGTTACACAACCGAAGAAAAGTAGTAGCGTGGAGCAGTAGAGCACAGATTTGAAAAAGTTTCAAAACCATATGTGAATATCGTAGAATAATATAGCGCACTCAACTCGATACATTCGAAAAAATTTACTGTATTCCGATGCTCCGAGCGATTTTCTTTCATACATCTACTAAAAAGCTGTCCTTGAACCGATAATTTTGCGCACATCAAATCAGTGACAAATACTCATATCGTAGCAAATCTGGAGATGCATATACTCGAGTGATTAGAAAGCTTTTATTAACTTATACTGGATTTCTAAAAATAATAAAATATTCATAAGTAACTTGTAAAATGCAACAGTGGTAGCTGCGGATGCATCGAATTCAGGAATCGGAGCATGTATATACCATAGATATGAAGATAAAAAGATAAAAGTCATTCAACATGCCTCAAAGACATTGACTGAACCAGAAAAAAAAATAGCCAGATCGAGAAAGAAGCTTTAGGATTGATATTTGCAGTGAATAAATTCCACAGAATGATTTATGGAAGAAAATTCATATTGCAAACCGATCACCAACCATTTCTGAAAATATTCGGTACCTACATAAAAAGGCATTCCAACATATACAGCAAACCGCCTCTGGAGATATGCCTTGATTCTACAAGGATTTGATTTCAAAATCGAGTATATCAAATCTGAAGATTTTGGATATGCAGACTTACTCTCCAGGCTCATAAATCAAGATTCAAAACAGGATGAAGAGTTCATCATTGAATCTGTCAGAATTGAGTATAAAGTTTTACAAATTTTGCATTCTGTCATCGATTTATTACCTGTAACATATAACATGGTTTTTCAAGAAACTGCTCGTAATTCAATCCTACAAAAAGTCATATCTAATGTTGAAAATGGTTGGCCTCAGAAGAATAACCTTCCAGAAAAAATGCATAGGTTTTTTGCTAGAAAAGAATCATTCTCCGTTATCAACGGCTGTCAATGTTTAGAACAAGAGTGGTGATCCTGCATGTTTTCTGAAGCAGGTTACTTCAGCAACTACAAAATGGTCATCCAGGTCAAGAACGAATGAAATCCATAGCAAGAAGCTACGTATATTGGCTAAATATCGATGAAAATATTCGAGATTTTGTTCGCAAGTGTTTTAGCTGCCCAGAAAACTCCAAAACACCAGTAAAAAGAGCACCGTCCTCATGGCCTGCACCAAATGGTCCATGGAAAAGGTTACATATTGATTATGCCGTTCCTGTTGATGGTGAATATTTCCTTATCATTGTCGATGCATATTCCAAATGGCCTGAAGTTTTCAATACCAAAACCATCACATCGTCATATACAATAAAGATGTCAGAAGAAGTGTTCAGCAGGTTTGGAATAGTAGAAACAATAGTAACAGACAACGAAACGCAGTTTACAAGTTCATTGTTCAAAAACTTCTGTGAACTGAATGGTATTCAGCACATAAAAACTGCACCTTATTGGCCCCAATCTAATAGTCAAGCAGAGAGGTTTGTGGACACATTCAAACGTTCTTTGAAAAAAATTGGAGGAGGACAACCAGGACTATCGTTAGTCAATCAAATTCAAATTTTCATATCAAGTTATAGAACAACTCCCAATCGAAATGCACCACATATGGAATCACCTGCAGAACTTTTATTAGTCCGAAAAATTCAAACCGTATACGATTTGTTGAATCCAAATGAAAACTGTAAAAATATTCAGGATAATGTCAAGAACTGTAAACAAGAAAAATATTTCAAAAGCAATGATCCTGTTTATTGTAAACTCTTCAGGCATAATCAGTTTGTTTGGAAAACTGGTAAAGTAATAGAAAAAAATCGGAAATGTGATGTACAATGTTCTGATGGATAATCCTGTCCTTTCATGTTAATCAGCTGAAAATAAGATATGTGGGTGATGTTGTTCGAAATGAAAACAGTTTACCATTGGATATTTCATTGGACTCGTTTGAACTATCCAAAGAAATAGACCATCGTGCTCTTGATGTCACTTCCTTGAGCATTGTAGAAGAAAATGTTTCAGCTGAGGAGCCTGAAAACCGTGATATCAGGATGTCATCTGATTCGTCAGTGGAAACTACTACAATAGAAGGAAGTTCTATTTCTAGTGCTACACCGGTTAGAACAAAGACCATTCCCAAATACTTACAGGACTTCATTTGAGAAAGGAAGATGTTGAGAAGTGAGCACGTCATTATATAAATGAAAAACAAATATGTACCACTGAAAGGTGAAAAACTTTAGTTACTGCCATAATAAAAAAAGTACAACTTGTCTTTCGTTCATACTGAATATTTACTCTCAAAAGTTTAAAAAATCACGACTCAAAATTGTAACAGTTATACCTTTTCAATCCCTCATTCACCAGGGACCATTTTTTCTTTTTTATTGGTTAGGTCGCCCCGGAGCTAATATAGTAGTGGTTTTACCTCTCATCAAGAATTATGTGTATTATGTGTATTTTGACTTCGACTTCGACTTTAATAGTTTAATGTTTTATGTCCGATGAGTAATTTTTGCACAATCGCGTTGTAAACAATTTGAGGACTCATCAAGATGCACCCATTGAAGGAAAATCATCGTTTTCAAATTCTGTGTACGGCATCAGGAAGCAGAGATCAATATCTACAATTGCATATTTTGGATTTTCACCAAAGAGGTGAAAAATGTGTTGAAAATGTCACTGAAAGTTTATCAAAACGCTTTAAAGTGTATCCAAAGTCACCCGAAGTCGAGTTGAGTTCGGGCGACTTCGAGTGCACTTTGAAACATTCAAAGTAACTTCCATTGACATTTCTAACACCTGTGAGGTGGAAAATCTACCTCTCAGAATTTGAATAAGATGATATCCCTTAAATCGCCGCATTTAGAAAGATTTGCCATTAAATTGTTCATAATGCGATTGTTCAAAAACTAACCATCTTGCGCACAGTTGGACCACATGTTATTATCTATCAGTTTCTCAAATATTGTTTGTCCAGCTTCATATTTAAAAAAATTATGAATTTTAGAAAAATTGTCTCTTTTTTTCGGAAAAATGCACTGATCTGGTAGTATAGAAAACCGTTTTATAGGTTTTGTAATTCTCTACAGAAGTTCTACTGACTGTAAAACGATTTCTCCGATGATTTCTCAGATATTCGTAAAAAACAAAACAGTTGTTATTTTTTTCACTATTCCTTGTTGAAAAAATTCCAGAAAGCGATTTTTTCTGGTGCTAAACCAAGGTTCTCATTTACGAACTATCTTATAGAGAGAAGTATAGGCCGTTTGCGTCTTTTATTTCGTGTGAAAAGTGCCTTTCATTTTCATCTACAGCTTGGCCTATTAGATGTTCAGAAACGAGAAGAAATTAAATCATGCATGCATTTTTTGTTTCAGAAACGGCAATGGGGGTGGATATGAACGCCCAGAAAGATGATTTACAGTTTACAGTTACTATTCATGAGTAAGAAAGTTATCATAATTTTTATCAATTTGACTTGTATAAGTGTATAGTGTTAGGTATCACCCATTTCCAGTTGTCCGACTAATCTTAAATTTAGAACCTATAACAAGAACCGATAGTAATTTTCTGACCGGAATCATCATAACTGAAGATATACTGTGAGGATTTTTTTAGACCCCCCCCCCCCCTGTTACTTTTGAACGGCTCGACGTACAAGCATGAAAAAAATAATTGTTTGGTGGGTTTCACCGATAATACTTTTTGAAATGAAAAATTTGGTGATAGCTCGACAGGGGTCGCGGGGGAGGAGCATATCAAAAATTTTAAACGTCATGGGGGGGTCAAGTGTCACATCGTTGAAAAGATTATTTTTACAACCATTTGATTTTTTTTGAGTCCAGTTTAATTTTCTTTTGCAAATAAAATTCGAAATATAAAATATAAATGCGGATCTGAATACTACTCATACCTCGATAAATTTGAACGGTTTGAGGTGGAATAATGAGACCAAGAATATTTTGAAGAAAATTACCGATACTACTCTTTGAGACGAGAGTCATTTCAACTGCTCGACAGATGACGCTGGGGGCACATCAACTTAAAAATTCCAAAAGTCATATAAATCGAAATTGTGAAAAAAAATCTTAACAATATCCAAGAATATTCAGATGGTTGTAAAGAGAATTGAATTCTCTTTTCAACGATGTGATACTTAAACCCCCATGCTATTTGATATCTTTGAGTTGATGTGCGTCCCCGCGCCCCCTATCGAACAATCAGGTAAAAGCCTTCGTGACACTCAATTCACTGTTGACTCATAACCCGATTCTTCGGCAAGCCGATCCTGCTCAACCATATATTCTTAGAACTGACGCCAGCACATATGCACTTGGGGCATGCTTTCTCCAGTGGAAGGAGCCAGAAGAGTGACCTATCAAGTATGACAGTAGACTGCTGACGCAGCTGGAAATGAATTACTGCACCATCGAAAGCAGTCGCAGTCACAGTCGCAGTCGTTTGGGCCATCACGAAATTCAGAGGGTATCTAGAGGATGAAACTACTCACGTCCAGAGCGACAACCAACCACTTGAGTTGCTTATGTCACTGAGATCACCTTCCGGTCGTCTGGCACGATGTGGTCTCATATTGCAGTCTTATAACATACGCATGGACCATACCCCAGGACGACTCAACGTGGTTGCTGATATTTCATCACGACCACCAATTGCTGAAACTAAAATTCAACTGATCACTGTGGATTTGCCTAAGCAGTCACTCAAAGACATCAGAATTGACCAGTTAGCGGACGAAAACCTACGGAAGATTGTCGAAGCAATTAAAAAGCCAAATGCTTACGCCTTCTACCTCAAGAAGTGGTTAGAACGAGGATATGTGATAAATAATAGAATCCTGTACAGAAGATGCTCATCCTGCCTGTAGTAACTGAATCCAGAAGAGATCTTATTCTAGCTGAGTACCATGACTCAGCACAAGCACTACGGTGTCGCCAGAACCTATCAACGAATAGCGAGTCGCTATTACTGGCCAGGTATGCAAAGATACACTGCCGAGTAAGTATCTGATTGCTTTTACTGCCAGCAATATGAAACTAGTACCTTGAAACCGGCTGGTCAACTACAGACACCTATTCGAGCCCAGAGATTTGAAACCTTATCTATTATTTGGACCCACATTGGAAACATCTGACAGATATAGATGAATTTACATTATTGAAGACACCGCCAGTAGATCAGTGAATGGGTAAAACTGTTCCCGCCGCAAGATGCGACTGCCGATACGTGCGCCAGATGTTTGATCGATGAAGTCATCCTTCGCTACTGTGTTCCCCGAAGGGTCATTAGCGATAATGGCTCTCAATTCGTAAGTGCGGTTATGCAGCAAGTAGCGTACGCGCTCGGATTCGAACAAAGTCTAACACCCATATAGCCCCTGCCGCCAATCCGGTAGAGCGAAAAAACCGCGATCTGAAGTGTCAGTTGTCAATCTTGACCGTTTTTCTATGAGCTCTGAAATCTCAAGCAACCGGTTATAGTGCCGCCTACCTAACTTTCATTCATGAGCTACGCACGCCCGACGACTTGCAAAGAGACATGCGCACTATACTGGACTATGATAATTTTGTTCCTCTTATCAATCCTCACCTTCGAAAATTGGGTGGAGTATTGCAACAAACTCGCGATGCCAGTGAACGACAACAAGACCGCGCTAAATCGTACGCTGATAAATCCCTCCGGGAATGTGATCAGTACAATGTTGGAGATAAAGTACTGGTAGCAGTGCACGCTTCAAGTAAGGCCAAAAAATTTTATTCCGCCAAGTTCGCTCCACACCGTGATGGGCCTCACCAAATATGGCGAATGGTAACTCCTATCACTTATGATGTGGCTACCCTCCAGGATCCTCCAGAAGTGCTTGGGAAATATCATGTATCTGCTATCACTCCCTGTGGATGCTCCACCGAGGAAGAGGCTAATGTTCTAGAGCCTGTGCGCGCTCTGCGTGAAAGAGGACGCCCCCGTAACCGAACAGCTGCTGATGTTTCAACAGTGGCTCACCCAGAACTTCATCCAGAAGACGAACGTGTAGATGATGGATCTGCCGAGAAAGAACAAACAGATGAAGAAACGCAACCACCTGCTGCCAAAGGCAAAGGGGTCCGCCCGTTGCACAAAAGAATCATAACCAGCCCATGTTGCGAATAGAAAATCCATTGCTTCTACTCCGGAGACATTTCGTGAAGCAAAGGGGAAGAATTGTAACACCAGGCTTTAGCTAGAGTTGGCTGGGCGGAAAAAACAGGTGGCAAATTTGCTATTCCAACTGCAGGGATGAAACTTTTTCATTTTTTTCATTTCGTAGGGGAGTGAGTAATGAGTGTGAAACTTCATTTCTGGGACGTTGGGGGTAGTGGGATGGTAGCTATCTTTAAATTAAGGCTACAGTGAGGTTTTTGAATTTATCCGTAACCATGAATACTGAAATATCTATCACAATCAAATAACAACGCATGGAGACAGATGTCGCCATATTAATGTTCGGCAATTACGTTTTTTTGTTTGGCATACCATAATTGATTGTCGAATATCTGTCTCGCAATTTGTTTCAACCCATAACATGACCAAATTGGCCAATAATTCTGTTGCATTGAAGATATTTTCACAGATATTTTTCGCTAGTTATTTAAAACAGTTCCAATTATTTCGTTCAGGGGTTACATAATGACGTCTATCATACTATTATCAAACATAAAATTTCATCCCCATACGGTAACAAATAATATTATTGACAAAAATTGGATTTTTGGCATACCAGCTTTAAAATCAAATTATTTCGTTCGGCATATATTATTTATACTCCTATTTCATCAAATAAATGATATAAAATCAATGCCGACGATTAATGTATAAAACACGCATATTCTACACTCTAACGACAAATGTGCGCAGGGGTGGTTGGCCCCTGATCCAACCAGAATGTTCGACAATCACATCATCTTGAGTTTCAATGGATGAATCAACAAGCTGCCGAATATTAACAAATGATAATATTTTATTGAATTTTTTTCACAACAATGAACAGCGCTACTGCGCGTCGTATCCACCATACACGTTCGGCGATGCCGTCCACAGTACTGATATAGCGCCACTTGTTCGTTGACGTCAGACAAGTACTTGAAGGCCACATTTTCAAATGACGTCAGGCATGACCTTCCACCGACCTTAATGGAGCTTTCATGGCTGGGTGGGCTATATAATTATATTTCTAAATAGTGGATTCGGTGGAGTTAGTATTTAGAACTCTCATAGCTATAAAATGAGCATTTCTGAATAGTGAGGACGGAGTATCTAGAAGTATTTTGTGTCGTGGGTGTATGTAGAAATCGAAGTTGTAGATTTTTAGTCGGTAGGGTAAGAGTTGTGACATAATGTTTCAATATTGAACCTCCCAGTGACCTGCACGTGGTTTTCGAATGCATGGATGACATCGATCATGATCTTGGTCACCTATTCGACATGTGAAACATATGCAGTTTTGTTTGGGAAGGAAGCACTCGTAAAGAAATGTATCATAGAATTTTCATGTTGTATTCAGGGTATGTGTTCGACTTTGAGATGACATTGGTATTAAATGGGAGACATTACATTCACGGTAATGAAGATCTCGGTTCGGTATTGTAGGGCGCCACTTGTTCGATGACGTCATACAAGGCTTTGAAGGCCACTTGTCTAAATGACGTCAGTCATGACCTTCCACCAAACCTTTCACCTGTACGACTTCCCACTGACCTTCCAATTACCTTTACGTAACCTGCAAGTACACGAATGACGTCAGTCTCGCCCTACGTGTACTTTATCAGCTGTTCGACTTTTCCACCGACCTTCATGGAGCTTTGAATTACCTCCTCGTAACCTCAAAGAACACGGATGGCGTCGGTTACGCCCTACTTGTATTGGTCACCTATTCGACCTTCCACTGACTTTCATTTTCGTTAGGAAAGAAAGCACCTTTACAGTTCTACAAGCTCCAAGTCTTGCATGTCCTTCATGTATACTCACTCCGCTAATGTGTATGATCCTTATGTATGGAGTACAAATAAAAATCTATACAGAAGTATACAGATGGTACTACAAGTCTGTAAACCACGGAGATCTAGTCAGACATGTGAACTCTGATTACTCTCCAGAGATCTATACCTTGCGATGGTGGTGGGGGGAGAGGTCACGTGACGTCAACGCTATGCGCATTCGACGACGATCCAGTAATGTTTGTCAGGTCTTCGCTTTCGACATAGTGGGGTGGGTCCGCTGACGTCAAACATCCATACGCTGCGTAATGCAGCGACTACTATTCACTCTCCGTTCTCTATCGGTGCGGTGCAAACTCACGCATGGGGGGGGGCTTTGCGGCATACACGTGGTGCATAAGTCGATGGTGTGGGTGGTTCACTATCTATCATGAAAGATGTGGGTAAGGTGATATAAAATCAGAAGTTTTATACCTAGCAGTCGAGCGGTTACTGTTTTTTCTATTAGGGTCAATTTTTACATTCTAGTTGAAACAGACTGTTTAAACTAGAACTTGAAACTGTATTTGAGTGATACATAATTTTGGACCAGGATAAATATGAATTTTCCACTTGATTTGTGGGAAGAAACGTCGTTCATCGTCATTCATTGAATGATAGGGCCTTATTTCTCATTTCAGTAAACTAATCATGCGAGACGCTTTCAAACGAATTCATCTTCATGGAAATGTTGATAAACGGACTTTTTAAAATGGTCAGTAGTTTGACATTAACTTCATTTCCATGGCAACGAAAGTTACAGCGTGTCTCTTTCTGCTGGTAGTTTATGAAATGCCAGCGCAGCGAGCATCTGCTGTGATTTCACCTTTTCATACTAATTTGTGTTCGAAATACCAACAACTTAGATATCTAGATTAGTTCGGTTAGGTTAGGTTGTGTCCCTTCTTAACAAATTCGGTCCATGGCCGACAACGTGGGCAGTCAGAAGAAATAGACACGCTGCGTGTTTCTTTTTTATGGTAATTTAATATAACAGCGCATTCCCTCAAAACAAAAATGGCATCAGTAGAATCGGATGAAGATTTATAATAATACTCTACATCGAAAATTTCTATACAGATTCTCTCAATGATTTCCCGCATCCATAACTTGGCAACAGCGCATTTCCGCAAAGTCGAAATGTCATAGCAGGAACCACCTAATTGAATAGAATGATGTCCACTTCAATCCATCTTCATATCAGATTTCCAGTAATCCGAAGTGACCAACTTGGCAACAGAGCATTTGCTCAAAACAAAAATGTTACTTTTAAAATCGCCTGATGGCACAAAATGGTGACGTTCAATTATTTTTTTCATATCAGGTTTCAAGTATTCCCAATTCCGAAAATCAAAAATAGTACCATAGGAATAGGTTGAGGGTATATAAACTAGACGATCAATTATTTTTTGCATATCAGATTTCCAGTAATCCGAAGAGGTCAACTTGGAAACAGGGCATTTCCGCAAAACAGAAATGGTACTATTACAATCGCGAAGTTCAATTATTTTTTAATAACAGATTTCCAGTAAAGCAAATGTTTACCAACTGTGAACATTTCATCCCCAACTTTTTCAACCAAGCCGCATTTTCTGTGACATCAGCTGGAAATCTGAGGATACATTCAAATTTTGAGATACATTTCTTGGAATCTTTGGTGACCTTTTTCTTAAAAACATCAACCAAAGACCCAATGAAGTGGTAAATGTTTCGTGAAGTGTCTATTTCATAATCTCCACATACAGGGTGTTTCAAATTCGATCCTTACCATTGGGATCTCGGAAACTATGAGAGATACGGAGATGGTTGAACTGGGGAAAAGTTGCGCATTAACCTGACCAAGAATATGCCGTTGAGAAAGTTCTGAAATTCCGAGTATACCCGGAGATATCCAGAAAAAACATAAATTTCGGAAAATGGTTTTTATTTTTTTCTGGCTTTATTTTTCAAAGGATCCCAAAATGAATTGCACTTCCACAGGACCACTTTTTTACTGCTATTTAATGGTGTTTTCAGATTTCCTATCCGACGTTTCGACTTCTGACCACCATCATCCAATTTATTTTTTTCTTATAGGCGCAACATTGGATTCTCTCTGTTCTGAATAGATCCAGATATTACCTTTTCAATGATGTATCATAAGGTATCATTGTTTTTAGAAAAATTGTGGAGATATTGAAAAAACTAATTCTTATCCTAATAAGCTTCGACTTTGATGTTTCTGAAGGACCCGGCAAACACCTTATGAAATTTGGGTCCCAGTTCTTTGAATTTCTGGTATCATGTAGTCCATGTAATTCTCAACCAATGTTACCATTGCGCTAACCCAAAAAAATTAACAGTTTTGCTGCTAGGGTGCGTTGAAATTACCACTTGCGCAGATTAGACTGTTTATTTTTGAACCCGGTAACAATATTTTCAGTTGTTTCATTGTTGTTGATGTTGCACAATATTGTGCTGTTTCATAAAAAAAATCCTACCCCCTCCCCTTTTTTCCCCAACTCCTATTACGAAACGCAAAAAAATATTTCTCGAGTGCCTTCAAATGGATCGTCGAATGTTTAAATAAGCCTAAATAAGGCAAGTAGCAATTTTTTATGATTATCCCCCCACCCCCCAAATGCCACAAAACAGAAAAAATTTGGTGGATTTTTCTAAATTTTTTTAAAAGTTATTTTGAATAGAAATAAATTGGGTGACAAACCCCAAAAATGAATAGTTTTGATGCAAGGGGGCATTGAAATCCTATCTAGCTCAGAATAGACTATTTCATTATTATAGGCGGAAATAATAGCTCTACGTATTTTAGTTTAGATTATGCTGATCAATTGTGTAAGTCTTTATAAATTGAAAATCTAAAACCTTCTCCTTACCCCCTACCACTATTTTAAAACATGATAAAAATTAATTCCAGACTACTTGTAAATGCTTTATCAAAATAAATGTTTTAATCAGCTGAAATTGAGGAAATCGTACAGTTATTTAATTTCACCTTTTCCTTCCTTCAGAAAAATATTGGTGGAGTTCGCTGACTTCCTAGTAGGGTGTATGTAATTCATGATTTTTGAATATCAATTAAATATCTTGAATATAAATAAAAATTAGACATCCACAATTTGTATTTGAGGTGGCGATTGAATAAATTTTTTTCGTGTTTTGAAAGAGGTGTTGGGGGTAAGGGGGAGGTTTTAAATTTTCAATTTATGAAAATTTACACACACACATAATTGTTCGGCATGAAATAAAACAAAAATACGTAGATATATTGTTTCCGCCTTTAATAAAGAATAGTCTATTCTGAGCAAAGTATTTTTCGACGCCCCCTAGCATCAAAACTATTAATTTTTGGGGTTTGTAACCCGATTTATTTCTATTCAAAATAACTTGAACTGCATCATATCAAAAATTCAGCAAAATCCACCAAATTTTTTTGTTTTTTGTCATTTGGGGAATAATCATAAGAAACTGTAATTTCCCTTATTCAGACACATTTGAACATTCGACGATACATTTGAAGGCATTCGAGAAATATTTTTTTGCATTTCGTAATAGGAGTTGGGGGAAAAAATGTAGGGAGTAGGATTTTTTTTTATAAAACAACACAATGTTGCGCAACATCAGCAACAATGAAACAAGTGGAAAAATTGTTATTGGTTCAAAAGTAAATAGTCTAATCTGTGCAAGGGATGATTTCAACTTCTCATAGCAGCCAAACTGTTAATTTTTTTGGGTTGGCGCAATGATAACATTCGTTGAGAATTACATGGACTACATCATACCAAAAATTCAAAAAAATCTAACGGGACCCAAATTCCATAATGAGTTTGTGGGGTCCTTTGACTTTCAATTTGTTGCACTCAATGACATTTTTTTATTGTACAAGTCATTGAATTTTTGTCGAGAAATGGTATCCCGAAAGACGACCACCATATTGATGAAAATTGATAAATGAGGTGAGTATGAGGTAAATTAGACATTGTGTCCTCTTCAATGAAAATAGTACATTGGACAAATAACAATATTTAACTAAAATGTAAAGACAAAAGTAAATCACAGCAAAAGCTCATAATGCTGGCCTTGTTCATAATAACACAATTGTGCCCTTCTTGGAATATTTATTCACTGCACGATTAATTTCTCTCCTCTTCAATCTTCCGAACTCTCTAACAATGCTGTGCTGACGGTCTTCAATATTTTGATATTCCCTCTGACCATAAACTCTATTTTCAGTGTACCCCATAAGAATGTATACATAACATTTGAGTCTGGAGACCTTGCCAGCCACCTCACCGGCTTATTATTCCCTACCCATTCATCATCAAACCTCTCAGTCACGTTATTAGATACTCGTATGGTAGTGTGCGGTGGAGCACCATCATGTTGGAACCAGATGTTGTGAAAGTTACCCAAAGGTAGATCATCCATACAGTCTTCGAAAAGCTAGAAAAAAACAAAAACCATTTTCCGAAATTTCTGTTTTTCCGTATATCTCTGGGTATTCTTGGAATTTCAGAACTTCCTCAACGGCATATTGTTAGTCAGGTAAATGCGCAACTCTGCCTTGATTTAATCATCTTCGTATCTCTCATGGTTTCCGAGATCCCAATGATGAGGATCGAATTTGAAACACTCTGTATAAAGGTTTGAATACACGTATTAAATTCATTTTGTTCGCCGAAAACAGATTGATACCCACTGTAACGCCTATGGTGCCTACGAATGGAAGCAGATATTCGAGTTCGAACACATGGATTGTTTGCTAACCCAACAAGACCATATGAGTCTCTGTCTATTAAAATGCTACTTTACATAAAACACAAATGAGTTCGAAAAACACTATTTCTAATGTTCTTCAATGCAAATGAAATCGTCCATTATTAGAAGTCATTAATGAACGATTAGTTATTAATGCATGATTTCAAGAAATCGTCCACTAATGACCCCTATTGATGAACGATTTGACATTAATTGTCGATTTCTCTATGAATGCATGATTGTTGCATAAACGGATTCAGATGTTATGGACGCTAAAATAGATAGTGACGATAAATGTATGTTGCCTGATGTTGCGGATAAAGTAGCATCTTTATTGCCAGAAAAAATTTAAATTCCTTCATTTCAACAAGAATGAGGTAGACGAAAAAATATTGTTATCAACTCTTATATTAAAATTCGATTATTAATCTAGAAAATTGACGCGCACGCTTCGCTCACGCGTTAAAATATCATTATTCGTCTTCATTATTACAAAGGTTGATTGAATAACTATTTCAACAATAATCTCACAAGAAAGCACTGAGAGAATATAACAGAACTGTCAGAAGTTCACTTTGTGGAAAATATAAACATTGATATTCAACAGCGTTGACAGACGACCAGACATAACAAACTCTACACAACCATTTGAAGACGCAAGTAATGATTTCTCTCGATAGTTTGGATTTTGAAAATTGTAAGTAATACAAGTTTAAGTTGCATGATAATGTCAGCATCCCCCTCCTTCATTCTTCGATTGTTATCGAATGGAATACGTATAGTGACATAATTTTGTCTGAGATGTGACAACGCCCAACCCGATATCACGACTACAGATTGTGACCATTTACGACTTCAGTCCAGGATTTTGACAGCTGGGTCTAGTACAATACTCTTCATTATACCTATCTGGAAACACTATATTTAGCATACCAAAAATGGTTTTTTTCCGTGCTCCCGCACGGAAAATTTTACGGTGAGCTGGTGACATTATAGCTGCCTATTTACATGTCAAAATTAAATAATATGTTGTTGATACTTCTATAGAAATCGAAAATTGTTTAAATATTTCCTTACGAACAGGGTGAATAACGCTTGTTTTGTGACAATTCCTCGATATTTTTGTACCATAAAAATTTCAATAAATAATACATGTTTTTGTTTATTCATCATCATTAGAAATAAATGTTACTTAACAATCTATAGTTTTTAGATAGATATGATGAAAAATATCGTTCATTACTCGTCCATAAATGCTTTTTTCAGTATACCTATCCGAAAACACTATTTTCACATGCTTATTTAGCATGATGAAAAAGGGTTTTTTCTGTGCGCCTGCACGAAAAAAATTTCCGTACGCTGGTGTCACTATAGCTGCCTATTTACATGTCAAAATTAAATTATTTCAATTAATAGTTCATGAACAAATAATAATGATTTCTTAAATCAAAAATATACATACTCTTGAAAGAATAATCTTTCGAAAAGGATAATTATTTCTAATTGATGAATATACTCTCAATTCAAAGTGATTGAGATTTTTGCTATGTTACATGAATTCCTTCGAAATGAATTTGCTTGCAGTGAAAACATTCTACTCTTCATCCTAGAAAACACTCATATTAACTCATTGTGAAACATAATTCTCTTGACACAAGAATATAATTTCTTGGTAGATATCACTTCCCGTGCCACGTGATACATTCAACCAATGAGCAATCAAAGCAGGTGGCGGTACCACGACCTGTGAATACGAATTCCATTTTAACCATTTCATCCAGTTTGACCATTTGGGTTGGAGGTTATAAGGCTATGCGTACCTATATGAATGTTAGTATTCTGCCTAGTGTCAGTTGTGGAATCATCTGCCACTGAAAGTTGAAAGTTAGTCGCTATTTTCCATCAGACAAGATAAGCTCTTTTGGGAATGATTAATGTTGTAAAGAGAAACATTGTCAATTGAAAATTGAACCAATTCATGACTCCTCTGAAAATGAAAAAAACCTACGATGAATTGAAGTTATAAATAAGTAAACTGGTATTGGTTCAATTTTGAAATGAGAATGTTTCTCTTTACAACATGAATCCCTTCCAACAGAGGTTATCTTGTACGATGGAAAATAGCAACTTAATTCCAACTTCCATTCGCAGATGATTCCACAACTGACTTTATAAACATTCTGTTCATATTTTCAATAAAATCAACATGACATACCCATGACAGGTTTTATGTCAGAAAGATATTTCCAAAGTGCCACCGCACAAGAAATGGTCCAACAATTCCATCGTTACAGTGTAAAATTGATTCTGAGGAGTATGTTTTCCAATTTTTCCGACCTCCCCGATGATCTTAGAAGTGTGAAATAGATTTTTGTCGACCAAAATGTATTAGAGGCCTAGCGAAAGAGATGCAATTCACTCATCAATGAAATGAGTGATTTTCTGTGAGTAATACCTCTGAATAAGATTCTCCCATATCTCATTTATAGAGAAGAATCTCCAACGGAAACTGGACATTCAATTGATAATTAATTATCTGAATGAAAATGCAAATTTTCACTTTCAGATTTTTTCTTTCAAGTTATATAGGGTCTTTCTCAATATCTATCAGATGTAGTCCAATGTCCAGCGTGGATTTAGCCTGGAAAGTAGTTGTTTTCTGTTAGATATTACAAAAAAGTTACTTTAATTTATCGTAGGTTTTTTCATTTCCAGAGGGGTCATGTACTGGTTCAATTTTCAATTGAGACTGTTTCTCTTTACATCATTCAGCATATGGAATCGAAATGAAATACGACGGTACAGTCGATAGTAAGCAACGTTAGGATACTGTTAGGAAATTCCACTATCGATTGCCAAAGGGTTGAATCTCCTTACAATTAAAATATCAAAAACCTTTTTCCAGAGTCCTAGAATTGATCAACTGTAGGATATTCAGAATATGGTACCATCCTAAATGGATCTGGGAGTTCTCACCTATTGGAGTTCTCTTCAAAAAGTACAAGACAGAACTGGAAGCCTTAGCCAGATCTGTGAGTTTAATTCTCCAATGTTTCATGCGTATGTCTAATGACAATTATGATTTCAGGTTGTCTTGGTGAAAGTTGCAGAACATACAGAAAATCTCAAATTTGAACAGGATTGCTTGGAAGCTGAAATTGATGAAGGTGAGTTTGATAACCAAAGGATCGTCATCCCGAAAGACTCTTCTGAAGATAGATTTTGGATATGTACAACAGCTCTTTTGCACATTATAGGCTGGATTGAAGAGTACACAACATACCACTCATAACTGCTCAATCAATCACGCTTAAAAATTCTTCCATTTTGGAAAACATCCTTTTTGAAATTATAGTTATCTATAGTGAACATGGACTAGATAGAAAAACATATTTTGGTGAATAGCTCACTAGTTGCAGAACTATACAGGGTGAAACTCGGGTACGTTTAAATAGTCGAATGACGTATTCCTGATAGAATTTCAAGAAAGAAGGTCCATATAAACTTGTGCCCGGAAATGCTTCGTTTTGGAAATACAGGTTGTTGGAATTGAGTTTTTTTGTTCGTTTCTTTTTAATTAACTTTTGCAAAAAATAAGTTAATTGCACAAAATTTGGTACCTGAGGTTTTTTCGAAGTGGGAAATCATAATTTCGTATTACTTTTCATGTAACATCTAGAGGGCGCTGCGTACGCTGTCATTATTGATTTCTAACTGCTCTAACATTTTTACAGTAAACTTTTGGTACTTTTCAATTCTCACACCATTTCCAAGTGAAAAAGTTACATTTCCTCAACAACGATGGTGGTGATTGTTTTCGAGATATATACAATTTTCTGCATCGATATAGAAAATTGTAAATATCTCACAAACGATCCCCCTAGCGTTGTTGAGGAATACCTTTTTTACTTGAAAATTGTGGGAGAATTGAATAGTACCAGAAGTTTACTGTCAAAAATGTTAGGGCGATTTGAAATAAATAATGACAGCGTACGCCGCGCCCTCTAGATGTTACATGAAAATTAATACGAAATTATGATTTCCCACGTCAAAAAAACTCCGGGTACCAAATTTTGTGCAAAAAGTTTATTATTTGCAAAAGTTATTTTTTATAAAACGACCAAAAAAAATCAATTTTAACACCCTGTATTTCCGAAACGAAGCATTTCCGGACACAAATTTATGAAGACATTTTTTCTTAAAATTGTCTTTGGAATACGTCACTTGAATATTTCAACGTACTCAAGTCCCCTCCCTCTACCTCCTCATTTGTTGACTATTTTTTTTTCTCTGGCGGACTTCCATTATCGGATTCATCCTCGATATTGCTTGAGAATTCAACATTGAAACAATTCCGGATGTCTATGATTTCACTATGTTTGTGCAATAGCACCAACAAATAACACACATGAAAATCAATCACTAACTTGAAAATACTATCATTACCCTAATGTGTACCATACTAAAAGTTCGCGTGCAGACTAAAAAGGCTGAAATCTAGGAGGGGTGTCGGCTGCCCACCCCCCCTTGCCCTTGAATGGTTTATGTGGAACTGCTAACTCACTGTTAGATAATAGACCCCACGCATATTTTCAAAAATGATTATTAATAGACTAAGAGCTAGCCACGGAAATAGGGCAGCAATTTATAGAACGATTAAAACCAACTAATCAGTTTGTCTTAACAACATTATTAATTGATTCGAGCTCCTGGCAGCTTTTCATTGGTGCGGGTGGGCGTGGTACGGCCGTAAAGGGGTTGAGAAATCAATTGAAGTTGTCCAATTTATAGAGCGCTGGTTTTTGATGTGATTGTAGCTAATTATGTTCAAAATTCGAAAATAACATTGCCTGGAGATTTGCTTGGGGGAAAAGTAGTGCCAGGTGACGTTAAAGGTGCGTAAAAAGTGCTAAAGTCGTCTCATTTATAGAGGGTTGGGATTACGTTTATTCGTTAAAGTCAACCCTCAAGATAGTGTGTGCAAAATGACTGGCAAAAATATTGAGCAGAACACCTTGCCAGGCGCCGACAAAGAGCGAGAAGTGCGCGCACGATAGTCTATCAGAGGCGACAGTTATTTTTAATTATGAACGTTGTGTTGTGTTATTCATTATTATTCATTTTATTTTTAAACAGTATTAACATTCACTATGTTAATTGTTTATTTTTTACCAATCAATCAAAAACATAGTAACAGAAACGACTAGATATCTTGATATTTATTCTTAATATTGATGTATGAAAATAACACGTTATGAAAAAAATATATCTCAAACGTTAATGCTGCCACGCTTATTCATTCATAGTCGTCTCCTTGTGTATCGTCATCATCTTCTTCATCTGTAAATAAAAATTGAATTAAAGTTATTGAAATATTGCATTTACCTCATCTGCGATTAATCGATCTAAAATATATATATACATATATATATATATATATATATATATATATATATATATATATATATATATATATATATATATGTGTTCGGATAAGTTTCCTCGGTCAGATATTTGAAAACTAAAAGTTCGGGTTGAACCGCGTCTAGAATTTGTTGGAATTCGACGTTTCGGCTCCGATTTTAGAGCCATTTTCAAGAAATTGGGTTTTTTGTGACTTGACGTCGGGGTCTCAATCTGCTTGCTCCCCGAGTCTCGTCACTGGCTCTCTCTAAGGTCTCAATCTGCCTACTCCTTCGAGAGAACTGGAGAACAGTTCTCTCGAAGGAGTAGGCAGAACATTTTGAGGGTTATACCCAATAACTTTTCTACTTATATTTTCATATATTGCCTCTCGCTAATCCTTATTTATATATTATATTATTATTATTATATTTATATCCTTATATATATATATATATATATATATGTGTTCGGATAGGTTTCCGCGGTCAGATATTTGAAAACTAGAAGTTCGGGTTGAACCGCGTCTGGAATTTGTTGAAATTCGACGTTTCGGCTCCAAAATCGGAGCCGAAACGTCGAATTTCAACAAATTCCAGACGCGGTTCAACCCGAACTTCTACTAGTTTTCATATATATATATATATATATATATATATATATATATATATATATATATATATATATATATATATATATATATATATATATATATATATATAACAGGAAGTTATTCATGACATCTACATGATATATACAGGCCGTTTCTTTTATCATGCGGTAACATTGCTATATTCTAAACCGAAACAGATACGAAGACGATTAAATGGGAGAAAAGGTAACTATTGTGGAGAACAGTACAATGGTCAAAGAAAATTAACAGGGAGTCTCGCCCTTCCCGAGTTATACAGGGAAAACTTAAAATGCTGTTATTTTTTTTTACGAATAGAATTGTTAATTCTGAAAATATAAAAAAATGGAAAAATATAGTTTTAATGTATTCTAAATGTACTATAAAAATGTAACAATGAATCTTTGATTAAACGTTTCGTGTCAACACGGTCACCTTCAACATTTCTTTTCAAATACGGACCTGTCTGTTTTGGTACAAATATTGATAAAGCGATAAAATCACAATTCAGTTGTACATCACACTTGATATTTTTATAACGTTTCATTTAAAATAACTAACATCATCAGTGACAACAATTTTTAATTACGGTCCTGTCGTTAGGTCGTTTATGGATTCCACAAAACCTAACTCTCCGATATAAAAATTATCAGTGACGCTTTGAATAAATGTATCTATTAAAATTATGTTTACATTATAATAAAAGATATCTGTAGTTTCAGAGACGAACGATAGCAATTTATCTCGGAAATAAACTTACTTAAGAGTAGAAGAAATCAAACAAACAGAAAACAATTTATTTCATATTGAATTTTTGAGTGAAAATAAAACCAATACAGAAAATTAATTCTTCATGATAACCTACATTAAATGCTCGAATTGCCGACCTCTTTGTTGAATGCACATGAGTTGTCTGTCCATACAATTTCTGTGGCAATTTTCTAGCATGATGGGTGTAATGCTATTACATGCATCTCTTATTTTTTGTTTGAGATGGTCGATATCTGTACTAGTTGTCGAAAAAACTTTATCCTTTATGTATCCCCAGACAAAAAAATCTAAAGGAGTCAGGTCTGGGGATCGAGCTGGCCAGGCAATTGGTCCATTGTTTCCAATCCATTTTCTTGGGAATATTGCATCTAAATGTTCCCTTACTATTGCTGCATTATGGGAAGGGGCACCGTCTTGTTGAAAATATTGTATTTCACGGCGGATGTTTAGTGGCAATTCATCTAAGTAGCCATCAAACTCATTGGATAAAAAATGTAAATACATTCCACCATTCAAATGCTCGTCGTAAAAGAAAGGATCAAATATGTTTGTTCCCAAAATTCCCAACCGAACATTTATTCCGAACCTTTCCTGGAAATTGATTTCTCTATGTGAATGTTCATTTGTATTATTCCACCTATAATGGATGTTTCTGTTAAACCAACCATTGTTGGTGAATTTCGATTCGTCCGTCCATATTATTTCATTACAAATATTTCCAACTTCCCTATTTCTACGTCTCAACCACATCGCAAATCGTACTCTCCTTCCGTAATCCTTTCATTGAGGTGATGAACTTTGCGTATCCTGTAGCATTTGCATTTGTTCTTTTTCAAAATATTTCTGGTAGATTTTACAGAAATCCCTAGTTCGTGGGCAATTTCTCGTAAAGAACAATCTTGATTAAAAATATTTCTGTAACTGACCAATCCTAAATTGAAAAAAAATATTTTCGTCACTTTGTTAATATTTATGAAGTAATATTTGCTTACCTAAAACAATACATTTTCTAGTTTTATTTCTATCAAATGCACCACAGTCTCTCAAATTTCTCTAATCGTCTAAACATTTGAATGTTTGGAATACGACGATTTGGGTATAGCTCACCATACATATTTTTTGCCAAAAGAGGATTTCGTCATTTGAAAATATCTTTGATATGACTGAGTGTATAAACGACTGACAGTTCTTAACACGTATCAACAACTCATTTATTTGTCCTGCCATAGAAACCAAGCAAAGCCTACTTGTTTAAAAATGGTAAATGAAGTGAGATGCTATTTAATTGTACCATATCACACAATAGTCGTATTTTGACCAAAAACTAATATTTTCGTTACTTCCAGGATTGAGAATTATAGAAATATTCAGTATGATAATTGATTCAGAAGAAATCAGCCTTGAAACAAGGATTTCTGTAATACAAAAATGCCCAAGAAAAAACATACGAATGTTCGTTGTGTTGGGGTATCTTCTTATCGAAATTATTGGGTGAAATCTGAAGTATGCCAATAGTTGAATAGGTTTTGAAGAAATCAAAATAATTTACAAAAGAACTAACGACAGGACCGTAATTAAAAATTGTTGTCACTGATGATGCTAGTTATTTTAAATGAAACGTTATAAAAATATCAAGTGTGATATACGACTGAATTGTGATTTTATCGCTTTATCAATATTTGTACTAAAATAGACAGGTCCGTATTTGAAAAAGAAATGTTGATGGTGGCCATGTTGACACGAAACGTTTAATCAAAGATTCATTGTTACATTTTTATAGTACATTTAGAATACATTAAAACTATCCTTATAATTTTTTTTATATTTTCAGAAATAACAGTTCTATTCGTAAAATACAAATTACAGCATTTTTGGTTTTTCCTGTATAACTCGGGAAGGGCGAGACTCCCTGTGAATTTCCTTTGACCATTGTACTGTTCTCCACATTAGTTACCTTTTCTCCCATTTAATCGTCTTCGTATCTGTTACGGTTTAGAATATAGCAATGTTACCACAACCTTTGACAGCTGTTTCGTGGTCACCCACTCATCAGAAAGGATTTATGGAGCTCTCAAAATCAAAACGAATCCACTCTAGAATTAGTACCGTGAAGGCAAGACAGATATAACAGAGAGGTACTTATGACATCTACAGTCACTAGTTGAAACTTAATTTGACACGAACCAAGGAATTCAAAGTAGAGGTTTGTCCTCAAATTGACAGGCAGCCAACAGTTCGTTATTCTGATCAACCAAAGGTTCAATCAAGTTTCTAGTACGTTATGAGGAACGCAAGCAGAATCTAAGTGAATAGAGAGTATTTTTCGTTTCAATTCCATAAATCATTTCTGATGAGTGGGTGACCACGAAACAGCTGTCAAAGGTTGGAACTCTCGAGCAATTGCTAAAATAACAACCAATTCCCTACTTCAGGAACTAGTCGGATATGAAAGGAACAGAAATGGTGGGTGTTGCTGTATAAATGCCTTTCTGAACATAAGTACTTTCCGAAATTCTCACCCCCTAAAACATTTACTCATAGCTGAAATATTTGAGCGAATTGATGACTCAACTGTTATTTTTGTTCCAGAGCCCGTGTATAAACCAAAGTGCATCTTGGATCTGATCTTGAATGGTTCTGGGTTCACACTAACGGAAATGCAAGAAGAGATCAACTTATTCCTATTAGCAGTAAGTAGGAAAATCCCATTCAGTGTTTTTTGAGAATGAGATCAGTCCTTCTTTCCAAACTCGAACAGAATCATCAAACATAATAATTTGTAACCACCTTCAACTATCACCTGATGATTTTCATCAAACTGAAACAAGAAATATATTTTCGCTACGACAGTGCTTCAAATGAGTTTACGCACTATTTCCAGTGCGAAAATTGATACTTCTATCACAAGTGGTATGTCAAAAATTCAGTTGTGCGTAAAAACAACAATTCCGCATGAAACAATTGTTTTATAAAATGTTCGTTTAAAAACCCCAAGTAGCACACTTACATTGGCAGAATATTGGTACAACTTTGTGAATATATTGGCAAAATATTTGAAATGCAATATTGGCGAGAAAAAAAATGTTACCATTCAGCAATAATGGTCCAATATTACTAGAATAAAAGCAGCAATATTGGCTTCGAAATATTCAGCGATATGGGTGTAATATCGCGGGTACAATATTCTGAAAATATTGGCAAAATATTCGAACTGTAAAATTGTCGAGAAGTAAATAGTGAACATTCTGCGATATGGGTCAAATATTGTTTAAACATAACAAAAATAGGATTGGTGAAATATTCTTGAAGAAATAATGGCCTCTAAATATTGATTGATATTGGTAAAATATCATTTGGAAATATTGGTGGAAGTGATTATGCCTTCGTGAATTACTAAATTGTCTTTCAGATGATCAAGGTGACATCAGAGTCTGCATTTCGGTTGTCATAACCACTGAGTAAGCTGCCTTGAAAATAAGTTAAGTGAAGTATTCAATATATCTTCGTAGGTGTCTGAAGACGTTCTTTGTGTAGAGCCACCTAGCGGATGTTTTTCCAGGTTTGATCATAATTAAATTTTATTGAATATTCGGCCAATATTTGAAATTCATCATATTCTTGATGTTGGAAACAATATGGAGAAAACATTGCTCTATCGATATCGGTAAATATTATTGAACCAATATTGACCCAATATAAGTTATTGAGTTTTGTTAAATATTGGCTTAATGATATTCAACAATATGCAATCACATTTGGATATACAATATAGTTTTCAATTCTGGAAACGATATAAAAGGAATATTGGGATTGCAATATTTATTCTAGATGTTGAAAACAATATGAAGACAATATTATTTTATCGATATTGGTAATGTAACAGAACTTATAGGTTTCAGTGTCCTAGCTTATAGATTTCATTACAAGATGCCACCACTGGTATCATATCTCACTTTAAAATTCAAACGCTTTTTGTAAAATCTTTTTCGAGTCGCCAGGACAGATATAGAAATTTATCGGTTTACGTTTGGTTGCTTCGTGTTCGCAAATACTACCAATTGTGTTAATTTGAGTGCCAAGTGGGGAATCTCCACATTTTCGTTATACGAAAATCCAAAGTGTCTCTGGTTTTAGGTAGGTACCTCTAAGATTTATATTTTCAGAATATTTTCAATGTTTCTCTTGGAATTTGTCATTTAAAATCAATACCTTTGTTTTAGATTTTCAACATTTGGTTGTTAAAAGCAATTTTTCTACTCGTCGAATCCCGATAAACGTTTCTGCTTGAAGTCCTTCGCATTTCATTCGCCCAGAACCTACAAATCCTGTACAGTAAATACCATTGAACTAATATTGTCCCAATATGAGTGCTATCAAACTTGTAGATACAATGATGTAGATATGGTTTTTTATCCCTAGAATCGAAATGACTGGAATAGTTGGAAGGCAATATTTGTTCTAGATCTTGAAAACAATATGTAAAAAATTTTAAAATATCGATATTGGTAAAAATTATTCAACCAATATTGACCCAATATTACATGTGACAATCTACATTCAGATCAGGTTCACCCAATATTCCACCAATATTATTAATATAATATTATTTTTTAACATTAACCCATATCTCTTCATTTCTATATCTATATCAGTATATCTATATTGGTCCAATATAAAACCAAGATTCAGCCGATATGACGTGCTGCTTGAGACGCATTCTTGAAAAATACAGCATCGTGTGTAAAACTTTAATCGAATTTCATTATTTCTCAAAATGACGAAGATTCCAATCTTCATGAAATAGAACATTTCAAGTGCTACAATTTGTCAATTCAATCAATAACCTTCGTAGAAAAACCATTCTCAAATGTTTCTTCTTGATAACTTTCTGAATGCTGCAGGTGGCTCAAATAAATAATGATTTTCTGGCGGCCATTTGTCACTGATATTTCTTTTGGGTAGAAACACCATTCCCCACGTTCATTGAGTGAATTAAAACCCTGGATACCAACAATACACCGCATCATCTTGTCTACTACCATTGTTTGAATATAAGATAGTTAGTCAATGCCAGTGGAAAAGGCGTTGGACCCAAATGCGAGTGTCATCTGGCGTGATTAGTTACAAGCATGAATATTTGACGTCATTCTAATGCTGGTTTCTTCAAAAAACCCTGATTTTAATGCTATCATATTGTTTCAATTGAGTTACGACCTGACTAGGAGGCCAGATCACTGAAGTTACGACATGACTTGGATGCGAGATCACTGTCACCAACTACATGTCGCATCCATTTGAATCCAATATGAATCCCATAAGGTTGGCTAACTATCTTACTTCTATATAAACAATGCTACTGCTACTACCGAAATCTTGAAGCACTCTACTTCCTAAAATGTTTCGTTAATGTTCGCTGAGTGGGAGTTGTTGATGCTTACTATCATGTGATTATGCAATAAGCTTTCGTATCTGCTGGAATCGCTGTATTGGTTTCAGTGTCAACTTTGATATCTACAGTACTTGTTTTTGAACTAAAATTTCATTTGGAGCAGTCAATGACGAAGTCTGCATGATTTTTGAAACCTAAATAATCTAGTAAAAACTTTCATAAAATTGGGAATAATTCCAGTTCCAACAAAGTTACTCCAACAAAGTTACTCTTTTTAAAATTGAGTCTCATTCTTTCTGCTGGGAAATATTCCCCGTTAAAAAGTAAACGTATATCAGATACATTGAGGTTATTGAAGGTACCTACCAGCATCACTTCTAACATTGCCTCTGATATTATTTGTTTGAAATGCAACAATCATATATCTTGGATTCACTGTGCTAGTGTTGACAGCCCAAATTTTTTCTTTGCTCTAGTTGTTAATGATGGAAGTTCATGAGAATGCCATTTACGGAACGATATTATGATCGGTTGATCTGATTTGATTTTCCGCAATAAATTCAATTTTAATACATCACTTGTTGTTGCAATTGGCACTTTTAGGGAAATATTGTCTATTTTGAGTCCACCTTCAGCTTGGCCGTCATTTATATAAATTGCATCATTATTATTCCTTGATCTGACAAGTCGAATTGTTAGTTTTCCGAATTGTATTTTTTCATAATCATTGAAAAAAGCAAATAGGTGTCCTAACGGAATGAGCATATCAATCGATCCATCTGTATGAGTAGGCGGATGTGACGAAAAATCCCAACCAGCAACACTCATAGCCCGTGAATCATTATGAGAATAGCAAAGATAATCTCTGATTGTTGAAACAATACCAGAATCTCGTACACTCTCCACTTCTTTTCCATTCACTTCATATGAAATTGAATCGAATAAAAAAGCACCTGCTTACTTTAGTAAGCCTCACTTTCCTAGGTCCTGCTGATGTTTTTTTAATATTTCCTTCAATCAGTAGAAGTGCCTTGATCATTTATAACCAAGTATTACTTTGATTAATCGTAATCTCCACAATATCATTATTGTTGAATGATTTCACATGTGGGTAATAGGTTCTAGTATCCAATTTTAGAACTAATTCATCATTTCTAGATTTTTTGTAAATGTCAAATATTTCTCCTGATATTGTATCCCAATGATTTTACAAACAAACAATCAGAAAGAGAGAGAGAATGCTGTTGTCTCATTAACTACTGTCTATAGTTGACTGATTTTGATTTGGATGCTTTGTGCCTTTTATACAGTATAAATAAGCCCATATTTTTTTAAGTTCTAGACGAACGATGATTTTTTCACCTCTAAAATCTAACGGCTTGAAATCTTGATCAAGAATAATTTTCAATATCTGTCAGATCATTTGAACCTCTGGGTATACTTACTACATGCGACTGCTTGTTTGTGATTTTAGTGTAATGATACTTGTTGTTCTCACCTTCAGATATATTGAGAATACTGTTATACGAATAAAATGCAACGAGTGCCAAACTTTATTCAAAATCAGTATCTAACTGAATAGGATGTGTTAAATTTTTCGATGAAACAAAATTATTTCCTCTCAAGGTTGAACGCGTGAGACATTGTCCTAGCACGGTCGAAATTCAAGTGAGTCATCTTCAAAAACAATTATTCTTATATAGAAATTCTAAACACAAGTGTCCACAATTAACCTGGTTGTACGTTTGACATTTTTCAATATTACAGTTGATTTTCACATTCCTTCCTAGATATGTTACCAACTCTGATGGTGGTCTCAAGCTAGCGAAACTATCAAAGTAATCAACAGCGTTCTTTCTTTTTGATATAAGCTACCCCGTGAGTTCCATTATTTCTATCAAGATTCATGATAGCACATTTTTCTGCGTTGTTTCAATGGTAGTGAGTCCCTCATAAAGACTCCTCTGAAGTTGGGAATTTTCAACGTTCCAACTGCTTCAATTATATCTTTATCGAATAGCTATTGAGTAGCTCCACTGATAATTTTTTTGTTTCTTCAAATATAAACCATACACTTTGGGATTTTTTTTCAAGTACAACCCTGATCCTTCCTTCCCGATTTCTTCCATTGCACGATTATGACAAGTCGAGTTTCTCCTTAGCGTTCTTTGCATATATAATAGTTTTTGCGACCCCAGCTACTCCCCCACTCAGTGCCCCCAAGGCAATCAATCCAGCGAAAATCGGTATGAGTGGTAAAATCCCCCTAGATCAACCTTCAAATGGTATTATTCTAAGTATTTTCACTAGATGTTTCCGTCCAGCTCTCTTAATGATCATTTTCACAGCTCTTATTGCATTTAATAACCATGTTCTGATTCCTTTCTCTGTCATATCAGTGTTAGCAGCAGAATCCAGCTTGATTTTGTCTAATACGTTTTTGAATGATATTGCACTCCCACGATGCTGTTTTATATCCCATTCCGAGTTTCCTTTTGGCTTTCATACCTGTAGTGACTAGCCAAACTGCAGCTTTCTCACCGAATTTTGCGTCTTAAGACTTGACACATGCCCAAGATTTGTTTTCAAGTATGTAATCCGCCTTGTGTCTTTCATCGATAGATTTATTTTGCGAATAACTTATATTGTGATCTTTACAAGCTCTGTCTAATTTATTCTTTCCGAAGTCTTCGCGTTCAAATCGTTTTTGGAGCTTTGTCCCAGGACCACCTTCCAAAAGAAGAAAATTCGAAAAAAAAATTGTTTTGTGGAAACAAAAACTTACAATATTGATATCCAAGTAGATGTAATTCTTCTGGTAATTTATTGATGAGACTGTTGACAAGCCCTTCACCCTCTTTTCTCTAAAACGTCAAAATTGATACTGATTCTGGATGAACGAACCCTTATTTATATACCCCGTTCAGAGGCTATCTTGGATTTTTTTGTAGTTCTGAAAGTACTATTTATTCAATGGAAGATCCAATATTAGTATCTGTATCTGATGAGACCTATATCACATCATCCTCTATTTTCTCATCGAAAGAAACCCCCATCTCCTCATCAGAAGAAACAGGATTCCTCATTTCATCATCAGAAGAAACAGGATGCCCCATTTCATTATCAGAAAAAACAGGATTCCCCATTCCATCATCAGAATCCTCCATTTCCTCATCATACAATGCATCAGGAAATCTAAAACCTTCTCGTACAAATCGTCTGATACCTCCCATGTAGAAGAATCTACTTCATCGACTTGGATGGGTCCAAGCACTGGTTCACTTACTGGTACACTTCTCGGCTCTGTAGTTGAATCTGGCACAATGTAACTTTTCATACTCATCCGATTTATATTTCTACTCTTCATATTCAGCCTCATGTAAAATATTTGCAGATGTATCTGCCACCCATTCTGAATAAACATGGAGGTATCAGTGAGACAATTTTTCTCGTGGTTTGGTTTTCCATTTAAGGTAAACAATAATCTCACACGGAAACAATTCAATTATCTGCTCTGTTTGAACAAACATTTCAAGTAAAGATGATGATAAACTTGGGTATTTCCTATTCGTTTTCAACCACAATCAGAACATTTCAATTCTCCATTATCTCGTGCGAATGATGTAATTATTTTTTGACAATCGGTGCTATTCATGTACAACTACACTCAAAAATAATGCGATCATTTCAATTTCAATCCTTCACTTTTGCTTGTACAATCACAGTAAAATAATGCAAACATCTCAATTCTCATTCTTCATTTCTGCTTTTTCGGAGGTGATGGACTACTTGGACTTTCAATCAGCTCCGCCGAAGGAAGAGGAACCACAGGAGTATTCAGAGGTGCAGAAGGGTTCAACAAGAGTATTCGGCATACTCTCATCACATCTCAAACTTTAACTCAAATCATTATGTGCGGTAAACGACTTTTTACAAAAATAGAATATTTTTGTACAATATATGCACCCTTGCATTTTTCAGTTTTCATTTTTCGTTTCCGCATTTTTTATTGGTTGTAGATGATTCTTCCGCTGTAACCATGATTTCAACATCTCTGCATAAATATCATATCTATCTATATGCCTCCCAATAAAATCGTTTATTCTTCCACAGGAAACTAAAATGTCTAAACTTGTCGGAAGCATATTCACAACTACTCCAAGTATATATTCGACTGTTCCACCAACACCGATCTGCCATCCCCAAAATTCAAATCTCGCCAACCATCATGGAACCTGTTGATACTAGGTCACCTTCCTAATTATCTCATTATTGATCCACACCCAAATTTAAACCCAAAATTTGATCTCGCCACCCCGCCAATACCTACCTTAGCTACATCCTCCTTTATTTCTAAATTCAATAACCACGCTAGTCTCATGGCTAAGATATCTTCTTCCCACCTAGCCGGCCCGAGTTCCATCCTCCACCGGATTTTTTCCCTCAGATACTACGCCGCGACCGCGCCGCTATCTTGGATCCGACGTGA
Organism: Chrysolina oricalcia; assembly: GCA_944452925.2. Lineage (NCBI taxonomy): Eukaryota > Metazoa > Arthropoda > Insecta > Coleoptera > Chrysomelidae > Chrysolina > Chrysolina oricalcia. The sequence goes on from OX101826.2 coordinate 17,166,380, forward strand.
CCAACCGCAATTCCAGGAACCATCGTCTATGTCTATGACATCACCAGCCTTACTCCACAATCGTGCCCATTCAGAAGTGGACCCAGCAGATTCAAATATCCTGCCATAAACGGCTGCCATCTTGAATGGGCACGCAATTATTTTCACAATTAATATTTATACGATGATGTTATGAAGATATTTTTCTACAAACACATAAATGCCGCAGTTGAACTCAATGTGATGAAATACTCCCTAATTCGTCATCATTAGATACTTATAAAATATATCAGTTCCATAAAGCAATGATTTTCTACATGGAAGGTTACAAAGACCATTTGAAAGGATACATCTCAACAATTGAAATTATCACTTATATACCTTCTAAATATAAAAAAGACCAGAACAATTTTTCGTGGAAAATGAGGGTATTTTTTGTCGAAAAATGTACATAACTCAAAAACTAGTCGTCTCTGAATTGCGAAAAAGCCATGCTCATTCGACACCAAAAAAAGAGATGTGCTTACAAATTTTCATGTGAATTAAATCATTTGTTCTCGAGAAGAAAAATTATTACTGAAAAATAGGTTTTTTGCCATTTTGACGGTTAATTTGAGTTTATGTCGAAAAGTAGTAGATGTAAAACTTTGCCATTGAGTATTTCTTGCTATAAGGTCACATTTTGGCGCAAATCGCAAAATCTGTTTTCCACCCCTCAACTGCACCCCCATTTTACCATTTTGAGTGTTTTCATGTTAAAACATTTTTTCCCTGAAGTGTGAACCTCAACAACATTCTCCACCAGGTTTTCAGCTGTTAATTTTTTCTTATTTCAAGTGTTTAAAATTCGTTTTGGCACCAGCCGATTAGTATAAAAAGGAATTTTCACTCCTTATTAGTCAATAAAATCTACTTGTCGTTACTTGTAGTGTATTTGGATCAAAAATATGATGAAGTGATAACATCAGGTACTGAAAACTGAGGATTTCAATTTTTGTTTTCTTGACCATGCTTCAATACGAACTGACTTCACATTCGCCAGAGTATGGTTCAACTTTATACACACGATGTCACAATTACATATTTTGATTTCAGGGTGTTGAAACAACTGCGACATCTATATGCTGTTTATTCGTTATGTTGGGAATGCACCAAGAATATCAGGTAAATAATTATGAATTCAATTCATAAAAGTAACCATCTCAGAAGACGGGACAGATATTTTTGAAAGTCGGTTCTTAATTGATTTCAATCTGATCTACGTATTTCTGACATATTCTTTTTGGGGATATCGACCTTTCGTGGGCTGAAAATGAAAAATCAAGGAAATCGATAAGAGAGCAAGAAATCACAGCTGTCCAAGAGCACAGTGCTTAGTGCTCGTTAAAGCACTAAAAAAACGTTTGTTCTCCTGAACTGTGCTCTCATGCACTTGCTTGGACATCTGGAAGTAGAGATCAATATCTACAATTTGCATATCTTGGATTTTCACCTGAGACGTGGGAATTGTGTAGTGAAATCACTCTGTATTCATAATTATGTTTGTTTCGTTCAAGATACATAGAAACCCTGGTGTGATCTCTTATAGCTGTGAAACCGACATACAAAAGTATTAAGGTACGGCCTACTTGATTCTTGATATTTTTACTGCATTGATACCGTTTCACCTCTTTAGCACACAGATGGCGGCAAAATTATAAATTCATAATGACGCTTGGACAAGTGTCATGTTATGTCATTTTCCATTTTTGATATTGAATTTTATTTGTTGTGATATTCATTAATACGTATTCAACGAGCTTGTTCAAGTTAGAACAGCAAAAATCAGAATAGAAAAATCAAATTAACTAATTTAGTATGTGATATGTAGTGTTCAGGTCATGTGCAGCATTTAAATCGTGATTTCGCAAATCAATGCTTTCAAAGGTGAGTAGTTTCCTTATTACCAAAATCAGCTTCAATACTAGCTTATAGATTTTATATAATTTATAGTGCAATAGACAATAGTGATGTCATATATTTAGTTATTCTAGTAGAGAACACCTTAAATATCTTTAACAAAGATAAAACATAGGATGGTTCATATCAGTTTTTTTCACACTGCTTCAGCAATTTGATTAGAACTTTTGTTCAAACGCTCGATTTTATGAAAGCCATGCACTCGAATAAATCTAAGGTGAAAGAGAATTTATTTTATCCTAAAATCAAATCAGTTCCAGAATGGGTATCAGAATTATTAGTGAGCGATAGACATCAGTGTAGGACTACATCAGTTTCTCCAAATAGTTTCAAACAAACTAACAGAAACAACTTCACTTCAAAGTTCAAGGTAGTTTAATCAACTATTTGACTGTAAGCCATGTTAAACTTTTAGAAAACTTGCTCAATTTTGTTTATTGGTTAATCAATCTTTAATCTCTGAATTCGTAAGAACTTAATAAAAAATTATGGGTATTCAAAGTTGTTTTGAGGTATTCATTTTTTTTTATTTCTAACTAGATTTTTTTCAATACAGGTATTTTTTTTCCAAGTTTTGTGAGTCTGCAACCAGTAAAATTCATTGAAATGTATTCTCTAAGATTCTGTACAACTTTTCTGGATGACTGGACTGGGACAAATGAAACATTTTATGTTGAGAAATAAAATCTAACCAGGTTTTTCTCTGTTCAAGTATTGAAACACAACACACAGCACTTATCAAGTACAGTGGGTAATGTAATTTTTATCTATAGCTGAAATCATATCATTTTGACATTCAGACCATTTAGTTGATATTTATATCATAAATTATTGTTCATGTATCGATTGATTAGAATAGAATATAGGTTTGTTTAGAAGACTGCTCTAGTCGATTGAGATCACATTCACAAATGTTCATCTCTTTCGTAACACTTGTACTTCATTTGTCTTTCTCTTTCGAAAATATCAACTTCAAGCAAGTAGAGCAATCAGACACTTATGTTGATAGCTTGGTTTACTCAAAAAAATGTATTCCATTTTGCAATAAAAATATTATTCTAACAGAATGTGAAAAAATAAAGCTTACTACTTCAGACAGACTTCTTTAACCTAGAAGTGTCATTACTTTTTAGTATATTCCAGTTTTCTTCAATTTGTCTTTCCAAAATGACTAGCTACATAGAATATTTGTGGGAGAGAATCAGAAACACCAGGAGGTAGTAGGAAGTATAAAATTCAGAAGAGAGTATATTCGAGGTCAAAGTAATTACACATAACTAAAAAGAACTATTGTTCTTGCTCGAAAAAGAACATTATCATACCATTTTCAACATTTGGAGGTTGAAGTTATTAGGAGAGAATGCATGAAACAATGAATTCCTATGCTTTGTCCTTCTATAGGTTTATTAGATGACTCATAGAGTAGAAACCAGGCTAGTGCATATATAGGCTTATGTTCGCACTCGCTCATATTGTCACTAGCTTATGTTGTATGTACGAAAGGACTTGAAAGTAGAAAAAAGTAAAAAAATTGTAAATGAAATTAACTACTGGGGGCGTAATGATCAAAGTCATTTGTAATTCTTTCAAAATTAATCTCTGTGTATCGATTCATTTCCCAAATGCAAGCCATGCTATATTTTTGAGAAACTCTGTGATGAAATGTCTTCTAAAAATTATTGTTTGTTGATATTGGGAGATTTCAATATAGACTTCTCCTTTGTAAGTGGTAGACACTTGCGAATTTATTCCAGCGTTTATCTTAAACATAGGAAACTTCTTCTTGTGAACTTTGTTCAATAAACGTTATTATTATTACTTTTTAACTGATAGTTTTTATAAACGTAAGTTTTTTGATAATATCTCTGGATATGGAAAGGTCAAATTATTACTGCCAATTAAGTATCCTGCTACAAGAAAAACTCTGATAGATTTTGTAATTACAAATTTTGAGAATGCTCTACTACATTCTCAAAATTTATTTTTAAATTTTTGGAAGTTTTAAAAAAGTGACATACATAAACATATGTGATCAATAAATATCAATCAAGAAAATTTCCCTGATACTCAAAACTGATGGCGATAGGTCGAAAAACAATGTAGTGCATATATTATCTCATACATATAAAAAATTAGGCAATTATCTGATTTAGGATTGCGGTGGTAGAGTGTTTGCTTCTCAACCATAAAGGAGTGGGTTCAGGTCTCAGCACAGTCACCGGTCTCGTGCATGGTATCACTCGTTAAAAGGTAAGGGCTTCATCTTTTCTTTCTCTCAGAAGTCTGTCGAAGACTTCTGAAGGTTGCTTGTGAAGGATCACCTGGTTGATGGAAAGAAGAAATTTGCCCCTATCGAAAATATTTTAAAGTTAAGTGGTCAAATTCGTCACAGAAATTGATTTGTTTTTATTTCATCAACAAGTGGTAATTTCATCAGATATTGAATAGAAATTTACTATGACATTGTGATAAAAAAAATTCCAAGATATGATCTGAAATTGTTAACAGTTAACAATTTTGTTTTTATGATGTTATGGTTGTGAATACTGTTCACTTCAATGAAAACTAACTTCGAGTTTTCACTGTTTTCTAATTAAGTGGATGAAACAAATTTTCAGCTCATAAAAAGAGTTCAGATCAAGCAAATTTTTGTATAAATTGCTTGTTTGTTCCAGATAATTCAATTTATGGTGCATTTAGTCAACATAAACATAACTTTAGCACAAGCACTGACATGAACATAACCGTAAAAATAATTTTTTATGAGACCTATATTACACAAATTTTTGATTTAGGCATAAATTTAAGAATGTCAGGTACTTTTTATGACATGAAACTGTGACAAACCCTATTTGCATACTGGTTAAATCAAACGCGAAATCAATTCAATCATATCACTGACCAAGCTAAGTAACTTGTTACTAAGTCAGTAAACGAAAACAGCTCCGCGAATGATGAGCGAGCCACCTTGTATTCAGTTAGCGCTAACGAAAGCGCGCTCTGCCAAAGTTCATTTCAATTAACTGACGGCTAAAGTGCAACCGATTGAAGTAGACCGACATACTGATAGCGGTGTCTTTGTGAACACGTGTTCAATATGATGAATCATTTTGCAGCTGCACAAATGCGGAATAACAACTCAATTCGAGAACAAAGAAATGACGTCGCGTACACCAATCATTTAAAAGAGCGCCTAGACCAGCTCACAGGCAGTTCGAGTTTTGCAAACGACAAGTGAACATGTTATTATGTTCGACAATCACCGAGTCACCGAAACATCGTAATTATGTGCAGTAGTGAGAAGTAATACGCGAAAAATATGAACCTATGTTAAAGTTGAGAATTGCTAGAAAAAGTCTTCGAACCGGTATGAGGTCTGCAGTCTAGTGAAAAGTACAAGCCTATAAACGACAAATTAAATACTGGTAAACGAAACCCAATCGCAAAAACAATTCGTATTTCAATCCATCATCCAACGAAGCGCGACAATTTGCAGAATAGTGAACAACCCATCATAGTTGAGTGGGAATCGTCTCGCCGCCCGATACAAGCTATCGATACGAATCCAAATTTATTTTTAACGCTCGGGATGCGTGCCTTGTTAGGTAGGTGCATATCAGAGTAAAATGTTTATCATATTTCCGATTCCGGATTGATATTTAACTCATGGATAATATTACAACGAAAGGTTATGCCCTTGTTCTGAATCCGTTTTCGAAATATCCGGATATGAGTAAACTGGACTGGAACGATTGTGTGAATTATGGTCTATTTATATGAATTTGCCCTGATAGTGTGTTTTGTTCAATTCTTCTGCCGCAAATGCAGAAAAATTTTGATTTATTATGCAAGAACAAATGTGCCTAAATGAGAGCTATTGTACTGAAATGATTTCTAACCTAGTGTTGAATCTTGTATTGTTCTGCAGTATGTGTTTTTGTTTTATGGTCACTGTGTTTACCATTTCAGCCAATTTGTACAATTGCATACAGTTGTTGTAAAGTTGTCTCTACACTTTGTTTATTTGAATTGATCTTCTGCAAATGTTGAAATACTATGCTTTGTGTGATCATTTTGTCATTTTGGGTATTACTTATGAAATTATCGAAAGTTTGTGCATGCTTATTCTGTAATATTGTTTTCAAAGTTGGTGTTTGAACCCTGAATTGCGCCAAATGTCCAGAGTCACTCCTTTAGATTAGTAATGGTGTATTAGCGCGTATTTTCTACCTCCATAGTGAGGGTAGGTTAAAAGAAATATGTGTTATGGTTATTTATTCTATTATTACGGCATTGTCACCTAGTCAAGTGCTTTTGGTCATCTGTTTATATACGGGGCCTGATTATGAGGCACAACCTACGCGGTTGCGCGAAACATATATATTTGCTTGCTTTGTTTTTTTTTTATATATTTCAATATAATTATACTATTAAAGAGTGTGTTTTCTTTCCATCTTCAGCCTCGTCTATAAACCTAGTCTACTACTGTTAGGTGCCCATAAAGATAATCGGCCGCCACTCGACGGTTATCTTTGTTCTAAATAAAAGTACAACCAGGTTGATAGAACTTGATCACTCAACTTGGTCCAGCAAAAGTGCTCTTAATTACCATCAGAGGGATCTTATGTTTGGATCTTCACCTTGAATAGCCTTCGGAACGTTGCACCTACAGAAACAGCTGGAAATATTAACTTTGCCTAGCTGTCGGTAGATGGGTAGGGATTATAAAGGGCTCGATTTGTTACACTGGTGTCAGATGTGGGGTTGGTTTGGCTATTGCTCCGCCGGAGATTGAATAATCTTGAAAATACTGTTAGACGTAATAAAGTGCGGAAAAGAGTGAAAGGTAGTAGAATTTGTGATGATTATTCATCGATATCGGATGTAGCCCAAACCTTCTGATAGTAGCACACCGAGTACCCCTCGGTTCAGTACGGTTTTAGACAGGTTGAGATTAAGTAGATTTTAAAAAATGACGACGCCACCCCCGAGTCCTCCACCGGTACCTCGACGCAGGTACCACATTGCAACTAACTCTGGAAAATTGCCGATTTTTTATGGAAATACGGATATTAGGGAGTTTGTAAGTACAATCGAGAACACAATCGATCTAGCAGGATGGACGCAGGATCGTGTAGCCTCTCTAGTTCGCCTGAGACTACGAGGGATCGCCAAAGAGCTAATCGAAGCAGACGAACAGCTGCGAACTACTACAGACTGGAGCGTTCTCAAGAAAGGTTTGGTCGACCAGTTTGGATCATTGAAAATTCCAGGACAAGACCAGAGAAAGTTTGCTGAGTGCAGACAACAGAGGAACGAGACGTACCGCCAATATCTAGCAAGGCTAAAGGTATTAGCAGCAAACATAGCTTTCTTTTCATGAGATGCTGTTCTCAAGCAGAAACAAGGAGCAGACACGATAACTCAGTTCTCTAAGGGATTGCTCGATCCCATAAAAAAAAGTGCGCTGATCGCAGGACCTACCTCAATCTAGCAGGCCATATAATTAGCAGAGAAACAAGAGGTAATTGATGGCATTATAGGTCCAGCCAACAGGCCTTATAGGCAACCGCAAGAGACGATCAGGAACTCTCGTAATTCAGATAGGTGCGGGTTGTGTAGACGAACAGGACACAGAAGAGAAAAGTGCAGGAATGCTAGAATAAACAAGGAGACCTTGGAATGTGAGTTTTGCCTGAGGACGGGACACACCATCCAGAACAGGAAACTTGGATAATGTTACAAGTGTTGACGCTCGGGCCACAGGTGGGCTGGGTGTCCTGAAAACGAGACGTGGCCTCGGAGACATGATCCCCACGAAGGACCGCGAGATTTAAACTCAGAAGCGGCTCCTCGCGAATCCCCAGCAGGAGTCGACCACTGAATAGAACACCACAAGGGAGAGGAACAACCTTAGTATCTACGTACACAGGAGATAATGCCCAGTATAATACGGTGGTACTAAGCGTTGATGGCAAGGAACGTTATATGCTTATAGATTCTAGTGCAAGCTTGTCGATGGTACGATTAAGCACCCTTACAGGCCAAAGAATAAACGCGAATAAACCACACCTAATAAGAGATGTACAAGGAAGAGTGATTCCTTATAAAGGGACAGTTCTGTTGAGTTTTGAGGTAGGAAAAGGTCGTACCTTTCAGCACGAGTTTATGGTGACGGACACCAATGCGATTAATACGCATATAGGTGTGGATTTCATGACGAAGTTCCAAGTCCAGTTAGACTGGCGGGATAACAAGCTGTATACAATGAACGACAGGAAAAGAAACAACAGGATAAAGAAGTTGGAAAAGGAAATACAAGAACTAAAGAACATGGTGAGTTCTTGAGAAAGCAACAAGAAAAGGGAGTTCTCGGTGGATTCAGCGCCTCCACAGCTGGATTCGTACGGGGTAGGGAAGTGTGGAGGCCTCTCTATGCTGACAGGAGGAGAATCCTTTGATACGAGTTTTCACGGGTGCTAGAATATACCAGAGAATAGAGGAGAAATCACCATGAGGACAGACGTCTGGGATCTAGTTCGTACCCCCAAGTGCATATGGGGATGAGTAAAAGTGGGAGGGGTTTAAACGGAAACCCCCCTGGATATTGTAGGAATACTTATCACAGTATATGTGGTCAGAGACAGAATTTGATGTCATGTAAAAGCGACAGTTAGGCAAGTAATGACCCTGGTCACAAAACGTTAGTTGTAAATCCTGTTGAATAAAACTCTTTAATAAACGAGTATTCATTACATGGTGTCAGGTGTAAATCGTTAAAAGATGACATAAGAACTAGAATTACGTGAAGAGCTGAATCAGCTGAAACAAATTATTGCGGAACTGCAGGAAAACCACGATCTGTGCGGAAGCGGTAGAAAGCTAACTGCAAGTAGCGTAACTATTTCGAACGCGGTACCAATACCCGGAAGATTTTCGTTTGTGCAAGAAGACTGGGAATCGTGGATTAATCATTATCGAAGATTCCGTCATGCCACAAAGCAAAAAGAACTTCCAGAAGAATCTCAGATAAATAATCTATTACTTCATATGGGGCCAGATGTAGATAAAGTCTTAACCACTTTACAGAGGACTTAAGAGAGTCTAAAGAGCTACGAAGAAGCAGAAACTATTTTCAATGAACATTTTGAAAAGAAGTCCAATATTATTTATCTCCGTGCAAAGTTCAACCTTCGTAACCAAAAAGAAGGCGAGCCAGCAGAAAAATACATAGCAGATGTGATGGCATTAGCCAAATCGTGTAAATTTGGTTCAATTAATGATGAACTGATAAGAGATAGACTGGTAGTAGGCATTTCTGATACCTCTTTATCGCAAAAATTACAGATGGACATCAGTCTGACACTTGAAAAAGCAATTCAAAAAATAGTACAGGCAGAATATGTTAAGAAACAAAATGATGAACTGAGACAACAAACCAGTTCAAGTATCGACAGAATAGACAGAATGAATAAAAGATTCGGTAACAAGAATCGTCGAGGAAGTTATTCAAAATCCGAAGCAAATACAATGAGAAGTCGGTTTTGCAGTAGATGTGGAAATGAAAATCACCCAATCAAAGTTTGTCCAGCTCGTAACGTAAAATGTAAAAAATGTAAAATCAAGGGCCATTTCAGTAAATTTTGTAAAACTAGGATCGAGTCAATCAATGAAGTAGATGATAGCGACGACACAGTTTCCGAAGAAAGCTCCTCAGATGGAGAATCGGTTGATGAAATCATAAATGTAAGTGGAGTCTACAAGAAAACTCCAGTTTGGATGGTGAATTTAAGAATTGAAGGTAGGTCTATACCTTTCAAAATCGATACTGGCGCCGATGAAACAATATTAGCACAAAAATACTACAACGATTTTGAAGATGATTTTTTATTAAAACCAACAAAAGTAGTACTTATGGGACCAGGCAATAAAACTTTGAATACCGTTGGAAAAGTAAAATGCCCTGTAGTTTTCGGAGATCAAAAAGTGAAAATTAAAATGTTCGTTATAGACACAAAAGAAAACCTGCTTGGTCGACCGGGTATACTCCAGCTGAATCTAATGAGATGGGCTGATAACAAGTTGGAAGTGAGCAAACATATGGCGAATAATGATATGCAAATAGGAAAAAGATCAATTCAGTCTATTGAACAAAAATTATCAGACAACGAAATATGGAAAGAAGGAAAAATAAAAAAGATTTTTCCGAAATTATTCGGGGGTCTGGGAAAGCTCAGAGACTACGAACATCGAATACACATATCCTCGGAGGCTACTCCATATTCTGTTAGCACTCCCCAAAGAGTTCCATTACCACTTCTAGAAGAAGTTCGAAATGAATTGATACGTATGGAAAAAGATGGCGTTATAATCACAATGAATGAGCCTACTGAATGGTGTGCACCTATGGTTGTCGTCGTTCGTTCAGCTAGAAAAATACGTATATGTGTGGATTATACAGAACTCAATAAACACATCTTACGGGAGCGCTATTTACTCCCATCCGTCGAAGAGACTCTTTCAAGACTTCATAAAGCAAAAATATTTTCGAAATTGGATTGTACAAATGGATTTTGGCAACTTTCGTTGAATGAAGAATCTGTCAAATTCACTACATTCATCACTCCCTTCGGAAGATATGCCTTCAAAAGAGTACCCTTTGGAATTACATCAGGACCTGCGATATTTCAGAAAGCAATGTCAAATTTAGTGTCTGAGCTGCGTGATCCTAACATACTCGTTCATGCAGATGATTTTTTAGTATTCGGAGAAACCGTATCAGAACACAACGAATCTTTGATGAAATTATTAGCTCAAATGACAAAGAAAGGAATAACTTTGAACATGAACAAATGTCAATTCGCAGTAAACCAAACTAAGTACATGGGCTATATACTTGGGGCAGATGGGATCAAACCTATGTATGAAAACATTTCCAGTATATTGGACTATCCTCCTCCAAAAGATATCAAAGAACTTAGAAGATTCCTTGGAATGGTGAATTATTTAACAAGATTCCTAAAAAATCATGCTGAAAATACACATATACTAATAGATCTGTTGAAAAGAAAAAATCAGTTCGTATGATCGAGAGAACATCAAATTTGTTTTGATCTCTTGAAACGAAAAATAACAGCTGCACCAGTATTGGCAAAATACGATTCAAACCTGGAAACCCGAGTATCAGCTGACTCCAGTGCTTATGGAATTGGAGGATTATTAGAACAAAAACAGTTTGATGAAGTCTGGAAGCCAGTTTGTTATTGCTCAAAATCACTAAGTCCCACACAACAGCGTTATGCTCAGGTAGAAAAAAAATCCCTAGCTATTTTGTGGACTTGTGAAAGGCTACAAAATTTGTTGATAGGAAAATCGTTCATTATAAGAACTGATCACAAACCTTTACTCCAAATTCTTGCAACAAAAGATCTCAATAGTTTATCAACAAGGCTGCAGAGGTTCCGTATGCGACTCCTGAAATTCACATATACTATGGAATATGTTCCTGGTAAGAGCTTCAATGTGCCAGATGCTTTGTCAAGAGCTCCAGAAAAAAGAAATGACAACGGAGAGGATATACTGGATGAAAAAGATTGTGTGGCTTACATCAATTCCATTATTGAGGAAATTGCTTCGTTTTCTTCATATTCTTCAAAAGAATTGGTTGAAACACAAAGAAAAGATGATAGTTTGGAAATTCTCAGAGACTGCATAATTGGAGGTTGGCCACTCAAACAGAATTGTCAGAAAAAAGTATTGCCCTATTACAAATACCGAGATTTCCTCACTATAATTAATGATATTGTATGTTTCGGTGAGAGAATAATAATACCAGAAAAATTACGAAGGAAAATATTACAAGATATACATATTGGCCATCAAGGCGATAAAAAATGCAAAGATAGAGCCCGCAATAGCGTTTGGTTGCCGAACATAAATAAGCATATAAAAGATATTGTGGAAAATTGTAGAAAATGTTTGAAACACAAGCTTTCAATTACTGAAACATTGTTATCTACTGAAATACCATGCTCTCCTTGGAATACCTTAGCAGCAGACCTTTGTGAATACAGAGCAGAAAAATATCTCGTTATTCAAGATTACTACAGCCGCTTTACCATAGTGCATAATGTCACAAAATCAACAAGTAGTAAATCAATCATTGAAAAATTCAAGGAAACATTTTCTTTGTTCGGAATACCAAAAATTTTGAGAACCGACAATGGTCCCCAGTTCGACAGTTGGGAACTCAGAAATTTTGCTAAGAAATATAATTTCGAGTGGAAAAGCAGTAGCCCTTTATATGCTCAATCTAACGGTCAAGCTGAGAGCGCGGTAAAATTGATGAAAAATATTATTAAGAAATGCGATGATCCTCATCTTGGCTTATTGGCATATCGCAATACCCCACTTTCCTGTGGCGTCAGCCCAGCACAACTTCTGATGTCGAAGAAACTACGAGATATACTTCCCATACATGACAAGAATCTACAAGCAGAAGTTTTCGATCATGAGAAAATAAAAGAAAAAATGACATTGGAGAAACAAAAATCAGAAAATTACTTCAATAAACGACATAGGGCAAATGATCAAGATGAGTTGAATGAAGGAGACGTGGTTTGGATTACAGACAAGAAAACAGAAGGAGTTATCATTAAAAAATCGCCGCAACCCAGATCATACTTAGTTGAAACCGAAGCAGGGAAGTTGAGGCGAAATCGAAAGTACTTGGTTCACTTTACAGAAGATAAAGTGGCATCTGATCAAATTCCTAAAGATAATATCGATCACATTCCTGATGAACATGTCCCAGAAGAACCAATTCGAAAAAGTTCAAGAATTTCCAAGAAGCCTACATACTTACAAGATTTTGTTTGAACCTTCTGAATTATTTTATCAGTTATTTATGAATTTTTATGAATTATCTCTATTTCAAGAAAGAGAGATGTAGGAATACTTATCACACTATATGTGGTCAGAGACAGAATTTGATGTCATGTAAAAGCGACAGTTAGGCAAGTAATGACCCTGGTCACTAAACGTTAGTTGTAAATCCTGTTGAATAAAACTGTTTAATAAACGAGTATTCATTACAGATATAAGTTTAAAGGGAACCGCTTGTCCGTAGGTAAGGGTCCGCAGGAAACGAGAAATGTATCAAGTGCCCGGGAGCAAGACCGCCTACCCATCGGGAGAGGTCACTCGGAAGACGTTCCCCGTAACAGAAACGAAGGGAGGAGTTTAAAGGAACCCTCCGGGAAATACAGGAATTCACGTGTGTAAGTGAGCTATGTAGCAGGGATGGACGGCATAAAAGGCCAACCTCGTCATCTAGGAGCAATGCTGAGGCCCTAGATAAATCAGCCCCTAGAGAGGGACAAGTAGGAAAACTGACAGCAGCTTGTGGTAACTTCAAGGAGGCCAAGGATGTTAGGGAAACTGGCATCGTGAGCGGATGGTCGAAAGGATTGTCGTCACTATCTTGGAACTCCGAAGAAGCACCATCTGCTGGTCAGTCAAAAACAAGTGATAAGTTATCGAACCGGATAGGAAATTTAGAAATGAAAAATGGACAGAAGACAAAGAGTACATCTGAAAATAGGAGTCGGACGGAAGACTCACAGTATAAAGATAAAAGTGAACCAAAAAGGAAAGATGCCGGAGTGTGGTTAGAAAGAGATTTAATTTTACCACCTCGGTCAAACACAATTTGCATGGCAACAATGAAGAAAACAATGGATTCAGAGAACGTAGTAGTAGAGGATGAAGGCAGTATGTCAGGAATAATGATAGCCCGGTAGAAAAATCGGGATACCAACGAGATACCGACTCAAATCATGAATATTTTAGAGAAAGAGATATTGATCCCCAGGAAGCATGTGATTGCAAGGATATATGGAGCAGAGACAGAAGTGGAAGAGAGTGCAACTGATCAAGGGTATGCGGTAAGAAAAATGAACAGCGTAAAAGAGGAAGATATTCTACAGATTTTAGATTTAGAGCAGCCACAAACTCCAGAAGGAATATATTGATGTATTTCATGCCCCTTCGCAGACGTTTACATGTACAAGTTTGGTGACTCACCGAATAGTTACCGAAAATATCCCTGCTATTTTTAAGAGACCATACCGAATACCGTATCAAAGAAAGCCAATCATGGATAAAGAGATTGCAGAGTTGTTAGACAATGGAATTATAAGGGATTCGCAGAACCTTTGGAGCGCACCCACCATCTTCGTGGAGAAGAAGAGACTGCTGGGACAAGAAGCACCGTATCGTTTGTGTGTGGATTTCCGAGCATTGAACGAAGTCACGAAGGTTGATTTCTACCCTTTGCCACACCTACAAGACACAATAGATCAGCTGAGCGGGTACAGCTTGTACAGCGTGATGGACCTAGCCCAAGGATATTATCAGATAGCGATGCATCCGGATGATATAGAGAAGAGTGCGTTCTCTAACCCCGCCGGGCATTACGAGTTTACGAGAATGTTGATGGGGCAGGTCAACTCAAGTGCCACGTGGTCCCGTTTGATGAATACGATTCTGACAGGTCTCACTGGAAAAGAATGCATGGTGTATTTAGATGATATAATCGTATTCAGCGGAAGCGATGTCAGAGAACCTTTGAGCCGGCTGTGTCATGTATTTGAACGGATGAGGACAAGCAATTTAAAGTTCAAGCCAGCGAAATGTAAGTTCCTAGAACCAGAAGTTAAATATTTGGGAACATTATTTCAGCAAGAGGGTGCGAAGCTGACCCCGAAAAGACTGAGATCATAGAGAAGTACCTCCGACCCAGTTACGTGAAGGAAATTCGATCATTCCTAGGATTGTGTGGTTTTTATAGACAATTTGTACCCAACTACCTAACGAAGAAGGACGTCAAGTTTATGTGTGGAGATGAACAGGAAATGGCTTTTAGGACTCTGACGGAATCGTTGATGACTCTCCCAGTGCTAAAATACCTGAATTTTAGTAGGTCATTCATTGTGTGCACCGATGCGTCCGGAACAGCCATATCGGGAATACTAAGTCAGGAGTACGACAATTTTGAACACCCATTATGTTACGCCAGTAGGATGTTAAATCCAGCCGAAACCCGTTACTCCACCATTGAGAGGGAGGCCTTAGCTATAATTTGGGTAGTGAAGAAGTACAGGTGTTACTTGGTTGGCACACACTTTATCATAATCACCGACCACCGGCCTCTAGTTTACTTGTTATCCATAAAGGATCCGAGCTCGCGACTCGCGAAATGAAGTATGGCTCTGCTGGAATACTCATTTAATATCAAGCACCACCCAGGGAAGATACACGATAATGCTGACGCTTTATCCCGCATACTTATCGACATGGAACACGATCCTTTGAGCTCCCCTGGATCACTCCAGATAGGGGAACTGGAAGTTACAGCCAAAGAGAACCCGATTAGCCCTGAAATAGCGCAACAGGTGCAATCAGTAGTGCGAGAGAAACAAGCGGAAAATTATTTGCTTTACCTCGAATCCGTGTTTAGCCTAGAGGAAATAAGAAAAATGCAATCGATATATGAAGAGACAACTCTTTTAGTAAGACAGATTAAGGAAGGTGTGGACCTTCCCAAATATTACCATAGGGATGATATTTTGTATGTGGCGAGGAAAGCTAGTGAAAGGAAGGATAAAATATTTGCTCCAGCAGTAATGAGAAGGTATGTTTTAGAAAAGTACCATGAAAGCCCGCTATACAGTCACGCGGTAAGAGAAGAGACATTATCAGCAATTCAACGTGATTTTATGTGGCCAAACATGAGAAAGGATGAAAACGAGCTTTGCAATATGTGTCACTCTTGCCATCTGTATAAGTCGCCTGATCAGCGGCCCGTTGAAATGCAACGAATGGATATTCCTTCATCCGTTGTCGAATTAGTAGCGATAGATTTGGTAGGACCTTTACATACAACCAGTAGCGGAAACAAATACATTTTCACCGTGATTAACCACCTCACCAGATACCCAGAAGCAATACCTCTGAGAGATATAACCACGAGTACGGTGGCTAAAGCATTTGTGAAGCACATCGTCATGCGCTTTGGAGTCCCCAGATACCTGCTTTCAGATAGAGGATCTCAGTTCTTGTCTGAGTTCTTCCTGGAAATGTATAAAATTCTTGGCATAAAGAAGTTAAATACCACGGCGTACCACCCAGAAACTATCGGAGTTATCGAAAGGTGGCACAGGCATCTAAAACAAACTTTATCACAGTTAGTGAACGAGCAGAAGAGTGACTGGGACATACAGTTAAAGTATGCACTATTGGCCGTCCGGAATCAAGTTCATAGTGCTACGAAGGAGAGCCTTTTTATTTAATGTTTGGGAAAGATATGTTGTTACCACATCAACTGAGTAGACTCCTTTGAAGGAGAAGTAACATGGGACACAGCCCAGGATAAGAGGTGTGATCTGTATGGAAAATTATATGAAGGGCGAGCAACTCTAGTCACCGAACATGTTACACCCTATAATGAACATTTGTTTGTAGTAATTGAGGAGCGGACCCGGTTATTCGCTCTGCGACTAGTAAAACAAGTAGCCATATGCAATTTTTTGGTCTGGGAAACGGAACATCCGAGAATATTAGTGCTTGAGATAAAAACAATATATCTGTATCTTATATCGATTGGATAGTAACTCATGGTGCCCCGGGCACCGATCTCATTACCTATGTAAATTTTAAATTTCTATATATTGAACAATCTTTCAAGCGTAGTCTTAATAATCCATTGTCAGCCGATGCCATACATCGGCGATGCCTACTCAAGAGAGAAATACTGAAAAATAGATTAGCAATGGCACATCAGTCTCCTGACGTCATAGCTCCTTTATTAAAAGATGAACCTGGATATTTGGCTAAGGTCAGTGGTGAAATTGTGTATTTATTAAATTGTCTCCCAGTAATTGTAGAAATTAGACGCAATAAATATTGTTATCAAGAGTTGCCAGAAAGCTTTAATAACCAGTCGTTGTTCATGGCCCCCATAACTAAAATTCTGTAAAAGTACGCTCAAGAAATGGAGTGTTCTCCTGTAGTACCCCCCCGTGTTTTACCTAAATGGCAAATATTTAGCGACGGATCCGTATACATCCTCAGCGGTAGAACTAGAGGTAATAGCAATTGGAGTCGACGAAAGAATAACTTATAAGGAAATACAAAATATAGGCCAAAGCGGAATCTACACCGACTTCGAAATGAGACAAGCCCAGGACTTCTTGCTATTCACCGCCGAAAGACGAGCAATAAACCATGTAATAGTGAATGAAGTTGCTGGAAAACCTATGTCAAGCCAGGGAATAAATACGGTGAATTCAATATCGTAGATTGAACTAGAGAATTTAGCAGACCGAGCAATAAAGAAGCTGTATGGAATCTACACCTTTATAAGAGACGTAACGAGCAGTTTTCTAGGAATCTATTTCTGCACCAAGATAGTGAAATTTTTTATTGAGACGTTCGTAAACGCCGTAGCAATACATCGAATTGAAGGATATGATGGCGGCATGTTGGGATACCCTGTTTGTTTTAAACCATCACGATCGGCAAAAACCCATGACCACTGAAGAATCCAAGGCAGACCAGTCTGGAAGAGAAGCCCTAACCGATAATGACCCGACACCGCGGGAGGGTGAAGTCATTGCGAATGAACCAGTCAGACGAGATAACGTTATTGTCGGTACCAATCCTTTCACGGGTATTTACTGGCGGTATGAAACCTAGGTACATTCAGGTGTCTTATTATTTGATAAACAAGATAGATAATAAAAACCCCGAAAATTGAAAGTTAAGATATCTGTAAGGTGATGTTTATATTTTAAGTTAGTGCATGAGACACAACGGTTAGTCTCCCCTGTCAAAGGGCCCAAGGCCCTTTCTCTTTGGTATGATTAAGCATCTTATCCTATCCTCCCTAGATTACGCGATTTTCTAAATGAATCAGTTAGTGTAAGCAATGCGGTTTGCAAGAATAAGCCAAGAAACTTGAGATTTTATGTGGAAATAGTGCGCAAAGGACGCCGAGCTTAATACATACGCGGTCCGCGACAAGTGAACGTGAAACATAGCCCAAAATCAGGTTGCCACCCTTGAGTGCCGACGGAAACTTTTACGCGTGTGCGCCACGATCGTGTGCCACAAGAGAGGCTACATTCCATGATAGCCGGCCACCATTCCAGCCTGAGAGTTTGACCTGGAACTCAATCCAGCTCACCGAGGAGCAGCTCACCAAGCAGCAGCTCAACAAAGAGCAGCTCACCGGAAAGTAGCTCGCCAAGAAGCAGTTCACCAAGGAACTGCCCCAACTCGAGAGCAACATGTAAAATGGAACCCGTTGTTGCCAACAACCCGACCACCATCGGATCTATCTAAGTTTTTTTTTTGCCCCTAGACGTGAGGCATCGCCTCTCCCCATTGAAAGAGTCCGCATCTATGGACTAGGACCAGGGAGTTGCCGTCCGTTGCAGCCCCGTCTGCGCGGAAAAGCATAGAATCCTTAGCGACCAAGTGCCAGTTACTGGACGTAACTAAATAGCCACAAGACGACGAAGAAGTAATATGTAGGAACCTCGTAGATGATGATGTATGTATATGGTTAAGATTATAAGTATTATTTATTTTTGTTCAATAATTCATGTTAGTTGGATATAAGATTCCTCCTAGTTACAAGAACGGTGCTTAGGATTGAGCATCAGCTTATAATATACCCTTTAATGAACATTTGTTTGTAGTAATTGAGGAGCGGACCCGGTTATTCACTCTGCGACTAGTAAAAAAAGTAGCCATATGCAATTTTTTGGTCTGGGAAACGGAACATCCGAGAATATTAATGCTTGAGATAAAAAACAATATATCTTTATCTTTTATCGATTGGATAGTAACTCATGGTGCCCCGGTCACCGATCTCATTACCTATATAAATTCTAAATTTCTATATATTGGACAATCTTTCAAGCGTAGTCTTAATTCATTGTTAGCCGTTGCCATACATCGGCGATGCCTACTTAAGAGAAATACTGGAAGATAGATTAGCAATGGCACGTCAGTCTCCTGACGTCATAGATCCTTTATTAAAAGATGAACCTGGATATTTGGCTAAGGTCAGTGGTGAAATTGTGTATTTATTAAAATGTCTCCCAGTAATTGTAGAAATTAGACGTCATAAATATTGTTATCAAGAGTTACCAGTAAGCTCTAATAACCAGTCGTTGTTCATGGCACCCATAACTAGAATTTTGCAAAAGTACGCTCAACAAATGGAGTGTTTTCCTGTAGTACCCCCGGGATTTACCTAAATGGCAAATGGTTAGCGATGGATCCGTATCCATCCTCAGATGTAGAACTAGAGAAAATAGCAATTGGAGTCGACGAAAGAATAACTTATAAGGAAATACAAAATATAGGCCAAAGCGGAATCTACACCGACTTCGAAATGAGACAAGCCTAGGACTTCTTGCTATTCTCCGCCGAAAGACGAGCAATAAACAATATAATAGTGAATAAAGTTGCTGGAAAACCTATGTCAAGCCAGGGAATAAATACGGCGAATTCAATATCGTAGATTGAACTAGAGAATTTAGCAGACCGAGCAATGAAGAAGCTGTATGGAGTCTACACCTTCATAGGAGAAGTAACAAGCAGTTTCCTAGGAATCTATTTCTGCACCACGATAGTGAAATTTTTTATTGAGACGTTCGTAAACGCCGTAGCAATACATCGAATTAAAGGATATGATGGCGGCATGTTGGGATACCCTGTTTGTTTTAAACCATCACGATCGGCAAAAAACCCATGGCCACTGAAGAATCCAAGGCAGACCAGTCTGGAAGAGAAGCCCTAACCGATAATGACCCGACACCGCGGGAGGGTGAGGTCATTGCGAATGAACCAATCAGACGAGATAACGTTATTGTCGGTACCAATCCTTTCACGGGTATGTACTGGCGGTATGAAACCTAGGTACATTCAGGTGTCTTATTATTTGATAAACAAGATAGATAATAAAAACCCCGAAAATTAAAAGTTGAGATATCTGTAAGGTCATGTTTATATTTTAAGTTAGTGCATGAGACACAACGGTTAGTCTCCCCTGTAAAAGGGCCCAAGGCCCTTCTTCTTTGGTATGATTAGGCATCTCATCCTATCCTCCCTAGATTACGCGATTTTCTAAATGAATCAGTTAGTGTAAGCAATGCGGTTTGCAATAATAAGCCAAGAAACTTGAAATTTTATGTGGAAATAGTGCGCGAAGGACGCTGAGCTTAATACATACGCGGTCCGCGACAAGTGAACGTGAAACATAGCGCAAAATCAGGTTGCCACCCTTGAGTGTCGACGGAAACTTTTAAGGCCGATTCTCACTTGGCGTCGCGTCGCGATGCGGCGCGTTGCTGCAAAATGCGGCTTCGAAAAGTTCTCTTGTTTTCAAATGCAGCAATTCCCACTTAGCGAAGCAGAGCAGCAGCGTAGCGACGCGACACAAACCAACGCTTCCAAAAGCGTTGTATGCAGCTACACGTCGCGCCGCGTCGCTGAGTTTGAACGGAAAAGCAGTAACGCAGCGGTAGCGTAGCGTCGAAGGGCATGCGCACGCTTCTCAGCACATACTCTGTCATGACATAGCTCTCACAAGGGTGAGATCTGTGTTGTGTTGCGTTTCGTTATATTGCGAATATGGAAGGCAAAATCGAAAAATTGATTACACTAGTCAACGAAAAACCCGAGTTGTATGATATGAGTAACCCGCACTACAGTAACCATGCGAGGAAGGACAATCTTTGGCGGGAGATAGGCAACGAATTAGAAGAATCGCGTATGTATTCTGTCTATATTTTATATAACTACTTGCTTAAGTAAATGTACAGATTATAAAGGTACCAAAACATAAATAAATATACTTTCGACTTTCGAGTAACATACTAGGTGTTTCACGGTGAATGGAACATTAGAAGTATCTGGAGAAGGCAAAGAGATCATTTCGAAAGTTTGTAGGCGTGGATGATCGAATATGATCAATCCGTCTAAAATATTTTCATCGCTACAGTGTTGCCACTTGTATCAGAAAGTAGTAGCTATTTTGATTTTCCAAATGGAACATGCGCATGTGAAAAATCGAGATTTTTCAACTTAAGGAATTTTTGTGTCGAAACTATGCATAATTGATCGAAATGGTTTACATGTCCCTATTTTTACTTTCAATTCACTCTCAATTGATATTTAATTCACATAGATATAAGATGGTCAGAAATCTAAATTCTGAATCTTCTTCTTTCTTCTTCGTTCTCCATCAGATACTTCCAATATTCCATTCACCGTGAAACATCACCTTTCACCTAATATGTAACGTTATACACCCTCGTTTATATCATCAAGTTGCCAGGGAACTTGTCCCTCATCACAAAAGTATTTCATAAATTTGTCACGAATATCCAAAGCATCACCCGAATATCTCCCTCCTACGTGCTGGAAATTGTCAAACATCGGTGTTCCAGTTTCAGAATTTTCGTCCTGTAGAGATGAAATGAATGTATCATCCCCCCTAAGAAAATTGTGCAAACATAAACTGGCCAAAATAATCATGTCTGCTTTATAGGGATGAACTTGCATTTTATTTAAGAAGAGTCTGAATTTTTGACACAAAATTCCGAAAGTATTTTCAACGACTCTTCTAGCTCTACAGAGTCTATAATTGAATATTCGTTTCTCTTGTGACAAATATTTTCCCGAAAACGGCCTCAATAAATATTTTTTCGCTGGAAAGGCTTCATCCCCCACGATCACGTAGGGTATGAAATCGCCCCCTTCGGTTAGTAGCCGATCTGATGGCATGTTAAAAGTATTATTTTCTAGTGATTTTCCGATTTTGGAGTCTGCAAAAATACCCCCATCAGAGTTTTTTCCGTAACTCCCAACATCAACTGCAATAAACTTATAGTTTGCGTCCACCAAGGCTAATAAAACAATTGAAAACGTCTTCTTATAATTGAAAAAAAGGGATCCACTGTTTGGTGGCGCTTGAATATGCATATGTTTCCCATCAATAGCGCCGACGCAATTTGGAAAATCCCACAATTTTTCATATTGATCGGCGCTCCTTGTCAACAATTCCTCTGATGGCTGCGGAAGAGTAATTTGTGACAGGCTTTTCCAAATAATTTCACTAGTTTTGTGAATGATTTCGTGTATTGTTGAATGTCCCACTCGAAAGTTGAAAGACAATGTTTGGAAATCGACTCCCGTCGCCAAGTACCTGTAAATAAAAAAAAATATTATAAAGCCCGTATATATTAATGAAACGTTTATTTATAGCGGATAACTGCAAAGCACGGTGGAAAAGCCTTCGAGATGCTTTTCAACGCTCTCTCAGGGGAAGGAAAACTAAAAGTGGCCAATCGTCCCAAATTGTTAAAAAATGGAGGTATTTTGACAATATGAGTTTTCTACTACCTTACACAAGAGGAAGGTGGTTAGTATTTTGAGATAAATCTGTTAATGTTATACCTACCACCAGTTATCTACACAGGCAAATCACAAATTTGGTCAGTGACACGGATACTATAGATGAAGAAAATGTTGATGAAGATGAAAGTGGCAATGAAGACTTAGCGAACGTAACAAACCAAGCTAAGGAATCCACTGAAACCATTCATGCTTCTGAATCTGAAAATACATCTGATCGATCCACGCCATCAAGCACAATACGCCAACGACGTTCTAATAAAAAGAAAATCGACGCCATACCTGAGATTTTTAAAGAATTTGTGGAAGACAGAAAAAAATATAGGACAGAAAAACAATCCAAGCCCTTGCATCCTGTAGCTGATTTTTTTTTTAATTTAGGGAAAACAGTGGACACTTTTCCTCCATACTGGCAGGCGCACGTTAAAAATGAAGTTTTTGAAATAGTTAACTCGACAGAGCTTATGCTTCTGTCAAATCAACAAAACATTGCTGGCTATCAACAGCAGTACGGTCCACCAGCGGTGTCCACTACCCCCCAAAGTTCCTATCCAACTTGCCAATCTTCATACTCAGTGTTTAACTCTCCTCAGTTCCCATCTTCCGCATCTTCTCTGTCTTCATCTGCCACCTCCCAGAGTTTCTATCCATCTCGCCAACCCTCTTATTCTCATGTCTCTCAACACCCGTTTTCGTCGTCCCATCAGCCTACCCAAATTTTAGAGTACTCTGGTGGAACTTGGAATGCCGTAAAGCCACCAGCTTCGACACACATTGCAAGTAGGAATGACGAATCTCAACAAGATAATGATGATCTTGGAAATTGAAAACCTAATGATAAATAGTACCTACTGAGTGTCTTGTATTTGTTATACGAGAATATTTGTTCATTTTATGGATATTTTGTTTTATATCATTTTTATTTTTTAGTTACCAAATTGAAATGTTTTTTTTTTGTTTTTTGGATATTTACTTTTGTATCATTTTCATTTTGTCTAGTTACAATCTAAAATAAAATCTTATTTTCTTACCTTAGAAATATGGTGAGTCTTTCACGTACGTCTATACAAGAACGCAATTTGGTGCCTCTTTTTGTAAAGTACGGTGACACAATCTCTAGTAGGTCATTGAATTTTCGGGGAGTCATTCTCATGTATTTGTAAAATTTTACTTCGTCATCCACAATTCTTCCTGACAGCACATGGTACTCGCCTTCTTCTAGCCGGTGCTTCCAAATCTTATGCACCCAATATTTTCGCTTCTGTCTCTTCCGTTTTTTCTCTTCGTTGTGTAGAGCAATTGCCAGGGCAAAAACTTCGTCTTCCTCACTTGAAGAACTCATTGCAACTGTATCGACAAACCTCCCGGACAGTCGTGGAGAACTGACTGCACTGTCGAACGAAATTCAGCCACGTTTCGTTGACGCGACGTGTCGCAACGCTAAGTGGGAATCGACAAGAAAATAACGCGTCGCTGCCGCAACGCGCCGCATCGCGACGCGACGCCAAGTGAGAATCGGCCTTTACGCGTGTGCGCCGCGATCGTGTGCCACAAGAGAGGCTACATTCCATGATAGCCGGCCACCATTCCAGCCTGAGAGTTTGACCTGGAACTTAATCCAGCTCACCGAGGAGCAGCTCACCAAGGAGCAGCTCAACAAAGAGCAGCTCACCGAAGAGTAGCTCGCCAAGAAGCAGTTCACCAAGGAACTGCCCCAACTCGAGAGCAACATGTTAAATGGAACCCGTTGTTGCCAACAACCCGACCTCCATCGGATCTATCTAAGTTTTGTTTTTGCCCCTAGACGTGAGGCAACGCCTCTCCCCATTGCCAGAATCCGCATCCACGGACTAGGACCAGGGAGATGCCTTCCGTTTCAGCCCCGTCTGCGCGGAAGAGCGTAGAATCCTTAGCGACCAAGTACCAGTTACTGGACGTAACTAAATAGCCACAAGACGACGAAGAAGTAATATGTAGGAACCTCGTAGATGATGATGTATGTATATGGTTAGGATTATACGTATTAATTATTTTTGTTCCATAATTCATGTATAAGATTCCTCCTAGTTACAAGTACGGTGCTTAGGATTGAGCATCAGCTTATCATATGCTGAATTTTGTATAGTGTATTCATAGTTGTGAGTGGGTGAATTTCTGGCATTTTGGATAATTTGAAAGTTAATCAATTTAAACGGATTAAGAACAGGAAAGCGACCAAGTAACGTAAGAATCTTCTGTAAATGTTATATATGATATTGAGTTTACCAAATAACAGTTTATATTTGGAATTCTTCCAAAGTTTCAGCAGAACAGCAATATAATTTGTGAGGCACTGTAACCTAACCCATTTCATTATATCATTAATTTTTTTTTTTGAATCTAATTCTAATGCATATATTCTCATAAATTCGTTTCATTTATAACAAAATATATTTTATTTTTTTAGGTTTGTGTTGCCATTACCTACTGAAGAACTGGAAGAAGAAAACGGTTGTTTTAAGTCAACAAGATCTCTTGACCAACCCCAAGATAGTTTCGTGTAAAATATTCTTTGTGGACTCATCAAGCATACATCCATGCCTTTGCCACTCTCAGCCATGGGTTAGGCTTAATGATGCCAATAGATCCTAGGAAAAGCCTTGGGAACAAAATCGAAAAATTTATCCACCACCAATTTTTAGAAGACTGTACGCGATGGGTCTTCCTCAATCAATCAATCAATCAACTTTATAACCACAAGAAATGTATAATTTTTCTATTATTGAAATTGTGGAAATCAAATTACTGTTTCTTGACATTTTTTTTTGGTTATTTTAAACTTCCACAGTTTGAAAATTGAAAGGAAATAAATCTATATAAGTGTGCAAATGAGTCAATTTGTCACAATAAGTTGATGCGTTCACTAGACTGTTGCTTTGAAAATATCATTTTATTTTTTCAGTAACTTGGCCCATTCTGAAATTGTCTATCTGACAAAATAAGTTCAAAATAAATGAAAAATACTTCCTTTTTTCAAAAACGTTGACGTTTCGGAGACTATATCAGAGAAAGGTCTTGTTTTTTACATAATTAAAAAAAAAATGTTTTCAGCATGTTTTGATAACGTGGGCAAATATTGTCTTCTAAATGTCAACGTTTTTTACAAAAGATAAGTGTTTTTTAGTTATTTTGAATGTATTTTATCAGATGGTCAAATTAAGAATACGCTAAAGTTACTGACAAAATTGAATAATATTTTCCAGACCCTTTTTGTAAACACAGTAACATACATATTTATTGATTCAATAAAAATAATAATGGATAAATAAATAAAATTTGCCCTTCTACACTTTTTTATAATTCACATTTTTTCATTTCAGATCAAAATACCCAAAAAAAACCGTGTCAAGAATCGAATTTTCTCTACACGAAATAAATCTTTCAATAAATATTCGTATCATTTTAAGTCGCACTGAAAAAGGTCTGCATGTAAAACAGCTCACAATTGATCTGATTTAATTAAATAATACATACCTATTTCAATTTACATTTTTATTTATACTTGAAAGGTTTGTCGATGAGTTAAAAAACTTCTGACATTATAATTATTTATGTATCAAGGGCGTAAAGTAGGCGTTTATGGACTGCGGCGTGAATGATGGCCCGATGGCGTTAGACGAGGGCCATCACACGCCGAAGGCCTTAAACGCATTTTACGCACGTGATAAATACAAATAGCGCGAATCACAAATACTGACTTGAATTGCAATGGTCTACACGTTTCATACGTTATGCATACAATAATTAAGGGTAACATAATATGAGGAATGTGAATCTATAGTAGCTGAGTGCTATATTGGAGAATCTATTTCAACGATTATGAACAAATGTTAGAAAGAGTATTGTTCTACTGAACTGAAATGATTCTAATTCGTGTTAGGAATTGCATGAAATGATGTGTGAGTATAAACAATTTGAGAATTTTGTCTACTTTACGGCCGCCGGGCCATAATGCGCCCACGGGCGGTGAAGTGCCACTTTACGCCCTGCGAACCGGGCGGTAAAGTGTACTTTACCGCCCGCTAGTGCACAAAAGTATATTTTGACTTTGACTCTATCATTCTGCTACAGCGTTCTGTCATGAAAAACATAAAAGTCAAATAGACGCTATATTTAGCCCATTTTCTATGAGATTGTATTACGTTTATATTTGTTTCTTTGAATATTATTATATTACTTTCAGCAGCAAGATTTGAACAAAGAATGTCTTACATTTTAGTACCGCCTAAATGAAACAGTTTTTAGTTTTTGCACAAACGTAGAAAAAGTATGGTATGCAACTCGTGCAAAAATTGTTTATTGCACTCGACGTGTTGTTCAACTCGGCCTGACGGTCTCGTCGAACAATTTCACGTCGAGAGCAATAAACACTTACTTTTTGTACTTGTTGTATAAATGAATAATAATATTTTATTATCTAGTTAATAAAGCTTACTCTATAATATAGTGAAACTTTTGACAATAAAGTATATTTTGACTTTTACATTAATAAGTCTCTCAGTTAATCATGGTATTATTGTGATAGAATTTAGGATGATTTCTTGTAAGCAAATAAAGCAGTCTGCGCTCCATTCCTCGGCAAATAGCCACTATGCGCTGATGGAAAATATCTTGAACTGATAAATGTTCCAATGGTATTTTACCGCACGACTCTATCCAGCTTTGCTTTTCATCCTACAAATATCAAACTTTATTAATTAAATTCCGCACAAAGTACTCATAAAGAACAAAGTTTTAATAATGAAAAATGGGTCAATTAATCCAGTCTTCTGCTTTAACTTACACAATCCATACCATAGCTGAAATTTTATTTTTGCGATTTGAATGGGGGAACCCTACGTACAGGTTTCATGTTCTTGCCACTTGTCAGTGAATAATAGTTCTCCCATTTAAATCAGAAAACTACATCAGCTTTGGTCGGGAATTTTTAAGATAAAAAGGGATGAATGCATCCAGCTCCATCTCCAGTAGGTATCAGATTGGATTAATTATTTGATTTTTTAAATTAATGGTATCATGAAAGGTAGTGTCAACAATGTTTACTCATGAAAATTTGGCTCTGGAACAAAGTTTTCATTACAGAGTTAAATAATTAACATTTCAAATGTACAAAATTCACAGAAATTAGATTATCATCAAATATGCAGAATAATAATATAACTTTTCTGATTTTATTTGAGGCATAGCTGTGCACAAAATAAGAATAGAGTATTTCTGCAATGGCACGGATGATAAGTAGACAAGATAACTGCACAGAAAAATCACCGACAATTGTGTTATAATTTGATATGAAAAGTAAAATTATTTTTTTCTACAAACGTCAAAAAATGAAAAGGTTCACGCATTGACAACAGTGTGCGAAGTGGCACTTTTTTTCATTTTCATTCGTTACCATGACACCGTGCGCGAAGTTATGTGCGATATATATTTCGCACACTGCATGTAAACTATATGGGATTTTCATATTCTAACCTATATGGTCCTCAACTCCTCAATCAAGCAAAAAACAAGAAATCGTTTATTAATTAATGTAGAACAATAATTGAGGCTTTCAAATTGTGAGAGATATTTTTCTGGCTTTATTTGCTTCACACCACTCTTTAAATTGCTGATATGCATTTTCATACTGCTAATTACGGAATTGGCCGCATCTATCAAGTTAGGTGGGGTACTGCTTAATTCATCGTCGCTCGAAATTTCCATTCTTTTACAATAATAAATATCACTCACGAAATTGACGCGAATAAAAAGTCACTCCAAAATAATTATCAAGAACTGTCACTTTGAAATAATTGTCAACAAATGCCACTTTATTTCCATAGTTACAGTAATTACTTGATTTGGAAAAATCATTTAAGCCAGTTCAATACTATTTTTCATAGTTATTACTTATTTTAGAACAATATTTTTGACGTTTGTAGAAAAAATTTTGTTTGCATCTCATGCGCGAAATACTTTGGTAATCTCGACTATTTTTCTCGATCACCAAAGTAGCACTTCGCGCACTAGATACAAAAATAACTAATGTTTGAAATAATTGTTTCCACATGAGCACTTTCATACTCTATTTGTATACTCTCATTCATTTTGGTATATGAAATTTGCTTTTCACCCCGTTGCATCTCTGGATCAAGTTTATTGATTTTTGTGTTGGTTGAACTTCCAGTTTTTTGATAACATGGGCATCAATCCAGCAAACTTCCAACAAGCTCAAAATTATTGTTTCTTTACATTCAGTCTAAAACGAGTACCAATTCACTGCAGTTCTCACAGCAAACAGAACATAAGTGGAATGAAAACAGTGAAATTCATAATTGTCCTGCAATGAACCCGAGGTAAGCTAACTGTGTTGCCTACTTCATAGTGCCAAGTATGTGGATTACGAGCTGAAAGAGTTTCATACTTTACTGTTGTGATTCATAATATAAGTGATATGTCAATATCCTAGGAATATTTCATCAGCGATTGTCTTCAACTTTTCAAATGATAGGGCTAGAAGCAAAGAGATGAAATATTATCGGATTTTCCTTGTACGAGCTTATTTATTCTCTCCCGTATTCCGTTTAATCGTGAAATTGTCTAAGAATGTTTCAAATCTTTGGTGTGAATACAATTTCAGAGATGTAGAACGCTTATTACAGCTCTTGATGATGTTAACTTTGTTGGCAAAACGTCCTTCGAGTGAAATTGACATAGTTTCGGTATTTATGTAGTTTTCTAATAGTTTTCTAACATAGCACATACAAAAATTGGCTATAGGTATCTATGGAATAATATGAATAATTTTTTAACGGAAGGACTTTGGTGGACAGCCGGTTATTCTTGTTTCATTATATAAGATTCCCATCAAGAAATCTTCAATACAAGTAGCAGTTCAGCGGTAGTTTGTTTGGGAAATCTTGCAAAAAAAGTATATGGTGAAAAATAAACTGTTTTCTAAAAAGACAACACCTAATTCTATAGAAAATAAAATAAAATTGGGGCAAGGAGTAGTAAGTTAATTTTTGAAAAAACAATACTGCCTACCACTAGTCCAACATATCAACTGATTAAATTGTTTTTTACTTACCTTTTTAGTGTTTCAGCTGACTATTTTATACACTATTTTGTCGTGTTGTCCACTCATAACTAATTACAGAAAAACAGTAGTGAACACAATAACTAACAAATAAAAATTACCCAACGAATAAATACATCGCAAAGTATAGAATTGAATGGAAACTGAAAAAACACACGATATTAGTATTCATCGTGTGAAACAATGTATGACAGTTAAACATAATTTGTAAACATTCAAATTCCAATCAAATAATTATGACTTCGGAATGTTGGAAACTCGGCTATTTTCGACTTATACGCCATCCATCGACGAATGAAGCCAACGGCACAGCTTAAATACCACTCAGCTCCACAACTCCGAGCGGCGCCTTTGATCTGGTGATCGGGAACCAAGCGAGATGGAATGGCGCGGTCTTTGTCTCACTTGGGTTAGAAGTCGGGACCGGATTAAGATATTTAGTTGCGGCGTTCGGCCTGACAGTACAGTACCGTAGTAGATTATTTCAACATGAAAGTCAAAAAATTGTATTACAGTATTACCTATTATAACAAAGAAATTAGGTAGGTACCCGACATAGGAAGGAAATAATAGGGTTTTTTACTTGAATTTATGAGAAGAATTAGTTTAAATAATAAAATTACGTATTTAGGATTCTAATAAACTTTATTGCACAATTGAATAATAAAAGATGGACAAGTAACAGGATATATTTTTACATTACATATACAGTGAGTACTTCTACAGATTTCTCCATATAATCATTTTATTCCTGTTAATATTTATAAAATTGCCATTTATTGTTTTCAAAGTGTAATAAATTCTTACTCTTAAATATAATCTAAGTACAAATTCTTTCGGGAAATATTTACGAGAATGACTGAAAGGTAATGCATTGCTTAAATTTGAAAGTGCTCTACAAATATTTGTTTTTGCGAATTTTTCAAAGCTTTCTTTAAATATAATTTCAATTTTACAAATGAGCCCGACAAACTTATCATTTGGCATTTGCAGATTTCCAAATGTATCTCTATTGTTATTTTTGTATGCTTTCAAAAAACAATAAAAAGATGAATCCTGAGTCAGTTTCTGCAATAGCTGGAACTATTGTTCTGTCATTAAGAACTCGTATCTTCGCACAAAGTAGCGGAGGTGAACTATATGAATGGTCATCCTTCGGAGATCTAGAACTGCTTTCAAGAGACGGAAATAGGGTCAGCAATGCAGTGGCTACCAATCGTGTTTGAAGGTGATTCGTAAAAAGTTTTTCTGCAAAATGGTTTTCGCATAGCCGGTAGCCATTACATAGATCATTCACTTTTTAAGGTCTTCACGATTGGCGTTCATTGCCCATATCCTAGCTCTGTAAAAATAAAAAATGAAAAAGTTAATAAAAGTATCTATTTATAAATGATTCATTTTGTTTAAAATTAATCGTCGTAGACTAAAAAGGCGCCTATTAAATATCAATAAAAACTGTGAATACCCATATCACAATAAACCCATTTATAAATAAAGAGTACATTTCATGAAAAGGTAGATTAATTTTGCATACCAAATTGTTTGTTTTCCTTGAATTTACTCCACGTTATTCTTGAAACATAGTAGGGATACCACCTTTTGTTTGAAAGCAATAGAACATTATTAGGTATAATAAAATAATCACGGGGAATTTTGCCCATTGGAAAGGGTCATCCACATAAATTGAGTTCGACAACTATTAATTGCGTTTATGTGCAGGTAAATTCATCTCCGGGTGCTGAGTTCCGTATGTACTCTTGCGTCCAAAAAAATGGGACAGTTGTTTTTGCGATTATTCCACCTTTCGTCACTGCATTCATATGCGGAATGATTACTCTTCCGTTTGGAATTTTTGGAAGATATCCAATGTCAAATACCATATATGACATATTCATAACACAAATTCATTTCAACCCTTTAAGCACGTTCAAATCCTATGGCTTTGGTTTTTCACTATTAGATTACTATTACACCTGTTAACGTTTTAAAATGCCATAAGCGAGAAAAAAAAACATATTTTTTTCTGAAAATGGAAAATGAGCCAGCAAAATCTGTCATTATCTGACGGTCTATTGACAAAACTCTACTATAAGAGTTGTCCCATTTTTTATTGGCCTCAAATGTACCAAGTTGTCATTCTGACACTCTCACGTGGAATATATAGAATGAAATTATATTTTGTTTGGCAGCAAAGTTGAATATACGTAGTTTAGTATAGAGAACCCAACGAACTAAAACCTTACGTAGAAGGTAAATAAAATTATATTTTGTTACATGTAGTTACAGGTAATTCTGATTCATCTGTAACAATATTCTGGAACTCAATTTACTTACCGTATTTTGGAAACTGGTAGTCAATTAACGTACCTTATATTAAAACCCGGGACTTGATTTATTATGTTTTTATCAGTAGGATTTTAATCATGTAGACTTTCGTGGGTAGGTACAATATTAATTGCAATTTTTTGGTACTCACCGATTAGGATCCTTGGGAAAACGATAGAATTTCTTCTTAGAGTTGTACCCTTTAATAAAACAGTTTTTCACTGCACACACATGGCCCGCTTCTTCTCACTCATTGCACTATCAAAAGTCAAAACATTAGAAAACCAAACCAAACAATCAAAATTATCAACGCACGACTATGATCGCTCAACGAATAATAATAACGCCTATTACCCGACCGCATGTCACAGCAGTCTTCTAGCCCAAGAGGCGGGGCATAAGCGCTGCGCCAGCAGATCGGCGCAAACCCTTTTCGCCACAAGAGTTGGGAAGCTGTGAGTAAGCTGTGCCAACGGTATCAATACAATTACAGTCTCAATAACTTTGTTGAAACAAATGCGAATCATCAATAACACCATGGTTTCTATACATTTTGGTTTTGTTGATATTCAAGTATCATCAGTTTAGAAATTATGTTAACTAATGTCACATAAATGTCAAGTTCTTTTGCTTAATAAAACCTAATTTGAAAGGTATTTTTACTACAATTCATTGAGCAAAAATAAAAATAAAGCAATAAGAAACATGGAGAAATTCCTAAAACCAGAACGATTTTATGCAGACTCAAATAAACCTCACGCTGATCAAGAATGGGAACACTGGCTAACAACTTTTGAAAACTTCATTTCATCCTTGGAAAATGTAACAGAAAATGATGAACTGAAACTCCTAATTACACGTGTAAGCCATTCTACGTATGAATATATTATTCAAAGAAATTCATACGAAAATGCAATTGATACTTTGAAATCAGTATTTGTTAAACTGCAGAATGAAAACTTTGTTAGGTTTTGTTTATCTACTCGTTAACAACAGAATATTGAATCTATAGACCAGTATCTACAAGTTCTGAAGCTGTTAAGTAAATCATGTGATTTCAAAGCAAATACATCAAACCAAAATCGAGATGAATACATACGGGATGCCTTCATAACTGGATTGCAATCACAACAAATTCGACAACTGCTTTTGGAAAATGAAACCCTTTCACTACAAGAAGCAGAAACCCAAGCTCTTTCTTTAGAATTTGCACAAAGACACTCTGAAGCTCACACAGCATCACCGAACTTCGTTTGCGGTATACAGGATAACAAGGAATTAAGCGGAAATATTGATGATCAATCAGTATCTTCAGCAGCTGCAACTTTATGTTATTTTTGTGGTAAAAAACAACATCCTAGAAGTATATGCCCAGCACGAGAAGTAACTTGTCAAAATTATAATAGGAAGGAACACTTTTCTAAAGTTTGTCTTAGCAATAATTATAAAAACACAGCTGCTTCTATGATTGAACCGACAAATCTTTTAGCTGCTGCACCAAAATGTACAACTAAGTCTTTGACGAAGAAAAAAATTAATAATTGTCTAACTGATGCTCTTATTGATACAGGAAGTTCAGAAACGTTCCTAAATAAAGATTTTGTTCAAGTATAATAATTTCAAGATTTCGATTTTACCTCAACTGTGTGCTGCCATAATCAATATACATGAAATACTATCACAGCATTCAAAGATTGAACTTGACTTTGGTGGTTCAAGAACTTCTTTAGCAATATGTAGTTCAGCAGTGACAAAAATAGAACCAGTATCTATTTTTCACAATTTGTCATCTGACTGCAGACCTATAACTACGAAATCAAGGAAGCAAACAGAGGAAGCTGCAAAGTTCATATCTTCCGAAGTGAAAAAACTGTTAGAAGAACAAATTATTGAAAATAGCTGTTGACCGCTGAGGGCACAAGCTATCGTTTCAAATTCTGAGAATAGAAAAAAAAAATAGTAATAGATTATTCGCAAACAATCAATCGGTTCACTTATTTGGGTGCATACGCTTTGCCAAACATTGAAGATGTAGTATCTGCAGTCTCCAAATTTCGTATATTCA
Source organism: Chrysolina oricalcia (assembly GCA_944452925.2). Lineage (NCBI taxonomy): Eukaryota > Metazoa > Arthropoda > Insecta > Coleoptera > Chrysomelidae > Chrysolina > Chrysolina oricalcia. The sequence continues at coordinate 17,200,315 of OX101826.2, forward strand.
GCACAATTGATCTCCGTAGTGCTTATCACCAATTACCTATAAAAATGGATTAACGGCAATATACTGCATTTGAAGCTGACGGTCAGTTGTTTCAATTCAAGAGAGTTCCTTCTGGGGTAACCAATGGAGTTTCTTGTTTTCAAAGAGTAATTGATGAAATAATCAAGAATGAGAAGCTGGTAGGAGTCTTCGCTTACTTAGACGATATTACAGTTTGTGGAAAAACAAAAATCGAACTCGATAAAAATTTTAATGAATTTTTTGCAGCAATACAAAAATACTACTTAACAATCAATGAAACCAAAAGTATATTTTCTACAACAGTTATCAAATTGCTTGGATACCTGATTGAAGATGGATTCATCAAGCCAGACCCGTCAAGATTAGAACCCTTGTTGAATTTGCCTGTCCCAGAGAATTCACAATCATTACAGAGAGCATTTGGTATGTTTTCACATTACTCTAGATGGATTCCTCGATATTCTCAGAAAATTCATAATTTGGTGAACAAAAAATTATTTTCTTTGTCTCCTTCAGTTGAATCTGATTTTGAAAACATATAAAAAGATATCACTCAGTCTGTTGAGATGTCTATTGATCCTAGTATACCTTTCGTAGTGGAAACGAATGCTTCCGATCATGCTATAGTTGCCTCAGCCAATTGAAAAGACCAGTTGCTTTCTTTCCAAGGACGTTGTCACTTAGTGAACAGCGACATTCAGCAGTTGAAAAAGAAGCTTATGTTATTGAAGAATCCCTCAAGAAGTGGCGGCATTACTTGATTGGAAAGAATTTCACTTTGATTACAAATGATTTATCTGTATACAAGCAATTTCAGTCGTTTGAGGAGAAAAACTGTGATAAATTTGAGTGTCGTCTGCATACAGATAAACACTACAATGGTTAATACTTCTCCATATATTTGAAGAGTACATACAGAATAATAAAGGACCCAAAACTGCTCCTTGCGGAACCCCAGAATTAAGTGGAAGATACTGAGACTCACGGTTATCCAAGATAACTTTTTATTGTCTATTCTTCATATACTTATCTAGCAGTAAGATGGCAGTTTCAGATAGTCCCATATAGTGTGAAATTGCTAATAGTAAATCGTGATTGATAGTGTCGAATGCACGACTAAAGTCTAATAAAACTAGAACAGTACATTTTCCTTGATCTATAGATCTTATTATGTCATCCACAATATGGAGGAGAGCAGTTGTACAGCTGAAACCTTTCCTAAACCCCGATTGAGTTGATGGTAACAAGGAGAATTTATTCAAATGATTTTTTAGTTGGACTTCCATTGCTCGTTCTAATATTTTGGAAAGGGTCGGCAGTATACTGATGGCGCGTAAATCTTTCAATTATATATCTATTGACGATAGTTGACGAATTTTCACGATTTCGTTTCGCATTCCCTTGAGCTAATACTTCATCCAGTACCGTTATAGCCTGTTTGAACGAATTATTCTCAACCTTTGGAATGCCCTCATACATAGATACAGATCAATCACCTTGTGTTATGTCTAGATAACTCAAATCATTTTTATATGACAGAAGTGTAACAAAAAGTCCTAGTACTACAGAAGAGGAAACGGACAAATTGAACGCTTCAACGGTATCATTTGGATATCAATAGCTGTGAAAACGAAAGTTCTCAGGATGAATCAATGGAAAAGAGTATCACCTGAAGCACTAAATTCAATTCGATCATCACTTAGTACTGCAATCAACTATACTCCACATGAAAGACTGTTCAGGTATTCAAGAAAATCATCGTTTGGAACTATACTACCTAGTTGGCTTGCTGAATCAGGACCAGTTTAAGTAAGGAAACATGTCAGAAATAACAAATATGAACCAATTGTGGAAGAGGCAGAACTAATTGAGGCAAACCCTGAATATGCAATGGTATGATTTTCAAATGGGAGAGAAACTAACATTTCTATAAAACATTTGGCTCCTCGTGGAGATCTTGAAATTGTCGATGAGACCCTACAACAACACATGACAGAAGAAAAAACGGATATCCAGATCGAGGGTAATAGTTCAGAAATTTAACCTGATACACCTGATACAACCTGAGACACTGATACTACTACTACCTCAACTCAAAGTTCTACGTATAACCAAATGTCAGATCTAGCTGAAGTGAAAGGCAGACCTGAGATAATTCGTCGTAGACCTGAATATTTAAAGGATTATGTTTCAAAATAATACAGGGGGAAAATGTAGTGAAATCACTCTGTATTCATACTTATGTTTGTTTTGTTGATATTCAAGTATCATCAGTTTAGAAATTATGTTAACAAATGTCACATATACAGGGTGTCAATTTGAAAACTTCCCACCCTTAATATCTTCCTTCCAGTAAACAATATGAGTAGTCGAAAAAACAGGTCAATTTTATTGTCAAGGGGGACACTTTCACGGACTATTTGTAGCCCTCGTGGTTCAACCCCCTAGGAGGGGTAGATGTTACCCTTAGAAATTCAAATGGGAAGGGGGGTCAAGTGGCACATCATTTTGATAGGCGTTCAATTCTTGTTCCAATGGTACCCTGACTTATTATTTTGTGATGAGCATTTTCCGAAAAATTGCGTTCTAAACTAACAGAAGTAATTATCAGAACGCCTATACCGAGATGCATTATTGTATTGACTCCCTTTAATAAAAATGGTTAGAAGAGTAGATGGTACCGCTCCAACCCTTGAATGTCAGGTATGAATTTATTACGCATGGGATTTTTTATTTGGTGGTTATTTTCCTTCTACACAATAAAATTTAATTTGCGAGAAAGACATTTCCAACATAAAATCTACTTACGCTTATCTTATTAGCTGTTCGAAATGTTGTCCATTTTGCTCTACACAGTAATACAGTCTGTTTTCGAACTCCCCTCTAACATTACGGAAAACTTCACTAGGAATTGACCGGCATGCTGCTGTAATTCGTCTTTTAAGTTCGTCAATATCAGAAGGTTGTGTTTTATAAACAACGGATTTAAGATGCCCCCAAAGAAAGAAATCTAAGGGTGTTAAATCCGGTGATCTCGGAGGCCATTCAACTGCTCCCCTTCTGCCAATCCATCTACCCGGAAATCTCTCGTTTAACCACTGTCGGACGGGAAGAAAATAATGAGGTGGAGCACCGTCCTGCTGGAAATGTAACAGATCCTCCTGCAAAAGTTCATTACCTTCTGCATCAATTTGAGTTTCTAGCTCGTGAGTTATAAGAGGATCGATAGTCTCTTCAAGCATATCAAGGTACAGATTGCCAGTCAAGTTTTCTTCCAGAAATAATGGACCAAGAATGGCATTTCCAAGAATACCAGCCAAACATTAACTTTTTGTGGGTGTTGTGTTTGCCCTTCCGAAAAATATGTGGGTTTTCGTCACTCCAATAGCGACAATGTTGTCTATTAACATTGCCATTCAGAAAAAATGAACACTCATCGCTGAAACAGATGTTTAACAGGAGATTAGGGATGGTATTGACTCGATGAGACATGATTTCACAAAACTCTATTCTTCTATCATAATCATCCTCGTGGAGCTCTTGAAGAATCTGCATTTCATATGGATGTAATTTATGCATTTTCAATGCTTTTCTTATAGTCTCGCGTGACATTCCCGTCTGTTCTGATACTGTTCGTAAGGAGCTCGTGGGCTCTGCAGCAAAATGTTCCCAAAACTTCAATTTGAGCTGCTTCATTTAGTACTCTGGGGTTATTTCTTTTTTTATTTGTCACTGAACCAGTTTCGTAAAACTTATTCACCAAATCAAGCACATACCGGTGACTTACATTACAATTTGGATGTATTTCGTTAAAAAGACATGCCGCCCTTCGTGCGCACTTTCCAACTTCGCCATAAATTACAATCATTTCAATTCTGTCTTGAAGAATGTGAACCATTTTTACACTTTTATACACTTATTGAAGTAATTCCTAAACAGCCCAACAGGTACAACGGTATTCACAATACTACCACATAGTTCAAATTTGCTAACCAATTTTTTGCCGGAAAACAGAAACTTTTTACAGCAGAAGTAGCAAAAAAGGAATGATATCTGTACAATTTCTGCGATGACACTTAAAAATTCAGCATTTAATAAACACAACTCATGCATCTCAGTATAGGCGTTCTAATAATTACTTCTGTTAGTTTAGAACGCAATTTTTCGGAAAATGCTCATCAAAAAATACTGTCAGGGTACCATTGGAACAAGAATTGAACGCCCATCAAAATGATGTGCCACTTGACCCCCCTTCCCATTTAAAATTCTAAGGGTAACATCTACCCCTCCTAGGGGGTTGAACCACGAGGGCTACAAATAGTCCTTGAAAGTGTCCCCCTTGACAATAAAATTGACCTGTTTTTTCGATTACTCATATTGTTTACTGGAAGGAAGATATTAAGGGTGGGAAGTTTTCAAATTGACACCCTGTATATCAAGTTCTTTTGCTTAATATAACCCAATTTGGAAGGTATTTTAACTACAAAATGTTTCGAAAATGTTACTGAAAGTTGATGAAAACAGCCGAAGTCGAACTGAAGTTAATACGAGCGACTTCGAGTGCACTTTGAAGCATTTAGAGAAACTTCCAGTGACATTTTCAACACATTTCTCACCTGTCAGGTGAAAATCCAGAATATGAAAATTGTAGATATTGCTCTCTACTTCCATTTGCCGTTCACAGAATTTGAATGAGATTATTTCCCTTAAATCGGCGCATTTAGAAAGATTTGCACTCAAATTGTTTATAACGCGATTGTGCAAAAACCACATATCGGACAGAAACCATTTTGCGCACAGTTCAACCACATGTTTTTATCTTTCAGTTCTCGCAATATTGTTCTTCTACCTTCAGATTTATGAAGCTATTTCGAGGTTTTCTCAGATTTTCTCAGTGAAAAAATGCACCAATCTAGGCGTATAAAAAAGCATTTTGTAGGTTTCATAAATTTCTACAAAAGTTCCATTCACTGTTGAACTATTCCATGGGATATTTCCAAAAAACTGAAAAAATAGTATTAATAGAAAACCAGGATTTTCATTCAAAAACTATCTTATAAGAAGTAGTATAGGTCGTTTGCGTCTTTTATTCTGTCTACAACTTGGCCTTTAATAATAAAAATGGATTAATCATCCGTTCGTTCGGACAAGTGGTATCGTTGCTCACCAGGGTCTCAGATGTTGGTGGCCCTCTTATTCTCATCATCTAGGCTACTACAAATATATCTTTATTGGATTGTCATATCAGAAAAATGTAACTTTAGTTACATTGATATATAACATGTTTTCTATTTCACAGCAAAAAGTCTATGAAGAGGTAATCGACATTCTTGGTTCTGATCGTATTGTGGAAGCATCAGATCTACCAAAAATGAAGTTCACTGAAAGGGTGATAAAAGAAAGTTCAAGAATTTTTCCTTTAGGAACCCTGATCGGAAGAGCAATTGAAGGAGATATAGACCTTGGTGAGTAAAATATCGTTTTCCTTTTCAGGCGTATTTGGAATTGTTTCATGAAAAATTCGAAATTTATAAAAAACAATTTGGTGAAGGCATTTCATGAGACTGACATTTGATTTAACTACATCAGGAACACAAACCATAATAATTGGCTGACATACTCACAATCTATTTTTCTTCTTCAAACTCCTATATTGAGTACGGCAAGTGGCAATTTCATTCCAAAGACTCAATTATTCACTAGATTTTAACTGACTTTCGACTCAGATACTTTCTATGGCAAATGGATTATCCGATGCCAACTCTCTTTCACACATACCGGGTGGCTACAGAAGTATTGCCTACGGAATATCTCAGTTATTGTATGAAGTAGGTTTGTGAAATTTGGAGCGTCGATATAATGACATAAGAGCTAAAATTTGAACGTATTGACATGTCGAAGTTAACTTCCGGTATGACCGGAAGTAACAACAACTTTCTTATTTTAAACGGAAACTCTATATTTTTTTCTTTTCGCTTTATTCAGCATTCAATTCCCTTTCTAATGACATATCACAAGTTGGTATCTAACCAGAAACTAGATCAGAAAAAAATTATTATGGAAATTCACCGAGTAGGCCGTGGAAGCAAAATGAAAGCCAAAACTTGAAAAGTTGGCTATGGAAACTATACGTCACTTGATAGCAGTTGCTACTACTGTGATATTTTATTTTCATTCGTCGGCGTTATAAAAAGCCGCCAAAATAATATTGGAAAAATTGGGAAAAAAACAATACTCTGTAGGTCCATAACTTAAATAGGAACATACAACTTTTTCTTGCCTGTACTATTCAGCATAACCATTCCTTTCTAATGATATAATAGAAAGTAATTTTTTGAAATGAAATACCAAAAAATCCAATTATAATTCTTCAAATAACGAAAAAACAGATTTATCGAAAAAAAATAATTCAAATTGATAGCATTAAAGATAAAATAAATTCAAAACAAATGTTCGAAATGCATTCCCTCAGCGTCAATACATTTATTGACTCTGGTGATATTTTCATGTAAAACGTTTCTCAACATTTGGGGCGTGATATCTTGGAAAGCTCTACGAATTTTTACTTCTAGCTCATGTAGAGTTGTAGGCTGTGTGGAATACACCCTATTTTTGAGATGCCCCCATAGAAAAAAGTCGCACGGAGTAAGATCAGGTGACCTTGGTGGCCACCTGACTGGACCATGGGTTGTTATAAGTCTCTCTTGAAAGCGTTTTTGAAGATAATTTCTCGCTAATCTTGAATTATGCGGAGGGGCGCCATCTTGCTGGAAGTACATTCTCTCAGTTATTTCCGCTGGTAGGTTGTTAATGAATTCCGAAATTGCATTCGTTAAAAAATTAAAATATCTCTCTCCGGTTAGTTGGCCTTGAAAAAGAATGGGGCCAACAAAATGAGTTCCAACTATTCCTGCCCAAACATTCACACCAAATCTCTCCTGGAAGCCGCCTTGTCGAAACCGGTGCACGTTTGCTATCGCCCAGTACCTGGAACAAAAGACCGTTCACACTTTTAGCACTTTACACTTCGACTATCGACAATAATCCAAATAAAGTACAGCACCTACCTTGTTTTATTCCTGTTAAATAATCCATCGTTGGTAAATCTTGACTCGTCCGTAAAAAAGAAATATAATAGTTAAATAGGTGATTCTCAGCATTTTGTCGAAGAAACCAATTACAATATTTCAGGCGCCTTTCACCGTCATTTTCATACAAATGTTGATGCAACTGATACTTGAAGGATTTCAATCGACGTTTTTTTCAAAATTTTCCTAGCAGAGTCCTTACTTATAGCTAATTCGGCGCCAATCTGCCTTGAGAAAATTGTGCTATCATATTGTACTAAAGCTAATACATTAATTTCAGTTTCCTCATCAATAACAAATGCTTCTTGGTCTTCGTGAACATCAGGATCAGTTCTTAATTTTTCTTCAAGCCGCTGGAAATACCTTCTTGACGGTTGCTGCCTCCCTGGATATCGCTCTAAATACAATCGTTCAGCGGCATAAGAATTTTTTAAACATTCACCATAAATGAGAAGCATGTCAATTTGTTCGTTCGTTGTTCGGGCATTTTTTGAATATTCCACTAACTGATTTCGATTTCCAAACCCTTTTAAAATGGCAGAATCAAAAACACTACTTCGAACGTCAAAATGATATGGACAGCAGCGTTCGTGACAGCTCTCATTTCTTTTTTGTTTCATTCCAAAATACATGTTAATCAGCCTACTTGTTAATATTTTGGTTCGAATGATTATTGCAATGGAATGATTATTCTGAATAGCACAAACATCGTCCATAGGTAGATATTAGAATATATATGGACTATGGCATAGACCAAGTACGTTTATGTTCCTATTTAACCTAGAACCTACAGGATATAATTTATCATTCCAAATTATTTTTAATTTTATTTTTGCGTATGGCGATAATCTGTATTGTTATTTGAAGAATAATAATTGGATTTTTCGGTATCTCAGTTAAAAAAATTATTTTCAATTATATCATTAGAAAGGAATGGTTATGCTGAATAGTACAGGCAAGAAAAAGTTGTATGTTCCTATTTAAGTTATGGACCTACAGAGTATTGTTTTTTTCCCAATTTTTCCAATATTTTTTTTGGCGGCTTTTTATAACGCCGACGAATGAAAATAAAATATCACAGTAATAGCAACTGTTATCAAGTGACGTATGGTTTCCATAGCCAACTTTTCAATTTTTGGCTTTCATTTTGCTTCCACCGCCTACTCGGTGAATTTCAATAATAATTTTTCTCTGATCTAGTTTCTGGTTAAATACCAACTTGTGATATGTCATTAGAAAGGGAATTGAATGCTGAATAAAGCAAAAAAAAAAGTTACCATCTAAAATAAGAAAGTTGATGATACTTCCGGTCTCATGTCATTATATCGACGCTCCAAATTTCACAAACCTACTTCAGACAATAACTGAGATATTCCGTAGGCAATACTTCCGTAGCCACCCGGTATACACACATGGCTTAACTACATCCTTATATTTGAAATAATATGACAGGAACAGCATTGCAAGAGCTCATTACCAGCAGCCTGAAATCCTTTAAACTCAAGCGGAATACGTACCAACTATTTCCAAGTGAATGTACAATAATATGTTGAATGAACATGGTTCATTCCACATTCCAACTAATAGGTTCACTGTTCCTATTAGTTGCTTCGTGAAAAATGATATGAGTATCCATGAGACAGTTATGTCATCGTTATTATTAATTACCTGGATTGAGTAATTATGGTCTAATTTCAAATATTCGAAATATTTGAGTTGGTTTTCCTCATACTTTTTTGATAGGATTCGAATACACCTAATTCCCTCTTTGATGATTTTCAAGTATAGTCACCACAAAGCTGAGTTGGATTGAAGAGAGATGATGGAAAAGAATAAATCGGCTAATTATGGTTTATTTATATTGTAATATATTTTTAAAGTCTAATTTATTTTCAATTTATATATTTCACAAACAACTATAATGTGACGAATAAATCCAACTATTTCATTTGAAACTGAACTGTCTGTAACTTCCTAACTAACTGCGTCCACTCGCGTGTGGCTTCTTTATATCTCCATATGATTTCCTGCGATTTCTTTCCATGACGGTCTTTTTCCAACCGATGATTAAAACAAGATAAAGATCTCTTTCCTGGTCTTTCTGGACCACGTTGTAATTCCAATTGTTGTCAACTGCCTTGGTTCTACAAATTGCTGCTTTCGTCACTTCTACTCGTCGAAAGTGTGAGCAGTCGTATGATCATGGTTTCCTTGACAGAGCTTCTGCGTTTTGGTAACTACTCCCTGCTCGAGATTGCTGAACCGTAGAAGCCATTTGAGGGCTTCGTGGTCGGTCCTCAACAGAAATCTTCTCCCGTATACGTATTTATGATAGTTTCCTTCTCCTTTGACCACAGTCAACAGCTCTCGTTTGGTGACACAGTAGTTACGCTCCGATTGACTGAGAGTTTCACTGAAGTATCTATCCAACGACCTTCTCCTGCACATCCTGGATCTGGGACAAGACAGCTCCAAGTCCCACGTTGCTGGCGTACGTGTCCAAAATGATTTTTTCAATCGGAAGGGGTAGAAATGGAGCATTGATCAATGCCCCTTCAGCTTCCTAAACGAGTGTCGGCATTCTTTGGACCATTGGAACTTTGTTTGATCTTCCGTGAGCCTGGTCAGTGGTTTAGCGATGTTGGCGAACCCCAGCACATATCGGCGATAGTATGTGCACATACCAAAAGAAACTACGTAGGTGGTAAATGTCTTTCAGAAGATGCCACTCCTTCACTGCTTTAATTTTCTCGTCATCCACTGCTACTCCGTTTCCAGAGACAACATGGCTAAAGTGACGTACTTCTCTCTGGAACAGGTGGCATTTCTTGGGGCTCAGCTTCAATCCAGAATTTCTTAGTTGCATTAATACTATCTGCAGGTTTTTTACGTGGTCTTCAAACGATTCACCAACTACAATAATGTCGTCGAAATATACCAGACACGTCCCCCATGAGAGTCATTTCTCGAATATGGCTGGAGTATTACAAAGCCCGAATGGCAAAACGGTGAAATGCCACAGTCCTGAGCCGATGGTGAAGGCTGTCTTTCCTCTATCTTCTGTAGCCAGTTCTACCTGTCAGTATCCACTCTTCAGATCACGGGTCGAGAAAAACGTGGAGCCGGCCAACGTGTCTAGGGTGTCATCTGTTCTCGGAAGAGGGTACCTGTCCTTCTTCGTCACGTTGTTCAGTTGACAATAATCTACGAAAAAGCGTGTTGATTCATCTTTTTTCTTCACCAGCACGACTGGAGAGGACCATGGACTGTCGGCTCCATCTTTCTCCATTTTACTGACTATTTTGTCAGCCTCTTCCTTCTTGACAAGAGGAAGTCTTCTAGCTGATTGTTGGATCGGTCGGGCATCTCCAGTTCGATTTCATGCTGAACTACATTTGTTCGACCCCCTTTTTTCTGTCCGGTATCGAAGATGTCTTGGTACTTCTCCACTAATTCTCTCAATCTGGGTGGTTAAACTGGTTCAATATCCTTGGAAGAAATAGTAGCCAGCCAAGCGTGCAATGTCTGCTTCAGATTTCTGTTAGGATTCCCCTCATTTCTGGCAGCGGTTCTTGAGCTGAGAGTATTATACATGTTCTAGGTCGGTCAGTCCATACCGTAATTATAAATATTCAATCAGCTGCTCGTAGTCCTCTTGTTCTTGGGCAGTGATGATTTAAAAGATATTTGTTGCTCCCCCAGGCAACGCTAGTATTAATGATTCAGCTCTTTCTCCTGCATTCTACCTATTTGCCTTTGCTGCAGCTTCAAATGGTCGGCATTGAATTGTCCATGGTGTTTTTCCATCAAACTGAGATTGTTTCATAAATAGTTTTCTTGTTTCCGAACTGATTTTTACTTTTTTCAAACCCTTTTGATCATCATCTGAGTTCAAACTCAGTTTCAGCATTGATTTTTCATGGACAGATTCTGTGGTATGGGTATAGTGTCAATAAGGTTTTCCATCAGTCTTCGATCTTTCATTCCGCCTCTGATTTCATCACTGATTGATTCCTTCAGTTTCCCCATCTCTTCTTCAATTTCATCTTTAATTTTCTCCATCTCTGTTTCGACAGTCCCCATTCTTTCTTCTTATCGGTTCACCACTACACAAAGTTCTTTTTTCCTATTTTTCGAGTTTTCTAGTAGCTCTTTCCTACAACCCGTCGAATTTTCTAGAATCTCTCCTCTCAAATTTCTTGAACTTTCTTGAAATTCTTCTTCTAGACTATTCGCATTCTCTAGAATTTTTCTTGCAGATTTCTCGAGTTTTCTTAAAGTTCTTCTATCAAACTACTCATTATGAAACTCATATCCATTCCAGAAACTTCGAATAAAAAGGTTTCCAGATCCTCGCCCTCCAGAATTAATCCGTAAGCAAGTCTTGTCTGTAGCGCGGCCTTTGTGTCACTAGTATCAAGTTCCCTTTCCTTCAGTTCTTGCTTTGAATCCGCAACCTTCAAATCGACCAGATGAACTTTTCTCGAACACATTTTGTCTTAATCTAATAATAGAAATGGATTATGCAATCCAGACTTCTGCATTTAACCTGTACAATTGGTGTATTCGTCGTCAAGTCTCCAACAGAAAACAACTACTGCCCCCTACGACTATTAAATTATATTTGTTAGAATCTTGGCAAAGTATTCTACAAGAACACAAGAACTACTTTGCAATGTTCTCCCAATCTCAACGCCAAAACGTATCTCAACTCATACAGGGGAACACCTACAGACCAGTTTAATGGTTCATTACCAATCATCAGCGCAGGGTAGCTCGCTCATCCAACGCAATCGAAAAATAACTTGATCCCAAGATTTGAAGAGCACTCCGACTATGGTGTCGACTTCGTCTGAAGCCGAATGAATTCAGAAAAAAATATTTGATGACACTACTTGGCAGAAGCCCGTTAAATTAATAATAAAAAGGGATTATGCAATCCAGACTTCAGCATTCAACCTATACAATAGGTGTAATCATCAGCAAGTCTTAAAAAAAATCTACTACTGCCCCCTACTACCATTGAATTATATCTGTTACATTTTCGGCGAGGTATACTACAAGAACTACATTGCAATGTTCTCCCAATCTCAATTGTAAATCAGAATTCTGAATTGTCCTAATCTGTTTCACACAGTCTATTTCACGGGCCACTAGTCTATTATTATCATTATTTTCACACGCGAGAAGTGTATCAGTTCATACTCCGTTGATGCAAACTGCAACTGTCCACTTCACGAAAAATGTTCATCAGTCACTGTCTATTTTTCGCAAAAACAGTTGTCTAAAATACACATACTGTCTACCAACACGATCACACTATATTCTATTTCTCAAATCTCACTTCTGACACCAATGTAATATATTTCTGAAGTCTAATTCATTTTCAATTCATTCATTTCACGAACAACTTTGATATGACAATTAAATCCAACAATTTTATTTGAAACTGAACTTTCTGTCACTTCCTAACTAACTTCGTCTGCTCGCGTGTGGCTTTTTCATATCGCCACCTGATTTCTCAAATATTATGGTTCAATCTTAGATGCGACGCAAGATTTTTTTCGAATACTATGGAACTTCCTAGAAACATCTCAGGCAGTGAGGCGTCAGCTGCGCCCACCAACTGTTTGCGAGTTCGTTCAGGTCCGGATTCAGGGGAATTATCGTGACATTATCCATATTCAAGTCATATTGAATGCTGATATCTATTTTGTAGGAGATGTTATCCTTCCTGCAGGAAGTTCTGCTGCATTACCAGGTATCTTCATACAAAGAAATCCGACATATTGGCCAGATCCCTTGAAGTTCAATCCAGATCGGTTTTTACCCGAAGAAGTGGCAAAAAGGCATCCATGCACCTTTATTCCTTTTTCATATGGACCCAGAAATTGTATAGATATGAATCACAACATGTCCTAAAACTAAATAATAGAAACTATAATTTAGAAGTTATTTCGGAATAAATCACAAAATACAAATGAGTATAAAACACTTACTGAATAGATGATCATTATAGAGTCCGAAACTTATCCTTCATTTCTTTGAAATATAATGAGAGAATGGAGTTCCTTTCGCTAAAGGTAATGATACTGAACACTTTTGTTTTCATCACCTATTTTCCAAGATACTGAAAATCATGTCAATGGTTGTGAAATAGCATTCTCATGGAATTTTTGAAAGTTGTTTGTCCTTTTGTACACCTCAGTAGACTATAAATCACATGGATTCGCCGTTCGTTGAGAGAAATAGCAACATGGAAAGGAGACTTTTAGCAAGTGGCCAACGTTATGACAAAGAAGTGGAAAGCTTGACTATCAGAAGAGCATTTGCAAAAGGAATATGAATGAAAGGGAAACAAATCGTGTACATTTCCATGGTGTTCAGAGGAGATTTTGGGTTGGTGAGTGAGTTGAATGAATGAATTTTGGAACTCTTTGGTGTGGATATAATCAAGATTCTACCCAAACACTAAAATCACACTCGACGCACGTTTCGCCAACAAAGCTAACATCTTCGGGAGAAAAACTACTTTACTCAAGCTTAAGCTCCAGTGAATGATAATTTTGTTGGCGAAACGCGCGTCGAGTGAAAATTTGACCGAGGTCCACTATTTGGATATCAATTATTCAAATTTGTAAGCAAGTATTTGAATTAGTTGCAAAAATTTTTTGTACGACTAAAAAGCTCAAGGTATGTTTAGGAGAACAATAGAGCATATAATGAGTGAGTTTTTGAAAAAAAAAAAAATACTAATAGCAAACTATGCTATCACATGAAAGACAATCCGTAGTTATAGTATTTTGTTTTCGACTCGCAACTCTCATTTATTAATTTGTTTCTGAACATTTAAATCCAAAAAAACGTGTTTTCTTTTATTCAAGATTTTTAATATGTTCAACAGTGTTTCAACATTTCCATCCTTGAAGAGTTACATCCATTCTCTTAATTCTCCTTCTGGAAAAGGGAAGTAATAAGGACAGCCAGTTGTATACCGGATGATGACTGTCGCCAGCCAACACTCCGTTCCAACGCTTGGTCGAATCCTGACCCCCCTTGCAAGAGACTCTTGAACAACCCCCACGGTCTTAGTGGGCAGGTCCGTAAAAACTCGAGGAATGGGTAGATAATGTGCAGAATTCACGCCTTCTGTAGAGATTATGCGTGACTTTTGTGTGTGTTTTATATAGAGAGTGGATGGTCTTGATCATTGCAGAGGTTAGTAGGTTGAGCATCCCGGAAAAGGCTCACTGCAAAAAAACGAGGATTGATATTGGTTTTACTTATCGATTTGGCTGCCCTTTACGTTCTCAGTTCTTCATAGCGCTCCTGAAAATGTCCAGAACCTGACAGATGAGACCCACGTGTTTGCAAGGGGCGTCGTCGTACTCCCTAATGCGACTGAGATTGCTGGTCAAAGGGCTTTTGGGTAAGAAACATTTATAAATGTTATATAATAACTCTCTAATATATGCCGGGACAGAGTCGACGCCGCTCATCTCCCGGAGGGTAACCAGGCAAATTAATTTGACACTGTTCGTTATTATACGTAGTAGGTACTTTGTTCTGCATCCTGTCCAGTCTCACGAGAGGCGATGGTTTCATGCTGCAGAACACCGGAAAAGCGTATAACATTGCGAACCTCATTATTTGCTTGTAGTTCAGCAGTTTGATTTCAAGACTTAGCTTAGGGTTTCTGGCAATCAGGGGGTAGGTTTACCCAATGGCAGCTCCCGCCGTCTGGATAGCCAGGGTTATGTGTTGCGCAAATGTGTCCAGTTGTTCTCCCAGGTATTTTACCGAGCTCGATTTTCTAACGTAGGTATCCCAGATCCTCATCCCACGAGGAGGGAGCTTCGTAAAGCATCTCTTCGTGAAGTTGACGACCTCGGTTTTCCATACGTTGACCTTGATCTTATTTCTCTTCATATACGGCACGATGTCCCAATCCAGATATATCTGGATCTTTTGTGTAGCTACCACGCTGGAGAATGAATGTGCGTATAGTGCGGTGTCATCCGCATATATCGCCGCATTCAATTTCTCGAATCGTGGAAAATCGTGGGTATATAGTGAGTATAAGTGGGAAGATGCTTGAGCCCTGCGAAACACCTGCTTCGACTGAGTATCTCTTGGAGAGATTTTCTTACCGCAGAAGATCGACCTGTGAGATACGAGTTGACCAATCTCACTCAGTTCAAAGGCATGCCCGCCTATAGCATCTTGTTGACCAGACCTTCGATCCATATGTTATCGAAGGCCTTTTACATATCCAACAGGGTCATGACTACGTTGAGTTCTTGGTTGAAGGCCTCCTTCACACCGTGCACAATCCGGACAACATGTGACGTCGTGTTATGACCTCTGCGGAATCCGAACTGTACGTCCGGGATGAGTTTTAGCCTTCCCTTATGATTCAGCAGCCTTTTGAGGATGATTTTATCTACCACTTTGGCAAATACGCGGAGCAGCAAGATTGGTTGTTAGCTCGTAAGCTGATGCTTATTCTTGCCGGGTTTCAATATTGGTATTATTACAGCTCGCTTCAGACAATCTGGATAATACTGCCAGTTCAGGATGGCATTTATTACGTGTAGGAACTGGACCAGGGCCTTACGCGGAAGATTCTTGAGCAGAATTGTGTCCACTTCATCTTGTCCTGACGCCTTCCGTGTTGGAAGTCGTTTCACAAGCAGTTGAGGGCCCAACGGGAAAACAGGTGTCTCTCGTAGGCGTTCTACGTGCCTTGAGCACTCCATCTGCTCCTTGCTGACGTCCGGCGCCTTCCAGGGCACGCTACTGAAGTACTTCCCAAATAGTTTTGTTTTTTCGGGGTCCGTCACTGCACGTTAGTTTCCCCTATCAACGGCTGGCATGGGCACGAAGCGCTATCCCAAACGCTCCGTCATACACCACAGAGAGTGATCCTGCATGTCCAGTTTCTCCAATCCATCATTCCACACCTCTTTAACGTGCTGTCTGACCAGATCGGTGATTTCCCTACCTATAAGCAGCATATTCTCCTTATGGACCGGGTTCCCCGTTTTTTGCCACCTTTCATGAGTGGCATTCTTCTGCTCAATCAGCCTCCTAATAAGGGGTGGTAGGTTATTCCGGTCCTTCCTTACCCCAAATCTTTTGGTGGTTGCATGTCTTGCAGCTTGAATATTTGATATTAGAGTCTGGGTTTCGATCTCAATGTCTACACGACTAAGTTGACGTTTTTTCTTTGTCAGTCTGTTCAAGCGCATTCGGAACTCTGCCCAGTCAGTGTTCTTGTAGTCTCCAACTCAAACATAACCGGGTCGTGATCTGAGGTTAGTTCGTGTATGACCTTGAGTACTCCCAGATCTCTAACATTTTTGTTGATCACCAAGTCAGTTGTGAAGTCAGAGTGGAAGGGGTAGTGAGTTGGCTTTTCTGAGTGCATCACTACCACGTCACTGTCTAGAGAATAATCTCACAGCATTGTCACATTGGCATTAGAGGAGGTGGACACGGACATGTTCGATATCACTCCGGCGGGCTGGAATCTCCATGTGCGCTGTCCCCACCCTGACAAGGATAGCTATTCCTTCCGCTCTTACTGCATTAGAGCGATCTGTCCTAATTGTAGTAAATCAGGTTCAGTAGATGCCCCTGCCGGAGTTTGGTCTCCGTGAGGAACATAAGGTCTACCTTATGCCTATCAAAGAAGTCGATAAGAAGTGGTAGCTTGTTATGGACCCCATCAATGTTTAGCTTCAGGGAAAGGGGGGAGCTAGGGCGTACTTCTTCGGCTCCGGTTTGGTTCTCCGTGTTTCAATATACTCCAGTCGTTCTTTGTAGACCTCGCATTCTACGCTGTTAGTGGGGTGCTGCCCCTCACAGTTGGAGCATTTGGCAGGGGTGTCATTTGGTTTTTTACAAATGTATGTGAGGTGGTCCCCTATACATTTCAGACAGCGCACAGCTCTCACGCAGTTTGTAGTTCTCTATCGTTCCTTTTTTTCTCCCAGCTGATACGTTTTTTTTGAAGAGTTCTAACATTATTCTTGAGAAAGCTCAGAAGAACGCTTTTGGGAGTTGTAACCAGGTACAGAGATCCTCTGCTCGGTCTTATGATACGGAAGTCGATGATTTCTACTCCGTATGTATCAATTGCTTCCTTGATAAGATCTTCTTTATCGACTTCCGTTTCCAGCCCTCCTGAAATGAAGGCGTGTTTTCCAGCATTTGAGATAATGTACGTGTGCAAAAAAGCCAAGAATTGTAAAATCTAAATATGTTAAAGAAAAAGTAAATTGAAGGGTATTTGATTCAGATTCTGATGCATCAGAGCAGTCATTTGAATCATCTATTCCTATTTGCGAACAACAGTATAGTATTGACGATTACGTGATTGTTGAATATGATGGTATTAAATATCCATGAATCATTGAAGATCAACTCGAAAATGAAGCTTTTGTAAGTTTTATGATTCCCAGTGGTTGTAACTGGAAGTGGCCAAAAAAGGAAGATTGCATCTGAGCTTAGTTAAATAATCCTGAAAATTAATGCTCCAACTTTAAACAATAATAGAGGCACTTATACTGTACCAGATATAAAGAATTATTTGAGATTTATAGATTAACAAGTAATTATAATTGATTAAAAATCCTGCTGTATATTTGTTTACATATTTCATCACTCTAATAGGAAGAATTCTATCTCAAAACCCATCTGCTTCATTTTTGTATGTTCTACAGATTTGTGGAATCAGAATTAAGAACACGGTGTCATAAATAGGACCAGTGTCATAATTAGTTTTAAACCTTAGTTTTGGTGTCAAAATTAGATACATATACACAAGACTCTAAATATTCCATTTTTGATCAAAGTTTAGTAATAAATAAAATTTCAACAGAAAGTCGTTTCATTCATAATTTTTGTCCAACCTAGTGCATTTAATCAATTCGAAACTATAAAGAATCTCATTCAAAATCATTCTTAGAACGATTCTCCCTTAACCTGTCAGAATTTGGTACATTTACCTAATTCTCATTTTGCGCTAATATGTTGCGAAATAGGTGAAAATTTCTTACAAACATGACTGAAAATGACCGAGCACGCGTAAGCTGTCGGGTGTAGGAGAGACCGGGATAAGAGGGGAATTCTTTCAATGAATGGGTTACGTGATAATACGCTATCCCTCATCTCCTGATCTCTCCTTCTACTGAGCCACTTATGCGGGTTCGGCCGTTTTGAGTCATGTTTGCAAGCATTTTTAACGCATTTCGCAGCACTTTAGCGTAAAATGAGAATATATGTTTTGTGGTACTATACTTTTACTTTTGAAATCTGTCTGAGAAACTGAAATCGGACTATCACAAGAACACCCAGGCACGCTGCAAGATAGTGCAAAACAATACAAATTGCAGTTGAAATAAAAAAAATTCAGGTTTTTCCAGTTTTTCCCCTTTAATAAAGATCCGATCGGGTAGTAAAACATTTCATTTTATTCGAATTTCAATTATCTACAAATCTTTTCATTGAAACAACTAGATATTAGTTGATCGGAGGGGTAGCTAAGCTGGGCAATTTGACAGCTGCTTCCAGTTGCGCTAGAGGTTTGCTGTTGAAGTGTATTCTATTTCTGTTTTCTTCGATTTGTTTCCAGTTACGTCATTAATTATAGTCCAAATTCATTCATGATTACCATTTGTGTTCTGTATTTTATTTTTGTAGAAGTCATTATTAGTTTTCCTGTTCAAATCATTCAGTTTATTTCGGTTTGTAGTTCGTAGGAATAGTGCATCAACAATCTTTTTCTCATCTGATCCCTTTGTTTTATGGAGTTGATGAGACCCAGTGTAATCCACGCTTTAATTTTGCTATTTGTGCCAGTTGTTTCACCTTTTATGCGTTGATTCTATAATGTATTATTACAATTTGTTTATAGATGTATCATATGATATTTGTGTTTCAGTACATGAAAGTACCTCCGTCCATTTTTCCTTGGATAATATTGTATTGAGTTTTTTTTTGATCAGTTACTGTCAATGTGCTAGTAGTTTCCATTATGAATGTAGCTTTAAAAAATTTTGTTTTATTCAAGGGAATGATATTGTATAGGATATTAGCAATGAGCAGTACTCCGGACATCTTATGCCTCTAATGATATTTACATTTGCAGATATAGAATTGTTTATATAAGCAACAACACCGTCCCATTTATTTATTTTCGAATCATTATAAAATATTGAATAGTTCGGAATTTGAAAGTCACTCACCGATTCAATTTGCCTGATCTTGGATAGGATTATGATATCCACTAGATCTTTTACTGATTTCATATAAACTAGTAATTCATCAAAGTCCTCGTATGTTCAAGTGTATTATTCCAAGTCCACTGTCGTACTCCCCCTCTCTACTTTTTATGTATTCTGTAAGATTATCTACCACTTTTGTGCTTATTTTCTCATCATTTTCTTCTAGTATGTTCAAAACTCTAACATTCACTTTAAGAAAAAAAGCTATGGTCATCCCTAGCATCTCCCATTGAATTCATTACTTTTTTTTTTCTTTGGTGTCTTGGCATCGACTGCTATGGTCATTAGCCACGTGTTCTGGATAGGCCTTGTAACTAACTCTATACGCCACCTTAGGAGCAGCACTGTTAATTGGAACGCAACAGAGAATCGTGCAGAACTCACCCCAGTCCAGTCACGAGATTTGAGTAATTTAATCGGTCAAATTAAATTAAAAAATCCCAGCCGCAACTGGGGCTCGAACTCCGTATCTTTCGACCCAAAGTCGGACGCTCAAACCACTGCGCCACGCCCCGACATATTCATTACTATTATTATACTTTTGAGTATTTAAAAAGTAAAAGAGTGTTCAAATGTGTTTCAGTTGATTTTCCAGAATAGCAAAAAAAAGTTTACATGTCTAGAATAAATTCATTTGTGTTTTATAGAACTGAAAAATATGAAATTTATGCTACTACCTCAAATTTGAGAAGATCTGTATTTGTTTTGATATTAATAATTTCATCGTTACCTATATGATATAAAAAAAATTCCCTTCATTTGTCCAAAAATTTTTCAACCTAATTCTTTCTATAGTTTTGTTCAGCAAACTGACTCTTGTTGGAGTCAGATCCTCTCTGATAACTACACTGGTTCTTTTCAAAAGTTTTTTGACACTGTATATGTTCTCTCTGGTTTCATATTCTTTCAGAATCAAAAGTTTTCCTCTGTCCTATTTCTCTACTCTGTACCATATAATTATGTCATCCGATGTTACATTGATATCCATTTTTGAGTTGAGTAGACTGACTTCCTCTCTTGTGTTTTCACCTAATTTCTCCTTGACGTTGAATATTTTCAGGTTTCTCTTGCGTGATGCTTGATCCATATAATCAATTTCATTTGTTGATAAGATATTTTCCTCGGTTATCATTGAGATTGCTTTTTCAATGCGATCATTTTAAATTTCCTGTTTACCTTCGAATTCTGTAAATTTGCATTTCACATCGATAAATTCTTTTTCCATAGCTACTACTTTTTTTCTAGTTTCTTTAATACTGCGTTCGATAAATCAGTTACAAGCGATTTTATGAAGATTTCGTTTTTGCAGCTATTTACTTGCCAATTTCACTACTAATTCAATGTTTTCTCTCGTTTCACGTGTCAGTACTATTTCTGAGAATGTTATTCAGAAATTATTCATTCACTAAACACTGATAACTATAACAACTTTCAAATTTGATTTGTCACTTTTTACCGCTTGTTTCTGTGTGGAACTAGTTATCAAAGCTGTTATCAGAACCCTCCCACTTGATAGAGGTTAGTATTTGTATTTCGGCTCCAATTATCCTTGGTCAAAATTTGGGAGCTTCGTAGATAATCTTGCATGTATAGTTCAATGACGTGACGTGTCCTTCGAATACGGTAAAATTCGCTCTCCCAAATTGTATGCAAATGTTAAAACATCGATTGATGGGTCAAAATGAATGGTTTAACGAAAGGGCATACCTTCGTAAATAATCTGAGAGAAATATCGGCAAAGGGTAAGTTTCGGTCCGTATGCCGCCATTGGGGACTGACCTAGCCGTATGCAAATCGGCTAGCGCCTGGTCAATTCTGCGAAACCCGACTTTTTCAATAAATCGTAAACTGACATTTTCAACATTTCTTCCAACCGGAAGTTGATTAAACAGGGAGAGGGGCGACTGGGTACTAATCCAACAAACCAATCTTTCCCGATAATCCAATTTAATCTTCATACCCCTTGAAGGGCATACCATCGTCGATAATCAACACCCATAGAGTCATGGGCCAACGGTCTAGTGTGATAACAATTATTTTCAAAAGCGTGCGGCATCTTCAAAATCAAAACAGGCCGTGCTAAAAAGTTTGTTGCTGGCTAACAACGCCATGTTCTTAGTTTTATCGAATGAAATATCAAAGGATACCGCACACTTCAATAGGAAAATTGGCCTCCTATCGAATTGGCTGATTTTTTCATATGTTATAGTCTAAGTCATTCCAAACTAAAAGTTCAATATGCACAACTTTTTCTATAGACTGGTTTTGGCGATAGAGGCCCTTGAAAACTATCATTTGTTCTTCATTATTAAACAACACAAAACGTAATCCTGGATAATTGTCACTTTTCTGATTGATCAAAATGTAGACAGTCATTGATATGAGATGCTATTAAAAGTATTGAATATGTTTTTTTATATTTGGTCATTTATACAGTGTGTTTCCAGCTACTTACAATTTTTAGAGCTCAATAATTCTAAAATGGTTACAAATCGCCTGAGGGATACACAATCAAAAATTGTTCATGAGTCTTATTCTACACCATATTCTACGTCACATACTCGAAAAATATATGGAGTATTCCTTTCAAAAGAAAGCTAAAGTTATATTAGAAAAGTTCCGTTCGAAAAAGATTTTTCGACAATTCTGTATAATTTCAAGGCATGAAAATGTATAACAAATATTCGAAATCTGTCTATAAAATGGTATTACAAATATATTGTTTCAAGTCTATCATTGTAACGTCAGGGATTTTTACGGAATGCATCTGCAAATGGACTTATTTCTAACAAAAATTTGTTATATCTAAGCGATTCAGAGACAATCAATAATAGTTCAGTAGTGAGTGGAGGTTACGCAGATATTTGAATATACTAATATAATATATTATCATTATTAATATTTCATTTCAAAATAATGCACCTCAGCTTCCACACCAATTTTTTTCGTATCGCCCTGTATGTGTGGCAATAAATTCTTGTTCAACAGGATCTAGTAGTCGAGTGGTTAAAGCTACATCATTTGAATCCCTTTGGCTGTCAGTAGGCGATAGTTCAAACCATGACAACTGCAGCAATTTTTCGGATGAGCCGAGAATGTGCTAGGAATCGCACTTAGAAAGGTAAGACCTCGTTAATCCTTGGCTCGCACAAGTTTCGACTTCTGAGGGCTGTCTTTCGTAAAGAGACGACAGCTGGTTAACGGAAAAAACAATTTCAAACTATTTTTTTCAAAGTCAACTTTCGTTTTGAAATCGATTTCACAATAGAACTTGAGAAATCGAACTTTGACGCACTATTGCCTCACCCTGTATAAAAATGTTATAGTCCAGATTTGTTTTGAAACTTGTTTGAGTATTTTAGAGATTGTGGGGTACGTACTGGATAGTATGAAAACATTGCATCCCTTAAATGTACAAAAAAAAAACATTTTTCTGTAGATGGCTTTGGAAACGATGTTAAAGTTTCGAGGGTTTTTTATTAGGGTCAACGTTACCAGGTTCAATAGGTTCCTTGAGTGACACATTGGATATATTGAGTTATGGCCCATGATTTTCTCCACATTATATTTTTACTAAATGTGCGAATGAAGGCTTGGTTGACTCGCCAGGAGGAATTTCTCCGCCACACTTCCTGCGCGTAAATGAAATATAGTTACATCCTCATTCGACACAACCCTATCAAAATAAAATAGACCACTTTTTGTTATTTCTTCCTTGAATCGCATCATCAACTTGAAGTATAAATTTTACCAAACTAGCTGGAACATACTGTATAATTGACCACCTGTAATGACACCAATGAACAATACTTTTAATAGTATCTTATATTGATGATCACTCATATTAGTGAAAATTATTCAGGATAAAGTTGTGAATTGTTCAACAATAAAGAAATAATCAGAGTTTTCCGCGGCCTCTAGCGTCAAAACTAGCCTATAGAAAAAGTAATGCCCATTGGACTTTTTGTTTGGAATGATTCGGACTAAAACATATCAAAAATTCAGGTAATTCGACAGGGGGCCACTTTCCCTATTAAAGTGTTCGGTATCCTTTGCTTCCATGTCTACAATACGTAACATTACAGGGCCCTGATTCACAAAGGTACGTGTTTGTAAGTGATAATTGAATTTTCAAAAGTTTGTCAAGATATGTAGGTCTCACCGTTTCACGAAAGTACGTCTATATACTTGTAATGACTACACGGAAAAAAAATTTAATAGTAGCAAGTGAAATTTGCATACCACCAAGTGAAAATTTGCATACTATATGGGACAAGTACACGCTTTATTAGCCACAAGAAAAATCAGATTCCTGAATTTGATCACTTGCTGTTATTGATGTAATTTCAGGAACACAATGTAACCTAACGATACTAAACTCTTTATTAGAAGCAAACTTTTCATTTTATTAGCCTCAATCTTCGTTTTATCTGCAGTAGGTGCTCAGTTTTATAACTACTAGTGACAAGTAAATTTACCATTGATTAGGCATGATTTACTCTCAAATAACTCATATACTTAAATCTACTAAAAAATTTATTAGTAGCTACTATACAGTATTCTACTCCAGCAACATTTTTAGATCATTATAATAATTTTATTTCACTTGGCCTTATCAAATGACTCACTTTTAGTTTATTATTGTCTTACCTTTAATAGCTTTCATTCCATCTTTGGTATCAGGATACACCGGACTCAATTGAAATAACCACTTGCCCTCAGTTTAGAGTTATTAGTTCTTCAAAGAAGGATCATTTGTTTTTTATAAAGCCTTATTTTCAATACATTAATTTCATTCTTGAATTTAAAACGATATGAAAGGTTCAGTTGCACCAAGGAAGCAATGATTCAGTTTACACTCTAAGACAACGTACCTGCATGGCATATACAGGCTAGCAAAATACACCACTTAAAAAAACTGTAGATAGAGATTGCAGTTTTTATGACAATATTTTTTCATAAGCTATAAGTTGATGTGGAAAGATACAACATTTTGACGGTTCTTTTAATGAAATAATCGCCTCTGGCCACCCTTACTGGATCACCCAGCACAACCTGTTTCATAATTGATAATTTCGGAACTTTGTGAATCTGTTTGTATATTCATCAGTATGAATGGATGAGCAAGCAGGCAAGCTCATGTCTTTTCTCATGATCATAACAAATCCATGTTATATATAACATAAAGTAGAATTAGAACGTTCTGAAAATTGAAAATGAAAGATAATTAAGAAAGGAAATGAAAATATGTAATTTTTTAATATTTTGATTGAAACAAAACTGTTATTTTTTGGAAAATTCTCCTGATTCTATTATACATAGGTAAAAATTTCAATGATCTAGAAATGTTAGGTCAAAATCAACATTCTACATACCAACAAGTAAAATACATAAATCAAACTGACACTATTCACACAACTCACAATAGTAATAATAGTATAATTCCGACACACGATGTAACACGTCCACATACAACTACTAACTCAAATGCTGGAATTGGAATGAGGCCTGTTTTACGAAAACGTTGTTGAACATGTGTGGCGGTTACTACCGATTCATCCCGAACTGGTCGAGTATCAACAAGTAGGTGAACAGGTTATATTATCGTAGGAACACCAAGCTTTACTGTAAATAAATAGTTGTATTATGCCTGTAACACAAGTATCTGTTGTTATGATATAAATTTCAGAAACCCAAAGTTGATAAATATGAATATACAGTTTTCCAGCGCTAGTAAAATGCTGACCTGTCATTATACAAAGTGAATTATCTAATGTTCGAATTACTTGCTGTATGCAAACAATATTATAGCTACAAGTTCATGCGTTCAGAGTACTCATTTTTTTAGAGACAAAACGTTATTTTTTTAAATATAGGTTTTATTTTTTTTACCACAATCGAAATAAAGTCAGGAAAACGTTTTACTTGGACCATTTTTTTTCCGTGTAGTAGATGATATTACAAGCGACTCATTCACAAATAACCATGAAATCACTTGTTGATAGTAACTGCTGTCGATAACTGAAGGTTCGTAACTTGTTGCCTACTCAACATTTTTTACTTAACTCAAGGTCAAAGCATAGACTTATAATATCGTATAAATACAGATGGACTCAGCATTGCCATACCTACGCGGGGAAGAGAGAAGGTAGCGATAGACTATGATCTTCCCACATCCCACATCACAAGAAAAAAATGTTGAATTTGAAATAAAGATGAATATATCAACGAAAGTGATAGAATATACATCCGATGGGACTTCGTGGGATAGAAAAACTCTTTAACATACCTGATGTCATGCAATACTTCATTGACTAAGATAGTATCGATCCTTAGAAAATTAGTTCAACAAAGTTTGCAAAATGAAAAAAAAAACGGTCTTCTATGACTTTCGTTTTCAATAAATGGAAAGCTGACAGTCAAAAAAAAAAGAATAAAACAGTATTAACTGAAAAATGGTTATTTATATATTCAATACATACATGGGCTGAACATGGGGTTTACTGGGAAACTGATATGGAAAACAATTCAACGTAGCAATTGTGGACCCTCACCCAATTGTAATGGTACCAATTTTGTTTTACGAAAATGCGCAGTTGCCAAGTTTTGGTCACTTGGAATCACTGGAAATCTGATATGGAATAAACAATTTAACGTCTTGATTATGGACCTTCAACGTATTCTAATGATGCTATTTTCGTTTTGCAAAATTGTGCCATTGCCAAGTTTCGGTCTCTTTAGATAACTGAAAATCTGATATGTGGATTTCATACTATTCAATTAAATAAATTGCGCTATGAGATTTGAATCACGCAGAAATGCACCAATGTTGCCAATTCGTGTGCGCTGAAAATCATAAATAGTATTTAAGGAAATTTTGTTCAAAGAATATCATTATGGGCCGTAGTGGTCGGCTGGTAGTGCGTTTGCCTCGCCATGCGTGTGGATTCGATTCACCGGTCTCGTGCATGGCATCATACGTTAAAAGGTGAGGGCTGCGTCTTTCCTAGCTCACATCTCCCCAGCCAGCACAAAGATATCCTAAAGAAATCCTAGATACTTCCTTTGAGGAAACTGTGACGCTCTTTGTAACCTCTTTGAGAGGACGCTAAGTGTGCTCAAACGCCTCAAAATGTCCGCCACACAGGATGAGCTCAGTGACGTTTCAAAGATATAAACATGTCGAAATTGGCATATAGCGCATTTGGTGGCTACTTCAGGAAATTCACATCAACAATCTGTGGTGATAACTTCAAGAGATCACAGTTCAAAGTCATCAGGATATTCGTAGGGAGTACTTCTGGCGAGATTCCTAAGAGGTCGCACTGCGAGTTACTCAAGCAATTCGCAGAAACTGCTTTTGGCGAGATACCTGAGAGACGCCAAATACGAGTTGTTCAAGAAATTCACATTAGGAGCCACCCACCCAGAGACTTCTTAGATATATCGTCGTATAATTTCGTCGAGCAATTAAGATCAGCCCAATTCTGAGAGATTAATATAGGGAGCAAAGATATCCAGCAGAAGACATACCGTGTGACACAGACTCACTGTACACCCCCCTTTTCTGCTTTGTCTCTTTGGCAATATTTATAAAATTTAGCCACTATATTTGTAAAACAAATTCAGCTTCCGGTTTTTCCGGAAATGACATCAACTTTCGTATGGGACATTCTATATATTATTACAAAACGATACAACGTTTGATGGTGTTATCTCCAATGACTAAGCGGAGAAATCAAACTGACACTATTCACACAACTCACAATAGTAATAATAGTATAATTCCGACACACGATGTAACACGTCCACATACAACTACTAACTCAAATGCTGGAATTGGAATGAGGCCTGTTTTACGAAAACGTTGTTGAACATGTGTGGCGGTTACTACCGATTCATCCCGAACTGGTCGAGTATCAACAAGTAGGTGAACAGGTTATATTATCGTAGGAACACCAAGCTTTACTGTAAATAAACAGTTGTATTATGCCTGTAACACAAGTACCTGTTGTTATGATATAAATTTCAGAAACCCAAAGTTGATAAATATGAATATACAGTTTTCCAGCGCTAGTAAAATGTTGACCTGTCATTATACAAAGTGAATTATCTAATGTTCGAATTACTTGCTGTATGCAAACAATATTATAGCTACAAGTTCATGCGTTCAGAGTACTCATTTTTTTAGAGACAAAACGTTATTTTTTTAAATATAGGTTTTATTTTTTTTTACCACAATCGAAATAAAGTCAGGAAAACGTTTTACTTGGACCATTTTTTTTCCGTGTAGTAGATGATATTACAAGCGACTCATTCACAAATAACCATGAAATCACTTGTTGATAGTAACTGCTGTCGATAACTGAAGGTTCGTAACTTGTTGCCTACTCAACATTTTTTACTTAACTCAAGGTCAAAGCATGGACTTATAATATCGTATAAATACAGATGGACTCAGCATTGCCATACCTACGCGGGGAAGAGAGAAGGTAGCGATAGACTATGATCTTTCCACATCCCACATCACAAGAAAAAAATGTTGAATTTGAAATAAAGATGAATATATCAACGAAAGTGATAGAATATACATCCGATGGGACTTCGTGGGATAGAAAAACTCTTTGACATACCTGATGTCATGCAATACTTCATTGACTAAGATAGTATCGATCCTTAGAAAATTAGTTTAACAAAGTTTGCAAAATGAAAAAAAAAACGGTCTTCTATAACTTTCGTTTTCAATAAATGGAAAGCTGACAGTAAAAAAAAAAGAATAAAACAGTATTAACTGAAAAATGGTTATTTATATATTCAATACATACATGGGCTGAACATGGGGTTTACTGGGAAACTGATATGGAAAACAATTCAACGTAGCGATTGTGGACCCTCACCCAATTGTAATAGTACCAATTTTGTTTTACGAAAATGCGCAGTTGCCAAGTTTTGGTCACTTGGAATCACTGGAAATCTGATATGGAATAAACAATTTAACGTCTTGATTATGGACCTTCAACGTATTCTAATGATGCTATTTTCGTTTTGCAAAATTGTGCCATTGCCAAGTTTCGGTCTCTTTAGATAACTGAAAATCTGATATGTGGATTTCATACTATTCAATTAAATAAATTGCGCTTTGAGATTTGAATCACGCAGAAATGCACCAATGTTGCCAATTCGTGTGCGCTGAAAATCGTAAATAGTATTTAAGGAAATTTTGTTCAAAGAATATCATTATGGGCCGTAGTGGTCGGCTGGTAGTGCGTTTGCCTCGCATGCGTGTGGGTTCGATTCACCGGTCTCGTGCATGGCATCATATGTTAAAAGGTGAAAGCTGCGTCTTTCCTAGCTCACATCTCCCCAGCCAGCACAAAGATATCCTAAAGAAATCCTAGATACTTCATTTGAGGAAATTGTGACGCTCTTTGTAACCTCTTTGAGAGGACGCTAAGTGTGCTCAAACGCCTCCAAATGTCCGCCACACAGGATGAGCTCAGTGACGTTTCAAAGATATAGACATGTCGAAATTCGCATATAGTGCATTTGGTGGCTACTTCAGGAAATTCACATCAACAATCTGTGGTGATAACTTCAAGAGATCACAGTTCAAAGTCATCAAGATATTCGTAGGGAGTACTTCTGGCGAGATTCCTAAGAGGTCGCACTGCGAGTTACTCAAGCAATTCGCAGAAACTGCTTTTGGCGAGATACCTGAGAGACGCCAAATACGAGTTGTTCAAGAAATTCACATTAGGAGCCACCCACCCAGAGACTTCTTAGAGATATCGTCGTATAATTTCGTCGAGCAATTAAGATCAGCCCAATTCTGAGAGATTAATATAAGGAGCAAAGATATCCAGCAGTAGACATACCGTGTGACACAGACTCACTGTACACCCCCCTTTTCTGCTTTGTCTCTTTGGCAATATTTATAAAATTTAGCCACTATATTTGTAAAACAAATTCAGCTTCCGGTTTTTCCGGAAATGACATCAACTTTCGAATGGGACATTCTATATATTATTACAAAACGATACAACGTTTGATGGTGTTATCTCCAATGACTAAGCGGAGATATTGCCATTTATTATATCCATAAGCTAAATGAGTAGAAGAGGGAAACTATTTCTGGCAGGTCCTTCCAACTCTCTTCCACTCATTGAGCTATGGATAAAATAAATGGCGATATCTCCGTAATTATTAGAGATAACACCATCAAACTTGGTATCGTTGGATTCCTCAAAATCATCACTAACCGATCATGTAATAATATATAGGGTGTCTCATTTGAAAATCGAAAGTTGAATTTTTTGTACAAATGTCAAATAGTGCCATCTAGTGAGCATATTCCATGTTTCAAATTTCAGAAATATAGCCAGAGAAACAAAGGAGAAAAGGGGGGTGTACAATGAATCTGTGTCACAAGGTATAGTATTTTTTTTATTAGTGACATCTTTATGAAAAAAAACGCATTTTATCAATTTTATAATCGTTTTGGATCAACTTAGACACTAGTAGCATGATAATGTACTTAATTAACTCTCGTTTTTTTCAAATTATTAAATGAAACATTCATTCCAGGAAACACAGGTTCACAGAACATTCCACCTTAAACAGCACGGGTAATGTTCACAGAACATTCCACCTCAAACAGCACGGGTGAAATAACAACATACTAGAATAAAAAATCTTGAGTTTTATTAAAAGAGCGCACTACAAACTAGTGGAGTATTGATGTTTTTCCCTTATTGTTTCTTCCCTTTTCTTACTCTGGGGACGGTGACGCAGCCATTCTTGTGAAAATACCTCGAATTATTTGTTGGTGGTCCTCCAAGTTTGTTTCAGCACAACTAAAAAAAACAATAAATAAAAGTGACATAAAACATTACAAAATTTTCGCTAAACGACAAAAACTATAGCATATAGCATACCGGGTGACAATGACTAGGTGTCCATGCCAGTAACTGTTTCATTTATGAACTTGGATAAAATTTGGTACAATACATAATTTCGTGTTGACAAACAACACATTTTGTCGCAAGTGTGAATAACTTTGATTTTCCTGTATACATACAAAAATAGTTGTATGTATTCAGTTGTGGATTCCACCAATCGAATAATATCAAGAGTGATCCATCATGTAAAAAGTTGAAGTTATTTGTATTCACGGCCAAACCGCTTTTTTCATGTGTCTATCAATTTCAATTTATTTAGTACAATTGTATAAGACATGTTTTAAACAATTGTACAAAATTTCATTCAAATTGATTCATATAAAGGTGAAGCTAAATGGCCCTTATCTCATTTGTTATCTGGTATACTCCACTATTTTGAAATTATATGCCATTTCCATATTTCCGACTTTTTAAAAAGCAATAATTAACGGGATATATTCGTAAAAATTTAAGTAAATACTTCTACTTTGCTGTTAGAATGACAATATTTGGATATATGGAAATTGCAAAAAAAGTTTACCCTTACAATATAGTGTGATATACTTGTGGGTTGATACCACAATTGCATGCAATACTATTGGTAGAAATTTTGTCAAAAATCAATGAGATGGCACAATTTTCGATAGTATTGGAATAATTTCACAAATAAAAAAAAGTTAGGACTAATAATGACTGTCAACTCAGATTTGTGGTTGCCATGACAATGTAGTTTTACAGACTTGAAAGAAAGTACTATCGAGGCACACAATTCTGATTGGTGTTTCTATCGCTCGTTAAATTGTATTTTAAGGAACACATGAATTTATGCCCAATGTGTGATACATTTTTCGAATAGGCTCAACAACAAGCATAAATTCCAAAAATCTTTAAATGGAATAAACTAATCTATACGTTGAACTTGTATTTGATTGCAGAGGCCAAAAATTGTAAACAAAAGTTGATATTCTTCAGAAGAGAATTAAAATCTTCAATTCTAAATAAGAGATTTCAACTGAATTGAATTAATCGCGGGTTCAGTATATCACTAACCATCACAATTCAATAAAATTTCTCAGAAACCACAGTGACTCCTACTTACTCATGCATGTCTCAATGATTTTCGAATTTTCCAGCCTTATATTCCCCCGTTGTCCCTTCCATGAACACTTGATTCCCAAGTCGTTGGATAAAATTGTTTTGAATATTCGCGCATGGTGGTCCTTGGGGCCAGAACCCCCAATTCAATTGAAATATGATACCTATAAAAATACAAATATTCATTCAACTTCAATTTTGAAAATAATTGGGATATGATATAGAATGTAATAATGTAGATTGCAAAAATACCACAAACAGTTATTCGTTCACCAAATATGTTTCATCAATATAATTTTTTTATTACGATATTTTAACCACTGTGCCAAAAAATAGAAAATACTATTAACTTTTATGAGACGACCAGAAAACCCATATCAGTGATACACGAATTTTTACAGAAGGCGCTGCTAGTGGTTAAGTCTTTATATTCCATATATCTATTTCTGAGCCCTTTGCACAATACCTATGGTTATATAAATAACGGCATAGCTCAAATATTTTGATTACATTTTTGAGGAATCCATTGTTTTGATAAAACTATTGACAGATTGTAAGTTTGTGAACCATTTCAGTGAAGAGTTTGAGTGATTATTTGCTTATTTGCTTGAAGTTAAGAGATATTCAATTCAACCAACCATTCTTGGATATCCTGCTGAAGCGTACTTTTAGATACATTTTCAATATCATTCTCGATATCTGATGAATCCACTATCAGTTGATTGACTAGACTGTAAAATATTTAAAAAGTCAATTTGATTATATATCAGGTTTCGGTTGACATTCAATGCCAGCAATATTTCTGAGGCTACTATCTGATAAATCTATATCAGAGGTCTCACCTGACGAATTCCCAGGCAACTCTAATACTTACCTCTGGAATATCAATATCACAATTACCGTTATTAGAAACGCCAGAATTTTTTAGATAATCACAGTCAAAAGCTTTAGAAATTCCACATATTATTATAACTGTTTTCTCATTAGTAATCAGGTTGATTCGGCGACTTTTTTTGTCGATTATTAAGGTAACGAACAGTCTTGTAAACCGGCTTCATTTTGTCACCACAAAAGAATACAATATCCTATCGTTTGCTAAGAGTAAAAATAAACTAATGGTTTATGAAATCGGATGTGGATTTTTCGTGAATAAAACTGAAGAAAACCGTGCCACTATATCATATATAAATATTATGATAAGATATCTCGATCGGGGGTGTTGAAATGTAGTTGATATCAATTAATGAATTAACGTTCCTGGGTTAAGGTTAATATTCAATAATACTTATCTTTAAAAAAGTTACTCACATATGCCACAAATCTGTAAATACCCCCAAAAACCTGTTGCACTCAAAACAATGGCGGTCAGTTGGTCACATCTCACAGCAAAGCTTATTGCACGAACACGATTATGCGAATGACGGCGAATTTTCGCGCCAAACAGCAAACAGGTAGCAGGGTTGCGCAAGGCAGGAAATTCAAGGTACCGCACTGCACAGTACAAACACTAACAACTTTCAATAACCATTCATTCAACTTATTAAAAGATACGAATAAAGTATTAATAAAAATATATTGCAACTGACTAGTATTGTCCGTGTCCGTAACTTTCTGAGTTTCTTCACAATAGGTCGTACTGCATGTTGCCACGTTTAATGCAAATCTGCGAATTTTGATAAATCGTACTTTTACGGGAAAATATTGTATCTCAGCCTCATTTCCTTTTAGATTATTAATGATGCTAGTATGATTGGTGATATTCGAAAATTGAAAGAAAAACTCAATTCAGAAAAATATTCGTATGATTTTCGATGTGGTAGGATACACAAGGATTTAAAAATATCGCAAATGACGAAATAACCCAATAATTGTTCTCTCTATATTCCAACATTCATCAGAATGGAAAGTTTAAGTTATAACAAAGTTATGGGTATTATACAAAAGAGGTTCATATATACAATAAATTTCGCAGGAACGAGAAACTTTTGGTTAGAAACTGATATAAAATTAGGTACCAAACCGAAAATCATCATTATCGAAAATATGAAGGAAATATCCAATGCTATACTTAGGTTTTTTAATCGGAATAATACGGGAGCTGTTAATTTCTGTATTTATTTGGCCGAACTGCATCAGTGGCAACGTCGCAAAAGGTCCATCGCATTTTGGTCTGCAGCATTGCAGATATGTTTGCGCGGGTGATTTGAACAGCGTACGTAACGAATGGAGTATCACTGGCAAAAAATTCTTGTTTATAAGTCGACAATGTGGAGTATTCAGAAGCAGGTATATTATGACATATGAACCAGATATCTTTTACACGAATTAGTGCAAACCAGAGGGATACTTACACCTATAGTTGTCCAAATATTGAAAATACTTATCGGGCTAATACCTCGACACATATTGAAATATATCTGTCAGACATATGTGCAAAGCAGATCCTTACTTTGAAGGAACAACTTTGTAAGAGCTCTCAGAGACAGACAGCAGGACACCGCCCGATCCAAATTGGGAACCAACTGCAGACCGGTTTCGGAATGTTGTCCCTCATCAGTGCACTCCAGTTTATCACGATTGTATACACGCGGGGGCCCGGTGCCCGTCATCGTTCGTCGGGATGAACACTACAATATCGCTCACAGGATCCACCACGGCGACAGATATTAGAGAGCACTCCAAAGCTATTTCCTCATATATAGGTACTTTCATTGCTCTAAAAAGGATAATTGCATTAATTTTGAAGGAAGAATTCTTTGGGACATAACATTGTGATTGAATGCAATCATGTTTCATATAGGATTACTTCAAGATGAACTGATCCGGTACTTATTATTCATGTTGCGTTTGAGATATCCTAGGGAATTCGCAGTAAGAATGTAAGTTTTGTATCGGAGGTGAAATGTTCAAGATATCTTTTTAGGACTCCACTGTAAACTTTGCATGGTTACCTTCATGGTAATCTTCACCACATCGCACTCGGACTTCCAATTTTGATCAGATTAAAACTTCTCAACGAGCACGCGGGGACTTCTGTGTTACCTGGGTCTCGAAGACTTCTGAGGGTTGCGCGTAGGGGTGCAATCGGTTGACGGAATTAACAACAACAACAACAATGAATATTTATCCTCAATAATTTTTATGAAAATACTTTTGGATATCTGATGACGCATGGTCTAAAAACCATTGAAAATTTAATTCAGGTTATTTCACTTTGAGTTCACATGATAAACGTTAGAAATTCTTGAAATAATTAAATGATGCGAAACAACGTTAAAATGCTCAAGTTCTGGATTCTCAGTCACAAATTATCTTACTACTTACAGTTCACAGGCTAAATGGTCAGTAGTTTGACATCAACTTCATTTCCATGGAAACAAAAGTTACAGCGTGTCTCTTTCTGCTGGTATCCTATATAATGCGAGCGCAGCAAGCATTTGCTGTGACTTCACCTTTTCAAACTTAATTTATAACCTAAAAACAAAAATGGCGCCATTACAATCGACCGAAAATCTATATTAATACACTCCTTTGAAAATTTCTATAAAACTGCTTTGAATGATTTCCCGCATCCATAACTTGGCAATAGCGCATTTTTGCAAAGTCATACCAGGAACCACCTGATTGGATAGAATAATGTCTAATTCGATCAATCTTCATATCAGATTTCCAGTTGCCGAAGTGACCAACTTGGCAACAGAGCATTTCCACAAAACGAAAATGATACTATTGCACACAAAATGTCGACGTTCAATAATTTTTTCCATATCAAAATTCCAGTAAACCCAATTGAGAAAAACTTGGCAACAGCGCATTTCCGCAAAACAAGAACAGTACTATTAGAATAGGTTGACGGTCTATAATCGAGACGTTCATCTGTTTTTTTCATATCAGATTTTCAGTAACCCGAAGAGGTCAACTTGGCAACAGGACATTTCCGCAAAACAAAAATGGTACCATTGTAATTGGCTGAGGGCTTACAATCGCGACGTTCAATTCCCTTTCCCTTTTCCATAACAGATTTCTAGTTAAACACACTCAGTTGAACATTTCATCCTCAACTTTTTCAAGCAAGCTGCATTTTCTGTGACATCAGCTGAAAATTTCGAGATAATTCCAAATTTTGATAGACATTGCTTGGACTTTTTGGCAACCTATGTTTTTTATGCATGATCCAAAGACCTAATGAAGTATTAAATGTTTCGTGAAGTGTCTATTTCGTTATCTCCACATATTATGAAAGTTTGAGTACACGTATTAATTTCATTTTGTTCGACAAAAACAGATTGCTATCCACTGTAACGCCTATGGTACTCACGAATGGAATCTGATATTTGGGTTCGAACACATGGATTGTTTTCTAACCCAACAAGATTGCACCATGAGTCTCTGTCTATTATACTGCCACTATATAACACAAATGAGTTCGAAAAACACTATTTCAACAATATTCCCACAGAACGCAAGGAAAGAGTATGACAGAAATGTCAGAAATTCACTTTGTGGAAAACTAACGTTATTTCTTTAATTATTAACTGTTCAGGGTATATCGAAATTTTTAATCATATTTTACATGTATTTTAACACTATTTGCCTTCTGCATTTATTTCATAATGTTCAAACACTAACAATACCTATATTGCTATCAAAATGCTGCTTCTTCGAGAGTGTATTCACTGGTAATCCATCCAACTATTTCTCAATTGAACACGGAAATAGGCGGCCCCATTGCATTATACTACCAGGTATATCCATTTTACATTTACGTCATAGTGTTTTTATAACGTCATATTTCAAGTTATTCCAAGGTTAATAATTGTCATTCGTGATTTAGTTGTTTACTTTTGGAACTCTGTTAACATTTTTCATTCCACGTCTGGGGTGAGCGCACTTAAACGCCATAAACTTGTAGTTGTAGCGACTTCTGCATTCAGTTGGAGTAGCACGGAGTGACTTTTGTTGGTTTCATAACTGAAGAGGCGAAATGGGTTATGCCATGCAGTATTACTCAGGCGTGTTTCATTTGAGAATAGGGCTTCATAATATCTTGTGGAAAAAGAATAAGAAATTGAGAGTGTAATACTCTTCGAGAAGTGTACTTGGCAACAATGCACATGGAATTGACATTTTGACCTAAAGTTTGAGAAGAAGGAGATTAATTAGTTTTGAATGTCGTCTGTCACCAGTGTGCTGGGCTTTTTCACTTTTACATGATTGGGAAATAAGTCGTAAGAATTTTATTTCTATTTGAATCGTCCGTAAAGGGATTATATCTTGCAACTGCCAAAAGGTATCAGTTTTCGTTTATTCGAATGAATTGCTGTGTATGCATATTTCTGAACCTTACCTCTCGGGGGATTATATAAACCAATTATTTCTGGTAAGTCTCGCACATGGTATTCTTCTATCGTTTGGCAATTCTTCATATATTTTAGGATTTGATTTGTTAGGCCTTTTGGGTACCTGACCCTATGTGCCGCTGTTAACCCTTTGACCAGGATATTTTCATCTGACATCTGAAAGAGCCTACCGAAAGGATCTTCCACTGTGGAAGCACCTAGGCCTGTTCCGGACAGAGGTATTTATTAGGTCATCCAAGTTGTTGAAGAAAATGTCAAGTTCTTGTTGCATTTCAGGGTTTATGTATAGGGCAGTATAGTTCTGTCCCACTATAATTCTTTATTTCCTGGAGGAAGTTTCATGACTCCGTATATGTATGGTATGTCTTCTTTGTGACCATCTTCCACCTACTATAGCCATTGAGTAGGGCATTCAGGTACTGGTAGCGTGACTATCGAAGAAGCTGGGTCTGCAAAACTTCTTCCTTCAGTGGTTGCTGGTGAAGGACTTTACCAATTTCACTTTTAACAGATCCTATCCACCCATATGCGCAGAAGCAGGAGAAATGAACCTGAAATCTTTATTCTTTGAAGACATAGAACTTTCGATGGATGATGTATCCAGATCTTGAATAATATTCCGTAACTCTTTGGAAGCCTCTCGGAAATTCGTTCCATTATCGCAATTTGGTTTTCTTCTTCTAGCCGACATTCGCATGATAGACATGATCGCAGAGTCCGTGTTAGGAGAGCTGGAAATTTCCAAATGGATTGTTCTCAAAGCTAAGCATGTAAACAATACTCCCCACCTCTTATCATGTCGTCTTCCTATTTTCACAAAAATGGGTCCAAAGAAATCCATACCAGTATTCACAAAAGGGCGAACTTCTTGCCTCAATCTTATTCCTGGTAATTGGCCCATGATTGGAAGTCTAGGCTTGCTTCGTTCTATTTTACATTTGTTGCATTTGCTAAACAATGACTTGAGAGCAGTTCGTCCATGTACAATCCGAAACTTTTGCCTCAATCCATTCAGTGTCTTTTCTATTCCTCTATGACGAAATAATTCATGGTAATGCCGAATCAGTAGTTTGGTATAAGAATGCTTTGGGGATAAAATTATTGGCTGTGTGGTATCTTCGTATACAATTGGAGACAAGTTTGTTCTACCTCCCAGTATCAAAGAGCCATTTTTCATATCTGGAGAAAGTGAAACAAGTTTACTTTCTTTTTCAGTCCGTTCCTTACCTCAGTATGGCGAATTTCTTCTCCAAAACTTTCTCCTTGTGAATGTTTCATCCAAATACTTCCAGCCTCCTTCAACTCTTTCACTTTCAGCTCTCCTTTTAGTTCATCTCTTTCGTCCTTCTTCTTCGAGTTATTGCTGTATCTCAAATGCCATCCAGTCGTCCTCATTGATCTCATTCATTTTGAAAACTTATTCACATCTAATAAAACAGTTTCTAGTCAACTAGCAGGCATACTTCGCATGACATAAATTATTTTTTCATTTCGTAGTCTAGAGAATCCGTATTACTTATTTCTTTTGTCCAGTATACTTCAGTAGATATCAGAATTTCAGATATATTGAACTACTTTTCGGAAATGAACATCTCTTTGATACTTTCATGAGCTATTTTATCATTGTGACATATATTTCTTGTCGCTACATCTACTGGATTTACTTCAAAAGGGACCTATCTCCAATCTTCGCATCTTGTTCTTTCTTGAATCTCTTCGACTCTATGTGCTACAAATTATTTGTATTTTCTCCCGTCGCTCCTGATCCATCCAAGAACACATCGTGAGTCTGTCCAAAAATACATTTGATCGATGGTTACTTCGAGTTTGTGTTTGATAGATTCTGCAAGTCGACTTGCCATCACAGCACATTGCAGCTCCAATCTTGGGATCGATAAGGGTTTCAGAGGGGATACTCTCGTTCTTGCTGTGATGAAAGACACGTCGACTTTGGTGTTTCTGATAACACGGAGGTATGATACAGCTGCAAACGCTTTCTTACTGTTGTCTGAGTACGTATGAATTTCAATTCTTTCCGCAGATGGAATTTTCGATCTGTTACACCTTGGAATTCTCAAATCGGTTATTTTTTGCAAGCT
The DNA here is from genome assembly GCA_944452925.2 of Chrysolina oricalcia. Classification (NCBI taxonomy): domain Eukaryota; kingdom Metazoa; phylum Arthropoda; class Insecta; order Coleoptera; family Chrysomelidae; genus Chrysolina; species Chrysolina oricalcia. The sequence continues at coordinate 17,239,205 of OX101826.2, forward strand.
GTCTTTCCACATTATGTAGGTGTTTCTCATATTTTCAGGAAGCTCCAGTCGACCTCAGACCTCCAAATGTCTTGCATGAGTATTTTACCCCTCACGGTGAAACATGCTATGAACCCTAAAGGATCAAATAAATACATCACGGATCTCAAGACTCCTCTCTTTGTTGGCGTTTCTTCTCTCAGTTTTTCAATGTTGTTAAGGCGAAATGAAAAGTTATTCTCATGAACATTCCACCATAGTCCCAGTACCCGGTGGAGAGGGTTCTCATCTATGTTTTTCGATGAAGCCAAGAGCATGTCTTCCTTCATCATCTCTTGGACCCTAGTCGAATTGCTCATCCAGTTCACAACGTCAAATCCTTCAATTTTTTCAATCCTACGTACTTCTAATATCGTGTTGATGGCATCTTCTTCTGTGTCAGTCGAGTCAAGATAGTCATCTACGTAAAAATTTTCAATAATTGCTTTCAGAATTTTAGGATCTTGTTCGAATTTTTCAGCGTTATAATTCTTCACGAATTGTGCGCAAACTGGCGAGCAGGTAGCTCCAAAGATCATCACTTTCATTTCGTATGTATCAGGATCGCGATTGTAGTCTAGTTCTCTCCAAAGAAACCAATGTGGGATATCTTGTTGTCGGATTAGAACCAGATGAAACATTTCTCTGACATCTCCGCAGAATCCAAAACCCCTTTGTATGAATTTTCATAAAATTACAACCAACGATTGTAATAAATCAGGTCCAGGTAACAACATAATATCATTCAGACTCAGACCATAAGACTTGGATGCAGCATCAACCACCAACCAGATTTTATTTGGCTTATTTGGATTTTCAACTGCGAAATGCGGAAGGTGCCAGGTTCGAGGTCCTTCTACTTTGGCTTCTTCTCTGGTGAATTTCGCCGCATACCCTTTCTAGATAAGAACGTATTTTCAAGCAATATTCTTTTCCAAGTTTGTCATTTTTTCGACACATCTCAACCTGTGTAAGGTTCGATATTTACTCTCTGGAAGCTGTATGTCTTCTTGGCTCCAAAGGAGGCCAATTTCGTAGCAACCTTCTACTTTTTTTATTGTATCTTCCATCTATTTCATTGCTTTCAAATCATCCTTGCTCATTCGATTGGGCATTGATAAAACTCCAAAAGATTTGGTTGTGAATTGTTGTTTCATTAGGTCATGTAGATCGTCTTGGTGACTTTTCTCACATACATGTAAAACATGATATTTTTAATTTTCGGGAGTAATTACACAAGTGCTTCAAAATTACCGATAATTTTTCATGAAAGTATGTTGTCTAAAAACTAGATGAGTTTATTTTCATATTTTGTCGAAAGAGCACGTCTTCGAAGGAGGAGAGCTCTTTTAGCAAAATATGAAAGTAACCGAATGCAGTTTTTTTACTGACAACATGCTTGAATGGAAAATTATCAGGTTTATTTTGATGCACGAGTGTTATTCGGTAGAATATTTCCCAAGTTAAAACAAAAATGTATGTGCTGAGATTGAAATTTCATTTAAATTTACATTAAGCAGGTAGGTACATTTAAATTCAGTATTTATGCCTGTCAAGATGACAAATGTACATTTTAACAATCGTTACTATAGATACACGGACCGAGCGAGTAATTTTCAATACCTACCGGGTAATTTTCAGCCTGAAAATGTTCCGCCGGGAATTTTTCGCTGTAATTGATCGAAAATGTCCCGCTTCATATGGGATTTTTAACATACGATGGAAATATTCGCTCTCAGTCTGCCTCAAAATAGGCCCATGAACAGACCATCCTAATGAACATCTAGTAGCCATCAAATAATGGTCTGCTCCACAGCGTATTTGTTTGGGGAGTTATCAAATGAATATTATCTTGTCCGATTATCATCACAGCTTTCTAATTTTCATAGATTTCGACGGGTATTCCTCTCAGATGCCGATGTTTTTTAATATTTGACATTTTAACAGTTTGTGATGGCAGTGACAGGTTTTCTATTGTGCGAACTCCTCTCTGGAAATAAGCTTTATTTTCTTCATTTACCTTGGATATTTTCATGTCGAATCTGAGAGAGTTCACTTGTGGAGAGATTTCGTCGTTCGTCCACTGCAAACACAATTGCTCTGAAGAACTATCAAAACCTATATGTTTGGCAATTCCTGCATCTAATAAAGTGTTTTCATAACTAAATCTACATTTGATCTCAGCATCATTTCAGGAACGGTTGACCTAGCTGGTCCTCTAAAACATTTTTGCTGTTTGAGTATGATTTTCTTGTAGGAATATTCACATAGTTCACAAATATTCATAAAATGTCTACAAAAGGGAGGCCAATCCTGGGGATTCCCGTCAAAACATGGAAAGTCTTTGGCACTCAATTTCCTTGAAGTGGTTTGCGATTGTCCTTCAACTGAAACTAAAACATCCTTCAAAGTATCACATAGCATTCTGATTTCACTATTGAAATTTCTATTTTCTTTGGAACCGGAACATTTATTGTCTTCATTTGTCTCAGTTAATTCTGGAATATCATTTATCCAATCGGCAACATAATTATCGTCTGTTTTGTCAACAAAGGACCCCGCAAAATCCTAATGGAAAATGGCTCTCGGCTGAATTTGCTGAAACTTAGCAGAAAGATGGTATTCGGTATGCTGAATAATAGTCTCGATGGGCACAACCATCCATTTTCAACCCCAGACCCCGTAAAGCCCCTCAAAGCCCCCAATGTACACTTTCCGGTGTGTTGATGCATAAGTTTCAATTCATCTTCAAAGCGTCACTTTTCACTGCCCACCCCTTTCTCCAACCGAATCCTACATTCTACCCTCACCATACCTCGCCCTGCACCCGTACCCAACCCTTCATTAACGCCCCATGACTCACTTTTAACGTTAAGGATTCTTTGATTATTTCATTTCAATCTTTTAAAGCTTTCCTTATACATATGGATATATACATTAAACCACACCCCTCCCTCACCCCTGCACTCCCACCCTTCAATGATACACCATTATTAATATATGCTTTTATTGACTGCTACTGAAGCAATAACATAACAATTGGGTAGTTACCCCTAGAGTATAATTATTTAACACAGGCAGTCAAATGGCAGAGTATTACTTCAATATTTTATATTTTCTTTAATAATAGATGAATGATAAAAGTATGATTTACTTACCTTGATATGATCGGACCTTGCCTTAAGTGGCTAGGTCACACACCTTACCTTAAGTGGCTGGGTTCACACTCCTTGGGGGCGGGAGTGAGGGAGATATGTACTATAATGTAACCTTCAAAAGATTGAAATAAAACAATCAAAGAATCTTTAACATTGGAAGTGAGTAATGGGGCGTTAATGAAGGGTTGGGTAGGGGAGCAGGGGTGGATGCGAGGTGTGGTGAGGGTAGAATGTAGGATTTGGTTGGAGAAAGGGGCGGGCAGTAAAAAGAAACGCTTTGAAGATGAATTGAAACTCATGCATTAACACACCGGAAAGTGTACATTGGGGGCTATAGGGGGTCTGGGGTTAAAAATGGAGGGTTGTGCCTATTGAGACTTTCGATCAGCATAACGAATACTATCTTTTTGCAAAGTTTCAGAGAATTTAGCGGAGAGCCATTTCCCATAAGGATTTTGTGGGGTCCTTTATTAATTTCATAAATATTTGAGTGTTTTGAAGAGATACTGGTGTCTTTAGTAAGCTGGTGCTCTAATTCAGCTTCATTCAACTCCTCTTCCATATCTTTCAAACGAAGAGAGTTTTCCAATTCTTTTTGTTTGTACTCGAATTCGAACTGAACTCTTTTCTGTTAATTTTCTAGCTCTTGTCTCCTCTTCTCATTTTCTAGAATCAGCTTTTTTCTTTGCAAATCAATAGAACTATATTTTGATCCTGACTGTACCTTGGATTTAGTTGATTTGCAGTTTTCTTCAACTGAAGAACTTTTTATGGATGGAGCTTGGCTTTTACGGGTTACAATGTTGTGCGAAGATTGTGTTTCTGTCTGCCCTGGAAGTCTTGGTTCTGTATCCGAAGTTGTCGGGCCACACAAAGTCTGCTGATAAAGATCTATTCATTCCTGCGAAATTCCGTGTGGTCTGTTTTTCTCCATTACAAGGATCACGTCGGGGTCACCTAATGTTCAGTTCTATCCTGAACAGTCTCAAAATGTAATAAAACTTTCTTTCACCAAGTTAAAATCTAACTTTTATTTCACGACATTACATTGACAAAAACTGAAAATTTAATACAGGGTACCTTTTCAAATGAAATCAACGGTTGTAAGGATGAAGATCCGACATAAGTATTGGTGACATTGGTTAAATTTTGTGCGCCCATAGTCAGCCCTCACTCAGGCTCACACTGCTTATCTCCAGTCTCGTGGACCCCTAGGCTCTGAATTGTAGGACTATCACGTCCTATGTCGAGAATAAGTTGGTCGACATCTGTTTATTTGCAGTCTGTACCTCCACCAGTCCCAGTATTCCTTCTATTAACAATTTATCTTCTGATGGAAAAGACAAGTTCAATTTAATACGTCAGCATGTAAGGCTATACTTTGAACTTACCATTGTTGCTTTCTTCAAATCCTGCCAAAAACTATCTCGTGCTGGCCACTTTTTCGTGAATTGCTTTTTGTGAGTTTATCCGAAAAATTACCAAACAGAATATCCTTACTTTCTCTTATTTCTTTCAACATACATAGCTTATATCCAAATGTGACAGTTTTTGACATTCTGGTTAGTTTTTAGGCTATGATTACAAGTTTTCCAATGATACTTGTTGCAAAGAAGTTCATAATTTTGAATTCTATTTGAAACGCTTGTTCTAGACAATTTGTAATTACAAGTGCCGATCTTTACAACTGTTAAGGTGCATTTAGTCAACATCATTTTTAAATTGTGCTTAAATATATGTCAAAAGCGCAATTTGAATCTGTTATATCAGATGGCGCCAGTTATATAACAATGTAAAGTTTATGCTAAAAACTTTTGATGTTACCATTATGGTTATGATGATGCTTGTTCTGAAGTTTACTAAATCCACCTACTAACAACCTTGTATCGTTGTGAAACAGGTCCCACGTTCATTATTCTGTACCTACTCGATTATTTGTAATAAATTATGAGGGACATTACCCAGATTCAAAAATCATTTCCAACGTTGTTTTTGAATTCATGATGCAATAAAATAGCGTATGATACACCATTATAAGTGACTTTGAGTATTTTCAATGCTTTTAAAGCTCACTCACACACTTGTATCATTATTTACTAATATAGCTATATAATTTTCTCAGTTCGGCGAATCTACGAACACTAATTTTAGGCAAACCAATTCCTTAGGAAAACTTTTCAAAATTTGTATATTTATAGGCCAAGCTGTACATAAAAATCAAAGGCTCTTTTTACATAAAATAAAAACGCAAACGACCTATACTACTTTTTATGAGATAATTCAAGAATGAAATCTGTGGTTGTTGCCCGAGCAAAATGGCATTGTGGAATTTTTTATACAAGAAATAGTGAAAAAAATTACAACTTTTCTGTTTTTTGCGAATATCTCAAAAAATATTGGAGAACTCGTTTAACAGTCAACAAAACTTTTTTCTGAAATCGTTCAAGAATGCCCACTTTCTCGAAGCAACTTCAGGCCTCAAAATACGCTAATCCAGTATTTTGGTCCGTTGCTAAGCAACGAACTTTCCCGGACCGTTTTCGGACCTAAACGGTAAGGAAAAGTCCTTTTCCGTATAGAAAACGATACGGGAAAATTTTTGCCGGCTTGTTTGCATTTTAGACAGTCATTGAATTCACGCAAACAATATGTAGAATTCCTTAGTTTTTGATTATGCTGATTCCAATTTCAGAAAAAATAGTATGTGTACCTCGTAGTAAAAGACATTCCCAGACTTCAATGTTTGTTGGCCTCGGCTTAACGCCTCGGCCAACAATTCACATTGTCGTCCGGGAATGTATTGCTTTTACTACTAGATACACTAGATATACTATTGTAGAAAATTATGTTTTCTTCAAAATGGCTTTATACCAGATCGGTGCATTTTTTACAAAGAAAATTCAGGAAAACCTCGAAAAAGAGACCCATTTTCAAAAATTCAAAATTTTTATAAATTAGAAGCTGGACAAATGATATATCAGAAACTGTTGGTTAATAATATGTGGTTCAATCGTGCGGAAGATGGTTTCTGTCCAATGTGTAGTGCTTGTACGATCGCGTTATAAACAATTTAGGGGCAATTCTTTCTAACTGCGCCGATTTGAGGAAAATCATTTCATTCAAATTCTGTAAACGGCATTTGGAAGTGGAGATCATTATCTACAATTTGTATATTTTGAATTTTCACCTGATAGGTGATAAATGTGTTCAAAATGTCACTGGAAGTTACTCCAAATGCTTCAAAGTGCACTCGAAGCCGCCCGAACTCAACTCAAGTTACTTCACTGCGACTTCGGGTGACCTCAGACGCACTTTGAGGCGTTTTGATTAACTTTCAGTTTCATTTCAACACATTTCTCACCTCCCAGGTGAAAATCCAAAATATACAAATTGTAGATATTGATTTCTACTTGCGGATGCCGTTTACAAAATTTGAATAAGATGATTTTCCTTGAATCGTCGCATCTTGCAATATGTGCACTTGAATTGTTTATAACTCGATTGTGCAAAAACTACACATCGATCGGACAGAAAATATCTTGCGCGTAGTTGAACCACATACAATAATTTATCAGTTTCCAAAACATTGTTTGTCAGATTTATCAGCATTTAAAATTTTTGAAAAACGTTCTCTTTTTCGAGGTTTTCCTGGATTTTCTCAGTGGAAAATGCACCGATCCGGTCGTATAAAAATCTATTTTGTTGGTTTCATGAATCTTTACAAAAGTTCCATGGACTGTAAAAAAAATTGTAATTTTTTTCACTATTTTTCAGTTTCAATAATGCTGCAATTTTCTTTTGAACAGCTCCAATAGTATGAATGCCCACAACTTGTTTTTAAACATTTACCATTCCTATTACCAATGAAGAATATCTGATTTTCGCAAACTCACGTATATTTGGTATAAACCATAGGCATCAAAAAGAAGTACTCCTTTGGGAATGACAAATGCCCTGTTCTTTTTGTATTTATTATACCTCATAGTAACCAAAACTCTGGTACTGGTGCTTTCAAAATCATCCACAGTCAGCTTAACAAGTTCATCACGTCTACAGGCGCCAAAAATACCACACATTATTCAACCTTTTCATGCAAGTGCTATTCCAACAAAAACTTAGTTACTCCTTCTATGATTTACCAAATCTGAAAATACCATTTCTGTAGGTAAAAATTGTAGATATAGATCTCTACTTCCAGATGCCGTTCACAGAATTTGAATACGACGATTTTCCTTAAATCGCCGCATCTTGCAAGATGTGCACTTGAATTGTTTATATCGCGCTTGTACAAAAACTACACATCGGACAGAAAACATCTTGCGCACAGTTGAACCACATATCATTACCTATCAGTTTCCGAAATATTGTTTGTCAGATCTATAAAAATTATAATTTTTTTAGAATGGTCTCTTTTTCGAGGTTTTTCCGGATATTCTCAATGGAAAATGCACCGATCCGGTCGTATGAAAATTTTGTTAGTTTCATAAATCTATACAAATGTTCCATAAACTATAATAAATAATGATAAAATAGCTTATTGACATTGATTTGGAAAGTACAAAATGAAAAATAATCTACAATGAACAGAACTGCTCCAAAAAGTAGAATACTTGTGCGGAGAAGATAAAGATAATGTATTCTAGGGGGGGTGGTATCACTATTGAAACACTAACTATGATATCAAATAACTATATTCAATAGCACTAAAACTTGTAACTCAATAATAACAATATACGGATCTCTACTCAATGAGTGACAGTATCGGAATGAATCTAGGACGGTACTCTTCCGCTATCATCCGCACTAGTTACTCATCCCCGTGATGATCCAGTTACTTATCCTTATTACGTTCCACATTCGACCATCCTGACGTCACTCGTCCTCGAGTGTTAAGGACCTAGAAGAACAAAAAATAAAATGAGTTTCGATGAAACGGCGATGAGAATTGCTAATTGGATGATATGAAGAAGGCTTGGTACCTCGAAATCGCAGAGACAAGTTGGTAACTGGTTTGTTACCGCTAGAATCAGTGATTTGCAAATTGATTGTAATGCCTGTCGGTGAAATGTGAGAAATACTTGATCTATCACCAGAATGAGTAAATATGCAGATCGACTGTACTGCAAGTATGTGAGATGTGAGAGACACTTGATCTATCACCAGAATGAGTAATTATGCAGATCGATTGTACTGCAAGTCTGTGAGATGTGAGAGACACTTGATCTATCACCAGAATGAGTAATTTGCAGATCGATTGTACTGCAAGTCTGTGAGATGTGAGAGACACTTGATCTATCACCAGAATGAGTAAATATGCAGATAGACTGTACTGCAAGTCTGTGAGATGTGAGAGATACTTGATCTATCACCAGAATGAGTAATTATGCAGATCGATTGTACTGCAAGTCTGTGAGATATGAGAGACACTTGATCTATCACCAGAATGAGTAAATATGCAGATCGACTGTACTGCAAGTCTGTGAGATGTGAGAGACACTTGATCTATCACCAGAATGAGTAATTATGAAGATCGATTGTACTGCAAGTCTGTGAGATATGAGAGACACTTGATCTATCACCAGAATGAGTAAATATGCAGATCGACTGTACTGCAAGTCTGTGAGATGTAAGAGACACTTGATCTATCACCAGAATGAGTAATTATGAAGATCGATTGTACTGCAAGTCTGTGAGGTGTGAGAGGCACTTGATCAATCACCAGAATGAGTAATTATGCAGATCGATTGTACTGTAAGTCTGTGCAGTGTTAGAGACACTTGATCTATCACCAGAATGAGTAATTTGCAGATCGATTGTACTGCAAGTCTGTGAGATATGAGAGACACTTGATCTATCACCAGAATGAGTAAATATGCAGAACGATTGTACTGCAAGTCTGTGAGATGTGAGAGACAATTGATCAATCACCAGAATGAGTAATTATGCAGATCGATTGTACTGTAAGTCTGTGCAGTGTTAGAGACACTTGATCTATCACCAGAATGAGTAATTTGCAGATCGATTGTACTGCAAGTCTGTGAGATATGAGAGACACTTGATCTATCACCAGAATGAGTAAATATGCAGAACGATTGTACTGCAAGTCTGTGAGATGTGAGAGACAATTGATCAATCACCAGAATGAGTAATTATGCAGATCGATTGTACTGTAAGTCTGTGCAGTGTGAGAGACACTTGATCAATCACCAGAATGAGTAATTATGCAGATTGATTGTACTGCAAGTCTGTGAGATGTGAGAGACACTTGATCTATCACCAGAATGAGTAAATATGCAGATTGATTGTACTGCAAGTCTGTGAGATGTGAGAGACACTTGATCTATCACCAGAATGAGTAATTATGCAGATTGATTGTACTGCAAGTCTGTGAGATGTGAGAGAAACTTGATCTATCACCAGACTGAGTAAATATGCAGATTGATGGTACTGCAAGTCTGTGAGATGTGAGAAACACTTGATCTATCACCAGAATGAGTAGTTTGCAGATCGATTGTAATGCAAGTATGTGCAATGTGACAGACTCTTGTTCAATCACCAGAATGAGTATTTATGCAGATCGATTGTACTGCAAGTCTGTGCAATGTGAGAGACACTTGATCAATCACCAGAAAGAGTAAATGGAAACACGTACCTCATTGCCTCTGAAACTGGAAGGGTTTCATATGTTCTGCACCAACGACTGCTTCGTAAGGGCGTTGTGATCAAGAAGAGTGAATATCCTCCTTGACCCTAAAACGGTCGTTCGGTAATATTTGGGCAATACGGGACGGTCCTCTATATTTTGGAAGTAGCTTCTTACTTTGATTGTCGTTAGCCGGAAAGCTGGTGATTTTCGTCAGGACCAAATCGCCAACCCGGAAATGTTTCGGCAGACCTCTTTTCTTATTGAAGTCTTCATTTGTTATTAGTGTTTTTTTTTATTTTCCTTGATGCTGTGGACCGCAACCCGGTAACATCCAATAATATTTCTTCGTCGCTTATATAGCGGTCACCATCTGTCCTAATTGGGAAGCCGAAGAAAAGCTCAGCTGGGGTTGTCTATGTGATCCTGTGTTTTGTGCTGTTGATGCCAAGCTGTACTTGAACGATGTTACTATCCCAATTGTTTGTTGTGATAACTGGTCCCATAGTAGCTAAACATCTTTGACTGTCCTATTGATTCTCTCAACTTGTCCGTTGCCTCTAGCCATACCTACGGCTGTTGTGAACAACCTTATGCCTTTTCCCGCAACATATTCTTTGAAATCGTTCGACACGAAAGCTTTTCCGGCATCGGAAATAATTCGTTTTGGATTACCCAGTATAGAAAATATTTCGTACAATTTTGCTGTGACAAATTGGGCTGTCGTGTCGGGAACAGCTTTTAAGAATGTAAATTTTGTGAATCCATACACGATGACGAGAAGGTATTTGTAACCTTGGAGGGTTTCAACAAATAGTCCCAAATGATCGATATGTAATGTATGGTGAGGTCTAGCATATTTCGGAATGGAATAAAGAGGTCCTGGTTTTTGCCGCCCGGTTGCTTGTGGTACAAACAGTGCAAACAAGACCCGATGTATTTTTATGAACCTCCTCATTTTGGGAATCCAATAGCTTCGTTTTACCCGTTCGAGAGTTTTATCGAATGCAAAGTGTCATATGTCATCGTGGTTAGACTTGATGATTTGCCATCGACACATTTTGGGGACTACCCATTTTCGTCCATAAGGAGTGAGCTTATAGACTTTATTCCCATGAAGTTCATATTCTTTGAAAATAGCTTTGTTGTTAGTTTGGTCACCCAACAGAAGAATGTCTCTTATGTTTGATATATTAAAGTCTTACCTTTGAGCCTCTCTTAGATAATCGTCCTCAAAAATGAGGCACACGTTTGAGCTGGTAGCTTCAGAGCCGCATATACTGTTTCTGCTCAATGCATCAACATGTTGAATTTGGCTTCCTGATTTATGTTTGATTTGAAAAGTTAAATCTTGTAGGTAGAGGATCCAACGAGCTATTCTTGGTACAATAGACTGCTTACCGAGTGCATTCTTTACCGAATTACAGTCCGTAATGATTATGAATTCTCTACCTACCAGATAGTATCTGAATTTTTCCAGAGTCCTAAATATAGCTAAAAGTTCTAGTTCGAAAGAAAGATAATTTTTTTCTGTCTTAGTGATTTGTTTACTGTAATAGGCAACTGGCTTCTCTCCCTTGTCTGTTACTTGCAAAAGAATACCAGCCAATCCTTCCCGACTTGCGTCCGTATACACAATAGTTGTCGGGTTAGGGTTGAATATACTAAGTTTGGGATCGGACATAATCAAATGTTTCAATTGTTCTACGAGCTGAGTTTCGTTTACCGTTCATGTCCACATGACGCCCTTTTTTAGCAATTTTGTTAAGCCCAAGGTAATCTTCGCAAAATTGGGGATAAATTTTCTAAAATAACCTATGAGCCCCAGAAACTGTCTTAGCTGGTGAACCGTTTTTGGACAGGGAAAATTCTTCACCGCTTCCACTTTCGAATTACTTGGTGTCAACTTGTTGAGAGATATTTCATAGCCCAAATACGTAACTTCGGTCATCAGAAATGATGAATTCGATATATTTATGGTTAACCCATATTCCCTAATAACATGAAGTACCTTTCTGAGGAGATCAAGACCTTCGCTTATCGATTTTTTGAAAGAAAAATGGGGCATTGCAAAGACCAAATGGGACACGCAAGTACTCGTAATGGCCTTCAGGTGTGATAAATGCTTTCTTGAGTGCCCCTGTGTACCACAAGCTCTACAAATCAGCTTATGACCGGATGTTTTTGTGATAGTTTCTCTATGAGGATCGTTATTATGGAATTTTGAAAATGATTTATTCTTTTTATTGACAGATGGATTATATTCTTTCTTACATTTTTGATAAATTTTGTTTTTCAGAAAAACAGCTAAGATATTAGGACTCTGAATGTCAGCAGCTTCGACTGAAGCTGTTAAATTTTCGTCATTTATTGCTCCAACTATCAGTGAGACTTTGTCGTAATCGGAGAAATGTTCGTGTAATTTATTAATTTTTGACATATGCACGAAATGAAATTCATAGAGGGATTGTCCTTCTTTAGGTTTATGATAAGCTATTTCCATGAACAATTGGTAGATATCTCTCCTACTCAGAAATGTTAAACGTAGTAACTGTTCCATTCGTCCCATGAAAATTGTGACCAACACGGTTCACTTTCGATAAAACTCGAATACCATGTCCTTGCACTACCTTTTAATTATTTCAAGGCTTGATATTTCGAAGAGCTATCAGTCCAATTATACATTTTGGAATTATGATCCGGTATTTCAAGCCAGTCCTCTATCTGACACCTCAAATGGTCAAACTCCGGAATGATTGACGAGATTTCTACATGACTATTTGGCAGAATATTGGTTTCGGTATGATTAGATTGTGCAACACTTACATTGTTTCGAGACCTTGCATCAGATGGTTGCTCCTTTGAAGATTTACGGTTAGGAGATCGTTTATTCCTGCGTCTAGTCAATCTCTCTGTAGATGAAGAGGATGACGACGGCGATCGAGACCTCCTGGCGTGTCTTCTTCTCTTGGAATGTCTCGGCATCTTTTCGGACGTTTTCAGTTTCACCCACTTCTGATGTAGTCTAGGGGGATGGTATCACTATTGAAACACTCACTATGATATCAAATAACTATATTCAGTAGCACTAACACTTGTAACTCAATAATAACAATAGACGGATCTCTACTCAATGAGTGACACTATCGGAATTAATCTAGGACGGTACCCTTCCGCTATCATCCGCACTAGAAAGGGTCAGTTTCACAGGTTCCAGTTAGTGTTCAGATCAATTACCTAATGGTTAGAATGTGAACCTGCCAACGCCATTGAAAGAATGTCATTCACCGTCTAAACTTTCAGTTAGTTATCTGAAGACTGGGACCTGTGAAACAGGCCCTTACTCATCCCCGTGACGATCCAGTTACTCATCCTTGTTACGTTCCACAATAATGATACCTACAGTTTGAATGTTTATGGCATTCATAATGATGAAATGGGATTAAAAACAATGGTGGTAATTAACAACCAAATTGAAATTGGAAAACAATAGATACACACATACAGCATCATGATAATGATAATTATCATACTTTTTTGCATGATACAGTTACACAATATTCTGAAGTTAGAGATAAATAAAAATTATAGAATACAATAAGATAAATTGAGAATATTTCAAGAGAAATTAGTCAAGTGAAACAGAGAAATTCTACTTCTGATGGGAATTAGAATTCCAAGCTATCCATATTTTTCAGCACAACAATATAATAGTAGGGGAGGTCAAATTTTCAGGGGTGATTTTACTGAGAATATCCATCCGTTTATATCTCAGTATTCTCTCTAAACGTGAAGAGAAAATATGTTAGCTGACGCGACTCCATGACTAAAGATTGTGAGAGGCTGCGGATCTTGAGAGCAACCAACGATTTCCGGAGTATTTTACTGAAGGTAGTGATTTGCAGATAGCTGAATGATTGAATTAGAATCGTGAAAAAACATATTGGCTGCATAATTTCTGTGACTTAACCTGTTAGCTGCGCGTATGAATATGTAAAATAAAGTTTGAATATTGGACCATTTACCAAGGCTGAAAATGATATACTGAATAGTGATTAGTTCGAAAATCATAAGAAAACATGTAAGCTGGTGCTCAGGTGTAATTAAACCTATTAGCTGCGCGTATGAATATGTAAGAAAAAGTTTGAAAATCGGACCATTTTACCAAGGTTGAAATTGATATACTGAATAGTAATCAGTTTGAAAATCATGAAAAAAATATGTTAGCTGGTGCTCAGGTGTGACTTAACCTGTAAGCTGCACGTATGAATATGTAAGAAAAAGTTTGAAAATCGGATCATTTTACCGTGGCTGAAAGTTATATACAGAATAGTAATCAGTTTGAAAATCATAAAAAACAGGTGAGCTGGTGCTCAGTTATGATTAAACCTGTTAGCTGCGCGTATGAATATGTAAGAGAAAGTTTTAAAATTGGACCATGTTACCGAGGCTGAAAATGATATACTGAATAGTAATCAGTTTGAAAATCATCTAAAAATATGTTAGCTTGTTGCTCAGGTTTGATTAAACCTGTTAGCTGCGCGTATGAATATGTAAGAGAAAGTTTGAAAATCGGACCATTTTACCGAGGTTGAAAATGATATACTGAATAGTAATCAGTTTGAAAATCATAAAAAAAAACATCCTTTGTGTGGCGCGCTATCAGACCATTACTGTGTGCACTGGTCCGATTCATTTCAATATTAATTCATGTGTGATAATTATCAACATCTGTTTTTTGTTACTGTTTAATGAGGATAAATACATTATAGTCTTCCAAAGAACAACTACCTGGATCAGTTTATGTACTACGTTCGAAAAACATCTGCTGTATCCAAAGATCTGGCATCTTCGAAATTGAAGCGTGTCTAACATTATTATTATTCATACGCGCAGATAACTGGTTCATCTGAGCACCAGCTAACATATTTTTTCATTATTTTCAAACTGATTACTATTCAGTACATCATTTTCAGCCTCGGTAAAATGGTCCGATTTTCCAAATTTTTCTTACATATTCATACGCGCAGCTAACAAGTTTAGTCACACCTGAGCACCAGCTAACATGTTTTTTTTATAATTTTCAAACTCATTACTATTCAGTATATCATTTTCAGCCTCGGTAAAATGGTCTGATTCTCAAACTCTATCTTACATATTCATTCGCGCAGCTACCAGGTTAAGTCACAGAAAGTATGCAGCTAACATATTTTTCACGATACTAGTTCAATCATTTAGCTATCTGCAAATTAATACCTTCAGTAAAATACTGCGAAAATCGTTATTTTCTCGTGATATCAGCAGCCTCTCACAATCTTAAGTCACGGATCTGGACCAGCTAACATGGAAATCCTTCACTAGAAAATTCAGCTTCGGTAAAATGGTTCGGTGAAATTTGACGCTACCTCCCCTACTATTAGCTATGTACGGCTATGTATATTATGTGTACGGGTGATCAATAAAGTTATGAATTTCATCTCGCAAAAGCGATTGAAAATGTTTCAGAGTTAGTTTTTGAAGTTAAGTGGGTTCAATACATTTTGAATTTCTTTTGGAATCTTTGAGTATAGTTTCGAACCTAAGTAGTTGTTGATAGACTTTTAGGCAGTTTTGGTGATATGGGGTGGTAAGTGGGTTTCCAGGGTGGATTTCATTTTGTGTTGATATATACCACAGTGAAGGAAGTACAATTGCTTAAGATCAAGTATTTCTGTCTCATTGTACAAGGTTTCTGTAGGGTAAGTGAAAAAGGATGAGATTAGGTGAAAGCATTTTTTCTACACCTTCCCAGGTTACGATGCTGTATGATATATGGGATTGAACCAGGGAGTATTATATAGTTTTTATTTGCTTGATGTCCAATACGAGGATATATTGAAAAATTATCAGCCTACTATAAAACCAAACAAAATTTCAATGTCAAAATATTTAATTACTCAACATATTCTCCTCTCAATTGGATACATTCGTTACAGCAAACCTGCAACGTCAATAGACCTTTCAAAAAAAATGTTTCTTCTTGCTCTGCAAACCAGACCTCCTCAGGTTTTATTACCTCCTTGTTGAAAGAAAATTTACGACCTTTCAATTTTTTTTTCAGTTGAGGAAAGAGATGATAGTCGGACGGAGCCAAATCTGGTGAATAAGGGGGGTGTTCTAGTAATTCAAACCCTAAATCACGAATTTTTTGCATGGCAACATGAGATTTGTGTGCAGGGGCGTTGTCCTGCAAAAACAAAATACCTTTGGATAGCTTTCAGCGTCTTTTCTCTTTGATTTTTTCCCGTAGAGTGGTCAGTAATGTTGAATAGTACTCTACAGTTATTGTTCTACCCTTATCCAGAAAATCAATCATGATTACTCCATGGCAATCCCAAAAAAACTGAAGCAAGAACTTTTCCAGCAGATTTTTGGACACGAAACTTTTAAGGTCTTGGATAACCGGAGTGTCGCCATTCCATCGATTGTTGCTTTGTTTCTGGATCGTAGAAATGTACCCAAGTCTCATTCATACTACCAATTCGGTTTAAGAAGTCTACATCGTTTTAAAATCGAGCACAGATCGAACGCCATGCTACTACCCTTGCACGCTTCTGGTCAACATTCAAACATTTGGGGATCCATTTTGCAGCAATTTTTCCCATGTCCAAATTGACGTGAACTATATGATGAACGCGTTCGTATGAAATATTCAGTGCTACAGATATCCGTTTTAGCCCAATTCGACGGTCTGTTAAAATCATGTCATGAACTGCATCGATACTTTCGGAGACTGACACAGAAACTGGCCTTCCCGGTCGGTCATCATCTTCAATGGAAAATGTACCTCTTTTGAGCTTGCAGTCCAATTTTTCACATTCACATTGATCACCAAGTGTATTAAGCATATCTTTGTAAATCTGCTTACCTCTCAATCCTTTTAAGGACAGGTACTTGATGGCTCCATACTCCAATTTTTCGATTTTCACAATTTCGGTGGAAACATTATTTCTTTTAATTTATTGCGTAACTCTGGTTTACCTTTTTGACGTCAAACTTTACAATGTCACTTCTAATAAGTTATTGTTCGTTGCTATGGTAACGCAATATTCTGTTTATGCAGGGAACTGGTCTAGGCTAACTAGATATCAATATATCCTCGTATATTCTCAAGGTTTTAAAACTTGTATGTAAGAAATTGAAGTTTATTTATGATAAACTGAATGTGCTTGTCCCATCTGAGGTGGCTATCTAGCATTACTCCCAGATATTTGAAATGATTCCTGCATTTTATTGAGAAATCCTGCATAATGCAGAGAGAGGTATATGTAGGTAGAGTATTTTTAATGGAACTAATGGACACGAATGTTTTATCAGCATCGATTGTTAGGAGTCTGATTTTGAACCATTGTTGAATACTTTTCATATCTTTCTTAATGAGTGCTTTCAGCGTGAGCCAATCATCTACATAGGTGATAATATTTCCCTTGGATGGGATAGTGAAAAGTTCGTTCAGGTAGATATTGAATAAGACTGGTCCAAGAACAATGCCTTGGGGTACACCATAATTGATTATTCTTGATTCACTAAGTTGGTCATTGACTTTCACAACTTGGGGTCGGTTGGTGAGACAACTTTCAGAGAGTTTTAGTGCAATACCTCTCACTCCTATATTTTCCAATGACTCGAGAACCAGTCAGTTTACAAATGGCGTCTTGAGTTGATATTCCTTCCCGGAAACCATGTTGCCTTTCAGAAATAATTTTATATTTGGACAGGAAATCACAATCGTTTTATTAAAAGATTTTGTAATACTTTACAGAAATAGGTCTATTATAATAGATTATGTGTTCCCTATTTCCTCCCTCATGTATAGAAAAAACTATGTAATTTTTTAGAATGTGCAAGGATTTCGCTTGGCTCAAGCATTAATTGAACATTGTGGCAAGGGGGAAGGATATCACATGTGGAATCGTTTTGAGCACTTCTGCTCGTAGATTATCTATGCCAGCTGATTTATTGTTTTTCAGCGATGTGATGATGTTATGGATTTCGACATGGTCTGTGGATTGAAGAAATATGGATTCACAGTTTGTAGATGAGCAGGAAGGTAGATAGTTTGAATCTGGGAGTACTTTTTTGGCGAGCTTTCCACCCACCGAAACATAGTGGTGATTCATGGATTTGTAATTTTTTTCATCTTTCATGCGATTTCCTTCTACATCTACTTTGGATATAGGTGTTGAAGAAAAATGAAAAATAACGCAACGCTGTTTTCGAGAGAACAATCAAATTACGTTACGTCAGGGGTGACAGCTGCTCCGATATTTTTTCGACATCTATTGAATTTTTTAGACTCTAGTTTAATGTGTTGTTACAGTCCATTTGCTTATCAATATAATTGTTCAAAACAGTAACGATTATTACTAAAATTGGGATACACCCTAACATTGGTCCTTCGAGCCAGATATTTCTGGAGAAGGAAACAGGCAAGGTGGAACATTCAGCGCACACAGCGGCAGAGCTAAAAGCAAATCGGCAGCGCTGGCAGAAGGACATTGACACAGTAGCTGAGACGGGGTGAGTGCATCCTACCTATTTCCTATCCTTTTTCTGGGTACATGCTTGTTTCTAACTGCGTCATCTGACAGGACATTAGGACATATCGGTAAAATGACTAGAACGAAAAAACTAGACAACAAAAAGTTGAACATTTACTCACAATTGACACGATTTGAAGATTTCTTTACAAATTTCAGTCCAGATCAGTTTGACCAATTAAGTCTTCGCATTCAGAATGGCAAAAAATTGTGGTCATTATTGCGAGAACGCTTCGAAAACAAAAAATTAATAACATTGAGTCACATTGACATTTTGTTCAACTTTCCCTCTATCATTAAAGAATCACATGGGATGTTGAGGAGGTTTTTAGATGATATCAATAAAAGCATACGAGCTTTGAAAACATTAGGGCAACCGGTAGATACATGAGATACGTTACTAATTTACATTTTGGAAAATAAGTTAGATCCGATTTCTAATAGAGAATGGCAAATTGAAAGTGATACAACGAAATTTTCAAATTTGGCAAGTTTCATTAAATTTCTTGGTGAGAGATGTCAGTTATTGGTGGTTATGAACTCAAATAAAATGTTGAACAAGATGTCAATCGATTCACGGGGAACGCTTCAAATGAATACAAAAACAATAGGCCCATTACAAATGAATCATTCGCAACAACTAAACAAACATGTATAGTTTGCAAAGATATGCTTTTTCATTGTAAGACATTTTTGGGTCATTCAAACGAAGCAAAAAGGGAACATGTACGGAAATCCAATCTTTGTTGGAATTGCTTTGGTATTGATCATCGGGTTCAAAGATGTACATCTAGGGGATGTAAACATTGTGGGAAGAAGCACAATACACTTCTTCATGAAATAGGTGTAGGTCAAAGCACGCAATCTCAGTCTGACAGTTCCAATACTTGCCATGAAGTGGAACGCAGACTTCGAAGCAGTAACGTTCAACAAATGTCATAAGATCAGGGTAGGGAAAATTCAGCTTTAATTTCTTATGTTGTCACAAAAACGGAAATTTTGCTGTCAACTGCTCTAATATACAGGGTGGGTCACGGTCGATGGTACCCTAGACGTTTACGGAGAACGGGACATAGGATCGTTCTGAAGATTTGGTGTCTCAAGTAGTTGCTCTTGGTCTATCGATCTAAAATATTTTTAACAATGCTTATACCAGAAAGTAGCAGCATCTTTGTTATTTCAAATGGATCACCCTGTATTTTACCGCATTTTTGAACTTAACATTCCTTTCTGATTATTTCTGCTCCATACTCCTCTATACCTATCTCTAACGGTTTTTGAGATATTGGTTATTTTCCATATTTTTTATCCAAAACATAGCTCGAATTGAATGTTTATTTCTGCGGTATTTGGATTCTTAGGAAGTTGCAATTTTGTGTTCAGTTCATCAACATCATGTACATTGATTCTGTATAGAGAAGTTTGTTCTGCGTTATACAGGGTCGTTCAAAATTCATGATCTTACTGCTAGATACGAAAAGGGTTGAAAGTACGTTTTTTAAATGGAACATCCTATATATTATGAAATATCCTGAAAGATGACTAAATTCCCTTCGAATTGATATATCATGTTCCTATACCTAAATAGCCAGAATTCGGAGATAATAGCAATTTTCACTTGTAATCTCACAAGTGTTTGAATTATTGCCGGAAATTTTTCGAGTACATGATTTTTTTTGAAAATTCATGTACGAGATAAATTTACGGCAATCAATTCAAGCACGAGGGGGATTCGGTAAGAAAATTTTACACCAAGACATGAAAATCATCCAACAATTCATAAGAAATAACTAACGATGGTTTCATCTGAACTATTTATAACCACTATTGATATGTAAAATACTTACAAAATACTACAAAATTTTTATCAATAAATGTGTTTGAATTTGGAGCAAAAAAAAATAAAAAAGTTATGTTCTAATCGTGTAGTGGTGTACTGAACCATCGACCTAGCGACTCATAGGCCGCAACACTACCGCTGAGCTACGGGATTTATGATAAAAACTTGTGACAAATGGTGTCTTGAACTTCTTCTGAAATATGATTTCAGAATTGACAATTTCTGCAATAATCGTGGAGAAAATATTTTCAGACACATTCCAAATATCTACATAATTATCTCCTTTCATTGAAAACTAGATCTCCATTTGTACATTGAACCAAAATATCAACTTGTCACATGTCAAATGTTTGACAGAAAAATTTCCACTTATTAATTTCGCCCAGGGTACCCAGAAGGATAAAATTTCCGGAAATTTTTAGGGTTGCCATGGTATCTAAACAAGAACGAATTTTTTGATTGGTTACAAAAATGAGGTGTGAAATTTTCAAAAAAAATCGATTTATTTTTCTCATATTCATCTAAGGTGGCTATTAAATGTCATGATGGTACATGACATTATGAAAATTTGACAATTAGTGCACTATTAATAATACCGTTGTGTGTTTCTTAACGAAAGTGACTCAAAAATAATTGAAATGGATGGAAACGAAGTTCTGATGAAATTGTTTATTCTCAAGGAAAATGTGAGGGAATTATAGCAAGAACGTGCAGAAAATTCAATGAAACGTACCCTGATTTACAACCAATGAACAAAAGGAAGTTTGTACGATTACAACATAATTTCAAATTTCAAATAAATTTTCAAAATACCGACCATTGGGTTCCAAACATTTCAAAATCCGGGTATTTGGAGATATAGTTGTAGCACTCCTTATTTCACTGGCATCTAGCATTATTTTTGTTCCAAATTTAAACACATTTATTGATGAAAATTTTGTTAAGTATTTTACATATCAATATTTCAGTGGTTATAAATAGTTCAGGTGAAACCATCTTTAGTTATTTCTTATGAATTGTTGGAAGATTTTCATTCCTCGGTGTGAAATTTTCTTACCGAATCCCCCTCGTACTTGAATTAATTGCCGTAAATTTATCTCAAATCTCAAAAAATTCATGTACTCTAAAAATTTCCGGCAATAATTCAAGCAATTGGGAGATTACAAGTGAAAATTGCTATTATCTCGGAATTCTGGCTATTTAGGTATAGGAACATGATATAACAATTCGAAGGGAATTTAGTCATCTTTCGGAATATCATAATATACAGAATGTTCCATTTAAAAAAACGCACTTTTAACCCTTTTCGTATCTAGAAGTAAGATCATGAATTTTGAACGACCCTGTATAACGCAGAACAGTTCTTTATGCAGAATCAATGAACATGATCTTGATGAACTAAACACAAAATTGCAACTTCCTAAGTATCCAAATACCGCAGAAATAAACATTCAATTCGAGATATGTTTTGGATAAAAAATATGGAAAATAAGCAATATCTCAAAAACCGTTAGAGATAGGTATAGAAGAGTATGAGGCAGAAATAATCAGAAAGGGATGACAAGTTCAAAAATGCGGTAATATACAGGGTGACCCATTCGAAATAACAAAGATGCTGCTACTTTCTGGTATAAGCGGCAACGCTGCATTGCTGAAAATATTTTAGATCGATAGACCAAGAGCAACTACTTGATAAACCAATTTTTCAGAATGATCCTATTTCCCGTTCTTCGTAAACGTCTAAGGTACCATCGACCGTGACCCACCCTGTATATATATAGGATAAAATTGGAAATAAATATGAATGTAGGGCTCTACTTGATTCAACTTCGCAATCTAATTTTATATCTAAAGATTTATGTGAGCGAATGCGAATCAATCCAAAAACCGTTAATATTCCCATTATAGGAATTAATCAAAACGTTGCCAATATCTCAGGAAGCATCAGCACAACTATTTTTTCAAAAGTAAATGCATTCAGGTTAAAATCATCATTTTTTATTTTGGACAAAATTGCAAATGATTTACCTGCGATTACTTTCAAAAGGAGCGGTTTGAACATACCTCAGCATCTCACACTCGCAGACAAAAATTTCAACATGTTAGGTAAAATAGACCTGTTAATAGGAGCAGAAATATTCTGGTAGTCGTTATGTGTAGGACTAGTAAATCTTGGTCAGGGTCAGCCGATAATGCAGAAAACCGAATTTGGTTGGATTATTTCGGGAAACGTTGCTTATGCACATAATAAAAATACGAGGTCAAATATTAAAAAATCTTGTTTTCTGGCATCAACAGTAGACATTCAAGACTAATTGAAAAAATTCTGGGAAATAGAAGAGGGTGCTCATCAGAAAATGTTTTCTAAGGAAGAACAGGAGTGTGAAAGAATTTTTTCGAAAACAACTTTTCGAAATGGATGAAGGGCGATTTGTAGTCAATTTACCTATCAAGAGAGATTTAAATGATTTGGGGAACTCTATAGGTAAAGCCTTCGAACGATTTAATGCTTTAGAATGGAAAATGGAGCGAAACGAGGGCTTCGCAAAACAGTACACAAATTTCATTAATGAATATGAAGAAATGGGCCACATGAGTAGAATCGATTCGACACAATTTGATGACTCTTTCAAGGTCAACTATTATTTACCTCACCATGGAGTAGTCGAAGAATCATCAACTACGACTAAGTTGAGGGTGGTATTTGATGGTTCGTCAGAAACAGACACAGGCGTATCAATTTATAGTAAATTGATGGTGGGACCATAAATTCAGGAAGATCTCTTTCACATTTTGCTACGTTTTAGAAAACACGCGGTAGTTCTAGCAGGAGACGTCGCGAAAATGTACTTGTAGTACTTGTAACCGAAGATTATCGTGACCTTCAACGAATAATTTGGCGCCCTTCATCCGATCAATCGATCCAGCATTATAGATTGAACACTGTTACGTACGGAACAGCACCTGCAGCTTTTCTTGCGGTGAGGTGTTTGATTCAATTGGGCATTGAAAATAAAAGGATATATCCTAAAGCCAGCAAGGCTATAATGAAAGATTTTTATGTGGATGATTTGCTAACCGGAGCAAATACAGTAGATGAGGCAAAACAGTTGAAGTTTGAAATAACGAAAATACTTAGTTCGGGTAAATTCACCTTAAGAAAATGGTTGTCGAATAATATGGAGGTTTTAGAAGACATGAATAATAAGGATGAAGCGATTGAACATTACATTTCGGAAGAAAAGATCAAGAAAACTTTGGGAATCATTTGGAATTCTGAACTTGATCAGCTTTATTACAAGGTCACTTGCGAAAATAAATCTGATCGAGTAACGAAACTCATAATTTTGTCAATTATCTCACAGATATTTGACCCATTCGGGTTAGTGGTGCCAGCTATCATAAAGGCAAAGCGTATCATGCATCGTCTTTGGGAGCTAAAGCTCAATTGGGATGGGGCCGTTCCATTAGATATATATACTGCTTGGACACACTTTAATAAAGGTATTCATCATTTGAATATGCTTGAAATTCCGCGACAAGCTGTTTGCTCTCATGCAACAGAAATACAACTTCGTTGCTTCTCGGACGCATCTGAGCAAGCTTACGGAGGTTCTTCATATATTAGGACCACCGATATGGACAACACGCATCATGTACAAGTCTTATGTGCAAAATCACGCGTGTCTCCATTGAAAACCATTACATTAGCTAGGTTGGAACTTTGCGGAGCTCTTCTCATGGCTCAATTAGCCGACAATGTCACAAAGGCGTTAGATCATAACATAAATTCAGTATGGTATTGGTGCGAATCGACAATAGTTTTATCTTGGCTTGCAGGAGAGTCCTCTAATTACAAAACTTTTGTTGCTGATAGGGCAGCGGAAATTCAAAGATTGACGTCGGAGCATCATTGGAATCATGTTCAAGGTTCAGACAACCCCAGTGATGTAATTTCACGTGGTATGAATCCGGATTCTCTCATCAACTGTACATTGTGGTGGAAAGGTCCAAGTTGGCTGGCACTCGGACAATCTGCATGGCCCGAATCTGAGTTCAACAAACTTTCAGAAATACCTGAGTTGAAGAAAATTTCTCAGACATTCATTGTTGACCGATACTCAAATTTTGATATATTTCAAAGATTTTCCTCCTATCATAGATTGATTAGGGTAACTGCCTTCTGTATTCGATTCGTCATAAAATGTTCAGGCAAAGTGGTTTTGGGGTCTTTAAAGGTGGATGAACTTGAAAATTCATTTATGGTTTTAATCAAACTAGCTCCATTACAAAGTTTTCCAATGGATTTGGCTGTACTAAAAAAAGTAATGAGAGTTCAGTCTCTGCAAAACTGATTTCACGTAGTCCAACGTCATCAAATGATTTTAGACAAAAATCATAAGTTCACCAAGTTGTTGATCATGGAAGAACATTAAAAAAATTTACATGCAGGCATTATTAGCAACATTGCGATTAAGATTTTGGCCAATTGGAGGGCGTAATACAATACGCAGTGTTTTACGTAAATGCATCACATGTTTTTGCAATAAACCAAAAGAATGTCAATATATGATGGGTGAGCTTCCAAAGAATCGCATAACACCATCCCGTCCGTTCATAAATTGCTGCATAGATTTTGCAGGTCCTTTTGACACGAAATCAAGTAAAATAAGGGGTCTAAAAATCGTAAAATCTTACATGTGCATTTTCGTTTGTTTTTCAACAAAGGCTTGTTTGTCACCTGGAGTTGGTAGGAGATCTATCTACAGATGCATTTTTGAATTATTTCAAACGATTTTTGTCAAGGAGAGATTTACCAAAAATCGTGTATTCTGACAATGGCACGAATTTTGTCGGAGCAAATAATTATTTGAAAGAGTTATATTCATTTTTGGAAAACAAACGACATCAAAAGCAAATATACGATTTTTTTGCACAACAAACAGTGAAGTGGCATTTTATTCCTCCTCGTTCTCTGCATTTCGGAGGATTGTGAGAATCAGGGGTTAGAATTGCTAAATATCAATTGCGAAGGGTTTTGGGAAATTTGATATCGACATAAGAGGATCTCTATACCGTTATGACACAGGTTGAGGCTTGCATGAACTCTCGTCCTTTAATCCCTTCAACCGAAGATCACTCTGACCTACAAGCACTCACTCCTGGTCACTTTATTATTGGAGCTCCAATCACAGCGTTGCCAGGGGATGACCTTCTGGAGCACAATCCAAACAGATTGACTCGTTACCACCATTTAACACTACTCATTCAGCATTTCTGGAAACGTTGGTCCAGGAAATATTTATCACTCTTGCAGCAGAGAAACAAATGGCAACTACCTGGAGAACAAGTAAAACCCGGCGATATAGTGCTCGTTAAAGAAGAAAATCTACCTCCTCTAAAGTGGCAATTGGCTCGCGTCATAGACTTGTGCAGTGGCAAAGACGATATAACACGTGTAGCTATAATCAGAACTTCAAAGGGCATCTTCAAGAGAGCACCAAATAATCTTTGTGTTTTGCCAATTGAGAAAGATGCAATCTAAAATTTTAATTGACATTTTTTATTTTTTATCTTTGGTTGAAACGACATGCATTTCAAGGGGGGCGGCATGAAGAAAAATAAAAAAAAGTGCAATGCTGTTTCCGAGAGGACAATCAACTTACGTTACGTCAGGGGTGACAGCTGCTCCGATATTTTTTCGACATCTATTGAATTTTTTATACTCTAGTTTAATATGTTGTTACAGTCCATTTGCTTATCAATATAATTGTTCAAAACAGTAACGATTATTATTAAAATTGGGATACACCCTAACAGGTGTTTTGCCTTTTTTTGACGCGAGCACAGTTCGTTCACCGCATTCCATAACTTTTTGGAGTAATTTCCGGAAAGTTCGATTCTATTTTTGTCGAAAGCATATTTTACTTTATTTATTGAGGTGGCTATCTGATTGCGAGCAGCTTTATAGGCTTGTCGCAAATTGACATCGTAAGGTGAAGTGGAAAGTTTTTGTTATAACTTATCCCTTTCATCAATCATCATACCAGTTTAGTTGTCATCTATGGTTTTCTTTTTGCACTTTGCACCTAATAAGTATAAGAACTTTTTTCATTGCTTTATCAATTGTCTCAATTAATTCGCAAATTGCTGATTCAGCACCTGGAATGTTTTCAATACTCTACGAAGAAATATTATTGAGGTTTTGGGTTGATTTTTTCATAATTTATTCTTGACAGAAACTTTGTTTAAGAATAATTATCTTTATTTGCTTTTTCAAGAACAATTTGTGATGAGGTAGTGTATAATGGTCGGTGACGTTATTTTTGTGGTAATTGGTAATAATTCTTGGTCATGATCAGATTCAAAGGAAATGTGATCTATACAAGTTTGACTGCTCTTGAAGCTTCTGATGTCATTGATTGTGGAATGAAAGCCAAATTGGTGCATTATGTTGATGTATTCCACTGAAGTAGTATTTATTTTGTTTGCGAAATATCAATATTTAGGTCACCTAAAAACAGTGTGAAGTTAGCAGAGTTATAGTATCTATCCAGAAATTTCTTCAGATTATGCAGAAAATCATTTATCAATAGGGCAGGTGATCTACATATAGCTATAATATCGATTTTTGCCACATAGCTCAAGGTGTGCTAGGACTATTTTATTGTTACCAATGTCTACTATCTCATACGAATCTGGTATGGCTGATCTAACCTAACAAATCACTCCATCATTCTGATTGAATAATGCGTTTTTATAAATGAGATCATAGCCTGGTAAGTGGTAAAGGTCAGCATCAGTAATTTGCCAAGTTTCAGTGAGGACTATTCAATCTGGTGGCGCAGAGAGTTGGTTTGAGTAACCTTTGAATTCATTGAGATTTTTGTGTATGCTACGAATATTGTTGTGCAGAACTTTAAAATTAATTGCATTATTGCTTGTTCGTATAATTTCATCATATTCAGGAGGAGTAAGTATATTCTCTGTTTCAATTTCAGCAGGCTAACAATCTTTCGTGAATTGATCCATCAGTAACTGAGAATTTGAAACTGCTACAATGAAGTAACGGAAATTTGTATATGCTTCAAGTGTCTATGATATTATCTGAATATTTCTTGTTAGTTTGCAGATGAGAGGACGGTTGACTGTGTTGATTCAGTTGTGGAAGATAAATTATAGTAACAGTTTTTGTGATTTCTACTCCTGTAACCGGATCTTCAGCTGTTGCTTGCTACAGATGGTCGCAAGTTTCTTTTTTCTATTTTGATTTTCAACTGTCTCTCTTCTGTTGGGGTTGTTGGGATACAATTTGCCTTGGGCTCTTCTTCAGTGTGGCTTTTCCTGGGCTAGTAGATCTGAAACGCCATACACTTCTGCATGTGCAAGTGTAATTTATTTCTTTTCATGAAGCATATATTGGTCTCTTCCAGTCTGCCTTTCAGAAGATATTTCCTCAACAATTTGTTGTTTTCCTTTCGTTTAAGGGGTAAAGTTTTCGACAATACTGATGTTTCTATCTTTCAATTTTGATTCATTTTGCAGTACCGCTTTTTCAATTTGGTATGAAGCAAATTCAATTTTCAAAGGGCTGTTATCTGTGTTACCAAGGAAGCAGAAATAATCGATGTCCCAAGGGCTCACAGAAGTTGAGAGCAGGGTATTGATTTTTCGTTTTCGAGCCAAATATAATAACATTATTTTTCTTTCTTCTTTTTTGAGATCTTCCAATTCTTGCTTGAGCTCTTGATTTTCCTTCTCCAAATTAGCCACTTCAAAACTCAATTCTTCAAATTTAAGTAATATTCTAGCGTCACTTGCTTTGAGTGAGCTCTTTTTTCATTATTTCTTCTAATAACTGTTATATCGTACCATCAGACATTTTGTTCAGGTAAATCTTACCGACTTCAGCTATATTCATTCAACTGATGGAACGATTCCTTGAATAATATTGCTTTTTAAGAAAATTCCACAAAGCGATTTTGCTGGGGCGAAAACTGGGGGTTTTATCAACAACCTATCTTATTAAAATTAGTATAGGCTATTTGAGTCTTTTATTTTGTGGGGTGAAAAAACTCTAAAGCTTGGTCTATTAGCGCAGATGAATGAGTTCGATATACATATCTTCAATTTTCAAACGATAGATCAATAGTATTACGCAATTATCTAACCTGTCATTCATTTTCAGGTTGGAAGTTCGCAATCGCAAGTATGAAGGTTCTAGTGGCGACAATAATTAGGCAGTACAGGATTTTCACGGAATACAAATCAGTGGAAGAGATACAGCTGAGAATGAGTATGGTTCTCAAGTTGGCAGAAGGTTCAAAAGTGTATTTAGAATCCAGATAGTGTATTGCGTTATATGATGGTATAATATGAATAGTACGAGGTTGTTTTGACAAGTCCGTGCAAAGTCCGATAGATGGTACCAGCGGCGCGTATCGAGCTCATGTTTGGTTAGTATCATCTCTTGAATGAACGCACCCCAAGTTTCAGCCATATTGGTTTATTTCTTTGTGTGTGGCATACGTGTAAATCGACGAGTAATTTTTAAGAAATGGACGAAAAAGAATTTCGTGTGGTAATTAAACATCACTTCATGAAAGGCAAAACGCCCCAGGAGAATAAAGAGAAGCTTGTAAAACATGGTGACTCTTCACCTTCAGTGGTTTCACAACTTTCGGACTGGCTATATGGGCACAAGTGACGCGGAATGTTCTGAACGGCCTGTGGAGGTTACGACTCAAGAAATCAGTGATAAAATCCATGATATGGTGATGGATGACAGGAGAGTTAAAATGCGTGAGATTGCTAGTGCTGTGGGCAGCGAAGACCGTTCGTTTGGCCGGAAAGGTTATGGCGACTGTCTTTTGGGATTCGCAAGGAATAATCCTCATCGACTATCTGGAAAAGGGTAAAACTATTACAGGTGAATATTATTCATTGTTATTGGAGCGTTCGAAATCCGAGCTGCAAGAAAAACGCCCGTGATTGGCCCACAAGAAAGTCCCTTTTCATCACGACAACGCACCAGCACACACCTCAGCAGTTGTGGTCGCAAAATCAATGGAAATAGGATTACAACTTGTTCCACATTCCCCCTATTCTCCAGACTTGGCTCCCTCGGACTACTATTTGTTCCCTAATTTGGAGAAATGGGTGTCGGGACAAAGATTCCATTCAAACGAGAAGGTGATTGCAGACACTGAAAGATATTTTTCAGACATGGACAAATCCTATTATTCGAAAGGGATAAACAAGCTGGAACATCGTTGGACGAAGTGTAGAAACCTAAAAGGAGACAATGTTGAAAATTTAAGAAGAATTACCCCAAATACGTTGGTACTTTTTATTTTTGCGAGGACTTGTCAAACCTCCCTCGTATATGAAAATTGGTGATTGTCTATTATTTCTAATAGTAATGATTTAAGTGTCCTGAAAAAAGTGCTATTATATGTCAAAAGCTCTCTATCGTCTCATTTATCCTTGAAACAGTTAGGACAGCCACCAATAAAATTCATTTTAAGTTATTATAGCATACGGAGTAATATAATATATTATTCGATTCTTCATTATTATAGCTAGATATATTCCATTCTGGAAAATGCTATTTGACAATGATGGAACAAATGAGATTGGTCCATTGGATAGAAAATTGTCCTTGGAAGAGATCGAAACTTCACAAGGAAAAGTAATATTTAATGTATTCAAGCCATTTTCAATATGTATGTTCTCAACTCAACATATACAATCGGTGTTTCCCACATACCTAACACATCATGATTTTGATGTTATGTTTCTTCATTTCATCAAAAAATTAAATATTGTGATGAACAGACATGAATGTATTCGCGGAAATATCCTGTCATCTTATGAGCAAACACTACCTTGGTAAAACGGGAATCCGTTTTGAGACGACAGTTTTTGTTTGAGAATTTTGAAATTTTTTTGCTTTACCCAATGTTTTTTTGTTAATTCGGGAACTTCAGTGATTTTTGGTTATGATATTTTTTAAGAAAAAAAAATTTAATTAAATGATGAATTAAAAAAATTGATAGGTTCCGGAATTCTTATGAGACCATTGATCACATACAAAAAATATCTCTTTAAGGAAATCAATGGTTTTTGCAAGAAATGGATTCTACGATCGGGAAATTTATATCTGATTGGCGCTGTAATCGAGAACGGACAGGTGCTGTGTTGCCAATGTTCATCGAGTTCATTATCTTCATCCCCATTCTTGATGAGTATCCCAACAAACATTAGCTGGAAGGGATGAGGAAGAAATTCGACTTTTTGGTGATGGTAGCTCTTTAAAGTTTACCTAATTTTTGTAGATAATTATTCATGTTGATATATGTTATATTCCATGTTTACAAAATTTTATGCAATTGAGAACATCGAAAACTTCTGATGAACCTATTACATACGTGACAATCACTGTGATAATCCAGATTGAGTCTATAATAGCTAGTGACTTATGATTTGAATTTGGTTATGGATAGTTGAGTTTGCTCACTTCCTTACATACTCATTAGTGTGCCTACACTGCAACAAGTTTATCCTAAGTATTGAAAAGTTATCGTTTTCAAATTTGACTTACTGAATAAAAAGGTTTTTTTACAGCTATTTCAATAAAAAGTGTGTTTTTTCTCATAATCGAGATGAAAACTGAGCAGATTTATTGAAAGTCAACTCATTCAATACCACTAAAATGGTCGATACGAAATGCCAATTGAATATGGTTTATGCCATGATTACCTTGCTGCGACGCCCATGATTTGATTTGACAAGGCGATAAATAAGTCGTAAACAGACGTAAACAAACATGATCGCCAAGTTAAGAGTGGATATTGTAATGAGATCCAGAGGTACTCCGAACAGATCGTGTACAAGGAACAAACCAAGACATGAACTAACGAACAGAATATTTCATGAACCCAAGTAAGGTGGTTGTTTTAATTATTGAAGATAAAAATCCAATTACAAATCCATACACATAAATCATATGAAGATAATTACTATACACGATATAACATATTACATGGCGCAGTCGTTGTGAGTCGTATGTTCCAGAAATTATAAATATAAGTGGAGATAACCAAGGAATTTCACCATTGCCACTGTCGGGCAATGTGACCGAAAACTGCAGGACATGGCGGGCCAGGTTTGAGAAATATTGAATTGCATCGGAAGTCACCAAAAATCCCGAGTCAGTACAGTGTGCACAACTTCTTTACTATATCGGCAAAGATGGATTCAAAATATACTTCACATTCAAATTAGAAAAAGACGAGAAAAATAAATTAGCACTGCTTCTGCAAAAATTCCAAGAACACTTTGAAGAGAATATAAATTATGAAAGATATACATTATTCAGCACAAAACAAGGTGAAGCCCAGTCAACTAAACAGTTTATAACCCATCTGCAACAACAAGCAGCCAAATGCAAGCTAGACTCTCTGCAGGACAGCTTTGTAGTAACGATGATAGCCTGTGGGATCAAGAATAACAACGTTAGAGAAAGACTCCTACAGGAGGACAACCTGACCTTTGAGAAAGCAGTAGAACTCTGTAGGATAATAGGAACATCGAAGGTGAGAAGCGAGGCCATGTCTGGAGTCACAAGTTGGCCAACGATGCTGAACGAAAAAATAAGGTAAGAAGGAAACTTAAAACTATAAAAAACTGTTTCAAATGTGGTAGGATACACACAAACAATAAATAATTGCCAAGCATATGTCAAAGTATGTAATTTTTGTAAAACAATATATCACTTTGAAATTGTTTGTGATAAAATGAAAAATTCTAAGCGAATTAGCGTTGTCACAGAACAAGATTCGACAGAAATTCACGAAATTGATTCAAACTTACATAATAAGGAAAATTGTTCGTTAATAGGCTCTATTTTAGATATAAATACAGCGAAGGTAACCAATCAGTGGGAGACAGAATTAAAAATAAATGAAAAAACTATTAAATTCAAAATAGACACAGGTGCGATGGCAAATGTATTACCTATCAAGAGGTTTGGGTCAGTAGGGATCGCTAAAGATACAACAAAAAATACTCAGGTGGGATTACAGTCTTATACGGGGGGTAATCTAAAAGTGGTTGGACAATGTTAACTTCCATGTGTGAAAAATGGTACTACAACTGAACTACAGTTTTATGTGGTTAACTCTGATACTGAAGCAATCCTTGGGCTTGATTCTTGTGTACAATTGAACTCAATTAAAAAGATTGAGTCACTGAGTGCTGGTGAAAATAAATATTCAGAACTAATAAATAATTATAAAAATTTTTTTTCGGGTAAGTATAGTGTAACAAAATGTAAAACATTGCGTTCCTTTTATAATTTCCATCTGAAATTATATCATAATTAAATAGATTTCACATCTGATTGAGATAGTTCATTCCGAACATCTCATTTACATAGTTTGTTCCGATGTACCTTATTGTTCTGTGATGTGAAATGCAACATTACTGCATTGGTAACACTGCAGATAGAAACAGCGAGAGGGAAGGGATATTTTTCTTGGAGGCCCTTCATCGGCCCTTTCTGAAGCGAGCAGTCAAGGCATTTGGGTTTTTTTTGAGTTTTCCTTCGGGAAATGTACTGATTTTCCAAAACGAAGAAATGAAAGGTCGTATATTTTATAACGATTAATTTGAATTCGATTATTTGATCGAATCGATCTACCTACATATCGACTTTCTCTTGGCGGATTTTTCTTTAAATGTATTCAATTCATTTTGGCGACTTGGTTCACGTCTCTGGTGAAATAAAGATGGCCACATGAGCCTCACTCATAAATAATATTTTCAAAATTTTCAATATTAAATAATTTAATATAATCCTGATACCTTCTTAACATTTGAATAACGTTTCGTATCGTCTTTTGACTAGTCGGTCCGAGAATGTCAAAATTTAACCAGTCCATAACATAACCTCTAAAAGTGATGATTCACATGTTTTGATGATTTCGATTAATTTAATTATATTTCGACTTTAAATATCAATAAGACCTGTTTCTGTTCCTGCTTTATGATTTTCAGTGATACAAGTTATTCCACAAGTTTTCCTGGAACGCTCAGAAAATACCAACCTGCTAGAAGTGTGACAAGTGAATAGGAGCTAAAGGCACTCCTCCTGAACCTGGTTGGTGATCTGTACAAGGACTGGTCTGGTAGCTGGGAGTACGGAATTCGTGGGTGAGTCATTGCTTTCATTTCATTTAATTACAATTTGTAGAAGCTAGACTCACTCATGATTCTCCGAACTCTAGGTTTGATCTTTTCTAGATCACTCACTAGCCACGTTTAGATGGAAAAGCCTTGCCAAAGAGAAAATCTATTGTCTTAACAACCTTTCATTTGCTGTGTGAAATTTGATATCGAGGTACTCTTTCAGTACTCTCTCTCTTTCTCCTCAGTTAGGAGAAAAACTCAAAACAACCATCTGCTTGAGTTGCAAATTTGTTAACGAGGAACTTTCTCAGTACACTATCTTTCTCCTCAGTTTGGAGACATATCTTTGATTTATACTTGTCGAGGAAATTTCTCGTTACAATTTATCTGTACACTTTATCGTTACGCTTTATCGGTACACTTTTTCTTTCTCCACAGTCTCAGACATTCCATAATTATTTATCTTTATCGACAAGAAAGATCAATAATTTGATATCCTTTTGCCAGTCTGAATGACTGTTCAAATTTGAATATTTTATTCTTTAGTTTATGAAAACAATATTTCATGATAATTATTTTTCTCATGTTCGCTTGAGATTGGCCTTCTCTAACTTTATATGAGAAGATTCTAAATTTAAACTTTATCGTAAATTCTTGTGCTTCACACAATTTTAATCTTTAACACATTGTTTAACTCAGCAAATCTTTTAAATGTTATTTTTTTAGACAAATGTTATTTTTTTAAAAATATGATATTCCACCATTTCTGTAACAACCTTTAATAGTTAATCTGTAAGTTGATTTTTCCTTGATTATTCTTATCGCATTTGTCAATTTGAGACAAGGTACTGGTTTTTTTTTTATTTTCTTCACAGTGTAACCTCAGCATTCAAACATCTGAGCTTTAGGAAAGACTCCAATATACCAGATAAGCTACTACAAACTGTATCCAGCTAGTAGAGCAGCCGCTGACTCGAGACACCCTACAAGGCTCCTACATCCAACGTTAAAGTAGAGCTCTGGAGTAAGTCTTCCTACAGCATCGCAAACACTGATCATAAAAGTAAACAAACCAGACATTTGTAATTATTTTCCAAATTTGTAAACTCAAATCTTTTCAAACATATTTTTGTAGAAATTCAAACCTCAATTATATAAATAATTTTCTTTATTGTATCCAAATTTAGAAAAAAATTGTAAATATAGTGTTTTCAGAATTTTTTTGTTTTACTGTTGAGAAGCACAAAGTACATCCTTTGACAAAATCCGTGTTTCTGGTATTTTCATAAAAAAGAACCTGGTGCTCATATAATTTCGAGTATCTACTTTTTGTCAAAGGATCTATCTATCAAACTGGCTGATAACGAAACCCACGACCTCCCGTACCAATCTGAGCAGCTCACAGGCACTGCTGTATACAATGAGCAAGTAGCTATCTAAGAAGCGTTTTTAGTGTTACAATAGGTTGTATTAAAAGTAACTTATATTGATATTGATGAGAACTCAAAACCAGTTGTTCATCCCACCAGGAGAGAAGCTCTACCTCTTATGAGTACTTTGAAAGATACTCTGGATGGAATTGCTCAACAAAATATAATTGAAAAAGTTGATGGCAGCTCAAAATGGGTGAATGCCTTGGTAATTGTCAGGAAGCCTAATAATAAGTTGAGAATTTGCTTGGATCCTAAAGATCTAAACAAAGTAATCAATAGAGAATATTGTCCAATTCCCACTTTAGAACAAATTACTCATAAATTAAGAAATGCAAATGTGTTTAGTACATTAGATGCAACACAAGGTTTATACTAAATTCTATTAGACAGAGAGAGTGCTGATTTATGCACTTTTGGAACATCCTTTGGGCGTTATACATTTCTAAGGCTACCTTACGGGCTATGCTCAGCTCCAGAAATGTTCCAAATTGAATATTTAATATTTAACATTGAGGGTGCGGATACATACATTGATGATATTATTGTGTGGGGAAGAGACAAAGGTGAGCATGATGAAAGGTTGAAACAAATTCTTGAAATTGCCAAAGAAAATAATAATTCAATTTAAATAAATGCAAGTTTGGTCAAACACAGATTTCCTACTTGGGACACATCATTTCGGGCGAGGGCATTTCTCCACAAACAGGATAAATTGAAGCAATAGTAAATATGCCGAAACCTGAAAATAAATTAGATGTGCAAAGAATCCTTGGACATATGCAAGCAAGTTTATCAAAAAAGTTTCAGTTGCCACAGATCGATTACCGCAAGGCATTTGATACAACATCACATGAGTTAATCATGCATTTGCTCAGATGCCTTGAGGTACCCGGTCAAATAGTGGGATGCATTGGACAACTAATGCCGCTCTGGAGGACTCGCTTCACCATAAGATCTGGTAGAGACATAGTCCAAACAGAGCAGGTCATCATCAGAAGAGGCGTGTTTCAGGGAGACTCCCTTAGCCCTCTTCTCTTCTGCATCTCACTATTGCCATTGTCCGTTGCACTCAGGAATACCCGTGGGTACAACTGCGGCACCCCCAGCAACCGGAGGCATAATGTCACCCACCTATTCTTCATGGATGACCTCAAATTGTATGCCTCTGGAGAAAGGGACCTACATCAGTCCCTTAGGGTGGTGGAAGAATATACGCATGCTATCGGTATGGAATTGGGGATCGACAAATGTGCCACGGTTCATCTCAAAAGAGGACGACGCGAGGAATACGTTGAGGATGTCCAGCTCGTAGACGAAAGCATCCTACATCATCTGGATGCCGGAGAGACTTATACCTATCTTGGGGTGGAACAACGCCGCTTCCAAGAGGTATTTGCAGTTAAAATCTCTCTCCGCGGCAAGTATCAGCATAAACTCCGACAGATCTGGTCATCAGAACTGTCGGGGAAGAACAAAGTTGCTGCAACTAATGTGCTTGCCGTTCCGATCCTTCTTTACTCTTTCGGGGTGATGAAGTGGACTAAGGAAGAGCTGCGACAACTTGACTTTAAGACTCGCAAAATGATGCATCTCAATAGGAGATGCATCCTAAATCGTCCGTTCCACGGTTATACTTTCCCAGACAACGGGGAGGCCGTGGACTTTAAATAACTAATATGAATTTTTATCGATGTGTCCAAGTCTAAGTGACTATGAAGATATTAATGTTTTAAGTTGTGCACGTTGACTTTTACTTCTAACCTCAAGTTGTAAGTAATGAATTTATTTGTTTTTACCCACCATTTTGTACAACATCCAAAATTTCGTTTTATAGATCTGTCCCGATGAAGGAATAAATATTTTTACGAAAGCTTGACAATATAACAAAGAGTTTTCTTTGACTAAGCCCAGTGATTTTGACTGCATCCTCAAGAATTTTACCAGTTTTTATATATATATATATATATATATATATATATATATATATATATATATATATATATATATATATATATATATATAGAAAAAGGTAGTCTTGTTTGCTGACTAGTTAGGAAATGAGTTTGCTAAATATTTGGGATATGCAGCAGGCCAATGAGAGTACTCTATTACACAGAGTCCAAGCTTTCGATAATCTTCATTATCATCATCAGGGATGCTACAATAAGAGAAAGACACGTAAAACCAGTGAAGAACAGTCTGGTTGTAACTTACAGTGTAGTGAGGTTATGCGGCGTTAATGTTAAAATTATACATGAAAAATGGACGAGACTGGAGATAAAACTTCATCACTAAAATTTGTGTTGTGTACTACAACCACCTATGAACATTACTATAATCAAAGTTTTATTAAAAATTAATTGTTGCACATTTCACGATTTTCACGTGTTCTTCCTAGAAGAGGAAGTACGTCGATCATGCAGAACTGCAGAAGCAACAGGTTCACGCGCATGACACGACAACTGACATGGCCCATGACAGACACGGAATCACGCCATGTTGTCCTGTGAGCTCGCGTACCTCTTGGCTTTTAAGTAAACTGCAATAGTGTTAAAATTAATGAAATGGTTACATTTATGTGAAATTGCATAACTAACGCTAGAATGAATGGAGAATTATAATTATGAGGATGAAGATGCGAAATGAATGATTCAATCTGTGAAGAGAGTATCAGCGGGGATAATCTGTTGATTACATCTGACGCTTGGCTTGTCAACAAAAATTATATAAGAGTAATTTTCACTTAGGTGATTTACATCTGTTCGTTTATTTAGAGGATTTTCTGATTGTGCTATGTGAACCATTTCTAGAAAAAGCCACTTGGCGGTGTTTTTTTCTGTGGATAAAATTTTTACTGAGTTAAAATCCATACAGTGTCCCTCCTTATAGACGTGCTCACTCAATGCACATCTCTCCGGGTGCAATCTACTGTCACTTTTGTGTGCAGAAATGCGATCTTTCAACATTCTTCAAGTTTGTCCAATATATTGTTTGTCACAGTTATGACACGGTATACAGTAAACCACATCCGAGCAGCTGCTGCAAGGAGTCCTGTCCTTTTATTTGGAAAAAATTCTCATGAGAGGTAAAACATTTTTATTAGCAATTTTAATATTGTCTGAAAAAGATTTGAAAATTCTGGATAATCCAGGAGTGATATCTTTAATAAATGGTAAAGAGGCATAGATAGTTCGTGAAAGGGTGACCTCTGCAGTCTGAATATTAATTGGAGTCATTAATAAAGAATTATTTTGATGAGGATTCATTATGTTTTCCATGGATGAATTATTGTACAAAATTTTTTTGAGGAATGAGGCCGGATATGCATTTTGAAGAAAGAGGTTATAAAGAATATTAAGGTTTTTTTTGTGAAAGGAACTATCAGATATCTTGATGACTCTTGTTTTCATCTGTTGGACCAGATTGGCTTTCATACTTTGTTTGTGGTACGAGCAATAATTTATATAACGGCCCGAACTCATAGGTTTCCTATACCAATCGATGAGCACGGTGTTATCAGGTGTTCTGGTAAATCGAGTATCAAGAAAAGGAACGCTGTGGTGTTCATTTTCTCTCTCGATGGTGAACTGTATATGTGGCTCGTAACTGTTAAAGATGAACAAGGTTTCATCAATGGCATCTGCAGGAATTGCAATAATTATGTCATCTACATATTTTTTGAGGAGAGGTGGTTTAAATGGGAGAACATATGTGACTTTGTCTAACAAATCATCCATGACATATGCTGCCAGTATAGGGCTTATTTTTGCCCCCATAGGGGTGCCAAAAGTTTGCTTGTAGTATTTATTATTGAACGTGAAATATGTGTTATTAAACAGGAAAGTTATTAAATTTAAGAAAGTATCTTTAGTTAAGCTGCAAAAACCACTAATGACGTTCCATTTATTCTCTATTACTCTTAAGCAAGCCTGTAAGTACACGTTGCTGAAAAGAGAAACAACATCTAGACTAGCTAGAACAAAATTATTTGGAAGTTTAGATTTGTTGAAAATATCATTAACTTGATATATAAATTATTGGTCGTACCACAAACAAAGTATGAAAGCCAATCTGGTCCAACAGATGAAAACAAGAGTCATCAAGATATCTGATAGTTCCTTTCACAAAAAAAACCTTAATATTCTTTATAACCTCTTTCTTCAAAATGCATATCCGGCCTCATTCCTCAAAAAAATTTTGTACAATAATTCATCCATGGAAAACATAATAAATCCTCATCAAAATAATTCTTTGTTGATAACTCCAATTAATTTTCAGACTGCAGAGGTCACCCTTTCACGTACTATCTATGCCTCTTTACCATTTATTAAAGATATCACTCCTGGATTATCCAGAATTTTCAAATCTTTTTCAGACAATATTAAAATTGCTAATAAAAATGTTTTACTTCTCATGAGAATTTTTTCCAAATTAAAGGACAGGACTCCTTGCAGCAGCTGCTCGGATGTGGTTTACTGTATACCGTGTCATAACTGTGACAAACAATATATTGGACAAACTTCAAGAATGTTGAAAGATCGCATTTCTGCACACAAAAGTGACAGTAGATTGCACCCGGAGAGATGTGCATTGAGTGAGCATGTCTATAAGGAGGGACACTGTATGGATTTTAACTCAGTAAAAATTTTATCCACAGAAAAAAACACTGCCAAGAGGCTTTTTCTAGAAATGGTTCACATAGCACAATCAGAAAATCCTCTGAATAAAGGAACTGATGTAAATCACCTAAGTGAAATTTACTCTTATTTAATTTTTGTTGACAAGCCAAGTGTCAGAGATAATCAACAGATTATCCCCGCTGATACTCTCTTCACAGATTGAATCATTCATTTCGCATCTTCATCCTCATAATTATAATTCTCCATTCATTCTAGCGTTAGTTATGCAATTTCACATAAATGTAACCATTTCATTAATTTTAACACTATTGCAGTTTACTTAAAAGCCAAGTGGTACGCGAGCTCACAGGACAACATGGCGTGATTCCGTGTCTGTCATGGGCCATGTCAGTTGTCGTGTCATGCGCGTGAACCTGTTGCTTCTGCAGTTCTGCATGATCGACGTACTTCCTCTTCAAGGAAGAACACGTGAAAATCGTGAAATGTGCAACAATTAATTTTTAATAAAACTTTGATTATAGTAATGTTTATAGGTGGTTGTAGTACACAACACAAATTTTAGTGATGAAGTTTTATCTCCAGTCTCGTCCATTTTTCATGTATAATTTTAACATTAACGCCGCATAACCTCACTACACTGTAAGTTACAACCAGACTGTTCTTCACTGGTTTTACGTGTCTTTCTCTTATTGTAGCATCCCTGATGATGATGATAATAAAGATTATCGAAAGCTTGG
This sequence comes from Chrysolina oricalcia, assembly GCA_944452925.2. Classification (NCBI taxonomy): domain Eukaryota; kingdom Metazoa; phylum Arthropoda; class Insecta; order Coleoptera; family Chrysomelidae; genus Chrysolina; species Chrysolina oricalcia. Next base: position 17,279,444 of record OX101826.2, read on the forward strand.
AATCTGTGTAATAGAGTACTCTTATTGGCCTGCTGCATATCCCAAATATTTAGCAAACTATATATATATATATATATATATATATATATATATGTATATATATATATATATATATATATATATATATATATATATATATGTTCCAGTGACTGTAAAACAGTCGATAACAATCCTTTAGGAACTCACTATACCTTTGTATAGATTGTATGGCATATGTCGGACAGAAAACAACTACTTCTCTGGCTAATACCTCGAGGTATTAGCCAGAGAGAGAGTATTAGCCAGAGAAGTAGTTGTTTTCTGTCCGACATATGCCATACAATCTATACAAAGGTATAGTGAGTTCCTAAAGGATTGTTTTCGACTGTTTTACAGTCACTGGAACATTTATTGCTCCTTGAAACAAGTATTCAGCATATATATATATATATATATATATATGTGTGTATTTATGTTTATACAGCCATATTTATATGTATTTTATAAGTACCTTCTTCTCGCTTTATCAATGAGAATTCAGTTCTTTCGATAATAAAGCATATTTGATTTGATTTATAGTCTATTTTATACAATAGCTCCTATTTCAAATCAGATTATAGATTGAGGAAGATGAATATGAAATAGGTGAATCGGTAATGAAAATGTGCGCATTCTCCACCTATTCCAAACTCTTCTTTTTTCAACTCAACACATTTATTATATTTATTCGCCCGTTAAATGAAATATTCAGTAAGACATTTGTAAGTTCGCCAAAAATAATTTAATCTGAAGAAATTTCACACCCTAAAATATTTTTCAAAACAATCCAGATACCTAGCTACCAACAAAAACACATATTCCTGCATACAAACAAAAACTAATTATTATCAATGTGTTTCTTTGAATGTTGTGCGTTTATTGAAAATAGGGAGAAGTTACTAATTTTTCTATCTCTGTTGCCAGAAACGCGCTCTGTCATTGTTTACTATGATGATAACGAGTGTTGTCATTAAAAATTCCTGCCACTGTAGGGATCAATCATAAAGCGAATCCCCTAGCAACAAGAATGAAAAAAATATATTTTTATCTGAGTTTAAGAGCAAGAGTTCCAATAGACCAGACTTCATATAGGCTATTTTTATGGGCTATTCAGAACTATAGTACACTGGATTTGTCTAATTTGGAATTATAATCCAAATTTGATTAGTTATTCTGTATACATAAGGTAAGGTTAGGTTGGGTTGAAGTTGGATAATAATTTACGCATGTTCTAATAATTCCATGCGGATCACCTATATGAGGTTTAGTCGATTAGAACTTTTGCGGAATTAGTCTCGTTCATACCCTCGCGAATTTCGCAATTTCTCTGCGAATGAAATGGCTGACAAAATGGCAGCCATTTTATTCGCAGAAAAATTGTGAAATTCGCTAGGTCATGAACAAGTTTTTGGACCATTAGAAATCTCTGTTTCAATATTTTACATACACTCTTCATTATTTTACATTTCAATATCAGGTCATTACCTAATAAACTCGAAGAATTGGAGCTAATTGCTGAAACGAGGAAAATAGATATTTTGTGTCTATCAGAGACTTGGTGCTCTGATACCAGTATTAATTCTGTGGTATTGGAAAATTATAATATTGCCAGTTTCTTCAATAGAAAAAACATATTTATGGTGGTGTACTAATTGATGTACACAAAGACATTAGTTACAAAGACTTGAAGATAGTCAGATGCAAAGATGATGAAATGAATATAGAACATTGTGCTATAACTTTTTCTGTTAGGGACAAAAATTATTGTTTGATTAACATATAGAGACCCCCTGTGGGATTAATAGATACTTTCATAAACAGATTATCACAAACTTTGAACCAGTTCTCCAAGCGAAATAAAAATATTATTATCTGTTTCGATGTTAATATAGATAACTTAAACATCAAAAGTTGTTCAAAGAAAGAAAAAGATAACACAAAATGTCTTTCCCACAGCATGGAAAACAGCAGTTGTGCACTATGTGCAGGCTCTTCCGAAGAAACAGGACCTATCCGAATTCAAAGACCTACGTGCAACCAACCCTATCAAAAATAATTGAGAGAGCAATGGAAATACAAATCAAAAGCCACCTTGAACATTTTTCTATATTACCATCTATACAATCGGGTTTACGGAAAGGTTATAGTTGCACAACTGCTCTTCTCCATATCTCTGATGATATACTCAAGGCTACTGATAACAAACAATGTACAGTGTTAATATTGCTAGATTTTAGTAAGGCATTCGACACAATTCATCATGATTTGTTGTTGAATATATTGAAATATATAGGTTTTGCAGTGGATGCACTATCGCTAATGTCTGCTTACTTAAGGAATAGACAACAAAAAGTATGCATAGGTGAAGACAGTTCTGAATGTCGATTTCTCAAATCAGGAGTGCCACAGGGTTCAATCCTAGGGCCGTTATTGTTTTCTATATATACCTCCCGTCTCATAAACTATCTCAACAACTGCAAAGTTCATTTATATGCGGATGACACTCAGTTATATTACAGGTTTCCAGAACCGGAAAAAGGCATTGCTTGTGAGCTCATAAATAGAGATTTGAATGCTTTCATAGAAGCTGCTACTGACCACTGCCTGCTTATAAACCCATCAAAGTCAAATGTTATGCTCTTTGGTCCCAGGATTCAAACACAAACAATGTCTGATTCTATACACATCACTATAAATAATGAACCGCTTATTCTAGTGAATGAGACAAAGAATCTTGGTGTTCGATTTGATACCGAATTACGATTCTCAAAACATATCAATCGACTTTTACAACGCGCTTATGTAACGCTCAAAATTATTTATGGAAACAGACAAATTCTTCCTCAATGTGTTAGGACAATGTTATGTGAATCACTTGTACTATCTATATTCAATTATGCAGATATTCTTTATGGGCCTAATCTCACATTACAATACAAAAATAAGATACAAAAAGTGCAAAACTGCTGTTTACGGTTGATATTTGGCGTGAGAAGGCGGCAACGAATATCACATAAACTTAAAGAAATTGGATGGCTGAATATGAATAACAGGAGAGTTCTTCATTCTATTGTGCTCTTTCATAAGATTATTGTTACCAAGAAACCTTCGTACCTGCATAGAAAATTAAGGTTCAGAACAGATATTCATAATTTGAATGTAAGACATAAAGGACTACTAACAATACCTCCATTTAAAACAGAATTATTTAGACGATCATTCAGTTACCAAATTTTCCATCTTTACAATCACCTACCACAGAGAATGAAGATACTCAATATCCGGAATTTGAAAGCATCATACAAACTTGTATTGAATGAATCTCAAATATAATATGTATATATTATGTATTACACTTTTCTTTAATACACTGAATTTCAAACAGAATAACTTGAGTTAAAAAAAATTGCTACACAGCTTTCACACGGTTGAGTGGAAGAACAAGTTTTGTGGTATTTCACCATAAAATTTGAACTCCGCCCATTATTTTCTATATTGATTTATTGCTCAAATGTCACTGAAGCCATTTTTGAAAATAATAAAGACGTTATATTATTATTATTATTATTATAAAATCCTATTTATCGATTTACTGGAGAGCTACCAGTTGATTTTCAGAAATAATAAACCCACAAGAGTGTTTACTGACAAAAACGGGTATACTTCAAAATCACAGATTATTTTGCCACAAATATCAGTAACTCAATATTCAGTGAAAATATCGAAGAAATTGATTTAAGTGATCATTATGGTTTGATATTCACCCTGTAAATTGATGACTATCACAAGAATAATTATGAAAAATAATTATAACCAAACGTGATACTAGCTGAAATACTATACTACTACTACTACTACTACTACGTGATACTAGATGAAAGTAGCTCAAATGTTAACGAAGCCTACACGAGCTTTTTCAGTTTATCATCTTATGCTTTAGACATAACTTTAGACATACTTACCGTTAAAAAAATCAAGACCGATGTACAAACTACAAGGAACGAATGGATAACCAGAGAACTCAAGGCTGAGGGCAAACAATTAATGAATTTCTATCGGTTAATTAAAAATAGTGATAGTTATAACTCACTACACTTGTTTCATGAGATGAAAAAAACAGCATAGGCAAAATATTAAATAATGTAAGCGTACATACTATCAAAATAAAACAAATAAATCAGATAATATACAAACTAAGCAAATACAAGTCTGGAAAACAGTCAACAAACTGACAGATAAAAAAATTGATGAGGAATATCCACAGGAAATGTATATTGGTAATAACTTAATTGGTGATAAATCAATCATAGCGAATACTTTTGCCAACCATTACGCAACCTTAGTTCCAAACAATTTAAAACAACATTTCCCTAAAGAAACTTCATCAGGTACCACTGACTTGACTTCAACCGTGGGTAGTGTAGTGTATGGCCCCGTATACTGATTACTAATAAAGAATTGGTGGTCGATTACATAAGCGATAGCTATCATCGATGACTAGGGAGTCAGTAGATGCGAGACGTTTGTGGAGTCGAGACTAAAGTGTGCAGTTAAATAAAGTGTTTTATTTCTATTTCCCAACGAGAAAATAGTGAACTTTACATTGGCGACGAGGATGGGATTATACCAAGTAAGTACCAAAATATAACTTAAATGGACATTGAAGGTGTTAAACACTGGATAAATGATAAAATGGCATGGAGCCGTAATGGCATCGGTGTTAAACTCCGGATGCATTACTTTATTCAAAGCCGTAATGGCAAAGGTGTCAAACACCAAATAAAAACATGACTGTATAAAGAGTAAGGGCATCGGTGTTAAACACCGGGTGCATTACAGATTTATTCAAAGCCTTAATGGCATGGGTGTTAAGCACCGGATGCATTACAGATTCATTCAAAGCCGTAATGGCATAGGTATTAAACACCGGATGCGTTACAGATTTGATCAAAGCTGTAAGGGCGTGGGTGTTGAACACCGAATGCATTACACATCCATTCAAAGCCGTAAGGGCGTAGGTGTCAAACATCGAACAAAAACACATGACTGTGTGAAAACGTACTGGTTACACACAGAAAAAATTTGAATTCTAATACATACTATGTAAAAGTAAAAGTACACCAAAATGTGCAAGCTTCCGAACAACTGAATGAAATGAAGCTGTTGTATTTCAGAAACGATGTCGAACATTCCATCTCTTGAAGCATTCGATTGTGTTGGAGATGTCAGTTCTGTTGGACTCCAATGGAGAAAGTGGATAAGAGCCCTCGAAATATACTTGGAAGCTGCCTCTATAACTGATCCGAAGAAAAAGAGAGCGAATCTTTTACACCTCGGAGGACTAGGATTTCAAAAAATATTTTACAACTTACCTGGTGCAAATGTCACAGATACTGATTGTGAGGATGGTGATTCATATACTATCGCCATTGAAAAACTTGATCAATATTTTTCACTGAAGCAAAGTCGAATTTACGAGAGACAACAATTTCGACTTTTGAAACAAGAAACAGGAGAAAAATTTGAGAAATTTTTAGTAAGACTGAGAAACCAAGCCGAAAAGTGCCAGTTCATGAATGTAGAAGAACAAATAATTGACCAAATTACCGAGAAGTGCCTCTCCGTTGAACTTAAAAAGAAAATCTTGGCTACTGGGGATTCAATTAGTTTGGAAAAAATTATCGCCGAAGCAATCTCGTCAGAAACTGTTGATAGGCAAATATCGGAGTTCACCGAGAAGCCGGGTTGTAGTTCAGCTACAACCGTCAATCTACTTCGTCAGAAGAACATACTTTCAACAGCAAAATGTATGAGATGCGGATCTGGAATAGAAAAGGCCAAGTACACGATTGTCCAGCAGTCAATGAAGTATGTCGGAAATGTAACTTTAGAGGCCATTATGAAAAGTGTTGCCGCTCAAAAAAAATTAATAAGAACCAGAGGGGACCGCCACCAAAGAAATTCAAGCAAAGACAGCCAAGAAATGAAGAAGTGGACTACGTAGAAAACCAAGAAGATGTGGAGTATGTATTTCACATTGACGATGACGATGTGGTAGATTGTAAGGTAGGAGGTATTGTAATTAAGATGTTGATAGATTCTGGATGTAAATCCAATATCATAAATGATTACACTTGGAGATCCCTAAAGAAATGCGGAATAGTAGTTCAAAACCAAATAAAAAAGCCTAACAAAGTATTTTTCGGATATGGATCTAAAGATCCCCTAGAAATTTTGGGTTCATTTGAAGCAATAATCGAAATTGAACCTCAAAAAGAAGTGGCTTCTTTCTATGTCATAAAGGATGGAAAGAGGAATTTGTTAGGCAAACAAACAGCAATTTCCTTAGGAGTCCTCAAGATAGGCCTGAACATTAATAACTTGAATTCTGAAATTTTCCCAAAATTCAAAGATGTTCTCATTCACATAAAACCGTTAAACCTGTGAGCCAACCTTATAGGAGGATACCCATACCTCTGGAACAAAAAATCAACCTGAAACTTGAGGAGCTTATGCAAGCTGACATAAAAGAAGAGGTAAAAGGTCCATCTGAATGGGTATCACCCATGGTTCCTGTTCTCAAAGAGAACGGTGACGTCAGAATATGCATCGACATGCGCAACGCTAATACCGCTATCTTGAGGGAAAATTATCCTCTACCCACTATGAACAGCCTTTTACCAAATTTTCGAAAAGCTAAATATTTTTCCATGCTCGATATCAAGAATGCGTTTCATCAAATCGAAATTTCTCCGAGATCACGGTACATAACCACCTTTATTAGTAGTAAAGGTCTCTTCAGGTACAAAAGGCTTATGTTTGGAATAACATCTGCCCCAGAAATCTTTCAAAAGACTCTGGAAAAAATGCTACTACCTTGTCAAGGTACAGTTAATTTCATTGATGACATCCTAATTTATGGAACAAGTGAAGGAGAACATGATCATAGGGTTCGAAATACATTGAATATTTTGCGCGAGAACCATGTACTTCTGAATAAAAGTAAATGCATTTTCAAAATTACGGAAGTTCGATTTCTTGGACATTACGTAAGCGTAATTCAATCTTTTCGGGCTCCAAAAACAATAGAAGAAGTACATAGTTTTTTGGGTTTAGTCAATTTCGTCGGTAAATGGATACCAAATCTCGCTACTCTAACAGACTCATTGAGGAAATTATTGCGGATGAAATTGAGTAAGCACGCAAACATTATAAAATACTGGGGGGAAGACCAAAACAATAACTTCAAAAAACTCAAAGAATCACTGTCACATATCAAAACCTTGGGTTACTATGACCCTAGCGATAGAACCCAAGTGGTAGCAGATGCAAGTCCAGTGGGTCTTGGAGCAGGTCTCATACAGTTTGATAAGGAAGGCCCCAGAATCATCGCGTACGGCAATAAAAGCCTCACAGATTGCGAAAAAAGGTATTGCCAGACTGAAAAAGAAGCTCTATCTTTGGTATGGGCAGTAGAGCATTTTGGTATCTATTCATATGGAAAAGATGAATTTGAACTGGTCACAGACCACAAACCACTTGAAGTTATATTCTCACCTAGATCTCGTCCGTGCGCAAGAATAGAACGATGGGTTTTACGATTACAATCTTTTAACTTCAAAATCATTTATAAGCCGGGTAAAACAAACATCGCAGATCCTCTATCTCGATTGTGCCAAACAAATCCTAGCACATCCTTCGAGGCATACGATCAGGTTAGCCAAATTGTCGAACTGGCTCGCTCCGTAGCAGTAACGATGCAGGAAATACAAGAATCGTCACAAACTGATGAAGAGATATTAGAACTCAAAGATGGCATTCAAAACAACAACTGGTCTGAGTCTGTGAAGCGGTGCCAAATCTTCCAGGAGGAATTTTGTCTGTGTGGTGATATTCTCCTGAGGGGTACAAGAATAGTGATTCCAAAGAACTTGCGACAGCGTGTACTAGACGCAGCGCATGAAGGTCATCCGGGAATAGTGGCTATGAAGGGTAGGCTGAGAACGAAAAAGTGGTGGCCAAAGATAGATGAACATGCTGAAAAGATCGTGAAAACATGTAAAGGGTGCCTGTTAGTTTCAACACCCACTATCCCTCAACCAATGAAAAGAAGGCAACTGCCTACAGGACCTTGGATAGACGTAGCCATGGACTTCATGGGCCCTTTGCCTACAGGAGAACATTTGTTTGTAATAGTTGACTATTTTAGTCGCTACAAAGAAATAAAAATAATGAGGAGCATCACCTCTATGAGCACAATAAACATCTTGAAAGATATATTTTCAAGATTGGGGTTTCCCATGACTATCACATGCGACAACGGCAAACAATTTATAAGTGAGGAAATAAAAACGTATTTTGAAGAAAACGGCATAAAAATATTCAACTCCATTCCATACTGGCCCCAGATGAATGGAGAGGTTGAAAGACAAAACCGGGATATCTTAAAGAGGCTTAAAATTAGTCAAGCACTCAAGAAAAATTGGCGACAAGAACTGGTAGATTACCAAATGATGTAAAATAGTACTCAACAACTGGAAAAACACCAAGTGAGTTATTCTTTCGACGCCAATTCAGAGATAAGATCCCTAGTTCTGGTGATACCGAAAATAGCATATTTGAAGAACATGCCAGAGAAAAAGACCAAACACAAAAACAAATAGGAAAAGAATATGGTGATAGAAAAAGGAGGGCTGGAGAAACGGACTTGGAATTGGGCGATAAAGTCTACAAGAAAATATTGATTAGAGAAAATAAAACAATGCCAGAATTCGACCCAAGCACACACACAGTGGTCGATAAAACAGGTGGGGATGTTGTGATTCGAAATGACGACTCTGGTCAGGAATGTAGAAGAAACATCGTCCATCTGAAGAAAGAAGGAAAATAGAGTGTATGTGACGATTCAAATTGTTAAAACTTTATTGTTTTCAGATTATTGTTCAGGTCACTAATATTTATTTCTTTCATTATTATCATAAGCTTTTTTTATCATTGGTCTTTGATGCATACTTATATGAATTGTTATTGTTATAACTTCTTTGTCGTTACAATGTTGTTCAGGTCACTATTACTTATTACTTTCATGATTAGTATTATTCGCTATTTTAATTGTTGTTCTTTGATACATACTTATATGAATAGAATACTTATATATGCTTTGTATTTATATTAAGTTAGCCATGGTTATATCAGGTTGTGAAAACGTATAAATGTTCGTGTTACTTTCACATATAAGTTACATTAGAAAAAGGAAGAGATGTAGTGTATGGCCCCGTATACTGATTACTAATAAAGAATTGGTGGTCGATTACATAAGCGATAGCTATCATCGATGACTAGGGAGTCAGTAGATGCGAGACCTTTGTGGAGTCGAGACTAAAGTGTGCAGTTAAATAAAGTGTTTTATTTCTATTTCCCAACGAGAAAATAGTGAACTTTACAGGTAGCTTTTACTTTCACCCTGTTTCCCCTTCTGAAGTCTTCAGTGTTATTGCTGATCTCAAAAACAAAAATTCCACTGGAATGGATTGCTTACCCACGAATATAATAAAATTTGTATCCGAATGTATCGTAAAACCTTTAGCATTCATTATACACAAATCTGTTGAAGAGGAATCGTTTCCTGACTTGTTGAAAATAGGAAAAATAATTCCGTTACTCAATAAAGGTGATCCTCTTGATACTGAAAATTATTGACCTGTGACCATCCCCAGTGTTTTGAGTAAGGTAATAGAAAGGTTTATTTACAATAAATTATTCCCCTTTTTGGTAAAAAACAATATAATCAGCAAGTATCAAAATGGATTCTGCCAAAGGAGATCGACGGAAAGTGCTACTGCAGCTTTCTTAGAAACTATTTATAGTGGTGTCGATAGAGGAAAATTTGTAGCTGCACTTTTCTTCGCCCTATCTAAAGCCTTCGATTCCATAGATTTTGATTAACTCGCTAATAAATTATACACAATAGGTTATCGTGAAAAATTTCTATATGAAATATAGGAAATTATTTGTAAGACGGAAGGATACTGATTCTGATATGTGTGAGGTGAACATAGAAGTTCCACAGGGCTCAGTTCTAGGGCCATTAATATTTTCACTTTACACAAATGATCTCCCATAATATTTGGGTATAAGTTCAATATCACTATTTGCCGATGATACCTACTTCAATTTCACAAGAAGCCGATAGTCCTGTGGAACTTCAAACTAAACCCAATATTATTAGTGAACGATTTACAGATTGGTGTCGCAGAAATAGGCTTATAGTCAATCCAGAGAAAACAGTTTTGATTAAATTTTTTGGCAGGATATATACATACGAACCTGTAAATATTGAAATTACTAACACGACAATATGTCCATCCAAGACAACTACATTTTTAGGATTACACATATATTCTGGACTTAGTTGGAAGTTTCATATGAACTATGTATGCAAAAGATTATACTGCAGTTTCTACGCATTGCTACAATTAAAAAAGTTACTGGATGAAAACTGTTTGAAGGATGTCTATTATGCAATGGTTAATTCAGTTCTATTTTATAACGTACTCATGTGGAGTGATGGAACAAATATAGAAAGAGCTTTTGTGGCTCAGAAACGTATTATTCGTGTTTTATATGGTCTTGGTTACACAAATTCCTGTAGACCCATTTTCAAAGGAAAAAATATTTTAACATTACCCTCCATTTACATTTACAGTTGTCTACTTTATGCGGAAAACACAAAAACAGGTTAGAAATTAATTCAAAGTGTCATACATATCCGACTAGAAACGGAAACCTACTAAAATTACAACAACACCGAACTTCGTTGTTTCGAAAGTTACCTTCTGCAGCAGGCACAAAGTTCTTCAATTGTTTACCATCAGCCATAAGAAATATTTCAGAACTTCCTTTGTTCAAACTGAAAGTAAAAAAATATTTGTTGGAGGAAACTTTTTATTCTATAAACGAATATCTGGAAGACTCTTGTAGAACACCGAACTTCGTTGTTTCGAAAGTCACCTTCTGCAGCAGGCACAAGGTTCTTCAATTGTTTACCATCAGCCATAAGAAATATTTCAGAACTTCCTTTGTTCAAACTGAAAGTAAAAAAATATTTGTTGGAGGAAACTTTTTATTCTATAAACGAATATCTGGAAGACTCTTGTAGAAAATAGTTATATGTAATGTGTCGTGATGATTGTGATAGTTTTACAAGTCTTATATGTTCATTTTAATATTTTACACTGGGTACCTATATGTTTATATTATTTCTATATAATTTTTATTACGGTCCATTCAAGGAATAAATATTTTATTATTATATCTTATTATCATTATATTATATGTCTCCAGGACCTTTTTACAGTTCTTCATATTGTATATATTTTAAAAATGTTTATATGTATGTATTCATGTATACAGTGCGGCTTTTTTTAGCCCCCCCCCTGTTAACTTTTGAACGGTTTGACGTACAAACATGAATGAAAAACTGTTTGGAGGGTTTCATAGATACTACTTTTTGAAACAAAAAACATGGTGATTGCTTGACAGGGGGCGCGGTGGGCACATCAATTCAAAATTTTTAAATGGCATGGAGGGTCGAGTGTCACATCTTTGAAAAGAGAATTCAATTCTCTTTACAACCATCTAATTTTTTTGAATTTCGTTAATATTTGCAATTCAAATTCGAAATATCAGATATAAATGCGGATCTGAAAACTAGTCATAGCTTGATAAATTTGAACGGTTTGTTATGAAATAATGAAACCAAAAACATTGCGAATGGTATCAATACTACTTTCTGAGAGAAGAAATATTGCAATTCCACTACAGATGGCGCTGGGGGCACATCAACTAGAAAATTTCGATAGGCATAAAAACCGAAATTGGGAAAAAATTCCTCAAACTAAATTCAAAAATATTTAAATGGTTGTAAAGAAAATTGAATTCTCTTTTCAACTATGTGACACTCGACACCCCATGCCATTTAAAAATTTTGAGTGGAGCAATCACCATATTTTTTGTTTCAAAAAGTAGTAGTAGTGAAACTCTCCATACGGTTTTTTTTTTCATGTTTGTACGTCAAACCGTTCAAAAGTTAACAGGGGGGGACTAAAAAAGCCGCACTGTATATTATGGATGTGTGAATTAATTTTATAATATCTTTTTTTTTATATGTCCAATGCTGTCTGATAATGGTCTTACTGGATTAAAAGAATTATTATTATTATTATTATTGGCAACGTCGCGGTTCCAATTCATTCAATTGTCAACAAATTGTAAACTAATTATGTGTGCATAATAAAAGTAGTTTTTTCAACCTTTTCCATACTATTCGAAGCTTATTCTGCCAATGAATTGATACTTAACTGGTTAACGGAAAAAACGATTTTACATTTTTTTTACTTCTGTATATGTAGAAAGTGTTATCAATACAACACAGTTCATTTACTTCGAAAAAAGTTTAAAATATTCCATCCAACAAATTGTATTTGTTTGTCCTGAAAGTGAGTATCCAAATTTCTTTTTCTATTTTTTCAAAAAAAAAAAAAATTGAAAAATGTGATTCCACTCCAAAAATTTTTTTAATTCATTTTATCGTGTGTTAGAGCATCTGTAAAATCTTTATCAAAATCCCAGCTGGACCCATATTCTTTACCTTCTCCGAATATTTTCAAGTTCGTAAGTAATATAAATTATCGAAATATCTATAGACATTTTGTAATGAGAAATAGGTACTGTGTTGAATCTGAAAATTATTTTCCTACTTTCTTATCATAGGGATATTAAATATCAGTTTAGTATAGAGAGCTGTAGGTTTGGTCACCCTAAATAGAGGGAAAAATACAATCACATCAGCAAACTCCAGAAAAAATGCTCGAAATGTTTTCAACATCAAGAAAATAGGAAAATATTTTGTGTAGGAGAAGTAAGGTTAAGTAGTTAAGTAGGACCTAAGTCTGGAGAATCTGAGGCTTATTTTGACTGAGGCTTGTGTTGTCCTCAAATAGTGGTGCGAACCAAAATCGTAATGTGAGGTCCACTTAAGTCGTAAGGTAACCTTAAGTTGAACCGGTGCAAATAGCTGTTCTTTTACAACATTCAGAGCTAGCCATTATATTGAGTTCTATACACTGCTGATAGATTTTTTTTGCGTTTGCTGGAAAATTTTTGCTCAGTAAAGCTACTTTTTCATTAAATAATCTAAAAGTAGGCGCTTCAACAAAATAACTGGCGGCTGGCGAGCTTGAAAAGACTTTACCGGTGAAACTTTTCAGTTGAAAATGAGGTCGATCTATCGGAATTTTTCGAAAAAAAAGGAAAAAATCTGTAAAAAATTACAGCTCACTTGAAACACAATAAGCTGAATTTCCACTAAATTTCGTGAAAAAAAATTGTGTTTCAGTGAGAAAAAAATAATAACTGAAAAATCGTTTTTTCCGATTCACCCAAGAAAATTGAGGTTATGTGAAAAGATGTTCAGAACAAAAGTTCCAGACATTCTCATTGTCAACGACTTTGCTATTCAACTTTTTCCAATATGAGGTCAACTATCGTTGCTATTTTTAAAAAACCGCGAAATATCTCTTTCAACCCCTAGAAGTTCACTCAGTTCCACCCTTCTGTATTTTTTCGACTCCAATTTATTTTTCCCGTCATTCGAACTATATTCTGCTACCTTTTCAGTAGGTCAAATGCTGTTGATAATTTTTTTTTTATCTCAGAGATGCATCAGCACTGGTCCATTTGCGCACGATTTATTCAGTTATTCCATCGCTTTCGCCAGTACTAAAAGCCAATAATAAATGCTCACAATTTTATAAAACATATTCCATTAAATCATCGACTATATTTTTTCTTTATGATATCAGACACTCTTTCAGCAACCATGACAGTAGGAGCATTTGTGTGTTCCGCTGTGAGTGAAGGGAAAACACAAGTGTAATATTTGTATTTATGCAAATATAAATTGTTGTATTTCGGAGCTAGCATTAAAAGTCAGGTTCAACTTCAACACTATTTATTATTCCAAGACAACTCCATGACAACGTACGGTTACATATTAATCTACAGTATGATGAAACAATGTTAGATTTAAATCATATCACATCCCCCTTTTTTCAAATGAGTGTAGATTATTTCAAAGATCAAGCCTTAGAGGGGGTTTCACCAAACGTCCAGATGAAGTGACTTTATCTTTTTGTACAATTTTGTTCTCTGAGCCTATATTATGTGAACTAGATAAGTTAGAAGGAATTTGATTAGAGTCACTTTTAAGTTGTAAATCAACTTCATTTGAAGCATCAAGAAATAGTTCTTCTTCAGTATCACTAATTTCACTATAACCATCCTTACTTTCTAATTCAATAAATATTTTTTTATTCCTTATCTCCTCTCCTTCGATATGAATGTCTTGGGTCGAAAATGAAGAACGGTCTGAACGATCACTTTTTTGATCACTTTTGTTCAATTTTATAAATTTTCTATTTCTCAACAAAATTGAACCGTTATTTATTTTCATATGTTCTTTCCCTTACTCTTCCTATAATAATACCGGGTTTCCAAACTGGGTTGGGTCTGAGTTGAACATAAACTTTATTTCCTGATTCAGGAGGCTGTAATGTTTTCACACCTGAATTGAAATATTTCTTTTTCATAGTTTGTCTATTATTTAAAAATTTACTATATTTTGTGATATCTACAGTTTTCGGACAAAATGAGCTACTTTTGGATGGTAAATTAGATCTTAACACTGTGTACATCTCAGTGGGTAATAACCTGTTTGTAATGCAGTATAAATAAATTCTATTCTATTCTATTAATTTACAAGACATCAAAAGTTCAGCAGGAGAAAATTGTTCATCAAGTTTCATATTTCTGAATAACAGCAATGCCATGTAAACGTCTTTATTCTTCTATAGAGTTTTCTTAAAAATATTTTTGGCAGTTTGAATAGCTCTTTCTGCCATTCCATTCGATTGGGCATACGTGGGCGAAGTTAGTACATGGTCGAACTCCCAATTCATAGAAAATCTGAATTCATCTGAACTGAATTGAGCCCCCCCTGTCGGTTACAACTGTAACTGGGATACCATGTCTAGCAATATGCTATTGAGGATTTGAATTATACGATGGCTAGTAGTATCGTTATATAATTTTTCAATTTCAATGTATTTTGAAAAGTATACAATGATTAACAGATACCTTTTTCCATGTAGTTCAAAAAGATCACAACCTACTTTGTTCTATGGTAAGTTGGGAATATTATGATTGATCAAACGCTCTGCTGGTTGTGACTTTGAGTATTTCATACAAAATTCACAATTTAAAATTTTTTGTTTTATATCGTTGATCATTTATGGCCAGAAAATTGAATCTTGAGCTAATTTCAAGGATTTGTTTATGCCCATGTGACTGTAATAAACCCTATCCAACATTTCTTTTCTCAAAAGTTGAAAATAAACCCATCACATTCAGTAAGTTCACTTTTATTTTTACAATATATTTTTAATCGATCATCGAGTTTTTTATTAATTTTAGGCCATCCCTCAGAAATGATATTTTTCAATAACTGAAGTTCTGGATCTGCCTTTTTTTTCCAAAATTTCGCTTTTTTTATAATCAGTTACATTAATTTTTGAAATGACCATGCAAACTTGTAAATTAATTTCTTTGTCATAATCTTCATTTATATTTTCATTCAAGTATGCTCTTGACAGAGCGTCGGCTATCAAAAGTTCTTTTCCAGGTTTGTACACTACTTCAAAATCATATTTTTGAATTTGCAGCAACATTCTCTGAAGACGTGCTGGACATTTATTCAGTAGTTTTAAAAAAATGTATATTAGAGGTAGGTGGTCGGTTTCCACCACAACTCTTTTACCAAACACAAACTGGAATTTTTCCAATCCCATAGTTATAGCCAGAAGCTCCTTCTTTATTTGTGCATAATGGCACTGTGTTTCTGTCATAGCCATTGAGGCGTAAGCACATGGTAGTTCATTTTGCAAAAGAACTGCACCAGTGCCTGATTTGGATGCATCCACGGATATTACCGTTTCACGATTTACATCTTAAAATTGAAGAAGAGGCTTTTTTGTTAAAGTATTTTTTAAATGTTCGAATGCTTTTTTGTGTTCGACATTCCACATAAATTCAACATCTTTTTTCAGTGGTAAAATCAGAAAAATTCTTGATAAATTTACATATATACGTTAGCATCCCCAATAACCTCTGTACATCTTGTTTACACTGAGGTCGTGGAATCTTGGTTATGGCTTTTATTTTTGGATTATCCGGACTTATACCATCTCCCGAGATAATATGGCCAATATGTGATATGCTTCTGTCCTAACTAGCATTTTTTGAGATTAAAACGAATATTATTATTTTGAGTCTTTCATCATGTTCTTCCTCAGCTTTGCCCCAGATAAGAAGATCATCGATATAAGTATCCGCACCTTCAATATTAAAAATGTCCTTGAACCGGGCCCGAAAAACTTCGGAGGCAGATTTAATTGCATACGGAAGCCTAAGAAATTTGTACCTCCCGAAAGGTGTTCCAAATACACACAGTTCAGAGCTTTCTTTATCAAGCGGTATTTGGTAAAAACCTTGTGTGGCATCAAAAGTGCTAAATACCTTGGCATTTGCTAATTTACTTCTAATATCATCTAGAGTAGATATTTTATTATATTCCCATTTGATAACCTGGTTCAACCGAGGATCCAGACAAATTCGTAATTTATTATCTGTTTTTTTAACAATCACCAATGCGTTCACCCAATCAGAACTTCCATTTACTTTTTCAATTATTTGTTATTTTTCAAGTTCTTCCAAACTTTGTTTTAGACTTTCCATCAAAGGTATTGCTACTTTTCTGATAGGTTGAATTACTAGTATCGAGTTTTCTTCCAGGTTGATATTATAGGTTTTATTGATACCACAAAACAAATCCTTGAATTTTTTAATTACTTCAGAATACCCAATGACATTTGATTCTACAGAATCAATTTTTATGATCAAATTCAATTTCATACTCGAGTCGAGCCCCAAAAGAGCCTGTGTATTAGAATTTACCACGTAAAAATCCAAATAATATTGTTCATTATTTTTCATGCATGGAATCGTACACTTACCAATAACATTGACAGGATTTCCTGTATTAGAATGCAGTTACGAGTTTGAACTTGTGATTATATTTTCAGAAAAACTCAGAGACCTGAAAACGTGAATTGGAAGTACGTTTGCCATTGCCCCTGTATAAATTTTGAGGCTGAAATTATGACCATTACTGTCAAACACAATACACCATTCTTTATTTGTAGAATTTATTTTTGAATCCGCATCCACTTGCGAAATACAACCTATAAACAAGAAATCGTTAGAATTTTCAGTTATGGAATTGACAGAATCAGAAATTTAATTTACTTTCCTTTCATTTCTGTTAGAATATTTCTTTTTCATGCATACAGTTGCAAAATGATTTGGAATTTTACAGAAATTGCAAACCCTACCAAAGGCAGGACATTTGTTGATAGCATGTTCTTTGTAACCACATTTGTTGCAGTTCCTGATCATCTTGATATGCACTTCTTAATTTTTTTTCTTCTGTAGACCACCTCCACTTGAGAAGATTCTCCAATCTGGCTGGAACCCATCGCCTCACTTCTCGCTTTTGACGTTTCTATGATATGACAAATTTCAATAGTTTTCTCCAGTGTCAAACTATCATCTTGAAGCAGTTTCTCCCGTACATAATTGTTCCATATTCCACAAGTTATCATAGTCACGATTAAATTATCTTGAAGAGTATCTACTTTACATCTGTTTGCTTTTTTCTTCAATTCAAGAATTAAACTTTCAGTAGATTGACCCTGTTCTTGTCTGTAGGAGAAGAATTTGTACCTTTCATATGCCGTGTTTTCTTTGTCTTGGAAATGGTTGTCAAAATTTTCAAATATAACATTCAGTTTGTCTTTGTCGTTGTTCTGGAATTTGAAGGTGGTATATCTCTTGAATCCTTCATCACCCAAGTAGTGTAGAAGTTGAGTACATTGAGTTTTCTCATCTTTCTTGATAACTTCGGAAGCAATAAGGTAGTTCTCGAATTTGGCTTTCCACAGCTTCCAATTCTCAGCCGTGTTTCCTGTCAATAACAGATATGTCAGACCACGATTATCGTCCATTTCTTTGTAATATTTGATTCGCTGGATTGCAATTCGTGGGGTGAGAACTACAAGTAGATAACTGCAAATTGGTGATTTCGAGAAAAACGCAAATTGATGTTTCCCAACGTTTTTATGTTCTTGTGATGAGTTGGTGCGATTCCTATTTGAAAAAATGTACACACTGTTGAATATTTGAAGGTATTAGTGTTCCATTCCGACTTCAATCAACTGAGTAAAAAAAACAGGATTTTTGGAAAACTGAAAAATTTTGAATAAAACTCAGTTACCTAGTTGTAGCACAGGTTCGATTTTCGAAAAGGGTTTGGTAAAGTTAGATAGCTCAGAGTATTGGCAGTTTTCAGAACTCTTTATTAATATTAAACACATCTAATAATTGAAATCTTATATTTCGTTCGAACAAGCCCTCATTAATAAAAAATAAAACGCAAAATAATGATAGAAACTTTTTTCTGGTGTCATTCACAATCTCCATCATCTACATCTTCGATAGCATCTTCATTGTGAGCTAAACTCAAGTAAAATGGTTCATACTGTTTACCCAGTGCTGGAGGGTTCATGGTGAACAAGGAAACCAAATCCCTATATTTCAAAGTTGGGATTGGAATTGGGGATGTGTAAAGAAGTTTCAGTTGCGCTAGTGACTGACGAAGATTTCGTTTTTTGAAATTGAGGGTTCTGAAAGATTCACCAAAATTTTGCTTGAATTGCATCAAACCGCATCCAACACATTTTTTGCCAGTACACATCTACTGAGTTTTCATCCTTTTTTCGGTCCGTCAGATTTTGCTTCATGAAGAGCTTGTAATCATGTATATATTCTCTTGATAAATTCCTAACTTGGTTTGGCTTGTCTCCTTTTCTTCTAGCACTTCGCGCTATCTGTTTCAGATCTTCCGGCCACGACGCTTTGCCTACTCGCCGCAGTTCAGTGGAGATAGCTAAGTGCATAGAGTCACACTCCATTTGAGTGTGACCTGGAACAAGGAACTTCATATCAATCATGGAAATATTGTCCAGTTCCTGCACAGCAATCATGAACATAGTGGCCATAAACTGATTCAAGTTTTGACCCTCACATCTGCCACTGTAAAATGTGATTCTCTTCACCACAGGGGGAAGAGATTTCAGAAATAAATGAACTGAACTTGCAATCTCGCAACTTCCTCTTCCACCTTCAGTTTGGTCCCACATATAGCAGTAGCCTTCATTTTTATTGAGAACAGAAATTGTGAAATTGTAAGTTGCTAGACGGCGTTTGTAAAACAGTGCATTGTTTGTGGGGTCTGATGGTACCAGAAGTACTTGTTGGAGATCAAAATTAGCACACACAAATTCACCTTGTGATTATTCTGCTTCTTCCTTGTCCTTCATTTTCTCTAACCGAGCATGATCTTTTAGATCCAAATGTTCTTTATATTCATCCTTCAAATTATTTTTCTCCTGTACTGTAGCATTAGTATAATGAACACAAACACGGCATTGGTCCTTTTCGGGCTTATGAAATGCTAAATTGAAATTTTCATTAAAACTTTCGATAAAACTGTAATTTGGCCTTAGGTTCGCCCCTTTGATCGCAAAACTGGCAATACAACAGGTTAATATTCAACGATGGATCTAGATACTGACGTTTCATTGTAGCTCGGCAATAATGGAAGGGGACAACGGGAAAACTTCCAATATGTTCCTTGACATTTGTCACAATTTCCGGATGTGTGACTTTTTTGACATATTTTCCTCTTTTGTATCCTTCGCAAGTATTTTTGGAGGTTCGCTTCTTCATTGCAATATCCACAACACCCTTTTTGACACCCAGCGTATAGAGGAACATCGTTTTACATACCTTAATTCTTTCTCCATTACTTGGAAGAAAAAATTATTGCGTTTAGAATTAATATCTGCAGTCAATCTTTTTTGGGGAAATTTATTGGTATTGGCATGAATAAAATCCCTTTGTCGAGAATAATCTGCCATAGCATAGTAATTTTCGAAGATATCCTTAAGTTCATCTTCAGAAAATTTTAGGTGACATTTATTTCTACAGTTATGACACGGTGGGTTCAATGTAACGGCGGGAATGGTTTTCTTTCTAGAAGAGACGTATGATTCACCCCTAGCCCATTTTCCTTTTCTAATGTTTCATGCCCACTCGTTTTGATGTCGAACCCTTTTCCGTGGTTTATTTGTTATTTTGGGAAAAATCTCCATACCGTCGAAACGTACAGAATTATTGGTAACATTTCGATCAAAATCTGATGAACTGGAGCAGGATGAGCTATCATCTTCAGGGTTATAGTTTGAGTGATCTGATGAAAAAGGTTCTTCATAAGACTCTTCATCAGAGTCAAGTTGTGACTCTTGAGTGGAAACCTCCACAATGTGCTGTTGAACTCTGCTCTGATTTGGTGTAAGGTTAGAATTAGAAGTACAGGATGCCTCATGTGCGGACGGAATATTACTTGTATTTTGCTCTTCGATTTGAGATTCATGTGATTCATCTTGGGCAACAGCTACCACTGTTGAGTCGTCATTCCGATGACCATTGTCTGAATAGAAAAATAAATAAAAATCAATATGCATCAGTAATGGAAAAAACAAAATGAGACGGTTATGAGTGGGTCTGTCTGTGACCAAAAAATCTTTCAAGTCATTACGTTCAGTACAAAAGTTTCATATATCTAAGGATTCTATCACGAAATCACCATTCACCACACATTAATTCATCCTTTAATAATGACAAACGAACTACTGTTATTAGTGATGAATGTACGAAAATACGGGCATAAAATATATTTTAACATCGGTGAATATAAAAAATTCATTCGAGATAATAATATCTATTGCTTCTTGAATTAAATTGAATGTTTGAACTCAGTTGTTCGCAAGAAGTTGATCAGGTTAAGGCAGCCATTGTTGTCAATATCCTAACATATGGACTACAGTCATGTTCTCACTAACAATCAGGCATGTCTATAAACAGAAGGTTATTGATATAATTAGAATTTTATACTTACTGGTTTCGCATAACGTTAGAATTCGCAGTGTTCTTGACGACATATCCCCAAATATTCACGGCACCACTATCAGTTAACAACGACAATTCGAATCATAGACGAAACGAAACATACATTCAGATCAATATCATCGGAGTCCGACCGACGCGATGTTAGAGCACTCTACTGATCAATCTTGAAATTACGAGAAAACCGTTTCTCTATAACGCTACATATTGTAATTATCTACTTTGCTCAACTTCTAACGCCACCTGTTATTCTCTGACGAGTTTATAGTGCAACAACTGGATAACTACACTTACCTAGTTTTTGCAGTAATTCCTTCACACCATAAAATATGCAACAAGTAGATGAGTAAACTTGCCTAATTTTAGTACTACACTTTCTGTTCATAATCAAGTTATCTACTTTCGACACTGCTTAATACCCCTTCTCAAACACCTCCTGCAGTTATCTAGTTGTAGTATGTTATGGATACAGTACAATGATATCTTTTTGTGCAATTACCTGAATTTCGACAATTTGGTAGATACCTAGTTGTAGTACTCAGCCCACGAATTAATTCTTCAAATGAAAATATACGCTTTCTCGAAGATTTTTCAGTGTTGAAAGTGCGACTGCGCCATGTAGTATTTGTATTTATGCAATTATAAATTGTTGTATTTCAGAGCTAACAATAAAAGTCAGGTTCAACTTCAACACTATTTATTATTCCAAGATAACTCCATGACAACATACGGTTACATATTAATCTACAGTGTGATTAAAAAATGTTAGATTTAAATCATATCACAGGAATCAAATCAAAAAATAATCTATTTCACTTAGATTCTGCTTGCGTTCCTCATAACACACTAGAAACTTGAATAAACCTTGGATGGTCAGAACAATAAAAGTGTTGGCGGCCTGTCAATGAGTAGATAATCATCTAACTTTGGATTTCTTGGTTCGTTTCAAATTGAGATTCAACGAGTGACTATAGATGTCACAAGTTACTTTTTGTTATATACTGTTGTTGCCTATCGGCATTGATTATGAGTGGATTCTATTTGATTTCGAGAGCTTCCAGAAATCCTTTCTGACGAGTGGGTTACCACGAAACAGCTGTCAAAGGTTGGAACTCTCGGAATCAAATCAAAAAGTACTCTTTTCACTTAGATTCTGCTTGCGTTCCTCATAACGCACTAGAAACTTGATGAACCTTGGGTTGGTCAGAACAACGAATTGTTGGCTGCCGGTCAATGAGTAGATAAATAACTAACTTTGGATTCCTTGGTTCGTGTCATATTAAGTTTCAACTAGTGACTGTAGATGTCACAAGTTACTTTTTGTTATTTGTTTTTCTCTACATTGGACTTTGGGTCTTAAGTATTAAGTAAGTATTAAGTATTATTATAAATTCCATTTGGAAATCTCCTTAGAGATCTGGAGCAGTCTGTGTTTTGGGCTGGCTTCATCAACTTACTGGTGCAATATAAATTTTAGAAAAAACCCATGGCATCCGAATTGAGTTAGTCAGTGACTGCTATGTTTTCTTTTGCTTTCTAATGGTCTTTTATTATAATTATACTTCTTTTTTTATAACGAAGCGTAGCAACATGACAGTTATGACTGTTATTATTAATGTCATTTCAGACAAGTAAACTATCAAATAACACCCTAGTATGTTATAATCCATAACTCTCTAGTGAGTTATGGACTATAACTCACGTTCATATTTGAAGTAGAATTCTATTTATTTATTACTATAACAGCAGAATTCACATTGATATTGATATTGAAGAAAAATGCTAACGGTTTATTCGAATTTGAAGTTATTGTAAAATTCGTTGGCTCATTGGAACCAAACGCTCCCATATCGGTACAGCTGCTGATTGTGCTTGAAGACGCCGACACATTGAAACCTTGTATTTTTTTCTGTAATTTGTATTTTGTTATGCACCGATTCTTCCAGATATCATTCTGCTACCGTTGAGGACTTCCATTCTTCGTGACGCTCCAAAGTAGCCTTGTTAGTCCCTGTATTGGACAAAAGTGTGTCCGAATAACATCTCAAGAAGTGACCGGTGTAGAGCACTGGTTCCTTCAATTTCACAAATATGGCAATTCTTGAAGGTTTTTTCGACAACGTGCTTATTCCCACACACTGGATGGTACACCTCTAATTTTTGTAAAGAACAAAAAAGCGGCTAGAACTAGTACCTACTTACAGGTCTATTCACTATCTTTTAACGATATCGTTGGCAGTCGTAACCAAGTGATAAGCCGTTAAATAACGATAAAATCACAGAATCGTATTCACTATCTGTTTCTTCATCGTTATTTAATGATATATCGTTGCCAAAACATCGCTGAACAGACGACACTTATTTGGCTGTCATAACTGTCAACGATAATAGACGTGTTCAGCAGAAAAACTATTCTCACTAGTCATTTGCAAAATTCAAATAGTAATCCAATAGAAATGGATCAGTTCGAGCGGGACGTATTGGTTGTAATCCCAGAAGAACTGCGAAGAAGGTGTTATGATGATTTATGAAGGTGAATTGGATCACGTATCTGTTGTTCCGTAGAGAGTTGAATTGGAGATTCAATAGATAGCTGAGGAATGTCAGCAACCCTTTCGAGACTCCTGAAAAAAATTTCCGGAAAAATTTTATATTAACTAGAGAACTGAGCAATGTCCCCCAGGAATACGAGGATCCCTTCACTTCTACAAGTAAACAAAAAATAGTAAATTTCCATTCAATAACACAGTTTCCTTTAAGCATTGCATTTTTTGTTCATGGCAATTACCAGAAGTCTATGGCGAAAGATAAATCGTGTGTCATGTCCCAGTCTTCTGTAGGCAGCAGGTGTATTCACGAAGTATCAGAAATATTGGTTGTTTACTTGGCCCCTTCATTTATATAAAATTCCCAACAGAGCAGTTCAGTTTGGCTGTTAGGAGGTGCCAAGTTTCTTTGAGAATTTTTGATTTTCTTGGTTCATACTTATTTGTACGAAACAACTAGTTTTTTTTTTAATTTATCCAAATATACGGAAAATTGTTGCTTTTATTATAGTTTAAATACTTTTTTTCACAATTCCGTAATATTCACCAATTTCCGTAATTGATTCAAGTTTTCATAAAATAGTCAAATAACTGAAACAGGCTGTTTCAAAATTTTGTTTTCATCCATCATTCAATCACAAAACATGAATTTATATGTACAACCCGTCTCAAAAATTCAGGCTGGTCGTTATTCATTCGGTAACGATTGAAGCCGACATTGTTTACAGAATACGAAATTCTGAATTGTCGTTTAGATTGACGTAATCGTAAATTGAACTACACTGGTTAATCAACGACTCGTTAAATAACGACTTTTTTGGTATCTAAGACATTATATTTTACACAAATTGATCGGGTTGACTGGAAATCCTTCCTCAAGTAAGTATGATAAAACTTCTCGATTTCTTGGTTTAAGTGTCTGGCAAAACTAGGTGAAAATAATTTCCTTTGTCTTGAATATTGTCTTTTTTCGAATTGACCAATTCATCGCTTCCACAAGCACCACTAATTCCCATTATCAAAGCCACTTTCATCAACATGTACTCGTCGTCGGGATCTTCTTTAAAAAACTTTTCTATTTCAGGTCTTTCTAATGTCTTGGACTTCTTTGGTTTTTATCCCTGTGATTTGCTTTTTGAAAAGCTTGTTAGTTTGCCATATTTTGGAATGTCGATTTTTTATAAAGATGAATAGTCAAGCGAAGCATCGAGTATTTGGTCAATAGCTACAATGAGGCTTATTTTTTTGCAAATGTAAGAAATAAGCAAATAGAACATTTTTATCCATACCTTTTATCTTCCGTGAATTCATCCAACACTCAAACATTTCGAAATCTTCGTCTTAAGCATCTCGGGACTTTTCTTGGCAAACGTATGGATATCCTCAGGAACGTAATTTTCATCGGTTTCCTCCATTTTCTGTACGTTCTTTTCTTCAAAAAAGCTTCCCTTTTCTGCAGGGAAAACTGACAAGTGTCAGAATTTATTTGAACATTTGCTGACAATGTATCATGCCAACCAAACAAACAACCTACTTTGACCAAAATGTAAAAAAGTCACTGTCAAGTCATTTTAACATTTATATGGTACTGAGACGCAAGTAGCATTGATTTTATCACATAACTTATTCATTATTATTACATGAAAAAACGATTTTTTCCACTTGTTGGATAGAACTGTAATAAAGGCTAAAGCATTTCTTCTGGAAAAATTCAATGATAATATTGCAATTTAAATCTGAAAAGCCGACCCTGTCCAAGAGACATATGCGTCTTTACATTGTGTCCACATACTAAGCATGGCTGGCGCAGTAATAAAAGGAATCGTTGTATTACTAAGCGATAATTGAGTTTATGTTCAACTGAGGATGTTTGGGTTTTAATGTAACGCAATATGAATAGAACCATTCTTTAAAAACTGATATTTAATCTTCAGAAAAATATCGATAACTATTATAAGGAGACGTGAGGTTAAAATAAACACTGACGTCGGCAATAGCTAGGTTGACGAAGCCTGGGAAATGATAGACTAGGAAGGTTTCAGCTGACACTGCTTGAGGAGCCGGCCATGTTAAAAGAGGTAGGAGACAAGAGGCTTGGAGAAGGTTTGAAATTGATTATTGAACGAATTGACAAATCAGAGAAGGGAACAAAATCTGCCACGGGCATTCGCAGCCGAGTTGGGGAGAGAAAAGATTTTTTTTTTTGAGCTGGGGACGTCGGAGACGCGAAAGAGGGACTTGATTTCTGACGGGCGACGGGAGAACTCGCGAATTTTTTCATAGAGGCGGTGGAAGGTCAAAATTTGCATTTTGGGGTAATTTTTGAGTATTAATTTTATATTGTTATGAATTTTATTTGTGTGTACTTTGGGGAAATTTTTGATCATTCATTTTATATAGTGCCAATTTTGATGTGTGGGACGATTCGCGGATAGATAGAGCGACTATCGAAAAAGACGCCGGGCGTCCGAAAGCAAGCCGCGAGGAAGAGTGCATCAGTTCCAGACGATTCAAGTCGATTACCAAGACTTTGGGATTTTTTTTTTCTTTTCCACGTAAGAATACTGTATGTTGTACGATAACCCTTTCGATCTGACTTCAAAAAGTTGATATAGTGTGCTTATATTTAAGTGTCGAGCGGTACACCTTGTCACGCTTTTCCAGACCCTAACTAAATATAGTAGAGATCTTTTATAACTGCGATTCGTAGGCTGAGTTGGCTCCATATAGGTAGGAAACTAGTATCATATAGAGAAATCTCCTCTGAAGTATACCAACCAAATAGGACCTGAGTCCATACGGCTCAAAGTTAAGTTATTGTTGGTCATAATTTTAATTTTTTTTCCTCTCCTCGTTGATTACTCAAAAAACTGAATTTATAAATCTAGCGAGATTATGTTTGGCCATTAATCATTACGGAGAGAGGTAACTAGCTCCCTAAGAGAAGTTCTCCTATTTATCATTTAGGTAAGCTCCCTCTTGTGGGGGATGGCCAGTCCGCATCACTAAATTCGTTTTAATAGATATTGTTCTTGTTAAAGGAAGTGTATATTTTCTAGACCTCGAACCCATAAGACAGAAAGAAAATCTAATAGAAAACGAGATTCTGCAGTAATTGAGCAAGGTAATAGTCACACTACAGTCTGTCCTTCGCGCGACAGCCAAATCCAATTGCCTTTCATTTCGGACGGAACAGGATAGATTAGACGAAGAAAGGCAAATTTCATCATTAGTATCTGGTATTCCTCCAAGACCAGAGTTCATTCCATCTTGATTTTATTTTCATTCAAACTAACGGAGGAGGTGACAACTAGCTGCCGAAAACGGCTGATCTAACAAGTTCCGGGATAAGTTAGAAAAAGAGAAATATCTATCAACCTCTGGGGATTTGGTACTTCTTTCTACAGATACCGGTAGAGTCAGTGTATCTTCAAGGGAAGCCAAGAGAAAGCAGAAAGATCTGAAACAGGTAAAACCAATTCTTTTTTCTCTATTAAGATAGTATCTAATTAAAAGGTCATTCAATTACACTGGTGACAGTGGTGGGATTATCTTTTTTGTGTGGACTAAACTTTGCTCAGAGAAGGTGTTGGTTGGTCAACTTTTTGTTGAAACAACGATAAATAGAAAATACGATTTTTTTTGTCCCTATTACAAGTCTGGAAAGGTTGGAAAGGTTGATTGGTATCAAGTAGTATTTAAAGTCAAGAAAAATCAACTATTCGAATCAGGTAAACGGAATTTTGAGGTGTGTAAAAATATTTTATGTGTAATTTTTGTCCGACGAAAAGTGTTCGCGCATATCGTAGATGTTATTTAGAATCGTAAAGTAAATGTTGTTGGCTGGTAAATAATAGGAGCAATTCATTAAGAATAATAGCCGGATAATTTTGTTTCGTTTATCCCTCAATTTTTATTTATTTTTTTCAAAGGGTAGTGAACCCAAGCGAATATAACAAGTTCTACAAAAGAAAAAATTGGACAAAATTTTTGTTTTCATACTCAAAGTTCTTTGCGTGAAATTGTTGAACAGTTATTAATTTTTTTTTCTCTCTCTAATTTTGTTTTATGAGAAAAACAGCTGATTTGAGAATTTGAGTAGGGATTTTCAGATCAGGACGTCGGATACTGAAGGAAGCCAAATAGACAAGTTAAGTATTTATGATTTCATTGAAAATATGAACAGGATGTTCATAAAGTCAGTTGTGGAATCATCTGCGACTTAAAGTTGGAATTTAATCTCTGTTTTCCATCGTACAAGATAACATCTCTTGGAAGGGATTAATGTTTTAAAGAGAAACATTCTCAATTGAAAATACATGACTCTTCTGGAAATGGAAAAACCGTACGATAAAATTGAAGTTACTTTTTTGTAATATCTAACAGAAAACAACTACTTCCCCGGCAAAAGCCACGCTGGACATTGAACTACATCTGATAGATATTGAGAAAGACCCTATATAACTTGAGAGAAAAAATCTGAAAGTGAAAATTTGCATTTTCATTCAGATAGTTGATTATTTATTGAATGTTCAGTTTCCTTTGGAGATTCTTATCTATGAATCTCCAACGGAAACTGGACATTCAATAAATAATTAACTATCTGAATGAAAATGCAAATATACACTTTCAGATTTCTTCTCTCAAGTTATATAGGGTATTTCTCAATATCTATCAGATGTAGTTCAATGTCCAGCGTGGCTTTTGCCGGGGAAGTAGTTGTTTTCTGTTAGATATTACAAAAAAGTAACTTCAATTTTATCGTACGGTTTTTCCATTTTCAGAGGAGTCATGTATTGATTCAATTCTCAATTGAGAATGTTTCTCTTTAAAACATTGAGTATTTATATTGTAGACCACCAAAAAATTCTGTTATTTTACTAACCCCATATGAGCAAGAAAGAAGAAAAGAAGTCAGCAGGCATTTAGCCTGTATTATCAACAAGGAGGGAAGCGGTAACCTTAAGAAAGGGTTGCCCTAGGCGATTACTCAGCGGAGAACGAAAGCATCGAGTAAGCCAAAGGTTAAGCGGTTAACCGTGTGTTAAACCTATTTTAATTTTTTTCTGCCAAATCTACGGTACGAATTTGGAAGTAGCGGAAGTTCAATAAATTCAATAAATTCGGGTATATAGGGGAGAATGGGGCAATGGCGGTCAGCGGACAATGGTGGTCACGCACACAACTAAAGTAAGAACAGTCCTTTGCGCATGTGATGTGTATTACGTTTCGCTCCTCACTGCCCCCGAGCAACGAGCGCCCTGCACCGTAATTCCGCTCTCGGCGTTCGTACGAGGAGAGTGTCTGATGTTTTCCCGCCAACTTGATGTAATTTTACGTCGCAACAAATTAAGAAGGTAAGCTGTGAAATATTCCCCAATCCATGTAATCGCTGTCTTGTTATTTGAGACTGTTCATCATTATTATGTAGTAATACTCATTTCGAATCAAAATATGTATTCGTTTGTGTTATAATTTTTTTTCTATGAAGTCCGTTGCGGGTAATCGTGGTCAAGTGACCACCATTGCCCGCAATGTTTTTATGAGTGTCTTATTGCGACTAAATCTAATTAATTTGTATTTAGATGCCAAAAAATCGAACCAGAAAAACGCAGAAGGCTGCATGGTCTTCGAAGACGTTGAACAAGGCTCTAAGGCTAATGGAATATCTATGAGAAAAGCCGCCAAACAAACTGGAATTCCATTTTCCACCCTACAAATTCGACACAAGAAGAAATTGTATGAAAACCCATCTCTGGGACGAAAAACTGTATTATCTGCAGAAGTTGAAAAAGAGGTAGCTGTGTGAAAAAATGTGAAAAAATGGCTAATATATTTTACGGCTGCACAGCTATCCAAGTGAGAAAAGTGGATTATGAATATGCAGAAAGTTTAAAATGCCACAACATTTTAATAGTTACAGTAAAATGGCGGGGCGAGATTGGCTTGAAGGCTTCTTAAAGAGAAATGGGATATAAGGAAGCCAGAAGCCACCAGTTTAAATAGAATAACAGCCTTTAACAAAACAGAAGTTTCACTTTTTTACAAGAACTTGGAGAAACTTATGGAGACCTATAAATTTACAGAAAAGGGTAGGATCCCTTACTACTTGCGAGAGAGGCAAAAACATTAGCGTTATGTGTACGATAAGCACTGCTGGGTCATTTATACCCCCAATGATTATCTTTTCAAGAAAACGACATTCCCCTCTCCTGGAAAAAGATGGCCCTGCTGGTGCTATATACCGCTGCTCAGATAATGGCTAGACCAATGAACCCTTTTTTTGGAATGGCTTCAACATTTCACAACATTTGCCAAACCTTCTACAGAAGAACCAGTCTTGTTAATACTAGATAACTACGCAAGCCACATCTCTCATAATATATACAATCACTGCAAAGCCCACAACATTCACATGCTGACATTACCACCACACACGTTCCATAGAATGCAGCCGTTAGACGTGACGTTTTACGGACCACTTAAGGCTGCCTACAAAAAATAGTCTGACTGCTTTATGAAGATCCACCTCGCAGAACGAATAACTCCATACGATGTTGCATCGTTTTTCAATAAGGCATATTCAAACGTTGCTTCTATAAGTGAGGGAGAGTCTGGATTTAGAGTCACTGGTATTTTTCCAATGAACTCAAATGTGTTCAATGATGAAGACTTTTTACCTTTTGAAATACTGCAAGGCGAACCAGTAGTAATTCAAAATAACGAAAGCTCTTTTTCTCTTGAGACAACTGCAACTATGACATCCCAGGAACCACTGGTGGTTGCATCAACATCTGCACAAGAACCCCTGGTGGTTGGATCAACATATGTACAAGAACCCCTGGTAGTTGCATCAACGTCAAAACAGGAACCCCAGGTGGTTGCATCAACATCTGGCCAAGAACAACTGGTAGTCGCATGCACATCTAGGCAAGAACTTGCGTCAAAAAAAACGACCAAGGGTTGAAAATTTTATCAAATTGCCTACCAAAACCCTATGTATCAGGACACGAAAAGGTCGAGAAAAGCAACATTCTACCATTCTGACCTCCACGCCAAATAAAGACAGTTGAAAAGGAAAACAAAAAGCAGAACAGGATCTTAAAAGAAAAGGGAAAACAAAAAGGCAAAAGGAAGGCCAAAAATACGAAACAGTACAAGGAAAGTCTTAAAAAGGCTAAAAGGAAAGTTCTTCAGGAAGACAATGATTCCTCATTGAATGACAAAGATAATGGTGACCTCTGCGTAGATGATGATGATGATGAGGATCCAGAAAATAATTGTCTCATATGAGGAGA
Organism: Chrysolina oricalcia; assembly: GCA_944452925.2. Classification (NCBI taxonomy): domain Eukaryota; kingdom Metazoa; phylum Arthropoda; class Insecta; order Coleoptera; family Chrysomelidae; genus Chrysolina; species Chrysolina oricalcia. Next base: position 17,310,507 of record OX101826.2, read on the forward strand.
ATTCGGCCGAAACAACGAGGTATGGTACCGGTGCACTTCCTGTGGGCTTTGGGCTCACTCTGCTTGCACTGGTTGGGATTCCGCTACAGGATACGTATGTGACATGTGTGGGTGTGTTCGAAGTATTTGACCATCATTGTCAACATCATGACTACCATTACCCTCATGTGCGTACAATGGTGGTCAAAGCCATTATTTTTTATTTGTATATCTATGCGAATGATACTCCTAAGATGATTGTTTTGACCTCAATTAATAATAGCCCTTTAATGTAGAATTACGATGTTATGTTCCTAATAAAGCTGTGGTTTATAATTTGAGTTTTATGCCAAAAAGTGCTTAACTGACCGCCATTGCCCCATTCTCCCCTACATTTTCCATGAATCTAATCTTTATTCTTCCAAACTCCCCCCAAAGACCCCACTAGCTGTGGGCACGCCAAAACTCTCAACTCGACTACCAGATCAAACTATCAGTGGCCTTTTTGAAAACACTTGTTGTTTTCTGTTCTTGGCACAATTGTGTTTCAGAATAAAATAACTTCGCTCACGTACTGAATTGTAGATGGTAAAAGGTTACCCACATATTGAATGATAATAAAATATTTTAATATACTTACATTGCGTTCGATGTATTTTTGACAATATTTAAATCGTTCACTTTTCTCTCATTCTCTTCTAGTTTACCGGTATGATTTCGGAACTGTGAAAGGAATTGCGAAATGAAGGGTACTATCATCCGCAAAGCTAGGTACCTGACATGAGGAAGCTCCCAACAAATCATTGATGTAAAGGAGAAACAGTGTTTGTGCTATAATGCTTCCTTGCCAGAGACTAGATAACGATGAACAAAAACTGGAGGGAGGGCACCATGAGATGGAAGCTTGTCGAGGAGTCCCTGATTCCAAACGCGATCAAACGCCTTGGAAATATCTAATGCCACAGCTAGAGTTTCACCATATTTTTCAACGAAAAACTGCCATAGATTATACAGGGTGTCCCAAACTCGATGGCCTATCAGATATTTCTGGAAATAGGGAACTAGGATTATTTTGAAAATTTGGTTTCTTGGAATATCAGTTCTATACTATCGATCTAAAATATTTCCAGCACTTCGGCGTTGCCGCTTCTACCAAAAGTAGCGACAAGTTCGATATTTTGAATGGAATGCCATGTATAATATTGCATTTTTCGCATTGCTATTGCTTTTAGATTATTTCCATATGGAACTTCACTATACCCATCTCCAGTGGTTTTCGAAAAAATCTTTTATTTCCTTATTTTTTACGCAGAACATAGCTTCAATTGAATGTTATTTACTGCAGGATTTGGAAACGAAGAAAGCTGAAATTTTGGAAGTAGTTTGACAATGTCCTGTGTATTAGTTAAGATTGAGGGAATTCGCTCTTCATTATACAGGTTCGAATTTTCCCAGTCATAACTAATACACAGGATATTTCCAAACTACATCCAAAATTTCAGCTTTCCACGTATCCAAATACTGCAGTAATAAACAACAATTTTTTTTCTTCATTGGTGTTTTGGCATTGACTGCTATGGTCATTAGACATGTGTTATGGGTAGGCCTTGTTACTAATTCCATATGCCACCTTCGGAGCAGCATTGTTGATTGGAACGCAACAGTGCATCGTGCAGGACTCACCTCAGTCGAGCCACGAGATTTTGATAATTGAATATGTGAAATTAAATTTTAAAAATCCCAGCCGCGACTGAGGCTCAAACTCCAAACCTTTCGATTCAGAGTCGGACGCTCTAACCACTGCGCCACGCCCCGACATTAAAAAACACTCAACTGAAGCTTTTTTTCGCACAAAAAATTAACGAAATCAATGGTTTACTCGAAAACCACTGGAGATAGGCATAAAGCAGTATCAAATGAAAATAATCAAATAGTAATAGCAAATCAAAATCTGTATCAATATACAGGATATTCCATTTAAATTATTAAAAATGTTGCTACGTTTTTATAGAAGCGGAAACGCCGCACCACTGAAAATATTTCAGATCGATAGAACAGAATTGATTATTCAAAAATCCAAATTTTTTGAATAATCCTACTTCTCTATATCCAGGAACGTCTAATAGGCCATCGAGTTTGGGACACCTTGTATGTAAACATGGACAAGCAGGTCACCAGTCGAGCTCTGATGACAGAAACCATATTTTCGATCATTTTCAATTCCTGAGCGTCCTAAATATTCCATGAACTCGATGTTGATGGCTTTTCCATGACCTTCGAGAAAGCATTGCGAAAGATCTGTAGTTGCTTGGTGGGTTTCTCCTCTTTTGTAAGGACTGTTTGTGTCCCAATACGAATAATTGTCTATCCACCATGGGGTCAAAATTCAATGTGGATATCATCGGAAGAGTTCATGCACTTCGTATTTTTTTGCAAATGAACGGAAATATTGTTTGTTTATCAAATAAAATGGTCACCGCATGTCGTAATAGGCTGATTCCGAAACGAATTTTAAACGTCTAAAATAAGAAAAAAGTGACTGGCAAGGACCAGGTGGAAAACGTTGTTGTTCAAGGAAAAAAAATATTTTAACTCGAAAACACTCAAAATGGTGAAGATGGGATGCAGTTTTGAGGCTGAAACCATTTTTTTGCGATTTGCGGCGAAACGTAACCTCTTAGTGGAAAATGTTCGATGGCAAAGTTGTAGATAATAAAAAATGACCGTCAAAATGGCGAAAAACCAATTTTTCAGTATTAAATTTTTTTCTCGCTTATAACAAATTAAATTTACATGAGAATTTGTGAACATATGTCTTTTTTGGTGTGGAATGGAATTTTTTGATGGTTTGAGAATAGGGTCCCTGCTGGCATTAAAAAATAATCTCTTGAATATCCTATTTGTTACAGAACGAAAATGGAGTTTGTACAGTTCGTTCTTTTCAATCTCGGGTCTATACAATGTGCCCAAAATGAGGATGAACAACATGGGAATCTCGGCACAGTAGGTCAAATGGGAAAAAAGTTGCGCAATTAAGGGGTCAATATATTGATGTTGAGAAATCCCGAAAACGTTGTTTAGTTTCGGAGATATTCGGAAAAAAAAACGAAATTTGGCCATTTGTTTTTAATTTTTTTCTGAAGTAATTTGAGAAGTTTCGAAAAAACCAAAGGCACTCTCCCATTGCCACTTTTGCCAGTTACACCCTGTAGGACATATAATTTTTCTATGCAAATGCAACGACGTATGGCACAATATGTTTTCGTATGTTTCTATTCAGTAGAAATGCTTTTATAATTTTTGACTATAGGCGGCTCAGTAACAATCCATGGCAACATACATAGCTGTCAGTTTGCATGAATAATTATTTTAATTTGTGCCAAAAAAATTGTGTAGAAGCCAAACACATGTATTCGAACAAATAACCGGGGGGAAAACAACTTGGCAAGTCTAGTTTCAGGCGTTAGTACAAAGTATAATGGTATAATGGTCCTGACAAAAAACATCTGCTGAAGAAAAGGAATACTTAGTTTAAAATCAGTCTTTGAAAACCCAGAGAGTTCATCTAGAAAAATTAAAGACCTGATTGGGAAACCTAATCAACAGCCCAATTTATTTAAAAAATTTAATTCAAGCCATTTAAATTTCGAATTTGTCAAGGCTTAAAACCAGGTGATGACAAGCGGCGCAGACATTTTTGCGAGTGGTATACAAGAATGTGTGACAGCGGTGCAGATTTTCCTTCCGAAGTGATCTGTTCGGATGAAACTATGGTTACTAAAACGGCATTTTAACAGGCACAATACACATCATTGGTCACAACAAATTCCACCTGTCGATAATTTGTCATTGGACGCTGTGCATTATTGCTGTTTCAAATAAGATGGTGCACGAGCTCATAATGCCATAGCAGTTCGCCAATACCTGTATGAGAGGTTCCCATGAAAATGACTTGGCACTCATAGTGAAACACCCTGGCTAGCAAGGTCACCATACCACACCTTCAGACTTTTTTTGTGGGGCATTATTGAAAATGCGGTATACAAAGAAAGTTTTAAAAACGAGGACACTTACTTCGCTGAGTAAGATCAGCATTTGATAGAATTACCACTGAAATTTTGAATAGTGTCATAGATTCCACAGTTAGACGGGCATACTTATTTCTGCAAACTAGAGGTTATCTGTTTGAACATAGGTCTTGTTAGTTCTTATCATTTTAGTTTCTGTTGGTTGAATATTAGATTATTTCGAAAATATATTCATAAGCATTTTTTCTTAATAACCAAGGAAAATATATTGTGCCGTACGTCGTTGAAAATTGCTATGTTCTATATGGTGAACAGGAGTACAGAAAAACACAAATTTTGTCTTTTGATATGTATTACAGAAGTTCAGAGATGAACTGAAATGCAACCGGAACTACTGGACATCAAAATAAAAAAACTTAAATTCGGCCAGCATGTTTCTTCAAATCTGGTGGACTGGAATTAGGCTTGTCTCTTCTCAGCTGTTGAAAACTCCCGCACACAGTATCCCATTGGGAAACCATTCTCAAATGAGCATCGAATTTTTTGAGGACCAGTCCTAGTACTGGATACAGATGTTCCAATACACCATGGTCTAATGTAGGAAACAAGTGATGGAGAGCGTGATCTCCAAAATTTGTTAATACCAGAAATTGGGATCCAGTTATCTCTTTTCTATCCATTATTGCGTCTAGCTGACTCAGACCCCAGTCGTAGTTTATTCTAGCTCTGTAAAATTGAAAAAGTATCATTAATTTTTTGAATACGTACGAAGGCGTAGAAGGGCCGACTTTAATTTCGGACCCCTGACTGTAATTTCGGACCCACGACTCCAATATCGGAAAGGCCAACTTCAATCTCGGACCCCCGATTCAATATCGGGGGTCCGACTTTGATCTCGGGCCCCCAACTTCAATCTCGGGGGTCCGAGATTAAAGTCGGACCCCCTAGATTAATGTCGAAGGTCCGAAATTGAAATTGGACCCCCGAGATCAAAGTCGGGGGTCCGAGATTAAAGTCGGGGGTCCGAGATTAAAGTCGGAGGTCCGAGATTGAAGTCAGACCCCCGAGTCGGGGGTCCGACTTCAATATCGGGATTTCAGTTGAAAAGCGGATCAAAACATCTGTTTATGGTAATGATGGTCGAACGTTTGCTTGTCAACCTTAAGGTCATCACACGTTAAAAGTTAAGGGCCTAGTCTCTCTTGGCTCACGCCAATTTCCAGGAGAATTATGAGGGTTGCTCGTGAAGGTGCAGCCGGTTGACAGAAAGAACAAGTTTTAAACTAACAACAACAAATATCATATTATGTTTATATAAAGAATCAGCACACTGAGTTTGTTGGTCTCATTCTAAATCACCCTGTATATATATGGCTCCGGATCTCATCCTGGAAGAGAATAGTTACATTGATGTGTTCAGATAGTTTGTTGGGACTTATATTTTCTGACCGACACCGACGCAACGTTTCGGATTTTAATCGTTTCATCTTCAGGACCCTTCAATGCTGAGTTTACATGTTATTGTTGTTATTGTTATTTCCGTCAACCGATTGCACCCCTGCGCGAAACCCTCGGAAGTCTCCGAGAGACTTGTGTGAGCTAGGGAAGACGCAGCCCTTACATTTTAACGTGTGATACCATGCACGAGAGCGATGACCATGCGAGGCTTTGAACCCTCGACCCTTCGCTTCAAATGCAAACGTTCTACCAGCACGGCCCATAGCACGGCCACCACGGCCCATGGTGAAATGGTTCAGAAATGAAGCAAATAATGAATGTCCCATGTACTGAAACGCTACAGAAGTAAACTTTTGAAATGTTGAAGCGTCTCCCAACTCTGATGTTCAAACATATATATTAATTAGATTGAACATTATTTGTCCCATGCAATAATATATAGGTACTTTATCGAAAAGGGAAACATCCTGAACTGAAAATTGAAATAGAATTACTCCTCTGGAAATTCAAAAAACCTACGACAAAAATCAAGCTGTTTTTATAATATCTAACACAAAACAACTACTTCCCAGGCAGAAGCCAAGCTGGACATTGGACTAAATCTGATAGATATTGTGAAAAGACCAAATATAACTTGAAAGAAAAAATCTGAAAGTAAAAATTTGCAAGGTAGTTTCTTCTCACAATATCTATCAGATGTAGTTCAATGTCCAGCATAGCCTTAGCTAGGGAAGTAGTTGTTTATTGTTGGATATAAAGGGCGGCTGTTATTATTATAATACAATATCTATCAGATGTAGTTCAATGTCCAGCGTGGCTTCAGCTAGGAAAGTAGTTGTTTTTTGTTGGATATCATACAAAAAAAATTGCCTAATTTTTATCGTTAAGTTCTTTCCAGATAAGTAACGTTTGTTTCATTTTTCAATTGAGAGTGTTTCCCTTTTCAACATGAAAATCTTCCAAGAGGATATCTTGAACGATGGAAAATATTGACGAATGTTTGTCTTTCAGTCTCAAATTATTCCACATCTGATTTCATAAGCATCCTGTTCATATTTTCAATATAATCAAACTACATTATTCTTTTAACCAATAGTGAACGAGAAAAATCGTTTAATTTTTTGCCTACATGGCTTCATGAGGAGATTTCTTGGTATAAATTCTTGAATCTGAGAGCACAGTTGAATCCCGAAAATAAAGTTGGGGGTCCAAGATTTAAGTCGGACCCCCGAGATTAAAGTCGGGGGTTCGATATTAAAGTCGGGGACCGAGATAAAAGTCGGACCCCTGAGATTAAAGTCGTGAGTCCAAGATTAAAGTCGGACCCCTCAGATTGAAGTCGGGAGTCCGAGATTAAAGTCTGGGGTTCGAGATTAAAGTCGGGGGTTTGAGATTAAAGTCAGTGGTCCGAGATCAAAGTCGGGGGCTGATATTGAAGTCGGACCCCCGAGATTAAACTCGGACCACCGAGATCATTGTCGGGGATCCGAGATTAAAGTCAGGGGTCTGAGATTGAAGTCGGACCCCCGAGGTTAGAGTCGGGGGTCCGAGATAAAACTCGGACCCCCGAGATAAAAGTCGGGGGTCCGAGATTAAAGTAGGGGGGTGCGAAATTAAAGTAGGACCCCCGAGATTGAAGTCGGACCCCCGAGAATAAAGTTGAACCCCCGAGATTAAAGTCGGACTTCCGAGATTAAAGTCGGAGATCCGAGATTAAAGTCGGAACCCCGAGATTAAAGTCGGGGGTCCGAGATTAAAGTCCAAAAAAAAGTTGCTCGTGGCCCTTTTACACCTTTGTAGCAATTAATGTTTTTCAACAAAGAGTTTTTCTTTCCATACATGCATATTTAAATGTACACATTGTTGTTATTATCCAGTCACGTTTTATCGATTCTGGGACATTTTGCTACCGATTCCGCAAACAACAGGACAACTTAGACTGTCACATTGTTAGGACAATCGATAGAGGATTTTTTCGTAACAAAATACTAGTAGGAAACCTGTGCCATCACATGAAACAGTCTCATGTCATATTCTGTTGTGTTTCAGACTCGAAACATGAATTTGTTATAAACATTTAAATACAGAAACACCTTCCTAGTCTTTTTCTTATAAAATGAAAACCGAAACAGTGATCTGATTGCTCCAAGAGAAAAAAATTCGAAAATTGAGATTTTTCACGATCCGATCGGAAAGAAAAACTGAAAAATCCGAAAAATTTTGCAATTGCAAATTTAAATTTCATAACTGTGCCATATTTCAAGTTGTTGGGTTGGACCTACTCATGAAAGTATTGAGTTGTGTACTTTATGTGTGAGCACAAAAAATTTACTGTCATATAATTGGTTTTGGCGCAATTACCATTTGATTTTTTTTTTGCACTATTTTGCAGCGTGCTTGGATGATCTAGTGATGAATCGATTTCAATTTCCTACACATATTCTGTAAGTAAAAGTATAGTACCACAAAACGTTCATTCTCATTTTGCTCTACAATGCTGCGAAAAGGGTCAAAAATACTTGCAAATATGACTGAAAACGGCCGAACCTGCGTGAGCGGTTGAATAATATGAGAGACCGGGAGATAAGGGGAATTATAATGAAAGGGTTACGTGATAATACCCTTTCCCCAATCTTCTGGTATCTCCTACTACTGGACCGCTTATGCAGGCTTAGCCGTTTTAGTCATGTTTGCAAGCATAATGAGAATATACGTTTTGTGGTAATATACTTTACCATACTGGTATCCTACTTTCAAAATCTGTTTTGAAAATTTAAATCTGATCACTAGATCGTCCAGACACGCTGCAATATGGTGCAAAAAAAATTTAAAAGCAATTGTGCCAAAACCAATAGACCGAAAGCGTCTGTTTTGTACTCTAAATACCTACGTGAAAAGGGCCAATCCTACAACTTGAAAAATCAGATGTTTTAGTGACATCTTTCGTTATTTGTTTTTCGTCTCTCTTACTTTCTGTGACTATCAAATTCCAGCAGGATAACTAAATTATAGGATTTTCATATTAACTGTTGATAAGCTTCAGCTTTACTTCAGTGGCGGATCCAGAACGTCTCTAAGGAGGGGAGGGGGCAATTAGATAGAGTTGAAGTTTGAAATGAAACATAAATTACAAGGAACACATTGCATGATAAATAACATATTATTATTATTATTATCAATAAAAATATTAATATTGGACACCTGAGGCCATAATTCATTTGCTGTCAGCATGCCCATTTTATGCGGTCTCAGCCCATATCCACAGACATAACGTGGCGCTACGAGTTTTGTACTACCATTTACGACACTTATACTATATAGCGAGACACCGGTGTTGCCTCATCCTCCAAGGGATATTGGGTTCGATGCGGAGAATGAGGATTGCCGAATCTATTGCAACTTCTCAGACCCCACCCTCAGGTAAATACAACCCAATAAGCCTAATGTTGTGCTACCTTTCTTTCTTGAGAAAGGGTTATTCTATTTACTGTTCTGTTAAACTTGGCAAATTGTGGTGGGTAAATAAAAACAGCTCTGGTGGCGTCTAGAGCGTATACTTATTGCACTTCAACGTTTACTGAAGGAGAAGTTCAGAAAAAGCAGAATATTGATTCAGACTTATGACACTTGAAATTTGTTGTCAAATAAATTGAATAATGGCAATGACAGAGAGTAAGGATAAATAATAATTAGTCCGATCTATACTTTACCAATTCTCTGAAGAATCGACCAAATCAGGATACCTGGGTAATGAGTATTGGGCCGTAGGGGCCCTGCTGGTAGAGCGTTGGCCTCTGGAGCAAAGGGTCGAGGGTTCAAATTCCCGCATGGTCATCGGTCTCGTGCGTGGCATCACACATTAAAAGGTAAGAACTGCTTATTCCACAACTCACACAAGTATCTCGAAGACTTCCGAGGGTTGCGAGTAGGAGCGCAAATGGTTGACGGAAATAACAATAACATTGGTCATACTCCAAGCTTGCACTATATTATTCAATCGGGAAGGCTGGTTTCAATTGGCAAATTGCCGGTTAACCTATAATCATGACTTTCAGCATGCAAGTGCATTCCTGCAAGGAAGAATGGCATGAGGGTACGCAACAGCAAGCCTTTGGAAATCGGTTTTGGATAGATTGAACGTAAATAGCTAATCTGAGTAAACTGCTGCAATATCAAACCTCGGTATTGCTATTCCTTGAAAGCATGCAGGGTTCTAGCGGTGGTCAGGACCGTGGGGGCTGCTTCACTCTGTGCTTAAGCTGGAAGGGGACCCCACACAATATTGGCTGGGATCGTGGGGTAGTTTACCTCAATCAGGGTTTTTGTGAGAGCAGGGTGAATATGGTGGAAGTACCAAGGGGGAGACTAGAAGGCCTGAAAGGGTTTCGAAACCTTTTTCCGAAGAAGAATCCAAAGAATCTATTTAAGTTGAGAAAAAATCCGCGTTGCGATTTTGAGCCAGCACATGGGCTTTAATTCATCCTATTCAGTTGAAATTAGATGGCAAAATGACCAAGGCAGGTGACAGAAATCTCAACTTATGTCCAAAACTGCCTCATCAGCCATCCTGACAGACGATTGATTGGCCGATTTTACCTGCAGGTTTACTTTTGGGGCGCCAAGAATATATCAATTGAAAATTGACTGATTCTATTTTATAAAGAAAGTGAAGCAACTAGAAAATAAAATATTGAATCAGAAAATAGGGAGAAGATTTGAGCTGAGGTGAATTAAATTTTACATTCCCTAAACCCTCAAAATTGACATGCAGTCAGCGTGGACCTCGACAATCGAATGACGGACCAATCTTCCTTTTGTCGGTTTGTGTGATTTCTTAGGTGCGTTTGTCCACACACACACACAGGTTCTGACGTGTCGGTGACGGAGAATATTTTGAAACGTGTTTCGTTACGCTAGTATCGTTGGTGTCCTCTTAGCGATCAGACTATTTTGTATTTTATTGTACATTGTATCCTGATGCTCAATGTTATTTTCCAGTCGTTTCACCAGAAAATCAAATGTATCTGAACTCATTCTAAAGTAATTGAATAATCTGAAGTTATCTTCTCTAAGTCTTTCATAGAGCGTGTGATAAAATCGTTCTGAGTATCTCACAGTAAACAGGGTTGTGTTGTGTTTCATATTTGCTTTTTCGGTATTTTCTTCTAAGATACAATAACCCTAGAAGATAACGTCTGTTGACAGCATTTACAGCACACGTCTATCTTCCCGCACTCTTCAACTTGAACTGAAACAGATAACGGTACTGATAGACCGTCAGATAGTGAAAGATTTAGGTGCCCCATTTTCACATACAAGCCTCGAATAGGGTTGAGAAGTACATCGATGTTGAGTAAAATGGAGGGAAATTTACAAGTGGCTCCTGGGGATAACATATGGAAAATTCGATTTTCCATGGAAAATTCGATTTTCCATATTTTAACGCGTGCCGTGTTCACCTAATCATTAATTAATATAACCTGGCTTCAGAAGATCAAAGGCTTGAGTGTTGAAGGTGGCTAAAGGGTTAAAATGAGGCTGTAATCTTGTAAAGAAAAATCGAGATTTTAACAGGTTTTCCCACGCAAGCCCATCGAAACTATGAAAACCTACATCGTCACTACACCGAAAAACATAATGGCTTGAGTGGCGTGAATGGAAAAGTAGATTTTGTCGTCGGAAAATTTAATGGAAATTCTTTTTGATTTTTCCCTATGTTTTCCCCACGAGCCACTCGTAAATTTCCCTTCATTTTACTCAACATCGACTTACTTTTCAACCCTATTCGAGGCTTGTATGTGAAAACGGGGCACCTAAATCTGTCACTATCTGACGGTCTATGATATGCCAGGCTGTGTGAAATACGCTTTTGACCGGTACCGGTACCAGCACCGTCACGACACTGGTTTTGCCGGCGTGTATGAAAAAGGCCTAACAGTCTTAGGATATTGGATTTCTGAGACTTTTTGATACGTTTTGAGGTAGAAAATAAGCAGTTGTACTATAATATAAATAGTGTTTGCAAGGGTTTGGTAGTCCCTAACTTTTTTGGTTCATTTTTCACTTTTAGTAAATAAAAAAATAAGTACATATTGGTAAAGATCTAATCTATGTTCCTGTTTTCTCACTTTTTCAAAATTTGATTTAGTTTTTTCAGAAAAAAATCGCAAAGTCCATGTTTTTTTGATGATTTTCCAATTTTTTTTTAAAGAGAACCAAATTAAATTTCGAAAAAGTAAGAAAACAGGGACATAGATCAGATCTTTACCAACACGTCCAAATTTTTTCATCCACTAATAATGAAAAATAAACCTTAAAAGTTAGGGACTACGAAACCCTTGCACGGCAACATTTTGTATCCGGAGAGTGGCGCCGCTCTCAGAATTCAAAGGAACTGTTCATTTATGAAGTGAGATGAAATACATTCACATTTCAACATGTTCACGAGGGATAGCCGTATGGGTGAAGAATTATAATTTTCATGGAATATTATATTATTATTCATATATCATATCATATCATATCATATCCACAGGTTAGTAAAAAAAAATCTGGAGAGTTACTCAAAATTTAATAAAACTACCTGAATCGAAATTAGTGGCACATACTCAAGCCGATGACCAGAGGGGGTTTCAATTTAGAACTACCTGATTATCAGGCTTTATCTAATTATTAACTGCAGCCAATAGAAAAGTGTTCAAAGTCATAATGCGGTGGGAGAGAATTCTGTAGTTCTGAATCCATTATTTAGTTTTACTTGTGTTTTTGTGTACAGTGAAAGTATTACGATTTTGATTTCAACAATGCCGCGTATACGTAAAGGTCCGAAGCAAAGATTATGGATGTCATCTACGAGAGTGTGATCTCGATCCAGAGGTCACCAATTGCATAAGGTGAGTGGAACTGGAATTGTACGTAAAAGATTTTATTATGCAGGGTGAAGTTACAACGCCAATTTCGTTAGCGATCACTTCTAAATTAATCACAAAATTTCGAAAATCGTATACCTATACTGTGACAGTTACGGCAGTTATACCTACTTTTATTTACTTTTTCCACAAAAGTCGATTTACTTGACATGAAACTTTTTTGCTCAAGCGAAAATCCAATGAAATTAGTTAAACTGAGGTCATCTGACTGAATACAACAAATCAGAACATCTGTTATACTGATAACAGGCCAAGTGATCTGTTATCACTCTCACGTTGCTATGGATATATATATATATATATATATTTTGATTTATTTCGAATTTGAAGTTTCAAATATTCAATAACGTCAAAATGTCATTCTCACGATTTGGTTGTAATACCGACGAGAAGATTAATGAAATTTTCGTATTAAATATATCAAAATATGCTGTTTACAATAACAAATTTGTATGGAAAGCATTCGTAGACTTAGGCAATATTGAAAAATATCGCTTAGCAAAAAATTTTCTATGCGTATAACCCTCGGACATTGACTAATATAACAAATTCCTCAAGCTTGTTGCTTATAGGAAACAAGCTTTCGGAATTTGCTATAATTATCAATGTCCTTGGGTTATTACTACTGATAATTACTGTGACTATGATCTAGAGTACTAGATGTTGATTTTTTTTTTTCAAATCGGTCTTCGAATAAGAAAATAAGGAGGTGTGCTGCCCAAAGTTGGACACACTATAATATATTTGTTTCCAATAAATCACACAGGGGTAGATGGTCTCATGATAAAATTGGTAATTGTTCCTTATAGGAAATAGAAAATACTGGTATTTTTTTATTCCCTATTCCTTCTATCAAGCTGTGTAGAATATGATATTCTATATAAAACGTGAAATGTGGTTGAATACTTTTTTTACCATTAAAATAAATGATTTATTTGGTGTCCAGTTCCTGGTGATACACATACTGATGGCATATATTTTTAGGTGTCATCCAGGTTGAGTTGAGCTTCAAGATTATTAGATATGCCGGAGTCTGGTTCATCACCGGTGGAATATATGGATATTCATGATGTGACTGCTCCTATTCCCGTGAATGAAACAGAAGAAAGGAAAGATTTCAGGGATATCGACTACTCAAACGAACAATTTTCGAGCAGTGATTTCGCTGACGTGATTCTTTGCGGTGTAAAACGCCTAAGTGAAATTACTTGTTCTGAACAAGGTGCCACTGTTGAAACGACCTATGAACAAAATTCCAATATCGAAAATAAACTGTGTGATATCTCAAAAAACATAAATTTTTGGGATGATGGTCACGTGAGAAACGATTTTATTGAAAATTTTGATTTGATCGAAGTAACTGATATGAATCAGAAAGAAAGCGAACGCATGATTATCGATAAATCATCGATTGAAACCTGCAACCGCAAAAATGAACATACTTATGAAAAAATCGAACTCGAAGGACGCAGAATTGTTGATATTCAGCATTTTATAGACTCCCTCATTTTAATAGGTGATCATGCTCCCCACTTCGGATGCTCTCTCAAAAACCTTGAAATGGTGAATGAAACGAGAAGAGGAGTAGCCTCTACAATTACATTCAAATGTGACATGTGCAAGACCATGAAGACTGTTACTACTATCTACGATTGTGAAGACGTCAACAATAGTGCTGTGCTTGGAATAACGAACGTGGGGTCTGGGTATACACATCTCAATGAATTTCATTCTACAATGAATATACCATCGTTATCTTCCAAAACCTTCCGTAGAATCCAAGACAATTTGGCTGATCATTGGGAAGAAACCGCAATTGAAGAAATGGCTAAAGCTGCTGAAGAAGAAAAACATTTAGCAAATCAATGTGGAGATTTAACTGCAGATGGTACACCTTTAATAACCGTAGTGTGTGACGGCGTTTGGGCTAAAAGGTCCTATAGATCAAATTATAACTCGCTGAGTGGAGCTGCTGCCATTGTAGGTTTTAAAACAAGAAAAGTTTTGTTTTTAGCTGTGAAAAATAAATTTTGTTTAACATCCAAAAAGCACCCACAGGATACACCACAACACAAATGCTACAAAAATTGGCAAGGTTCGTCAAGTTCTATGGAAGCGAATATAATAGCTGAGGGATTTCAAAAAAGTATGCCGATGTATGGAATAATCTACAATAGAATGGTTGGTGATGGAGATAGCAGTTGTTATGATTCAATACTGCAAAATAATCCGTATAAATCCCATAATATTACTGTTATGAAAGTTTAATGTCGAAATCACTTACTAAGGAATTACTTGAGAAAAATAAGAGAACTAGTTCAAACTAAAAATGCTGGGCCTATAGTCCTTAGGAAAGAAATTAAGGTAATATTTTTCAAACAAAAGTCAATTGATTATTTCCACGAAATCCAAGCTCGAGTGAAAATGTATCAAGGTTCAAATTGCTTTTTGTCATAGCTTTCTCTATTATTTTGTCGATATCTACCTCGAAATCAAGAATATTGACGAAAAGAGAAAAAATTAAACTATCCAGAAAAATTACTTGAATATTTGATTAATCTGTATTCTTTTCACACGCTATTGGAGATCATGCTCACTATGTTTCTTAAAATTTTTTATGATTATATCCTCTATTTGTTATAGAAAAATTTGATGAGATTCAGATGCGCAATTACTGAAGCCATCAAGTACAGGAAAAATGAAATAGTTCCTTCAGTTGAGAAGATTGAAAACTTGAGGAAAGATATTTTAAATAGCCCGAATCACATTTTGGGAGATCATTGAAAGTGTTCGAAATACTTCTGCAAGAAAGAAATTGTTGACACCACAACTGTAGCTAATATGAAACTGACTCGTGAGTGATTCAATACTTCCCATATGTTTCCTATGATTTTCTGGGTATTATACTTCTGTAATTTGTGGTTGTGGAGAAAGAACGGTCTGTTACTCGGTTAGAATGAAAATTCGTTATGCTTGTGGTTCCTTCCCACTCGCATCGCATTTTTCATTCTAACCTTGTTGCAGAATATACCATTCATTCTAACCGAGTAACAGACTGTGCTTTCTCCACAATCACAAATTTTACATATAATCAAATGGAAAGCCCACGAAAAATTATTTTGACATTTCAATTCACATCTTGTCACTATGATGCCAGTCAAGGCTAACGTAATTATTGCTATAACAATGTCTGAATAATTATTCTTATACAAGTGATTGAATGAAATACACGTAAAATGCATAAGACAGCAAGTGTTGTAGAATATTTGTTCAATATCAAGAGAGTGAATGTTATCATTCTGTTATCAAATATGATTTCAGAATTGTGGAGAAAAATAATTCTATTTGTCATTCGCTCTTGTATTAAATTATACCCATCGAAATAATTTTAGAAAATATTTGAGAATTCACATATCTCTTTCCTGGTTGAAATTTTGAGTACTATATCCGTATGGTGTGGGATGAACGAAATGTACCGGGGTGAAATCAGCAATACGGCATCGCCAGCAAAACAGACGCTTCGGTAAAGTCGTGCTCGGTTTCGTGACAGCGTACAACATAGATTGGCGTACAAGTATTCAAATTATCACGTTTTTTTTGTCCGTGTAGGTGAAATCTTTTTATATAAAGGACCCCGCAAAATCCTTATGGAAAATGGCTCTCGGCTAAATTCACTGAAACTCTGCAGAAAGATAGTATTTGGTATGCTGATCAAAAGTCTCAATGGACACAATCCTTCATTTTCATCCCCAGACCCCCTATAGCCCCCCAAAGCCCCAATGTACACTTTCCGTTGTGTTAATGCATAAGTTACACTATGGGTAACTACATAATTGTTATGTTATAGCTACAGTAGCAGTCAATAAAAGTATATATTATTAATGGTGCATCAATGAAGGGTGGGGGTGCATGGGTGGGGGAGGGGTGTGGTGTAATGTATATATATATATCCATAAGTATAATAAAAGCTTCAAAAGATTGAAATAAAACAATTAAAGAATCTTTAACTTTGAAAATAAGTAATGGGTTGTTAATGATGGGTTGGGTAGGGGTGCAGGGGTGGGGGCGAGGTGTGGTGAGGGCAGAATGTAAAATTCGGTTAGAGAAAAGGGTGGGCAGTGAAAAGAAACGCTTTGAAGATGAATTGTAACTTATGCATTAACACACCGGAAAGTGTACATTGGGGGCTTTGGGGGGCTATAGGGGGTCTGGGGTTGAAAATGGAGGATTGTGCCCATTGAGACTTTTGATCAGCATACCGAATACTATATTTCTGCAAAGTTTCAGTGAATTTAGCCGAGAGCCATTTTCCATAAGGATTTTGCGGGGTCCTTTCTTGGGGAGATGAAAACCTATCAAAGCACTATAATCAAAAGCTACAAAGGAAATTGTGTATGTATATCTTCATTGAACAAATAAATACGTCCACTAAAAATATTGAGAAATGAAGTGTTGAATACGATGAAAGTGAACATTTTTTTGAGCATTCATTTGACCCCTTTCCACCACTCTGGAAACAATGATCCAGAAATTCTAGCTCTCACATACACGCTTCCACGATAACGAGCATGGCTTTATCGAAGCGTAACGCTGTTCGTCTTGCTGGCGATGTCGTATTGCTGCTTTCATTGCGGTATGAAAAATTAGAAATGTCTTACCTTTTGTGCAATTCTCTACCATGCAATATATTGGACACATTGAACATATCAAATAACTATCTGTATTTTCAGCTCTATACGATAAACTAATGGAGTTTGTCAGATACCTCGCAAATCATTCCAAAAGCTTAATATACGATGTAGACAACAATTGTGCAGAACAATTCAACAGTGTAATCGCAAGGCACTCTGGGGGATAAAGAGTCAACTATATCATGAAGAGATCTTACCAAACTCGTTGTTATGCGTCTGTGGTTGCCATGAATACCAAAAAAGAATTTAGCACTCTCAAATCGAAGTATGGAAGGTTGAACGACCCCTTCGTTTTGAAATATGAATTACAAAGACAAAAAAAATTGATGCAGGCCGCTGTTTCCAATCGAAAAAATAAACACAAAAAACGACGGGAGCACAGAGGAAATGATCTTTCCTACGGAGAGCATTGCACAAAACCAGATATGGATGATGCTTCTTTTAGCATGGCAGCAAAAGATTTTTTGAAAAATTTGTCAATATCTGTTGAAGAGGCTAAACAAATTGAGGTGCTTACACGAGATCAGGCTGATTCTGCTCTATGGCATAGTGAAAGGCGAAAACGCGTTACTGCCTCTAAATTTGGAGAGATTTGTAAAAAGAGGGAATCGTCTTCAGTAAAAAATTTGGTTAAATCTATTGTGCATCTGGTACCATTTTTCTCAAAAGCCACTCAATATGGCATAGACAATGAAGTAAGAGCACGAGAAGAGCTAGAACATCACTTGAAAAGGAAAATATCAACAAGTGGACTATTCATTGATGAAGAATTCAGTTACATGGCTGCCAGTCCTGATGGAATTTTAGAGGGAGAAAACTCCATTGTGGAAATGAAATGTCCATATGGAGCCAGGACTATGACTGTTGATGAAGGAATAGTTCAAAGAAAAATAACATTTTGGAAAAAGGACAAGACCATCAACGAATGCCATAATTGGTACTTTCAAATCCAGGGTCAATTGCGGATCGCCAAAATGAATTATTGTTTTTTATGTGTGTGGACCCCTCAAGGAATTAAAGTGGAGAAAATTCCTCGAAAGCACGAATTCTGGAGTGAAAAAATGGAAAGAAAAATAACAAAGTTTTATATTGAATACATTTTACCGGAAATTGTAAAAAGTAGGACAAATAGAGGCATGGAAGTTCGGGACAGAATAAAAAATGAAAAGTGAGTTGTAGGGTCTTCCCTACAATGAAATTTTAAATTTAAATCAGTTATAAACTAGAGCAATAAATTGTTACTTTTAAGTTTTGTCTTCTGTTTAAAATATTTAATTCTCCGAAGGTTTATGTTACTTCCGGTGAAACCAAACGTGACATTAAACTGAGCCATTTGTCAAAAAATTCAGTTTAATGTCAGAAGGCCTATTCAGATACATGGGTGCTCACCCAGGGTTTTTCACCCTGCATGATAAATTCCTCCAATTGTAACGAAGCATATTTTTTTACACCCTGTATGGGATGATTATTATCCGCATTATAGACCAGGCCTTCAGCTGATGATGCTTCGTTGGGCCACCCTGTTATTTTCCTAGATTTATTCGCGTTAATATTACCGTTTCTTAATAACGACATAGTATTATTATTATTTTGATCATAATATTGAAAATTGGATTACTGTAGGGCTTCACTCTCATAATCATTGACTGAGATGTTCATAGTAGATTAAGTTAGAAAATGATGTCAAGGGGTGACAAGTTCTGAAATAGTTATTCACCATATCTCTGACCATCCTTTCGGTTTGTTTACAATTTCAAATTTTCAAATCCAGTCCCTTTCTGTACAACTCCGGTTTCATTACTTCCATACTTTATTAAGAACTGCCGTCCTTTTGTTTTTCCGAGCCCACTGAGTTTTTGTGGTGTGCTAAAAATTTTAACTTTTCAATAGGTTTCCAACTCCGTTTTTTTTGGAGTCATGTTTTTGGACCCTTAAAAAGTCAGATCAGACTTTTTGTATTTTTTTATATTAGTTGGCTTCTTGAACCATCGCATTCCAGTAGTTTTTCTGCCGTTTTGCCCCAAGGCCATCATTTTTCTATAAATAAGAAACACCGCTGCAGGAAGTCTCTTTTGACTATTGTGCTTTCCTAATGAAAGATCGTGACAACGTTAAACCGTTAGTTCTCCAAACCGCCCTGCAGTTTTGAGTTAAGACCGAAAAGCGTAAGCATTCCGATCAATAATTTATTTATTCTTTTTATCCTCGCCGTTTGCTAGTTGCCGAGTGTTACAATCAGGTATGATAAACTGTTGAAAATTAAATAATAATTGGGTATCTGTGAGCTAATAAACAAATCCGTATAATTCATCAGAACAGATTTCTCAGACTGTCGATTAAAGCAAACCCGCCGTCTCTTCCCTAAGGTGTTGTTAAAGTTGCTGCTGGTTGGAAGAGGCGAAAAAGGGGTATTTCTTCTGTGTCCCCAAGGTGTTGTTGAAGTTGCTGCTGGCAGGACATGGTCGCGAAAATTTGACATAACGGTGGGGAAATCATTCTATTCGGAATTTATCTCTGGCTAGTGCTAACCTATTGATCACGAAATTCGCTGTGCGTTGCTAGTATCCCAAAAGCGACGAAAAACTATCACTGGCGTGATCAAGCCTCGCTTGAAATAGTACAGCATCGTATAGTGTTCATAAGGTGTTGTTAAAGTTGCTGCTGGCTGAACACTCGCGGAAAAATTTTGTAAAAGAAAATCTTTGATCAATCGCCGTGGCTAACTGGCCGTGAGCCGTGAAAGAGCCATTTGTAAAGGCAAATATACCGATTATTTGCTAAATAAAATTTACCCAAGCACAGCCGTTTAGAACACATATACTACGAATATATAGATATACCGGGTGTTCCAAAAAGAAATTGATTTATTTGATTCGTATTTTAAATTCATTTGATTGGCACACGCAAGCAACACCCGTTACCCCTCTATATAATTTAACGTACTGGTAACCCCGCTGAACGAGCAGAACTTGTGACCTCGCCCATTAGTATACTTCAGTGTAAGATAGACGTTACTATTTATTCTTTTGTTATTCAGGCAAGTCCTGCATTGGTTTTCCCTGTGAAATAAGTTAATTGCAATAAATTAACAAACTGTACTCTCAGTTCCATCTTTGATTTCCCGAAAATACTACTAAAAACTAGTAATAGCAGCCGGTATCTCACTAACCTCAAGGGGTTGCAATTAAAGCCTGCGACTCCTTTAACACGTTCGTGTCTGTACTACTTTACCTGACCCCTGGGATACCGTATCTCCATCTGAAGCTGCCCTGGGCCTCCCACCGAACTGAGCTTGAGGGAGAGTGGAGTATACCACTTAAAATAACTGGCGTCCGAGCCGCCTATTGAGTTTGTTGTCTAACCTCGGTAGAGAGAACAGCATAGTCTCAGTAACCGACGCGCCATAGCAACGACCGCCTTTATTCCTGTGAGAGGAATAAAGAGCGTTACACAATATTAACGAAATTAATACTTCTGAACCAAAGAAAATGACTTTTTGAACGTATGTGAACTGTTATGCAGTATACAGGCACAAGGGTCAGAAATATATACTTATAAATTAAACATGCTTCAAAAACCCTGCATGGGCCATTTACAATCATATATTTTTTATTCTTGTGTCTGTAAACTGCAAGACAGTCCACATACGATCCTTTTACTTGCGTTTCTATCAAAAAGTCATTTTCAGAAGTATTAAATTTATTAATATTGGAAAAATTTATCATGCGGGGTCAAAAACCCTGGGTGTGCAACCATGTGTCTGAATAGGCCCTTAAACATACGAAAGCGTCTAAGGGCCACATAGTTTCTTTTTCAATTTTTTCGACTTCAAACACGGAGTTTCCGACTTTAAACTCGGAATTTTATTTTTCTCGACTTCAAAGTCGTAAATTCTGAGTTTAAAGTCGAAAGTTCCGACTTTGAAGTCGGAATTTTGTTTTTCCGACTCTTAACTCGGAAATTCCGACTTTAAACTCGGCTGCCATTTCGGAACTTTTAGCTGTGCTTTTTTTATGAAAAAGTAGATTTTTATCTCCTATTCGTTGCGATATACCAGGTGGTTCAAAAATTAGTATATCTGTTGGATATAATACAATACCCGTCGTGGTATTAGCCAGGTGAGTAGTAGTTTTCTGACGGGTATTTGCCATAATAAGCCTACGTCGTAGGTGTATATGGAAGTAAAAAGTGAAACATCGGTCGGCAACGACTATCGTTTTATTAGATTGTTTATATGCAGTAACCAAAAATTGCCTTCGTCACACTGAAGAATATTTACGATGTGTGACTTGAGTGAAACAAAAGTACTAAAGTATCAAGATAAAACTTCAAAATTCCGACTTTTAAGTCGGAATTTCCTACTTTGATGTCGGAAAAATAAAATTCCGAGTTTAAAGTCGGAAATATCGTATTTGAAGTTGAAAAACAAATAAAAAAAACTATGTGACCCTTAGACGCTTTCGTATATAGGTACAGATCCATCAAATTTCATTTCTTTATTTTAAAATCCAGTTATAGGGACGAGCCACCTTCTGCGGACACCCGGTATGTATGCAATTGTTCATACATTTTTAATATTTCAGAAAATTATCTGATACTCAAAGTTGTGAATACGCTTTGTTATTAGTTTATGTTGCATTTGGTAAACAGATAATCGGAACATGTTATCAGCTATTTGGAATCCGATATAAATGCTCGATTCGAATGCACTCGTCCATCACCTACATTCTTCAAGCTTATGATGATGGCTAGTCGACAGACGCGCGCGTCGGTACCGCCACGCCGTACCGAACTTCGAATCCCCCTCGTAATTGTTGAATATTAATGAGCTTCGGTCTAGGGAATGCGTTTACAAGCGATTATCATGTTTCCGTAGTATTTAGACTCCGCCCAACAGTGGCGAATTTTGTACCTCTGCCCCACCCGCTGCCCCACAGGTCTTTCAGTTTGTAAGGTATCACAAAATCTTAAGCTACACTAACAGGAATGGAAAAGCGGTATTTGTAACAGAAATGTTACAATTTAGAGATATATTCTTATGACCTAATTTATAAACGTTCAGTTGTAATAGGCCATCATTTTTTATATGCACACCATATCTGATATGGACGTTATTTTTTTGTTGAATAGCACACTGGGGTTATGGAGTAGGTTTCCGAAGTAGAAAGCCGACAGATTCAATATCGCGTGGCTGTACAAATTAAAAATTAATATTATTGGGTAGATAGGAGGTGACGCTGATGAACGATTTTGGTCCATAAAAATTTAAATGCTGAGGTCGGCGGGAATTTCGACTGACGAGAGTCGGAGAAGAATAACTGGGAGACGGGGTCGGCAAGCAAGATCAATCGGGTTGATCGAGACCCCAAGGCGCCATTAGAATTTGAGTCGACGATTGTTTTTCAATCTTTGTGGAAATAGTGAATATGATAACGTTTTTATTCGAAGCGTGTAGACACGTGGTCCACGTGCGATTTTGAGTGGTTGATCAAAGACCCACAGCAGTAAGCTTTCAGCTCCTGAAGATGCTATTTTTGTTGGCAAGACGAACGTCGAGTGTGACTGTGTTGTAGTTTTGGTGTTTGGGCATTTTTTTAATTTGAATTAACACCATAGGTTCCAAAATATTCAGTTATTTGATTTTGAATACGAAGTGAAATTTCAACTTCTGGATGTTTTTTATCTTGAAATTTGTGTAGGGTGTGATTTAGATTTTGTCGTTGCATGGTAGACGTTTGGACGAAAATAATAGTATATTCTTCAAAGAGTGTATAATGATAGCTATTATTCTCGAGGATAAAAATTCCGTAACGAGCCGAAGGCGAGTTTCGAAATTATTCGAGAAAATAATAGCTATTATACGCGAGTAGAACACTATACTTTCTCTACGACTATACGATAGTCAGAGTTTTAATGAAATCTAAATATACAGTGACCGCCAAAAAGTATGTACCATATGGGAAAAATTTTTATTATTGGAGTATTGGAAAAAATATTCTGGGGAAAAGTGTGTGCATGTCCGATAACCTAAAAATCGATTTTGACACATGTCACGTGATCGCTAGAATGGCGGCAAAATGAAAAAAATTGTAATGCAAAGGCAAAAAAAAGGGGTAAGATGGCAAGATGTGCCCAACCTAAACGCTAGACACATAAACTTGACCAAAACAAATGTCAAGTTGGTATTTGCGGCTACACTACAGTGGAGATGGGGTGAGTTCGGATTATTAATAAAGGATCTTGATCTGGGCGCCAGGTAAATTTGCCGACCCACAAATACCTACCATACTAAACCTATACCATCAACTTACCAAATGATAAAGGAAAAACAAACTTGAGATGTAGTACAATTTATTTTTGTGGTCACGTCACAACAAGATCTAAGTGCGACTGTTCAATTGTTAGGCTTGGTAAATGTCTACATTAAAAATATATACATAAGTGATAAATAAAAATATTATAAACTAAAGATTCTGAAAGCAGGGCAACAATTTAAAACAAGCACTGGGAAGCAATGCGCACAGCAATCGAACACTATCGTAACAGGCCAACACCTAGGGATTCCAATAACTCCAATTAATCAAGGGGTATGCAAACTACAAGCGCAAAGCAATCAACACCGCATAGCAAACAACACCGCATGTAATGCTAAACTACCCCGCTCATAATTCCTAAACAGGTTGCAATATTCAATATTTCAAGGAGCGCAGAAATCGAAGGGTTCAATACCAAATATGTTCCGAGGGCGTCGCGAGAGCTCAAGCGCAGGCCGCAATATATAAATCGAGAAATCAAGCAAGTGTTAACCACATTCAATTTTCGCTCAACAATGGTAATCTTCACCAGCAAGTAGGCAAGAATGTTCATAAGCTAGTAAAGCAATAAGCTAGCGAAAAATAAATGTGAAGCAATGTAACTAAATTATCTTAAGCTAGTAAACTAAAGCTAGTAAAACCAATAATTACTGACGATGTAAGCTCGTAAAGCAAAAATAATATGAGCTAGTGGACTTTCAAGATAATAAAGCAAAAGCTAGCTAAGTTTTAAGCTATTTAAGCAGGAAGCTGATCAAATACTTGCGTGTAATCCCACGGAGGTCGTAGGCATCGGATTATCTCTAGAAGTTTCCTGGTACCGTCAACTTTCCAGCCAATGGTGAAATATCGCCGCAGGGAAACCAAATCAGGGACCACTGATATCTGGGAACCTCCGAGTCTGAGTGTTTTTGTCAATAAGGCAGTCGAGCCCCCAAGAAAAAACCCCTCGTCAAGGGGTTTTCTTTAACAAATATATGATGAACGTTCCGTAGCAAATGCCTCAGCCTGCCTCAGCTATCCTATAGGGCGCTTGGAGATACAGGGGCCCACGATTTATATGAACCGTGCCTGGGACTCGATTTCGGGTCACTCTGGATGATATCCACAAAAATCCTCTTGAAGAGTCTTATAATGGAATGAGCCAAAAAATATTCCAACAGACCAACTGCTCACCCCAAAATCATCAAACACTGCTTTGCAGAAATATTCCCAAATTACGGATGAATTAAATATTTCATAAAATCCTGCAAAATCAGCAAAGTGGTTCACTGTCCAGAATCTGTCCGATCAAAAGAAAGAGAGACACAGAACAGACCCTGACGACCAAACGTTTGACGCCAGATGACAGCAGTGTGCTACCCTGTTGCCTTCTCTGGTCGCCAGTTCCAACCTAACCGGTAGATGTCACTTAACCGTCACCCATATATCAACTTGTACGAGTAACCAATCTAATATTGAATAAATAACTCCTAACGAATCACTAAATTACATATTTACATAC
Source organism: Chrysolina oricalcia (assembly GCA_944452925.2). NCBI lineage: Eukaryota > Metazoa > Arthropoda > Insecta > Coleoptera > Chrysomelidae > Chrysolina > Chrysolina oricalcia. Next base: position 17,335,410 of record OX101826.2, read on the forward strand.
AATTTACACCTAAATAGCACGATTAGTTACAAATTCGCTGAAATGCAACCCTCACCGGACCATAAAACCGTCAAGTACACCAGAACCAACACGGATCGTGAAACGAACGTACCCTTGTGAGGTATCGAAACGAAACAACTGAATGACCTTCCCATAACCTAGCGAACAATAGTGTCAGGTTAGCTGCCAAGTTTCTGTTTACATACCTAACTTAAAAGACTCAAGATATCAAAATAAAGCACTGAACTCAAGGGGACGACTTCCTACCATAAGGTAAGTAGTCCAAACAATTGGCACAACAAATCATTCACAGTAACGAATGGACTAAATCATTCTGCGAGCGTGAATGCTACCTGACAGTGTACAGCTTGAAACATTTACCTCTTTTGTAGATATTCCACTTCCTACCCAGAAAGGATTCATACAAGAGCCTCGTATTATGCTCTGCAATAGAAGAAAGAGCCCTCATAAGTCTTACGAATAGCTACAAGCATTCGTAACATCAAACCTGTTGGTCAAAATTCCAGCAATAGTTGGCAATCGCTGCGAAAGAATGAACCATTTCTGATATGGATCCCCACTAAAATTGAAATTAATAACGGTACTGAGAATCATCTTCTACTCACGACAAAGTGCTGATACCTTTTTATGCGTTTTCCAGGTAGAGTTTACGATAAAGTAAGGAGTTCCAACGTATCGCTGTTGTGTGACCAAAATATCCTTTTGTTATCAAGTATGCAGTGTGAATAAGCAATGAATAAATGAATATCACGTTTATACCAAGTGTTCGAAATCTACTGGGCTAATTTAGTGCACAGGTGCCTTATCAAAGTATCCTTTATCTGCTATTAGGTAGGTGTTCATTAATTATTGATATAAATACAAAATAAATTCTACGTTTATACGAGGGGCTGGTTAAACTAGTGCATTCGGGTTTAGATTAAATTTACAACGTAACAAAGATATCAAAAAAAGTTATTTGAAAAAGTCACTTATAATTCAATTTTATACACATAAACGAGAGATAATTCAAAAAAATTGAACATAGCAATTTGTTTAAAATATTTTCCCATCTATTTAAAAATATTATTTTTTTTCTTATGAATAGCTTGACTATACTGAAACATTTGCATTTTAATGATAATGACAAAACTTTCTCATTTTCTCCACACCAGAGGGCACTAAATTGAAAAAATGGGAATTTGTCAGAACCGTTGCTGTTACATCGGTTCGTATCTAACAGTTATATCCGAATTCCACGACCATTGTAACGACATGACACTCCAAAAACATGGTTATTTCCAGATTATAATCAAGTTCCGATGATAATCGTGCATGAGCGTTTCACTTCGCACATTAACTTGAAAATAGTGCGTCAAATTAAAGATTCATAAAGTTTATGTGCAAAGTAAAACGCTCATACAGCATTATTATTGAAACTTGATTAAAATCAGGAAACATGGTGATTCTAGATTGCCATATCAACACAATAGTCTTGGAATTCTGATATAACTGTTAGATAAGAACCAATGTAACAGCGAGGGTTCTGGCAAAAACAATTTTTTTTTAATTTAGTGCCCTCTGGTGTGGAGAAAATAAGAAAGTTTTGTCATTATCATTAAAATGCAAATGTTTCAGTATAGTCAAGCTATTCATAAGAAAAAAAAATAATATTTTTAAATAGATGGGAAAATGTTTTAAAAAATTGCTATTTTCAATTTTTTCCAATTATCTCTTGAAACTTCGTTTTTGTGTATAAAATTGAATTCTAAGTGACTTTTTCAAATAACTTTTTTTGATATCTTGCCATCTTACCCCTTTTTTTGCCTTTGCATTGCAATTTTTTTCATTTTGCCGCCATTCTAGCGATCACGTGACATGTGTCAAAATCGATTTTTAGGTTATCGGACATGCACACACTTTTCCCCAGAATATTTTTTCCAATACTCCAATAATAAAAATTTTTCCCATATGGTACATACTTTTTGGCGGTCACTGTACCTATATGAAAATAAGTATATATTATAAAGTAATATAATTAAATAACAATTATTCATGAATGAATGAATGCCTCAATTGAAAATAATTTTAAAAAAACTTCCACGAGTGGGATTCGAACTCAGGCCTATATAACTACCTTCGTTATACATTTACTTCATGTACACGCTTCTACCAACTGAGCTATAACAGGAACTGCAAAATTTGAGAATGAAATACTTACTAGAAAAACTCTGACCAAGAACTGAGAGAGTGTGGAACGTTCAAGTGAAAATTGTTTGACATACCTTTGTTGCAAGATATATTTCATCTTCCTCACTATCACTGCTTTCCCAATCCGCTCCATTCATTTTCATATCAGGTACTTGTCACACAGATCAAAGTTAAAACTAAGAAAAAAGTCAATTTGACATTCGCAGATGCCAAGCTATGACAAAAATTTAATCAAGCAAAGCCTTCTTGAGAAATTTGTTTGTTAAACCTCTCAGTTCCCGTGGATTCTGAAAATTCTGAACCTTGATTGGCCGAGTGCCGTTGAATAATGAGTTAGGATCCACGGTGTCTTGAAATCATCTTTATTCTTTAATTAAAAATCAATATGTAATGACCGTAGAATACAACAGTCGTAGAGGAATGGTTCCATTCTCGGAAACAAAATACCGAGTGCAAACAAAGAATGGGAATTTCTAGGAATTTTTGGGCACACTAACCTCTATAATTTTTCAAATATCGAGGGTGAAGCTATTGTTTGTGTTGCTTTTTGTTTGTTATCTGTCACATGTTTGCGTTGTCCCGATGGATGTCATCGATCGGATGAATAAGTTTAAATTGATTTAATTTTTTTCTCCTTGCTCTCTGAATGTGAATACTTTTATTCATTCTCTGGTCTCCCTGAGTCCCACCCTAGGTCTCATTTCGATTCTTTTCTCTTCATGTTTAATTCGTAATCATTCAACTGGTGATTTATGTCGTGGTGTTATTTTTATCATTCCATGTCTATTTAATATACTGTTGAACAGTTATGTCAAGTAATATTGTCGGTAACTACACTGATAGCTATCAATTCATCCCAACTCCACTGACATGCATACAGAAAATAAAAACAATTAAGAATCCCAGATTCAAAAATATAGCATTTCATCATCCTAGAAGGCTTCTGTCACTATGGCGACGTAGGTGGCTTCAAATGTCAGATCTAAAACAGTGCCTTGGTAAGAGAGAGAGTGCTAGAAAATTCGTCCAAGATAGTTTTCACGATGAGTACTGATTTATCTAGGATTTTATTGAGAAAATCGCAAATTGAAAACGCTGCTCTCAATTGTTTTATTCTCTGGTAACTATTTGAGGTAACTATTTAATTTTTTGTCAAACAAGAAAGATACGAGTACTTTTATCACAGAGAGACACTCAATCAATTATATTTGTTTTTTGTTGTTATTATATGGGGCTGAAATCTTCCAACCCCCAGAAGTGGTACAGTGGTGAAAATTATTCGGATTAAATAAATAGTTCTTGATGGTCAATTAGATTTTTTTTGTTACATTATACAGGGTGACCCAGGGTTGAACCGCCAAAGGTTTAGGGTCGCTTTTTAGCTTAAAAGGAAACTTTCTTCCATAAGAATGTGTCCTAACTTGCGTCGTTTTCGAAATATAGAGTGTTCAACATTTTCAGAAAACAATAATTTCTTCATCAATTATTTAAAAACCTTTTTTCTACAAACGTCAAAAAATGACAAGGTTCGCGCATTGACAACAGTATGCGAAGTTGCACTTTTTTTCATTTTCATTCGTTACCATGACACCGTGCGCGAAGTAATGTGCGAAATATATTTCGACACAGCATGTAAACTATATGGGATTTTCATATTCTAACCTATATGGTCCTCAACTCCTCAATCAAGCAGAAAACAAGAAATCGTTTATTTATTAATGTAGAACAATAATTAAGGCTTTCAAATTGTGAGAGATATTTTTCTGGCTTTATTTGCTTCACACCACTCTTTAAATATTGCTGATATGCATTTTCATACTGCCGCCTCGATTTCTCCCGTAAAAGGTTGGAAATTACGGAATTGGTCGCATCTATCAAGTTAGGTGGGGTACTGCTTAGTTCATCGTCGCTCGAAATTTCCATTATTTTACAATAATAAATATCACGCACGAAATTGACGCGAATAAAAAGTCACTCCAAAATAATTATCTAGAACTGTCACTTTGAAATAATTGTCAACAAATGCCATTTTATTTCCATAGTTACAGTAATTACTTGATTTGGAAAAATTATTTAAGCCAGTTCAATACTATTTTTCATAGTTATTACTTATTTTAGAACAATATTTTTGACGTTTATAGAAAAAATTTTGTTTGCATCTCATGCGCGAAATACTTTGGTAATCTCGACTATTTTTTTAACTCGGCTGCGCCTCGTTAAAAAAATTCAGTTCTCGATCACCAAAGTAGCATTTCGCGCACTAGATACAATAATAACTATTTGCTGATTTCAATAAAACCAGGCATGCTTATTTGCGGTAATAAGGGCCTTCTTTTGATAATAAAATTATTCATCACAATGGCGTCCCAAACGGTAAAATAATTGATATTATGACAAATTATTGTACCACACTGATTTTTTGTATGTTTAATTTTTTTCAGGATTAATCAATGAGAAATGCAATTTCTTGCCTTAATAATTATTTTCGTATCCCGCATAATTTTTGACAAACAACTAAAAACCGTTTCCTTGCATGTAATATGAAAAAAATATCTAACTATTTGATATTAGGACAAATTTACCATTTTATTTTAATTTCTCAGAGAACGGGAAAAAAATTCACAGAAACTGCTCATAATGACCACTTTTTTTTGAACGCAAAGTTTGCGCCGACGAACGACAGATTCTGCAACTGTACGGCACTCTGATGGTGTGATATCTGGTGCTGCTTGTAAAATTCCTGCCCAGAGAGTACTTTCGTCATTGATGGGTTCAGCATAAACTTTGTTTTTCATTGTACCCTATACAGAAATCCATAGGGGTCAAGTCAGGAGAACGCGGAGGCCAAGGAACTTTGACACCCTGTTAATTTAGAAACTTATTTTTTCTGAAGATTGGAAAAATGTAATTACTTCTCGTATAGTTCCAGAACGATTCCTGACGCCTTGAATCTTGCACATTTTGAAATTGATACATTTAACGAATGGTTGAATGTCCTTTCTCGAAAGTGCATTGGAAGTATGTGGATATATTTTGTCGCATGCAACAAATAATAGTATACAAATGGTAGTAGAAATTTGAGAATAGGGACCCAGGAATGTTTAGAATGAGTGGCGAACTTTGATCGGAAACTGTGAAGTTGTCGTGGCTGGGTTCAATCTCCTCGAGCTTTGAAGGAGAGGGGGGGCAATTGCAATTTACAATTCAAACTTCAATTTTTAACATATTGTCTTCTTTTACGGCCATGACACAATACTGCTCTTTCCTAACTGTTTTGATTGATCAATGAGGTACATTGTATGCCTTCAATTTCATTTCCTTACCTGATAAAACAATGAAGTCATTGTGTTTTTATTTTACAATTTATCACGTCTCCCATGGAATTTCAAAATACGTTATGGATAATAACATTTGTACAAAAATGTTATTGTGAAGATAAGTTAGCTCAGTGGTTAGGTACTCGCTTCACAATACGAAAGTCGATGGTTCGATTACCACTTCAAGAAGTATTTTTTTATATATTTTTTAAATTTTTCAGGTTCCATTAATCATGGGGATTATGGGTGCTTCTAGAAGAGACGAACTTCATTGAATGAAGACAGATTGTAGAGACTTGGATTCAGCAGCAGTTCTTATACAAATACCCAAATTTGATGAGTAATATCTCTCTGTATTTGTATTTAATAAAAAATGTAGAAAAAATTTCGCTACTAGACTTGAATGTCGTATGGTTCTTTTCCCACTATTAATTTCAGTTCTACTCTGTCATATGGTGCCCTTTACTCAATTTTCGCAATTTGGCGCTTGGTTCCTTTTCGTTTAACATTATCCATATACCTAATTAAATTCAAAGTTCAAAATTCTGTTGTAAAATCATTTCGCTATTATATGTTATAGTGTATAACTTGCACGGAATGCTCATTTCGTGCTTGTTACACAATATACTATTCTATTTACGTAGGATTAAATTTTGATACTCGGTTACTGCATTACTGTAATTCAACATAATTGTTCTGTCAAACGTAAAACTGAAAGCCAGTAGATAAAAGTATAGAAAACATATTTTTGTTGAAGTATTTTTGAAAGAAAGTAATTGAATCGATGATTTGAAAAATATATTAAAAATTCATAACTACTGCTCAAAGTGACCACCAACCATCCAACCGATCACCTGCTACTCACAAAGAGCAATGTATTAAGTCTTTGAGTTCTTCACTAATTCTCCTCAACATATTGACTGCGATATTTTAGAATACGCATTTGATTCTATTTTTCATATCCTCTTTTGTAGATAGTGGAGATCTATAAACTTGATCTTTAACGTAACCCCACATAAAAAACTTCACTTTTGTTAAATCTGGTGAGCTAGGTCGCCACTTAAAAGTGCCTCCCAAACCATTTCCTGGGAAATGCAGTACCTAAATAATTATTGAGAAAAACAGTTTGATGGATACTACCATTTTCCTCACATACAAGTTAGTACTATATATCCAATATCGACTCACCTTGGAGTATCTCCATCGTGGAAAATATCCGGATGGTGATGAGCTGCATGAAGACCAACAAAGACAAAATGGAATGACGAAACAGATATAATGAAAGCCCACATTCCTAATGTATATAGAATTGACTGACCTCCAAGGGCGTACATAAAAATAGGCAAGATGAATGCTGAGAGATCGGTGAATTTAAGATTCCGGTAGTTATGTAATGGTGCATCAGCCAACCTGTAACGAAGAAAATCAACGAGATTTATGAAAACACAAAAAGAAAGTCATCTCTTTTAATGGACGATTCCAGTGTTTTTCTGGTTGGATCGAATGAAATTTTGTAGACCTTTTCTGATATGGCTTATGGTTGAAACTGATATAATTTTCATTTGTTAACAATTGATGAAATGGACAAATATGAAAAATACTAGGGAATTGCATCTGTCATATTGGAAGACGTTCGAAAGTGAAATTACCTAGTATTTTTGACAATTTCATGATAAGTACATTGACTCGTATATCTAGGAACACCTAGAAATACTTCTTATTGAAAATTGTATCCATTCTGACCCTGAACCATATCAGGAAAGGCTTGGAAAATGTCAGACAATTCAACCAGACAATCAATTGTACCAACACTGAATATGTGTACTGGAATCGTCCATTGACAATAATTCGTGACTAAAAACCGTTCGCGTCTAAATAAGGCGTATCATAAAGTGGATGGATCAGAAGGATCTAGAGAACATAATGACATATATATATCATTCTAAAAATTTGTAGTTGTGGATAATTAAACATGCTCTATTCGTCTAATAGTATATTCTCCAACGACCGTATAATGATAGCTATTACTCTCGAAGATAAAAATTTGGAAACGACCCGAAGGTGTTTTCAATACCACTTTTAGTGAAAACTAAATATTATTTATGAAAATAGGTATATATTATAAGGTAATATAAGGTAAAATAACAATAATACATGAATATCGGTGTTCAGTCATGAATGAATAAATGCCTTAATTGAAAATAATAGAAAAAAAAACTTCCAAGAGTGGGATTCGAACCTACGCCTATACAACTACCTTCGTTATACATTTACTTCATGTACAATAAATAAATAAACAAATAAAAGTTTATTCAATCAGAGTTATCTTAAACATCGTATTTTTCTACCCGATGCATCTACTCTTTATTCGGTCCATCTTCGCCCGGCGGGGGGATAAGATGAAAGGAAGGAGAGGACGGCAAGTGTGCTTCACGCTAGCCAGCTGTTGCCAGCTCAAGTGACGTGCACGATGCCTTTTGACAGTGCCAAGGGTCCCCATATAGAGAGGGCGCTGGTCACTGCCTCCGCTGACACACGGAAATGTCGGCCTTTGGCAGAAATAATGGTGGTAGCTGGAGTATTCGCGCCTCCTGCAAAGCTTATGCGCGTGTTGTCGTCACATTCAATGTAAAAAATTGAGGGTTGGAAGTTTGTGAGGACCATAATTTGGATGTTGCCCCGAAAAAGGCTAGAAGCAAAAAACCGGGTTGAAGTACTTGACGTTTTAGATTCTCAACTTGGATTTCCTACGGCGCCGGTTCTACCCAGCGCTCCTGGAAGATATCCAGCGACTCATATAACACCCCACCATGTTTGCGGGGTAGGTTGTCATGCACTCTTAGCCTGGTAAGACCCGCAGTTAGCGGGCTTTTGGGGAGAAAGTACTTATAAAACTTATAAGCAAGTTGCTTTATGTATGTCGGGATGGAGTCGACGCCCGCAAGCTCTCGCAACGCATCCAAACGAATGTAACTGTCACTATTGGTGACAATACGAAGAACCTTGTTCTGCATCCTGTCAAGCCTCTGAAATTGAGTCTTGTACAGGTAACAGAACACTGGAGAGGCGTATAACAATGCCGGTCGCACCATTGTTTTATACATCAGCATCTCATTGTCCAGAGACAAATGTGATGTTCTGTAGATTAGCGGGTATATCCGCTTAACTGCAGCAGCAGCCCGCATAATCGCCAGAGTTAGGTGGACATTCATTGTCAGCCGCCTGTCCATCTGGACTTCCAGGTATTTCACAGGACTCGACTCCTTTATGATTTTGTCCGAGATCCTCAACTTCCGGTAGATTTTGGTCAACTTATATTTCCTCGTGAAGTTGATGACCTCGGTCTTATCAGGGTTCACCACGATCTTGTTCTCCGCAAAGTACGGCAAGATCTCCCTATCCAGTCTCCACTGGATCCGTGTCATGGCAACAGCGCTTGAGAAGTAGTGGCAGTATAAGGCAGTATCATCTGCATACATTGCCGTCTCCACACTCTCGTGTTGAGGAAGATCATGCGTATAAAGGGAATACAAGTGTGGCGAGAGACTCGAGCCCTGCGGAACACCTGCTTCGATTGAATACGCTGACGTGAGCGTGCTATTCATTCTAACCTCAAAAGTCCGTCCGACGAGATATGAATTGATGAGTCTCACTATATATACTGGCATGTCTGCTCGTAACAGTTTGGCGATCAGACCTTCAACCCAGACGGTATCAAAGGCTTTCTTCATATCCAACAGAACCATGACCGTGTTGAGACCATGGTGGAAGGACTCTTTTACCGCATGCGCAATTCTGACCACCTGAGAGGTCGTGTTGTGACCTGCCCGGAAGCCGAGCTGCACATCAGGGATCATTTTGAGCCTTCCCTCAAGGCTCAACATTCGTCTCAGCAGGATCTTATCCACGATCTTGGCGATGACGCTCAGCAGTGAGATTGGCCTGTAGCTTTCGAGTTTATGACCATCCTTACCAGGTTTTAATATTGGCACTACCACAGTTTTCTTCAGACAATCTGGGTACACTTGCCACCTTATGATGGCATTAATCAAGTGGATTAGTTGAGTGAGGACATTTCTCGGTAAATTTTTGATGAGAATAGTGTCAAGTCCGTCTGGCCCAGGTGCCTTATTCGTCGGAAGTCTTTTTATGACTTCCGTCAGCTCCTCATAGTTGGTCAATATCTTGGCCAATCTATGAGGGCCGATAGTGAGGGGCGGAGTTTCGCGAAATATGTCAGTTAGAAATGTTTTCGCTGTCTGCCCCTCACTAACGTCAGGCGCCTTTTTATGGACTTCTGCGAAATATTCTGCCATTAAGTTGGCCTTCTGAGGGTCCGTCACTGCACGCTCGTCAACCCTCTCCATGGCGGGTACCGGCACAAAACGTTTTGATATACGTTTGGCCATGCGCAACAGCGAGTTGTCACGACCATTCAGCTTCTCCAGCTCATTCTTCCAGCGTGTGTTGCTATCGTCCTTGATCAACTCTGAAATCTCGTTTCCGAGTCGGAGCATGTCCTCCTTGATGGCCGGGTCACGAGTGGCCTGCCATCTTTTTCGGGATGAGTTTTTCAGGCTAATAAGGTCTTTAACAGCAGCTGGAAGCATATTCCGGTCCCTCCTTACCAAAATCTTCTTGGTAGTTTTCTGTCTCGCTTTCTGAATGTTACGTATCAAAGTGAGCGTTTCCTCCTCAATGCAATCCTTAGAGATGTTTGACAGCATAGATGTCATAGCATTAAGAAGCCTCCGGAACTCGTGCCAGTCAGTCTCCTTATAGTTGTACTTTAACGTCGGGGGAATATCCTCCCCCTTGTACTTAAGTTGAAACATGACCGGATCGTGGTCCGAAGTCATCTCATGGATGGCCCTGAGGTTACTCAGATCCGTGACATTCTTGTTAACTATCTTGTCGATGGTGGTAGGAGTGGTCCCATTCCAGGGATAATGTGTTGGCTCATCCGAGTGCACAATTATCGCCTCATTATCGACAGAATATTCCATCTGAATTTTTCCGTTGGCATTGGCGCTGTACCCGGTGTCCACTCTGGCCTTTTGGCGTTCAGGTCCCCAATCAACAAAACCTTGTGATCTGTATTACACAGACTGTCTAAGTCGATCTGCGTAAAACGTCTATTTGGGGCGTTGTATACTGTGAACGCACAAGTCTCATCAGCAAGTTTAATGCCAACGTGTTCTATGATGCTTTGCCTTGGTGGGATCTGTACGTACGCAACCCCATTCCTAATAAGGATGGCCACGCCTCTTTCCCTGATAGCATGGGGGCCGTCGGCCCTGATCGTGGAGAAGCCCTTGAGGTTGAATCGATGGATCGGTTGGATCTTCGTCTCGGAGATGAACATCAGATCTACCTTGTGTCTGCTAATGAAGTCAATAATGAGCGATAGCTTATTGTTGACTCCATTTGCGTTGAACATACATGCCCGTAGAGGCCTAAAAGTTGAGTCTCTGGGGATCCCCAAGGTTCGCCAGGACTGCCATAGATTTTTCCAGGGATGAGGTAGCCTTTTTCAGCATCACCACCAGTTCCTTCAACGCCTTACACAGAGCTGTTACGTCCAACAAGGAGTTAATTTCGCTAACTACTCCAGTTAGCTCCATTATTGCTACGTGACCGGCTGTTCCCGCAGGGGGTTGCCTTCGCACTGGTGATGGAGGAGGGGTGAATGGGATGGAGGGAGTGCCGGGATTATTCACCAACCTATTGCTGGTTGGGGCTGCTGCTGGTGGAAGTTTGCTCTGTCTCTGTGCTCTGTCAAGCCAGGCATTCGTTTTTGGGGGTTGAGCTGCGACAAGTCTTGGTGCAGCTGCTGCCGCTGGAACTGACCAAGTATTCCTCTGCTCCAAAAACTGGATGAGGCTGACATATTTGCGCATAGCGCAGGCATATCCCTTGTTTTGGTGCACTGAAAAGTGAGGTGGTTTTCGGCACACTTGAGGCATCGTACCCCTCTGGCACAGTTTGAAGTTGCGAGCCCCCATCGTTGGCAGCGATGGCACTGAACGATGGCTCTCTCGTTTCTGCGCAACTCCCAGTACACGCTTCTACCAACTGAGCTATAACAGGCACTCGAAAATTTGTGAATGAAATACCTACTAGAGAAACTCTGACCAAGAACTGAGAGAGTGAGGAAAGTTCAAGTAAAAATTGTTTGACATACCTTTGTTGCAAGACAGATTTCATCTTCATCACTATCACTGCTTTCCCAATCCGCTCTATTCATTTTTATTTTAGGTACTTGTCACACAGATCAAAGTTAAAACTAAGAAAATAGACAATCTGACATTCACTGATGCCAAGCCTTCTTGTAAAATTTGTGTTTTCAACCTCTCTGAAAATTCTGAACCTGTGATTGGATGACTGCCGTTGAATAATGAATTAGGATTCACGGTGTCTTGGAATCATCTTTATTCTTCAACTAAAAATCAATATGTAATGAACTTAGAATACAATAGTTGTAGAGAAAATATCTTCATCAATACCGCTTGTATCGGAAAATAGTAGCTACTTTGTCATTTCAATTGGAACATCGGTAAAAGGTTTTATATCATTTTTGGAATCCTTGGAGGATTCCACATAACGTTGTTTGATAAATCCTTTCACCTATCTGTGACGGTATTTGTGATAAAAATTATTTTGTCCAATTTTTGTGCAAAACCTGATCATTCAAAAATAACAATTATTTTCAATGCAAAGTCACAACATATTGCAATTTGGGTCATAGCTGCCAAGACCATTGAGTAATCCGTCGATGAACTGGGTCTCAGTATCAGTATACAGGGAGGCTCAGAAGTGAGTTCCTACCGGGGACTTATGAAAATGACTGAAACTCAGTTTTTTCAAATGGAACATCCTGTATATTATTACTTATTTGAGAAGCTGTAACATTTTCCAATTTAATTCTTTACACTTTTTCTATACCTATCTCGTACAGCTTGTTAGTTAAGATCATTTATGTCATGAAATAGTTTTCAATAAAATAAATATGGCATAATGATTTAGATAGTAGGCTATGAACTTCATTCTGACAGAGAACTGACATGTTTTTCCTTCATTCCATCAAAAATTGAAGAAAAAAATTTGCTCTTCAAGTGAGAATCATTTTCAATCAACGATCTCAAGGAGAATTCATTGAAAGGAGCAGCAGCTTAGCATATTCCTGTAGATGATCTCCCACTTATAGGTCAATCTCTACAAACTGTTCGCTTTTCAAGCAGAACAATGAAATAGATATAACTCTTGAACTTATTGTTTTCATTAAATCAATTTTTTTTTCAGTTATCTTGAATTGTAATTTTTTTTTGCGTTGAGTTATTGTTTCTAAATTATGAAGATAGAATTGAAAGTATGTCATTCAAATATTGGGTCTCTATTAGCACACTTTCCTAACCTTGTCAATGTCATATCTGATGAGTATGATGTCATTACTCTGAGTGAGACCTGGTTGAACACTAATTGTAGGAGTAACGATATTTGTATACCTTGCTATAATATCGTGAGATGAGAGAGGGGTAGACACTACAAGTGGAGGCTTGGCAATCTAGCTCAATAATACACTTAAATATTTAGAATTACCAAAAAATTCAAAATATTGAAGATTTGTGGGTTGGTGTATAACTTAAAAACAGTACCATTGCCTTAGGTGGTATACATATATACCACCCCAAATTAACTGTTATGTATTTTTAAATGAATTTGAAAACAGTTTGATATCAGTTTTACCACAGTTTGAAGAAATTATCTGCATGGGTGACTTCGAAAGTTGAACTGCTGAAATTCAATGATTATCATGTTCTTAGATTCAATGAATTGCTGTCTGGTTTGAAACAGTTGAATTACTTCCCCACAAAAATAACAAACCAAATAACAATGACCTATTCACTCTTGGACCTTATTATTATTTCACTAAATTTGCAGACCGTAAATTGCAGATCTTTACATGTTCCTCATATTATATCTTATCATAAATAATTGATATACGCAACATTCAATTTGAGCTACGAGAATGATAACTCAATACAATTCAAATATAGAGATTTTGAAAATATCGATGAAAATCAGCTGTAGTCTGTAGTGGGACTATGTGTTATATATTATATATGTGCTGAATAAAGAAATTAATAATAACATAGAATTCTACTCCTCGTTTTCAACAGTCGCATGCTACTATCGCAAGGGACGATCACATTATTTGGCACTCTGTGCGTTAGTCGCCTGCACATCAGGTTTGTTCGGCAACGTACTATCCGATTTGAAAGCAATTGCCATAATTTGGTGATATTCTAGAGAGATTTTATATTCTTGTGTCCAAAATTACTGCCACTGTCATGCATTTCTATTTTCAACGGCTTGTAGTTTCATGTGCTTTTTAATACATTCTTCTCGATGCCGACACTATAAATAGTCCATATACGCTCAGCAACAAAACAAGTTAATGGCCTATATAATTCGTTTACTAATTATTCTTGACAACGGAATGTATGAATCTAAATAGTGTCATTTACATGCCTAGGGTAATAATGACTTTGACTTTGACAGGTAATAATACCTTCAGCTTCGTTTATATAAATTTTTAGTTTATGAGATATTTTGAATATTATTGCTGTCTGTTCATTCGGTTACTTAGTTACACGCACAAGCAACTCAGAATGAAATAGCGGAACGAATAATCATGACGGAAGGGTAAGAAAACAAACTTCAATTAAGGCAAATTTCAAGAAATTTCAACAACTAGCGGGAAAAACGTAATAAGTAACACGGAATGTATCGACTGCCTACATCCTCGGCAAGCAACAAGCCTCGGCTTTGCCTCGGATCGTACTCGCTCACTTCGAATGTTAACACGTCTTTACATTCCTTGTTACTTAAATAACTATTAAATACATTACTATATCATTGCATATTGTTGCATATAAACAGATTGAATTTATTAACTCTGAAGGAAAGTGAAACGTTAGGAGACATTCATTCAGAAAATATTGCGAAAAAACTCATGAGAGAAGAGTTATATCCATTTTCAATTGAAGATACGAGGTTTGAAGAACTCTTTAGAGTAAATGAGGAGACAGTTCAATGAATTTTCAACATTATTACATTTTTATGCAACAGGATCATACCAATGAGTAAAAGGTAGAAGTCATATGATCTCTCTATATCTGAGCAATCAGTTTGGAGGCCATTGCTATTGTGAATACTTTGTCAGAACATGAAAATGACCGGGACAAAAACCTGAATTGATGCTTATCATGGAGGAAAGAAACTTCCCAGAAAAACATGATCATTTCAATAGAAAGAAATACCACTCCAAAAACAAGCAAACTGTAAGAAAGTATTTATATAAATGTGATATTTTGTAGATTTTTAATCAAGACTTAAGTACGAATTGTGAATATAAATGAGAGATTTATATCGAATATTATTTGTTAGTGTTCACTCCACACCATCATTATTCAATATTTCATATTTGCGTTTGAAATTGTACCATAAATATGTTTGACATACAAAATTGACAAAATAAATCGAAAGAGGATAGTAGAGTTGGAAACAGAAAACGACATGTCTCGATGTCTTGCTTTCTTGCTACCGCGATTGTCGAGTTCAGGCGATAATTCTTATGCAGAGAGTACCAGTCATGTCGAATTCAGTCGATAAGTAGAATTTAATATGTCACAGAGTCCCACTGCGGATCTTCGATCAATACTGTGGCACAATATTCATGATCTTGAAACCATCGATGAAAAAATAACATTCTCTAATAAAAATCTCAATGCCTTGCTCAATTTGCATGCACCCCTTAAAACATCAGTAACAAAAAAAAAGGAATCTTTACCATGGATTACCTGAATACTTATAGAGATGTCGATTCGGGAAAGGGACAAGAGGCTAAACAAATTCAGGAGAATCAAGAACAATCAATGTTCTGCTAATGTTCTGCTGACATTAAACATGAATGAAGAATAAATCCATCAAAACCACATAGAGTAATTTTTTCTGCCATATTAGGCGCTTTCACACCTATATAACTTGAATGCATGATAAAGATAGAGGAATAACATGTGAGTTCTTTGTCAGAAAAAGTTCATAGTCTACTATCTAAATCACAAATAATTGTTTATTTTATTGAAGACTTCACAACATACATGATCATAACTATCAAACTGTACGAGATATGTATAGGCAAATTATACACATGTGAATTGTAAAATGTTACAGTTTTCCAAATAAGTAATGATACACAGGGTGTTCATTTGAGAAACTGAGTTTTAGTCATTTTCATGAGTCCCTGGAAGCAACTCACTTATGATCCCCCTGTGTGCTTAACCTCAGATCCAGTTCATTGATAGAATACTTAATGGTCTTATGCAGCTATGACCCAAATTGCCATATTTTGTGCATCAGGAAAAGAAAAACGTCACCGATAGGTGTAGATAGATAGCTTCATTGTCTAAAATGTAATACATTTTGTCAATATAGAATGTCATGTTCATAAATACATAAAATGTAACAAAAACAAATTACGAAAATATACCCAAGTAGCACACCTATATTGGTACAATATTGTTAACATATTGGCGAAATATTTGAAATGCAATATTGGCGAGAAAAAAAATGTGAACATTCGGCGATATTGGTCCAATATTACTTGTATAATATTGGCAAAATATTCTTGAACTAACATTGGCCTCAAAATGTTCTGCGATATTGGTACAATATCGCTGATACAATATTCTGACAATATTGGGACAATATTCAAAAGTTATATTGTCGAGAAGTAAAATGTTAACATTTTACGATATTGGTCGAATATTGTTTGAATATTTTAGAAATAGTTTTGGTGAAATATTATTGAAGCAATAATGGCCTTAAAATATTTATCGATATTGGTACAATATCATTTGGATATATTGGTTGATGTGAATATACCTTGGTAAATTATAAAATGTCTTTAAGTTGATGAAGGTGACACCAGAGTCTGCCATTTGATCGCCATAACCACTGAGTGAGCTGTCTTGAAAACAAGTTATGGGAAGTATTTAATATACTTTCGTAAGTTTTAGAAGACGTTCTATATGTAGAGCCACCTAGCGGAATTTTATCCAGGTTTGAACATGATATAATTTCAAATATTTCATTGAATATTCGGCCAATATTCAAATTTAATCTCAATATAGATGTAGGAAACAATATGAAGACAATATTGTTTTAACGATATCAATAAATATTATTGAACCAATATTGACCCAATATTAATTAATAAGATTTGTTGAATATTGGCGAAATGATATTCAACCAATGTGTAATCACACTTGGAGATACAATATAGTTTTTATTCCTAGAATCGATATTAGGGGAATATTGGGATTGCGATATTTATTCTAGATGTTAAAAACGATGTGAAGACAATATTGTTTTATCGATATTGGTAAATATCATTCAACCAATATTTACTCAATATGATTTATTACAATTCGTCAAATAAAGTGGAAATGATATTCAACCAATATTCTAACAAACTTGGAAATACAATGAGTATTTTCCCTTATAATCGATATGACTGGAATATTTGGATCGTAATATTTATTCTAGATGTGGAAAACAATACATAACCAATATTGTATTATCGATATTGGTAGAAATTATTCAACCAATATTCACCCAATATTTCGCGTGACAATCTACATTCAAAACTAGTTCAACCAATATTCCACCAATATTATTAATATAATATTGTTTTTTGAATATTTATCCACATTGGACCAATATTGATCTTTCATTTACAATATATCTATATTGGCCCAATATGGAACCAAGATTCAGCCGATATGATGTGCTACCTGGGTAAAAGTACAATTTTATCATAAAAAAACAACGTGAAAGGTAAAAGAAAAAAATTTACAGATATTTTACCAAAAACAACAAGACAGTATTAGAATTTCTTAATCCGAATCGTATTAAATAGAAAAACTAGAATCTGATTGCAAAATACTTTTCCAAGCTGTAGAAGTACTTTCCCATGACAAGCTTCTTTACCGATTTTTCTGACTTGTTCATTGTCAATGACTGAAGTGATAAGTTTTGGCAAATTATTATATATTTGCCACTTCTATGTAGGTATTTGATACTACCTGGTCAAAGCTGACGTGGACAGTGGAAGGGCATGTTTTTTGCTGCTGTCAATGGAAGTACCAAGGAATTAAGTTGCAAGCTTACTCTCATTCATTCGATTACCTAGAGTTACTTGTTCTCCCACTTGAATGATACCAGATATACGTGGATAGATCACGTCAAAGTATCAGGATCTTTATTTCGCCAAAGTACCGTGGTGTCATCCGCAAAGAATATATATCGAGATTTGTCATATTGTTAATATAAAGCAAGAATAAAATTGGTCCTAGCACTGACCCTTGAGGAATTCCGCGAACATTTTTTCCAGTATCAGAAGTGTTGTTCCTCAATGTAATTTTTTTTATCCTACCAGTAAAATGAGTTTTGAACCATTCTAAGGCAGTTTTCCGGAATCCATAATGGAAGAGTTTCCACAGTAGGATTTCTTGTTCCACACAATCAAATGCCTAAGAAAGGTCCATAAATACTGCTCCAGCCACTTTCTTATTATTTAGGGTTATGTAAACGTTTTCAAGGAATCGAAAGATGGCATCAGTCGGGTTTTTTTCGTGTCGGAAACCAAGCTGTACGGGGTTTACAATTTTATATTTTTCCAAGAAACCCTCCATTCTACGTTTGACTAGTTTTTCTTTGATTTCTGATACGTTGATAATATAGAGATTGGTCTGAAATTGCTTGAGTCAATGGCACCTACTTTGTGAAGCGGTATCACTCTTGCCGATTTCAACCTAGAACGAAAGGCACCAGTTGTAAATGACAAGTCATTAGATATCACCAGAGCTGTGCCAAGCACTGACAAAAAGTGCTTCGAGCACTAAGCACTCTTGAAAAGTGCTAGGGAATTCTAAGCACTTTCAAAAATAATTCGATTTAGCGAGCACTTAGCACTTTTCAAAAGGGCGAGACCGTTATTGCATTTGGAAACGGTTTCACTTGGAAAACTCTAATTTGGTAGGTGAACTCAGGAAGGATTAGAGTACTTGTTGAATATAATGACATTGACTTGATATCGAAAATTGAGATTTTTTTGGTAGGCAATTGAAGGAAATGAGTCAATACTTGTTTTTGTTTTGTTTCAATAGAAAGACCAATAAAAACAGTACAACTTTGACTGCACTTTTACGTAATTTTTCGAAGTATTCGAGTACTCCGCTTGTCTGGGTGGCAATCTAAACAGCAGATTGCGTGAGAGTTTACTGCCTCACCCAGTGTTCAACATCGATGAGGTATATCGGGACTCATAATGAGATTAGGTTAGAAGAACTAGTGTCACCAACTCACCCCAATATCTCACCGACGAACATCGGCAGTTATTCCCAATATGTCTTTCAACCATTCCGTCTGATTGGAGATGTAGAGCTGTTGGACGAGTTGGGGTTGATTGAGAAAAAATACTTCGATACAGAAAAACATTTCTATTAACCACAAAAACGCAACAAGTGGCTGCAATGGATGATTTCAAACCGGTTATGATACAACGTTCATGAAGTCTTGATTAGGTCTCTCCAACAAAAACAACATTCGCTTTTTATGAAGTTTCTTGTCACCTGATTATCGACGCTAGTTGATGTTTTACGTTTCAGATTATAACCAATAGGAATTGAACAAGTCAAATGAGGTGATAAGTGACAACGATCTTCATAAAATATTGTCAGCAAAGTACCTATAATACATACATTTCTAAAGTAGCCCAAGTAATTGCAAATAACATAAGTAATTCGTGAGCCAGATTCTCAATGAAAAAGGAAAACAAAGGAATTGAGAAATTACATTACAACACCTCCCACCTAATGTTGAAAATTGTACATAGGCAAGGTGCAATTTTCGCTAACTCGCGATACCTTACTACTATCTTCCAGTTCATTGTGCTCCATTTGATTTTTTATTTCCTCAGTTTTTTGTGCTCCTCCTGTAAGTTCACTTTCATTTGATGAATGCAAGGAAGCATTGGATTGACTTTTATACCGCTTATGCAAAGTTCGGAAAATGTAGCAAATTAAAAGGCAAAATAGCAAACACACAATGAAATATAATATCCCATGGTGAACTAGGTCAGTTTTGTTAACTGTTGATAGCGGTTCATTTTCACTCTCTTGAAATTTTTGCAAGTTATGACTTATTTGTTTCAAATCATTATAGATCTTTGAATTTATAACGAGAGGCGTTTCAATTGGCTTTATTTTCGATAAAACGAAATTTGATAAATTTAAAATCACTTCTTTTTTTAAATCTAAAGGAGCAATATAGTGAGTTATGACTTCACTAGGAAACTCGTTGTATGGTGTAAGAATGACTGATTTTGTGTATACTGAGCAGTTTGAACTAATATTCAAAATTCCAGTGTCATTTAAAGTAATTGTTTGTCTTCCTTCAATTGATTTCCAATTCAAATCTACATATTCTTCATGTGGTGCAACAAAAAGCCAAGAATTTTTATTTGCTAACTGAATAAATAGTGTTTTCATTATAATGATTCTTTTATCACAGGAATCTGGAATTAACGTAGTAGGCATGAACAAATTTGATTTGCAACCTTTATATAGGTGGGCTAAATACATTGGTTTATTCTGCTCACCTATCAGGTAATAAATGGTTACAACTAAATAGTTCAATATCATTCATGAAAAAGAAATGTTGTTTGCTAAAATCGGTTACGAAAAATGGATCTTGAGGAGAAATGAAACCGAAAGTATCATTTCTTAGTGGTACAGGAACACTAGACATTTTGAATATATCATAGTCACGTTTTTCAATTAGAGGTATATAAAGATCAAAAGTTAATTTCTTGTCAATAAAAACTATATTGGTTGTAATTAAATTAAATAATAAATGCATGTTTCCAATGACAGGTGTAACTGGAAATGTCAAGTCACCTATATAATTCTGAATTTTGGAAGCTTCATGTATGAATTTCATTGAACTTATCACTAAAGGATGCAAAATTCCTCTTTGGGCGAATGAAATTATTTCAATTAAATTATTCTGATTCAATTTAAATTTCGTTAAAATCATATCAAAGATTGATACTAGTTCATTTACCTCAAAGGTGAGTTGGTCTTTTATCTCAAAATTTGAAATATTTTCATTCAGATCATTAATAGATTTCACAATTTTATTTATTTTAGTATCGAATTTATCAAGGTGAGTATTTGTTTTGTTTATTAAATGAACAGTATTTCGCACTATTGAGGTTTGTTACTTTAATAATGTATTTAGGTGTTCCTGATTTTTCTGCAATGTATTGATTTGCGAGTTAAAATAAATAGCATCGTCTTCATCAAGTGTACTAAATAATGTTTTTGAAACAGATCCTATTCCATTCATTAAACTTCTTTTAGCTTTTTTCGATGATTCTCGAGCTCCTAGTATTTCAAAAATTATATCTTCTTGGTCACGTATGTTCTGAAGGGAGTAGGAAATAATTTTTTCTATGGAATTTCATTCTGCAACAGAAAGATTTCGTTTCTCGCTAATGAAACAAATTTGTTTAATCTGATGTGCATGAAAATAAATGAGTTCGTACTCATCATAGTAATCATATAAGTTTAGATAAATGATCATTTTCCAATCGTCATTGTATAAATTTAGGGTACCGATTTTTTCATAGTATAAACCCGGACCTAAAGACAGGGGTAATATTTTGAACAATTTTTCGTTATTCGTGCCCATTATAGAGTTTAGGAATAAAAGAAAAAAAATGTCTTCGTAGAAACCATTTTGAGGAAAACCTGTAACAAAAAAAATTTAATTTTCAATATATTCAACGTCTATACAGGGTGTCCGGTAAACCTTGTACAATATTGAAACTGGTGATAGACCAGGTCATGACTGTTCAGAATATCTGAATTTCACCTCAGTAAAAATCTCACCGTTTTCGAAATAATAAGCATTTTTTTAATTTCTGGAAAATCACTACCTCATCTTGGATTCTTGAGTGTTATGTCTACAAATTGGCACCAATTCAAATATCTTTGCTGCTGAAGATTACTGATGAGTGATGCTTTCAAATGTACAAAACAGTTTTTCAGAAAACGATACAATTTTTCAAGAAATGAGGGTAAAATACCAGATTTGAGTTTCACCAATATTTTCAACAACAGTTTGACATTTAAAAAAAACATAACCAAATGGAAGTGGATATTCATTACAAAAGAATGCCCAATTTGTCCAGATTCTACCATGGTATAAAACATGCGATACTTACTTTTGGAAGGAGTAGAATTTCGATTATATTAGAGTGTGATGTTTTTTAGACTTTTAGACTTTGTCAGCAATGTCTTTTATTTTTATCCTATCAAGATGAAATGATTAAATAATTATGAGTAATAACGAATCAACTACTTGAAAGTATTAAATGAGATGTAAAGAAGTAAATATTGATTCAACGTTTTTTTTTGAAGCAACATTCACCATAAACCACAATAACGATTATTCAACATCGCACTGATTAATATTACAAAAATGTTATTTTCCATCCACTCGTACGCAGAGACGACATATTTCGAGAAGAACCTTTTCAAATGCGTTATAGGTTATAGCCCCCATATCAGCGATTCTCTGAGCGGCATTGTGCAATCGGATATCGTTCTGCTTAAAGCGCTGCTGCAGCAGTAGCACTACCTCCACATTCACCATAAATGTAGTGAATTGGCGCATATTATCGGGGAGTATAACGTGTATGTGGCATGACAAAGAAATAAATACCACTGAATGAAACAAGCGGAATAATTTCAAAAAACTACGACAGAAGTCACAAGTTGTTCAAACATAATGTGACAGCAACCTACTAGATTTTTTCTATTCTATTTACAGAAGATCCGTTCATGAACAATGCTCTATTTTATTTTTTCATCAGGAAACTATTGCTTCTACGGACACAACACAAGAGTTAGACAAGTTTTTAATTTTCGACACGGATTACCCCCTAAAAAATTTTGCACTTATTTGGTTACACCCTGTATATCTGTCGGTCTCTGGAACTTCGTTGGAGTCTGGATGTTGGACAATTGCGACATTTATCACAAGAATTCGTATTAAACGGTGCCGTGTCGGATAATCGACATTTCATTTCGATAATTTTATTAGGCCTAATTACATGAAGAGTTAATTTTATTGACATACTATAGCAGTCTATTCTTTATTATTAATAATCATTTCCACATTTTATCTTGATAAAATTGAAATAAAATAATTTTCGGGCAAAAGTATAAAAGTTGATGGAAGCCTATAATAAAACCGCCTAATTCAATAAAAATCACTTCCTCCAAAAATAATTATAGTTTGTTTTATACCATGGTAGACATGACATGACTCAGGACAAAATGAGCATTCTTTTGAAATGACTGTCCACTTCCAACTGGTTATGTTTCTTTCATACAATAATGTCAACCTTTTAAAAAAAAAATTGTTGAAACACAAATTTGTCAATTTACCCTCGTTTTTTGAAAATTTTTTTCACTTTCTGAAAACCTGTTCTGTATGTCTAAAAGCATCACTCATCAGTAATCAGTATATATTTGAATTCGTCTCAATTTGTATACATGGCACTCAAAAGTCCTAGGTTAGATAGCGATTTTCCAGAAATTCCTAAAATGCCCATTATTTCGAAAACGGTGATATTTTCACTGAGGTGAAATTCCGATCTTCTGAACAGACATGACCTGGTCTATCACCTGTTTCAATATTGTACAAGGTTTACGGGACACCCTGTATATACATAAATATTTTTTTTCATTATTATTATTATTCCACAAATTTTTTAAAATGATTTACGTGTTCTTTAACTTTTTTTCTATTAACTGGTATTGTCGTATTCGTTTAAAAGTTCTATTTGTCCCTTGGTGTCCACCACTGGGTGTGACATGAAATTCTTGTAGAATTATTTTTATGTCTGCCTGACTCAAATCCTGTATAATATTATTATGAAATATTTTAATTTCAATGCCTGAAGCTCTGAAAATATATCTCAACATCACTCTGACAGTTTCTAGTTTGAGTTTGTCAATTTTACAAGTGGTAGTGGATATTGCTATTTTGTCTATAGAGTGTTCGTCACAAAATGACTTCAAATTTAGCAAAACATCGAAAATATCTTCGTATTCGGTTTTACGAAACTGTTCTCGTTTTATGATGAGATATAGAAAAAATATATGATCATACTTCAGATATGCAATCTCATGTAATTTTTTGTGCTTTTAGTTCGTGAAGATTATTATAATATTCTATAGGGACTGAAAAAGTTTAATCTGTAAAATGAATTATACTATAGTCTTTTGATACTGTGTCAATATTTTCATCTGAATCAATGACCTTATTGTTGTTTGACACCTTGCTTTCAATTGCATCTAAAAATTGTTGGTAATGTGATTTTACGCGCGGTACATTTTTATTTCGGGTCTGAATCTTGCAAATTCGAGAATTCGAGAATTCCAGAAATAGCATATTGAGATGGTGGATTTGTGAGCTTTCCTTTGAGAGTTTCGAACGATTCGTCACAGAGAGCACTCCATTCAAAAATTGAATCATTTTTTAGTAACTTGTGCAAAGGTTGCGCAATTTTTGCAAAATTTTCTATGAATTTTCTGTAGGAGGATGCTAATCCAAGGAATGATTTGAGTTCCTTTTGGGTAGTAGGTTTTTTGAAATTTTTTACAGCACTTATTTTACCTGGATCTGATTTAATGCCTTCTTCTGAAATAACATAACCTAAATACGTAATTTCCTTTTTGAGAAATTCGCATTTGTCAGGCTGTAATTTCAGGTTATGTTGACGCAAACGAGAAAATACATCTATTAATTTTGAATTATGTGATTCTAAAGAATTTCCATAGCCCCACTAGAACATTATTCAATAACCTCTGGAAAGTAGCGGAGATCCTTTCGTCCACATCAATAGTCATTTGTAATGAGAGTGACCGTCGAATGAAAAAGCAGTACAAGGTTTTGATTCATCACTTAACAGAATTTTATGGAATCCCTGGGCTAAATCGATGACTGAAAAGTATTTTGATTTACCTAGCTGATCTAGGATTTCTGTTATATTGGGTAAGGGGTAGGCATCAGCTTCAGTAATGTCGTTCAGTTTTCTAAAATCAACTACAAATCTGTATTTTTTGTTTCCCTGATTATCGGGTTTTTTAGGTACAATTAAAATAGTACTATTATACGGAGAGTTGCTATTTTCAATAATATCATTCTGCAACATTTTCCTAAATTGATCTCGCTTTTCATCTTTTTGGAATTCGGGAATTCTGTAAGGCCTAGCAAAAACAAGTTTTCTTGAAGTTGAAGGAATTAAGTGACGTATGGCATCTGTGTGTGTTAAGGTATCACCTTTCAAAAAGAAACTATCATTGAACTCTCGAATAATATTGATTATGCTGTCCCGTTCCTCTGAATTTAAATGTTCTGTTCTTATTTGCTCTGTAAGCAACAACAATCTTTCTCGGTTTGTGGGCGTAGCACAGTTTAAGACACGAGATTTTCAAAATCTGAATATTGTAGCAAAACTGTTTTTTCAGTAGCATTTAGAATAGCAATGTTGCATTTATTTTAGTCTATAAGACAATTTCCTGTGAAAACACCTGGTTTTATTTCTGTTTGGAACATTATTTTTGATTCGGCGCAGTTTACTTTTATTTTTCTAATTACTTCTATTCTGGGAGGAATTTCAATGCAATTCGAATAAGGATGAGTCAGTGAGAATGTGTACATTTTATTTTGACATGGTATGGAAAGCGTTGACGTTTCATAATCGATGTTTGCTTTATAAAGTGATAAAAAATCTTTTCCTTAAATTCCATGGCAAGGAATTGGAAAATCATCAGGGACAATATGAAATTTATGAGAGATAGAAACATTATCTGACAGTGATATGTCACCAAAACAAATTCCGTATGAGTAGACACATTTTTTGGTAATTCCTTCTAAACGAGCTTTATTGATGTAAATGATACTGTCACCGTCTGCCTATTGTAACTTGAGAATTGTAACATCGCTGCCCGTGTCAACTAGCATATTAGCAAATACGGAATTTGATAAATTTAACGATAAAACGACACAAGAAAAATTATCTTTGACGCTGATATTATAAACGTTTGTTTCGCATTTGTTACATACACTTGTTTCAGATAAATGAGTGTAGAGATCAGTGTACTTTCGTATTGAGAATCAGTGGATGTAGCAAGAGATTGTTTAGGATTTTTTATATTCAATTTTCGGCACTCTGAAAATCGCGGACTTTGGTTGAGTTGCTGCTCACAGCCGGTGCTTGAAAGTTTTCCGAATTTTGAGAGTGTGAGTTTGATGAGATAAAAGTTGAAATTGGTCTATAATTACTGCCCTGGTTTTGAAAATTGTTTTGACCGTTGAAAAATTTATTGCGCCTATCGAATGGCTCACTCCTTTTCTGTGTATTATCTTGCATAACTTGACTTCGTGAATTATTATTGTATTGCCGCCTCCGACATTGTTCGATAGTATGCCCTAAATTGTGACAATATCGACATTCTGGAGATACTTTATGTACATTTTCAGTTTTTATTTTTGGAGAAAAATTTGAAAAATTATTTGCATTTTTTGAGGAGTGTTGAAAAAAAGATTGATTTGGTGTTGAATTGAAGTAGCAATTATTTGTTGAATGATTTGTCTTTCCGCATTTGAATCATTTTCTATTTTATTCAAAGTCTCTGAAATTGTTTTTTGATTTCAAATTTCTCTCTTCTTCACATGCTGCTTCTATCGTGTCACTGAGGCTCTTGCTGCCTTAACAATTAATTTAATTGGATCACGTAATCCTTCTAAAAAAGCTTTTAGTGCTGATTTTTGATTTAGGTTCTGAATAGTTTGAGCCGCTGCGTTGCCTTCACTGACAATGCAGGCATCCGTTAAATCTTGACAAGTTCTTTCTATTGTGTTTGCAAAATCCCTAACAATTTCAGAAAATTTTTGTTTGGCATTTAAAAGTTCTGTTTTGAGCTGACCAATAGTTCGTTTCTCAAGATATTGAGATAGCAAAATATCTTTCAATTCAGCCCATGTATTGAAAGTTTTATATTGAATGTGATTGTAAGCTGAACCACATAGATTACATTTCACAACGATCAAAAATTGAATTAATTCTTCTCGTGCTCTTGCGGTATCGCACATGACATCGCAACACGATAAAAATTTATAAAGATCATCTCTGTTACCATTGAATTCGGGAATCATTTTCAATGCTGAATCAGTTTGGAATACCATTATGTTAACAGGGTTGTTTTTAACTTCAATATTATTTTCAGCAAGCATAAAAAATAAATAAATAAAATTTACACTCAAAAATTTCTTACTTACAATTTTTTTTTTTCTTCTGGACGGCTAAATCTGGTGAGTGAGACCGGGTTGGTCTGCTGTGTTGGGTGAGACCAGGTTGCTCTGCCGTGCTGAGTGGGACCGGGTTGGTCTGCTGTGTTGGGTGAGACCAGGTTGCTCTGCTGTGCGGGGAAGACTGCTAGGTGTATGACGAAAAGGGCTTTCTGGTCAACCTGCTGGCTTCTGGGCTTATTCACGTCTTCTGCTGGGTACTTCTTCAACCTCACCTTGTGACGTATGGATTTGGATAAAA
Organism: Chrysolina oricalcia; assembly: GCA_944452925.2. Classification (NCBI taxonomy): domain Eukaryota; kingdom Metazoa; phylum Arthropoda; class Insecta; order Coleoptera; family Chrysomelidae; genus Chrysolina; species Chrysolina oricalcia. The sequence continues at coordinate 17,362,692 of OX101826.2, forward strand.
AATGTCTGGATCAGGTTCTCTCGGTATAAATGCTGTTCCAATCGGGATAGTTCTCGTCGAGTTTAGCACAAAATTGCTCAAAATCAGCGATAAATGATTACTGACAGCTTCAGAAGGTCCAAAACTCGGCTAGTAGCACTCCAAAAGTTCCATTAAAATCCAATGTATTCACTAATATCCAAAAAAAATCCAAAACATCCCACCGCTGCCACCAAATTTTGTTGGGAATGATTGGAATAAAATACTTCGATACAGAAAAACGTTTCTATTAACCACAAAAACACAACAAGTCGCTGGAATGGATGATTCAAAACCTGTTATGATACTATGTTCAGATTAGGTCTCTCCAACAAAAACAACATTCGCTTTTTCTGAAGTTTCTTGTCACCTGATTATCGACGCTAGTTGATGTTTTACGTTTCAGATTATAACCAATAGGAATTGAACAAGTCAAATGAGGTGATAAGTGACAACGAACTTTATAAAATATTGTCAGCGAAATACCTATAATACATACATTTCTAAAATAGCCCAAGTAATTGCAAATAACATTAATAATTCGTGAGCCAGATTCTCATTAAAAGACGAAAACAAAGGAATTAAGAAATTACATTACAACAATGCCTTAAATGTTCATCGTTTCTTCCTCTATTAGAATATTGATCCATCGAAACTCCATTTCTGGGTATCACATTCTCTTTGAAGCCAGAATCTTCTGGTTCGGCATTGGTAGAACTTCAGACTCAATGGTTAAGGCTTTCATGGCCAAACTTCTCAGTGTCACAATTTTCACTCGGGTTTGAGAGCCGTCGTTTCTTGGAATTTCTTCCTAACGTTTCGCTGGCTCGAGTGGCTTGCTTCTTCAGAGGCTTATACATCATGAATAATCTCAGATGACTAGAGACTCCGTCTGCGGAGATTGTATTTATTCTGACTTAAGTGGTCTTGTGCGTTAATTACCGTTCCTGGATTTGGTACATTCCCACTAACCCTAATTGACTCTTTTCTACCTGCCAGCCTAATGTAGTTTTTATCCTTTGTTGTTTCAGAATTGCTAGCTTCTAACTGGGTTAGTCATATTTTCGATGTAGAGTCACTTTGACGACTTGTCTGGTCCAGTCTACAACTGTTCTCAAGATTTCTAAATAGAATATCATCGTTTGCAATTGCAACCATGAAATTTAATTTACTAGAACTTACCTAACTGCGCACTAAATTCACTCCGAACGTTATAAACACTTTTAAATAAATTCATGTCAAGACTGAGCCCTCGAACCTAGAATGTGCTCAACATAAGGACGCAATCAGTAGTTCTGGGCGGTGGGGGTATCGCAAACCTAGTTTTATTTTTCAACAACATTCATAGTGTCTCCGATGACATTTAGTCTTATCGGCCCACTGTAACATGCCTATGTAATGTACTGTCACCGTACCCAATCCAGTACTTTCGTGTCTTACACGAGTTTGTACAAGTTCTTCAATGGGTGCGACCTACATTGTTCTGGATCGCTAGATGCCTGCCCGAAGATTGCCTGTCTTTTGCGGTCTAGTGCCTCGCAACAGCACAGTATGTGTGTCACTGTTTCCAGATCCTTACTGCATAGTCTGCTGCTAAGGTATCCATTGTACAGTTCCATATTGTTGAGGTGCTCCTTCACTGATGGATGACCTGTCAGAAGTCCCGTAACGATTCTCAACTGGCCCCTGTTCATCTCTAACAGATCTGCCATTCTTTTCTGGCACGGTCCTTTTATGTACTCTTTCCCGTGTTTGTTTTCTGTGATGCTTTTCAATTGCTGAGAAAAGGCTCAGTGCTTAGTAATCCCGAAAAGTGCTCCCGAGCACTGCAGTGCTCGGGAGCACTTTTCAGGATTATTGAGCACTAAGCCTTTTCGTAAAATGCTCGAAGCACTAAGAACTTAGCACTGAATCCAAAAAGTGCTCGGGAGCACAGTGCTTACGAGCACCAAAATGCTTCGAGCACTAAGCACAGTACTGTGAAACAGCTCTGAAAATTACCAGAGACAGTTATCAGAAATCCTATAAGGATCTCAAAAGTAAAATAATATACATGGTGTTCCAAGCGGCAACACTGTATTGATGAAAATAGACGGATATAGTATGTTTGGTTATCCACACCCACAAATTTTCTATATGATCTGTAGTTCTATTCTCAAGGTACTTCTAATGTTTCATCCACTGTGAAAGACCCGGTAATACTGATGGAACTTTTGATCAATCTTTCCAAAAGATACCTATGTGATCAAAATCGATGAAATCTCACCTTCTGACTGGAGCAAACCATAAACCGACCAACCATAGAAAAGGTGCAATCAGAACAGAAGAGTTCCGTTGAAAAGATGATTTTTCCGTTGGTAAATATTGTAAAAAAGGTTCTAAAAAGGATATTTCCAGATCATCTATAGTATTCGTGTGAAGATGGTGGCTCAGAACGTGACTTATTCTCCATTCTCTGAAAACGAAAGAATAACAACTGAAAATGGTAACTTCGTAATATATATAAAGTGTGTTTCAAAATTCAGTTTCAAGATTTTACGTGCGTTATTTTCAGGTCGGAATGGGACTTTTTTTCCATTAACAATTGTCTACAAACATTTCGTTATTGTTCAACAGAGCGATAAAATTTCAAGTTTTTTTTGTGTTTTTCCATATATATTTCAGTTTTCGAAATATTGAGATCAAATTTGAAACAGAGGTCACGTTTAGGGGCTTATATCATCATGAGTGCCTGGTGATTCTGAGAATCTACAAGGAGATATTTTTTCAGGGATCAAGCTCTTTTTCACCACATAAACTTTTTTGTAGTGCGCCACTGGTGAATTCTGAAATACGACATTAATTGCTTGTTGTGTTCATGAACTCTTTTGTCATAATAATACTGATAATAATAATAATAATAATACTAATAATAATAATAATAATAATAATAATAATAATAATAATAATAATAATAATACACACTGCTCTCCAACTTGAGGATAATACCTGCTTGCCGTAATATGGCAGAAATCTTAGCAGCGCGAATGCAGAAGGCCGTTATCCTTGGTTCGCTCCGTCTACTCAGGGCACATGATTCTCGGACCCAATAGTCACTCACCCTACGGACGTAGGGAGTGGTTATTGGGGTTAACGACACCAGCGCGCCCTCCGGATGTATCGGAGCACCGGAGACAGGGCCTGACTGGTACATTCCTAACGGAAAAAAAAAAATAATAATAAAAGTAATAATAATAATAATAATAATAATAATAATAATAATAATAATAATAATAATAATAATAATAATAATAATAATAATAATAATAATAATAATAATAATAATAATAATAATAATAATAATAATAATAATAATAATAATAATAATAATAATAATAATAATAATAATAATAATAATAATAATAATAATAATAATAATAATAATAATAATAATAATAATAATAATAATAATAATAATAATAATAATAATAATAATAATAATAATCGGGGAAGAGGCCCCCACAACCGACCCCCTCGGATTAGGGGTCAAAGGCAAGGTGGTGGGGCCAACAACGATGATTTGCCAAATGACGACAACCGCAATGACAACGGACGCTTTGAGTGGACGGATAGATTAAGGGATGGACTTCTGTATTGCTATGAGAGCAGTGAGCCCGCCCGGAGAGGATACATGGCAAGGATGCATGCTCTTTGGTGTGAGAGACACCCAGAGCATGCCGCCGTTTCCGCCCAAAATCTCAGGGATTATGTATCCTATCTCCGGGCTCGAGGCTATGTTAGAGCTCCTCCTCAGCCGGTTAACGAAGTGGCAGATATGCCACGTGTCGGTCTGGCTGCAGAGGAAGCTCGCATCATACCACCAATGGAGGACATCAGAACCCGCAGGGCACTCCACAATATGAAGCCCTTGAAGCCGCAAGAACTGGCACGGGTGGATGCGGAGATTGGCGATGTTCTTCCAGAAGAGGCCAACATCTGGCAGATCAATTCTGTCGTGTACGACGCCGCTCGTGCAATATCCCAGACGGAGAGGAGGGACACCACTGCTCTTGTTGGGAGGCATGAGCGACGCGTTCATAAGATGGAAGCTAAGATCAAGTAGGCGAGACAACACGCGTCTCGTATCCAGTGTGTGGTGGACTACATGTCGGCCAATAGGCCTTTCACGCCGGCAGTGCGGCGAATTGCTGCAAGGCTAAGACGAGCTCACCACACATTGAATCAAGGCGTGCTGTTTACCATAAAACAGCACTGTCTTGATAGGATACGAATGCTAGTGGCTGCAAAGAAGTCACTAGTGAGGCGAGCGAGAAGTATCGCGGAAAACATAAAGTTCCGCGATAAACCTTCCCGCTTATTCCAAGAGCCTCCACGTGTTGTCGATAACCCGCCGGCTGCTGATCGGGTAGAAACCTTCTGGAAGAACATCTATGAGTTTCCGCAACCACTCAATGTAGACACTCCAGCCCTAGCGCAGTTCGAAGCTTACTGCAGGACGCTTCGGCAGCCTGAGCACAATGATCTGCGCAATCCGATAACCACGGAAGAAGTTCGAGGGGCCCTCAAAGGCTCGAAGAACTTTGCTGCTCCAGGCCCTGATGGGTTGAATAATTATTGGTGGAAAAAGTTTCCAACAACCCACCGCCATCTGGCAAGAGTTTTTAACTCATGGCTAGATGGGGAGCAGCAGATTCCGGAGTGGTTTGTCGAGGGGCGAACCGTGCTCATCCCCAAGAACGGAGATTTGTCTGATCCAAAGAATTACAGGCCGATAACATGCTTGAATGCGTGCTATAAGTTGTTTACGCGCATCTTATACACGCGCATTCTCTCCGCAGTTGATCCGGTGTATGAACGGATATATGAGCAAAGAGGGTCAAAGAAAGGGGTCGCCGGCTGCAAGGAGAACCTGCTCATCGATAGATGTATCACGCAGGACTCCGTGCAGTATAAGCGTAACCTTTCGATGGCCTGGATTGATTACCGCAAGGCATTTGATACAACATCGCATGAGTTAATCATGCATTTGCTCAGATGTCTTGAGGTACCCAATCAAATAGTGGGATGCATTGGACAACTGATGCCACTCTGGAGGACTCGCTTCACCATAAGATCTGGTAGAGTCATAGTCCAAACAGAGCAGGTCATCATTAGAAGAGGCGTGTTTCAGGGAGACTCCCTCAGCCCTCTTCTCTTCTGCATCTCACTATTGCCATTGTCCGTTGTACTCAGGAATACCCGTGGGTACAACTGCGGCACCCCCAGCAACCGGAGGCATAAAGTCACCCATCTGTTTTACATGGATGACCTCAAATTATATGCCTCTGGAGAAAGGGACCTACATCAGTCCCTTAGGGTGGTGGAAGAGTACACGCATGCTATCGGAATGGAATTTGGGATCGACAAATGTGCCACGGTTCATCTCAAAAGAGGACGATGCGAGGACTACGGAGAGGATGTCCAGCTCGTAGACGGAAGCATCCTACATCATCTGGATGCCGGAGAGACGTATACTTACCTAGGGGTGGAGCAACGCCACTCCCAAGAGGTATTCACAGTTAAGAACTCTCTCCGCGGCAAGTATCAGCATAAACTCCGACAGATCTGGTCATCAGAACTGTCGGGGAGGAACAAAGTTGCTGCAACCAATATGCTTGCCGTTCCCATCCTTCTCTACTCTTTCGGAGTAATGAAGTGGACTAAGGAAGAGCTGCGACAACTCGACGTTAAAACTCGCAAAGTGATGCATCTCAATAGGTGCTTGCATCCTAAATCGTCCGTTCCACGGTTATACTTTCCCAGACAACAGGGAGGCCGTGGACTTTTGAGTTTGGAGTGTATGCATAACAGAATGGTTCTGGATGGGGCCTGTAAAGTCATCAGGAGTTCAGATCCCCTTCTCTGCATGGTCCGCGACCATGAAAAAGCAGGGATTGGAGCATTTCTTTTCAAGGCAGCAACCCGTGCGGCCGATGAACTCGGTCTCGTATTCGACACTGAACGGGCTAACCCAAACTCTGTCACCGAGTTGGGACCCGTTCAGCAAAAAGCTCACATCAAAGCTGCGGAGACAGAGGTCCTGCTACAGCTACATATGGATAAGCCAATGCATGGTGTCTTCTTTCACAACATCGAAGACATTGGCTTATCCAAAAGCTTGACCTTTGCCTTCCTCAGGTCGAGTGAGCTAAAGTCGGAGACCGAGGGATTCATAATGGCTTGCCAGGATGGTGTCTTCAACACCCTTGTCTACCGTAGTCGCGTGATGGGTATAGACGTCCCTGACACCCGATGCAGGGCATGTCGTGGGGCACCTGAGACCGTAATGCATCTGCTATCAGCATGCCCATGTTATGCGGTCTCAGCTTATATCCACAGGCATAACGCGGCTCTACGAGTGTTGTACTACCATCTACGAAACTCCTACGGTATAGACGAGACACCGGTGTTGCCTTATGTTCCGGGGGATATTGAGTCCGTGGTGGAGAATGAGAGGTGCCGAATCTATTGGAACTACTCATTCCCCACCCTCAGGCAAATACAAGCCAATAAGCCTGATGTTGTCCTCCTCGACCACCAAAGTAAAACGATATTCGTCGTGGAGTTTTCCGCTCCAGGCGAAATGAATATCGTTCGAAAAGAGGAGGAAAAACGGACTTAATATCGAGATCTTCTCTTTGAACTCCGCAGGTTGTATCCGGACCATTCTGTCAAAATGGTGGTTCTGATTATAGGAGTCCTTGGTGGAATGATGGACACACTGCTCTCTAACTTGAAAATAATACCGGCTTGCCGTAATATGGCAGAAATCTTAGCAGCAAGAATGCAGAAGGCCGTTATACTTGGTTCGCTCCGTCTACTCAGGGTACACGATTCTCGGACCCAATAATTACTCACCCTACGGACGTAGGGAGTGGTTATTGGGGTTAACGACACCAGCGCGCCCTCCGGATGGGTCGGAGCACCGGAGACAGGGCCTGACTGGTACACTCCTGAGTAGAAAAAAAAAAAAAAAAAATAATAATAATAATAATAATAATAATAATAGGCAGGGGGTTCAACCAACACCTAAGGCCCTGGTGAGTAGCGACACCACCTACCCGAGCAAAGGATGCAAAATCGGACCGGCAGCTCATGCGCATCCGGGAGGGAAAAAGCAACTTTGCCTCCGGTGTCGGCCGTGGGTTTACTGGGTTAACCCCCCAGTAAACTCTACTACTCGGTTCCGAACGATCGAGGAAGAGGCCCCCACAACCGACCCCCTCGGATTAGGGGTCATAGGCAAGGTGGTGGGGCCAACGATGATTTGCCAAACGATGACGACCGCGATAACAACGGACGCTTTGAGTGGACGGACGAATTAAGAGACGGACTTCTGCATTGCTACGAGAGCAGTGAGCCCGCCCGGAGAGGATACATGGCGAGAATGCATGCTCAGTGGTGTGAGAGACACCCAGAGCATGCAGCGTTTTCCGCACAAAATCTCAGGGATTATGTATCCCATCTTCGGGCTCGAGGCTACGTTAGAGCTCCTCCTCAGCCAGTTATCGAATTGGCAGATATGACACGTGTCGGTTTGGCTGTGGAGGAGAATCGCATTGTTCCACTGATGGAGAATATCAGAACCCACAGGGCGCTTCACAATATGAAGCCCCTGAAGCCGCAAGAACTGGCACGGGTGGATGCGGAGATTGGCGATGTTCTTCCAGAAGAGGCTGACATCCGGCAGATCAATTCTGTCGTGTACGACGCCGCTCATGCTCTATCCCAAACGGAGAGGAGGGACACCATCGCTCTGGTAGGGAGGCATGAACGACGTGTACACAAGATGGAAGCCAAGATCAAGTCGGCGAGACAACACGCGTCTCGTATCCAGTGTGTGGTGGACTCCGTGGCGGCCAATAGGCCTTTCACGCCCGCAGTGCGGCGAATTTCCGCAAAATTGAGACGAGCTCACCACACATTGAATCAAGGTGTGCTGTTCACCATCAAACAGCACTGCCTTGATAGGATACGAATGCTAGTGGCTGCAAAGAAGTCACTAGTGAGGCGGGCGAGAGGTATCGCGGAAAACATAAAGTTCCGCGATAAACTTTCTCGCTTATTCCAAGAGCCTCCACGTGTTGTCGATAACCCGCCGGCTGCAGATCGGCTGAAAACATTCTGGAAGAATATCTATGAGTATCCGCAACCACTCAACGTAGATACTCCAGCCCTAGCGCAGTTCGAAGCATTTTACAGGAGGCTTCGGCAGTCTGAACTCAATGATCTGCGCATTCCGATAACCACGGAAGAAGTACGAGGGGCCCTAAAAGGCTCTAAGAATTTCGCTGCTCCAGGCCCTGATGGGTTGAATAACTATTGGTGGAAAAAGTTTCCAACAACCCACCGCCATCTGGCAAGAGTTTTTAACTCATGGCTAGATGAAGAGCAGCAGATTCCAGAGTGGTCTGTCGAGGAGCGAACCGTGCTCATCCCCAAAAACGGAGATTTGTCTGATCCAAAGAATTACAGGCCGATGGCATGCTTGAATGCGTGTTATAAGGTGTTCACGCGCATCTTATACACGCGCATTCTCTCCGCAGTTGATCCGGTGTATGAACGGTTAAATGAGCAAAGAGGGTCAAAGAAAGGGGTCGCCGGGTGCAAGGAGAACCTGCTCATCGATAGATGTATCACGCAGGACTCCGTGCAGTATAAGCGTAACCTTTCGATGGCCTGGATCGATTACCGCAAGGCATTTGATACAACATCACATGAGTTAATCATGCATTTGCTCAGATGCCTTGAGGTACCTGGTCAAATAGTGGGATGCATTGGACAACTGATGCCGCTCTGGAGGACTCGCTTCACCATAAGATCTGGTAGAGACATAGTCCAAACAGAGCAGGTCATCATTAGAAGAGGTGTGTTTCAGGGAGACTCCCTTAGCCCTCTTCTCTTCTGCATCTCACTATTGCCATTGTCCGTTGCAATCAGGAATACCCGTGGGTACAGCTGCGGCACCCCCAGCAACCGGAGGCATAATGTCACCCATCTATTTTACATGGATGACCACAAATTGTATGCCTCTGGAGAAAGGGACCTACATCAGTCCTTTAGGGTGGTGGAAGAATATACGCATGCTATCGGTATGGAATTTGGGATCGACAAATGTGCCACGGTTCATCTCAAAAGAGGACGATGCGAGGAATACGGAGAGGATGTCCAGCTCGTAGACGGAAGCATCCTACATCATCTGGATGCCGGAGAGACTTATCCTTACCTAGGGGTGGCGCAACGCCGCTCCCAAGAGGTAATCACAGTTAAGAACTCTCTCCGCGGCAAGTATCAGCATAAACTCCGACAGATCTGGTCATCAGAACTGTCGGGGAAGAACAAAGTTGCTGCAACTAATATGCTTGCCGTTCCGATCCTTCTCTACTCCTTCGGAGTGATGAAGTGGACTCAGGAAGAGCTGCGACAACTCGACGTAAAAACTCGCAAAATGATGCATCTCAATAGGAGCTTGCATCCCAAATCGTCCGTTCTACGGTTACACTTTCCCAGACAACGGGGAGGCCGTGGACTTTTGAGTTTGGAGTGTCTGCATAACAGAATGGTTCTGGATGGGGCCTGTAAAGTCATCAGGAGTTCAGATCCCCTTCTCTGCATGGTCCGCGACCATGAAAAAGCAGGGATTGGAGCATTCCTCTTTAAGGCAGCTACCCGTGCGGCCGATGAACTCGGTCTCGTTTTCGACACTGAACGGGCTAACCCAAACTCTGTCACCGAGTTGGGACCCGTTCAGCAAGAAGCTCACATAAAAGCTGCGGAGACAGAGGTCCTGCTACAGCTACATATGGATAAGCCAATGCATGGTGTCTTCTTTCATAACATCGAAGACCTTGGCTTATCCAAAAGCTTGACCTTTGCCTTCCTCAGGTCGAGTGAGCTAAAGTCGGAGACCGAGGGATTTATAATGGCCTGCCAGGATGGTGTCTTCAACACCCTTGTCTACCGTAGTCGCGTGATGGGTATAGACGTCCCTGACACCCGATGCAGGGCATGTCGTGGGGCACCTGAGACCGTAATGCATTTGCTATCAGCATGCCCATCTTATGCGGTCTCAGCCTATATCCACAGGCATAACGCGGCACTACGAGTGTTGTACTACCACCTACGACACTCGTACGGTATAGACGAGACACCGGTGTTGCCTTATGCTCCGGGGGATATTGAGTCCGTGGTGGAGAATGAGAGATGCCGAATCTATTGGAACTACTCATTCCCCACCCTCAGGCAAATACAAGCCAATAAGCCTGATGTTGTCCTCCTCGACCACCAAAGTAGAACGATATTCGTCATGGAGTTTTCCGCTCCAGGCGAAATTAATATCGTTCGAAAAGAGGAGGAAAAACGGACTAAATATCGAGATCTTCTCTTTGAACTCCGCAGGTTATATCCGGACCATTCTGTCAAAATGGTGGTTCTGATCATAGGAGTCCTTGGTGGAATGATGGACACACTGCTCTCCAATTTGAAAATAATACCTGCTTGCCGTAATATGGCAGAAATCTTAGCAGCAAGAATGCAGAAGGCCGTTATACTTGGTTCGCTTCGTCTACTCAGGGCACACGATTCTCGGACCCAATAATCACTCACCCTACGGATGTAGGGAGTGGTTATTGGGGTTAACGACACCAGCGCGCCCTCCGGATGGGTCGGAGCACCGGAGACAGGGCCTGACTGGTACACTCCTAAGGAGAAAAAAAAAAAAAAATAATAATAATAATAATAATAATAATAATAATAATAATAATAATAATAATAATAATAATAATAATAATAATAATAATAATAATAATAATAATAATAATAATAATAATAATAATAATAATAATAATAATAATAATAATAATAATAATAATAATAATAATAATAATAATAATAATAATAATAATAATAATAATAATAATAATAATAATAATAATAATAATAATAATAATAATAATAATAATAATAATAATAATAATGATAATAATAATAATAATAATAATAATAATAATAATATCGAGTCCGTGGTGGAGAATGAGAGGTGCCGAATCTATTGGAACTACTCATTTCCCACCCTCAGTCAAATACAAGCCAATAAGCCTGATGTTGTCCTCCTCGACCGTCAAAGTAAAACGATATTCGTCGTGGAGTTTTCCGCTCCAGGCGAGATGAATATCTTTCGGAAAGAGGAGGAAAAACGTACTAAATATCGAGATCGTCTCTTTGAACTCCGCAGGTTGTATCCGGACCATTCTGTCAAAATGGTGGTTTTGATTATAGGAGTTCTTGGTGGAATGATGGACACACTGCTCTCTAATTTGAAGTTGATACCGGCCTGCCGTAATATGGCACAAATCCTAGCCGCTCGAATGCAGAAGGCCGTCATCCTTGGTTCCCTTCGTCTGCTCAGAACACATGACTCTCGGACCCAATAATCACTCACCCTATGGACGTAGGGAGTGGTTATTGAGGTAAACGACACCAGCGCGTCCTCCGGATGGGTCGGAGCACCGGAGACAGGACCTGACTGGTACACTCTTAGAGGAAAAAATAGTAATAATAATAATAATAATAATAATAATAATAATAATAATAATAATAATAATAATAATAATGATAATAATAATAATAATAATAATAATAATAATAATAATAATAATAATAATAATAATAATAATAATAATAATAATAATAATAATAATAATAATAATAATAATAATAATAATAATAATAATAATAATAATAATAATAATAATAATAATAATAATAATAATAATAATAATAATAATAATAATAATAATAATAATAATAATAATAATAATAATAATAATAATAATAATACACCACCTACCCGAGCAAAGGATGCAAAATCAGACCGGCAGCTCATGCGCATCCGGGAGGGAAGAGGCATCTTTCCCTCCGGTGTCGGCCGTGGGTTTACTGGGTTAACCCCCCAGTAAACCCTTTTACTCGGTTCCAAATAATCGGGGAAGAGGCCCCCACAACCGACCCCCTCGGATTAGGGGTCAAAGGCAAGGTGGAGGGGCCAACAACGATGATTTGCCAGCTGACGACTTACGCTATGAAAACGGAAGTTTTGAGTGGACAGATGGATCAAGGGACGGTCTTATGCATTGCTACGAGAGCAGTGAACCCGCCTGGAGAGGATACATGGCGAGAATGCATGCTCTGTGGTGTGAAAGACACCCAGAGCATGCCGCCTTTTCCGCCCAAAATCTTAGGGATTATGTATCTCATCTTCGGAGACGAGGATATGTCAGAGCACCTCCTCAGCCGGTTATCGAAGTGGCACAAGTTATGCCACGTGTCGGTCTGGCTGTGGAGAATGCTCGCATCATACCACCGATGGAGGACATTAGAACTCGCAGGGCACTTCACCATATGAAGCCCCTGAAGCCACAAGAACTGGCACGAGTGGATGCGGAGATCGGCGATGTTCTTCCAGAAGATGCTGACATCTGGCAGATCAATTCTGTCGTGTATGACGCCGCTCATACTCTAACCCAAACGCAGAGGAGGGACGCCACCGCTGTAGTTGGGAGGCATGAGCGACGCGTACACAAGATGAAAGCTAAGATCAAGTCGGCGAGACAACACGCGTCTCGTATCCAGTGTGTGGTGGACTACGTGGCGGCCAATAGGCCTTTCACGCCTGCAGTACGGCAAATTGCCGCAAAATTAGGACGAGCTCACCACACATTGAATCAAGGGGTGCTGTTTACCATCAAACAGCACTGTCTTGATAGGATACAAATGCTAGTGGCTGCAAAGAAGTCACTAGTGAGGCAAGCGAGAGGAGTCGCGGAAAACTTGAAGTTCCGCGATAAACCTTCTCATTTATTTCAAGAGCCTCCACGTGTTGTTGATAACCCGCCGGCTTTCGATTGGGTGGAAACCTTCTGGAAGAATATCTATGAGCACCCGCAACCAATCAATGTAGATACTCCAGCCCTAGCGCAGTTCGGAGCATTCTGCAGGAGGCTTCGGCAGCCTGAGCTCAATGATCTGCGCAATCCGATAACCCCGGAAGAAGTTCAAAGAGCCCTCAAAGGCTCAAAGAACTTTGCTGCTCCAGGACCAGATGGGTTGAATAACTATTGGTGGAAAAAGTTTCCAGCAACCCACCGCCATCTGGCTAGAGTTTTCAACTCATGACTAGATGGGGAGCAGCAGATTCCAGGGTGGTTTGTCGAGGGGCGAACCGTGCTCATTCCCAAAAACGGAGATTTGTCTGATCCAAAGAATTACAGACCGATAACATGCTTGAATGCGTGTTATAAGGTGATTACGCACATCTTATACACGCGCATTCTCTCCGCAGTTGATCCGGTGTATGAACGGATATATGAGCAAAGAGGGTCAAAGAAAGGGGTTGCCGGCTGCAAGGAGAACCTGCTCATTGATAGATGTATCACGCAGGACTCCGTGCAGTACAAGCGTAACCTTTCGATGGCCTGGATCGATTACCGCAAGGCATTTGATACAACATCGCATGAGTTAATCATGCATTTACTCGGATGCCTTGAGGTACCCGATCAAATAGTGGGATGCATTGGACAACTGATGCCGCTCTGGAGGACTCGCTTCGCTATAAAATCTGGTGGAGACATAGTCCAAACAGAGCAGGTCATCATTAGAAGAGGCGTGTTTCAAGGAGACTCCCTCAGCCCTCTTCTCTTCTGCATCTCACTATTGCCATTGTCCGTTGCAGTCAGGAATACCCGTGGGTACAGCTGCGGCACCCCCAGCAACCGGAGGCATACAGTCACCCACCTGCTTTACATGGATGACCCCAAAATTATATGGCTCTGGAGAAAGGGACGTACATCAGTCCCTTAGGGTGGTGGAAGAATATACGCATGCTATCGGAATGGAATTTGGGATCAACAAATGTGCCACGGTTCATCTCAAAAGAGGACGATGCGAGGAATACGGAGAGGATGTCCAGCTCGTAGACGGAAGCATCCTACATCATCTGGATGCCGGAGAGACTTATACTTAACTATGGGTGGCGCAACGCCGCTCCCAAGAGGTAATCACAGTTAAGAACTCTCTCCACGGCAAGTATCAGCATAAACTCCGACAGATCTGGTCATCAGAACTGTCGGAAAAGAACAAAGTTGCTGCAACTAATATGTTCGCCGTTCCGATCCTTCTCTACTCCTTTGGAGTGATGAAGTGGACTCAGGAAGAGCTGCGACAACTCGACGTAAAAGATCGCAAAATGATGCTTCTCAATAGGAGCTTGCATCCTAAATCGTCCGTTCCACGGTTATACTTTCCCAGACAACGGGGAGGCCGTGGACTTTTGGGTTTGGAGTGTCTGCATAACAGAATGGTTCTGGATGGGGCCTGTAAAGACATCAGTAGTTCAGATCCCCTTCTCTGCATGGTCCGTGACCATGAAAAAGCAGGGACTGGAGCATTTCTCTTTAGGGCAGCAACCCGTGCAGCCGATGAACTTGGTCTCGTATTCGACACTGAACGGGCTAACCCAAACTCTGTCACCGAGTTGGGACCCTTTCAGCTAAAAGCTCACATTGAAGCTGCGGAGACAGAGGTCCTCCTACAGCTGCATGCGGATAAGCCAATGCATGGTGTCTTCTTCAACAACATCGAAGACCTTGGCTTATCCAAAAGCTTGACCTTTGCCTTCCTCAGTTCGAGTGAGCTAAAGTCGGAGACCGAGGGATTCATAATGGCCTGCCAGGATGGTGTCATCAACACCCTCGTCTACCGTAGTCGCGTGATGGGTATAGACGTCCCTGACACCCGATGCAGGGCATGTCGTGGGGCACCTGAGACCGTAATGCATTTGCTATCAGCATGTCCAGCTTATGCGGTCTCAGCCTATATCCACAGGCATAACGCGGTGCTACGAGTGTTGTACTACCATCTAAGACACTCGTACGGTATAGACGAGACACCGGTGTTGCCTTATGTTCGGGGGGATATTGAGTCCGTTGTGGAGAATGAGAGGTGCCGAATCTATTGGAACTACTCATTCCCCACCCTCAGGCAAATACAAGCCAATAAGCCTGATGTTGTCCTCCTCGACCGTCAAGGTAAAACGATATTCGTCGTGGAGTTTTCCGCTCCAGGCGAGATGAATATCGTTCGGAAAGAGGAGGAAAAACGGACTAAATATCGAGATCGTCTCTTTGAACTACGCAGGTTGTATCCGGACCATTCTGTCAAAATGGTTGTTCTGATTATAGGAGTCCTTGGTGGAATGATGGACACACTGCTCTCTAATTTGAAGTTGATACCGGCCTGCCGTAATATGGCACAAATCCTAGCCGCTCGAATGCAGAAGGCCGTCATCCTTGGTTCACTTCGTCTGCTCAGAACACATGACTCTTGTACCCAATAATCACTCACCCTACGGACGTAGGGAGTGGTTATTGAGGTAAACGACACCAGCGCGTCCTCCGGATGGGTCGGAGCACCGGAGACAGGACCTGACTGGTACACTCTTAAAGGAAAAAACAAATAATAATAATAATAATAATAATAATAAAAATAATAATAATAATAATAATAATAATAATAATAATAATAATAATAATAATAATAATAATAATAATAATAATAATAATAATAATAATAATAATAATAATAATAATAATAATAATAATAATAATAATAATAATAATAATAATAATAATAATAATAATAATAATAATAATAATAATAATAATAATAATAATAATAATAATAATAATAATAATGATAATAATAATAATAATAATAATAATAATAATAACTCATGGCTAGATGGGGAGCAGCAGATTCTGGAGTGGTTTGTCGAGGGGCGAACCGTGCTCATCCCCAAGAACGGAGATTTGTCTGATCCAAAGAATTACAGGCCGATAACATGCTTGAATGCGTGCTATAAGTTGTTTACGCGCATCTTATACACGCGCATTCTCTCCGCAGTTGATCCGGTGTATGAACGGATATATGAGCAAAGAGGGTCAAAGAAAGGGGTCGCCGGCTGCAATGAGAACCTGCTCATCGATAGATGTATCACGCAGGACTCCGTGCAGTATAAGCGTAACCTTTCGATGGCCTGGATTGATTACCGCAAGGCATTTGATACAACATCGCATGAGTTAATCATGCATTTGCTCAGATGTCTTGAGGTACCCAATCAAATAGTGGGATGCATTGGACAACTGATGCCACTCTGGAGGACTCGCTTCACCATAAGATCTGGTAGAGACATAGTCCAAACAGAGCAGGTCATCAATAGAAGAGGCGTGTTTCAGGGAGACTCCCTCAGCCCTCTTCTCTTCTGCATCTCACTATTGCCATTGTCCGTTGTACTCAGGAATACCCGTGGGTACAACTGCGGCACCCCCAACAACCGGAGGCATAAAGTCACCCATCTGTTTTACATGGATGACCTCAAATTATATGCCTCTGGAGAAAGGGATCTACATCAGTCCCTTAGGGTGGTGGAAGAGTACACGCATGCTATCGGAATGGAATTTGGGATCGACAAATGTGCCACGGTTCATCTCAAAAGAGGACGATGCGAGGAATACGGAGAGGATGTCCAGCTCGTAGACGGAAGCATCCTCCATCATCTGGATGCCGGAGAGACGTATACTTACCTAGGGGTGGAGCAACGCCACTCCCAAGAGGTATTCACAGTTAAGAACTCTCTCCGCGGCAAGTATCAGCATAAACTCCGACAGATCTGGTCATCAGAACTGTCGGGAAAGAACAAAGTTGCTGCAACCAATATGCTTGCCGTTCCGATCCTTCTCTACTCTTTCGGAGTAATGAAGTGGACTAAGGAAGAGCTGCGACAACTCGACGTTAAAACTCGCAAAGTGATGCATCTCAATAGGTGCTTGCATCCTAAATCGTCCGTTCCACGGTTATACTTTCCCAGACAACGGGGAGGCCGTGGACTTTTGTGTTTGGAGTGTATGCATAACAGAATGGTTCTGGATGGGGCCTGTAAAGTCATCAGGAGTTCAGATCCCCTTCTCTGCATGGTCCGCGACCATGAAAAAGCATGGATTGGAGCATTTCTTTTTAAGGCAGCAACCCGTGCGGCCGATGAACTCGGTCTCGTATTCGACACTGAACGGGCTAACCCAAACTCTGTCACCGAGTTGGGACCCGTTCAGCAAAAAGCTCACATCATAGCTGCGGAGACAGAGGTCCTGCTACAGCTACATATGGATAAGCCAATGCATGGTGTCTTCTTTCACAACATCGAAGACCTTGGCTTATCCAAAAGCTTGACCTTTGCCTTCCTCAGGTCGAGTGAGCTAAAGTCGGAGACCGAGGGATTCATAATGTCCTGCCAGGATGGTGTTTTCACTACCCTCGTCTACCGTAGTCGCGTGATGGGTATAGACGTCCCTGACACCCGATGCAGGGCATGTCGTAGGGCACCTGAGACCGTAATGCATTTGCTATCAGCATGCCCATCTCATGCGGTCTCAGCCTATATCCACAGGCATAACGCGGCGCTACGAGTGTTATACTACCATCTACGACACTCGTACGGTATAGACGAGACACCGGTGTTGCCTTATGTTCCGGGGGATATTGAGTCCGTGGTGGAGAATGAGAGGTGCCGGATCTATTGGAACTACTCATTCCCCACCCTCAGGCAAATACAAGCCAATAAGCCTGATGTTGTCCTCCTCGACCACCAAAGTAGAACGATATTCGTCATGGAGTTTTCCGCTCCAGGCGAAATGAATATCGTTCGAAAAGAGGAGGAAAAACGGACTAAATATCGAGATCTTCTCTTTGAACTCCGCAGGTTATATCCGGACCATTCTGTCAAAATGGTGGTTCTGATCATAGGAGTCCTTGGTGGAATGATGGACACACTGCTCTCCAACTTGAAGATAATACCTGCTTGCCGTAATATGGCAGAAATCATAGCAGCGCGAATGCAGAAGGCCGTCATCCTTGGTTCGCTCCGTCTACTCAGGGCACATGATTCTCGGACCCAATAGTCACTCACCCTACGGACGTAGGGAGTGGTTATTGGGGTTAACGACACCAGCGCGCCCTCCGGATGTATCGGAGCACCGGAGACAGGGCCTGACTGGTACATTCCCAACGGGAAAAAAAATAATAATAATAATAATAATAATAATAAGAAGTTCGACGAGCCCTTGAGGGCTCGAAGAACTCAGCTGCACCAGGTCCGGATGGACTAGGGAACTACTGGTGGAAAATATTTCCAAGCACCCACCAACATTTGGCCAGAGTTTTCAACTCATGGTTGAATGGTGAGCAGCAGATTCCCGGCTGGTTTGTCGAGGGGCGAACCGTGCTGATCCCAAAAACGGAAGATTTGTCGGAACCGAAAATCTACAGGCCGATAACATGCCTGAACGCATGTTATAAGATGTTCACCCGCATTTTGTACATGCGAATACTAACTGCAGTTAAACACGTGTACGAACGGATATATGAGCAAAGAGGGTCAAAGAAAGGGATCGCTGGATGCAAGGAGAATCTGCTCATCGATAGATGTATTACGCAGGACTCCACGCAGTATAAGCGTAACCTTTCGATGGCCTGGATCGACTATCGCAAGGCATTTGACACGACATCGCAAGAGCTAATCATGCATGTTCTTCGATGCCTTGCGATACCCGATCAAATAGTGAGATGCATTGAACAACTGATGCCACTCTGGAGGACTCGCTTCACTATAACATCAGGTCAAGCTAGAGTCCAAACAGATCAGGTTATCTTCAGAAGGGGAGTGTTTCAGGGAGATTCTCTCAGCCCCCTTCTATTTTGCATCTCACTATTGCCATTGTCCGTTGCCCTCAGAAAAACACGTGGATACTACTGCGGCATCCCCAGCAACCGGAGGCATAAGGTGACTCATCTATTCTACATGGATTATCTTAAGCTTTATGCCTCAGGTGAAAAGGACCTACGTCAGTCTTTGAGGGTGGTGGAGGAGTATACGCAGTCCATCGGCATGGAGTTTGGGATCGACAAATGTGCAACGGTTCATCTCAAAAGAGGACGATGCGACGATTACGGAGAAGACGTCCATCTCATAGACGGAAGCATCCTACGTCATCTGGGTGCCGGAAAGACGTATACCTACTTGGGAGTGGAACAACACCACTCTCAAGAAGTTATAACTGTCAAAAACTCTCTCCGCGGCAAGTATCAGCACAAACTACGACAGATCTGGTCATCAGAACTGTCGGGAAAGAACAAAGTTGCTGCCACAAAGATGCTTGCTGTTCCGATATTACTCTACTCCTTCGGAGTAATGAAGTGGACTCAGGAGGAGCTGCGTTAACTCGACGTAAAGACTCGCAAGATGATGCACCTATACAGGAGTTTGCATTCCAAATCGTCCGTTCCTCGGTTATGTCTCCACCGACAACAAGGAGGACGAGGACTTTCGAGTTTGGAGTGTCTTCACAATAGAATGGTATTGGATGGAGCATGTAAAGTGATCAGCAATTTGGACCCCCTTCTCTGCATGGTCCGTGACCATGAAAACGCAGGGATTGGAGCGTTCCTCTTTAAGGCAGCAGCCCGTGCCTATATCCACAGGCATAACGCGGCGCTACGAGTGTTGTACTACCACCTACGACACTCGTACGGTATAGACGAGACACCGGTGTTGCCTTATGCTCCGGGGGATATTGAGTCCGTGGTGGAGAATGAGAGATGCCGAATCTATTGGAACTACTCATTCCCCACCCTCAGGCAAATACAAGCCAATAAGCCTGATGTTGTCCTCCTCGACCACCAAATTAGAACGATATTTGTCATGGAGTTTTCCACTCCAGGCGAAATGAATATCGTTCGAAAAGAGGAGGAAAAACGGACTAAATATCGAGATCTTCTCTTTGAACTCCGCAGGTTATATCCGGACCATTCTGTCAAAATGGTGGTTCTGATTATAGGAGTCCTTGGTGGAATGATGGACACACTGCTCTCTAACTTGAAGATAATACCGGCTTGCCGTAATATGGCAGAAATCTTAGCAGCAAGAATGCAGAAGGCCGTTATACTTGGTTCGCTCCGTCTACTCAGGGAACACGATTCTCGGACCCAATAATCACTCACCCTACGGTCGTAGGGAGTGGTTAATGGGGTTAACGACACCAGCGCGCCCTCCGGATGGGTCGGAGCACCGGAGACAGGGCCTGACTGGTACACTCCTGAGGAGAAAAAAAAATAATAATAATAATAATAATAATAATAATAATAATAATAATAATAATAATAATAATAATAATAATAATAATAATAATAATAATAATAATAATAATAATAATAATAATAATAATAATAATAATAATAATAATAATAATAATAATAATAATAATAATAATAATAATAATAATAATAATAATGATAATAATAATGATAATAATAATAATAAGATATGCCACGTATCGGTCTGGCTGTACAGGCTCGCATCATACCACCAATGAAGGACATCAGAACCCGCAGGGCGCTTCACAATATAAAGACTCTGAAGCCGCAAGAACTGGCACGGGTGGATGCAGAGATTGGTGATGTTCTTTCAGAAGAGGCAAACATCTGGCAGATCAATTCTGTCGTGAACGACGCTGCTCGTACTCTATCCCAGACGGAGAGGAGGGACACCACCGCTCTTGTTGGGAGGCATGAGCGACGCGTTCACAAAATGGAAGCTAAGATCAAGTCAGCGGGACAACACGCGTCTCGTATCCAGTGTGTGGTGGACTACATGTCGGTCAATAGGTCTTTCACGCCCGCAGTGCGGCGAATTGCTGCAAAGCTGAGACGAGCTCACCACACATTGAATCAAGGCGTGCTGTTTACCATAAAACAGCACTGTCTTGATAGGATACGAATGCTAGTGGCTGCAAAGAAGTCACTAGTGAGGCAGGCGAGAAGTATCGCGGAAAACATAAAGTTCCGCGATAAACCTTCTCGCTTATTCCAAGAGCCTAAACGTGTTGTTGATAATCCGTTGGCTGCTGATCGGGTAGAAACCTTCTGGAAGAACATCTATGAGTTTCCGCAACCACTCAACGTAGACACTCCAGCCCTAGCGCAGTTCGAAGCTTACTGCAGGATGCTTCGGCAGCCTGAGCACGATAATCTGCTCAATCCGATAACCACGGAAGAAGTTCGAGGGGCCCTCAAAGGCTCAAAGAACTTTGCTGCTCCAGGCCTTGATGGGTTGAATAACTATTGGTGGAAAAAGTTTCCAACAACCCACTGCCATCTGGCTAGAGTTTTTAACTCATGGCTAGATGGGGAGCAGCAGATTCCGGAGTGGTTTGTCGAGGGGCGAACCGTGCTTATCCCGAAAAACGGAGATTTGTCTGATCCAAAGAATTACAGGCCGATAACATGCTTGAATGCGTGTTATAAGGTGTTTACGCGCATCTTATACACGCGCTTTCTCTTCGCAGTTGATCCGGTGTATGAACGGATTTAAGCTTTTATATTCCAGAAGAAGAACCATTGCTGATAATTTTGATAGTAGTTTATTGTAGGCTGCCAACCTTGTTGGTGATAGAACTCACTATATCATAATTTTTCAGGTACTTAGAAAGAATACTTATAACTGACGAAATGAAAAACAAGTTTGCGAAAAGATGATATTCGTTTAATTCAGAATGATCCCGTAATCTATGTCATTGACTGGAAGGTAAGATAGGATATATTTGGTCTCAGTACCAGACACCGTCAAACACGGTATCAATAAGTCCAAAATTCCCAACTTAATAAAAGTGATATGGAAAACAAATAGATCTAAAGATTCAGATGTGCAATAGATGAACCAGACGGAATATTATACAGCATGATAAAAGAAAAGCTTCTGTAGATGTTTTCGATGTATCTGATGTATTTGCTAAGTACAAAATCACTGAATTTGTACAAAAATCAATTCCGATATAATGCTAGTTCACCACATAGATTTATTCTAAAATAAAAGAGACCATCAAAAAATCATAACTCCTTCGTGTGACCCGAGAGCAAGATACACCTCAATCAGTTATAAAAGATGTTTTGATGAAGTCCATCGTCTGCTCTAACAGAAGTAAATGCCGTGAGGGTCTAAAAACATAGTGACCCAATTTTTCAGTAGTAAAATGTACCTACTTATATATTTTTCTGAATGATTCATTTCATTTTGAACATTATCTATAGTATCAGACTGTAGGCATATTTCTCACAATCCGTATAATTATAGTCTTGTCCTATTCTGATTTCGGTGTGGTGGAATATTCTTGCATGTTTTGAAGTGAATCAATACCATTACCTCCCCATCTCTACTATAAATTGTTCATGAATTTCAGAATCATTTATACAGTGTTCGGCAGAACCCACTTTCCCTTTGCAGTATTCGAACCAGAAATATGGAGAATTGAAACAAAATGAAGTTGAAATGGAAATTGATTTTCACTATAACTTAAATTTTTAAAAGCTGACAAAGCGTGCGTAGTAACCAACTTCATATTTAAGCTTTCTAAGTCAACAGTGTTCCATTCGAAGCATAAAAAAATCGAAACCGTTCCTTTATCAACCATATTCACAAACGAGTCATGAGTTGATTTATCCCAATTCATTACGTTAAAAAAAATTACGAGTTCAATATGACCTTTATTCTATATCACCCAGTAAAATGACAAGATTGAATGTATCCACATAGATTACCACGACCCCTCTTCTGTAGAAAAAGTGTTTGTTTCCTAAAAGTTAACAAAGAGTGGGAGTATTGGGAAATCACTTTGTATACCATTTTATGAAATCAATCAAGTTTGTTATTGATTTAGAGATTTTGAGATGTTGAAATAAAAAACAGTTGAGATGTATTGAAAGTAAATAAAAAATACCGTCAAAGTCAGAAGTTCATTTTATAATTGAATTTTCACTTCAAATACTGTGATAAACAACAGGTTATGGGCCCAGAACACGTGTATGTGTATTAGTTTACCCATAGAAGAAAGTTATAAACTGCAGAATTATAATCTCTTTGTCACATCAAGTTTCGCTTCCTGCAATCATACAGAGAAGGATTATTATCTATTCGAGATGGACAAACTGAGGAATTTGAACATTAAAAAATTCGACGGGAAGAATTTTCAATTATGGAAGTACCAGATGGAAATAATTTTCAGAGCTGAAGGTATACTGGACTTCGTAAACGGGAAAGTAAATTGCCCTACCGATAGAGAAAAGAAGAAAGAATGGGAAAACACCAATGCAAAAGCGATGCTGTTGATCTCTACATCTACTGAGTTTGAACAACTTCAGACGATTATGGCTTGTGGAACAGCACCAGAAATGTGGACACGTTTGAAAATTATCCACGAACAGCGTTCTGCTATCAATAAAATGATGTTGAAACAGCAATTTTTCAACTACCGAATGCTTGATGTTGATTCTATAGCCATGCACATAAGCAAAGTGGAATCAATGGCACAATCTCTATCTGATGTTGGTGAAGAAATTCAAGAAATAGACAAAATAGCCAAAGTTCTCGGGAGTTTGCCAGTCAAATTTGGTCCATTTATAACTGCGTGGGATTCCTGTGATGAAAACAAACAAACATTTGATAATCTCACGGCTCGTCTACTCAAAGAAGAAGTGCGTTTGTGTCAACATGATGAGCTTTCGACAGCGTTCGCAGCAGTAAAAATAAATAAAAGTAATTTTCATAAAAAGAACTATTCAGGAACCAGAACCAGCAACTTTAATCATCAAGTGATGAACAATCAAGGATGCTTCACCAGTAACTCTAATAGTCAGGAACGCAGATATGACAATAAGAATAAAAGTCGACATGTTGTATAATTTTACTGTCATAAGCAAGGCCATGCAAAATCCGAATGTTGGTTTCGTCGAAGGTCATTCAACAAAAACCAAGACGTGAAAGAAAAGTCCGACCAAGCTCTGTCCGCAGAGATGAAAAATGTTCTAGCGGAAGGATACGAAGATATTTGGCTTGCAGATAGCGTGGCTTCCAAACATGTGACTTTCCATAAGGAATGGTTTAGTGATTTGAAACCCCTACAGTTCCAGAATGCTGTGCAGATAGGTGACAGTTCCATTGTCTACGCCGAAGGAATTGGATCAGTTCAAGTGATAGGACTAGTAAATGGCCAATATAAACTTAGAAATCTTGAGAATACCCTGTATGTTCCAAAACTGAGAAAGAATCTACTGTCAGTGGGAGCTATCACGTCAAAGGATTTGAAAGTCACTTTTGAAGTTAAAAGTGGAAAATAACTCATTGCTGAGGGTATCAAAGAAGACAACCAATGTTATAGAATGTTTCTTGAAGTTCCAAATCAAGAAGTGGCCAATTCAGCTATGATCAATCCAGTTATTCTATGGCATGAAAGATTAGGCCACGTCAATTTCAAAACTTTGAAGAAAATGTCAGATGATGGTCATATTCCAGTTCAGATCAAAAGCATTGAAGGACTGTTCTGTGAATCCTGTCAATATGGAAAGCTGAGTGGAAGACCATTCAAAGAAAATAATCGTTCTCGTTTCCAAAAGCCAGGAGAATATGTACATTCTGATGTATGTGGCAAGATCTCTACAAGCTCAATCGGTATTGCCCAATACTTTGTCCTATTCAAAGATGATTGTACATCATATTGATTTGTTTACTTCATCAAATACAAAAGTGACGTTTTCTCCAAATTCATAGAATTTTCAAAATTGATTGAGAGACAAACAGGAAATAAACTCAAGGTATTCATGTCTGACAATGGGACGGAATACGTTTACAATCGTTACAAAGAGTTATTCAAATCTAATGGAATCCTCCATGAAACAAGTTCACCGTATACTGCAGAATAAAACGGAAGAGCGGAACGTGACCTTCGATCCATCGTTGAAAGCTCTAGAGCCATGCTGAGAAATATCAATTTTTCGGATTGTCTGTGGGCAGAAGCAGTCAATACTGCAGTTTATACTCTGAACAGAAGACCTTGTGAGCCAGATGATACCACAACTCCGTATGAAAAATGGACAGGCAAGCAGTTGAGTTTAGGTCACATGAAGAAATTTGGAGCAGAGGCTTTCAGTTACATTCCTGAGAAATTCAGATCGAAGTTCGACAATAAATGCAATAAGCTCTACTTGGTTGGTTACGAAGGTAATAGTTCCAATTACCGACTGTATGATCCAAAAACAAGACGAGTTTCAGTTTCAAGAAATGTAACTTTTCACGAAAACTTATCTTCTATGAAAAATATTGAACCTACAAACAATATTTTTCCTCTTGAAGACTTTATGATAATGGAAAGCGATAATCATGAATCAAACAATTATGAAAATATTCACACTGAGGAATACCAGATGGAGAATGAAAGAAATGCAATAGAAATAGAAGAAAAGCAACGAGAAGTAGTAGACCAGTGTAATGATCGAAATGTACTAAGTGAAATGGAATTGAGGAGACGTGAAACTATCCATCCACCAATTCGTTACATGGCCTGTGTTACCAATATAGATGAGCCAAGAACCTACAATGAAATGATGTCAAGTGAGAAGAAAAATCAATGGCAGAGGGCAATGGAAGACGAAATATCATCCTTAAACAAGAATGGTACCTGGACCTTGGAGCAACTTCCACCTAACCGTCGCCCAGTTGGTTGCAAGTGGATATTCAAAGTGAAAACTAAACCAGACGGTTCCATTACAAGATATAAAGCCAGACTCGTAGCTAAAGGCTATTCCCAGCAGGCAGGTATCGATAATCAGGAAAAAATCTCTCCTGTAGTCCGATATGATTCAGTAAGATTACTTTTTGCTTTGTCTGTGGCGAAAAAGATGAAATTTCGACAATTTGACGTGAAAACGGCATTTCTCAATGTAGATCTAGATGAAGAAATCTACATGGTGCAACCTGAAGGTTTCGTTGATGAAGAGTCTTCCTTAGTATACAAGTTGAAAAAGAGCCTTTACGGTCTCAAGCAATCTCAACGTTGCTGGAATGAAAAATTCGTGAAATTCCTGAAGGAATTCACCTTCATCCAGCTTAATTCTGATAAATGTGTACCAAGTTTGAAGAAAACGATGTATATCTTGCTCTCTATGTCGACGATGGTTTAATGATGTGATTCTTGAAATGTTTCTAGAGCACCTGAGGTCGTGCTTTGAAATAACCACATCAGATCCAAGCTAATTCGTTGGAATCGAAATCAAACATGAGAATAGCAAATTATGGATTGGTCAGCAAGGATACATTAAACGTATTTTAAAGAAGTTTGAAATGGAAAATTGTACGCCGAATTCACTACCTGCTGGACTCGATACTATTTTACATGGAGTACAATATCCAGAAGAAGATGAGGAGAGAAGACAAATGGAAAATATTCCATATAGAGAAGCTGTGGGCTGTTTAATGTTTTTAGCCACAGTTACTCGTCCTGACATAATGTATGCAGTGAGCCAAGTGAGCAGATTCCTGAATAATCCAGGAAAAGAGTACTGGATAGCAGTAAAACGGATATTTAGGTACCTCAAGGGAACCCAAGACCTAGGTTTCTGCTACAGTGGGGAAGAAACAAATGTTGTGGCATACTCAGACGCTGATTTTGCTGGTAACTTAGACACTCGTCAGTCAACCACTGGGTATGTCACCCTGATGAACAATGGTCCCATAACGTGGTCTTCACATCTTCAAAAGTGCGTTTCTAGATCAACAACAGAAGCCGAATACATAGCAGCTTCTGATGCATCCCAAGAAATTGTTTGGCTCAGGATGTTCCTGCAGGAGCTGAGTGTTGATACAACTAAACCAACCACTTTGTTTGTCGATAATCAAAGCGCCATTCAGCTAGTTAATAATATTGAACATCATAAAAGAACCAAGCATATCGACATCAAGTACCACTACATTCGTGAGCAGGCTGAAAATGGATCAATAGATGTCAGTTATGTACCTTCAGAAGACCAGGTGGCTGATATTTTCACGAAGCCTCTTTCAAAGGAGAAATTCCAGAAGTTTACTAACTCACTTCATTTGATTTCCTAAAAGTTAACAAAGAGTGGGAGTATTGGGAAATCACTTTGTATACCATTTTATGAAATCAATCAAGTTTGTTATTGATTTAGAGATTTTGAGATGTTGAAATAAAAAACAGTTGAGATGTATTGAAAGTAAATAAAAAATACCGTCAAAGTCAGAAGTTCATTTTAAAATTGAATTTTCACTTCAAATACTGTAATAAACAACAGTCATAATAATAATAATAATAATGATAATAATAATAATAAAGATCGAAATCTTGTGGAAATCATACCTTACTTGTTGCAATGAAAACTGGAAATAGTACATTCTGAAATTGTCTTTTCGATGCAGATAATTATGGGCCGCTACAGTGAGCATTGCCAGGCATGCGCCTGCTATAATCCCCAACCCGAAACTCCAGAAGCGCACTGCCAAGATCGAAAACAGGAACGTGAAGACGAGTAGAGCATCAGTGAAAAAGTTTGTGTTATTAGACGACTGTTTTGGTACTTCCTTCACAACCTCTTTCACTTCTCTTTTCAGTGTTCGATAAAAACCGTCTTCTGCGAAAGTGAACGGGCTGTTTCTCTTAGTTTTTGCTTCAGAAACATAGTATTTTTTGAGCATTTCCCCAGGAAGATCGGTAAGGTGATGGACTTCAAATGCTTCAGTGATGTCGTTTCCCTGAAAGCAGTTGATTGTTCAGTTAGGCAAGCATTTTCTTACACAGTAAAAAAAATTGTTGACTGTATTATAAAATAATATCCCAAAAACATTGATTACTGACAAAAAAACTATCACAGTTTTCGAAAGCACGTCATTTGGTAACAGCCCGACGCCGAAGATGGAGCGCAGTTATCTGAAACAACGAGCTTGATAATGTTGTGATAAAATTATGAGTTATCCATCAATGTTCGAAGAATATTCGGTGAGAATTTTTTTTCTGACAGGATAGTGACATATAAGAAATAAATCAAATCATCAGGCCATATGGATAAAAATGTGCATTTAGTTTCAATAATTTGAAGTGAATAGTCCTAGTAATATGAATAAAAACTAGATGCAGATGCTCCGCTTGATTCTCACTTTTGCGATGAATAAAATTGTGTTCATGCTCGCCACAGTAAGAATCTACTCCGTCATTTTGGAGTCTATTATATTACAAACCTATAGAAGTACGTGTGATCGTGACTTTGAAGAATTGTATCGATTTAGTAAAGAAAATGTAGAGTGAGTATAAAATCACTGTATGGGTGAAGAATTTGAAGAATGAAGGAGTATTGCTATATGTACCATTGATGAAATGAAAATATTGTTAGGATGTGTAGGTGACCAAGATTTTCAAACAAGGTCAGAAAAAAATATTGCGGTTCACCAAATATCTGTGTCAAAAGTGGAGTCTGAAAATTGAAAATTAAATCACGAGGATCTACTTTATGTACTAGGAGTATGTACTCCTCAAAGTTAAATCTGTTTTATTCATATTAAATAGAGCATAAACTAGCACTTCATGCTCATGCTCATGGGTACATACTCGGAGTTTAAACTCTGGTATTATTCGTAATACTTACCAAAAGAAATGTCAAATACTTTTTGTCAACCTCGTGACATTAGTGATAACTAACCGTGGAAACTATCCATGGGTAGTTATCGGGGGTCATTCCACGAGTGCTCGCAATACTATCGATAGTAATTCTGTCAGAAATCAACGAGATTGAATTGCTTGCCAACACCACGAGTCCTTTAGGACGAAGCCATTTGATCGAGTTCAAAATTTCTGACTGGATTAACGATAATATTGTAAGTACGAGTAGTATTTATTGTGATAATTTCACGAACCAACAAAGTAAGAAAAAGTTCCAATAGTTATTGATAATGCCTGATAGACATGAAGTCTGTTAGACTGACATTCATATTAGCAGAAATATGATGATGTTGTTTGGATACGTGGTTGCAATGCCAATGTTAATTTGTTGGTTCCTGAAATTATTCGAATGAATACTACTCGTGCTCACAATACTATCAATAATTCTATCAGAAATCTCAAAATAGATTAAATTGCTTTGAGATAACTCCACTCGTCCTGAAGGACTGGTGTTACCAAGCAATTTGACCTCTTTGATTTCTGACAGAATTAATATCGATAGTATTGCGAGCACTCGTGGTATTACCCACGATAATTCGAACTTGACTAGAGCTCCTGATTGGTTCATTTGGCAAGTGCGTGAAATAGTCAGGGTAATGTCGATTTTATTGGTTATTTCTACACTCAAATTAGAAATAAACAAATTTGATAGTATTTTTCTTTAAGCAAAAATATTCCAGATATAATTTCCCAACGACATTGATGCCTGACAAAAAAATTATTACCGCAGTTTTCGAAAGCATGCTATTTAGTAACAGACCTACGCCGAAGGCGGAGTGATCATACCTAAAACAACGTGCTTGAGGAGGTTGTGATGAAATTAGGACTTATTCATCCCTAGATCGACACCGTGGGGTCACCGGCGTCCCAAAGGATTACATAATTGCGATCATATACGCACATATAGAGATCACGAATCTGTAAATTTCAGTACCTCCATTATTCGATGTGTTTTACTGATGTAAGAACGCACTTCGCGATTGTCTAATCATTCGAGTCGTTTACCATGGTTCGTATCGTATAAGACCCCACAGTGTATGTGAGTTTAGGTACTAAATTTATGGAATTTAGTCACTTCAACCAATTAGTTGTTGACTAGAATAATCAAATAAGCCTCATTGATACAAAGCTCTTAAACCCTCTGTATGAGAAATACCATGAAGGGAAATCAGAAAGGTAACTGCAGAATGAATATGAAGATGTGATTTTCTACAAGTCAGATGAAGATGAAAAAGATAATTCTTAAGTCACTGTCAAATGCTTGACAGTGACTTAAGAAAGCAGAAACTTGTAAAATAACTCTTGAAAATGCTAACCACTCGTGTTGGCGAAACGTCGAGTTCTTCTCTGAACACACGTCAGCCTTACAACCCGAAGAACCACCATGTAAATAACGATTATTGTTTTAAAGATACTCCATAACCATCCACGGAGAAAAATAAGGAGGCATCTGAATGCAAACAAGGTTTTTTGGAACCTTTTCATTCCAAATATACCAGGTCATCGAAGCAAAATTATGTTACAAGAAAGAAATAAGTTATGTGACGATTACAAATAGTTGTGGAGTGGTGCTGGTATCTATTTATTATATTATGTAGGTACTATAGTTGATTTATTTCAAGTCTTTGAGGTACTTGAAGGTATATATCCATTCAAACTAATTTTTATTCTTAGTTTTGTATTATTTTAGAGAATACTATGTTCACTTTGTTTATGAGAAATTGAATTTTGGACTTTTCGATAACTGAGTTTCATTTTCCATGGGGCCACATAGGACACCACAGTGTGGTATTTGCTATAAATGAATCATCGTGTGGTTTTAGTGGGAGTTATTTATCAATGTTCGTGGGATTTTCGGTGTAAAATTTTTTTTTCACAGTACAGTGACATATAAAAACAAATTAAATAAATGAAATGTCAAAAACTTTGTGCCAACCTCGTGACATAAGTGATAACTAACCATGAAAACTATCCATGGGTAGTTATCACTGTTATGTTGATTTCATTGGTTATTTTGACACACATGACTTTTGGTTTTATAAGGATCACGAAAATCAAAAGGCATACATACTCTTCTCTCGTGTAGAAGGCCCCGAAATTATCCACTGAACATGTAAAAAAAGATAGAATTTCGAAATGATTTTTTAACGTATGCTTTTTCACAGGCTGATTTTTGGTGTCACATATATTGGAAAGCATACTCTTCTCTCAGTGGAAGGTCCCGAAATTAACAACTGAACATGTAAAGGTATTTATTCAATTAATACCAGGAGTAAAATTAACTTTAGTGTACCATTTGCAAAAATTAAAAATATTGACAGCCTTATTGTGTTTAGAAAAACTCTCCAGGAATTTTCAATAGATAGATGTTTTTACCATGTGTCTGAGTATTTTAATTGATCTGTTTTTTTTACATTATATACCCAGTGTCTACTTATTATTATTATTTGATGTGTGGTTTTGATCTATGTATTCCATTGACTATTGATATATTGCAAACAATGTAATCTTTGGCAAAATAAATAATACCTATCTATCTATCCAACGATCTATTTATCTATCTATTGATTAAATAAAATTATTACCCAGATATACCGTTCAGTGCTGGACATTAGTTGTTAACTTCAACAACCTTTCAACAAACAACTCATAATGTTGAAAAATTGTGGTCGAATTCAGTTATGTCTCACTTTTACTATGAATACTTCCCATGTAGTTATTAAGTAGCTATTGTCAATACAACAGATAAAATTAATCGAATAAATGAATATTTGGAAATTTTGGTTTCAAGAAATAAAAATATTATCGCGAAAATTGACGTAGTTTTGGTGTTGGGTATTTCGTAGACCAAATTATTAAGTTTGGATGAAAAGACCACGTGATGTTTCTGACAAAACAACTGAATATAATTTTCTATAGCGTATGACACGTAGGTTAACACGATTAAATTTCCACAATTTTATAGTTTCCGCTACATGTTTCGATACACAGTATCTTTTTCAAGCGATTGTTCTGAGTACAATAAATTATTCTTTATTGTAAAAATATTTACTACCTTTCTTATCAATCAAAATAAGTAGGGTTTCATACAGGGTTATAAAAAATGACAAAACATTGTACTTGGAAATCTAACCAATAGGTCCAATAGGTTATTCAGTAAACAATTTGACTTTCTCAAGTTATTGATTTCTAAGAAAGAATGTGTCGATAATTGCTTGCTTTTTGCATAAAAAACTGAATATGAGCCATACGCTTGGCTTTGGCTTGGTTTTTCTTGTTTTTCTATTCGTTGTTTTATTCGTTTGTTCATTTTATCGATAAGCTCAGTGAGTAGAAGAGAGAAACTTTTTCTTGCGGGGTCCATCCAACTCTCTCTCCCACTCATTGAGCTCATCTATAAAATAAATGGCAATTTCTCCGTAGTCATTAGAGATAACACCATAAAACCTGATATCGGTGGATTCCTCATGATCATTCCTAACCGATCATGTAATAATATACAGGTATTCGAAAATCGAAAGTTGATGTCATTTCTGGAAAAACCGGAAGTTGAATTTGTTCTACTAATATGCCAAAAAGTACCATCTAGTGAGCATATTCAATGTTGTAAAGGACACCGCACACTTTAATAGGGAAAGTTGCCCCCTGTCAAATTGGCTGAATTTTTGATATGTTACAGTCCAAGTCATTCCAAACAAAAAGTTCAATGACACAACTTTTCCTATAGGCTAGTTTTGGCGCTAGAGGCCCTCGAAAACTTTCATTTATTCTCCATTGTTAAACGACTCGAAACGTTATCCTGGATAATAATCACTATTCTGCGTAATCAAGATCTGAGCAGTCCTCAATATGACATACTATTGAAAGTGTTTTTCGTTGGTGTTGTTACATTCGGTCAATTATACAGTGTTCTAGCTACTTACAATATTCAAAGTTCAATAATTCGAAAATGGTTACAAATTGTCTTAGGTATCTACAAAAAATATAAGGAGTGCTCATTTTAAATGAAAGCGAAACTAATAATCAAAAAATTCCGTACATCCTGAAAAATATTGGTCGACCGTCTTGTGAAATAAGCCATAAAAAAGAATGAGAAATATTACGAATCAGTCTATAAAATGGCCTAACAAAGATTTATCATTATCAGGGATTTTTACTTTATGCAAATTGACTAGTTTTGACCAAAAAGTCGTACCTAATATACAAGTAATTCAGAGAATCAATTATAGTGAGTATAGTGGGGAATGGAGGATACGCAGATGTTTGAAAAATTCACTAATAAATAATATTATTATTAATAATATTATTATTAACGATATTTCCTTTTAAAATTATGCACTCCACCTTATTCCAACCTGATTTTTTTTGTACCGCCCTGTATACGCAAAACATTTTTGTTCTAGATCCTGTTGTCCTAGCAGAAGGTGACATTCTACCAAGATTTTGAAATCTACCACATACTAAACATGACGTATGAGAGGTTCGCAACAAAACTTTAAGTGCAGTTGCATCGGGATCTTCTTCATAAGATTGTATCTCTGAGAGAATACTCAAATGACAGTTTCGGCAAATCCTTGTCTGTTCAATAAAAGGTATTTGAGGCAATTCTAATTCATTCCTTCGACGTTCGGCAATACCGCTGCTTTTTTCGTCCAAACGTGCCATTTGCCTTGGTGTTTCATTCTATCCACACACATAACATTGAAATCTCACTCCAAAATTATACGCCATATTTCACTTAATAGTGACATGAAGTAACAAACAAACAAAACCTTGCCAGAAATTTTGACATCATTTCCAAAGCCATCTACAAAAAAATGTGTTATTTGCAGTAAAGGGATGCAATGTTTTCAGATTATCCAGTATAAATACCCTTCAATTTCGAGAATGGATGAACTATTTTTAAAGGAATCTAGACTGTAACATTTTTATACAGGGTGGGGCAATAGTGCGTCCAAATTCGATTTCTAGAGTTCTATTGTGATATCGATTTGAAAACGAAAATTAACTAGACAACAGGATCTAGAACAAAAATGTTTTGCGTATACAGGGCGGTACAAAAAAAATCAGGTTGGAATAAGGAATTTTGAAAGGAAATATCGTTAATAATAATATTATTAATAATAATGTTATTTATTAGTGAATTTTTCAAACATCTGCGTATCCTCTATTCCCCACTATACTCACTATAATTGATTCTCTGAATTACTTGGATATTAGGTACGACTTTTTGGTCAAAACTAGTCCATTTGCATATAGTAAAAATCCCTGATAATGATAAATTTTTGTTAGGCCATTTTATAGATAGATTCGTAATATTTCTCATTCTTTTTTATGGCTTATTTCACAAGACGGTCTACCAATATTTTTCAGGAATGAAAGTTTTCGAGGGCCTCTAGCGCCAAAACTAGCCTATAGGAAAAGTTGTGCCATTGAACTTTTTGTTTGGAATGACTTGGACTGTAACATATCAAAAATTCAGCCAATTTGACAGGGGGCAACTTTCCCTATTAAAGTGTGCGGTGTCCTTTACAACATTGAATATGCTCACTAGATGGTAATTTTTGGAATATTAATAGAACAAATTCAACTTCCGATTTTTCCAGAAATGACATCAACTTTCGATTTTCGAATACCTGTATATTATTACATGATCGGTTAGGAATGATCATGATGAATCCACCGATATCAGGTTTTATGGTGTTATCTCTAATGACTACGGAGAAATTGCCATTTATTTTATAGATGAGCTCAATGAGTGGGAGAGAGAGTTGGATGGACCCCGCAAGAAAAAGTTTCTCTCTTCTACTCACTGAGCTTATCGATAAAATGAACAAACGAATAAAACAACGAATAGAAATACCAGAAAAACCAAGCCAAAGCCAAGCGTATGGCTCATATTCAGTTTTTTATGCAAAAAGCAAGCAATTATCGACACATTCTTTCTTAGAAATCAATAACTTGAGAAAGTCAAATTGTTTACTGAATAACCTATTGGGCCTATTGGTTAGATTTCCAGGTACAATGTTTTGTCATTTTTTATAACCCTGTATGAAACCCTACTTATTTTGATTGATAAGAAGGGTAGTAAATATTTTTACAATAAAGAATAATTTATTGTACTCAGAACAATCGCTTGAAAAAGATACTGTGTATCGAAACATGTAGCGGAAACTATAAAATTGTGGAAATTTAATCGTGTTAACCTACGTGTCATACGCTATAGAAAATTATATTCAGTTGTTTTGTCAGAAACATCACGTGGTCTTTTCATCCAAACTTAATAATTGGGTCTACGAAATACCCAACACCAAAACTACGTCAATTTTCGCGATAATATTTTTATTTCTTGAAACCAAAATTTCCAAATATTCATTTATTCGATTAATTTTATCTGTTGTATTGACAATAGCTACTTAATAACTACATGGGAAGTATTCATAGTAAAAGTGAGACAACTGAATTCGACCCCAATTTTTCAACATTATGAGTTGTTTGTTGAAAGGTTGTTGAAGTTAACAACTAATGTCCAGCACTGAACGGTATATCTAGGTAATAATTTCATTTAATCAATAGATAGATAGATAGATCGTTGGATAGATAGATAGGTATTATTTATTTTGCCAAAGATTACATTGTTTGCAATATATCAATAGTCAATGGAATACATAGATTAAAACCACACATTAAATAATAATAATAAGTAGACACTGGGTAAGATAATTAATACGAAATTTGCATGGAAACGCTACAAAAAAAATTACGTTTGGGCGCCAAATTTGCTACGCGTCTTTTTTTCTTATGGCATATATTGATACAGGGACAGCTGAGGCGGAAAAGCACGAGCAAAAGGTGCTCGGAGTCAGTCGGTTAAGGGTGTGGGTAAAAGGAATAAAAGGAAGAGGGGTGGAGGGCGCCATCAGTTCGGAAATATCCGCAAGCTCAAACTAGAAATCTCAAAGGTGTCAAACTCTGTTATCCTAACTCAATATACTACTTATTCAATTATTTATTTGATTATGTATTCTTTTTTTTTATTATTATTTGGAGCTGTCTATTATAATTTATGCAAAGTTAAGAGGGAAGCCAGCAAATCAAACACCAAATTTCATTCCAACAAAAGAAATCATGTATTTGAATTTTTCGTCCACAACTAGTTTTTCCCTCGTATACATGAAATGAGTAGAATGCAAACGTGGAAGTACTTATAGAAACTAGCAAATAAATTGGCCAGAAATTCCCGTACGTGTACACGTAGAGTTTACAGTTAAATTTCACTAACATATCACACTGTATGCATGCGCGAAGTACTTGGTAAGCGAAGGGAATTATTATTCAACTCTGATACTAAATAAATTTAACCCTCCAATAGCACAAGGGTTGAGATTTATACTAAACTAGACAAAAATGTAAATCTTATCAACTAGGTAAATATTTATAAATATGAAATAAACAGCGTTTCTATGCAATAAATGGACATAAACACGACATTTAGCTTATCTGTTGGTTGCCGGGATAGGGGTCACTTCCAGGGCGTTCAGCATTAGGGGATGATAATCGAAATTGAAGCAGCTTCACAATGACTGGTATTGCGTAATGAGCCAGCCAAAAAAAGAAAATTCCCTTGTATTAACAATTGTTCCAGCGGAATTCGTTTCAGCGTTATTTAGGTAGAACAAAAAAATTGAAGGAGGTTACTGTAGCCTCCAGGACAACCCAAAAATCATGAAAATGATACTAGACTACACTAACCCAATGAGTTAAGATTTATTTCATACCTCGATGTTTTTGAGGGTATTATTCCACTGTGAGTTGGATATATCTGGCGTTGATTCAAATCCTTTCAAAAAGTATCAATCTTTCAACTACAACTCCACTGAGTCACATGAACACCATCAAGATTGAATTATGTTATGTAGGTAGAAAATATCCCATCAAATGGACGATATCAAATCGTAAAGAGCACCCACACACACTTTTCAACTTCCAGCTTCAGTATTCTCTCACAGATTTCTTTCTTCTCGACTCCTCGCAGTAAACCTTCTATTTCTAACAGTCCCTTTTTTTGCCAATCGAAAAAAACTGAACAACTCGATACTCCTGATAACGCTTCCTCAATAGACTTAACCTTCAACCTATCGCGACGGACCAATGCATTTAACGTTGCAGGAAAATTATGTATACAGGGTGCCTCATATATTCTGCCGCGGGAATTACTTTGATTGATATGGGGAAAACGAAACGTTACAAGCTATCATGTTTAATCACACCTGAGCACCAGCTAACGTGTTTTTTTATGATTGTCAAACTGATTACTATTCAGTATATCATTTTCAGCCTCGGTAAAATGGTCCAATTTTTAAACTTCTTACATATCGATAAGCGCAGCTAACGGGTTGAATCACACCTGAGCACCAGCTAACATGTTTTTTTATGATTTCAAAACTGACTACTATTCAGTATATCATTTTCAGCCTCGGTATAATGGTCCGATTTTCAAACTTTTTCTTTCATATTCATACGCGCAGCTAACAAGTTAAGTCACAGCTGAGCACCAGCTAACATGTTTTTTTATAATTTTGAAATTGATTACTATTCAGTATATCATTTACAGCCTCGATAAAATGGTCCAATTTCCAAACTCTATCTTACATATTCATACGAGCAGCTAACAGGTCGAGTCACAGAAATTATGCAGCTAACATGTTTTCTCACGATTCTAATTCAATCATTTAGCTATCTGCAAATTGTTACCTTCTGTAAAATACTACAAAATCGTTATTTTTTTGCGAGATCAGCAGCCGTTCACAATTTTGAGATACGGAACTGGACCAGCTAACATGGACATTTTCTCTCAAAAAACATAAGGAAAGCCTTCACTGAGAAATTCAGCTTCGGTAAAATGGTTCGGTGAAATTTGACGCTACCTCCCCTACTATTAGGTTTGTGTGTTGACTGCTAGCGAAAAACTAATTTTTGCATTTTCGACTCGCAAGATAGGTAAGCGTGCTCAGGTAAGGTTTGTGTGTCAAGTGCGAGCGAAAAACTAATTCACGCATTTTCAACTCGCAAGCTAGGTTAGTTTGCTCAGGTTAGGTTACCATCGGCACATGCGCAATCGAGGAGCCCTTTCAGGAATTTAACTTCTCGTCTGCATCTGAAAAAAAAAGCACATCATTGTGTTTTTTTCTATTGGCTAATTTATAAATGAGAAGTTTTTGCCTTGTGCGATTTAATCCATGTGTGCAATTACAGAGGACTGCTTCTTGCTAGCCGATAATATAGGATTGTTCCCAAGGAATAAAATGGAGCCGGCTGTGGATTTCCTATCAGAAACATCGCCTGCCCAATCGGAATCAACATATCTTTTCAGAGATAAGTCAGTATTCGAGCTAAATTTCAGTTTATTCTCAATTTGAGGTATTTGAGTACCCTCTTGACTGCATCCCCGTCCTTCTGACTTGGCTGACTTACTCGCCTACACAAATATCCCACAGCAATAGATATATCTGGACTCGTAGCAATTGAAAATTATATAGGAATGCACCTGGTGTTTTCCTATATTTTTTATTGTAGGGTAATAACGGGGAATTTGAATCAATTTTAGGGCACTCTGTATCCATTGCCATTTTCTCTTAGAAGAATACCAATTTTTGATTTTTGATTCATCAGATAACTTTCATCTTCAGTTCGTTGAACTTTGATTCTCAAAAAACATATCTAGTCTAAGCAATAGGGAAAAGTGCGTGCAAAAATTAATATCAAAAAAAAATATATGAGCGTATAAGAAATTGAAATTCAGTATGAGTTTCTATTTCATGCGACTCGATCGTGATTACCAAACATTACCTAAAAAATTGGCAATGTTACGAAAGGCGTTTTTTTTGTGGATAACTAAAAAACAACAGCTCCGATCGAAAAGAGTCAAATCAGGTAATTATAGGTATTAAAAAGATGTATCTTTAACTCGTTAACTGTAAGGTATTCAAACTTGTTACTTATCGTTATGATAAGCCAAAAAAGCCTATCTTTGAAAAATTGATAAATATTGATTATTTTTCAAAATATATGAAGTTTTCTCAAAAAAGATGCTCTTTCAATATGGCTACTCTTGCTCGAGGAATTAGGCTACAGTGACGATTCATGGCTTATTTTTTTGTAAGAGTAGTTCTTTCATATTATTGAATAAGTATATTGATTTTTTTAATTTTAAGGTTAAAAAAATATTTTTTCTAAATACATTACTTAATTTTGTTTTTATATAAATGAATTTTATGAAAATGGATTCCTAGCATGATTTCACGCATTAAAAAAAATGGTATTTTCTACGATCACTTTTAGCCGAGATAATTTTTTAATTTCGAAAGATCTGGAAGACGCAATAATCATCTTACAGCAGTCACCTTCCTGGAAATTAAGGTTGAATACCTATATTTTCAATAAAAAAATACTAGGATATGTCTATTTCATTTGCAGTATTATTAATTGATGAATAAAGTGAGGCGTGCAGGCGCGGATCGCATTAGCTGTAGCGGGTGGCGGAGTGGGGATAGCAATGAAAACTTATTTCTTGCGTTCAAAGTGGCTTGCGCTTGAAAAATATTGAGTATCTCGGCTTCTGGACAACGTACAAAAGTCCCTTTGTACTTAATTTGGGGTAGGTCGTCGAGAAAAACACGAATATCATATTAAAAAAATATAAAATAACTCTATTATATACGAAACATTTATGAAATTATTACAGAAAAAATATTCATTATATTGATACAGATTCACTAATTTTTCTCTTTTTAATGGACGACTGTCCGCTGCATCATTTGGCTCTTCTTCTTTTTCTTCATCCCCTTCTTCCATATTGTGTGTTAGCAGACTATCTATGAAGTTGGGAAATTCTTCATCTATTTCGATGATCTTTCATTTTTATATATTTCTTATCTCATATCTCTTCACTTGCTTTAATGAGTGATTCTATAGCCTTTTCACTGAGGTGAATTTTATTCTGCATCTCCATTCTTTATCACATAAAATACATACTTCTTCATTAGTATCTGCCATTGTATGTGAATATCTAAAAATAAATAAATAAAAATAATTGAGTTATCTTGAATTTAAATTCGTTATGTTTAATAAAATGACTACTCGCCAGAGGCAATAAAAAAGCTTGCAACTTGTTGTTCAGGTACGTTTTCTTTTGCAATGTACACTGGTACTCGAAATTGAATCAATAACGACTCTTCAATAACACTGTCAGGCCGAATGTGTCAACAGAATTTGTATCCCCACTGCACCACCCGCTAGAATTGCATCGCTCCGCGCCTGCACGCCTCACTTTGTTCATCAAATAATAATACTGCAAATGAACAAAACATATCCTAGTATTTTTCTATTGAAAATATAGGTATTCAACCTCAATATCCATAAAGGTGACTGCTGTAAGATGATTATTGCGCCTTCCAGTTTTTTTCAAACAAAATAAATATCTCGGCTCCTAGTGACAGTAGAAATTCAATTTTTTTTAATGCGTGAAATCATGCTGGAAATCTATTTTCATGAAAGTCATTTCTATAAAATCAAAATAAAAAAATTTATTGAGAAAAAAACATTTTAAAAAATTGTGCAAATTGTGTAATTTTTTGACACTTGAAATAAAAAAAATCAATATACCTATTCGATAATATGAAAGTACAACTCTTATAGAAAAAGGTAGGCTCTGAATCGTTACTGTAGCCTAATTCCTCGAGCAAGAGTAGCCATATTGAGAGAGCATCTTTTTTGATGAAACTTTATATATTATGAAAAAGAATCAGTATTCATCAATTTTCAAAAAAAGACTTTTTTGGCTTGTCATAGGCTACACATAATAGTAAGTAACAAGTTTGAATACCTTACAGTTAACGAGTTATAGAAAACCCGATTTTTCACGGTTTTTCCGATATAACTCGAAAAGTATCAATGATATAGAAAAATTATAAGTCTCTAAATTGACAGATCTTTTCATTGCCTATAATTACTCATTTCGACTTTTTTCGATCGGATCTGCGGTTTTTGATTTATCCACAAAAACCCGCTTTTCGCAACTTTGCCAATTTTTTAGGTTATGTTCGGTAATCAGGATCGAGTCGCATGAAATAGAAACTCATACTGAATTTTAATTTCCTATACGCTCATATTTTTATTTTTCGGATATTAATTTTTGCACATTTAACATTGGGCCGTTTTCTCGTTTCTTGAACTAATCCTAAGTTTACAGTTTCGTTACTCTCATTTAGCTTATCACCCATCCATTGTATCACTTCGTGTTTTTCATGGCAAATGCACATATAATCAATATATATGGCATACTTCCTTTTTCTACTTTCTTTTACAAGCTTTGATCATTTGTAGTGTATTGATAAATAGAAATAGTCATCATAACATAATTGAATATTATGTTTTAAATTTAAGTAGGATAAGGATGATATTGTTTGAAATATTACTTAGTCAGTTTTGGCCTAGTTTTAGTTAGAATAGATCAAGACAACGAACTTGAATCTAGTACTGTACAGAAGGCATTTCGATACAATAAACGTAGTAGTAAATAATGTCCTGCGTATTAATAGAAGAGGAATAGGATACCAAAGGACCGATCCTATTACATGGCGATCCTGCCAGCCGACACTAGAGCTGAGAATCATTAGAATGAAAAATGCTATGAATATCGACGAATAACTGAAAATGGGTAGTGAAAATTCCAAGGAAGAAGTGATTATCACGCAATCAGGAATCAGTGGTGGAACTACTGCTGGAACAAATAGTGGACATAGTACTCTCTCCTTGAAGTTGTTGCAGTTGTTATGGGCATCTTGGTGTTGCTAGGAATTGGATTATGTTTGTGGCAAAAATCACGAAAGGCGTTGGAAAAGAAGATAAGAAGAGAAATTTCTAGAAGCAAAGAACTAGTCATTGAATAAGACAGAGTGTTGGTGTTTAGACTGTAGGTGATGAATGGTGAAGAAAATATAAGCACAAATACGCATCAATGGTTGTTGAATACCAGGAAGAGCCAGCAGTTCAGACGAATGATCAGATAAGTCTAGATTAAGTTAAAATAGCAGTAATGTTGTTAGGAACATACAAATGATTGAATTTGAAAAGCTTTTACAAGAGGTTTGTTTGTTTAAACGTAATATATCTGAAGATAGTTTGCAAAGGCGTGAGAATTTAGAGAAAGTCAACAAAAAACTTGTGGAATTGAACGTATTTGAAGCTACATTTACTCATTTGAAGGATACTTATAATCAACTAGTGAATAAAAATGAAGATGAAGTAAAATTAATCAAAACTTATGCTAGGGATATAAATAACAATATTAGTGAGGCTCGTGAAACATTATTGAATAGATTACATAAAATAAAACAAACATCTAAACTAGTCAATATGTCTGAAAAATTTGATTTACGAACAACTTCATCCATGTTGCCTCTTATGGATGGTTCTGAAAATACAACTAAACAGTTAATTGACGCAATTGAATTATATAGTGAACTTTTAGATGCCGAGGGAAAAATATATTGATAACTTATGTTCTAAAAACCAGGTCAACACAAAATGCTAAACTGAGATTAGATAAAACTTATGCCACCGTGGACAATCTGATAAGAGATATAAAATTGCATTTACTCTCTATTAGGTCTACCGCTGCTCTGTCAGTAGAATTGCATAATAGCAAACAGGATGGAAAATCTATTGAGGAGTTCGGTAGAACTATAGAAGAGAAGATGGTTAATTTTACAATATCTCAAGCAAACGGAGACGATAATGCAGCTAGAGAGAGTTCTTAGAGGAGTTAATGAGAAGATTTCGATTAATGCTTTTGCAAATGGGTTGAAGAGTCACGAATTACGAACAATAATTAAAGCTAGAAATTATGATAAATTACGAGATGCAATAGTAGGAGCTACGGATGAAGAAAGTGTTCAGTAGCAATTCACAAATATTTCATATGCTTGGTGAAAATAATTCATGGCGCGGATATTTTAAAAACAATAACAACACAATGAATCGTAATCATAAATATAGTAACCAGAGCCAAAACTTTCCACAAGGTCAGGGACGGAATTTCAATAATCAGCAAAATAATTATAATGGCAATCGGTCGCGAGGCCGCGGAAATATGAGAGATCGAGGAATTTTCAACAACAATAATAACAGAAATCGTACTCACAGAGCTTATTTTGCGGAAGATGCAAATTCTAATAATGTCGCTGGAAATGAAATAAACCACTCATCATTTGTGAATGAGCGATTTTTTCGTGCCCCAATAATGATAAAACAATAGATAATGTGATTTTGAGTATCAATGGAATGAATTTTGTATCTATGCAGTATGTAGGTAATAATTTGAAATTCTTAATTGATACGGGTGCTACTATTAGTGTAATTTTCTCAAAGTATGTGAATCAGTTTGAAAACATTGACAGTTCAAAGAAAATAAGAATAAATGGAATAGCTGGTTCCACGTACTCATTGGGATCGGTGAATATTTCATTGAAAACAGATGGCATGAACGTTTCACATTCATTTTTGGTTATGAATGAGTTTGCGAATGATATAGATGGAGTATTAGGTGCTGATTTTCTAACCAAATATTCAGCTACCATAGATTTTGAGAAATTTAGTTTTTCCTTTGTGAAGGATGACAGAAAAATAACCGTCCCATTGCAATCGAAATATGATTGTTATACTGCCATTCCTCCGAGGTGTGAAATTGTTAAGTATTGTTGGGTGAATAGTAATGATGATTGTGTTGTTTTTGGTGAACAGTTGACTGAGGGTGTATTCACAGCAAGTGTTATCGCTAGACCAGATAATAATATGATTCCCGTACGGATACTCAATGTCCAAGATAAGGAGATAAAACTTCGGAATTTTAGGCCAAAGAGTGAACAGCTTTCGGATTTCGAGTATTGTAAGTTTGGAAATGGTGAAATGTCTGTTGCACAAGTGGATAGATTGTTAGACCTTATTGATACAGAGTCACTAAATAAGGAAGAGAAAGTGTCTATAGAAAAAATCTGTGCTAAATATGCTGATGTTTTTTATCTAGAAAATGACTACCTTACGGTAACTAATGTTTGTACACAGAAAATACAGTTACAGCCGAATGCAAAACCTGTATATGTGAATCCTTATAGGTTACCGCATGCTCAAAAGGCAAATATACATTAACAAGTTGAAAAAATGCTTCACGATGGAATTATAGAAGAGGCTAAATCAGAATGGTCCTCTCCATTGTTGATAGTGCCAAAAAAGGCAGATGAGGAAGGCAATAAAAAATAGAGGGTTGTAATTGATTACAGGCTTCTTAATCAGAGAATAGAAGATGATACATTTCCATTACCCTGTATAACAGAAATATTAGATTCGTTATCAGGTGCTGTTTATTTTTCCCACTTAGATCTATCGCAAGGGTACTACCAAGTAGAGTTGCACTCTAGTAGCAGACCATATACAGCGTTTACTACTGATCGTGGCCAATATCAAATGAAAAGGCTTCCAATGGGTCTCAAAGTGAGTCCGAGTGTGTTTTCAAGAGTGATGACAATAGCTATGTCAGGTTTGAATTATGAATCATGTTTCATATATTTAGACGACTTGATTTGTTTGGTAATAACTTGGTAAATCATAACATCAATCTTATCAAAAATTTGGATCGTTTGAGATCTGTGAATCTCAAACTCAACCCTATTAAATGCGAATTTATAAAAAAAAAACTTTATACTTAGGGCATATAATTTCGTCCGAAGGTATATCGCCTGATCCTGAAAAGATTGAATCTATAAGAAACTATCCAGTTCCCAAAGATTCCAGTGAAACGAAACGATTTGTTGCATTTGCCAATTATTACCGGAAATTCATAAAAAACTTTGCTCACATTGTCAATCCTCTGAACAAACTGACTCACAAAAACGCAGAATTTAATTGGAAAGAAAAATGTCAAAATTCATTTGACAATCTCAAAACGTCGCTTTCTAATCCACCTTTGTTACAATACCCAAATTTTTCAGAAAATAACAGATTTATACTGAGGATGGATGTATCAAAATTTGCTGTTGGGGCCGTGTTGTCAATTTCAAATGACCAACCAGTAGCGTATGCAAGCCGTGCATTAAATAAGGCAGAGAAAAATTACTGTACTATAGAAAAAGATTTACTGGCCATTGTATTTGCTGTTCGAAACTTTAGGCCCTATCTGTATTGTCGAAAATTTGATATCTTCACAGATCATAGACCGTTAG
This sequence comes from Chrysolina oricalcia, assembly GCA_944452925.2. Lineage (NCBI taxonomy): Eukaryota > Metazoa > Arthropoda > Insecta > Coleoptera > Chrysomelidae > Chrysolina > Chrysolina oricalcia. The sequence goes on from OX101826.2 coordinate 17,407,684, forward strand.
TATATTTATTCGGTATGACTAATCCATCTAGTCGCCTAACCAAGTTCAGACTAGCAGTAGAAGAGTATGACTTTACAGTAACGTACCTAAAAGGTACCGAAAACGTTGTTGCTGATGCTCTTTCAAGAATTCAGATTGAGTCAGACGAACTCAAACCTATAGGTGAAAAAGTTTCTGATATGTTCGTTATGACACGAGCTCAAACAAAGGAAGAAAGTATTAGTAAAGTACAGACTCAGACAAAGCAAATTATTATTTAAAAAAATACAGTAGAAATTTCAAATTTGAAATAAACATATATCTCATTTATTTTCTGGAAATGATTCGTACTGGTAATTAATTGAGTTCTTTCATTGCAGGGCCAGGTATCCGAGTGGTTGAAGCGACATTGTTTCAATCACTTTTGGCTGCCAGTCAAGGGTTCAAACCCTAGCGACTGCAGAACTTTTTCTGATAGCCCGAGAAAGTGCTAGGAATCGCACGTAAAAAGGTGAGACCTCGTTAATCCTTAGCTCGCACAATTTCGACTTCTGAGGGCTGCCGTTCGTAAGAGAACGACAGCTGGTTAACGGAAAAAACAATTTTAACAACAATTTTAACACAACAAAAATTATGAAAGGCATACATTTTCCCATTTTCAGACCATTCATTTTTAGAACCTATTTTTTCAGCAATTTGATTGACCAAATCCATTTTTTTCTTTGCTAGGTCTTCTTTAACGACTATCCCGGTGCATTTGAGCATCTTCTTCTTCGAATATATGTTTATTTTCACAGATCTTAGCTTGACATAAATACGTCGGATATTTTTGTTATTGTGTTTACCGACTCTGTAACATATTTCGATATCTCCAGAATTTAGTTTCATTCACATTTTTTTATTGAAAAGATCGATAACTTCGGTCCTGGTGTTCTCTTTTGGCTTTTCTTCGAGGTTGAGAACCCTCAGACGTGTTTGTCGACTCAGTTGATCAAAATATTTAAGTTTCATTTCAGCTTCTGCTCTTTTGTGGGTTTGTTCACTAATGGTATTTTCCAATAATTGAATTCTATGTACAGTTTCACGTTGGACAGAATTACAATCTAATTTGAGGGACGCCACTGACTTCTCCAAGTCGATAAACCGTTCTTCGAGAGTTTTTATTATTGCCTCAGTCACATTATCAGCGATTGTTTTTATGATTTCATTACTCTGAATGCTTTTACTTACAGCTTGGTTCTCCGAATTTTCAATTTCTTCTCTAATACCTCTGGTTATAACCATGACTGGGTATTACGATACATAAGTTCACCACTTTAGACAAATTATGCGCTTTCTCAGGACTTATTTCACTACCGTAAATTAGCTTTTGATAGTATTTCAGGGGCACAGGTTGTTTGCGACTATTCACAATCTGCCATTGAATGTAAGTCGTTGAAACTTGTAGGTGTATTAATTTTTGGAATTGGAATGACGTTGGCAATTTTCCATAATTACAGGAAGGTCCCTGTTCTAATAGATTGATAAAAAATATGTTTCACTTCATTGACACAGAATGGTAGTACAATGGTGATCATTTTCTGACTTTTATTATCAATTCCTATAGCTTGTGTGAGTTCATCCCAAATGTCGTTAATAGAAATTTCTAAATAAATGAAACGAATTTTATTGTCCAGTTTATTACTATTATAATGTGACAAAGTCATCATCTAATAGTGGTATTGCCAGCAACATTCAAAAAATGATCATTCAACTCATTGGGATTTCGAATTTCTGCAGGTATAATATTTGTCCTTGAACAAGATTTTGTGCAGGTACCCCAATCAGTGAGGTAACGCCACATCGATCGGGAACCCGACAATAATTCACCGACGGACAATTCCCCAACAACAGTTCACCGACTGGATGATTCCCCGAGAGGATAATTCCCCGACGGAGACTATTCCCCGACAACAATTTACCAATGGGCAATTCCCCGACAACAGTTCACCGACTGGATTATTCCCCGACGGTCAAAAATATCCTGACAAAAATCCCCCGTCCAATGATATCCTGACCAATAATAACCTTCCAACTTGCGAGGTAGGTTAGTTCGTTCAGGTTAGATCAGACTAATAAAATACTACTATCAAAATAAATTTTTCTTCCACTCCCAAGCTCCCAACTTGTGAGCTGAGGTAGTTCGTTCAGGTTAGATCAGACTAACAAACTGTTGTCGTTCAATTGCCCGTCGGTGAATTGTTGTCGGGGAATAGTCCCCGTCGGGGAATTATTCTCTCGGGGAATAATCCAGTTGGTGAACTGTTGTCGGGGAATTGTCCGTCGGTGAATTGTTGTCGGGGAATTGCCCTAGACCCACATCGATCTGTATTATTTTTGTTCTTATTGAGTATGACTGCATGTGTGCAGATTTCTCCCGCTCAACAGCTTCATTAACATTGTTTTGAAATCCTACATAGTATTCCCTATCGTTCTCAGTCCTGGTTCTCAAATATTTTTGATGAGCTTCATTTTTTGTTTAATTTTTTCTATAATAAATCAAATCATCACAAACCTGTCGCTTTTCAACATCTATACTATATACTACCATCATATGATAACTAAGGCCGTACATGTCAACTGTACTACAATTTTCTGCCTCCAATCCATAGCTGATGCAAATTACATCGATCAGCGACTCTGAATTCGCGGTTGTGCTAGTAGGATATTCAATTACTTGGCACAAATCGAAGTTCAACATAAGGTTTTCAAATTTTCTAAGATCAAGGGAGTTAGAACACAACATATGGGTATTCTGCAGGAATCTGTGATGGGGCCACTTTTGTTTGTCTTATTTGTCAATGATTTGCCAGACCATATCCACGATCAAATGGTAATGTACGCGGAAGACTCCTCTGCAGTGGTCTCATCACATACCTCTGAAGGGCAACAATCGTATGAAGCAGAACCTTGGCAAAACAGTTTAATTACATTTCAGATGCAAAAAAGGTGAGCCTGCTGTCTGCATACCTGATATAGCATGTGTGTCAGAGGTAAGGTTTGTAGGTGTTATCGTGGACCAATTTATATGTTGGGTTTTCCATAGACCACTTGGGTAAGAAACTCAACTCCGCATACTATTGTGCAACTTAAAAACGTTGAATTCGAACACTATCATTAAGATTTACTACTCACTAGTTTACAGCCACCTTACGTACCACGTATGCTTATGGGGAAATTCTGTGTACGCCAAAAAACTACTCGTTAAAAAAAAGTGTATAATAATATAAACATTCGATATTCCATTTGGTAAGACTTGTAGGTAGGTGTTTGTGGACAACTGCATCCTACCATTACCATCCATCCACATCTTAAAGACTGTATTGCATATCAAGCACAACCTTAGTACACTATCTAAAAATTCTGACTGCCATGGTTACTTCACAAGAAATGCCAATGACCTTATGATAACAAAATATAGCTTGTCCAAGTTTGAAAAATCTGCAAACTATACAGGTATCAAGCATTTATAACAATTTACCTCAAGTGATCAGAGAGATGCCAGTAGGTAAAGGACTCCGCAACAAACCTTACGGAAAATGGCTCTAGGTGAAATTTGCTGAAACTTTGGGATATTGAAGATATCAATGTCCTGAGTGAATGTCTCCATTAGCGCAAGGTCCAAAAATGGACAGTTTTTGAGATAATCAAGGTCAAAGGTCATCAAATTGACGTTTTCAGCTATCAGTGGTAGTTGCATATCGATTGTTCAACCTACTCGATATTCCCAAAACTTGATGAAAATTTGTACCGGGTGTGTTTCAGGGTCGCCGATAACAAATCTGGGATTGGAATTGGAAAATTCACTTCATAGGTCTCAATATGGCCCACCAAAATAGGCCCAAATTTCGATTTTTTCGAAACTCGATGAAAACTTGAACGAAATGGTTTTTAGGTTCGCTGATAATGAACCTTAGGTCATAGTTGAAAAAATCACGGGGTTGAGGTCGGGTGTCTTCTTGAAACCTTCTAGAGAATGCTGATTTATCAAAAAAAATCTAAAAATTGTCTCTTTTGGGGACCATATTGGGACCACTGACGTCGATTTTCAAGAGCTGTTTCAGATTCGTGTTCATCTACCCCAAAAACTTTCTAGGTCAAGATTTCATGTAGTTTTGGTAGTATGAAGCATTAGGTCATTTTGACGGGCAGGCATATATATTGGGAACAATGAGATGAATTTTTTAATTCTGACCCCAGATTCGAGAACAGGTACCTAAAATATCTTGGGTCACGTGTGGCGTGGTATATATTTCAGTAGGTGTTGATCACCTAGGTAACACTTGACATCAAACTAACTTAAAATAACCTGATACAGGTTTATTGGAAGTTATAAACGATGCTAATTTGGAAATGGAGCAAGAACTCGAAGTCGATTATAATAAAAGTGATTCGTAAAATCTGTCTTTTCAAGAACCACGAAAAATATTAATTCAAACCAATGTCGATGGCTGCACCAACTTTATTATTGATTGGGTTTTCGGGTGATAACCAACCCTGAATACCCCAGGGCCAAGTTTTCATCAAATTCGAGAATTACGAAAAAAAAAACGACTTGTAGGGCCATATTGGGACCACTATTCTAACCCCAAATTCGTTATCAGCGATCCTGAGAACCAGTTAGGCTGGGTTTCGAAAATAACATTTGACGTTTTTTGGGGTGCCATATTGGGACCGCTGATTTGAGTTTTGCAATTTTGATTCAACAATCGTTATCAGCGTCCCTGAAAACCTCCTGGTCCAAGTTTCGGGAATATAGTGTCTTAGAACAAGCAATCTGTTCATGGCGAAGGTAACTACCACTGATAGCTCAACACATCAATTTGTCAGCCTTTGACCTTGATATCCACAATATCCAGAAGTTTCAGCCAATTTCACCTAGATACATTTTCCATAAGGTTTGTTGCGGGGTCCTTTAAAAATGTCCTGAAACAATTATTGCTTGGTTAGGAAGCATATTATAGCCAATCAGTACTGATTTTGAATAATATTTATGTACTCATATTAGCAACTGGTGCTTTCGTATTGTGAATTTGATTTTGTTAACTGACATGTATTTTAGACCTATATTTATATTTTTTATATCCAATTTCAACTCATATCTATATTTTGACGTGTATATCCACCTATGGTGGTTGCTGTGGCAGTACGAATGAATTCTATTCCACTCCATTCCTATTAATATCTCCTACTAACAACATGAATCCAACTTCCACTCGAAGATTCCAAGAAATGATTTTTTTATGACACAAAATCGACTGCATTAATCTGTTTATGCTAGAACAAAGTAATCTTACGGCAATGAATATTCAAACTTTTAGGGTTGGAAAATCCACCTCAGAATCCCAAGGGAAGTCGATAATTTTGTTTGCTTGATGGAACTTTCGCAACACAGAATTGACTTCCACAATCTCTTTATGCTAGAACGAACGAAGCCTTCTTACCAAAATTAATATTACTGATTTCTATTGGGAGGTAGTTGTACATTTTGCAACCATTGTGAATCATAGATTCTTTGATAAGATTTGATGCCGGTTTGAAGCCAGTTTGACGAAAGGCATATTGGGAAGGATTTTTATCAAAGTAATTTATGAATTTTTCTTGGTCATACATACTTACTGCTTTCAAAATGAAAATAGCGTCCACAGTTATAATTTTATGTCAGCAAAAGAAGGGTATACGTGGTTCTCAAAATTTGGATTCAGTCACACATCTATAATTGCACGATTTTGGAATATCAGACCACACCATATCTCAGGTGTGACTCTATCAGTCTATAAGTCAGACTCGTCGGAGTGTGTGCATCATATCCGCAAAGAGATTTCTGGCGAAATAGTTTATTGTAATTTGTGTTATTTAGTTAATGTAATTTGTGTATCAACATGTGTGTGAAGCAACGTGAAAAACTGATAACAACTGATAACAACTGATAATATATGGACAGAGGATAAAAAATTGTATGTATTACTTGCAGTACTTTATAAAAAACCCAAACTACCTCATATCGTCTATTTAATTGGTCACTGAATAAAAACTCGCCGAATTAGTCTATCCAATATACCTACAGTGTGTTCAAATCAAAAAGAGAGCCTAATACGGATTATAAAAATGACAGAGGGAGATAGATCAAACAAGGAAATATATGATGAGATACTGAGAAATAGAAACGAAATTAAAAATTATATTGAAGCTAGTGAGACTCGACTCTTACTCAAAGTTCAAGAACTGAAAAATTCAGTATCGGAACTGGAAAAAGAGAACTCAATTCTCAAAGATGAAGTGGAATACTTGAAAAGAGAGCAAAAGAAGAAAAATATAGTAATCTTTGGACTAAATAAAAAAAGGGAAGAAGTTACTCCTACGAATATTTGTACGTCTTTAAACGGACTACTTGACGTGGAGCTAGAAGAAACCGATATCAGTGATTGTTACCCACTGGGAAGAGCCGAAAATTGCCCCATAAAAGTAGAGTTTCAATCAAATCTCAAGAAGAAGCAAATCCTTCAAAATTGCAAAAAATTAAAGAGAAAGAATATTTCAATTGCCAATGATCTCACGTACACACAGATAAGCGAGAATAAACTTCTCAGAAGACATCTTTATCTTGCCAAACAGAAAAACTATCAGGATTGTTACATAGCAGGCAACAAACTGTTTGTGAACGGAAAAGCCTACAAAGCAGATGATCTGGCGGACTTTCCACCGGACAAATTCTTAGGTAAGCCTAATAGCGCGCCGGCAACTCCTTCAGCACCTGTAACAAAAAAGCCGTCCACTGCATTAGAACGGCCGTTGCCCACAGCTGAAAAACCTCCAAGTACCCCAAAATCTTCAGTTAATAGAACGCTAGTATCATAACAAAATGAAATAGCCAAACCAAGAACACGTTCTGTCAAACAACTCTGAAACATTTTTATCTTTTATAAAATATATATTTTTATACTTTATGTCATATACATCTAACGCCTAAAGGAAAAAATAGTAGACCCATGTTTGGTGTATTCACTTTTCCAAAATAATTTCAAAATGGATCAGTATATCCGTGATTTCGATTCTGAAACAATAGAAACATTCAATCTCCAAGATTATGTAGAGTGTAAAAATATTTTGGATGTCAACAAAGATTCGGATAATTTCAAAATCAACCATAATAATATTCGTAGCCTGAATAAGAATATTGATGAACTAAAAGTTTTTCTCAGCAATCTAGATTCCGATATTGATTGTATCGCCTTGACAGAAACTTGGTTTTTACATAATCCAGAACTTTATTCTATTCCAGGCTACGATATATTATATAACGGGGGAAACTTTAATCAAAATGATGGTGTTGTAATATATATACACTCAAAACACAAGTATACCTATAAAATAGTGGAAATAAGTGATATTAAAAGTATAGAGTTGAGAGTCAAATTGGGAAATGATGATTTATCCATAGTTGCAATATATAGACCTCCATCTACGGATCCATGCGAATTTAATAGACATTTACATAGTTATTTCGAATCGAGTCGTCCACATATAGCATCATATTAAATTCTTATAGGAGACATTAACATAGACATATTGATATCTGAATACACTCAGTGAGTTTGGTTATTCATCAGCAATCAATAACCCAACCCGAATTCAAGGAAAAAGCGAATCTTGCATAGACCATATTTTTATTAAAGCAATACCTGATGTCCTGGACAAATTAATTCCACTCATCATACAAACAAACATTACCGACAACTATACCACTGCCCTTCAAATCATTTTCGAGTCCCCAAAATTTGACAAAATGACAAACGTCAAAAATGTCAATACTCATATAAATTTCAACAAACTCAAAAAATTAATGACCAGTATATCTTGGGCCGATGTTTTCAGAACCACCATTCCCGATTCCGCAACGGATACATTTATAAATATTTTACTAAGTTCCATAGAAAAGTGTAGTGTTCATATAAGATCCAAAAGAAAAAATACGAAGATTGCTCCGTTGATAAACAATGGTTTGATGAAACAAATAGACATAAAAAACAAACTCTTCAAACGAGTACAAATAGATCCCACTAATCTAGAACTTTAAAATGAACTCAGAACATTTCAAAATAAACTCACAAACTTAATAAGAAAAACAAAATATGAATACTATCAAAAACAAATAAATTCAAACTTTTCAGATAACATGAAGTTATGGAAAATAATTCAAGAAGTAACCAATGTAAATAGAAGTAAACGATCAATCATATCAATTAAAAATGAGGCAGGGGTTACCCTTAAAACAAAACGAGATATAGCAAATGAATTCAATTCGATATATTCTAACATAGGAAAAAAAATGGCTGAGAAAATACACAGAAATCCCAATTACTCACATAGGAGAAAAATTGTCCTTAATTCATTCGTCCTTTTACCCACTGATACGACTGAAATAAATAAAGTGATTGCAACCTTAAAATCGAAAAAGTCTACAGGTATTGATGGTATCAACGCAGATACATTAAAATCAATCTCCCAGTATATTGAGGAGCCATTAGCATATTTGTTTAATTTGTGTATGGAGAAAGGTTTCTGGCCAACAGCATTTAAACAATCGATTGTTATCCCGTTGTTTAAAAAGGGGAATGACGATATTGTGACAAATTACCGCCCCATATCACTGATAACACACCTGACTAAAGTTTTCGAGGAAATACTCAAAAAAAGATTAACATCGTATATCTCAAAATACAATTTAATATCTGAACATCAGTACGGATTCAGAGAAAAGGTATCCACCCAATATGCAATATTAGCTTTAACATCTGAAATATCATCAGCGCTTAATGAAAACAAACCGAGTCTTTGCGTTTTCATAGACCTTTCGAAAGCGTTCGATACCGTCGACCACAAATTGCTTCTACAAACAATGGAAGATAATGGCGTAAGGGGTACTCCCTTGAATTTATTCAGGAGTTACCTTACGAACAGAGTCCAAACTGTGAGAATAGATGACATTTTAAGTAGTGAGAAGTCTATTGATACTGGTATACCTCAAGGTACAGTTCTTGGACCAACTTTTTTCAATCTGTACATAAATGAATTATTCTCTCTAGAAAGTAAAGGAAGAATTTTAGGATTTGCAGACGACACTACAATATTCTATAAGGCAAATAATTGGCAAGAATTGAAATATACCGTAGAATCAGACTTTGACACAATAAAAAACTGGCTTGAACATAAACTATTAACCATAAATTTGGAGAAAACCCAGTATATGCCATTCAGCTGCAATAGCACGAACAAACCAAGCTTTACATGTATAGACCTAGGTAACCAACACTTGATTCTTCCTGAAAAAAAAAGTGAAGTATTCAGGGATGATTATTGATTCACATCTCAAATGGAATGAGCACATTACCTATATTTGCAAAAAGTTACGAAGTATTCTATATAAATTCAAAACCTTAAGAGAAATATTCACCTCCCATCATCTAAAAATTCTTTACCTCGCACTTGTTGAAAGTCACCTACGCTATGGTATAGCATGTTGGGGTGGGGCCTTTCGAACACACCTTCGACCTCTTGAAGTACTACAAAACAAGTTTCTAAAACTGATATTTTCGAAAAGTTCACGCTTTCCAACAGACAATCTGTTTTTCGAATCCGGTGTTTTTGATATTCGTCAACTCTTCTATTACAATATCATTTTAACATACCACAAGAAGAAAAGTTATCTTTTACCGTCACACTATTATAACACCCAAAGAAAAGATCACCATGTAATTCCATTAACACAAAAATCACTTTTACAACATTCCTACATTTACCTAGCCCCAAAATTATTGAACACTCTTCCTATTACAATAAAAAACATTGACATATTCCACCATTTCAAAAAGTCATTGAGACAATTTATATTCAGTCAGCCAAGACAAACGATTTCTGATTTTGTTGACAAAAAAAATATTTGAAACAAAGTTTTTATATTTATTCTGATTTTATTCGATAACTGTTATAATTTCAAGTAACATATATTCTTTTAATGTTTGAGCTCTTCCCATGTTTTTATGTAATCAAATATGCGAGTATGTAAATATTTATTATGATATCGAAAGTATTCTTCTGTCTTTTCTGTATCAATATGTGAATGAACAATATTATTATTATGTGAATGAACAATGTTATTATTACTTTTTATTATCAATATTATAATTTTAACCTATTGACCATTAACTTTTGTATTATAATATAGTTAGTTATCCATGTATGAGTGTGTGTGAGTGTCTGCGAATCTGTTTGTAAATATTTGTCTTTATATTTAGATAAGATTATTATTTTGATCATATTTCCGAAATTGTCAGTCAGTGTGTTCATTATTCATACATTTTATTTATGGGAGTATTTCTCGAAACAAGTGTGAAAAACACTTCTCGAGTACTCATTTATTCACCTGTATGTCTCATTTATATTGTACTGTATTCTTCTTACGTGAATAAATATTATTATTATTATTATCAATGAGTGATATGGATATACCATCTCAGCAGTGGATTAGAAATTATGCGAACCGCGTAACAACCCGATTCTAATTTACTCTTTAGGTAGATTATGTGACTATCCAACTTGAGTTTAGTGTCGATTTGCAATCCGAGAAATTTTGCTTCCCATCTATTTTCAATTAATTCACGTTCTAGGGGCAGTTTATTGATTTTTTATCTGAAGCTTGTTTTTGTCACATTGAGAGATAGTAGGTTAGAGTCGCACCACCATTTGAAATTCAGATCAGTACTGTCATGATTGTGCCATACTATTGTGGTATCATCGGCAAAAAGTGTGAAGTTTCCTAAGATTTTGAAATCTGGCACATCGTTTATATGGAAATCAGGAAAAGAAATGGGCCAAAAATTGATCACTGTGGTACTCCAGAGTTCATGTCTGCTTCTTTAGACGATGTTGAAGTCTTCACTAACTGGAGACGCCCAGATTAGTAAAATTCCTTTGATAAATCACAGAACACTGCTGCCACCAACTCATTCAACTCGTTGTAAACTTTTTGAGGGAATTGGAAAAATGTAATTTTTCAATTCACTCTGTTACTACGGGAACCAAATTCACTGTTTGTTTTGCTGTTTATTTAAAAATTTTGGTAATCATATTTTTACTAATATTTCCAGTATTTTTGTCAAGGATATTTGCTTTGCTTTCACTATTTTGTAACTTTTTTGAATTGTCTATCGAAAAAAACAAGAATTGTTTATTATTTACATTTTCAACAATGTTGCCGACCTTTTTCGAAAGGCCAAATTTTTATAGTTTCAATGAGCATTGAAATACAAATTTTGTGAAAGTTTGCATAGTTTTTCTGTTTTACACATGTTTTATTTGAAATGCTAAATTGATTGGTCTAATATCCAAGTCACGAATATGAATATTAGTATTTTCTTTGAATTATTCACTAGCAAAAATGTTGAAATTTTCCAAATGTATTCTGAACAACGTTCAAGGAAGTGAGTTCATTGATCTGAAATGAATTATTGTTGGGTAACTTCAATAGATTGCTATTTTGTTTATTTCAGCAAAGCAAGTTAAATGTAACATTTTATCTAAAACATTATGAGCAGGGTTTCAATTTAAATTTCAACGAATATGTTGTCCGAATAATGGATAAAGTAATTTGTAATTACAGTTTGGCAAACATAGCTGCAATTGTGAGAATATTTACGCCCGTGATGCGCATTAGTCGTACGATAGGCTATCCAGTGATATTTACGTGATTGTTCGCGCAAGAATTGGAAATTTCATAATCTCAGCTATGTTTGCCAAACTGTACTCATAAATAGGGAGGAAATAAATATGTAATTTTTTCACTAAGAGCATTATAATGAAAAAGATACAAAATGTCCTTACTGGACAGCTCATTGTAATTATCCTATGAAATAGGAATATTTGGGTCGAAAATTAATCAGAAAACATTTATTTACCTGGATAATGCCACGACAAACTTTTAATTACATCTGGTGATTTTCCGTACATAGTTCCTAAAAGGGTTTCTCCACAATCGCTTGTTGCATGGAAATGTTCATATAAGATAGATCGATTTCGGAGTATTGCCCCTCATCAGTATAGGTTAGGTCTATGCAGGCTACAACTATTGTCGGCAACAAATGATTCAATAACATCTGGGGTCAGGTAGCCGAGTGGTCAAACCTACATTGTCTCAATCACTTTGGGTGCCATTCGGTGATGCTTCAAACCATGGCAAATGCAGAAATTTTTCTGATTGCCTGAGAAAATGCTAGGAATAGCACGTAAAAGGGTAACACCTCGTGAATCCCTAACTCGCACAATAGACCTCTGGATGCTGCCGTTTGTAAAGGAAAGACAGCTGGTTAACGGAAAAACAATTTCAAACAATTTCAACAATTTCATCTCCACTTCCAGACAAAAACTGGAACAGCGCCTGAAGAGTAGATAAATCCATCTCAACCTCAGTTCCTCAAATTACAGATTACTTCATTTGTTATTTGAGTCTTGACGACCACCAAACTGGGTATTCCTGGTTGGAGGGCTGAGGTTGAGATGGCGATAGTAGTTTAGATTTACTCTGCATACGCTGTTTCAAGCTTCTGCCTTCAAATGGTAATATCATCGAATCATATGTTGCAGATATTAGTTGTTGTCTGCATAGACCTACCCTATACTGATGAGGGGCAACACCCCGAAATCGATCTATTGGTGGTCTAAATGTTTCGATGAATATTTCTATGCAACAAGCAATTGCAGAGAAAGCCTTGTAGGAACTCTGCACGGAAATTCACTAGATGTAATTCAACGTTCGTCGTGGTATGTCAGAACAGTTGTTATTTTCTGATGGATTTTTAACCCAAATATTTTTATCGTAAAAAACAATAGAGAGTTATTGCAAACTGAAATAAGTTTACTTAATTACAAGAAACTTCAATTAGAGTATCATTTATTGTGATTTGTAACTCTGTTTTGTAATGGTGTTATTGCAACAACCTCATTTCAAGATATTTTTACTCAAACTTTATTTTGACATGTACTTCAAAGTTCGAATCTTTTCATCTATTCATCCCAATCACCATCTCATAATATCATTGGTCTAATATCATTTATATGTGCTGCCGAACAGTTTACAAAGAAAATTATTTCTGACTCACCTGCAGCATACATTTTTTTGCACTTCCGAGACTAAAGTGCCCACTTCAGTCACGTATAATAGGGACTGAAATGTATCTTTCAGTCCCTAGGGAGATAAAGTTGCATTTCAAATCCCTAGGGACATAAAGTAAAAATCAAACTTTACCGTTATTATGTAAGCTGCCTTATCTATAACAATATTTGTAGATTCATTCATTTCTTGATATTCCGTTAGTTAAGTTACGATTCGTTTAAATGTCAATATTAATTGAAATGTCACTGAATTGAAAAATTTTGTTGACACTGTTGCTATAACATTACCTACTGAGTAATCCAAGTACCGTGTTAATATAACTCATCAAAATTATTAATTGTATCCATGTTGAAAGTTATAATACTAGGAAGTGATCATTGGCTCTCGGGCTCTACGAGCCCTCAAGCAATAAACATCACGTACGGGATTAAAACGTTCACTTTCGTCCCTTGTTATATAATACACTATTTACTACTTCCCAAACAAGCGCATTCATTTGCATCATGCTTACGAGGCACAACTTGGAGAAGAATAAGGTTTCCTCAAACCAACGCTTGAACGCGGGACGGGAGCGGGAACGGGATGAACACGATGAACGCGAGCCTAAATTCTATAGGAGGATATGTCAATATGCATACCGATGAGATTATCAGTATTCCGAAATGCGGGCGAACAGTGAAATTTGTTTGGCTTGATCCTTGCACTGTTTTTCGCACAGTTCCCATTTTCGGTTCCCGCTCCGGTTCCCGCGTCTCGCTTTGGTTTGAGGAAAACTATTGTCCTCGTACGTGAATCTTGAAAGTATTTTATTATTCCCCTCATGATAACCTACTTTGAACTAAAAATTTTCTCTCATAAAAGCCAGTTTTGATGGTCACTGCAAAGAACACCGCACTTTCTATAGGTAAAATGGTTCTCTGTGAAATTGTCTGAATTTCTAGAATATTGTAGTATTCGATATACTGATTGAACGTGCAGAATCGCCAAGTTTGTTGATAAACAGAATATCGACGTTTCAGACATCACCCTGTAATTCACGATTAAATTGATGAAATTATTTCATTATTATTGAGTATATTCATAATTCTCTGCTCTCAACACTGTCCCAAAAATTCAGTTTCCTACTATGACTAGTTTCATAGTTATTAATTGAGAAACACATTACCATTTGCATGACGAGTTGAAGGAACTTGTTCACGCGCACATTCTGCTAGTGGCCAAGATTTTCAACAAATAGTGAAACGTGAGAATGTGGAGATCAAAATAAATGTAACATTATTTGCAGGGTGATGACCAATGACGGTCCATCCAATTCCATCTACCATTTAGGAACTGGCTGAATAAACGACACATCAGTTACAACTTACAACTCAGGCATCGCCCAATTGTATATGAGGCCCCGGTACGGGACATCACTAATCACTGAAGGTGACAAGGAACAGCCTTAACCGAATCCTCATACGAGAAGAAAACCCTATCGGCTATCGGGTACATTTTGATTCTGTCGTTGAAGTGAATGAAAAAGGAAAATAAATTAGTTTCATCAGTGATAATTATTATAACCTTTTATGAAATATAATAGATGTCGATATGTTTCTATTGATTCTATTGATTGAAACCTCTATCCGAGTGGAACACAAATTGGAAAGAAACCGTAGCTGCCCAGATTCAAATTCTCCTATCAGAAATAAAAGCGTTCCATCAATCATTTTCACTTTTCCCAGATAGTTCGTTTTTTATCACGACAAAGCCTAAACCAACAAAATTCACTTAACTATCTGTACCTTCCATTATTAAATTCATATATCTGATGTGATTTGTTATCTCTAATATTCACCCTCTTTTACATTCATTTTGATATCCACATTCTCACGTTTCACTATTGATGAAAAATTTTTGCCACTAGTAGAATGTACGTCATGCAAATGGTAATAACTTTCTCAATTGATAACTATGAAACTAGTCATAGTAGAAAACTAAATTTATGGGACAGTGTTGAGATAATGATGAGAATATCAAATAGTAATAAAAGAATGTCGCCGAGTTAATCGTGAATTACATGATGATATCTGAAACGTTGATATTTTATCATTTTCATCATCGAAAATTTTCATGATCACCCTATATATCCCAACAAAATCATGTTCATACGGTATCAGCTATATTCGGAGGATGATAATTCACTTGAATATACAGGATATGTACGAAAGATCCGGCTATACAGGGTGTTATTTAAGTACGTGGCCAAACTTGAAGGGGTAATTCTTTGAGTGATTCTAAGATGAAAAGTTCATAATATAAACATAGGTCCGGTAATGCTTCGTTTTCAAGATACAGGGTGTCAAATTTTTTAAAAGAAATCGTTTTTGTCGTAAATATCTTAATAACACTTCAACCGATTTTATTGAAATTTCGCAGTGTTATTGAAGGTCGTAAAGGGCGAATTCAACCCTAACTATATCAAAATTATCATGTCCAGTGGCGTCCCGGAAGGCACTGTAACCAATATTTTTGACAGAAAACATGTGCGCCACTGATTTTTTTGCAATTTTTGTATTTGTTTCACATTGAACAACTGAAATTACAACTTTTTTATATCTAGAATTTTTTTCGTATCTTGCTTTGTTTTTGAGAAAAAACATAAAAATCACTTCATTGCACATCCCTGTGACAACACAATAAAACATTTCAACTACTAAACCATCAAAAACTGGGGTCTTACTTATATTTTTTCATATCAATACTCTGTTCTAGTCTTAGAATTTTCTATCAAAATTAATACAATGAAAAAAAAAAATATGTATGTATGAATTGCCTTCGGCTCTTGGCTTCGGCTCGTGCTGCAAAATGGGCTCATTGTTGTCCATGGACATGCAATAAAGACATTTTTATTTATGATTAAACAATTAATATTACATGGAAGTCATCTTTTGATTTTTTTCGCTCATATTACCTGTTTTCGATGAAACAAATAATGTTGTTATGTATTACTGCAGTGTTTTGAAACTAAAGTAAGAGGGCCATGGAAGGAACAACAAATGTTCAAACAAATTTAACTTCATAACTGTCACAAATGGAAACGGTAGATACGTAATTATTTGATGGTAATTATTTGAAGTGTTTTCAAGAGTTTTGAGATAGAAAATTTGTTACTGATATCTGAAAATGGTTTGGTTTACAAACTCGGAAATGGCCGATATGCATTTTGTCTATGGAATGGCCCAAGGAAATTCCAGAGCGGCTAGACGCATTTATCAAGAAAGATATCCTCATCGAAATGTTCCAAATAGGCAAACATTTGTGAGAATACATGAAAGGCTGTGCGAATCAGGCACCTTTCAAAGGTTGGCTGCTCTTATTGGGAGACCTGCAACGGTAAGAACAGTGGCGCTGGAGGAAGAAGTTTTACATGAAGTTGAGCGTTGCCCCGATACAAGCACACGCAAAATTGCACAACAATTAAACATTTCTCACTTTACTGTATGGAAGATTTTGAAAGAGTACCAACTGTATCCTTACCACATACAGCGTGTTCAAGCGTTATTTCCTGCGGATTTTCCCAAGCGAGTTGTTTATACTACGTGGCTTTTGCAACAACAGGTTGCATCTCCGACATTTTTATCCAGTATATTATTTACCGATGAAGCGTGTTTTTCCCACAATTCAATTATGAACTTTCTTAACAACCATATCTGGGCAGAAGAAAATTTCCATGCGGTTATAGAAAATGATTATCAACAGTAGTTTTCCGTGAATGTCTGGGTTGGTATTGTTGGCGATTATCTCATTGGACCTCATTTTTTACCCCCGAGATTAAATGGTCAAGAGTATCGTCATTTTTTGGAATTTGTATTACCTGTACTACTAGAAAATGTCCCACTGGCAGTAAGAGGAGCAATGTGGTTCATGCACGATGGGGCTCCACCTCACTTCAGCATAGTAGCACGTCAATTTCTGGATGAAACTTATGGAGAAAACTGGATCGGTCGCGCTGGTCCACAGTCATGGCCGCCCAGGTCACCGGATTTAAATCCCTTGGATTTTTTCCTTTGGGGACATTTAAAGTCCCTCGTTCATAAAACTCCAGTCAACACTGAAGAAAAATTAATCCAACGAATACGGGATTCATGTGATCAGATAAGACATACGCCGGAAATATTTCAACGTGTTCGGGAATCGATGTTAAGACGAGTTAATGCTTGCATTGAAGTTGAAGGAGGACATTTTGAGCAAATATTGTAAGTTTTGTGTTAGTTATTATTGAATGTATTCTTACAGAAACAAATTGCCTAGGTACCATTTTTGTTTCAGTGTGGTTTTAATAAAGGGTGTTTCTTGTTTGATGTTGCTTTGGCATTTTCGGCGTTACCACTGTGCACGCACTGGCCAAATAAAACAAACAATTTTTAAGCATAACCTGTAATCATTAAAAACCCTATAAAAACAATTTTTTATTGTGTTGTGCCAGGGACGTGCAATGAAGTGATTTTTATGTTTTTTCTCAAAAACATAGCAAGATACGAAAAAAATTCTAAATATAAAAAAGTTGTAATTTCAGTTGTTCAATGTGACACAAATACAAAAATTGCAAAAAAATCAGTGACGCACGTGTTTTCTGTCAAAAATATTGGTTACAGTGCCTTCCGGGACGCCACTGGACATGATAATTTTGATATAGTTAGGGTTGAATTCGCCCTTTACCAAATTCTAGGACGAGCGTTAGCGAGTCCTGGAAGTCTACGAGTCCAAAATAACTGTTTTCGGACGTGTTGCGTACACTATTTTTTCGGCAATCATGTAGAATAACAAATCAGTGAGACGCATTAAGTCTAAGAGACGAAGAGAGGTCGACTTTCACCCATCTGTTAACCGGATGAAACGATTCCAAATTTGAATATTTCGAATATTTCGGTTCTTATTTGCATTATATATTGAAATTCGAAAAGAAGATAGGTACCAACAGAAACATTCTAATTCTTATTTTTATTAACATTTGTATTAAAATTCGAGCACTTCCCGGCCTAGTCCGGGAAGTACGTACTTCCTGGACTAGGCCGGGAAGTGCATCTTTCCCAAAGAAAAAGTGTCCGTACTGATCACTTCCCGGATGGTTGCCGAAAAAAAAAATTACCTATAGAAAGTGCGGGGTCCTTTATAGGTTACAAGTTATGATTCACAAAAATTTGGCGGGTATGTCAAAATAGAGACTACGAAATAAAAGTTTCTATTCCTTCGTTCAAATTAAACACGGGATGCCAATATTTTAACGAAAGTAAAGTGCAAATGGCATATTGAAATTATGTCAAATAAAGGAAATTTTTATTAAAGTATCATTACATTAGAGGTTGCAATAACTCTCTAATTGCAATGAGCTGTCATGCCAGGAAATTTCGTCTCTTATTTATTATCATGCTCACTGAGAACAAATAACAAATTTCTTCACTTGTTATTTGAGTCTTGACGACCACTAAACTGGGTAATGCTGGTTGGAAGGCTAAGGTTGAGATGGTGCTCGTAGTTTAGATTTATCTACTTTGTAGGCGCTGTTTCAGCTTCTGCCTTGAAATGGGGATGTCATCGAATCATTTGTTGCAGACATTGGTTGTTGTCTGCATAGACCCACCCTATACTGATGAGGGGAAACAAACACCCCGTAATCAATCTGTAGGTGGTCCAAATGATTCGATAAACACTTCCATGCAACAAGCAATTGCAGAGGAACTCTGCACGGAAATTCACCAGATGTTATTCAATGTTCGTCGTGGTGTCAGCCAGATAAGTAGCTGTTTCCTGGTGGATTTTCATCCCAAATATTCCCACTGTATGGTATAATTGCAATGAGCTGTCCTGTCAGGATATTTTGTTTCTTATTCGAATAATAGATATTCATGACTTAAGTATCATAAATATTCATGTTATGATATGAGATAGGAAAACAAGTCCAGTAGGCCAAGTTTGATATTCCATCAAATACCATAACATGAATTCACGATACGAATATATTGCAATATTTAACCAACTACCAATAACGTAAATTATTTACTCAAATTTAGTTAACATTCCTGAAATTGATGACAATGTAACATCTAACGTTTCAATGGGTAAAGCCATTGTTGAGTTATTTTGATTCGGTTGTCACCATCGATTTTATATACACTAGATCAAGCATACATATTTTAAACCTTTGCGTTGTAGTAGTACTTCTCAAGGACTACCTATGAATCTTGCACATGTGTTCTTCTTAAAACTGATAGATCATCAAAAGAAATTGAGTGCTGACAATAACTGCCATATTTTGCTCGGTTACCGAAATACATCGGAAAACACATTTTGTCGCATTTATCGTGTGAAATATTTAGAAAGAGTAGGTTTCCTTCACGTTCTAGTAAGTAACTTCGATAGTACTTCCAATTCTGGGAATAATGGCAAGTGAGTTATAAATAATTGAAGAGATATAATTTATTAATGGTATACAATGTTCGTTGTCCGTGTTAAAGTTTACATTAAAAACATAAATAAGTTGGTGGTCCCTGTAGAGACCACTAGGTCTCTGTGGTCAATTTTCTCAGATATATGTCTATTAGGTTAGTAAAGACGGATAACTGAATGCAGTGATTTATTTTCACATAACAAATCAAACGTCAAGCAAACTAGATGGACTTTTAATCAACTTTAGAATATGACCATTGAATTTGATATCCTCGTTGAGGAAATACCTTCGGATATTGAATATGATTTGTGAGACACCACAGATTCTCATTGTCACTCCAGACCAGTGACATGTCCCAAAATAATGAAGGACTACAAACAATATGTAGGCGGAGTAGATAAGGCTGATATGCTCAAATCGATTTATGAACTGGAGTAAAATACAGTGGTATCGGATTTTTTCTTTACTTTTTGGATTCGACCATAGTGAATTTGATCATGATATTTAAAACCTGGCTACCCGGGACGACTATGAGTCTGGAGGATTTCAAAACTACGGTTGCTGTTGACTTGAGAGAAACAAATCCAGGCGCCACCCCCAAAAGAGGTGGACCATTCAAAGAGAGGGAGACCTGTCCTTATAAAAATGTCATTTTTGCAGCACTGAAAGTGATCCAAACTGTACAACACGGAGTTCTGCAAATTGTAAGGTGGCCTTGTGTCTGCAATAAAACCGAAATTGTTTTTCCATTAAATTGAAAAAATTAGAACCCATGTGGCCTGGTGGTTCCCCATGTGGACCACCATTTTTTGTATACATTTAATGAAAATTGTTTGAGAAAATGTTGTTTATCCTTATTGTTTAGGTCTATTGAGTATAATTTTTTCTAAAAAACATTTATTTTTTCATTTCAATTAAGTCCGGGCTCAAAGGATTAAACGTGATAGCAAAACATATGAAATCGATTTACAGTTTTCTTACGGAAGTACGAGTCACAAGCTCACTAGCCTATGACAGCATCAGCTGCGATTACTTGAATAGGAGTGGAAATCCAAAAACATATTTTGAATATACTAGAATTATATCACAATGGCTGCATAAAAATTTCATAAATATAAAATCACCATACACAGGTAACTTGAAAATGTTTCTGCTCACTTTAACCGTTTTACACTCACTCCATGCTTCCCGCATAGATATTTTTTTCGAGAAATGCGTAACGAACGAGTCGCTACTTTTAAAACACGAACACTTATGAGGTACTTTTGGTTGCAAGCGTAACAAACCGAATGTCTCAGCCAATTGCTTGCGTATAGTCCGGTGGCAGGGAAGGTTTTTGTGGCGACCAGATCACCCAAGTTTTTCTTATGTATTCTGACCAGCTGAATCCAAATTTCGAGGGTGATAACCCAAGAAAGCATCCGGAAAACTGTTAGGAACGATTTTCCGAGATAAAACGAAAAATCCATTTTTTCCAGAAACAAATGACTCCAAAATATTCTGCATGAAATTCTTCACAAAAAGGTCACTAAATCTTTCTCTCAAAAATGCACCGTTTTTCAGTGAATCGTACTGGAAATTCTAAAAAATGCGATTTCCTCAATTTAAAGTGTCCTCTCCTTAAGTCCAATAATGATATTTTCAGTATCACCTTATCTCAAACTATCAATATATGTGTCGACTATGAATAACGAAAGAGACATTCCTGAAAAAATCATTCGTCTGGATTTCTCGGCACTGAATTTCCCGATACTTTTTAGTTGCTTGAAAGCGGTATTTTTTTATTCGCGAAGCTCACGTCAGCATATTTTGTCATGATTGCAAAGCATTTAAGTAGAGAAAAAACGGAAAATTCTGCTTAAAAGTACAACAATGTTTCAGAAAATTAACTTTTTTGTTGAAAAAAAGAGTTATAGTATGTAGGTACTTACTTTTCGTCATTTTGTCAGACACAATTTCTGCCCAAGACTTTTTCAAAGTATAATGAAACATTGAGTTTTATTAAAATTTTATTTTGGCATGTATTATGGAATGTATTCAGAGGGCACTGAAAATTGAGAAAACGCATTTTTTTTCTAATTTCGTGCACGTTTTACTCGAAAACGGTGCATTTTATAGAAAAACGTGTTATCATGTTATTTGTGGAGAATTTTATGGAAAATATTCATGCATCATTTGTTTTTGGAAAAAATTGATTTTTCGATTTTCTTCGGAAAATTATTGTACTTAATAAAAATTTTCCAATTTTCTGCCAATGAATTGCTTTGCGATCATGAAAAAATATGTGCTGAACCCGTTTGAATTGACACCATAAGGAATTCGTCCACGACGTGAGCTTCACGAATAAAAAAATTCCGCTATCATTCAAGGTAGAAGTATCGGGAAATTCAGCGCCGAGAAATCCACACTAGTGATTTCTTCAGGACTGTATTTTTCGTTATTCGTAGTCGAGTCATTTGATAATAATTTGGGACAAGGTGATCCTGAATATACCATTATTTGACTGAATGAGAGAGCACTGAAAATTGAGAAAATCGCATTTTTTCGAATTTCGAGCATGTTTTACTCGAAAACGGTGCATTTTAAAGAAAAACATGGTGGTACCTTTTTTGTATAGATTTAAGTCAAGATATCATTGCGTCATTTGCTATTGGAAAAAATTGATTTTCTGATTTTCCTCGGGAAATCGTCCACAACAATTTTCCAGGTGCTTTCTTGGCTTATCACCCTCGAAATTCGGAATCAGCGGGTCAAAATACATAAGAAAAACTTGGGTGATCCTTTTGCACTTCATCGGCTACGAAAACTCTTCTTGCCACCGGACTATATAGGTCATGGATGCCCTTAGAAACGAGAAGAGACTCACCTTCGTCAACTCAAGCCATTCGGATCCTCCAGGATGTTTGTCAACGAAATCCGTCAAATCATAAATTCCATCGTGAACCCTCCATAACTCCTCCGCCCCATCCGTTTCCTTTTTGTCTTCCAACCACACATCCGCCGTTAACTGTATGCCCTTCGATCGAGTCGCAGGCGGAACAATCCCCAAAGTGGATTTGGCTACAAAATCTGATCTCGGAGGCATCACCACTGAATTAGAAAGTTATTTGAAAATGGCTTATCGTAAAATGGTGTACTTTAGCGGAGCTCACATTCACTGAAATGGCACGATACAGTACGTCAACAATAAACAATTACTATGAACTATGACCGCCATGTAATTATAATCTGATATGAGAAGTGAAACACACCGTTACCTTTTAGAATACAAGGTGTATCAGAATAGTCGGAACAAACTCCGACAATGGAATACTCACTTCATTTCAAGGTTTTGAAATACTTTTAGTTCATTTTGTTACGTCCTTTGTGAATAGTCCAGGATCCTTGGTACAATTTTACTATGAAGCTGATTTTCCGTGAGTAGCTTCATTTCGATGAGACGCTCAACTTGCTCTTACAAAAATTCTCAATTGTGGTAGATAATAGAGGTAGCAGTGATAAAATCAGACGATTTAACAATTTTCAAAAATCTATTGCTAACTGTGGTATTTTGTTAAATCTCACGAGAATTATCTAAATCACTCGAAAATATATTTGTCGTACAAAATGTATGGTTCGATCAAAGACTATCGATAACGAGGTCATTGAAAAGGACTACTAACCAGCTAATTGTTTTACAGTTGCTCAGTTAATATTTATATAATTGAACAGCCACATTAGAGAGTTTGAGGAATGGAGTTTTACGAAATGCTTATAGACAAATTATACGGTATAGAAACGGTCATGTTTCTTAGTACTTGCGCATGGAGCTTCTTACATTTACTTCACGATATAATGAAAAGTATGTACATAACCGTCAACCGTCATGACCTCAAAATTGTATTCAGAATTGATCATTTTGAGGTGACGTCACGACATATTGCCATATTGCCGGTAGGGCATACAAACCGTTCGCGTCATTATAAACAATAGGAAAGATCAATTTTTAAAGTGCGAATAATTCAATATGCCAGCGTTTTGTTCTATTGTAGGGTGTTCTAAAAGGGCAGAAATGAAAAAAATTTGTTATTTTAGAATCCTGAAAGCCTTACAAAACCGAGGAAAAATGCTGGACGCCTTACCATAAGAACATCGAGAATAATATGATAGAGCTTTCCTTAAACATGCACAAATTTGTGCAGATCATTTTGTATCAGGTAGGAAAATAATATTAATACCTAAGAAAAACAAAAGTTGTGATCCAAAATATTTGAATTTTTATTTAAACATGGTGTTGAACTAAACGTCTTTTTTATCAACTTTGTAGGAGAACCAGCCAAACTGGAAGTTAGGGATAGCCCTGATTGGGTCCCTTCTATAAGTATGGGATACATCACCATCAGAACACAGTACGAGAAAAGTGTAAAAAGGCATGTTAGATTGGTTGAACGTCAAACGAAACGTCTAAAAAAGGTCAGTATTCTGTTATTTAAAAAGGTTGTAATCCCTAATGAAAATCTTCATTTCTTTCAGGATGAGGTGGATGAAGAACACTGCATCAGCTATAGAACCCACATCAGGTCCATCTACAGACGCCGTAGAAACTGCTGAACTTTGCAACGAACACGAAAGTCGAAGGACTGCTAACATTCAAACAGATTTGGATATGGACCACTTAAACAAGCTCTTTGGAGATCTCGATTTTGCTAATCAAAAAATATATACTATGGAAGAAAAATTGAAAGCATCAAAGCAGCAGAGAAGGTGTTTCTAGTATTCAATAGTGTGGCTACCTACTTATCAACTGAAAGTGACTGTCACCGTTTAAACAGTTCATTTTGACATTGATGGAGTTGCGTCTTAACTTGCCTTTCAAGTATTTATCGTACCGATTTGCTATAGCTCCATCAATAGCATCGAAATCATTTTAAAAGTGTATTGATGTACTCTATGATTGGTACCAAAAGTAGATATACTAGGAGAGTTCTAACCTAGGTATAGGGAAAACCGTGTGTAAGAGAGAGAGAGGGTCCGAGCGTGTGAGAGAAAAAGAGTGCGACCGCGCTAGTGCTGGACGAAGTCGCTGGAGAGTGGCGTGCGGTGGGGACATAGACATAGGGGTCTCGACATTGAAAATTAAAACAGAATGATTGAAAAATGTGCCACAGAAACATGGACCCGCGTAAAGAATAATAATTGTAGATGGAAATATTCAGAGTATGAAAAGTGTGATAATAATAATGATGTTTGAAAAATTGTAGAATAACGGAAGTCGTAGCGTTTTAACGTGCGGTCCCAGTAAGGAACTTATATACAGCACGTCTCAAAATACATCGATCAAGAGAAAAAAACATGGCGGCTGTCAAATTTGGTATACCGGGTGAGCCAACGTGACATTTTAGAGAAAAAAACATGGCTGCTACCGTACAGGATGTACCATCATAGTATTTAAGAGAAAAAAACATGGCTGCTGCCATACAGAGTGTACCAACTTGACATTTAAGAGAAAAAAACATGGCAGCTATGAAAATTGGTATACCGGGTGGGACGAGGTCGCTGGAGAGTGACGTGCGGTGGGGACATAGGGGTCTCAGCATTGAAAATTAAAACAGGATGATTGAAAAATAAGCCACAGAAACATGGATCATGGGAAATGTCTTCATGGGGGAGTGCAAAATGGGACATGTGTCATCCAACAACTGTCATGTGACTGTTTTTGTGTATTGAACGATTTTGATACTTAAAGGTGATTATGATAATACGTTATGGATGGTTCCAACATTCAGCAACAATGATGGCATCTCACCTTGTATGCACCACATTTGCCGCAATTTTGTACCCTATCCTACAATACCAACATTTCATTATGTATACTTATAAGTTAGGTTGGCCGAGCGGTCTATGGCGTTGTGGCGTTAAGTTGCGATTCTCGAAAGGGAGCGTGGGTTTGAATCCCACACCTAACATCTTTTTTTTTTACCCAAATAAAACGAACATTTCAATTCAAAGTATTTTTTCTTTTTTGGTGGTTGAACAGGACTATTTGGCTGACATTCATTTTTTGGAGGTTGAACAGGACTATTTGGCATCCTTTCATTACATTTCAAATTCCAATTTGGATCATTATGTTTAACAATTGACTTTTTACAAAAACAAAAATACTTTCTACAATATTCACACCATTGTGTTCCTTCCATGTTCAAGCGTCTTCGAAATACTTGGAGCAAATGTCTTTTTCGTAGTGGTTAACAACTTTTTGACCTCTTCCACGTGCTGACCTATAAAGCAGCATTCACAAGTGTCAGGACCTTCTGTTACATCAGGATATGACCAACAGCAACTTTTGTAATGTGAATTATTTGTTTCTGTGTTTTTCACTGACTCTAGACTCTTCTTACGCTGCTCCCATTTTTTCAAGATCACTTCACAAATATCATATCTATCTTTATGTTTATTTATTAAATCATTTATTTTTTCGCATGCGAATAATATGTCTGAACTTGTCGGAAGCATATTGATCAATGAAGAGAGAACAAACATACACACATTGAATGGTACGTAAAACATATACAGTGTGTACCAATACATCGTTGAAGGAGAAAAACATATATAAGTTGTTTCAGAATACACCGTTAAAGATAAAGGATGTCTCAAAATTGATCATCATAGAAAAACAAATAGGGTGTTTCAAAATTTTTTAATTTATTATCAAAAAATACATATTATTTAGGTAGTATATCACAGAGCCATTTGAATAAGATATCAACGTTATGGAGACTGCATTTGTATAAGCGTCCTTTGAAATGGTGTTTGCAGGATGGGGCCCCGTTGCTGTCATCGAAGACGGTTGACAACCACAATGAGTCCTGATTTTCTTTAAAATTCACAGCTCTGGTACGTATATTCAATTGTTGCAGCTTACTATCCAGAAAATGTTTCTTTGGGTGTCCTCGCACGTAAAAGATGTCAACATCGAATAGGTTGTCTTTAAGGATGTCATCCAGCAGTTGATATTCCACAAAGCCGGAGGAATATCTCAGACCATGAACGTTTTTTTCCAAGTAACAGGCGGCACGTCGATCTTCTTTACTCAAAGAGGAAAATGGTATGCTTGGAAGTAGTAAAAAATTACTACATTGAGCGCCAATCCTAATTGCAATCTCCTTGGGATAGAATTATTGTTCGATAATGAACCCTTGAATATCTATGAGTGCTACCCTCATGATATATTAACAATTATTATCATCAACGTCAACTTGGAACTTACATAAAATGCAGTTCAGTTCCATTTTTTTAACAATTTCGCTAAGTGGGAGGTGTTGAATGATAGTATCTCTTCTGGAACAATCGATGGCAAAGTGTGCTTTGTCGTTGAAGTCATTATAACTCAACAAAGGATTGTGTTGAGAGGACTGTTTGTAGCCAAGTCCAAATTGAGCGTAGTTGAAAAGCTTGTGAAACATCTTTTTTGGTAAAGTTCAAGTGCAACATCTCTTTGGGGTATGTTTCACCGTTGAGAGTTAACGTAATATTGGTAATATTAATGTGATTGAATGCTGTAGGATCGTTATTCACTTTGGTATGATCTCGATTCACTTGGAAGCATACAATAACATATCGGGGGCTCTCGAGGAACGAAGAACTCTTTACGGCCCATATTTCATTTGTAGCACCAACCGTTAGAGCAGGCAGCATATTGGAGTGTCAGCTTGGATTGATTTCAAAAGTTGCAGCTTGATTTGATGATTGGGGAAAATTCTCTTAACTTTCAGCTCCACATTTTCAATTTCTAATTTGACATCAGTTGGCACCGTAGCCACATCAGTTTCTGGTTCAAGAACTTTGAAGCAATTATTATGATTACCAGCTCGAACCAATCGAATTGTATGTTTACCGTAGGAGACATACTGGTAGTCGTTGAATATGTTCAAAAAGTGCTTGAGAGGAATGAGCATGCTGAACGATTGATCGGTAACATCATCATTGTGTAACGAAGTTACTAATGTCCGGTTGAATGTAGTACAGGATAATGAAATATTATTATCTCCGGTAATACTAGGGTTAAAAATACCATTCTTTTTGGAAAATATACGTATCAGTATTGGGAACCTGTTCAGATAGCAAACACCCTCGCGTTTCACTCAGGGTAGTAAAAGGGTGAAATGCCTTTGTGTGCCGTGCTCTTTCCGGCATCAATAGTTGACGCGCACCGACAGTGCGTTCCAGCCATCAGCTGAGCGCGCCGGTCATGTGGTGGGGAGAAATTCGAGTCCCTAGCGAGAACAACGATTTCAGGCAGTAGCTGCACCGACCGAACCGCAGAGCAGACATACCAGAGCAAGCCAGAACCGAGCCATCCGAACGAAGCCGAGAGTGACCGACAGGCCGACTGTTTTGGTAAGAGATTTCCGATTGTGCTTTGCTTTATTAATATTTTTCCGCTTTGAGAGTTGTAGGGCTGTCTCCGACCGGAATCGACCGTTTCATTGTTCGTATCAAAGGAAAGACCTCTCATACTGCTGAGGGTGGCACTCTTGATAGTAGGCCGATCCAGAAGGATAGTGGGATACTCCCTGCCTTGTTGGATTGCAAGCCAAGTAGCCCTCTCATACTGCTGAGGGGTGGCATTCTTGATATTAAGGCCGATCCAGAAGGATAGTGGGGTGCTCCCTGCCTTGTTGGATTGCAAGCCAAGAGTGGTACCGATCCAGAAGGAACGTGGGGTAATCCCTGCCTTGTGCGATCCGAGAAAAATCCAATCGCGTTATATAGCTACTACCCGCGAAAGCTCCAACAGATAAGGATCGTGGGATACTCCCTGCCTTATTTGAGTGGACTACGGGATTTTGAACTGGTAGCTTTTCCCCTGTAACGTTGAACCAGTCGGATGACAGCCTGATACTCTGTTGCTCGATACAGCGTAGAACTTTTGTTGTAACTTGACTCCTCTTACCGGCCCCGCTTGTGAGGTTGAATTGTGCTTGCTAACGTAGTATTATAAAGCTTTCACTGGCCCCGTTTGTAAGGTTAATGTGCTTGCTAACGTAGTATTCTAGAGCTTTCACCGGCATTGTGTAGGGTTGTTTTGTACTTGCTACCGTAGTGTTACTAAGCGTAGAATCCGTCCTAACAGTCCTGTCCGTACTTAACCGCTCGCGATAGTTGCGCATGCGCGTTGGCAGAAGCTAGGTGGTATTTAATTAGAGTTAGTAATATAATAAATCAGTTATACCGAATCCGTGTCTTTTTATTGTTTCCTATTGATTCTTTCGCAGCTGGTAAGCAGTCCTTTCTCCCAGTCAAGGTCAAGTAAAATCTGCCCTTCTGGCCACATTTTATTAGTCAGTACACAGTGACCCCTGACTTACCGTATCTCCACTAAGCTGCCCGGTGCAGTGGTGCTTCCCCACGGTAAATAACGAAGCTGGCGCCCGAGGCAGCCGTTCACGCATGCGCCGATTGTAAAGTGCTAGGGAACCACGTTACAAATTTGGCGCCCCGAGCAGGGACTTGATTGAAAGTGTACTAAGACCGTAGACCACCCAGCTTTTGTCAGAACGCAAAATCGCTTACCTGTCATATTTTGACAGGTTGTGTTAGTCGGGCTATTATTACGAGCGACACGGCGTGTGATAGGTTTTAGGGGACGGGGAATCGAAACCAATCATTTCCAAAGCTGTTCGACTTATCACTATCGAGTTACCGGCATCAGAGTGCTCAAAAGCAGGTGCTCGCGTAGCTGACGCAAGAACCTGAGCTCTAGTTGGACAAGAGCAACTGATAAATCATGCCTGATTCACCCGATAAGTCTGGTAGTCCCCCTCCGAAGGGTCCCGTCACCCCAGACCCCAATCTCAACACTGTTTTTAATTGGGGTAATGACCCAACAGATACACGTGTGGGATGGGTGTATCTATTACGGAAAGATGAACTAGACGTTGAGCTTTCCAAGTTTCGATTAGACATGACTGGCACCGTCGATGAAAAACGGAAGCGCTTAATAAAGTTTATTCGAGAAGGCCGCCCATCACCTAGTGTTCAAACTATACCCGCACCTTTTACTTTTCCCCAACCGCCAATTGCCGTGACTCAAGCGGGAAAAGCTGTGCCCGTGACGACGTCCATGTTGACAGCTAATCCCAGCATCACAGTGAACCAATCCAGTAATGCTCAGTTCGGGAACTTATCTTCGTTTCGTTTGGGTGCTCCCCCTGCTCCTAGAGGCACACCTTTACGGGTGCAGGACTGGAAAATTGCCTTCAATGGTGAAGGAGACCCAGCAGCCTTCTTAGAAAGACTGGAAGAGATCTGTGAGGCGCAGAACGTTCTTCCAGATCAAGTATTACCAGTAATGCCAGAGTTACTGGAAGGTATGCCTGCGCTGTGGTTCCGTAACAACCGCTCCGCATGGCCAACCTGGTCGGCGTTCGTTGCCGATTTCAAAGAGTTTTTCTACCCGGTCAATTATCAGATTGACCTGTAAGCTGATATTAGTAGACTGGTACAAAGACCCAATGAGAGGGCGGCACAGTATATTACCGATCTGCAAACGTTGATACGCCGCCACGGTAATATATCTGATGCCCAAGAACTACAATGGCTGTACCGCAATCTAAGGCCAGAGTATCGACAACAGATTCGCAGGACAGAGTTTACCAACATTGCTTCATTTTCGAAAGCCGTCCGAGAGTACGAGCTACTCGAAAGTGAACTTCGAAGCTCGGCTCGTTCCTCAAACCAATATATTCCCTGGAATAGTGCACCTAAAACATCCGAGAACTTGAGAGTAGTACCTGCCAAACCAGGCTTACTACCACACCCCACCAGCGAACACGACCGAGCGGGTCCCAGCCGAACTACCCACCAACAAGCCGATTGTTGGCGTTGCGGACAGCCAGGACATTACAGAAGCCAATGCACGGCTCCGCCAAAATTGTTCTGTTCGCGATGTAAACAGGAAGGCGTGATGTCCCGGGACTGTCCGTGTCCAAGGTCGGGAAACTAGACCGGCGTTGTCTCGACCCGAGGTACGAACAATGCCGCCCCCAACCTACCTCGAATATACCAGCTCCAGTGGAACATGGAGATAACCGTCCCCACATTACTGTAACGGTGCCAGGAGGGACGGCCAGAGCCTTGCTGGACACAGGGGCGGCCAACTCATACGTGGGCGATCGCCTCAACGACAGTTGGCTAGGGCTAGGATTGCATCCGTCCAAAATTCCGTCAAGCTCCGTCAGGATGGCGAATGGTCACCATATCGCTGTAGCCCTGACCATAGGGGTGACGTGCAGCGTTGAAGCGTTTGGATATCTTCCCGGATTGTCGTCGGACATGGTTCTAGGTATGGACGTGCTGACGAGACGTCATTTCCGTTTGGAACTCGATACCGGAAGTATCTGGGTCGACGACTCTCCAATTACGTCATACTCGCGACCGGTACCTTGTAGTCCCATCGATACCCTTGCTTCTGATACCTCCGACACGGTCAGAGCGCTCTTCACTCTGACTCCGGAGCAGGAGAGGCGACTCAACGAATTCTTAGAAATTGAGTTGCGGCCTTTCAATAGTATCTGCGGTGTTACTCCGTTGCTGGAACATAAAATTCGTTTATCCAACTCCGAACCCATCAAACAACGTTACCGGCCGCAAAACCCGCGAATGCAAACTATTATCAACACTGAGGTCGGCCGTATGCTTCAGGAAGAGGTAATAGAACCGTCCGTTAGTCCGTGGAGTTCCCCGGTTGTTATAGTCCGCAAGAAAGATGGTAAACCCCGTTTTTGCATTGACTTCCAAAAGGTAAATGCGGTATCCTTGAAAGACGCGTATCCTCTTCCATTTATTAATTCGGTACTAGACAAACTTCGCCGGGTGCGATATATATCTAGCATCGACCTCAAACAGGGATACTGGCAAGTCCCACTGGCGGAAGAGAGCAAACCGATCACGGCATTCACAGTACCTGGCCGCGGCCTGTTCCAGTTTCGCGTTATGCCATTTGGGCTCCATGCCGCCCCCGCCACTTTCCAACGCCTAATGGATCGTGTCATAGGGCCGGAAATGGATCCTTATTGTTTTGCTTATCTAGATGATATTATCGTCTTGGGGGACACTTTCGATAAGCATTTGGACAACCTTCGGGAGGTATTTCGGCGCCTGAGGTCCGCAAACCTACGGGTGGGCGTAGGTCACTGAGGTATCTGGGACACCTAGTAACGTCAGAAGGGATTCGAACGGACCCTGAAAAAGTAGCCTCCATTGTAGGACTAGCTGCCCCCAGGAATGTACGAGCCTTACGCAGATTCTGGGGTATGGCCTCCTGGTACCGTCGTTTTGTACCCTCTTTCTCGGAGATAGCTGCTCCGCTACACAAACTTCTAAAGAAGGGGTACCGATGGCGATGGGAAACTTCTCAGGAGGAGGCCTTCCAGAGGCTCAAGATGTGTTTGACCGAATCCCCCGTACTCGCCTGTCCGGACTTCAGTAAGCCGTTTACGCTTCAGACGGATGCGTCAGACAACGGCCTCGGAATAGTCCTAACTCAGCAGGTGGATGGAAGCGAACACGTCATCGCTTACGCAAGTAGGTCACTGACATCCTCCGAAACTGCTTACTCTGTTACCGAAAAAGAGTGTCTAGCTATCGTATGGGGAATCGAAAAAATGCGCCCCTACCTAGAAGGATATCATTTCACTATACTGAGTGACCACCTCTCCCTTCGTTGGTTGCATTCTATCAAGAGTCCTTCTGGAAGATTGGCTCGATGGAGTTTGTTTCTCCAACAATATGACTTTGATATTCAATACCGCCGAGGTACTCTGAATAAAGTGGCTGACACCCTATCCCGAGAACCCATGCCGTTCAATACTGATGAGGAACTTTTCGGTGAATTGGCCGCAGTCATTCCAGAGATTCGGTGCTCTTGGTATGATAATCGGAAAGCGGAAGTCGAAAGAAACCCGTCTCTGTATCCGGACTATTGTATTCGAAATGGGCACTTGTATCGCCATTTTTGGGATCCGAATAGTATCATGGAGCCAGAATTGTGCGACCCATGGAAACTGTGTGTGCCAAAGTCAAAACGAGAAGGGATCTTAAGAGAGAATCATACTGCTCCTACTGCTGGCCACATGGGTATTGCAAAGACCATAGCGCGTATCGCTCACCGGTATTATTGGCCAGGGATGTTCCGTGACATCGCCAAGTACGTACGCTCCTGTATGTCGTGCCAACAATATAAACCTTCGCAAATGAAACCAGCCGGTAAGATGCAACCGTCTCCTAACCGCCAACCCTGGGAGTGTGTTAGTACGGACCTAGTGGGACCACTACCTCGGTCCAGCCGTGGTCACAGTTATTTGGTTGTATTCCAAGACCGATTTACTAAGTGGGTGCATTGTCGTCCTTTACGTACCGCGACCGCCCGCGCCGTAAGCCAGGCGCTATACGAGGATATAATTACTCGCTTTGGGTGCCCAAAACTCGTGATAAGTGATAACGGGTCTCAATTTACCGGCCAGACTTTCACCACTATGCTGCAAGATCTGGGCATTAAACATTGTCGAACGCCGCCGTACACCCCACAAGCTAACCCGGTCGAACGAACTAATAAAACACTCAAAACAATGATATCCCAGTTTTGCGTCGACGAACACAGGACTTGGGACCGACACCTTCCTGAACTTTTATTTGCCCTTAATACGGCTCGACATGACACCACGGGTTATTCGCCGGCGTTCCTAAACTTCGGTCGTGAACTTGAAGTGCCCAACGCTGTGTACCGTACAACGGCTGCATCACCCGGTGAAAACGCGAACTCGCAAGGCATCGATCAGATCGGCGAACAGAAACAACGCTTACACAAGCTGCAAGATCTCTTTGACTTAGTACGTTTAAACCTTGGTCGCGCTTTCAGTAACCAAAGCCGACATTATAACTTGAGACGACGAGACTGGCGCTGCCATCTCGGTGATGAAAAAAGAACATCATTTATCATCTGCCGGTGAGGGTTTTGCTGCAAAGTTGGCTCCAAAGTATTCAGGTCCATACACCGTAACCAAAGTTTGGTCCCCGGTTGTATACAATCTCAAAAGCAGCACCGGTAAGAAGCTTAACAGAATACACATCAAGGACCTGCGACCTGCGCACGGTCCAGAAGAACCATCACGGGTAACGTCCCTTCCTGTTTCAGGAGATGTCGCGTCGTTGTTTCGAACAACCGCCAAAGGGAAAACACGCTACCGCACCCCTGATTTCGCCGACCGACGATGCAAGGCGGAAAAATGCCCAAGCCGCCATTCGCATGAGAGCCATACGCATTCTGGCCCGAGATCTAAAAATGCGCCGGCCCAAAATCGCAACGGTGGGGCCGCCACCTCGCCAACCGACGCGCCCCCTACCCGTTACTACAAGCGGGAATAAGCCCGTCCCGATTCCTTCCCGTCCGATTATCAACGTGATTTCGAATATCCAGATCATCCCTCCAAGGACCGAAGCATCCCAGCGGAATCAATCGCTCGCCACCGACGCAAACCTGAGTGTCAAAACAGAGGCGGCCAGGTTGTTGGTGACTCCAGCAACCGCCAGTCCTGAGAAGGAGCGGCAGCCGGCCCCCGCACCTACCCCTAAGTGGTCGACCGACCGGCTCATTGCCGCACTCAGAGATCGTCCAGACCCTCGGAGTTGGGATCCGGAGTTACGTGATCAACTTCGCTTATTGCGCCCTTCCGGAGCGCCACCTGGCCGCAGGATCAGATACTCCTTGCGAGATGCATCTGGTCAGAGGATAAGGGTGATGCTACCAGCAGGCCTGGAATTACCGCACAGCCAACATTCCGTGTGACCGTGTAGAAGTAGTTTAGTCTGATACTCAAATTATTATTTTTTTTTATTTCTGTTTTTTTTTTTATATAAATGTTAGGATTAGCCCCTGGGAAATTCGAGAAATTTTGTTAGGTTGATGAATAAACCAATTATTTTGTCAATACCGCTTGGTTTTTATTGTCTTCTCTGCATTCAGAATAACTATTCCAAATCGCTATAACCGACTGAGGGATGAATTCGACACCTAAGAAGTCGGATGCAACAGTAGTCGCTGACCAGCTCATCCAGCAGCTGGAGAAAGCAATCCTGGAGGCAGATCAAGTGATAGAAGGAACCCCTGCTGTACCCACTGTGGCGGTAATTCAAGAAGAACCAGGACTCGAGGAGAAGACCAACTCGAAAGCCGAAAACCCCCCAACTATACCAAAACCAAACGATGCGCAGCCGTCATGGGGCATAGAACCATTACCGGAAGGAAAACACCCATTCTTCAGCACTCATCCGGAACTCGACCCCTTCAACGACCTTTTCTGGACGGCAGAGAATATAAAACGACAGGAACTTGCCGGTCGGATAAGTCGCCCGAAAGCAGCCGAAACTCCGTTCCCTCCCGTACCAGAACGTGTACGCATTACCCCAGACTTGTGTTGGCGATGCGGCCGACCGGGACATCGGCGGCAAGAATGTCGTAATCCAGCGATTCTGTTCTGCTCTCGTTGTAGGTGTGTTGGAACGTTGTCCCGGAATTGTGTCTGTGATCCGAGAATCCAGCATACACCAAAGAGGAAAAGACGACATGCCCCCGAAAGGTATTTTCCCGACGAAGCGCAGCCAGTTGAACACAATCCAACCCTCCTGAAAGTAGAAGAACCCTGTACGACGTGCCGTTGTCCACACCCGTCGTACCATGTGGCGTGTCCTGCTTGCGGGTGTCCTCACCCTTTTGATGGCAAAAGGACCCAATATATCCCAAGATGAAGTAGGGCCTATGCTTAGAAAGCAAGTTTACTTTTAGTTTCTAGATTTTCTTGTTTCGGTTCACAGTTTCGCGGGACTCCATAGGCCTGAACTGAGTAGGGTCGGGGCCGAGTAACTCTTAAAATGAACCGTAATATTTAGCCTGGATGAAGGAAACGGCTATGCTATCTGATCACAGTGGTGTTTGGAGTAGTGGGAGTAATTTCCGTTGGCCCTAATCGAAGTCATCAAGCAGATATCCCAGTAAGATGATAGTAAAAACCGCTGGAATTCTAGTTTATTTTTGTATTTGTAACAGGTGAATCTACCCATAAATAAAGTCTTGTGCCGTGAGAGGGTAGACGCCTGCCGTTAAATAAAGGGTAATTTTAGTTTCAATGATGTTATTAAGTTGTATTTGGGTTGGTTGTATCATATATGAAATTGTAAATTGCACCGCCTAGTTTCGTCAACTGACAGAAAAAAAAATATTATGTTCATAACATTTTTTTTCTTTCCGAAGTAAGGGGGGAATGTAACGAAGTTACTAATGTCCGGTTGAATGTAGTACAGGATAATGAAATATTATTATCTCCGGTAATACTAGGGTTAAAAATACCATTCTTTTTGGAAAATATACGTATCAGTGTTGGGAACCTGTTCAGATAGCAAACACCCTCGCGTTTCACTCAGGGTAGTAAAAGGGTGAAATGCCTTTGTGTGCCGTGCTCTTTCCGGCATCAATAGTTGACGCGCACCGACAGTGCGTTCCAGCCATCAGCTGAGCGCGCCGGTCATGTGGTGGGGAGAAATTCGAGTCCCTAGCGAGAACAACGATTTCAGGCAGTAGCTGCACCGACCGAACCGCAGAGCAGACATACCAGAGCAAGCCAGAACCGAGCCATCCGAACGAAGCCGAGAGTGACCGACAGGCCGACTGTTTTGGTAAGAGATTTCCGATTGTGCTTTGCTTTATTAATATATTTCCGCTTTGAGAGTTGTAGGGCTGTCTCCGACCGGAATCGACCGTTTCATTGTTCGTATCAAAGGAAAGGCCTCTCATACTGCTGAGGGGTGGCACTCTTGATAGTAGGCCGATCCAGAAGGATAGTGGGATACTCCCTGCCTTGTTGGATTGCAAGCCAAGTAGCCCTCTCATACTGCTGAGGGGTGGCATTCTTGATATTAAGGCCGATCCAGAAGGATAGTGGGGTGCTCCCTGCCTTGTTGGATTGCAAGCCAAGAGTGGTACCGATCCAGAAGGAACGTGGGGTAATCCCTGCCTTGTGCGATCCGAGAAAAATCCAATCGCGTTATATAGCTACTACCCGCGAAAGCTCCAACAGATAAGGATCGTGGGATACTCCCTGCCTTATTTGAGTGGACTACGGGATTTTGAACTGGTAGCTTTTCCCCTGTAACGTTGAACCAGTCGGATGACAGCCTGATACTCTGTTGCTCGATACAGCGTAGAACTTTTGTTGTAACTTGACTCCTCTTACCGGCCCCGCTTGTGAGGTTGAATTGTGCTTGCTAACGTAGTATTATAAAGCTTTCACTGGCCCCGTTTGTAAGGTTAATGTGCTTGCTAACGTAGTATTCTAGAGCTTTCACCGGCATTGTGTAGGGTTGTTTTGTACTTGCTACCGTAGTGTTACTAAGCGTAGAATCCGTCCTAACAGTCCTGTCCGTACTTAACCGCTCGCGATAGTTGCGCATGCGCGTTGGCAGAAGCTAGGTGGTATTTAATTAGAGTTAGTAATATAATAAATCAGTTATACCGAATCCGTGTCTTTTTATTGTTTCCTATTGATTCTTTCGCAGCTGGTAAGCAGTCCTTTCTCCCAGTCAAGGTCAAGTAAAATCTGCCCTTCTGGCCACATTTTATTAGTCAGTACACAGTGACCCCTGACTTACCGTATCTCCACTAAGCTGCCCGGTGCAGTGGTGCTTCCCCACGGTAAATAACGAAGCTGGCGCCCGAGGCAGCCGTTCACGCATGCGCCGATTGTAAAGTGCTAGGGAACCACGTTACAATTGGTAAGGGAGTAAGACCAACCAGCTGCTGCCAAATGTTTGGTTTCATTGGCGCTATAGCATAGAAATCCTCGAACGGTACTAACGATGCCCTACTCGCGTACACCTTCTAATTCTTTACCATTTTGATCGTAACAGATGGATTGAAACATAAATGCTCCAGCGTTATTTACAAAAGTAACCCGTCCTACACCTGCAGTTCTAGCCACTTTTCCGCTGATATATAACAGACTATCGTAGATTGCATCGTAGGCATCAGATTGATTGATGTTGATTTCGATGACGTCATTATTTCGAAAAGACTTTACGTACGGGTAGTATGTTCTCCATTCTACTTTTTGGATGGATTCATCTTGCTGAGGTTTGCGGAAAATGTTGAATATTTGAGCCGATAACATGGTAGCCAAGCGTTATTTACAAAAGTAACCCGTCCTACACCTGCAGTTCTAGCCACTTTTCCGCTGATATATAACAGACTATCGTAGATTGCATCGTAAGCATCAGATTGATTGATGCTGATTTCGATGACGTCATTATTTCGAAAAGACTTTACGTACGGGTAGTATGTTCTCCATTCTACTTTTTGGATGGATTCGTCTTGCTGAGGTTTGTGGAAAATGTTGAATATTTGAGCCGATAACATGGTAGCCAAGCGATTTGCGAAACTCTATATTTTCAGCCGTTAGATGACGGGAGCAGTCGAAGGTCTTCGTGACGAAGCAAATGGCAATGAGTCAGCTTTATAGAAATTCAAGACCATAATTTCTTCAGTTCCAATCGAATGATTATTTTTTCGTTTCGGAAATCCACCAACTCAGAGATTTGATCAAGTACTCTTATCGTTATATTGTTTATCTCGTTTATGTGCAATATAGGTAGATAAATAAGATGGTTGGGTGTTTCGTCTATTGCAAAACCCGGATCAGAATCGATAGCAAATTCGTATATCGTATGAGAAGGTCTTTCGTTGAAGATTGCTCCCGACGTAATGTTGGTGTTTATATGTATGGTCCTTACTCTTATAATATTTACAGGTAGATCGGACACGTTATGAACGTTCGGTTTTAGAACACTCGAAGAAAAACCCAATATGGTTGCTAGAGAATCTTCTTGCGAGGTGAAATCAATGGCGTACAGCAGACAAAATATTTCACTTTTTAGAGTATTATTGTTTGGTTTGAGATAGAAGAATTCTTCAGGTTTCTCAGCATATGTTTTTGGTACGATATGTTTCCGAATTAGCGCTTCAATATTTTCAATTTCGTAAGCTCCAGCAGGAATATCGATGCTCTTCCTAACTTTCTTCTTTTTATCCTTAATAATTTCGTAATAATAGAACTTTGTACCTTGTTTGACGTTTGCTATACTATTGAATGAATGGAAACTTAGTAGAGCTAGACCAAATTCGGAATTAGTTTCCAATTGAATAGGTGGTGTAAAATCAATGGAAAGCGTCGAAGAACGACTTTTCAAATTCAACAGCATAGGCATGACTGATTTAGTGCCATCAGCGACATACCTTAAATAATAGAAACAAGAACATATTGTGTTGAAATCATTTATTGATACAATAGTTTCATTCGTGGGTGAATCGAATTAATACAATAAAAAAATCAATCACAGACATTGTGAAGTAAAAACTTTAGACATAGATGGCCGCACTTACTCTGATTAAAATTTTGATATCGTTCATTGTTATATGTGATTTTAACATCGTTCCCCAAATATTGAACCAATTCCCGCGGAGGTTTTAGATTGCCGAAACTATCCAAATATTTTACATCGTTGCCAAATTTCATGTAAGCTACCCAGTGAGTACCCATATTTTCCTTAGAGTCCAAGTTCAACACAGCACATTCCCTTTGTTTGGGTTGCGTTGGTAACGAATCACGCATAAAGACTCCTCGAAAATTAGGTATTTTCATTTTACGAGCAAATTTTTCAATTTCTTCATCGTATAATGCTCTATTGGGTAGCTTCCTCAACAATTTTTTTGTTTCTTCAAGTAGAGACCACGTGCGCGTTTTTGTTTCTTCAAAAACAGTCCATATCTTCGAAGTGTTTTACGAAGATATAGTCCAGAACCCAAATGCTCCATAAACTTATTGTGACGTTGATCCTCTTCAAGCTTTTTTTTAGCATTCTTTGCATCCAGTACTGTATTTGCTACTGCGCTTGCCCCACCCACCAACGAACCCAAAGCTGAAAGTCCGGCAAATATAGGTATGAGAGGTAGGATGCCGCCGGACTTGGATTCCAGAGGAATGATTTTTGGAATACGTATCCGTTTACATCCTCCAGCTTTTTTGACCGCTTTCTCAGCCGCTCTTAGAGCCGAAGTGACGGATTTTCCAATATCGCTACCGCTATTGCGGGGTGTCCAATTTTTGAGGATTTTTTCCAGAACATTGTTGCGGAAGGATTTGGTAGCATCCATACCAAACTTGCGTTTCGCTTTCATTGCGCCGGTGACGAAGAGAGCGCTCGTTTTCTCACCAAGTTTTGCGTCTTTGGATCTGAATCTTTCCCAAGCCTTTTGTTGAAGAACTTTATCAGCTCTATGTCTACCTTCGAGAGATTTGTCTTGTGAATATACAATATCGTGCTGCTTACAAGCCGCGTCCAATGGGTTAATACCAGGATCTCATCTTGCTAGTCTCTCTTGTAGATGAGTACCCGGTCCACAATACTGATATCCAGTTATATGTAATTCAAACGGTAACTTATTGATGAGCGTATTGACAACACCTTCTCCTTGATAAGTCAGCATTCGGAATGACATCAAGGGTACGGTGCTATCTCTTTTTATAAACATGAACTACCTTCCATCGACTCTCACACCATGAAGGTTGTTCAACAAGAAAACACGTTACCTATCGAAAACTTGGATTATTCAAATGATAATAATGGCACAATGTATCGCAAACATGGCAAATTATTACCAAACTCATTTCGAGCTATCGTATGTGGACCAAGCGGTTGTGGAAAAACGAACGCTGTATTAGCGTTGTTGTTCCACCCCAATGGCGCGAAATTTGGAAATCTTTACGTCTAATCAAAGTCGTTATATCAACCAAAGTATCAGTTGCTGCAACAAATAATGGAAAAAGTCAAAGGCATTCATTATTTCCCGTTCAAGGAGAACGAAGATGTAATCAGCCCCCACGACGATGAGCAAAATTCCATTTTTATATTCGATGACATTTCATGTGACTCACAGCAGAAAATTCGTGAATATTATTCCATGTGCAGACATCGCGGTATTGATGCTATACCGGGTGACACAGCAGACATGTAGCAGCCTGTAGTTTTCTTATTTGGAGAGATGGAGATTTGAAATTTGCGGAAGTTACGTAATCAATGATAGTGCTTCATTTGAATCTAACGACAACTTTTTTCAACAACCTGTTTGATCGGCAGTAAATCCAACTTCTTTTTTTTCAATGACATTCTGTATATTTATCCAGCCTATCTTATTTGTCTTGAAATTCTCTATTCAACCGTGTATCACAAAGTGGCATTCGTTTCTCAATTCGCAGATGAATTGCATTTTATTGAAAAACATCAAGTTGGCTGTTACCCGAATTCGATAATCCTTCGATGCTTGGTAGGCTTGGAAATCCAAAGAGTTTCAGTTAAATGATATAATTTCAGTTTTTTCCATACCTGATCACTTCCTACAGATTGTCAATAATTTCTTTGATAAAAAGAAAAAACATCTGAAAATAACTCACGATATTGCGAAAACTGAGATGGGAACATGTTTGTTTCAATTTGGCTACTTGTGAAGGAACTATCTGTCTTTCTCTTTGGCCATCGTTTGGAAACATAAAATGAAAATTGTTCCCCTGATCCACCAATTCACAAGTCTATTAGTCTAGATATTCGCAATAATATTTTGCCTAGTAGGCGGTGTACACAGAATGTTTTGTGTTTGACAGGTAAACATCATTTGATTGTACTAATTATCTTCGTCAGTTTTATTCTGATTAAATTTGCATCGTTTAATTAGATACTAAATTTGTATTCAAAGAATGAAAAGGTCGATATGTTGTTGATATTCGAAGAGTGCAAGAGAAATTATAGACAGGCTGAA
Source organism: Chrysolina oricalcia (assembly GCA_944452925.2). NCBI lineage: Eukaryota > Metazoa > Arthropoda > Insecta > Coleoptera > Chrysomelidae > Chrysolina > Chrysolina oricalcia. The sequence goes on from OX101826.2 coordinate 17,449,195, forward strand.
TAATTGTATGTCGAAAGATTTGCGAAAAGACGCCATCCGCCTAATAATTATTTCGCTAGATTAGAAGAGCAGTTCAGAAGAGAACCGGAAAATCAAAACAATCTCCAATACATTTTCGACTAGGAAATGGAAGTAAACGTTTTGGCCATAGTACATGCAGATCCGACGATATTACTGAGACAAATTGAGGACGAAATCGGTGTGAATCGAGAGACCGCTAGAAGAGTTTTGAAAAGAACTGCTCTTCTACTCTAGCGAAATAATTATTAGGTGGATGGCATCTTTCCGGAAATCTTTCGACATACAATTGTTCAGCCTGTCTACAATTTCTATTGCACTCTCCGAATATCAACAACATATCGACCTTCTCGTTCTTTGAATACATATTTAGTATCTAATTAAACGTTGCAATTTCAATCAGCATTAAACTAACGGAGATAATCACTGCAATCAAATGATGTTTACCTGTCAAACACAAAACATTTTGTGTACACCGCCTACAAGGCAAAAAATTATTGCAAATATCTAGACTAATAGACTTGTGAATTGGTTGATCAGGGTAACAATTTTAATTTTATGTTTTCAAATGAAAAGATCATGATATGGCTACATGACCAAAGAGAAAGACAGATAGTTTCTTCACAAGTAGCCAAATTGGAAAAAAATATGTTCCAGTCTCAGTTTTCGCAATATCGTGAGTTATTTTCAGATGTTTTTTCTTTTTATTGAAGAAATTATTGAGAGTCTGCAGGAAGTGATCAAGTATGGAAAAAACTGTTATTATATCGTTTAACTGATACTCTTTGGATTTCCAAGCCTACCAAGCACCGAACGATTATCGAATTCGGGTAACAGCTAACTTGATGTTTTTCAATAAAATGCAATTCATCTGCGAATTGGGATCGAATGTCACTTTGTGATACACGGTTGGATAGAAAATTTCAAGACAAATAAGATAGGCTAGATAAATATACAGGGTGTCATTCAAAAAAAGAAGTTGGAGTTACTGCCGATCAAACAGATGGCTGAAGAAAGTTGTCGTTAGATTCAAATGAAGCGCTATTGTTGATTACGTAACCTCTGCAAAATTCAAATTTTTATCTCTTCAAATAAAAAAACTACAGGCTGCTACATGTCTGCTGTGTCACCCGGTATACATAGGCCAAACGTTCAGCAAGGTTCCAAAACAGTTTTTGAGGGATAATTGTAATATAATCGTACTCTTTAAACAAGAAGAAGTGAATTTGAAGCACGTATATGATGAACATGTCTCTCCCGATGTTACCTTTGAACATTTCAAACGAATGTGTGCTGATTGTTGGCGCGATAAGTATGGAACATTGGTCATTGCAAAGGATTACGATTTGAATGATGGTCGGTATCGTCAAGGCTTTGATAAATATATAAATATGTAATAGATATACCTATAACATCATTCGTAATCATGAAGTCATTAAGCAAAGAGGTTGAAGTCATACGAAAAAATAAAATAAACAAAATTGCAAAAGTCATTCGAAAAAAGTATCTGGCTTTGAAATTGGGTAAATCTGAAGAAGATGAATCCCTACAGAAATTTTTCAAACCAATTTCATCCCCATTGGTAGAATTGGTAGAGCACAAAAGAAAACGCTCAGCAAAACGTGACATCAAGAATGAACCAAAAGAAGAAATAAAGGAAGAAGAAGAAGAACCTCAGGAAGAAAAAGACCAAACGAAATTTCTAAACCTCGAACATGTCGCCAGCAGCAGCACATCAGATGATGTGTTTACAGAACCTTCTGATGAGTTTTCAGAACCTGCCGATACCTATACTCAAATCCCTACTGCGGTTATGGAGGATTATATTGAACAATATCCTGTAATGGCTCAACCCTACATTAAAGATCATTGGGCACGCAGCATCGAAATTGACAAAGTGTACGGCCCCGCATATGACTCCGTCACTTCAAAATAGGCTCTTGGAGGAATTTGGATTGATTTCGATAAACGTACCGGGCATATCATAGTTCAAAATCAGTATGTGAAAGGAACTCCCGGATTATACGAACTAATATTCTACGATGAACCTGAAAACTTCAATGAAGCAGATATAAAGACATAAATCTATCTTGATTTTGACGGGGGCTCACTTGAGGTCGAACAGTTTTTTGAAATCATCACCACGGTGGAAATATACGCAAATAATAAAACCATTGTTTCGAAAAACAACCAGTTCAACGACTGGCGCAGGCAATTTCATCCCCATGGGGATGATGCACAATACCAAACCTATGGAGTATGTTTATTGGGATGATCCTAATGAATTGTGTGATCGACTGAAATTGTTGGTTGCATCAAAAAATGCTGGCAACACTTCGCACGACAACGAAATTCTTGCCGTAATCAATGAACTCAAAGAAGCAAAAATAATTCATTGAAACCCTTCCTTATAAGACAGCAAGCTTTGCTCGATACATTAACATTTTCAAATTGGTAATCGATAAGTTCGGACGTAGCAGCTCGAACAGAAAGAGGAAATTAGAACCTTCCGCACCATCTGGTGGTGGTTTGTTTCACACACCAGAAGGCAATATAGATTTTGATAATTTGAAACTGAGTAATGTCAAACGGCTGACACTCGGTACGGATGCAGCTAATAAAGAATACGTGGATGAAATCCATAAAATAATAACTGATTTGGTTAATGGAATGCAAGTTGATCTACAAAGTATCAAAAAGGAAATCAAAATAATAGATGATAGAGAACAGCACACCTCTGAGCAATTGCAGACTTCCATTCATAAACTAAGTTCCGACACTATCGAAATGCGATCGGATATGAAAAATATTCAAAATCAATCTGAAGAATTCGATAGAAAAATGCACGCACTAGTAAATAAATTGGTTAAATTGACTCAAATGAACGTTGAACGCTATAATAAGCTATTTGCTCTTTGCGATAAACTCAGTAAGAGTTATAAAGCTGATATGAAAAATATTCGCGACTATGTATCGAAGAAAACCTCAAAAATGATTCAATCACATAGTATGGATGAGAAATTATTGCCGGAGCAAAGTGGAACATCATACGAAAAAAATTAGAAAGAGGAGAAAAAGTTAACCAATCAATCAAAATCTTAAATTGAACCGTTTTCCACTCATAACCTCAGTACTATGGCTTCCATGGAGAAGATTCAACTTTTTCACGAAATACACAAACCAATAAGAAAAAATTATCCCCGACGTCGCACCATCATCAAAGGATTGGTTGATTTGTGGCAAATGGATTTGGCTGAGATGAGGCCGTACGCTCATCAAAATCGAAATTTCAAGCTCATTCTAGTCGTTATAGATTGTTTTTCAAAATTCGTATGGACTAGACCGCTGAAAACGAAGACTGGTGCGGAAATTGCCGAGACGTTTGCCGATATTTTGGCACATACGAAACGTTGTCCGAAAAATGTGCAGACTAATCAGGGGACGGAATTTTACAACAGTAAATTTCAGAGTTTGATGAAAAAACATGACATAAACCACTACAATACGTACAGCGTCATGAAGGCCGCCATGGCTGAACGTGTCATAAGGACCTTAAAAGAGAGATTCTACAAGTATTTTAGTTTAAATGGCACCTACAAATGGTTGAATATATTGCCAGAAATCACAAAATCCTACAGTGATACGCGCCACTCAAAGACGGGCATGAAACCTTCTGAAGTCAACAAAACCAACGAAAAAGATATTCTAAAATCAACATACAGCCACTTGAAAATAGCAGGATTTGCAAAAATCAAAGTCGGTGATGTTGTGCGAATCAGTAAGGCAAAACATGTTTTTGAAAAAGGTTATACACCCAATTGGACGACGGAATTATTCAAAATTATCAAAATCAACATTACCAATCCCGCCACCTTTATGTTGGAAGATATGCATAATACTCCAATAAAACGAACTTTCTACGCAGAGGAATTACAAAAAACTGTAAACCCTGACATTTATCTCGTGGAAAAAGTATTGAGAAGAAAAGGAAAGAAAATGTACGTCAAATGGCTTGGCATGGACAGCAAGTACAACAGTTGGATAGGAAATGCTGATTTTGTATAGAATCTTATGAGAAACGAACACATTCACCCACAACTGTTGTGACTTATGCATCCCCCCAACTCATATAAAATGAAAAACAAATTGTTTTAAATAGTCAGTTCAACTTGTTACAACTTGAAGGCGAACATGTATACCGGCAGTGATAGTGGTTATGGTAGCAGCGAAGATAGCATTGCGTTTTAAATTGACATGAACGATGATCCTGGTAGTGAAGATTCCATCGTGTTCAAAAATGACTTGAATGATACTTCTGATGACTATTCGCTTACACTCGAAAGTCGAAACGATGAAATCGAGCGTATGATCCGAAGGTATGAATTGGCTGCAAGTGTAGAACATCACCAACTTCTACTGATGGCTCATCCCATAGATACTTACGAAATTCGATGTGGACTAAGTCCAGCCAGATGCTTCAGCCCATGCATTACTTTGAAGCAAATATATTATTATCGGCGCATACCATTCAGTATCATTGAATGGAGTACCCTCATCAATATTCTACTAGCTTTAAAAACAAATTTCTTCGAGGCAGAAATTGAATATGCCGATGAGTATGATCCCATTACAACGATTTGCGGGGACTTTATTGAAGTAACGCAATTCATCGAGAGCAATGTAAAGCAGATCACCATCACCAAAGGAGACACCGACTTGGACTTCCTCGAAAAAGACATTGATAGAATTCTAAAGTTACATAAAGCAGTGTTGTTACATCGCATTGAAATGTTGGATAATTTGAACTTTTGTGTATACTACAAGAACTTGTTGCATATTATCAAAACTAAATTTAATAGTGACAGAACAAATTTAAACATTGAAGAAATTGTGAATATTTGTCTTGAAATTATACCATCAGACTCTAGTTTGTATTCGAATGCTCTAAGAGGATATTTAGTTTATTTTGAAAATGATTTGTTGGAAGAATTGAAAATGAATAAAGAATTAATTTTCTTTTTTATTTATGAACAAAGAAAACAAAACTGGTTTACACATAGTCATTTATTCTGAAGAAAATATTCAATTCAAAATATATAATTATTAGATACAAAAATATGGTCCCAAGTGGAGAAAGAGAAAAAGCATATATTTTTGTCAATACTCATCAAAATAATCGATATCGCTGTCATCTTCATAAACACCCCTGAAACGACATTTTTTAGGCGGTGAATGAAGTTCCTGAACACAAGAATCATAATTCTTATTTTCAAATAACACTTCAGAAAAACAGCTATAACACCAAAAATGCATGTTTTGATATAACTTTTCTATAATTTTATTACTTTGATAAACATCATGATAATGATCATTAATAACAATCAAGTTTTTTTGTTTTATTCTATGAGAAAGTTTGATTGAATCAAAACATGATTTACAAAGAAACAAACGAAATTTGTCGATTCTATAATAATTCACCCATATACAGTATGGATCGTTGTCCTCAAAAACATAACCCCAATCGTTTTTTGATAATATTGTACTTTTAATGAGGGTGATATACCCTTGTCACAATGAACAAATTCAATACTTTGCCCAGAACAAACTTGATCATTGTTAGCCTCTTGATGCATATACAGCCACCTATAATTTGCGTATTTTGTCATAATTTCTTTTGTTATTATCCAAGGTAAAGGTGATTCATGGAGAAGAGCAGCTGCACAAGAGACGTTTTCACAAATTATTTTTATGCACTGTTGACGTAATGATTTCATCTGAAAATTAAGAAGGAAAAAAATTATTACCCTTCCAGAGTATAATGCCCCCACGGTAGTGTGTCAAAAGAACCGGGAATCAAATAACGCTTATCGTCATATGGACTTAGAGCAATTTTTGATTGTTCGATACTGAAAACCTTGTGAGCATACGACCGTATACAACGTTGGGTTGTCGTTTTTTCCTTGAAATTTCTCAAACAATCCAAATAATCTTCGAAAACAATTTTGTTTTTCACCACATTATATTTTACCCCCTTAGATTTTTTCACAACCTTACTCCCCTGCACCGTATACGTGTACATTTTGGAACGTAAGCCAACAAATTGTGTCATAACTTTACCATTCGCTTCATCCTTCATTAGGCCCAACTTTTTTTTATTTACCTGCGGCATCTTATATTCATTGTTTGCAGCGTAATCTGACGTATCAAATTTGGAAAGATCAGCTTTTATTATTTCTTCATATGCATCATCACATTCAAGTTCGTATATGAAGCTGTCAGTATCCATATACAGTGTCACCGTTAAAGTCAGCATCATATGGGATTTTTTTTTATTAGTAAGTTAACAGTTTGTGCTTTGAAAATTATGCAAAATGACTTTTACGATGTCTTGCTATTCATCGGCTACACCTGTCAAATATGACATTTTTTCAAAAAAATTACTAAATGTCAGGTAATTTCTCAATATTTCGAGAAATATTATATGAAAAAGTTGTTTATTTTTAGATTTCCTACCCACCTACCAAATTTGAACCAGTTTGAACAACTTTGATTTTTTTCTCGTTTTCTTAACCTTACAATTTTTCAGCTAATTTAAATTTAGTCAAATCGGAAAAACCAGTTGAGATGTAATACACACATCTGCTGAAAGAATTTTTTTCTAATTAAAATGTTTCTAATTGGATATTTTCAAATAAATACAAATATGCTGAAAGAATTATGTCTAATACTTGATGCAAAGTGGCTCTAGTTCTGAATTTTCGAATCCATTTCCAAATCAATAGACCTAAAGTTGCTAAGTCAATCTTCAAAAATTATTCTCCAAAGTAATAGTTACAAATGAATCAAGTTGCTCTGGCATGCTCTGAAAAGAATTGTAATAGAAAAATGAACAATTATTTCACAATAAACATTTATTAATTATTATAAGGCGATTCAAATGATAAGAATGTACAACGTGGGTTGGATATCAATTATAACATTTCGGTATGTCTTCCATCACGCTCAATGCAAATAATGGTTCGCCTGGAAACGTCGTTGACAGCGTTTGTTAAAAACTGAGGAGACATAGTTAATACACAATCTCGAATTACTGTCTCCAGGTGGTTGACATCTCGAAATGGTCTGCGCTTGTAGACTTTTTGCTTCAAATAGCCCCAAAGGAAAAAATCTAGTGGGGTGAGGTCTGGCGACCTAGGTGGCCAGGGTTGTTCCATATTCCGCCCTATTGTATTCCCTCGAAATACTTCCAAGATATATCTTTTAACTCCTGCCGAATTATGAATTGGCGCTCCGTCACATTCAAACCATAGGTTATGTCTTTCATTAAGGGGCATTTCATCTAAAACTTGACGTATTTCATCATTTAAATACTGCAAGTATCTCTCTGAATTTAAATTTTCCCGGAAGAAATATGGGCCAATGACTCTGTTATTTAACACACCGCACCACACATTTGTCTTGAAAGAATATTGATCTCGGCATTCTATCACAAACTTTGGGTTTTCTGTTGACCATCACCTACAGTTTTGTGAACTGACTACCCCATTCGAGGTAAAAGTCGCCTCGTCTGTCCATAAAATTTTACAAGGAAAATTTGAATTTTCTTCTCGTTGTCCTTGGAACCAAGAAGAGATATCCAACCGTACGTCAAAATCTCGCTCTTTTAACGTGTTCATAAATTTTGGTTGGAACGGCTTGAACTTATTATTGTGTAATATTTTTCTCACAGCCTCCCTTTTAGCACCGGTCCTATTACAAATATCTGTTATACTAGTTTGCCCATGCTCTACCACATCTAGGCATACACTTAATTGAGCTTCTTCATCATAAACTCTTGGATTATGAGGTCTTTTGAAAGTATTTTGTATTGAACCCGTCGATTCGAACTTTGAGATAATCCTGCTCACAGTAGACTGGTGAATATTTCTTTCAGGATGCCGTCCATTGAAAATATTCGCAACTTGTCTATGACTGGTTTTTTCACCGCAAATGCGTACAATTTCTATTTTTTCCTACAAAGTCAGCAATTTTAATCTACTACTTGATAAAAATTACTGTTTCATAACCTTGAAACTGTCAAACACTTTATATCAATTTCCATAACATTCACTTCTATTGTTTCCATAGCATACTTCCCATTTCAACAGCACCTTGATTGATGATTAATTTTTTAGTATAAGTTCAGAGAATAATTGTATGAAATTGATTTAGCAAGAATTTGAACGGCAAATTGATTTGATATTTCTAGAGTAATAGCACTTATCTGAAATGTCTTCATGTGATAAAAATTATTAAAGCGAATTTTGCTATGTTGAAACTAGAGCCACTTTGCATCAAGTATTAGACATAATTCTTTCAGCATATTTGTATTTATTTGAAAATATCCAATTAGAAACATTTTAATCAGAAAAAAAAATTCTTTCAGCAGATGTGTGTATTACATCTCAACTGGTTCTTCAGATTTGACTGAATTTAAATTAGCTGAAAAATTGTAAGGTTTAGAAAACGAGAAAAAATCAAAGTTGTTCAAACTGGTTCAAATTTGGTAGGTGGGTAGGAAATCTAAAAATAAACAACTTTTACATATAATATTTCTCGAAATATTGAGAAATTACCTGACATTTAGTAATTTTTTTGAAAAAATGTAATATTTGACAGGTGTAGCCGATGAATAGGAAGACATCGTAAAAGTCATTTTGCATAATTTTCAGAGCACAAACTGTTCACGAACCCTAAATTTGCAATAACTGACTAATAAAAAAAAATCCCATATGATGCGGACTTTAACGGTGACACTGTATAATAATTTACTTTTATCAATCGTCATTTTTGGGGTCATATACCCATAGTGAAAATTGTACATGCATAATTTTGACAAATCTAAAATAGCCATTCCTACATACAGAGGTTTATTGAAAATCAGTTCGTTTTTCTGTAATTCGATAGCCACCAAGTTTTCCTCAAAAATTGTACGACTGCGAAATTTGGGGCTACTTATCAAATTTTTGGCACCGTAACTACCCTCCCACGATCTAACAAGTTTTACCACCCTGTGTTTTCGTATATTTTCCATTGTTTTCCCGAAAACTACGTTATTGGCTAACTTATAAAGATTTTTTTCGAAAGCATTCGTTGCTGCAGCCCTTAGTTGGGTATTCAACTCAATATAGGTTCGCAGCCATGTAGATTGTTTGAATTTCAAAATTTTGTGAATTTTGGTTACTTTTAAACCGTTTGCCAAACATTGTTTTAAGTTTTTGTAACGTAAAATATATTTCTTTTTGTTGTGAAGGGTTGTCATCAATCTTGGTAATTTTGAGCCGGGTGGTACGCGATGCTCAGCAGCAAACGCAAAGTGTTTATGATGATCATGTAAATCGCGGGGATACTCCATGTCTACTTGTAGGATATACCCCTCTGATGCATCGTCCGCGATAGACATGACATCAAAATTTTCCACATTTTCCACCCATGAAAATCCTCCATAAGGTAAATATTCCGACATGGCAAACCCATACAAATTATTGACATCCAAATACATGAGATACTTCGATGGTTTCTCGGGGTCATATTCGGACATGTACTTGTTGTTGGCCTCAGAGTGTCTACTACTACAAACCGAAATTCCACCGCGTATTGCATTTTCGATAAACATGATTTTATCAACTTCATTCAACAATTCTAATTTACATTTGGTATACTTCAGCATAGCATCCCATGTGTAGCCCGGCATGGTATAATACCCATATGTTGCTACACATTTTTTTCGAAAATTCTCAAAAACGTCAGCCAGCAACAAGACATCTGTTTTCAAATATAAGTCCGAATATGACCCCAAGGCCGAAATATTGGAAGATTCCCAAACATTCTGAGCATGAGCATACTTCTCGTTGGTTATGTAAGCATCGTTCAATTTATTGTAGAAACATTCTTTCGGGGGCAATGATGTTTCATTTAACTTTTCCATACAATCAATATGATCGTAAGGAAATACCCCCTTCTTGGTTAAAAGCGTGAATTTTTCATCATTCAAATGAATGAATTCTCTCTTCAAAATTTTCAAATCTTTGTGTTCCAAAATTGATGATAATTCATCCAGAGAAGTTCTCATGAAACGAAAAGAATTGATGAATCGGAATTTTATACCTGTACCTTCATCGTACAGTGTAAATGAAATATACTTTTCCTTATTAGTTGGAAGTATGCTCATACGACCCTTCCTACTCAAATGGCTTATCATGAAATGGCTGTCGTAACCTGAAAGATTATGGAATACGATGGGCACTACGAACAATTTTCGGAAATTTAGATTGCATGCTTGGTGCGAAAAACCTCGAAATTTTCCGGTAAAATGGTTGTGGTCATGAACGATGATGTCATTGGTGGAAAAAGATTTTTCACAAATGTGACAAATTGTTGTCCCACATCTGTTTGGTTTCTCAACCATCGGCACGATTGTTTTATTTTGAGTTGAATGATAACAGCTATCCTCGACATTTCATCTGCAAACTAATCCATGCAATCACCACCTCGGTGACTATTGAAAAACGATAACGAATCATCGAAATCACATTTTACATAATAGCCAGCGCTATAAGCTACATATTTTTGGTACTTTTTCGTTTTGGAAGATACCATATCATTAACATTTTCCAATTGACATTCAAAGTCCGCATAAATGACGACTGGAATCGTTTGTTTGTAAGTGAAATTTTTAAATTATATATGATCGTATTTTGGAAAATAAATTTTGCAATGATTAAATTGGGAACAAAGCTCCTCATGATCCTTCAGTTTCTGTTCGCATTGAAAATAATTGATGCATCTACCACAAAAATATTTTTTTCCGTTATGTTTATTCGCTTGCGCTGACAGTAATCGAGACATATCTTTAATCAAACAATAATGATATCTGATATCTGAATTATATTCATCGACAGGAGGAGCTTCATAATCATTCAATTTTGGAAAATATTCATTTTGAATCAACAGCAAATTAACATGACGTTCCCGGTTATTTTTAGTTAATCTTGCTGGTACCACTGTGTAAAATGTTTTTTCTTTAACTACGTTCAATTCCAATGCGTAAACGTTCACAGAAATATCATTAGCTTTTTCGAATTTTGGAATTTGATGAAGAGACATAGGCGTTTCAAGATCATCTGTTTGTAGGACAGTGCTGTAAAATGGATATGATCTAGTGAGTTCTGCATTTTTTTTGCTGGATAGAGAGCGCTCACTACGCTCCAGTAAAAACACGCTGAGTCAGTATTCTTCACATTTATACATGCTCGCTTTTTAAAAATTTGGTCTGGTAGTCTAATGAAGGATGAACCGTTGCCAATCTCCATTTTGTTTATATTCACCTCCATTGAGATGATTTCATGCGAACCCCACCCCGACTCACGTTCTTGAAAATCGCCCAATTTGTTGAAAATTTGATCGCGCACATTATCGTGAAACCAACGCTGTAAATCTGTCGTAACATCTATAACAACATTTTTAGTATTGAAATATTTTAAATCCAAAATTTCACCATCACCTGATTTTTTAACAAATTCTCCACAAAATTTTACATTCACTTTAATTATCGGAAATTTCAACAATTTCTTTTTGATTTTATTTTTGAACAAAATAAATGCATCATCAAAAAATTGTTCCAAGTCCTTATGAATTAAATTTAAAATGACGCCGGTTCTGATTCTACTTGAAAAGCATGATACAACATCTTCCCATTTTACTCTGTTTCTCAGTTTTGGTAAAAGGCCCCAACCACGATGTCTATTTTGAATGAGTTTTTGAAAATGTTTAAAATGTCCAATGTTTGTTTGTAACTTCGTCATTATACCTATGGGCGAATTATTTTTGCGGATTTCTCTATTACATGATCTAATATATTTTTTCAAACGATTCAACCAAACTTCTTCATCTTTACTAGTGAACTTATCAAACATTTTTTTTTTTCAATGAATGCAAGGAAATTATCAGATTTTTTTGCAATATCAATCATTTTTTGGATTTAACAAAAATAAATGTCTCTCACCTCTCTCTCTCTCTTTTATAGTTTGCTTAGTTCAGGGTGACTTCAAAAGATGCTGCTGGATAGGTCTTGCCAATGTCGATCAGTCCTTTGAAGGTGATGGAATAATTTCCTGTGGATAGGTCTCCCAAATGAGGGCAGTACTCTTCGAACACACGTTGGGAAAAGAAAGTTACTCGGTCCACCAAATCCAACAATATAGTCTCCCCAAACCTGCTTTTGACGATTTTCGCTCTAACTATTTTTTGTGGCGTCCCCACTGACAAATTCTGCAATTTAACGATTGGTTTCCTTTCCTCAATAGAAAGTGAGTTGATTTTTTGAAGATCCATCTGAAAAAAAAAAAAATAAAAAGTTTTCTGTTATATTTGAAGCTTTTTGAATTACAGTGAAGGAATGAAAACAAAATTGCAATTATGTGCTCTGCAATGAGGAAACATTACTCAAATATCTGTTAAATATAATTCAATGCCTGTCGTGGTTATAGCAAGGAAAGTAGTTGTTTTCTGGTAGGTACTTGCTAAAAGACTACAATATAGGTGAAACATCGATCGGCAACGACTATGGTTATCAATTACAATGAACTATCAAAACACCCAAAGATAAAAAACATGTATTATTAACTTTTGTTAAAGCGCTTTGAATTGAAAAATAATGAAGGAAAAATCAAAAATTCTGCTAACACTGCAATCAGGTACATTACTCAAATATCTGTTAAATATAATTCAATGCTCGTCGTGACATTAGCCAGATAGCTAGTTGTCTTCAACAAGTATTTCCTACAATGAAATTACAAATCACTCAGAGAAAAAATAAGAAACGTTCAAACAATGAAAGAAAAAGAAATAATTAAAAACGCACTTACTATTTTCAAACACTGGGACACTGATGAATTACTGAAGCTGCTGCTTGCACGATCGCATACGAATTGGTTTGACAACGTGCCGGCCGGTATTTATGTGAACGGAAATCTGCCGATTACAGCTTCATGTCTTTGATTCATGATAATGAGCTGTTATTTCGTTAACAAATATGTTTGCCTCGAGCCTCCAATATCAGCCATTCGTCACCCTGAGGTCAACATTCCGATATCAGCCGTTCGTGACCCTGAGGTCAACATTCCGATATCAGTCGTTCGTGACCCTGAGGTCAACATTGTTGTTGATTATCGTTCTTATCAGCAAGTTGCTTTGCGTGAATGTATGTTTCACATTCATTTTGATGCAATTAATATAAAAATCTCATAGACGAAAAAATAAAACGTAGAATATTCATTTAGATTTCTCTATTTGGAGCAAATATTCCATACATAACTACAGTCAATAATATTTTTTAGTAATATCAAAACACATGTTAATATAATGCAAACTATTACAAAAATCGTATATATTTCATTTTTCACTTCTATCAAAGACCCTGCTTCCACGTTTGCCGAAAGTTTTTTCCAATGTTCAGTATTTCTTTCACTACGGTCTTCGAATATGAGCTTCAATATATATTTGAGAGTTTCATTTTTTGGCAAATCTGCCTAGAATGTTGGTAATTTTCCTTCATTTACTTTGGTGAATCGCATCATCATCCACTCAGCTCGATTGCATTCCTTCAATTCCCCAGTGACAAGACATATTCTCATCTCTTTCACCCCATTTGGTACGTTAACGTGAAGGACATTATTGACTATTGCAGTCAGAATAATAAAGTGCGTTGTCAACAATGGCATTTTGGTTGGGGTGTATTCTTCGCAAAGGATACCTTGTTTCTGGTATATTACGTTCGAATACCTTATCCCAAATAGTTAAATTATTTAGTAAACTCAAGGTCCTCTTCGTGTCCTCGTAAATTTGAAGGTCTATTTTCAATTCTCGTATATGTCCACAAAATTCCTCAAGCTTATGTCTATACTCTTCAGACGTCATTGTATCACTAATCATTTCAACTGCTAAATGACATTAGCACACCTAACAACCCCACTATAACATGTTTAAAAATGACTCATTTTGCACTCCCCCGTGAAGACATCCCCAATGAAGACATTCCCCATGATCCATGTTTCTGTGGCACATTTTTCAATCATCCTGTTTTAATTTTCAATGCTGTAAATCCTATGTCCACACCGCACGCCACTCTCCAGCGACCTCGTCCCACCCGGTATACCAATTTTCATAGCTGCCATGTTTTTTTCTCTTAAATGTCAAGTTAGTACACTCTGTATGGCAGCAGCCATGTTTTTTTCTCTCAAATACTATGATGGTACACCCTGTACGGTAGCAGCCATGTTTTTTTCTCTAAAATGTCACGTTGGCTCACCCGGTATACCAAATTTGACAGCCGCCATATTTTTTTCTCTTGATCGATGTATTTTGAGACGTGCTGTATATAAGTTCCTTACTGGAATCGCACGTTAAAACGCTACGACTCCCGCTACTTCACAATTTTTCAAACATCATTATTATAATCACACTTTTCATACTCTGAATATTTCCATCTACAATTATTATTCTTTACGCGGGTCCATGTTTCTGTGGCACATTTTTCAATCATCCTGTTTTAATTTTCAATGTCGAGACCCCTATGTCTATGCCCCCACCGCACGCCACTCTCCAGCGACCTCGTCCAGCACTAGCGCGGTCGCACTCTTTGTCTCTCACACGCTCGGACCCTCTCTCTCTTACACACAGTTTTCCCTATGCTGAGGGTTTGGCTCTCCTAGTATATCTACTTTCATGAAAGATTCCAGACTTTCAACATTTGACAACCGAAATACCTGTGATAACAATTCATCTAATATCAGTTCTGGACGGCCGTATTTCTTTTCAAGAATATCTAAGATTTCATCGGGATTTTGTGATGTTATGAGAAGCATTTCGACTGTTTTTTTGGCATCACCAGTCAAAGTATTGTTGAGTCTCAGAACATTTTCTTGAGGGGAAAATTTACAACTTTCATTCGATAATTTGTATTGAAATAATAAATTGGCCAAGCCAAGCAAGATGAACCATCAAAAGTCATTATATTATTTCCAATTGTTTGTCGAGCTAACATATGTTTGATAGAATTTGTCAAATTTCCTATATTGTTTCGTGATGAATCAACATGGTTATTCAATTCAGAGAAGTGGGTATTACCTGCATTGTTAGCCCAATTCTCGACATAAAAAATATTTGATTCATCACCCATATCGACATCCGTGATTGAAACTGATGTGCATGCTTTCTCTTCACTTGTCTCTTAGTCCTTCATTTTGAGAATCTCTTCATATTTTGAAATATTCTTCTCTTTGTTCTTCAGACGAGTCTCGTGAATGGTTAGAAGCTGTTGACATCTCTTCAATTTCAGTTCTTCGTTGGCGATATCTTGGGCAGGGGAATTTCCATCAAGCTTGAGTTCATCCAGTTCGCAGGCTAGGATGATCACCTCTTCTTGACGCTGGAACACATCTTCTTGAATAACTGATAGTTCGTTTTGTAAATCTAATAGTTTCGATTTTAGACTACTTTGTTTGGAACCAGATATTGTAGATCTCATGCTTGCCGCTGAACTTCTAATACTTGGTGCATTGTTGATTGTTTCTCCTGTAGTTCTTTGTTGACTGAGGCATTTTCTCACGGTTTTCAAAAATGTGTTCGATAAAATGTCAGCACTGGCATCTTCCGGAAATTGTTAATCAAAGAGAGTACATAAATGCTGAAGAACCAAAATGCTAAGTGATTTGCCATTCATTTCACAATGTTGTTTATATTCTGGGCTATTTTCTTGGAAAGAAAAACCAGTAAACGAAAGGATATGTCTTCTTAGTGCGTTTTCTTTGAAGTAAGTCCCATATAACGCAAAATGAATGTTTAGTAGCATATATTTATCAGGAACATTTCTCAATTTTTCCTCCATTTCAGGTACGTCTCTGAGCATCATTTTCTGTGCCATAATTTCTTCCGCTTTCAAGTCTTGGATGGATGGATATATGGAAAGGT
Organism: Chrysolina oricalcia; assembly: GCA_944452925.2. Taxonomy (NCBI): domain Eukaryota; kingdom Metazoa; phylum Arthropoda; class Insecta; order Coleoptera; family Chrysomelidae; genus Chrysolina; species Chrysolina oricalcia. The sequence goes on from OX101826.2 coordinate 17,465,221, forward strand.
GCTGAGTTCTTTAGCTCGAAGGACCAACTGTCGTGGAAATTACTATTTGTTCAGTGATTATTTAAAACTTTTTAGGAGAATTAAACCTGACAGCAAGTCGAAAACTATTTATTGATATGTCATTAAAAAACTTCAAAACAGAAAAAACATCTATTGCTTAGTTACAATAATTTTCGAATAAAATCTGCTTCTGCAACACATCTCCTTGAAAAAATCACATTTCAAGACAATTGCTATAAGATCTTATATGTCACTATTTTCAATATTCAATTTCAAAAACATATCTGCCAATATGAATAAATTTTTAGTAAAAATATAATTTTCTTCTAAAAGCCATAAATGGAATTTTTTTGAGAATTGGACTATGAATTACGAAATCTTTCTGTTATTTTGAATTGATGCGGAAAATTAGTTCAGCAAAAGAACCCCAACTTGAAAGTCAAAATCTGATAATTGATTTAATTTTTTTTCATGATTTCACAATTTTTTTTCATGATTCCACATCTGATTTTCTGAACACCCTGTTTATATTTTCAATTTGATGTATTCATTTACACCTAAATAGCAATTTTGTAAAGAATACGACCATAAATCACAAAATAAACCAAATCCATCTTGGAGCTGACATTTTGAATTATTAAAATTTGATGAAAAATTATTTATCTCCAACCCCAAAATACCATTTTTATATAGAATTTCAACAAAAATCACGGAACTCGTCTGCCTTCTTCAATTCTTGAATTTCGTAATGAAAAATCATCATCTTTGAACCAGAAAATTACTACATGGGTTATATCTTCTATAGAACCCGCCCAGAAATCACAACAATTGTCTGTAATTTTGAATTCACGGATTTAAGCAAAATTCACGATCTCTTACTCCAAAAACCTATTTTGAATTGAATCGGACATAATTATAAAATACGCCCTCCATCTTGGAGCCGTCATCTTGAATTCATTTTGAATTCATTTTGACAAATCCGAGTCCGAAGAAAACTCATACAGATTTATCAGGAAATACTTACACTTTAAGCTTCGTCAGGGCTCTTCAGATCTCGGAGTAAGTGGCATATTTTTACGCATCACTTGAAAACTTACTCTCATGACTCACATATCGGCAACTTTGTTATATATTGGTTTCCAATAAAATGGTTTATTTGGGCGTCGCGGCGTTTTTGATGTCCGTTTGAAGTTGTAAAGCTACAACGGAATTTTCTTGAATTTTTTAGTGGGGCAGGGCGGCAAGGTAAATAAACAAACTATTATAGACGGCTTAGTTTGTTACTTTGGTGGCATTCATATCGGGAATCGTAATCATCAGAATTTATTCACTCCATTTTTATAATTCCATTAATTATTCTAGGTTGAATGAGAATCACAATTATTTTTATAAAATTCAAGGACAACTCAATATAACCAGAAGAAAATATTGCGATAGTTATGTATGCCTTCCCGTGGGAATCCCTGAACCAAGCAGTGCTGCCCATGCAGATTTCCAGGAACCCGCCTAGACGGTGTTGGATTCAACATCGGTTCATAGACTTTCATTTCAGTCAGAATAGACATAAACTTCGCGTTGGAAACATCTCTTTGTATTTTTATATTTTTCAATTAATGTCTTTGAATTAAATTAAATTTTCTGAAAACTAAGTTCAGTGATCGGAAAACATAAAGTGGCGCAGTAGTTGTAGGATTTTGAACGGATTTTCATCGTGAATAATCCGTCAGTTCCAACTGTTTATTCAAGAGAACTTCTGTTTCTGGACAGGCCCCCTGGGTATCAGATCAAGAAGAAGCTTGCTTTTCCTTATATCTTGTCTATGTCATTCTCCTCGAGTCCTGATTCATCTCCCGAAAATAGTGATTGCGAGTTAAATATAAGTGAACAAAATTCGCCGATAACTAGTTCGATACTCGAAAACAGTTCTTGCGAATCAATAGAAATAGAAGCACTTCTTTCTAAACTATCAATCAATAAAGATAACCTTTCAATAAACAAAGATAATCTATCAATCGATAAAGATAATCAATCAATCAATAAAGATAACAAAATGCCTGCTCCAAAATTTGAGTCAAAACTTTTGGATATTGTCCCAAAATTTGACGGCAATAATCTAGAACTGTCATCATTTTTAGATGCAGCCAATTCTATAATAGCAACTTACTGGGACCCAACACCTGAAAATATTAGTTGTGTTCAAAATTTTACAATAATTTATGGAATTTATTCAAAGCTGATTGGTCAAGCTCGTGAATATAGCATTTGTATCGATAAAGATTGGCAATCAGACAAAAATGCCCTAATTGCGCATTTTGACGACCAAAGAGACGAAAATGGATTGTTATTTGATTTAGATCAATTGAGACAAAATTTCAATGAACCATCATTACAATTTCACACTAGGGTTATGTCGAATTTAGGTGCTCTCCATAACTATATAGATACTTATGACAATATGGTGGCAACAAAAACTGTAAAGAAAACGTTTTATAACACTCATGCTCTCAAAACATTCTTAGCTGGCTTGAAAGAACCTTTAGGTTCGACTATTCGTGCTATGAAACCTTCAACTTTGGCAGAAGCTAGGCAATATATTATTTCCGAAAATAATATTCGTCATTTACAAAAACCGAATAATAGTGAACAATTAAAAAACAATCCTTCCCAGAGTCCCAATCACCAAAATCAACCGTCCTATTTTCTTCAATATTCAACTCCTAACCCCAATTTTCGGAATAACAATTCCCAAATGCACACCCCCGCATTTCCTCGTGGCCCAATAAATGTCCAGCCGAGACCGGCCGAACCCCAAAAATTATTTACTAACCGGCAAGTTTTTGGCAACCCAAGAGGTTCATCCAATGTTTGGAGACCAAACAATCAAAATTATTTCAATCGCCCCAGACCGACACCAATGAGTGGCATTTCACAGGCCACCACTTTTCGTCAACCCAGTACGATTAGACCATATCAAAACCACAATAGACCAAATTTCATTGCAGAAGAATTATACAATTTTGACAACCCTCATTATCAAGAAGAAACAATACCCTTCCAAAATGAGGATGACTTCCAAAATGACTTATAATATCAAAATCAAGCATGTTCCTCCAATGAATTTGATTTTTATGAAAATACGAACTACGACCAACTTCAACCCGAATTGGTCGATAATCCATATTCAATCGATACCCAAATCGATCAAACTCCCTCTCACGATCAAAAATCGAGTCTCACGAAAGAACTCCATAAAAGACCTTCCCGATATCAAAATTTCAAATCCACCATTGAAACTTTTAATTGACACAGGAGCAACAAAAAGTTTTTTGAACCTCGAAATTGCCGAAAATTATTTTCCTAATTTTATTAAAAAAGAACCGTTTACAATCAGTTCAATATTTCAAACCACTTCAAAAGATTTTTGCGCTGAAATACCAGCTTATCAGGAATTCCACACTGAGAAAACTATAAAATTTTACTTATTTAAATTTCACCATTTCTTTGATGGATTGATTGGATATGATACATTGAAAAACTTAAATGTTCAGTTAGATTTGGAAAATTCAAGTTTCAAAACACCTGATGTAGGGCTTCGTCTCACGGACTATGAAAGCAAAAAGAAACTACTCTTTTATGATCGCATAGAACCTTTCACGATCGAATCAATGAAAATTCCTGTATCAATACCCAATGGTGACATCACAATTATCGAAACCCAACTATTCGAATGCCGAATTCGAGAAGGTTTGACGACCTCCCGAAATGGCTATGCCCCTGTCGGAATTCAAAATAATACGGGTGAAATACAAGAGATCTACCTTTATGAACCTGTTCCTGTAAAAACCTTCCAACCTGACGAATTCGGATTGTACCACGCTTCAGTTGATCACAATGTCCCATCAAATATTTTCAAATCAGATATCACACAACTCATACGAACTCAATATATTTATTTATTTATTTTTTTATTTAATTACATAGGTTACCCAACAGGTCGAACACAATAACAATACAAAATAACAATTGTGTAATCATGAAATAGCAAGAAAAAAAACTCAATCTAGTTTACAGCTCTAAAGTAAAAATTATAAATTGGACTAGTTGAGCATAATGTAAGTGGTTAAGAACGTTTTCAGTTTCTTTTTGAAACAGTTAACACCAAGCTTAAAAATGTCCAGATCTCCAGAGATCATGGTGTTGATTGTTACCGTACATCTAATCATTGGAGAAGTACCAAAATAATTTGTGGAAAAATAAGGAGTAAAAAATAGTTGTCTATGACGAATGTTATATGAAGAACAGTTCAGGGTAAAGAGTGTTGAGCACTCAGTGGAATCTATGAGATTATTAAATATTTTGTAGACGAAATATATATCATTGAAATCACGCCTAAGAGATAGGCTCACTAGGTTATAGAAAATTAGGTTACTTTCATATGGAAAGTAGTGCCTATACCTGAAGAACCCATAATTTATAATATTGATTATCTTCTTTTGCACAAACTCTAGTCTTTTTATGTATTTTTGATATGACGGGTTCCAAACTACACTACAGTATTCAAGGATAGGTTTTATCAAAGTGTTAAACATAATCAGTAACGAGGAAGAATTCTTGAAATCCCTAGTACTTCTCGATATGAATCAGAGAGTTCTAAGGGACTTTTTGACAATTTTTTCGATATGACTGTCAAAGGTCAGTTTGGTATCCAAAGTAACACCTAAGTCAACTATCTCATCTGAAAAGGACAGTTTATCATTGTCAATACTGAGCGAAGAGATGTGTGGATTCGGGCTACGTGTAAATATGATTTGACTACATTTCTTAGTATTTAGTGAAAATTTATATATTTTACAGTAATCCGAGAAGCTATCGAGGTCCTCCTGTATTTCAGTATAATCCGAGAGAGAATTTATAGGACAGAAAATTTTCATATCATCGGCATATAATGAGATATTGCAGTGATGGAAACAACTCCCGACATCACTTACATAAATACTAAATAGTAGTGGCCCTAGATGGGAGCCCTGAGGTACCCCTGAGGTAACTGGCAACATGTCAGACTTTGTATTATTCAGTGCTATGTACTGAAATCTGTCCTGAACATATGAGGTGAGAAGTCCCAACAGGTAACCATGCACACCGAAATTTCTCAACCTTATTAATAAGGTAGGATGGTGAACCTTATCAAAAGTCTTTGAAAAATCGGTGTACACCGCACAAGTTGAGATTCCCTTTTCCATATTGCTATAAATATCTTGTACATAGAGCACCAGGTTTGTTAGTGCAGAGCGCTTTTTGTAAAATCCGTGTTGAGTAGTGGTGATAGAATTTTTTACCATAAAAAACATTGTCTTACAAATTTTGAATTCGAATAATTTACCAAATAAACTTAGCAATGATATCGGCCTGTAATTTGTAGCTTCGTTGATGTCACCCGATTTATGTATCGGTAATACTTGAGCTATTTTCCAAATTTTGGGATATGTACCTTCATGCAGACATTTATTGTACAGTATGTGAAGAGGTTCAACCAGACTTTCCTTACATGATTTCAAAAATACTGCAGGGCCACTTCCCTTATTATTATCTAACTGTGACAATGCAGCAAGAATCTATTCCCTAGTGATTTGGTATATCGAAATTATTAGATGTGCTTGATAGTTCCAGAAGGGATGGGGTTGAGTTGGACTCGTATACACTCCCAAAATACTCACCAAATATTTCACAAATAGTGGCACAATCAGTACCATGCCTATCATTAGAGTTTATGTGTCGAGGAAAGGAGCTACATTTCTTTTTATATGACACAAATGACCAAAATACCTTTGAGTTGAACTTTAAATTACTTTCAGATGTAGCAACGTATTTATTAAAATCTTGTTTAATGCATGTTTTGATATTTTTCCTTAATGTAGAGAATTGTTGATAATCAACTTGATTTCTATACCTAATCCGCTTATTATGAGCCTTATCTTTAGCACAAATCATTCTGATAGTTCTCTTAGCAAACCAGTGAGGATATGAGCCTTTTGTAATAATTTTGTTAGAGACGCACTCCTCGACAATATCATTCAAAACATTGTAGAACTTTTGAACGCTCACTTCAATATCTGTAGCTTTGAGGATATTATTCCAATTGATGTTATCGAGAAAAGTGCTAATTCGATCGTAGTTAGCTTTTTTGAATAACAATTTCTTATAGTTATTATTTTTTTTTTTATTTAGACATAATCGCATCAACCTCATGGTTATTAGCGAGTCGTACATAATGTTCATAATTTTGTTACAATACCTATATGTTTAAGAAAATTCATAACATTTGAAATATTACAGTTTTTGCCAATAATGTTAAATAAATCTGGAGGGAAGTTACAGTTCTTTCGCTGCCTAAAATACTTTGGACATTCGGTAAAAATGTGTTATAGTTATTGTTTGACAATGATTTGTGATTCGACAGTTTAAGTACAGCCTCCAAAGATTTGTGATGTGATTCCTCTTTGACAAACGGATAATTACAATGTGTTACGAGCATATCGATTTTGGGGGACATCACCAGGTCTAGTATCCTACCTTTAACATTTCTGATATTATTGTATTGTTTGAGTTGTAACAAAGAGAAAATATTAATAAAATATTCACTAATGGTATCCGTGGCATTGGACGGGATGAAGCTATTCATGTCGGCTTTAGGTTGCCAATTGATATTAGTTAAGTTGAAATCTCCTGTTATTATGATGGAATCATGACGATTACTATCGAAAATATTTTCGACTTTATCAAAAAATTCAAGTAGGTTATGAACTTTTGCATCAGGCGGGACATAGGTACAACATAGTAAAAGCTTCTTACCCCCGTTCAAAACCACAGATATCCAAAGGTCACTTTGCCGTTCGTGCACCAGTTTGACATGGCTTGAGATTGAGATCTACTATCTACACCGATCATTACACCATCGCCATGCGATTTACCACTTCGAACAGGATCACGATCTCTTCTGTGTACGGTGTATATTGGAGGAAATATTTCAGAGTTGAGAACTTCACTATCTACCCACGTCTCAGTTATGCACACAAATTGGTACTCAGCATCACATACCGATTGGTAAAAGTCATTGGTTTTAGTTTTTAGACCCCTCGTATTCTGATAGAACAATTTTAGCTCGAATTCTGTATCAAAAATCCCCAAACAATTGCCTAAGAACATATATAGAGGATTTATGCTGTAGAAATATTCCTGAGGCTGCGTTCATTAGTTATAAGGTAGGCACGAGAAGATTCATCCTTCTTCACAAATATTTTGGAATGTTTAATCCAGCAAAACTTGAAATGATTTGTGCGGCAGAATTCTCTTGACTTCTTGTGAATCATTTTAAAATATGGAGACAAGTGATCATTCATATAAAACACTCCTTCACCCTGGAAAACAACATCACGTAATTTGATGCTACGTCCTCGTGGTACTCCTGACGATTCCACTACATGATTCTTCTTGGAATGTGATGAAAATTTGACGATAATGTTTTTTATTGAATTTGGGAAATGACTTCACTAGATGACATTCCTCGATATCACCATCGGATAAGTTAACACCCATTTTGCAGAAAATGCTAGTTATCAGACTTCTCGTGTTTTCATTCGGCATTTCTGGCACACCACAGATTTCCAGGTTGTTATTACGACCTTGTTGTTGCAGTGTCTCAATTTCGGTGCGGAGAGTTGCATATTCATTTTTCAGATACGTAACGTCTTGTTTCATAACTTGAACTGAGTTCAGACTTTTTTGAAAGTCATCCATTCGTTTGCCAAAATCATCGATTTTGGCACCATAAAAATTCAGTGATTCGTGGAATTCATTCTTCATTGATTTTAAATCCGATTGAATGTCGTTTATAGAAGCGAGCAGTTTATTCATGTTGCCATCATTTTGTTTAATGGTTTCTTTACAAATATTACAGAACCATTTAACACCGACAACATTTTGAATATCTCCGTAAGAAGGAGGTAGTTTCACACATTTAAGGTGAAATAATTTTAAACAATTTCCATCGCACGGTATACCTGGATTGGATCGGCTGAGCGAATTGGAACAAACACCACAAACGTCTGGCATCTCGAAAAAGCGTAGTAAGAAATAGCCACTTTTTATTTATCAGGTAGATTATTTTATCAATTTACCACAACTATTTGCTAGCCGATGTTTAATTAAGATGCAAATTACTAGAGTTGCGTACACTTTACACTGTTGATTATTATATCTGCAAAACTAGGCAGAGTAAACTTTCAATGTGAACTAAGTTACACAAAAAACTATTTATTTGAACTAGTATAAGTATATGAATTCTGAAGAAAGATATCACACTGAGAAACTGTGCTTATCATTCCCAGACATTTTTCACTACGAAAATTCAGAGTTATCCTTCACCAACCAGGTGAAACACAAAATAAGGACCACCGATGAGGTTCCAGTTTTCACAAAATCCTATCGCTATCCGTTTAGTCATAAACCGGAAGTCGAAAAACAAATTAATGATATGGTATTATTCGACCAAGCGATTCTCCTTGGTCCTCGCCAATTTGGATAGTTCCCAAAAAGGTGGATGCCGCTGGCAAAAAGAAATAGTGTATTGTAGTGGACTACAGAAAAATCAATGAAAAAACGATAGACGATCGATACTCAATCCCCAATATATCAGATATACTTGATAAATTGGGTAGGTGCATGTACTTTTTTACACTTGATCTTGCAAGTGGATTTCATTAGATTGAGATGTACCCGGATGATGTGAAAAAAACCGCTTTCAATGTAGAGAACAGTCATTACGAGTATCTGCTTATGCCGTTCGGGTTGAAAGGGACTCCAGCAACCGTTCAGAGGGTGATGGATAACGTCCTGAAAGATCTACAAAACAAAATCTGTTTTGTTTACATGGACGACATTATCATTTTTTCAACGTCGCTCCAAGAACACATTGTCAACCTGAAAAAAGTATTCCAAAAATTGCGCGAAAGCTACCTGAAAGTCCAACTTGACAAATCAGAATTCCTGAAAAGGGAAGTCTCCTTTTTGGGACACCTGATCACCACCGAGGGAATTGAACCTAACCCTGACAAAGCTGAAGCAATAATGAATTATCCAGTACCCAAGACGACCAAAGAGATAAAAGGCTTTCTTGGTCTCCTGGGCTATTATAGGAAATTTATCGATAACTTTGCCAAAATTACCAAACCCTTTACAAGTCGCATAAAAAAGGTGCCAAAATTGACATCAACGACCCCACCTACATCAAAACATTCAAAAACATTATTATGAAATGACCCAATATTGCAGCATCCTGACTTCACAAAAGAGTTCAACTTGACCACAGATGCCAGCAATGTCGCGCTGGGTGTCATCTTATCACAAGGCCCCGTCGGACATGATAAACCAATCGCCTACGCATCACGAACCCTCTCCAAAGCCGAACAAAATTATTCGACTATCGAGAAGGAGCTATTTGCAATTGTTTGGGCAACCAAATACTTTAGGCCCTATCTATTTGGTCGAAAATTCAAAATTTTCACGGATCATAAACCCCTTCAATGGTTGATGTCTTTAAAAGAACCCAATTCCCGATTGATTCGTTGGAGACTCAAACTTGAGGAATTTGACTATCAAATCATTTATAAAAGAGGGAAAATCAATACGAATGCCGATACCCTTTCTAGAATCAAACTCTATCCAAACGAAACAGTCGAACATACTGACGAACCTCCCATACTAGGACACATACAGGAATTCAATGAGAATCCTGTCTTAGAGTGGAAACCCCGAAAATAACAGACCGATAATCATTAATAATCAGGAAAACGAATCAAATGTAGGACAAATCGACCCCAATGACAACGATGACAATGAAACTGTTCACAAGAGTGCAGAAGACCCAATACTGAACATACACATTACAGATAAACCAATCAATAATTTCTTATGCCAAATAATGATAATCAAAGTTGACCGAAACCCCCGCAGGGAAACAAAAAAATTATTCAGAGACTCTGTCGAACCCGATGGTACCTATATGTAACTGATGACTCATTTCAGGCCCAAATCATTAAACATCTGAAAGAATTTGGTGTACCAAAACGCACCTACGTCTTCCACTTCCAAAATGACCCCAAAGACGTACTTTATGAAGATATGTGTAGATTCATACCACAAACATTCCAAAATTCATCATTCAAGCTTTTCAAATAGAATAAACTTCTTTTCGATGTAACTAACAAAAATCGCCAACAAAATCTCATCAAATCTCAACATGAGGGTGTAACCGACCATCGAGGAATTCACGAAACTATTGCAGAACTCAAAACCAAATATTATTGGCCCAAGTTACACGAAGACATAAGAACATTTATTGATAATTGTCCAATATGTCAACAATCCAAATATGAACGTCACCCTCCATTGATCGCAAAACTGTATAAAATTAATTGGCAGTTTACACTTCCATATAACCCAAATTCCAATGCAATCGTGGAAAGGTTTCACTCCTCCATCATAGAACACATGAGAACATTGAACCTCTCGAAACCAAACCTGGACCCCTTTGAAAAATTGACATTTGCTGTTCTTGCATACAATAATAGTCTTCATTCAACAACAAAACAAAAACCAATGAATCTAGTGTTTGGACACTTAGAACTAAAAGATCCGATTGATATTAATTCCGAATTCCAACCGATCAATACCAAATTGAACGAACACAAAGAATCAATGACCCAAATATATAAGAAAATTCACAAAGACACTTCAAAACAGAAAACTAAAATAATATCAAAACGCAATGAAAATCGAGTAGACTCTCCAAATTTTGAACTTGGAACCACTGGATACATGAACACTCCTGAAAGACAATCAAAAACAGCTCCCCTCTACAAACCCGAACACATTCTAAAAAGAACTGACCTTACTGTGACAACCCCTCAGAACACATATCACAAACATTCCTTTAAACCACCTAGAAAAATGACAGACCAAAATCTGTTACAGGTCGATGACACTTCATCAGACATGGACTCAGAAAGTTCGAATCCAGAACCTCCAGACGAATCCAGGGATCCTCCCCTTTAAAATAGGAACCGCGCGAATTAAAGTAGGTTCCCATACCTTCCCACATTATATTCAACTCACTCCCATAGAAAACCAAATCAAATCGATAACCAATCAATATAAGCTACTGCAACCCACAATTAGTAATTTCAATGGACTTGGCTTATTCAACGAAAACAAACATCCTGAATACGAAATCAAGAATGTAAATCATGAGTTCAGATCTTTGTTTTCCCAAACACGCGCGAAAAGAGCCCTCATTGCTCCTCTCGGCTCCCTCGTAAAGTTTATAAGCGGAAATCTACACGAGCAAGACGCGAAAGAAATCTATAATAGCTTATCCGAACTCGAATCGAACCAAAATCAAATTATCAAAAAAACCAATCAACAAATTTCAATCACTTCAAAATTAATGGAAAATATTAACGAAACAATGACATCAGTTTCAAATAATCAAAAATTGATTGAAGATAAAATCAATGAGTTACGAACAACATTTAGTGAGACAAAATTCAACAATGACCATTTTTGGGAAATTCACGGAATACTAAATCAAATAAAAAAATTTCTCGATTCTCTACTAGATTTTTAACAGAAACAGAAAATGCTATGGGATTTGCGAACTTGAAAACATTACATCGTAGTATCGCATCTTCTGACGATTTAAAATCAATAATTGATGAACTTTCTCTATCACATAGCCATTCACAATTACTTTTTGATCATGAAGAATACCTCAAATACTATAGTGTCGTTGAAACAAGAGTTTTTACCGTCGAGGACAAAATCATATTTTTACTAGACTCATTACTTATTAGTTCACACTGATATTTTCGATCACTGTCACCTCTATTCAATTCCAAATCAAAACCAATCGATTATCATCCCACCTGCTTCCTACCTTACCATAAGCAACGATATGTACCAATACCAAAACGAAGAGTGCGTTGACCTACAACCGAACTTCCTCTGCGAGAAGAATCACCTCCTGCCCATCCAGGAAAACCCAGACTGTGTGACGTCGCTACTTTCATTCAGTACCATTGTCGATAAATACCGCCAAATTCCAGTCAAAATCAACCAGGAAATAATTGAAGAAACCAATGATGCCCACTATATCGGCATTTTCCCAGAAAGCAGAAAATTCAAAACAAACTAGTAATAGACCTATGACAGTTCTAAAACATCTCTTATGTAAATTAACATGGGAAAACGCCAAGGTCCGTTTTGCACCTTTTGACTCTTTTTGGGGTGGGGGGGATCGGAGCGTCGCTGCTTGGTGTTCATCGAGTCGCGATAGATCCCTTAGATTGATAACATTTGTCCAGTACCCAGCGCCAAGTAGTGAAAATGGATTAACATGCATGAAAATAAAATGAAAAAAAGATGTCGATGTGTGGGAGATCGAAGTGTAGCGAACCTGCAATCTTCGGATTACGAAGCGCACGTCTACACAACTAGGCTATGAGGCCTCTTAGTGAATGTAGGTTCAAATGTTGTTTATACAGCGCGAGCCGCCGATCCGCCGAGTCGAGCGATGTAATCTTGCCGCAAGCCGGGTGTTATCAAACCGCAAGCCGAGAGTTGGAATAAAAACAATAGTAATTGTGAATGAATTAATTCGAATTGTTAAAGTGGTATAATAATAATGATGCTTGGAAAAATAGGGAAAATGGCGGCGGGTAACGGGAGTGTAACGTTTCAACCTGCGATTCCAATGAGGAACGTATACAGGGTGTTTCAAAATACATTATTTAAGAGAAAAATCAACAGGGTGTCTCAAAACAGTCATCAATTGAGAGAAAAAACAACAGGGTGTTTCAAAATACATCATTTAAGAGGAAAAATATGGAATGTTGGGTTGGAGACATGAATCATCGCATCATTGGGGCATTACATCATTGTGGCATGCAGGGATTCAGAAGTTTTCGTTTTACAGGGTGTGTCAAAATACATCATTTAAAAAATAAAAATAAATACAGGGTGCCTCATAAACGTGCATCGTGATGGGGTTTGTCATTTAAGAAAAAAATATATACCAGGTGTACCAACGTGCCAGTTGAGACAAAAAAATATATACAGGGTGTCTCATAAACGTGCATCGTGACGGGGTCCGTCATTTTTAAAGTGTGATATTAATTCGTTTTCAAGGAATACATCAGAGCCATCTGTCGTTCAATATATACATTAATGATATTTTGTATTTGTACGAATCATCAAAAAATAAACACTTCCGGTTTCAAAAAATTAAGATAGAAGAAAAGTAATAGTAAATTCGGATTACCCACATCGAGGAGAGTCCAAATCTGCAATAAAATGGCTACTTCCGGTCCAAACCGGAAATGGTACTTCCGGTCGTCCGATTTTGATGATTTTAGCATCAATAGATTCGTTTGGATGTCAAGAAACATTTTTAAGTATTTTCCGAGGTCAAAAGGGCATAGGAGGCTATCTTCGTTATTAGTAAAGTTACAGAAACGTGCGGGTACTCTAAGAAGACAACTTTCATGGGAGATCAAGAAAATAATAGAATTCGCGTACGTCAACTGCCATAAGGGCCGTAAACCGCACATATTAATGCGTTATGTATTTATTGCTTAAATCTAAGAAGCTGATTCGTAAGTTTAGTAAAATGGGTGAACCAACTTGACATTTAAGAGAAAAAAACATGGCTGCTGTCAAATTTGGTATACCGGATGTCTCAAAATACATCGATTAAGAGAAAAAAAAAACATGGCGGCTGTCAAATTTGGTATACCGGGTGTCTCAAAATACATCGATTAAGAGAAAAAAACATGGCTGCTGCCATACAGAGTGTACCATCATAATATTTAAGAGAAAAAACATGGCTGCTGCCATACAGGGTGTACCATCATAGTATTTAAGAGAAAAAAACATGGCTGCTGCCATACAGGGTGTACCATCATAGTATTTAGGAGAAAAATCATGGCTGCTACCATACAGGGTGTACCAACTTGACATTTAAGAGAAAAAAACATGGCAGCTATGAAAATTGGTATACCGGGTCAACCAACGCAACATTTAAGAGAAAAATACATGGCTGATTGTCAAATGACATGAGACAGAGAAAAAAAACATGGCAGCTGTCAAATTTGGTATACAGGATGTCTCAAAATACATCGATTAACAGAAAAAAAACATGGTGGCTGGTTGTCAACGTATATACAGGGTGTCCCACAACGTTTGAGAGAAAAAACATGGTGAATCATTAAGAGAAAAAACATGGCTGCATAAGTGATGGAAGAACGCTTCAATGGGCATATGGAGATTCGAAACAACTACTTGCCCATGCAGAGATTGAATTACATCCGACATCTAAATGTGTAATAAGAGGACGTTTGGACCGTTCATTTGGGAAAAAACATAGCGGAGTCTGATTGGTCAAAGCTCATTATAGTTGTACAGGGACGTCTCACAAATTTTTTCATTTGGGTGAAAAATATATATACAGGGTGATTCAAAATCCTCAGTCTTAAATGTTAAATGGGAAAATGGATCGACGAAAAACTTACCATTGTGGAAAAACATATACCGAGTGTTTCAAAAAAATATCACTGGAAATAGAAAAAGATGCTTAGTCGTTTAGAGTGGAAAAAAAAACATGCCCGCCATTTGACATCATCATAAAGGCATTATTTTTGGAAAGTATGTTAGTGCCATTGGGTAGTTGAAGTAATCACCAATAGAATGGTATCTGAAGAGTACAGACAGAAGGTTGAGGATTCTTTCGTTCCAAAAACCAACTAAAATAACAAACGCTAAAATGTGTAAAAAACTTTGACGAATTCTGCGGTTTTCACGTTCCAAAAAATGATTAAAATTATCGTTTTCACGTCCCAAAAAACAAGTAGAATTAGAAGCGTTAAAACACGTAAAAAATGCAACGAAAATAGACGTTTTCATGTTCGAAAAAACATATAAAATTTCGAACGCCGAATTATATAAAATATGTAACGAAAACATGCGTTTTCGTGTTCCAAAAAACAACTAAGATTACGAACACCAAAAATTTACTTTTACATGTATTTCTTATGGAGATTTGACATTTCAAAATTGCACAAAATTATCGTTTTCGCATCCCAAAAAACAACTAAAATTTGAAACGCTGAAACACATAAAAAATGTAACAAAAATAGACGTTTTCGCGTCCAAAAAAATGATTGAAATTAGAAGCGTTAAAACACGTAAAAAAATGCAATGAAAATAGACGTTTTCGTGTTCCAAAAATCGAGTAAAATTAGAAGCGTTAAAACACGCGAAAAATCCAGTATCACACTTACATAGTAAATTTTACTCAATTGCACTTAGCTTTGGGTATTTTGGTGGTTATGAGGCTTCAACTATTTGCACTCAGTTGTGGACGTTTTTGAAGGTTATGAGGCTTCAACTACTTGCTTCTGCATATATGAGGTGATGTAATATATGTTATTTGGGTTGATTATAATGATTTTGATTATTTACCAAGGCTTGACGGTAAATTTAGGATTAGGCAATCAGCTTTTTTAATAACAGAGAACATCGACTGGCGCGTTTCAATGCCAACCGCAGATAAACCGATTAACGGAAGTGATAACGCCGTGGTTGTTTGATAATTTTATATTTCTGAAACGAACGAAATGAAACTAAATTCGATTTGCAAAAATTTTTATTTAAACCAAATTATCCATTTTTTTATTTGCCTGTACAATTAAGTCTTGCAAAGTCCTCATCAATACACATGCAAATATCGTAGATACTATAACTACCTAATCTGAGGCGGCAACTCGATGTAGGAAGATCCAAGCTGGGGAGTAAATTTGTTGATGTTGACTCCCAAGTTAACCACCTTATTCAACGCCCAGCCTGAATCGCGTTCCTGGAACTCCTCAAGGTCTTTCATGATAGGAGCGATTACCTTAGACTCAAACCATTCATCCAGATTGGTGTCCTGGTAAATCGGAGAGTTGGCGGTTGTGAAATACTTGTATTCCTTCAGTACACTAGCACCCTTCAGCACCTCGAATTCTCCACAAAATATCGCATTCACCTTCACCGATCCATCCTTTTTGAGAGCATTTTTAATTCTATTTTTGAATATGGCTTTGGAATCAATTAGGAATGATCGTGGATCCTTGTGTTTAAGGTTGGAAATAACGCCAGTTCTGATTCGACCATTGAATGCGGAGCCGGTATCATCCCAGTGCACACGTTTCCATGCAGTTTCAGTTCTAGAAGGAATCCCTGCCCCCTTTTTCAGCATGGCTTTAAACTGGTTCCTCATAGTCTTAATATTCCTCAAGTGGGCTTCTAGGTGTTGCTTTTCCCCCACAGAAACAGCCTAACGCATTGCATTCCTAATTTTCTTCAAACCCTTGACACATTCCACCAATCCTTGGCGTATCTTCACTTCATCATTCGGGGTGATGAGCCCCAAGATGGTAGCAATATACCGCACAAGATCGGTAAACATCGACATACTGAAATTATAGAAAGTCAGATGTTGAACGTTTAACGTTATAAAGTAAACTAATGAAATTTAGTAGAGCTAAGCATAATGTAAACTCAAGTCAAACGGAGGACTGAACGCTTTATAAAAGGGTGAGGGTACGAAAAATTTTTTGAAGAAAAACTGAACTGTTTCAAAGGCCCCAGTTTTCAGATAATTTGTGCTACAATTAACATACGAATACATATAAAAGTGCTGCATTGGTCATCTATCGAGCCATTCGTAACATTTTTATTCTTCATTTTCCATAAGAATGCATGTAAATTGTTGCATATCATTTGAAACATTTATGGAATAAAAACTCAAATTCAACTTCTCAATCGGACGGAAGACTGAACGCTTTCAAAAGGACTTAGTCGAAAAGCCTCCAGTTGCAAATTTTCGAAATATCGCATGATTTGCATAATTTTAAAGCTTTGATTCCCATAAAATGCACATCATTGATACATTTGTAAGATGAAAATCGAGTTAAACTCGAACGGAAGACTGAACGCTTTGAAAAGACCTTAGTTTTCAGACAATGTGTGCATCAGTTTCCAAAGTAATGCAATTACCATATATCATGAAATTTGTAGCATTTTTAAGCTTTGGGTTTCATTTATGAAATCAAAATCGAATTCAACTTCTCAATCAGACGGGCTGAATTTTATATCATAGCCACAGATCCAGCCTGTTGTAATACATATGATCCGACTTGTTGTTGAAACTCATGAAAAAATCATATGAGCCAACCAGAGTTCGATCCTAGTCTCAATATACGCGGTGTGTGTCGTCGTATGTCGTAGTATGGGTATGTTCGGAATGTCGCCGTATGTCGTAGTATGGATATGTTCGGTATGGTTCGGTTTGTCACCGTATGTTCGGTATGTCGCAGTATGTCGCAGTATGAATATGTTCAGTATGGTTCGGTTTGTCGCCGTATGATGCAGTATGTGTATGTTCGGTATGTCGCAGTATGTCGCAGTATGGTGCAGTATGTTGTTGTTATATAAAGACTTGATGGAATGTAGACAATTCAGTTTTATTCAATATGTTGCACCGAACAGTTTGTGAAAATATAGAGGTGGAGGGTAGTAATCAGGGGAAACAGCAAAGAATAATCGAGTCTGATACTTATGGTCTACGATTCAACGATGGATATGTTATTGGTAATATCCCAGTACGTTATGAAAATGATATAGTGGTTGTACATGACAAAAGTTTTGTTCTAACGGAGGGGTTACTCCAATTGTTATGTAAACGAGTACCTCAGCATTACAATGCAGAAGATTTGACAGCATATAAAAATATTTTAATGATGACTAATGCTCACAAGCAAAGATATAAATCAGACGAACCTGTGAACGCTAATAGTTCATGGAAATATCGAAATATTATATCCATGTTGTTTCCACCTGAAAGAATAAAAAATAAGCATTTATCATACAATACCCAGCTTGAACATCGCAGCAGCAGCAATATCAAACGCTCTCCTATATTGATAACAATAGAGCAATGAAAAGTGATATGGGACAACTCGAATACTTCGACAGAAAGCTACATGAAGCTTATAGATTATGTAGAGGTCGTCTTGTATTCAATAGATATTGAAATTATGATGTTTGTTTTATTTCTAATCAAGTTTCATTTATGTACTATTTAAGTAACACTTTGCTTAATTAATAATAATTTCAAATATTAAAGGAATCGCACGTGAAATGTAATGATGTATGAAATTATGTCTGGAAAAAATTTACTCATTCCACATGATGATGAGTCCGTTTCCACATCACCCAGGAGGTAGGACTGCCAATGCGTTACCCTTTTTTATTGTGGAAGACTCCCCATTAGGCATAGCATAACCACCAATCAAATTGTACGAAAATTATCTTCGATCTTACTACTGAAAATTATTTTTAAGTTATTGCTTTTGTAGCCAATACAAATTTTGTCATTGTGGGAGTGAGTAGAAATACTCAATATAAAGTTAAGTATAAAAACATAGTAAGTTTTCATATGGATAATAAAATTTTATTCAGCAGTCGTTTCCAATGTTCATGCTATAGGATTAGTTCATGTAATTGGATATTAATATCGAATTGATGTAAAGTAAGTACATCAATGATGAAACAATGGTGGTCAGTTAACGGAAATATCATGATGAGGTGTAGTTAAAATACAAGGAGTGAATACACAGGTTCCCAATAAAATACATCAATTCCGTTGCCATTCTTTATTCACATTATTTCCAATGACATCTTGGGCATTTTTCTATAAATTCCATTTAAGTTCTTGTGGAATTCCTCTGAACGTTTTTGATCTGATTTGAGTATTCCTCAAGGAACTATTACATAATCAGACACCAAATTTAACGTGCGGGTGGAAGGATTCATCAGATTGGTATTCAATTCAACTCAATTCAATTCAGGTGTTGTGTTATGTTCCAATTAAGTAAGCTGGTTTGTGGGCGAGATGTCACTGACAAAGACATCAACTTTAACACAAGATTCATCAGATTGGTTTCCATCAAACGAAAGGCTCGTGCAGTTTGGTACTATAAAAGTATGTGAGAAATACATCACCAACGAAAAGAATTACTCTAAATGTTAAATATTTTCAAGTGAATCGTATGTTATTGCTTCTCAGTGGAAATGAGCCGAAAGACTTGAGGTAATATCGAGAGGAATATTTTCGACTGAACTATGTATCGATTCAGATGTGAAGTTTCACCAGATCATTTTTGTTGAAATTGCTTATAGCCAAAGCACCATTTACAAACTCACCAAACTCACTAAAATAAATAGTTCCAGATGATTTTTGATGACAAATATCTTGACTGAAAACACTACTACGCATGCCCCGTGTGAATACATATTTTCCTTCGAATTGACAAAAAAATTAAACAATAGTGATCATCGAAGAAGCAGTTCAGAATTGGTTTTCTCTTCAAAATTATCTATTACCAAAAAGTCCACTGCTTGAATAGCTGAAGAGGTAATTCCTTCTATCGAATAAACGGAGTTATACAGCGAATTGGAGTTTTAATAATATTCCTTCAAAAAACACTCGAAGACATAGCCTGTGCGGGTGGAAAATGGTTGTAATTATTATTATTTGCCAGGGCGCACCAAGTCGACTTATTCACTTTACAGCTGTAGGAAAACTCGGATAACTTATCCCACCACCATTACAAAAACGAACATGTGAATTACAAGAACAAAATCAAAAATATCAAAATATCAATGAGGATTTGAGAATTCAAGCTAAAAGAACCATGTAACAATTTGTTATTCAAGGATTAGCACAACGAAAATAAGGTAGTTCAGACGAAATATACATGAAGTTGATAGTAGAATAGTTCCAGAATCGTCAAATCAACCAAAAAAAGACTTGTTATGAATATGTGCCAAACCGAAATAACTCTTTGAAGGAAATGCGGGATCACATCATACAACAATATCAAGAAATTCCTTGGGGGAAGAATGGTGCATGACAAAACAATACGAATAGTTGAAATGTGCTAAAAAAATTTCTTTCAAATACACCACTCCGATAATGAGTCTTCGGAACAAAATTCAAGAGTTGCATTATCACCGATGTTACGGCTTTAAGTTTGTCAACCGTACAAAGACAGAAATCAAATGTTTGAGTGAAGAAGACTAACGTAAAAAATATTGGAATAATTGTGAATATTTCTTTCAAGTGTCGAAATTTGAAAGTAATCTCGAGATTTCACGGCTGGGAAGATTATTCTGTTTCAACTCAACAAGCATTGTGGTATATGTTTCAGTAGAGTGAGTTGGTGCATGAGCAAGATTTCATCGACGAAGGCACTGAATTTGAT
Organism: Chrysolina oricalcia; assembly: GCA_944452925.2. NCBI lineage: Eukaryota > Metazoa > Arthropoda > Insecta > Coleoptera > Chrysomelidae > Chrysolina > Chrysolina oricalcia. The sequence continues at coordinate 17,485,638 of OX101826.2, forward strand.
GTGTGTTAGTAGACAAATTTGTGAGAAATATATCACCGACGAGAGAATCTTCTTCAATAAGTATCAAGATGACTTGAAATATTTCCAAGTGAATTGTAAGAGTTGTCCGTAGGTAGATTTCATGGGCGGAAAGACAATTCGCTTTCAATTCAACATTGTGTTATGGTTGAAATGTACATATGAAAGTCGGAAGTGAGCTTCTGTTGGTGCGCACGCACACCAACAGAATCTCCTGGCGGCTATCAAATTTGGTATACCGTTTCAATTCTGTCGTGTACGACGCCGCTCATGCTATATCCCAAACGGAGAGGAGGGACACCACCGCTCTGGTAGGGAGGCATGAGCGGCGTCGTACACGACAGAATTGAAACGGTATACCGAATTTGATAGCCGCCAGGAGATTCTGTTGGTGTGCGTGCGCACCAACAGAAGCTCACTTCCGACTTTCATATGTACATTTCAACCATAACACAATGTTGAATTGAAAGCGAATTGTCTTTCCGCCCATGAAATCTACCTACGGACAACTCTTACAATTCACTTGGAAATATTTCAAGTCATCTTGATACTTATTGAAGAAGATTCTCTCGTCGGTGATATATTTCTCACAAATTTGTCTACTAACACACATCAAATTTAGTGCCTTCGTCGATGAAATCTTGCTCATGCACCAACTCACTCTACTGAAACATATACCACAATGCTTGTTGAGTTGAAACAGAATAATCTTCCCAGCCGTGAAATCTCGAGATTACTTTCAAATTTCGACACTTGAAAGAAATATTCACAATTATTCCAATATTTTTTACGTTAGTCTTCTTCACTCAAACATTTGATTTCTGTCTTTGTACGGTTGACAAACTTAAAGCCGTAACATCGGTGATAATGCAACTCTTGAATTTTGTTCCGAAGACTCATTATCGGAGTGGTGTATTTGAAAGAAATTTTTTTAGCACATTTCAACTATCCGTATTGTTTTGTCATGCACCATTCTTCCCCCAAGGAATTTCTTGATATTGTTGTATGATGTGATCCCGCATTTCCTTCAAAGAGTTATTTCGGTTTGGCACATATTCATAACAAGTCTTTTTTTGGTTGATTTGACGATTCTGGAACAATTCTACTATCAACTTCATGTATATTTCGTCTGAACTACCTTATTTTCGGTTTGCTAATCCTTGAATAACAAATTGTTACATGGTTCTTTTAGCTTGAATTCTCAAATCCCCATTGATATTTTGATATTTTTGATTTTGTTCTTGTAATTCACATGTTCGTTTTTGTAATGGTGGTGGGATAAGTTATCCGAGTTTTCCTACAGCTGTAAAGTGAATAAGTCGACTTGGTGCGCCCTGGCAAATAATAATAATTACAACCATTTTCCACCCGCACAGGCTATGTCTTCGAGTGTTTTTTGGAGGAATATTATTAAAACTCCAATTCGCTGTATAACTCCATTTTTTCGATAGAAGGAATTACCTCTTCAGCTATTCAAGCAGTGGACTTTTTGGTAATAGATAATTTTGAAGAGAAAACCAATTCTGAACTCCTTCTTCGATGATCACTATTGTTTAATTTTTTTGTCAATTCGAAGGAAAATATGTATTCACACGGGGCATGCGTAGTAGTGTTTTCAGTCAAGATATTTGTCATCAAAAATCATCTGGAACTATTTATTTTAGTGAGTTTGGTGAGTTTGTAAATGGTGCTTTGGCTATAAGCAATTTCAACAAAAATGATCTGGTGAAACTTCACATCTGAATCGATACATAGTTCAGTCGAAAATATTCCTCTCGATATTACCTCAAGTCTTTCGGCTCATTTCCACTGAGAAGCAATAACATACGATTCACTTGAAAATATTTAACATTTAGAGTAATTCTTTTCGTTGGTGATGTATTTCTCACATACTTTTATAGTACCAAACTGCACGAGCCTTTCGTTTGATGGAAACCAATCTGATGAATCTTGTGTTAAAGTTGATGTCTTTGTCAGTGACATCTCGCCCACAAACCAGCTTACTTAATTGGAACATAACACAACACCTGAATTGAATTGAGTTGAATTGAATACCAATCTGATGAATCCTTCCACCCGCACGTTAAATTTGGTGTCTGATTATGTAATGGTTCCTTGAGGAATACTCAAATCAGATCAAAAACGTTCAGAGGAATTCCACAAGAACTTAAATGGAATTTATAGAAAAATGCCCAAGATGTCATTGGAAATAATGTGAATAAAGAATGGCAACGGAATTGATGTATTTTATTGGGAACCTGTGTATTCACTCCTTGTATTTTAACTACTCCTCATCATGATATTTCCGTTAACTGACCACCATTGTTTCATCATTGATGTACTTACTTTACATCAATTCGATATTAATATCCAATTACATGAACTAATCCTATAGCATGAACATTGGAAACGACTGCTGAATAAAATTTTATTATCCATATGAAAACTTACTATGTTTTTATACTTAACTTTATATTGAGTATTTCTACTCACTCCCACAATGACAAAATTTGTATTGGCTACATAAGCAATAACTTAAAAATAATTTTCAGTAGTAAGATCGAAGATAATTTTCGTAAATTTGATTGGTGGTTATGCTATGCCTAATGGGGAGTCTTCCACAATGAAAAAGGGTAACGCATTGGCAGTCCTACCTCCTGGGTGATGTGGAAACGGACTCATCATCATGTGGAATGAGTACATTTTTTCCAGACATAATTTCATACATCATTACATTTCACGTGCGATTCCTTTAATATTTGAAATTATTATTAATTAAGCAAAGTGTTACTTAAATAGTACATAAATGAAACTTGATTAGAAATAAAACAAACATCATAATTTCAATATCTATTGAATACAAGACGACCTCTACATAATCTATAAGCTTCATGTAGCTTTCTGTCGAAGTATTCGAGTTGTCCCATATCACTTTTCATTGCTCTATTGTTATCAATATAGGAGAGCGTTTGATATTGCTGCTGCTGCGATGTTCAAGCTGGGTATTGTATGATAAATGCTTATTTTTTATTCTTTCAGGTGGAAACAACATGGATATAATATTTCGATATTTCCATGAACTATTAGCGTTCACAGGTTCGTCTGATTTATATCTTTGCTTGTGAACATTAGTCATCATTAAAATATTTTTATATGCTGTCAGATCTTCTGCATTGTAATGCTGAGGTACTCGTTTACATAACAATTGGAGTAACCCCTCCGTTGGAACAAAACTTTTGTCATGTACAACCACTCTATCATTTTCATAACGTACTGGGATATTACCAATAACATATCCATCGTTGAATCGTAGACCATAAGTATCAGACTCGATTATTCTTTGCTGTTTCCCCTGATTACTACCCTCCACCTCTATATTTTCACAAACTGTTCGGTGCAACATATTGAATAAAACTGAATTGTCTACATTCCATCAAGTCTTTATATAACAACAACATACTGCACCATACTGCGACATACTGCGACATACCGAACATACACATACTGCAAAATACGGCGACAAACCGAACCATACTGAACATATTCATACTGCGACATACTGCGACATACCGAACATACGGTGACAAACCGAACCATACCGAACATATCCATACTACGACATACGGCGACATTCCGAACATACCCATACTACGACATACGACGACACACACCGCGTATATTGAGACTAGGATCGAACTCTGGTTGGCTCATATGATTTTTTCATGAGTTTCAACAACAAGTCGGATCATATGTATTACAACAGGCTGGATCTGTGGCTATGATATAAAATTCAGCCCGTCTGATTGAGAAGTTGAATTCGATTTTGATTTCATAAATGAAACCCAAAGCTTAAAAATGCTAAAAATTTCATGATATATGGTAATTGCATTACTTTGGAAACTGATGCACACATTGTCTGAAAACTAAGGTCTTTTCAAAGCGTTCAGTCTTCCGTTCGAGTTTAACTCGGTTTTCATTTTACAAATGTATCAACGATGTGCATTTTATGGGAATCAAAGCTTTAAAATTATGCAAATCATGCGATATTTCGAAAATTTGCAACTGGAGGCTTTTCGACTAAGTCCTTTTGAAAGCGTTCAGTCTTCCGTCCGATTGAGAAGTTGAATTTGAGTTTTTATTCCATAAATGTTTCAAATGATATGCAACAATTTACATGCATTCTTATGGAAAATGAAGAATAAAAATGTTACAAATGGCTCGATAGATGACCAATGCAGCACTTTTATATGTATTCGTATGTTAATTGTAGCACAAATTATCTGAAAACTGGGGCCTTTGAAACAGTTCAGTTTTTCTTCAAAAAATTTTTCGTACCCTCACCCTTTTATAAAGCGTTCAGTCCTCCGTTTGACTTGAGTTTACATTATGCTTAGCTCTACTAAATTTCATTAGTTTACTTTATAACGTTAAACGTTCAACATCTGACTTTCTATAATTTCAGTATGTCGATGTTCACCGATCTTGTGCGGTATATTGCTACCATCTTGGGGCTCATCACCCCGAATGATGAAGCGAAGATACGCCAAGGATTGGTGGAATGTGTCAAGGGTTTGAAGAAAATTAGGAATGCAATGCGTTATGCTGTTTCTGTGGGGGAAAAGCAACACCTAGAAGCCCACTTGAGGAATATTAAGACTATGAGGAACCAGTTTAAAGCCATGCTGAAAAAGGGGGCAGGGATTCCTTCTAGAACTGAAACTGCATGGAAACGTGTGCACTGGGATGATACCGGCTCCGCATTCAATGGTCGAATCAGAACTGGCGTTATTTCCAACCTTAAACACAAGGATCCACGATCATTCCTAATTGATTCCAAAGCCTTATTCAAAAATAGAATTAAAAATGGTCTCAAAAAGGATGGATCGGTGAAGGTGAATGCGATATTTTGTGGAGAATTCGAGGTGCTGAAGGGTGCTAGTGTACTGAAGGAATACAAGTATTTCACAACCGCCAACTCTCCGATTTACCAGGACACCAATCTGGATGAATGGTTTGAGTCTAAGGTAATCGCTCCTATCATGAAAGACCTTGAGGAGTTCCAGGAACGCGATTCAGGCTGGGCGTTGAATAAGGTGGTTAACTTGGGAGTCAACATCAACAAATTTACTCCCCAGCTTGGATCTTCCTACATCGAGTTGCCGCCTCAGATTAGGTAGTTATAGTATCTACGATATTTGCATGTGTATTGATGAGGACTTTGCAAGACTTAATTGTACAGGCAAATAAAAAAATGGATAATTTGGTTTAAATAAAAATTTTTGCAAATCGAATTTAGTTTCATTTCGTTCGTTTCAGAAATATAAAATTATCAAACAACCACGGCGTTATCACTTCCGTTAATCGGTTTATCTGCGGTTGGCATTGAAACGCGCCAGTCGATGTTCTCTGTTATTAAAAAAGCTGATTGCCTAATCCTAAATTTACCGTCAAGCCTTGGTAAATAATCAAAATCATTATAATCAACCCAAATAACATATATTACATCACCTCATATATGCAGAAGCAAGTAGTTGAAGCCTCATAACCTTCAAAAACGTCCACAACTGAGTGCAAATAGTTGAAGCCTCATAACCACCAAAATACCCAAAGCTAAGTGCAATTGAGTAAAATTTACTATATAAGTGTGATACTGGATTTTTCGCGTGTTTTAACGCTCCAAATTTTACTCGATTTCTGGAACACGAAAATGTCTATTTTCATTGCATTTTTTTACGTGTTTTAACGCTTCTAATTTCAATAATTTTTTTGGTCGCGAAAACGTCTATTTTTGTTACATTTTTTATGTGTTTCAGCGTTTCAAATTTTAGTTGTTTTTTGGGATGCGAAAACGATAATTTTGTGCAATTTTGAAATGTCAAATCTCTATAAGAAATACATGTAAAAGTAAATTTTTGGTGTTCGTAATCTTAGTTGTTTTTTGGAACACGAAAACGCATGTTTTCGTTACATATTTTATATAATTCGGCGTTCGAAATTTTATATGTTTTTTCGAACATGAAAACGTCTATTTTCGTTGCATTTTTTACGTGTTTTAACGCTTCTAATTCTACTTGTTTTTTGGGACGTGAAAACGATAATTTTAATCATTTTTTGGAACGTGAAAACCGCAGAATTCGTCAAATTTTTTTACACATTTTAGCGTTTGTTATTTTAGTTGGTTTTTGGAACGAAAGAATCCTCAACCTTCTGTCTGTACTCTTCAGATACCATTCTATTGGTGATTACTTCAACTACCCAATGGCACTAACATACTTTCCAAAAATAATGCCTTTATGATGATGTCAAATGGCGGGCATGTTTTTTTTTCCACTCTTAACGACTAAGCATCTTTTTCTATTTCCAGTGATATTTTTTTGAAACACTCGGTATATGTTTTTCCACAATGGTAAGTTTTTCGTCGATCCATTTTCCCATTTAACATTTAAGACTGAGGATTTTGAATCACCCTGTATATATATTTTTCACCCAAATGGAAAAATTTGTGAGACGTCCCTGTACAACTATAATGAGCTTTGACCAATCAGACTCCGCTATGTTTTTTCCCAAATGAACGGTCCAAACGTCCTCTTATTACACATTTAGATGTCGGATGTAATTCAATCTCTGCATGGGCAAGTAGTTGTTTCGAATCTCCATATGCCCATTGAAGCGTTCTTCCATCACTCATGCAGCCATGTTTTTTCTCTTAATGATTCACCATGCTTTTTCTCTCAAACGTTGTGGGACACCCTGTATATACGTTGACAACCAGCCACCATGTTTTTTTTTCTCTTAATCGATGTATTTTGAGACATCCTGTATACCAAATTTGACAGCTGCCATGTTTTTTTTCTCTGTCTCATGTCATTTAACAATCAGCCATGTATTTTTCTCTTAAATGTTGCGTTGGTTGACCCGGTATACCAATTTTCATAGCTGCCAAGTTTTTTTCTCTTAAATGTCAAGTTGGTACACCCTGTATGGTAGCAGCCATGATTTTTCTCTTAAATACTATGATGGTACACCCTGTATGGCAGCAGCCATGTTTTTTTCTCTTAAATTCTATGATGGTACACCCTGTATGGCAGCAGCCATGTTTTTTCTCTTAAATACTATGATGGTACACTCTGTATGGCAGCAGCCATGTTTTTTTCTCTTAATCGATGTATTTTGAGACACCCGGTATACCAAATTTGACAGCCGCCATGTTTTTTTTTCTCTTAATCGATGTATTTTGAGACATCCGGTATACCAAATTTGACAGCAGCCATGTTTTTTTCTCTTAAATGTCAAGTTGGTACACCCATTTTACTAAACTTACGAATCAGCTTCTAAGATTTAAGCAATAAATACATAACGCATTAATATGTGCGGTTTACGGCCCTTATGGCAGTTGACGTACGCGAATTCTATTATTTTCTTGATCTCCCATGAAAGTTGTCTTCTTAGAGTACCCGCACGTTTCTGTAACTTTACTAATAACGAAGATAGCCTCCTATGCCCTTTTGACCTCGGAAAATACTTAAAAATGTTTCTTGACATCCAAACGAATCTATTGATGCCAAAATCATCAAAATCGGACGACCGGAAGTACCATTTCCGGTTTGGACCGGAAGTAGCCATTTTATTGCAGATTTGGACTCTCCTCGATGTGGGTAATCCGAATTTACTATTACTTTTCTTCTATCTTAATTTTTTGAAACCGGAAGTGTTTATTTTTTGATGATTCGTACAAATACAAAATATCATTAATGTATATATTGAACGACAGATGGCTCTGATGTATTCCTTGAAAACGAATTGGTATCACACTTTAAAAATGACTGACCCCGTCACGATGCACGTTTATGAGACACCCTGTATATATTTTTTTGTCTCAACTGGCACGTTGGTACACCTGGTATATATTTTTTTCTTAAATGACAAACCCCATCATGATGCACGTTTATGAGACACCCTGTATTTATTTTTATTTTTTAAATGATGTATTTTGACACACCCTGTATACGTAAAACGAAAACTTCTGAATCCCTGCATGCCACAATGATGTGATGCCCCAATGATGCGATGATTCATGTCTCCAACCCAACATTCCATATTTTTCCTCTTAAATGATGTATTTTGAAACACCCTGTTGTTTTTTCTCTCAATTGATGACTGTTTTGAGACACCCTGTTGATTTTTCTCTTAAATAATGTATTTTGAAACACCCTGTATACGTTCCTCATTGGAATCGCAGGTTGAAACGTTACACTCCCGTTACCCGCCGCCATTTTCCCTATTTTTCCAAGCATCATTATTATTATACCACTTTAACAATTCGAATTAATTCATTCACAATTACTATTGTTTTTATTCCAACTCTCGGCTTGCGGTTTGATAACACCCGGCTTGCGGCAAGATTACATCGCTCGACTCGGCGGATCGGCGGCTCGCGCTGTATAAACAACATTTGAACCTACATTCACTAAGAGGCCTCATAGCCTAGTTGTGTAGACGTGCGCTTCGTAATCCGAAGATTGCAGGTTCGCTACACTTCGATCTCCCACACATCGACATCTTTTTTTCATTTTATTTTCATGCATGTTAATCCATTTTCACTACTTGGCGCTGGGTACTGGACAAATGTTATCAATCTAAGGGATCTATCGCGACTCGATGAACACCAAGCAGCGACGCTCCGATCCCCCCCACCCCAAAAAGAGTCAAAAGGTGCAAAACGGACCTTGGCGTTTTCCCATGTTAATTTACATAAGAGATGTTTTAGAACTGTCATAGGTCTATTACTCAAACTGCGTGGAAAACGATGTTGCTCTATTAAAAGGAGTATACCTCTTTGTTGTCCCACCAAAATGCTCCCTGAGGACTTCCAAGTACACCTACCAGAACGAGTCGAGAAACTTAACTTGGAAAAAGTTTCCCTGGACAATCTACACGAGCTCCAGCTAGATGAAATTCGGGAAGAACCATTGGATTTCATCAATCTTCGCCCGGACTTCTCCAGATGGTCCCTTTGGAGCGTCGCGACGCTAACCGCCTTCGCCGTAGCCTATCTCGTGGTGACTCGGAGGCAAGACATTCTTCGCCTGCTCAACCTCAACAAACCACCAACTACTGGAAGCCAGGCCATCAACGAAACTCAAGTGATTCCACCCTCGAGTTCCTTCTTGGGGATGGAGGAGTTATGTATGCCTTCCCGTGGGAATCGCTGAACCAAGCAGTGCTGCCCATGCAGATATCCAGGAACCCGCCTGGACGGTGTTGGATTCAACATCGGATCATGGACTTTCATTTCTGTCAGAATAGACATAGACTTCGCGTTAGAAACATCTCTTTGTATTTTTATATTTCTCAATTAAAGTCTTTGAATTAAATTAAATTTTTTAAAAAGTAAGTTCCGTGATCGGAAAACATAAAGCGATTTCGTAATACAGGGTGTTTATTAAGTACTTGTTCAAACTTTAAATGGTAAATCTTGTACAGAATTTGGTGAACGGGGTGAACGGGGTGAACGTGGTGAGAAATCAAATTTTTGTATTAATTTTCATGTACTACTTGGAGGGCGCTGTGTACGCCATCATTAATTATTTCAATTTGCCTTAACTTTATTGATAGTAAACTTTTTTATAGTTTAATTTTATTTCTATACATTTTCTAAGCAAAAAAGGTAAAATGGCTCAACAACGCTAGAGGCAAGCGTATTTGGGAAATTTTCAAATTTTTGCATCGATGCAGGTTTTATGGACGGTCACTTGGCTCCTGATGAAGTTGCTCAGAACTGTACAAAAACTGAGTATCTGAAAGATCCCGCCAAAATTAGTATTTTTTATTCCATCAAACAATGATTAGTTCTCAAAGTACAGGGTGTTGAAATTTAAAATGAATTCGGTTTTTCAACATTTTCTACCTTGAGAATGAATGATTTCTCAATATATCTTAGAAGATAAAAAGTTATTTACTTCAGCGAGATCTATCTCACATTCAGTTTTTGTTGAGTTCTGAGTAACTCCATCTGGCTCCAGAGTGACCATATAACCTGCATCGATGCATTCAATTGTTAATGTCTCAAAAAATGGTGGCCCATAGCGTTGTTGAGCAAGTATACCTTTTTTGCTTAGAAAAGGTGAAGGAACATGATTTAAATATAAAAATTCAAAAAGTTTACTGTTGAAACAGTTAGTAAAAATCGAAATAAATAATAATAGCGTACACAGCGCCTTCTGAGTGATACATAAAAATAAATACCAAATTTCTATTTCTCACCTCAAAACAAAACCGTTTACCAAATTTTGTGCAAAAAATTGTGTTCCTCAAAAGTTATTCAAAATAATTTAAATTAAAATTTCCAATTCAATACCCTGTATTTCCGAAACGAAACATTTGCATACACAAGATCATATGAACTTTTTATCTTAAAATTATCAGAAGATTCACCCTGTGAAGTTGAGTACTTGTACCTTGTAATGATTTCAATATAGAAAGAATCCACAGAGACGTTTGTGTCTGGGAATCAATCACAATGCTTCCAAAGCTGAAATCATTTTATGTAGATTGAAATTTTGGAAAAGCATCTTCGTAGAGGAATGAGAATTAGGGATATTTTCTTCTTATGTTGTTGAGGGTAAAGAAAGAAATGTAAAATTGAAAAAAGAGCAACTTTATTTCAATATTCGAGTAAATTAGAATAAAACATCAAATTCACTTTCAACAGTTGCATTTATTCACATTATATTGAATGTTTCACAGGTGATATAGTCTTATATTGTCTCACACCCTTTATATGGAATTTGACAAATGTACCAAAACTGTAGACATTTCCTTGAAAAAGTTACATTTCAAGACAATTGCGAAAAGATCTTACATGTCACTATTTTCAATATTCAATTTCAAAAATATATCTGCCAATATGAATAAATTTTGAGTAAAAATATAATTTTCTTCTAAAAGCTCTAAATGGAATTTTTTTGAGAATTGGACTATGAATAACGAAATCTTTCCGTTATTTTGAATTGATGCGGAAAATTAGTTTAGTAAAAGAACCCCAACATGAAAGTCAAAATCTGATAATTGATATAAAATTTTTTTTTTCATGATTTCACAATTTTTTTCATGTTTCCACATCTGATTTTCTGAACACCCTGTTTATATCTTTAATTTGAAGTACCTATTCATTTACACCTGAATAGCAATTTTGTGAGGAAAACGACCATAAATCACAAAATAAACCAAATCCATCTTGGAGCTGACATTTTGAATGATTAAAATTTGATGAAAAATTATTTATCTCCAACCCCAAAATACCATTTTTATATAAAATTTCATCATAAATCACGGAACTCGTCAGCCATCTTCAATTCTTGAATTTCGTAATGAAAAATCATCATCTTTGAACCAGAAAACTACTGCATGGGTTATATCTTCTATAGAACCCGCCCAGAAATCACAACAATTGTCTGTCATTTTGAATTCACGGATTTAAGCAAAATTCACGATCTCTTACTCCAAAAACCTATTTTGAATTGAATTGGACATAATTATAAAACACGCCCTCCATCTTGGAGCCGTCATCTTGAATTCATCTTGAATTCATTTTGACAAATTCGAATCCGAAGAAAACACATACAAATTTTTAATCGGATCGAACCATAATCACAAATCTCTTCCACCATATTGGAATTATTAATTTTGAAGAATGATTCATAATCTAAGACCCCGAAAACCTCCACGTACCGATTTTGAATCGAATCAGAAACCATATCACAAATGTCACTATTTTGTTTTTTCATTAAAAACATTCATATTGGGGTAGGTACCTACTATCGGAATTATGAACACCTCCTGTAAAATATCAAATCATTCGGACGTCTGCAAGTGAAAATTCAGTAAAAAGATTCTGTTTCATACATATACCATACAGGTTAAGTTAGTATAAAACTTGTTATGCAAAAAACAATTATCCCAATAAAACTCATTCTGGTCCAAAACACATTTCTATAAAATAAACCTTTTCATAAAATTATAGAATAGACTGTTGTTACGGGTTTATTTTGCACTAGAAAACCCTTTCAGTTTCAATACAATAACATCAGAAATTCTCTGTCATTGATATACACTTTCCACTCTGTACGCCACTGTATCAAAATGACAACTTGATCGTTGTCATGTATAGCTTGTTCCGAATGTTAGTACTTACCTTTGCTGTACTAGTTCGAGCGGACATGAACCGGCCTTAAGCTAATGACAGTTATCAGTTGTTCTATTTTGCGGTATGACAGCGTTATTTTGTAAACATACTTTCGGTTAGTCTATTGTTTTGTACTTAGAACACAAAACCATAACATTCCTACTCTATCTCTATCTTGTGTCATTGAGGTACCTATTTCACATTCGAATACTTGACCTTTTGTTTGTTTGTTTGTGTTTAGTTCTGAGATTGAAAGGCTGGCGTTTTCATCTTGGTTCAGTTGGCAACACTGAATCTTAAGGTGTTCTTTTCATAGCTCCTAGTAGCTCGAGTTAGTTCCTGGACTGTTCCCACCAAACACTAATGAACAAGAAAGCGCCTTGTCAGATATTGACAGTTTTGACTTTGACGTCTGAGAGATATTCTCTTCTTCCTTATTTGATCTTGATGAGTGACTGACCTACTTTGAAGATTTTCAATTAAAGTTTGATCATCGTTGATGGATCTTTGGAAAATTCATATCAGGAGAGTTTCTCATATTGTTTTCGATTTTTGACGCTTTATATTTTTGAGAAATCCCCGTTCGCTTTGCGGATTTTTGAGGTTAGAAGTCACTTCATCATTGTGTGAAACCACTGGAACGAGAAACTCGCTATCAGACAGCAAACATACGATCGAAGCTGTTATCAGAACCCTCCCATTTAATAGAGGTTAGTATTTGCATTTGGGCTCTACTTATGGCCCCATAAAAGTGTAATCGGAAGTCAGACTGGTATTGTATATTCTAGGGTGCTACTTCTCTGCTGCGGCTACCACTCTGCTACTACTTTGCTCCGCTGTGGATAGTGCTTGTTACCACTCTGCTACTGCTTTTCTGCGACTACCACTTTGCTACTGTTACTGCTTCGCAGCTGGTAGTGCTCCACTACGGTTTATTGATACTACTCTGCTACCGCTTATTGAAGTTCCACTAATGTGATTGTTCCATTGTTTCGTTGCTATACGATTTCCACTGTTCCACTAATGTGATTGTTCCTGCTCGACTGTGGTTGTCCCGCTGTATATCTGTTGTTCAGCATTCCTTCGCTATTCGTCCCAGCTGTACATGTACGTTGATTGATTGTGTCGTACCCACTGTGCATCTGTATACACCAAGGCACTGATGAACTACAACCACAATAATTGGTGAACTTGCATGCTTGAGAATATCTACATAGTATCAGATGAGTTTGGAATAAGACTGCCCCTAAGGCGTAAGTATTGATTATTGTAAGCTATCATCGTGACGTCACAGGCATAGCCCTTACTGGAGGTTTCATATTATATATTCAAACAATACCATACTCTCAATCACAGCATTCACTTGAATTCATCTTGGTGGTTGATATTTACATTAATTTCATTTTCTTTTGTATGGTGAGCTGAACTGTGCACATACAGGGTGTGTAACGATCAATATATTTTATTAGTAAGGGACATGACTATTTCTTTTATTCTGGTCCAAGTTATCTGAGCGTAAGGGAAGACAAAACCTCTACATATTTATATATTATTATTATACCAATTACAGGTATCTATTTTTTTAATATTTTAGTAATATTAGTGCAGTGGGTTGTCCCATTCCATCAGGGTGGTTTCTGATTTTTCACTAGCGATAAATCCGTGGCGCTCCGGAAAATTAACCCCATATTTCAATCTTATCGAAATCAATTTTTATTGTCGAATTCACGCCTACTGAGCTGCTGGGTATGTTAGAGGCGTGACACATCATTGCACATTCACTGCTCTCCTTTCCTAAATTTCGCCCCTAACACTGTTTTCATCAGCATTACATAATTTTGCTGAATGCATGTCATGTTTTATTGGACCTTTCTCTTTATCTGATATTTCAGACATCCGTCGGTATCTATTTCTTTTTGCGGTCTTCTTAAAATTATTCACATTCAAAACATTTCCAAAATAGTGCTAACAGGTATTGCTTAATTTTTTTCAATTTCCGATACCTACATTGTGTGACTGTATTGTACCTATTTGATCCTATGAACTATTCGTGCAAACTTTCAGATTAGCACGAAAACAAACAGGTTTGAATCTAGATTTGTACTTTGGAAGAACGAGCACCGAATTGTTAAATTCGGACCTGTATTTTACGAGAATTGCCAAGTTAGGCGTAGGGTGTGGAAGGGCGGAATTTGTATTTATTTCATCGGGAGAACCCGCTCTGCAACTTGGCGAAATTCGTTTCCTATTTAGAAGGCTAAAGACTCTTAAATAGAAGTAAGATAGTTAGGCAACACTATGGGACTAATATTGGATTTGAGTGGAGGCAACATGTAGATGACGTCAGTGATATGGCATCTAAGTGATGTCGTAACTTCCGTGATCTGGCCTTCAAGTCATGTCGTAAGTTGATTGAAACAATGGGACAGCATTAAAATGAGAGTTTGTTGAAAAACCCTACATCAAAATGACGTTAAATATTCATCTTTGTAACTAATCACGTTAGATGACTCTCGCGTTTGGGTCCAAAACCTTTTCCACGGGCATTGCCTAACTATCTTACTTCTGATTTTATTGAAATTATGAACAGGATGTTCATAAAGTCAGTTCTGGAATCATCTGCGACTGAAAGTTGGAATTAAGTCGCTATTTTCCATCGTACAAGACAACCTCTCTTGAAAGGAATTCATGTTGTGAAGAGAATCATTTTTATTTTATTTTTTTCAAGTTATATAGGGTCTTTCTCAATATCTATCAGATGTAGTTCAATATCCAGAGTGGCTTTAGCCGGGGAAGTAGTTGTTTTCTGTTAAATATTACAAAAAAGTAACTTCAATTTTATCGTAGGTTTTTTCCATTTCCAGAGGAGTCATGTATTGGTTCAATCTTCAATTGAGAATGTTTCTCTTTACAATATCTTACTTCTATTTAAACAATGGTATTGGACCCAAACGCGAGTGTCATCTAGCGTGATTAATCACAAACAATAATAATTGACGTCATTTCAAGGCAGAGTTCTTCAAAAAACCTTGACTTTAATGATGTCCTATTGTTTCAGTCAAATTACGACATGACTTGGAGGCAAGATAACTGAAGTAACGACATGACTTGAATGCGAGATCATTGTTGCCATCTACATGTCGCATCGATTTGAATCCAATATCAATCCCATGAGGTTGGCTAACTATCCTACTTCTATATAAACAATGCTAATTAAGGTGAATATGATTGAATTATTGATGAGTGGCTCGGAAATGTACTAGAAAATTAAATATCACACTTTTCATATAATAGTTATCAGCTGATAGTGATGATCCATTCTACATTAACCTATTTATTACTTCTGAACATTGAATTGAATTGTTTCATTTTGATGACACAAACAAAACAAACATGGTAATGGCTGAGATCATTAGCTCTCCACATGAGTTGTTGCTGTGGGTCATAAGTATTGTTTCTCTCATACCGACCTCACTTTTTCATTGTTTGTCGATTTGAAAAGGTGTATAGAAACAACATTAATATAATGAAGTATACTGATGAAGAAGGTGAGTGACTTTTTATATTAGGGGAATATTCCTTACCGTACACTCACTGTTGTAAGGGTTGTATTTGTAGGTGAAATTTGGATCAAATTTCCATTTAAATGGAATTGCTACGGCATCACACGATTGTGAGTGCTTAGATATACAACCTTGTCGTCAAGGTTGAGCTTAAATACAGTTTAAAATATATTTTTGAAATTGCAAAAAAGGTAAATGACTCTTAGTGAAAAATTCAGGTAATATTCAGGTTCTTTTCAGGTTCCACTCTAACTTTTCGTTTTCAATTAGCAGAATACTTATTGAGTGGTACCAAACCTAGGATGAATACGATAAACATCTTTTAAACCAAAACTAACCTTCTCCTTTACCTTGCAGTGACAAAATGTGTGCTGTTTTCAATCATTGTCCTACTCTGGAATATTTAAATAACCTTTTTGTTGTAAATTCGAATACAGGTACATCTTCTAGAGTTTCATGCATCATGCGTAAGATTGGGATAGTTCCTGTTAAATAAATGAATAAAAATTATATAAAATTAAATTTCGTTATAAACAAAACTCAGAACTCAATTTTGAAATTTTATCGGATAAAATTTTTGTTAATGAATAATAAACAAAAGGATTTATTTGATTTGTAATTTTTAATCAACATGTACTCTTAATTCGTCATAATAAATTCTAAACGATATGTATTTCATTTGTTTTTGAGTGTACGTGTTATTGCTCTGGAGTTACTGTAAACTCTCTACCTTCACAAATATGACAGTGTCACAATTGTGCATGTGCCGAGTATGCTTCTGCCAAAGGCAATTGTGTCATGCAAAACTATCAAAATGACGTGGAAAAATTTTGAAAAAAATTGGCATTTTTCCTATTCCCATCCATAATTGGAGAAAACGCAGGCGACTTCATATTTCTACTGATGATGTTTCCGGAGCGTAAGAGATATGCAATCCATTCTCAATCCATTTTCTCCATACTCTCATTATTGTTCACAATTTTATTAATTGAATTAATTCGTTGACAGCTTCAATCTCTGTTATCCAACTAATAATTTGAGAATCTGGTGATAGGATGGGGCCTATCGTATATCGTTTCTCTATAAATTCCCATGCGTAAAAATTGTTGAATTGATCATTATTTGAGTTTGGCTTTTTTACAGTTTTTCCGTTGAGAATTCATATGAATTCAAGTACCGCAAAAAGACTTGAATCTGTTAGAGAGAAAGAAGTTTGTCCCATTCGATGTAAGTTAACCCTTTATAGGTTACTGGTCGATATTTTGACCGCAGAGAAAAATTATGTTCACCGAACAGATGTCGGTTTTGTTTTCAGCCAGAACACACTATATGACATCCATTCATAGGCGGAGGTCTTTATTTTGACCAGATTATAGCTCCTGCGCATATGGTAAAGTTTGCGACTAATATTTCGACCAGTGTTCATTTAGTTACACGCGGTCTTAGCGGTTACGATTGTGCTTGTGGTGTATTTTCCATCTTTCTGTTTGGTTATTCAGGACAGCATTACTGCAGTTTTATAACATTTATACTCCTTTCCATACCGGAATAATTAGCAAAACATGTTATATTGCCGCTAGGGTGATATTCTCATTTGTTTTTAATATAGTCTGAATTTGTGGTGATATTACCATGTAGTTTAAAATGTTTCAAGTGTTTATTTCTTGTTTTCCAATTTATTTAAAACTACTTATTGAGATATTTCTACAATTTTGATTTTTTTGTGTTCAATATTTCCAGTGTACAAATACAGAAGGGTAAATCCGGGATAGATGGACCCAGTTTTTCCTAAAACTAATTCCGTCTAACGTAGATCCATTTTTGAGCTTACACCTTTACGACCACAAAGTTTATGTATTCATCCGCATTAATTGTACCTTCATTAAGTGATTCAATGAAATATAAGTTAGGAATGAAAGTTTAAGATAATTGGTAGATGGTCCATCTAAATCATATATGTGCGGGATTGATGGACCAGTGTTGTTGAAAAGAAATGAGATTGAATGGGTTTATAACGCAACAGAATAACACATAAAACATTAAATATTGTATTTATTATTCTTATTACATAAGATGTAGTTATAAATAAAAAGGCTTGAGTATTAACTCCGTTGATTACACCTGCTGATTTTTCCCATCCAGAACTAAAAAGCTCGCCAAATTGGAGTCTATTGATTTTTCGTGAAGGGTTATTAGGCATTACAGACTGAGTAAAAGAGTGTTTTCAAAGATTTGAAGAACGAACGATCCAATGGCTGTAGCCAATGGCTTGTATGGGGAGGTATACTCATTGAAAGAATGCTGTTTGCTTCGGCAAACTCCAGTATTTCAATGCAACTGGTGTGAGATGTATGGCCATCAAGAAGAAGAAGGACTTCTTCTGGTGGCATTCTGGGAAAGAGATGGGTTTTCAACCAATCAAAGAAAGATTGGGTATCAACGAAGGCTGACTTTTGTGACATTTTAACTTGAGAAACATGTCACATTCCATCACAAAATCCTTGTTTTGGTTTTCTATCTTTCAATATGGCATGAGGCGGCAGAAAAGGGCCCTCTTCATTCACACAAGCTAAAATAGATATTGTTTCACCTTTCTCCGAAGTCACACAAGTAACAGTCCTAGAACATTCAAACGCAATAACTTTTCCTAATTTATTGTTCATTTGCAATCCAGTCTCGTTTATATTGAACACATTTCCGGGCTTGTCTATCAGTTTATGTTTCAGTAGAACACTTCGTAATAAGTTAAAATTACTTTCTAAAATATTTTTATTGAGTCTCATGGCCCTAGAAATAGAAACGCCTTCCGCCTGTCGAATTGAAATTCAGGGTTTCGAAAAAGGAAAGGTGATATCCAGTCGTAGCCAGCTCGCTTTGTTCCTCTATTGAAGGTGTGCTTCAAGTTTAGGGTTTCTGCCAGCTCGAATGCCATGGAACGTACTGAGTCTCGGTCAGGTGTGAAACAACGCGACTGCAGCTTTTTAGTAAGTGAAACAATTTTCTTCTCATTCTGAATGCCCAAAGTGGAACACTTCCCCAGCTTAGCTAAGACTTTAGATTTAGGCCGCCATTTTAGAGCAGTTTTCGAGATACCAAAAGCATTGGCAGCTGCATTGACATCCATATGTTTTTGTTCAACTGCTTGAACTGCTTTACGTAATTCTTCTTCCGACCATTTGCCACGCCCCGATGCTCCTGTTCTTACATACGTTGTTGGCATTTTTGTAACAAAAATAACCTTTCAGATTAGGAAAAAAGATAGTAAGAATTTGCACATCATATTTTATTTTATGCAATATTTTTGAATAGCATAGTGCGTGGTTCGTGTACTCCCAAAAATTGTATCTATTCCATCCATACTGAATTACCGTGGTCCATCTATTCCATTTGATACGGTATAGATAGACCTCCTTTGTACTCACCAGTGGAGTGCCATACGACCGCCATTTTAGGTTAGGAGGTTCACTAGACACTGTACGAAGCTCTTTTAGAGATAATACAACATAATCATTCATTGAAAAAATTTTAACATGAAATATAAATTTAGCTTAAAAATGTATATACTCACCAACTCAGAGAAATTGCTTTTTCATAAAAACTATGAGGAAATCTATCTCATAGGAAGAAAGAAAATATGAAACGCGACTGAGAGCACAGACTGAAACAACTACGGCGACACTCAAGCGGGTGGTTCGTGAACTATTCAACTGGTCTTTCTATCCCGGTGGTCTATCTATTCCGGATATACCCTTTACTTGGATGTTGATTGGACACAGGTCGAAATATCGACCACCAAAAAGAAATACTTCGAAGCGATGTAATACTGTTTTATCATTACATAAGAACACACATCGATTTCTTCAGTGCGATTCAAGGTTGAGTGGTAGAAAGCACTTGCCTGACCCCTGTGGCTCAGGCAGAAGCTAACTCTGCCTTTTGGTAGATATGTATACTTTATTGGCAATGTTTGTTTTCCTCTGCTTCTACCAATAAAAGCGTTCATTATTATTATTATTATCATAATGGAAATGCATTCGTTTTGCTTTGCATCAATTTGTCCTATAAAGAAATAACTCTTTCCTAGAGTGCCTATTGCAGAAGCATTGGAATATTTGAAATACTTATTAGAACTGAATAATATTCAAACACTGATATAACGCATACAGAAAAAAATTTCAAAATAAAGCAGCATGCTTCATCATAAGAAAATCAATAAGTTATATTTAATCTTTAATACTTTCTTTCATTGGAAGAAATCAATTTTTTCAGTGCGATTCACATCAATCAAAAATATTAAGTTTGAAACTAAAATCTACAATGCTTAAGAGGCCATGAGCGCGATCATATTTTGGACGGTTTTTTTGCTAAAAGAGTAGATAACTCAAAAACGGTTAATCGTATCGATTTCAAACAAAGACAGCTTCAAGACAACGTTCGATTCTATATACCTACGTCTGCGGCAGCACCTCACGATGCTTTTCACAGATAATCAAGGTAGCTGCAATAGTAATTCTCTCCCATTAAAATTTAAAGCAATCTTTATTTAATCGAAATGAATTTGATATCAAAAGAAAGGTAAAAATTTCATCCATGTACGTGCGGTAATGTTTTCTTGAAATTATTTGTTCATCTACCCCAAAATATTGCTTCAAAGTAACTGCATTTTTTGGGACATTTTTGAGTTTTTTTTTTTTTTAATTAAAATTTTCATCCTACCTACCTAGAATCAAACGTTCTCTAGAATCATGTCCTTGTTTGAAATCGATACGACGAACCGTTTTTGAGTTATCAATTGTCACCCTGAAAAGCGCCCCAAATATGATAGTGCTCATGGCCTCTTAAATCAAAAATTCAATGTTCTTATTTCAACACATTTGAAATTTATAATAGAAAAAATTCGAATTACTTCTGTCGAACATTATGTGGTTCCAAGTGGAAAAATCTCAGTTGAAAGATTTCAAACCAATAGTTTACTACTGAAAATGACCTCGTTCTTCATCCTAGATACCATTTCTTCTTATAATGAGAAAGTGAGTAATTATGTTTTCTCTATCTAAAAGACTACGTGTTCTCCATCACAGAGATTACGTCTATCCAAGAAATTCGACTATTCTATTGAAGAAATAACTTATCTTCTGTCCAAGAAATTACGCTTTCTCTTTTCAACAAATACGTTTACCTATTTCTTTGAGGGTGTGAGTCTTCAAGGAAAACGTAAAGTATTAAAAATAGTTAGATCAATACATTGTAGCAGTCTTTCTAAGATAACACATTTTATAGAATATCGAGACAAAAATGAAATATTTATATCAATAGCTCGTAACTTTCTCAAAACAATGAATTTAGGAACTTCATTCAATAATATAGAAAAAAATATAGGATAGTAATAAATAGGAAGATATACATGGAATACCTTGAAGAGGATTGATATCGAAGGCTTTAAGACATTTATCAAATTGATATTCAACCATAACTATCATTAGCAAATACGATCATATTTTATCTATGGCGTTTTCTTAAGATTATAAATATAGCTGAACAGTCTATCTCCTATCATATTTATCATTCTTACCCGCCTCCACTGCAGTAAACATATCTCCAGGTTGCTAAAAAGTTATGATAATGAAAACTTCCGACTTACACATCAACATGATCATCACTTAGTTAATAATATCTATTATTGTATACGGAAAATACTGAAGCTTTGATTTCCTTATATAGACTACAAAAGCCCAGGCCAATTTTGGAAGGGTCATTTGACCCAACATGAATTATATTCAGAATTATATTGTCATATGAAACAACTCCTTTACGCATTGGACCGTCGGTTGTGAGTACGCAGGTCAAAGAAACTTTCCATCCAAAGGAAAGATTTTTCGACAAAAGATTCTTGTACGGCATTTTTCAAGATGACACTGAAAAATAATCAAGTAGGACCTAATGCCGTTCAAAAAGAACGGTACTGAAAGCCAGGATTTTTTTATTTTCCACAAATTTTTGTTATGAATTCAGGTGATTCATTACTGTAGGGCATTTGTATAATTGAATTTATATAACTACATAGATTAATTTTTTAGCAACGCCGTACGTATTTTTCGGTACAGGGGTGGAAAGCCTTGCACTTAACCATCTACACTAACTAGTGTAGTTTGGTTATTTGATACAACGCCAAACTCAATGAACTGAATACTACTTTATGAAGCGATGTAATATTTTGTTATGCCGTACACTTTTCATGGAACGTGTGACTGCCCATGACAATTTATGTCTCTCTGGAAAGGGTAAATTTACGGTAATTTGTTGTTTCACGGCATGAATATATTTTATCAGTAAGTATAGCAATAATCAAGAAAAACTATGCCGTACAAAAAAATTGTTCTATACGACTGGAATTGGTATATTGTACAACGAGCATGAAGTGACATTGATTTCTCACGAGTATGGAAATTGTGATGTGAGCTGTAAGCAAGTATCGCAATTCATACTAGTGAGAAATGGATAGTCCATGCTCGTTGTACACTACACTTTTTCCACGACTACGATATTTTTCTCCCACTTTTCATTGTGCTGGCAGTGACATTAAGCACAATTATGACAGTCAATCGCAATACATACCGACCGGCAAAAATTAAAATATATCATAGGTTGTCAGGGTGCATAGTGAAAATTTCAATTATTGAATAATTATTGAAAAACCATAATTTGATAAATTTCGTTCATTTATAAATATGGATGAATAACGTGATTCCAGTGATACTTGTTACATTGATAAATTGTGAAAGGCTTTCGCGGCCATCGTCACTTACGTGGTGGTTCTTCGGGTTGTAAGGCCGACGTGTGTTCATAGAAGAACTCGACGTTTCGCCAACACGAGTGGTTAGCATTTTCAAGAGTTATTTTAAAAAAATTCCGCTTTCTGTAGTCGCTGTCAAATGCTTGACATTTGTTATACGTTGTCTCAATAAATATCTGTGATTTGACGTTCTTACATCTGATTGGTCCATAGCGTTAGCAGACATCATAGAATCGTTCGTACCGTTATTTTGTGGGTAGGGAGCTAATTGAGAATTTTTGAGAACTGGAAGCCAAACCTTGTTCAATTGTAGTCCTTCTTCGGTTCTGTTGAAGTTGCTGTGGTGTTTCTGGATTTCAATTGCTTGCCGGAAGAGTCTTGGGTAATACGCAGATGTTGAAGAGATGACTTGGGTTTTTTCAAATTTCACTCTATGGTTATCGTTGTTGAGAGTATGTTCTGCGACAGCGGATTTCTGTGTGTGTCCTAACCGACAGCAAGCCTTCCGATATACACAGTAAAAAGTGGGTGGAAAAATAAATGCAAAACTGTAATAAATACATAATCCTGCTAGTATTATAACTTGATTGCACAGGTAATTTGAAATTTTAGTGTAAAATTAGGTAAATGTCTTCCATTTCTCCCGTGTTTTACAGTGAGCATGTAATTCAATGCTTTATTACATTACACAATTTCCGATGGTTTACATGATGACTGTAAATGAACGTGATAATAAGTAAAAAAACGTATTGTTACGGCGAAGTGACGCCAATTCACAGAATATTACAGATAAACTGTAAATTCTCCTTTGTTTAAAAGTAATTCTCCATAACGCTATCGCCATGCGGCCCAATCCTCATTCACAGTTCATGTTGGTAGGATGAACATCGTTGGGCATCTGGCGAAGGTAGGTTTTAAAAACAATCAAGCCGTCTTTTGTGTTTTATTTAAGTGAGTATGTGAGTGCCAAAATGTCATCGGATTATATATCAGGTGAGAAAATAGGTACTGAGAAAAAAATATTAAACATTCATCATGAAATTATAGTCATTTGTTCATTTAGTCATTGTTCGCTATATAATATTATGAATAACACCAGTATTTTCGTAGGAAATTGATTCGAAACTTCCGTTGTCGCAGACCCAACTGTGAGATAATTTTGAGATTTTATTCGACATTCAAATCTCTAGTGGATAGATATAATCTCAATTCGAACATGAAATCGGAGAGTGAGAAATCTTATTAGGTCAGCTGAACTATTTAGTTAATTTCCAAATTGATGTATAGGGTAAGATATTTTAAATAATTTTTTTAACAACATTCAAATGATTTGAGAGTTTGAGTTATTTTCCTTCAATATATGACACTATATTATAATGTTATGATGAATAAAGTATCATTAATACTGATTTTGTCTTTTTTGCAGATTTCCCCCCCTCTTTATTATCTACGAATTATAAGCCTATATATGTAAATTCAATAGACACTACTTGAAAACAATGGTGAAGACACATGAACAGACATGTAACAATTTCCGTTAAATCTTCAATTAGGGAAAAAATCACATGAAAATACAAGTGCTTATCGGGGAATATATGGAAAAGCACATTTAATGTATTTAAAAATTCATGTTGATCCAAGTTTAATTTACAACAAAAATTGTATTTTTCAGCACAAATACTTGAATATATATCTAATAATACATACCAAAGCATGTATGTCAATTGTCACTACTTGAATATGATGGTAAAAACACCTAATCAAACATGTAGAAATCGCCATTAAATCTGGAATAATGGAGAAAATTACATAAGTATACAAGTGATAATCCATGGAATATAATGGAAATTCACATTTAAAGTCAAGTTATGACTCCACATTATATTACATGAGGTATGTAACTTTACATGTATATGCATGGCAACGCATCACCCATATGGGATCATGTAAACTGATGGAAACAATATTTACAGTGTAAACGCTGCCACAGGAACATGGAATGCGATAAACCCCAGAAGAGCATAGTACGTCTCGTTTGTCCTTCGCTGATCTAAAGTGGTCTTTCAGTTTCTTTGAAGGTTTATAAATGGTTTTAATCTCATATTTTCTTAGAATACGGCCGATACGATCTGTAACTCTGGGAACATATGGTAAGAATGCTTTTCTTTTTTCGGTGTTGGTTTGACTACTACTTGGTTCACTGGATGGACAGTCATTTGGTCTACTATTGATTCTTCCGTCTCTGATTTTTCTTCTATTTTTCATACACCTCTCAATATCTCTTTCTCTGTATCCATTAGAAAGAAGAGCGTTTTTTAGATGTTTCAGTTCACCTTCCAGGTATTCAGGTTCGCAAATTCTTCTAGCTCGATCAACTAATGTCTTGATTACACCTTGTTTTTGGCACGGATGATGGTTTGAGGTATTGTGGAGATATCGATCAGTGTGTGTTGGTTTTCTATATACCGTATGCCCCAGACGTCTTTCTTTTCGAGAAATGAGAACGTCTAAGAATGCCAGTTTCCTCTCATTTTCAATTTCAATGTTCGGGTGTATGTCATTGATATGGTTAAGGAATTCATTGAGTTTTTCTGGTCCATGGCTCCAAATTATAAACGTATCGTCTACATATCGTAACCATACCTTGGGTTTTAAATTTGCAGTTTCGTTTGCGTTTTCTTCTAGTTTTTCCATAAAGAAATTAGCAATAACTGGGCTAAGTGGGCTTCCCATTGAAACACCATCTAATTGCTCATATATTTTGTTATTGAAAATGAAATATGAAGATGTTAAGCATATTTTGAAGGGATTGGATATATCACATGGGAAAAGTAGTTCAATTTCCCCCATGGCTTCATCTAACGGGACCTTTGTGAACAGGGATACTATATCAAAGCTGACTAACGTCATTTGGATCAATGGTTATCTCTTTGATGTTTTCGATGAAATGTGTGGAATCTCTTACATAGGAAGATGTATTACCAATGTGTGGCTGTAGTAGTGTGGACAAATATTTCGCAAGTTCATGGGTTGGTGATCCAATGGTGTTGACTATTGGTCGGAGCGGCACGTTGGTTTTGTGAATTTTTGGTAGACCATACAGCCTAGGAATGAGAGCCTCACTTCTACACAGTCGTTTTTTGGTGTTGTCATCCAATGAAGAAGATTTGATAGAGCGATTTACAATTTGGACGGTTGCTTGTGTTGGGTCCCGTTTCAGTTCTTTGTATATCAAAGGTTCCAGTAAAACATCTATCTTATTAAAATAGTCCTCTTTGTGTAAGACAACGGTTGCATTACCTTTGTCAGCCGGTAGAATCAGAATTTTCTCATTTCTGTTCAATTCTCTGATGGCCTGCACTTCGGTTTTCGACAAATTACTCAGGGAATTGAACAGAGATGAGAAAATTCTGATTCCACACACACACTGATCGATATCTCCACAATACCTCAAACCATCATCCGTGCCAAAAACAAGGTGTAATCAAGACATTAGTTGATCGAGCTAGAAGAATTTGCGAACCTGAATACCTGGAAGCTGAACTGAAACATCTAAAAAACGCTCTCCTTTCTAATGGATACAGAGAAAGAGATATTGAGAGGTGTATGAAAAATAGAAGAGAAATCAGAGACGGAAGAATCAATAGTAGACCAAATGACTGTCCATCCAGTGAACCAAGTAGTAGTCAAACCAACACCGAAAAAAAGAAAAGCATTCTTACCATATGTTCCCAGAGTTACAGATCGTATCGGCCGTACTCTAAGAAAATATGAGATTAAAACCGTTTATGAACCTTCAAAGAAACTGAAAGACCACTTTAGATCAGCGAAGGACAAACAAGACGTACTATGCTCTTCTGGGGTTTATCGCATTCCATGTTCCTGTGGCAGCGTTTATATCGGAACCACGAAACGCTAAGTTAAAACAAGAATAAAAGAGCACAAGGCTTGCTGTCGGTTAGGGCACACACAGAAATCCGCTGTCGCAGAACATACTCTCAACAACGATAACCATAGAGTGAAATTTGAAGAAACCCAAGTCATCTCTTCAACATCAGCGTATTACCCAAGACTCTTCCGGGAAGCAATTGAAATCCAGAAACACCACAGCAACTTCAACAGAACCGAAGAAGGACTACAATTGAACAAGGTTTGGCTTCCAGTTCTCAAAAATTCTCAATTAGCTCCCTACCCACAAAATAACGGTACGAACGATTCTATGATGTCTGCTAACGCTATGGACCAATCAGATGTAAGAACGTCAAATCACAGGTATTTATTGAGACAACGTATAACAAATGTCAAGCATTT
This sequence comes from Chrysolina oricalcia, assembly GCA_944452925.2. Taxonomy (NCBI): domain Eukaryota; kingdom Metazoa; phylum Arthropoda; class Insecta; order Coleoptera; family Chrysomelidae; genus Chrysolina; species Chrysolina oricalcia. The sequence continues at coordinate 17,512,507 of OX101826.2, forward strand.
GACAGCGACTACAGAAAGCGAAAAATTTTTAAAATAACTCTTTAAAATGCTAACCACTCGTGTTGGCGAAACGTCGAGTTCTTCTCTGAACACACGTCGGCCTTACAACCCGAAGAACCACCATGTACTTGTTACATTGTTCCAGAAATGCCACGTTGAATTGAATCTCGTATACCGTGAGGTATGGTAATGAGCAATAAATTACTAAAACTAGTCATTTAAAATAGTTCGTAGTTTTATTAAATTTGAGGTTTTATTCATTATTGATGTTGAAGAAATTCACTTTTATTTATTGTATACTAAATTTCTATTTCTCAGCTTCTGAATCAATTACATGTATACCTACCCACAAGTAATATAGAATGAATATGCAAAAACCATAACAACTAGGTAGGTATTCGGGTAACAGGTAACTATACCGGGTGGCTACGGAAGTATTGCCTACGGAATATCTCAGTTATTGAATGAAGTAGGTTTGTGAAATTTGAAGCGTCGATATAATGACATAAGAGCTAGAATTTGAGCATATTGACATGTCGAAGTTAACTTCCGGTCTGACCGGAAGTAACATCAACTTTCTTATTTTAAATAGAAACCCTATTTTTTTTTTCTTTTCGCTTTATTCAGCATTCAATTCCCTTTCTAATGACATATCACAAGTTGGTATCTAACCACAAACTAGATCAGAAAAAAATTATTATTGAAATTCACCGAGTAGGCCGTGGAAGCAAAATGAAAGCCAAAATTTGAAAAGTTGGCTATGGAAACCATACGTCACTTGATAACAGTTGCTATTACTGTGATATTTTATTTTCATTCGTCGGCGTTATAAAAAGACGCCAAAAAAAAATATTGGAAAAATTGGGAAAAAAACAATACTCTGTAGGTCCATAACTTAAATAGGAACATACAACTTTTTCTTGCCTGTACTATTCAGCATAACCATTCCTTTCTAGTGATATAATAGAAAGTAATTTTTTGAAATGAAATACCAAAAAATACAGTTATTATTCTTCAAATAACGAAAAAACAGATTTATCGAAAAGAAAAAATTCAAATTGATAGGATTAAAGATAAAATAAATTCAAAACAAATGTTCGAAATGCATTCCCTCAGCGTCAATACATTTATTGACTCTGATGATATTTTCATGTAAAACGTTTCTCTACATTTGGGGCGTGATATCTTGGAAAGCTCTACGAATTTTTACTTCTAGCTCATGTAGAGTTGTAGGCTGTGTGGAATGCACCCTATTTTTGAGATGCCCCCATAGAAAAAAGTCGCACGGAGTAAGATCAGGTGACCTTGGTGGCCACCTGACTGGACCATGGGTTGTTATAAGTCTCTCTTGAAAGCGATTTTGAAGATAATTTCTCGCTATTCTTGAATTATGCGGAGGGGCGCCATATTGCTGGAAGTACATTCTCTCAGTTATTTCAGCTGGTAGGTTGTCAATGAATTCCGAAATTTCATTCGTTAAAAAATTTAAGTATCTCTCTCCGGTTAGTTGGCCTTGAAAAAGAATGGGGCCAACAATATAAGTTCCAACTATTCCTGCCCAAACATTCACACCAAATCTCTCCTGGAAGCCGCCTTGTCAAAACCGGTGCTCGTTTGCTATCGCCCAGTACCTGGAACAAAAGACCGTTCACACTTTTAGCACTTTACACTTCGACTATCGACAATAATCCAAATAAAGTAGAGTACCTACCTTGTATTATTCCTGTTAAATAATCCATTGCTGGTACTCGTCCGTAAACAAGATATAAAAGTTAAATAGGTGATTCTCAGCATTTTGTAGAAGAAACCAATTACAATATTCCAGGTGCTTTTCACCGTCATTTTCATATAAATGTTGATGCAACTGATACTTGAAGGATTTCAATCGATGTTTTTTCAAAATTTTCCTAGCAGAGTCCTTACTTATAGCTAATTCGGCGCCAATCTGCCTTGAGGAAATTGTGCTATCATATTGTACTAAAGCTAATACATTAATTTCAGTTTCCTCATCAATAACAAAAGCTTCTTGGTCTTCTTGAACATCAGGCTCAGTTCTTAATTTTTCTTCAAGCCATTGGAAATACCTTCTTGACGGTTGCTGCCTCCCTGGATATCGCTCTAAATACAATCGTTCAGCGGCATAAGAATTTTTTAAACATTCACCATGAATGAGAAGCATGTCAATTTGTTCGGTTCGTGAATAACGGGGCATTTTTTTGAATATTCCACTAACTGATTTGGATTTCCAAACCCTTTTAAAATGGCAGAATAAAAACACTACTTCGAACGTCAAAATAATATCGATAGCAGCGTTCGTGACAGCTCTCATTTCTTTTTTGTTTCATTCCAAAATACATCTTAATCAGCCTACTTGTTAATATTTTGGTTCGAATGATTATTGCAATGGAATGATTATTCTGAATAGCACAAACATCGTCCATAGGTAGATATTAGAATATCTATGGACGATAGCACAGACCATGTACGTTTATGTTCCTATTTAACCTAGAACCTACAGGATATAATTTATCATTCCACATTATTTTTAATTTTATTTTTGCGTATGGCGATAATCTGTTTTGTTATTTGAAGAATAATAATTGGATTTTTCGGTATCTCAGTTCAAAAAATTATTTTCTATTATATCATTAGAAAGTAATGGTTATGCTGAATAGTACAGGCAAGAAAAAGTTGTATGTTCCTATTTAAGTTATGGACCTAGAGAGTATTGTTTTTTTCCCAATTTTTCCTATATTTTTTTTGGCGGCTTTTTATAACGCCGACGAATGGCTTCATAAATACCGATCTTAGTGGTATTTACAACTTTTATAAACAATCCGAAAAAAGTTCTGACAAACATTTTAATTTTTATTTTATACCATCAGATCAATTATATATGTACTTTTGCGTCACCTTGTATGATCTTTTTAATATTTTTCTTTCAATTTCCGTTGGAATTAAGGTATTGCAAATTTATATTTGTAAAATCCTCAATTAAATACAATGAATCTACATTGCAATAATATTTTGTCCTTACTGCGGCCCTGGTAACAAAGTACATTCAAGTGCTTTTGTTCAAGTGCTTTTGTTAACATTTACTGAACCTCGGATTGGAATATACTTTTTTTATAAGTGATAACGACCTATCTGCATTTTTTGCTGTATTGTTGATGATATAATATTATATTGGTCAAACATGTATAATAGCAGTATTTTATATATAAGACACTTCTCTCAGATGATATAATGCAATACTGAGACAATTTGGACGTTCTAGTTAAAAAAAATTACGGATACTGGATACAACTACGAATATAATATATTATTAACAATACAGTCATATCTGCAGATAAGACGATATTACAAGGGAGGGGAGTATAGGTACCTCAGCAGAAAAAGTGCAAATAACTGTTTTTTAGAAGTCATTAAATTGAGAAATCATTGAACCATTCATTGTGGCTAATGGAGAAATGCGATAAACATTATGACATATGCACTTTATACTGAAACTTCTGAAAACTTGTGAATCTGCATAGGTCACCAGAAACATGTAAATTATGAATGATAATGATAGTGTTGACTTTTTGAGGTAGGTAAAATACTAACGATCAAATTCCAATGTGTTTCATGTCTGATTTAATAATTCAATACCCTATTATCCAGAGCAGATGTGAAAAGCAAATTCTACAGGTGGCCAGAATCCGGAAACCTTTATTTGAAATGCAGATTTTGCAAACTCCAGAAGTAACATTGGATAACTTGAAGGACTGGTCTTCCAAACATTCGAGCTTATATCACTCATTTCTGAAATTTCCGAAAACATACGAAACACATTTTGATTCCATTTATCAGACAGAGTTTTCACCATGCATTACCTCATCAAAGTTTTTGATTTCTGTCAGAACGTAAAATCTTATTTTGAAGGGGTAAATATCGGTCTCCATACCATTCGACTCTTCCAATGAAATTTGATTTTATAAAAGAAATATACTAGTTAGGGACGTGGCGAGCAAAATTTCGTTATAATCGGCACACGTGGCAGACGTTATCAATAGCAATAATTCCTTCAGACCTTCAGACACGTCAACGACCGCGTCTGTCACCATGGTGGCGCTGCGTTGTCAATTGACAGCGTTGCAAAAATGTTAAAAAAGTTGTGCTATATTATGCGCACATATCTACCTCTGAGGCTGATGGTCACAATCATCCTGTTAATACAGAAAATTGAAGAGACAGACATCCAGCACTCTGACTGTTGTAGTATTTAATTTTTCAACTTTTTTATGAAATTTGGCAGACTCGAATTGTTCGGTTAAAAACAATAAGAAAGACCATGAAAAAATTGTCTGTCAGTATATTGCCTCTGGGTTATCTATTGACAGCGCTTTAAAAATGTGAACAAAAAAGTTGTGCTATATCATGCGCACATGGCTGCTTCTTGAACTAATGTTCAGATTTCTTATAAAAACTAAGAAAATCGATGAGGCAGACATCCAGCCCTGTGATATTCCAAAGGCAAACCATTTAAATTTTCTTCCAACCCGACGCTTGCGCCAAGTTACGAGTAGGTTCAAAATTATGCGTCTTCTGAATGTTATTAAAAATCCAAACCTAATGTTTTCGACCAATGAAAATCTTGTATTTTTCATCATTACCATAGCAACTAATGAAGTTTTTGGAAATTTTTGTCTCCTCTTCAAGGCAAGGAGCATGAAATTACACTGAACATTTTTAGATATCTATAGTTAAAATTACATTTAAACAGCGAGTTCAAATCCCACAAATGGAACTTTTTAAATTTTCATCTCCCAAGCATTTAGTCATTTGTATAATTGTTATTTAACCTTATATTGCTCCTGAATTAACATATAAAGACCATTTAAATTTCAAAACCCTCAAAAATCTTCATTTTCCTAGTATTTTTTTAATAGTATTTTGTTGTGAAATGTTCTTACTGCTTCAATTAAAAACAGATTTTTTTTCTCGATCACGAATATTGTTTATAAAATTCTCGATCTTCTTCGACTCGGGAGAATTTTTAAAATATGCGTGTTCTCGAAAAAATTTCTGGTAATAATTGAAGCACTAGTGGTATTACAAGTGAAAATAATTAATACAATCTCGAGGAATGATTTTCAAAAACAAATCAAAACAGATTTTTTTTCTCGATCACGAATATTTTTTTGAAAATTCTCGATCTTCTTCGACTCGGAAGAATTTTTAAAATATGCGTGTTTGTGCCCTACCTAAACGCTAGACACATAAACTTGACCGAAACAATTGTCAAGTTGATATTTGCGGCTACACGACAGTGGAGATGGGGTGAGTTCGGATTATTAATAAAGGATCTTGATCTGGGCCCCAGGTAAGTTTGCAGACCCACAAATACCTACCATACTAAACCTATACCATCAACTTACCAAATGATAAAAAAAAAACAAACTTGAGATGTAGTACAATTTATTTTTGTGGTCACGTCACAACAAGATCTAAGTGCAACTGTTAAATTGTTAGGCTTGGTAAATGTCTACATTAAATATATATATATATATATATATATATATATATATATATATATTCATATGTGATAAATAAAAAATATTATAAACTGAAGATTCTAAAAGCAGGGCAGCAATTGACAACAAGCACTGGGAAGCAATGCGCACAGCAATCAAACACTATCGTAACAGGCCCACACGTAGGGATTCCAATAACTCCAATTAATTAAGGGGTATGCAAACTACAAGCGCAAAGCAAACAACACCGCATAGCAAACAACACCGCATGTAATGCTAAACTACCCCGCACATAATTCCTAAATAGGTTGCAATATTCAATATTTCAAGGAGCGCAGAAATCGAAGGGTTCAATACCAAATATGTTCCGAGGGCGTCGCGAGAGCTCTAGCGCAGGCCGCAATATATAAATCGAGAAATCAAGCAAGTGTTAACCGCATTCAATTTCCGCTCAACAATGGTAATCTTCACCAGCAAGTAGGCAAGAATGTTCATAAGCTAGTAAAGCAATAAGCTAGAGAAAAATGAATGTGAACCAATGTAACTAAATTGTCTTAAGCTAGTAACTTGAAGCTAGTAAACCAATAATTACTGATGATTTAAGCTCGTTAAGCAAAAATAGTATGAGCTAGTGGACTTTCAAGCTAATAAAGCAAAAGCTAGTTAAGTTTTGAGCTGTTCAAGCAAGAAGCTGATCAAAGACTTGCGTGTAATCCAACGGAGGTCGTAGGCATCGGATTATCTCTAGAAGTTTCCTGGTACCGTCAACTATCCAGCCAATGGTGAAATATCGCCGCAGGAAAACCAAATAAGGGACCACTGATATCTGGGAACCTCCAAGTCTGAGTGTTGTTGTCAATAAGGCAGTCGAGCCCCCAAGAAAAAAACCCTAGGAAAGGAAATTTCTATCAGCAAGTAAACCTAACTATATCCCCCTTTCCAGTTTAAATTAAACTTTTCAGACAGCTCCTCGATATAGAAACTCACTCTATCATCGGGAACCTTGTTTCTGTTTCAGACTATTCTTTTGGGTCAACCTGTATGTCCAAAAGATGCTTTTCTAAATCAACTCTATATTTACAGATATCTATATACATTACTTCTAATTAAATATTTGAATCAACTCGGTAGTTGTCTGATGAAATGTTTTGGGACAACCTGTATGTCTCACAAATAACTGTCTGAATCAATAATATATTTACAGATATTTATATTCATTAGTTATAATTAAATGTTCGAATCAAATCAGTAATTGTCTGACAAAATGTTCTGGGACAACCTGTAGGTATCAAACAATTCTCTAAATTAATAATAAATTTTCAGACACGTATACATTAGTTATAAATGAATGTTTCAAATAACTCAGTAATTGTTTGATGGCATGTATTGAGACAACCTGTATAAATGGGTATCCCAAAACTCAGTCGCGATAATCGACTAGCTGAATCAAGACAAAAAAAGTCACTTGTAAATATAAACAACATTATTATTGAGATACTCTGTAACTGAGACGACCTGTATCAGTTCCTTGAGAAAAACGTAACCATTAGCATTTGCAAAAAATATAAGCACCAGGGATTTCCGTAGCCTATGATGGTTATGAGACAACCTGATGTGATTTTCCAACAAATGCAAGTTGGGACACTATGTACCATGCCCAAGAATTGAAATGAAATAATTTATGAATCACAGTAAATAAAAAATCAGAGCAGGAAAACTCTCCGTACTTGCTATACCATGAAAATGTTAAGAAAATCAGGAAAATCAGCAAAATACTCTACTCTTATCTGAAATAAAATACTCGCTAATTTCACTCAAGTAATTTTGTCGAATGTAGGAGTCAAACAGACAAAAATCGAACCCATAGTGTGATATTTGATATTTATACAGGGATCATCACTGAATGTAAAAAGTAATACACTTACCTCAGCTATCCTATAGGGCGCTTGGAGATACAGGGGCGGGCCCACGATTTATATGAACCTAATAAAAATGAAAAATATTTCAACATGGATCGAGGTAATTTGACTAGGCGACAAGGAGATAATGGATTTCATAACGAAATGTCGCTTACCGTGCCTGGGACTCGATTTCGGGACACTCTGGATGATAACCACAAAAATCCTCTTGAAGAGTCTAATAATGGAATGAGCCAAAAAATATTCCAACAGACCAACTGCTCACCCCAAAATCATCAAACACTGCTTTGCAGAAATATTCCCAAATTACGGATGAATTAATATTTCATAAAATCCTGCAAAATCAGCAAAGTGGTTCACTGTCCAGAATCTGCCCGATCAAAAGCAAGAGAGACACAGAACAGACCCTGACGCCCTGTTGCCATCTCTGGTCGCCAGTTCCAACCTAACCGGTAGATGTCACTTATCCGTCACCCATATATCAACTTGTACAAATAACCAATCCAGTATTGAATAACTAACTCCTAACGAATCACTAAATGACATATTTACATACAATTTACTCCTAAATAGCACGATTAGTTACAAACTCGCTGGAATGCAACCCTCACCGAACAATAAAACCGTCAAGTACACCAGAACCAACACGGAACGTGAAACGAACTTACCCTTGTGGGGTATCGAAACGAAACAACTGAATGACCTTGTTAGTCGTCGATGGTGTTGATCGATGGTCGATGATAGATCTCGAGATTTGAGGTTGTTTTTTTTTGCTGATTGGAAAAGTGCTGAGAAGGTATTTATAAGGGCCTTACTAATTAGACCTTTGTTAAATTGACCCTATTCTTCCTAATAAATAAAATATATATTGGTGAAACCATTTTTAAAAACATAGATTAAAAATATTAGGTTTTCCTCCAACCTAAAATGGAGGACATAGAAAAACCACCTGATCCTCCTGAAAATAATAATTTAAATAATAACAAAAATATTAAAAATTTATACTCCAGTTCAGACTCAGGCCCTTTTGAAGTTTATGTTCAAGGAAACGAGAAAAATGTAGGTAATTTGCATATTCTAAGTATTGCTAAAACTATATTCAATTTAAATTTAAAGTCAATTGTCAAGGTTACTCGAAAGGGCAAAAACCGTATAGGAGTAATTTTTTCTGATTTCACTTCAGCAAATACATTTATATGTGACAAAAAATGGGAATCTTTAAATTTTGATGTGTTTATTCCTTATCATAACATTTCTTGCAAAGGAATAATCAGAAATGTTTATAAAGAATTTACGGAAGACGAAATTCAGGAAAATAGCGAAACTATGCTTGATTTCTTTAAAATATTGAATGTAAAAGACTGAATAGAAGAGTTGTTGAGGTGGGTAAAGAACAATTATTTTTGAAAACGGGTACCATTTGTGTTACTTTTTCTGGTAAAATACTGCCAAAGGATATTTTAATATATGGTTTACCTTTAAGAGTAATACCTTATATAAGTCCGGTATTGATGTGCCAAAAATGTCTCTTATATGGACATAGCATGACTCAATGTAAGGGTAATGAAAAGTGCACTAAATGTGGGAAACCTGCTCACGAAACATCACAGGCCTGTGAACTATATTGTATACACTGTCAAAATAATGATCATTCTTCGAAAGAAAAACATTGTAAGGAGTTCCTCAGACAAAAAGATATAAAACAATTGATGGCATTTTCAAATGTCTCATATTTTGAAGCGAATCAATAAATTCCTAGATTTCAAAATGCGACTAGGAATCTTAATAATGATAATTTCCCAGAACTAAATAGAAATAGAGAATTCAATCATAACCAACTGGCTATTCATGAAAGAAGAACTGCAGTCATTAATAATTCCAATGACATTCCATCTTATAGTCAGACTCTTAGAACCCCAAATAAAAGACGTAGAGATTCCATTACTGGTTTTGATAAAGAAGCTCATAATCAATGTCTAATTAATCCCACAGGACAAGTCAAGTGCTTACCAAACATGTCTCAGATTTCCCCATCTCCAAGGATATCAAAGGAGAACTCTAACATTCAAACTAACTTTTATCAAGCTATGGGCAAGCTAACATCTCAACATCAGGAGTTGGTCATGACCTTTATAGGTAATTTACTGTATAATTCATACTCACCTACCCCGAATATATCTCAAGTACCACAAAATAAGTTTAGGCAAAGTTCATCACAAAATCAAAAAGAAGTTATATCTGAAGGGATGACATACTCTGATGATTCAGAGTACTAATCCCCAATTATTTTACCAATTCATCTTCTTCCCTTTAAATATTATTCAATGGAACATCAGATCTTATAATGCTAATGTAGATAATCTGAAAATACTTATCAAGGACTACAATCCAGATATCATTTCATTAAATGAATCTTGGTTAAGTGCTAATCTGCGTATTAAATGTAAGGGCTTCCAGATTTTGAGAAATGATCGAGAGGATGGGTATGGTGGAATTGCTATAATAATCAGAAATGGAATTGATTTTGTTCCGATATCTCTAAATTCAGAGTTTAATTACAGGGTACAATCGCAGGGCATATACCTACCTAATCATAAACTCCATGTTATTAATATCTATAGCGCAGCTGGAAACTTGATTTCTAAACAAGGTTGGACTGATTTTGTTCATCAAATAAATAATCCTCTGATTATAATGGGGGATCTTAATGGTAATCATATGGCTTGGGGTAGCTCCACTAATAACATCAATGGTACGAATATCTTTCAATCTCTAGAAATGCTAGAATTAGTATATTTGAATGATGGGTCCCCTACTAGAATTAGTTCTCCAGATCAAGGTACCTCTGTAGTAGATTTAACACTGGTGTCTAACAACATTGCTGCAATTACCACTTGGATGACAATACCAGATGTGGGATTCAGTGATCATTTCCCCACGATGTGTACAATAGGTTTAGGACCAGGAGACGTATCACTGTCAAATGAAAGAAGGAATTATAGTAAGGCAGACTGGGAAGAATATAATTCCATTCTGGATCAAGCAGTCTCATCTTTTCCTACTGCGAACAATTACGATTTTTTTGTTGAATAAATAAATACCGCTGCTAAAACAGCAATCCCCTTGTATAAATCCGCTAATAAAGGCAAATACCACATCCCTTGGTGGGATGATTCCTGCGCAGATATAATTAAAAAACGGGTAGAGGCTATAAGACAATTCAAAATTGATCTCAGTTGGAATAATTATTTATTAGTTAAAAAGCAATGTGCAGCAGCAAGAAAATTCTTGAAATTGAAAAGAAAGAATAATTTCAGGGAATTTTGCTCTAAACTTGATAGAAATTCTCCAATTAAAGTTGTTTGGGAAAGAATTAGAAAAATTTCAGGTCAAAAAACTAACTTACAACTTTCCATGCCTCCAGCTAATGTGGCCCAAGAAATTTTGAATTCTTTAGCTCCTCCTATTATCTCTAATTTGAATACTATTAGTCACGATGAACGTATAATAAACCTTACTAATCCATTTTCTTATAGTGAATATAAATTTGTCTTGAAAGGAAAAAAGGAGTCGGCACCGGGACTGGATCAAATATCATACTCCATGATAAAAAATTTACCGCTATCTGGATCCTTATTCTTATTACAAATATTTAATTCATGTCTTGAAACGGGTGTTGTACCCAGTCAATGGAGACAACATCTTATTCTCCCTATTATAAAACCAAATAAAGATAAACTATTATTTTCTAGTTATAGAGCAATTGCATTGACATCTTGTGTAGGCAAACTTTTAGAATCCCTGATTAAAAATAGATTGGATTGGTTTATTGAAAATAACAAACTTCTCCATCCCTTAACATTGGGCTTTAGAAAGGGCAGAGGTTGCACTGAGTGCCTCTCCTTTTTAATAACACAAATATATTCGGCACTAGCTGATAATGAATATATAGTTGGGGTCTTCCTGGATATTTCAGCAGCCTATGATAATGTAAACATAGATCTTCTTCATTCTACTCTTCTAGATTTACAAATTCCTCTGGAATTATCAAATTTAATATACTCCTTTTTGTCCGATAGATCATTATTCATAAAAGATAACTCTGGACAAATGTTTGGTCCAAATCATAGTAATAAAGGTCTTCCGCAAGGATCCCCCCTCAGTCCCATACTGTTTAACATCTATACTGCTTCTATATTCAACATAGTACCTAGAGATTTCAAATTGGTTCAGTATGCTGATGATTTTGTCATACTTGCAAGGGGAAAAAATATCCATAACATAATTTCCAAAATAAATGTATTCATACTCGAGTTTGAACGCTGGTTAAATAATCATAATTTTATACTATCTGCCTATAAATCAAGGTCTATTCTTCTTTCTAAAGGTTCGTCCCGACTCATTTATCCTAATATTTTGTATAACTCTCAAACTATTCAATGGACTGATACAGTGACTTATCTTGGCATGATCTTACACAAAAACCTGAAGTGGAATGCACATGTCAATCAATTACAATCTAAAATAGAGAAGAGCTTAAATGTCATGCGCGCTTTGTGTGGCACATGGTGGGGATGTGATCCCAAAATATTGAAAATCTTACATGACTCTCTTGTTCTTAGTCATCTCAATTATGGGTGTCAGATTCTTGTTCCTTGTTCTAAGTCTGTCAAAAAAAAATTAGATCAATTGCAATACAAAAGTCTAAGAATAGTGACTGGGTGTATGAAATCCACCCCAATTCGAGCCTTATTGGCAGAATCTGGGGATCTACCCTTGAAGTACCGTAGAAATTGGCTTACTGGAAAATTTGTAATGAAAAACTTAAGCATGAATCATAATCTAATAATTGATTCGATATTCTCTCTACGAATCAGCTGTGCAAATAATATTTCATTTTGGAGAAACAAAGAAATCCCTAGTTTAGTATATCTATTGAATATGATACAAACTACTTCTTTCAAAATATATACAAGTGACACACTCCTTTGTCACCAATTTGATTTAGATCTCCAATTTGAGTCTATGAGCGTATTTAATTCATATAATTCAAGGACGGACTCAAGTCAAATCTTATATCAGAAGATATTAAATAGTTTCCCCACACATACAAAAATCTTTACAGATGGATCAATTGACCCATCAGGTAGGGCTGGATTTGGAGTATTTTCCTCTGATATGGCATATACATTTTCCTCCAACTTACCCATTCACACGCAAATTTGCTCAGCTGAAATTGTTGCTATTAATCATGCCTTACAAGTAATACTTGAGAAAGAGATTAATCATGCTATTATTCTTTCTGACTCTAAGAGTGCGCTTCAAAAGATTTCTGATAGTAATTTTGACAAAGATATGGATCATGCCTCCTTATCAACAAAAGAAGGTATATTATTGGCAAAAAATAATAATGTACATATAAGTCTAGCTTGGATCCCAGGTCATTCGGGTATCCTTGGTTATATTAAGGCTGATCAACTGGCAAATATAGGCCAAACTTTGAATGTCCCAGCTAACATAAAACTGCATTTTTCTTGTTTCCTTCCTCTAATAAAAAAACAAATTTGGAGCCAGTGGACAGACGATTGGCTTACTAACCAGGTGAATAACGGTTCATTTTATAAAAAAATAAACAATGATTCCCCACATTTCCCTTGGTTTAATAAATTCTCTCATCTTAATAGAAGACACTTAACGACAACTATTCGAATGCGGACTGGATATTGTTTAACTCCTTACCATTTATTTCGCATTGGAATTAAAGATAACCCTTGGTGTGAATGCGGCCAAATTGGGTCCCTTAATCACATTATTTTGGAATCTCCAATAAATAAATTACGAGATTTTGATTTATACTGTGAATTTGCAAAATCAAATCTCACTACTCCGTTTGATATATGTACAATTCTGTCTAACCTAAACAGACAAAGAATAGACATTCTAATAAAATTCCTGAATATTTTTAAAATTAATCTTTGAATCACTTAAACAGAAAAATAAAACAAAAACATAAATTAATGAAATACAACTACATAAAATAAAACAAGACTACTTCAATCCTCTTTCTTTTTGTCCTGGGTGCTATTTCTATCTCCGTCGATAGCATTTCTGGTTGTGTTACCTTGGTGGCTGCCCCCAAGCGAGAAAAGTTTTGTCCTTTGTTGTGTTGTTAATCCTAACTAACATGTAAGCCCTTACGGAAGAAAAAAGAATGAAACATTGGAGGAACATTTAGTCAATCCAACGATAGTTGGGAAGTTGGATATGTTCAATTGCTCTGAGCAAGACTAGAACATTTCCAAAACGAGTTAGCTGGGTAAATTGTTCTAGGACATAGCCCATTAAAGGAAGAAGAAGAAGAAGAAGAAGAAGAAGAAGAAGACCTTCCCATAACCTAGCGAACAATAGTGTCAGGTTAGCTGCAAAGTTTCTGTTTACATACCTATCTTAAAAGACTCAAGATATCAAAATAAAGCACTTAACTCAAGGGGACTACTTCCTACCATAAGGTAAGTAGTCCAAACAATTGGCACAACAAATCATTCACAGTAACGAATGGACTAAATCATTCTGCGAGCGTGAATGCTACCTGACAGTGTACAGCTTGAAACATTTACCTCTTTTGTAGATATTCCACTTCCTACCCAGAAAGGATTCATACAAGAGGCTCGTATTATGCTCTGCAATAAAAGAAAGAGCCCTCACAAGTCTTACGAATAGCTACAAGCATTCATAACATCAAACCTGTGGGTCAAAATTCCAGAAATAGTTGGCAATCGCTGCGAAAGAATGAACCATTTCTGATATGGATACCCACTAAAATTGAAATTAATAACGGTACTGAGAATCATCTACTCACGGCAAAGTGCTGATACCTTTTTATGCGTTTTACAGGTAGAGGTTACGATAAAGTAAGGAGTTCCAACGTATCGCTGTTGTGTAACCAAAATATCCTTTTGTTATCAAGTAGGTATACAGTGTGAATAAGCAATGAATAAATGCACGTTTATACCAAGTGATCGAAATCTACTGGGCTAATTTAATGCACAGGTGCATTATCAAAGTATCCTTTATCTGCTATCAGGTGGGTGTTCATTAATTATCGATATAAAATACTAAATAAATTCTACGTTTATACGAGGGGCTGGTTAAACTAGTGCATTCGGGTTTAGATACAATTCACAACGTAACATGTTCTCGAAAACATTTCTGGTAATAATTGAAGCTCTAGTAATATTACAAGTGGAAATAATTAATATAATCTCGAGGAATGATTTTCAAAATCAAATCAAAACATGTCGAAAATATTTGGGTTCTAAATTTCTTTACTATTTCCCCGCACGTATATAATAACTCCATATTTTATTTTTCTCTCAGTTTGGAATGTGAGTGAGAACGGTTTAACTCAGTTCCAACCATTTCCGTATTGTGTATCTAAATGTATATAGATATATACAAACCAAAATGACTACAAACCAAAATGACTACAAAAGTCCATAAATATCACCCGATATTATAAAACATGTAAAATCGATAAAATCTACGATAACGTGATGAAATATTCAAGAATTGATTACATGCGTTGTCACACAACTGCTTCAACAATGTAGCACACGGAAGAAAAAGTTCGATAAGATGGTTGTCTCCAAGAAGTTAAAACGACGCTATTTTCCAAAAAAACTTTTTCTTTTCCAGACTACTTCCACACACTTTGAAAGTGACTTATCAGTGGCTGTTTTCAACGAAAAAATAACAACTATTTACTATAAAAATCAGTAACAACCAAAATGCAGATTACCTTGTGATGAACGAGGAAAAGGACCCATAAAATCTGAACTTATCATTTGCCAAGGTTGATGAATATTAAGACGAGTTCCCACAAGACCCCCAGGTGCTTTTTGCTCAGGCTTGTGCTCTGCACAAACTCTACAAGACTTGACATATTTGAGAATATCGCACTTCATCTTTGGCTAGTAATAACGACTTCGAATTTTCCAAAATGTTTTAAAAGTACTAACATGACCAGCAGTAGGATCATCATGAAAACGCATCAAAATTTTCTTCGTCTTATCTTTGGGGACAACAATTTTCCAATAATCTGATGTTCTAGATAATTCATGAATTTTTCATTTCACATACTTGAAAAAATTTAATTTTCAACTCTCCAAGTGCCAAATTTCTCAAGATGGTTTTGGACTTTTTCGCACATACCTAAATACTAAATATCACTGGTTTCATCAGATATTTTCTCTTGATTATCCTCAATGGCCGCTATAGGAACAGCAAGTTATATGTACAAACCCTCAGGAAACCCTTAGCTTGTACTTCTTTGTAGTGCTGACTTAGGTTTATGCGAATATGATTGACCATGCTTTATAATTAGTTTAGTTCTGTTAGCGACGTTGTAAGAGACACATCTCTCTCCGTACAAATGAAGTTATTTGTTGTAAAGTTAAATTTTGTCTTTTTAAAAATAGTTTCTCGTGGCCCGAAAGCTTTATTTGCGCAGTCGGTAGGATAACGGAAGAATATCGATCGCGAAATTCGTCAGTTTCAACTGTTTATCCGTTATCGAAAGAACAGCTTCGATCGCCCACCCAGAGACCGGCAGACCCAGTCGCTGCAGACTCCAGAAAAGGACTACCTGGTTCACCATCGTGGTAAGTCGAGTATTCCTCTCTGCCTTCAAACATTTTTCTTCAAGACTTTATCGTAAAGATTTTTGATAGAAGTTGTTGAATATTGATTATTAAATTCAATCAATCCATCATTTTTCTTTTATCGTAATCGAAATTGGTGGACTGACTATAGAAGTCACATAGATTAGTAATTATTGATCACATTCAAAGCATTTTACTACTTATCCGAATTTCTTAATAAAACATCAAATAAATATAATCGCATTTCGAAACCTGATACTCATCAGAGTTCGCTGCCATCTCAAAAGGCAACGACACTTGTTCGAGTGAAATATTACACGGTTTGAAAACTTACTGTGAGAAGACTAAGAATAGCTTGTATTGTACATTGTTATCTTGAAATTCTCGAAAGAAATTATTCTGTTAGTTCAAAGAATATTTTTGTGACAAATTTCAGTATAAATTCGGTAAATTCAGTAGATTTTTTTTCTTATTCAAATTTTGCACAAAAATTTAAGCACACAAAATAGCGTTTGATGACCGATCCCATAATCGAAAGTTTGGCAAATACTTTAAGCTCATTGCGAGTTTCGAATATGGCAACGGAAATCAATTATACATTGTTTAAAATCTATTCGGACACTATTCCAACATACGATGGCTCGTCAGAGACCCTCGAAATATTTATTAACGCCGCCGATCAATTTCACAAAAGGTATCATGGCGCCGATATCACATTAAACCAGTGCATTTTGAGTATTTTATTGAGTAAATTGAAAGATAGAGCCCAGCTATTAATCGGATCAAGATCTGAATTAAGGACATGGACTCAAGTAAAATTAGAATTGAGAAATACTTTTGGTGACCGACAAAGCCTTGATAACCTAGAACAACAACTGTTTACCCTTACACTAAATAGAGGCGAACATCCCCTGGACTTCGCAAAGCGAATCCAATTATTACGCAGTAAATTGTCTTACAAAATAAATTCTGACCCCGACATGGACCAAGCTACTAAACCGATACATATTCGACAATACGAATCCCAGTCCCTTAAAGTATTTTTGAGAAATCTGAATATTCGACTACAGGACAAAGTTATCGTCCAAAATCCTGATTCCCTAGAAGCAGCAATGAACTTCGTCCAGGAGGACGAAAACTTTAGACACACCCAAAATCTGGTATTCCAAAATCGTCCGAACGTTAATGCACCCAAACCACTTAATAGACAAATTGTACAAAATCGTAATAACTTTTATCCAAATTATAGCTTTCCAAATTCTCAACCCATGGCCCCAATTCAAACAACCAACACCCAAAATCAGGCCTCGGGGTTCCAAAACCAACCTTCCAACATCACTAGAATCCAAAATCAATTTCCAAACTACAGCCAGAATAATTTTAGACCCCCATTTCCCAGCCAACCGATAAATGTCCAACCCCGACCAGTAAGACAAACGTTTCCAACTAACAGACAAGTGTTTGGTCCGCCACGAAATGTATTCAAACCGACAGGTAAACCAGATCAAAGGACTTTCGAACCAATGTCTACTACATCTAGAACCCCTACGGTTCGTAGACCCATGTCCCATTCTTTCGCCAATCCGTCCCATTCACAACCCCAAAGATGGACACCCATCGATGAGGAAATGTACAATCACAGTTACGATCAATTTGATGCTGCACATAACTATCATTCGAATAATTACCAATACGACTATTACACCTATGACCAAACTGACACTATGCAAGAACTTTACCCTGAACACTATCAAGAAAATTCTTATACTGGCCATCACCCCGACGGACATTGTTTACCCCCCGAACCATTAGATGAACCCAGCAACGACAATCACGAGCCTGAAGGCGAAAATTTTTACGAATCGCCTCCAAAAAACAAGACAGCGTGATAGAACTTCATTCTGCCACGGTCAACGGTCTCCCATATATAAAAATTCGTAACCCCCCGATTAAATTACTGATTGACACTGGCTGTCACACCTCAATATTGAAACCATCTATTGTCGAAAAATATTACCCTGATAAAATTTTTAGGCAACCTTCCCAATTAAAAACTTCCTTAGGCGAAAAAGAAATTCAGTTTAGAGCCCTTATCCCTGCTTTCAAAGAATTCCAGAGTTGTTATGAGACTGAGTATGTTTTATTTCAGTTCCACGAATTTTTTGACGGTATTCTAGGATTGAAGGAATTGAAAAACTTAGGTTTGAATATCGATTTCACCAATCAGTTACTACACAATGACCTTGTACAAATACCATTCTTTTACAGACAACCCCACGAAACTTCTTTCACTTTCGAGGTACCGCCTTTCGAAAGTTTGGTACGAAAATATCCCGTCAATATTACCGAAGGCGAAATCATAATCACTAATAAAAATATCAATGGACTATTTATACCGGAAACTTTGACTTGTGCTTCGAACTATCGCGCTACCTTTGAAGTTTTCAACAATACAGATAGGACAATTTCTGTCACGATGAACGAACCTTTCAAAGCTATCCGAATTGAAAAAGAATATTTCGAATTTTATCATATCGAGAGCGCTCTACCGAACATTCAATATTATGACTCGACAAAAGACATTTCTGACAAAATTAAGACAGACCACATGAATATAGAAGAAAAGCGAGCTATTTTAAAACTCTATAAAGGATTTGCGGACATTTTCCATGACGAACATGACAAACTCTCTTTTACTAATAAAATTAAACATGAAATAAAGACCAAAGATGAGATTCCAATACATACAAAATCTTATCGCTTTCCTCATTGCCACAAAGAAGAAGTCCAAAAGCAAATTCAGAAGATGCTTACCGATGGAATTATTCGACCATCATCCTCCGCTTGGAGTAGCCCGATATGGATTGTGCCAAAGAAGACCGACGCATCAGGAAAGAAAAAATGGCGCATTGTGATAGACTATAGGAAGTTGAACGAAAAAACAATCGACGACCGATACCCGATTCCGAATATAGAAGACATCCTAGATAAATTGGGGAAATGCAATTATTTTACCACCCTGGATCTGGCATCTGGATTCCACCAGATCGAAATGGAAGAAAAGTCTATCGAAAAAACTGCCTTCAACGTGGAGCACGGGCACTACGAATATGTTCGTATGCCATTTGGGTTGAAAAATGCACCGGCAAGTTTTCAAAGAGTAATGGATCACATCCTCAAGGACCTTCGGAACAAAATCTGTCTAGTCTATATGGACGACATTATCGTGTTTTCGACTTCCTTGCAAGAACACGTTTCCAACCTAAAACAAGTCTTTAAAACGTTACGCGAAGCTAAATTGAAAATGCAATTACACAAATGTGAGTTCTTGAAACGAAATGTCGAATTTTTAGGCCATGTCGTCACTCCTGATGGCATCAAACCCAACCCAAATAAAATAAAAGCAATTCAAAATTTTCCCATACCAACTACCGCTAGAGAAATTAAATCTTTTCTTGGTGTATTAGGATATTATCGAAAATTTATAAAAGATTTTGCCCAGCTCACCAAACCATTTACGCGCTGTTTAAAAAAAGGTGAAAAAATAACTCATACCCCAGAATTTTTGGAAACTTTTGAGACATGTAAACAATTACTCACAAACGAACCCCTACTCCAGTACCCAGACTTCAGTAAATCTTTTATACTAACTACCGATGCCTCTAACGTGGCCATTGGTGCTGTTTTATCACAGGGTGTTATAGGAAAAGATAAACCTATCGCGTACGCGTCTAGAACACTAAACCCCGCGGAACAAAATTATTCCACTATAGAAAAAGAATTGCTATCGATAATAAATTTCACCAAATATTTTAGACCGTACTTATTCGGAAAACAATTTACGATCGTGACAGATCATAAACCCTTGCAATGGCTTTTCAACCTCAAAGACCCTAGTTCAAGATTGGTTAGATGGCGCCTAAAGCTGGAAGAGTATGATTATAACATCGTGTACAGGAAAGGAAAAAACAATTCAGTCGCAGATGCCCTATGCAGAATAGAAATCCACCCACTGGAAAATCAATCAATGATTGCAAACATTGATCTACCGAGCAACCGATTCGAAGAGGACTTTCCCGAAATCTTCGCGGACTTAGCGAACAAGGAAGAAATTCCAGAAATTTCCGATGAAGACCTTCAAGATCTTGACCACCGCTTAAACGAAGAAATACGAAAATTGCGAACTGGCAAGAAACCAATGGAAGAGGAAAAAGAAAAACCACCAGAAAAAGAAAAACGAATACATGTTTTATCAGACGTAGTCTTAGTTCCAGCACAACAGGAGCCGCAAGAACCCGACGACAGCAATGAAACTCAACACTCTTCTCACGAAAATCCAATTCTCGAAATCCCTATTTCTGACCAACCATTAAATAAATTCAAAAACCAAATTATACTTTCCGACAGTGTAGACACTATTTCCTCTCGAGTGAGAATAACAAAGCCTTTCGATAAAACCCGTCTAAAAATAGTACTGTCAAGCAGAAATATCGAAAATGACTTAGTAAGAATCTTCTTAGAATATCTCAAACCAAAAATACTCCATGGCGTATTTTTTGAAGAACGTTTGAAAAATAAATTAATCCCATTAATTCAAAAACATTTTAAACATTCTGCCTTCAAACTGGTCCAGAGTAATGTCCTTTTAACCGACATCACAGACAAAGACGAACAGAAACTAAAAATCCAACACCATCACGAAACAAAAACCACTCATAGGGGTATAAATGAAACGAAAGACTCCCTATCTAGAACTTATTATTGGCCAAACATGGTTCAAGACGTGACGAATTATATAAACACTTGCGTAACCTGTCAAAAGTCAAAATATGAACGCCGCCCTAATGTTATCAAATTCAACCCTACTCCTATAGGAGAATATCCCTTCGAGCATATTTATATCGATGCATTTTTGGCAGATAAACAAAAATTTTTGACAGTTATTGATAGCTTCTCGCGTTTTGCCCAAGCATACCCGATTCATTTGAATGCACCTAACATATTAGATGGTTTATTAAAATTCATTTCCCACTACGGTATCCCGAATAAAATTACTTGCGACTCTGGAACAGAGTTCAAAAATAGTCTAATTGAAGATTTTTGTAAATTGCACAAAATAACCCTACATTATATAACCCCAAAAAATCCCAATAGCAATAGCCCTGTAGAACGCCTACATTCTACGCTCATCGAAGAAATCAGAACACTAAAACTCGAGCATTCTGACAGACCAATAACAACACAAATGATATACGCAATATTAGGGTATAACAACACTATTCACTCCGCAACTAAATTCACCCCTTTTCAAATTATCAAAGGAAACGTTGAACACCAAAACCCATTTGATATAACATTTTCAAAAATAACTTCTGACTACATTGAAAAACATGCTAGAAATCAAAAGATAATAAATGATATAATCAAACAGAATAACGAAAAATCAAAGAATCTGACTGAAATTAATTCCAAAAGAAACGATCCACCAGAGGTAAAAATCGATGAAAACACGTTTCTCAAAGAATCGCCCCGAAATAAATTATCTCCCCTGTATAGAAAAATTCAACCTATCAAAGATTGTGGCATCAAAGTAAAAAAAAAAATTCAAAATATCATAAAAGTAAACTGAAACCTCAGAGAAAACAAGTTCAGAAACAAATTTTTCCAGATGACAACGCTGTACCTTCTACTTCTCGGGATCCTAACTACTAATGGACAACAGTTAACCATGACAGAAATATCTAACCCCATCCTTCCCTTCTCTCTTGGAAAAGCGAGAATCACTACCCAAAAACATACATTTCTGAAACCTATCGACTTGAAACAGTTCGATGACCCAATAAATAGCATAACTAACAATTCGAAATACATAACCGACCTAATTTCAATAAAAGACGTCTTATATCCACAATTACATCATATGCACAACCATTTGTTACAACTTCTCAAACAAATTTCTGTGAAATTAACAAATATCAAACCTCAAAAATTCAACCGATCAAAAAGAGGCCTTATAAATTTTGTAGGCAGAACGAACAAATGGCTATTTGGCACTCTAGATGACGAAGATGAACAAAAATATGACCAGGCTATCTCTACACTAACAAACAATCAAAAATTGCTACACCACGATTTAGAAAATTATGTTACTATCACAAAAAAATTCTTCAATGAAACAACAAATAATTTGCAGCAAATTGTCAAAAACCAACGACTAATCGGTGAACAAATAGAGACTATTGTAAATAGTCTGAATAAATACACGCTATTCTTACGGCTCCAAAATTCCCTCGATACAATGATAATTGACTGTCAAAATATATTGTCAACACTAAACAATATCGAAGAATCGATACTATTCGGTGAATTGAATATCATTCATAACATAATATTACCAATATCCGAGCTCAAAGAATTAATTGAAATAATGCTCAATATGTACAAGGACAGTCTACCACATTTCGATAACATCCAATCATATTACAAACTTCTAAAAATTGAAACGCGTTACAAAAACGATCTAATTCTATTTACGATTCACGTACCGATACTTCGAGAAAATCTTTACGATTATTATCATTTATTTCCGATCCCGATTTCCAATAATGCCATAATTCCCTTGAAACCATACATTATCCTGAACTCGACTTATCATCACTACGAGGACAGCCCGTGTCATGAAATCGAGACAATCTGTATTTTCCGCCTGGAAAATCAAATATCCAAAGAAGACTGTCTACCTGAATTACTGAAAGGAAAGAGCAGCCAGCCATGTCAATCACTGCAAGTCCACCTAGACCAGGATGTAGTAGAGCCTGTCAATGATGCCTATGTCATTGTCATTCCTGCCAGACGAACCACTATTGAAAAAAAGTGCAAAGAAAGCGGATACGAAGAAATCAGCAAACCACAGCTGATCCACATTCCCCAGAAATGCAGCGTTACCATTAATGGGGAAGAATACAGCAACAATGTTTCTCCGATACGGGAAACCCCTCTGCAATTACCCAGGGTAGAAATCATCAAATCCAACTATGAAGACCACCCCCTGAAGATTTTGGATAGGATCAACCTGGACGAGCTGACGAAGCTCCAAAAACTAGCCGAGAAAACCCAACTCCACCGACTCCAGGCCCTGGAAGAAAACAACACTCCCTATACAACCCTTTATATCTGTATTATTCTGATCATAATTATTGCCACTGTAATCATTTATAACTTTTCTATAAAATACAAAAATAATATTTTAAAACATTTCAAAAGTAATAATACAAAACCTAAAGATTTGAATTCCGAAAATAATACTACCGTATTATTTTCGTCTTAGGGATGGAGGAGTTATATGTACAAACCCTCAGGAAACCCTTAGCTTGTACTTCTATGTAGTGCTGACTCAGGTTTATGCGAATATGATTGACCATGCTTTATAATTAGTTTAGTTCTGTTAGCGACGTTGTAAGAGACACATCTCTCTCCGTACAAATAAAGTTATTTGTTGTAAAGTTAAATTTTGTCTTTTTAAAAATAGTTTCTCGTGGCCCGAAAGCTTTATTAGCACGAGACAAAAAATCAGGAACAATAGTAGGAGATTTGAGCCGGTTCTGGGCCTCCCCCCTCCACTATGACGTCATCGTTGACCTTGTGGTGACCTTCAGGGATGACCTTGGTGCATAGGTACCTTTGTGTAGGTCTATGACCTTGGCATGTCCTAGAGATGCCTTTGAACTTTTGTGTTTGAACTTGATGTATATTGTTGGAAGAGGTGTTCAGGGTTTGTGTTTGACCTTGAGATGACATTGTGATGACTTGGAATTTTTTTAATACACGGACAAGTACTTTTTGTAAGTACACATATTTTTTTTACCTCCATGTATACCGACTCAGCTACTGTGTATGATTCTTGTGGAGTGCACATGAAAATCTATACCAAAGTATGGAGAAGGTACACGTCTGCACACCACGGAGATCCAGCCAGATATGTTAGCTCTGATTCCTCTCTCGTGATGTAAACCTTGCGATGGTGGTGGGGGGAGAGGTCGCGTGACGTCAGCGCTATGCGCACGACGATCCACTGATGTGTGTCAGGCCCTCGCTCCCGACACGGTGGATCCGCTGACGTCACACACCCATACGCTGTGGCGATCTAACGACTACTATTAACTCTCCGTCCTCTCTGTGTTGATACGGTGTTGGATGCGTTAACTGGTGGGGAGGGCTCTGTGACGTTGCATGAGTAGTCGAAGCAGATAGAATTTGTTCACCCTCTCTTCCACTCATCGAAATAATATTTAATGGTGGTGAGAATGATTGTGAAATCAGTATTTCGTTGAGTTTTGTGCTGAATAGACATCGAGAAAATGTATTCCTGTGAATGTGGTAAATCGTTCACTCGTAGTGATAATCTCCGTCGGCATCAACTCCAAAGTTGCCAAGGTGGCCCTTCTGTGAAAAGGATTAAGTTAGATGCGGTAGCATCGACACCAATGTACACATGCAATTGTTGTAATGTGTCAATTCCTGCTTCCCAAGTTAGTTCTCACAAAAGAACTCTCCAGCACAAGAACAATGCATGTGTTCAAGTAAGTGATGGCATACAAATTATAAGGAATGCTTTCAAGTGTAGAATTGTGAGCTATCGAGTGGAAAGTCAAAATGTTTACACTGAATATATGCCGTTCTTCAGTGAGATCAGAGAGAAAGTTATTGGATTACTTGAAGAGGCAATAAAGGTTTACAAGATCTTTAAAGTGAATATGGAAGTATTTGGCAGCTATATTGTCCAAACACGGGATTTGAGTGATACCAAGTCATTCAACTCACAAAATAAAATTGTGGATCTATCTACGGATTTAGGTGTATTATTCGATGGATTCCGTGATGTCATCATTGCTCAGACTACTGAATTTGAAGAACGTGATTCGGGTATGTTTAAAGTTTAATTTCTATTTATATGAATGATAAATTATTGTTATGTTTCAGGATGGAGCTGTGAAAAAGTTAAGTTCCTCGAAGTGAACATCAACAAGTATAGTCCACTCAGCGGATGTTCGTATGTGAAGCTGCCCGAGTTCATCGAGACAAGGAAAGGTGTTGTAAATATTCGTAATGAAGACCAACATTGTTTTGCATGGGCCATCACATCTGCATTGTTTCCTGTGAATGGTAGAGTGTCAGAAGTTTTCTCATACCCCCACTATTCCAATGTCTTGAATGTAACAGGTATGGATTTTCCAGTTAAACTCCAAGCTATAAAAAAGTTTGAAGACATGAATGATATTTCAATAAATGTTTATGGGTTAGAGTCGAAACTTGATAAGGGTAAAATGAAATATGAAGTGGTTGGTCCGTTGCGTTACTCACACAGAAGACTTAGAAGACATGTCAATTTGTTACTTATAACAGATGATTCTGGCAATAGTCATTATTGTTGGATTAAAGACCTTTCTAGGTTAGTTTCAAGTCAACTATCTGCGCATGAGCATAAAAAATATTTTTGTGATGGATGTTTATTGTATTTCTCTCATGAGCGATTATTGTTACGTCATCAGTTGCATGACTGTAATCACTTGAGCACTACAACACCATCAGTCAATTTCAGAATTAACAAATATGGTAAAATGTTACCGGGGAATACACTTATGTTTGAAAATTTTGAGAAACAGATGAAGGTGCCATTTTTAGTTTATGCCGACTTTGAATCAGTTCTCAAACCCATTCAAACTAGTCAACCCAACCCTAAACACTCATACTCGAATAAAACATACAAACATGAACCTTATTCATTTGCTTATTCGATAAAATGTTCATACAATGATAAATTAACTAAATTTGTCACATATAGGGGTGAGGATGCAGCCGAGAAATTTGTTACAAAACTTGAAAATGATTTAAGGAATATTTATCACAATTATTTGAGGTATCCAATTCCTATGGCTGCACAAACCTCCGCGGAAGAGAAAGAGTTTTCTTCTGCTCAATTTTGTGGTATATGTGATAAACCATTCTCGGGTGGCGATGTGAAAGTGAGAGACCATTGCCACCTCACTGGAAAAAAAAGATCACCTGCTGCACATTCCGTATGTAACTTGAATTTAAAACTACCCAATTTTGTTCCGATAATTTTCCATAACCTGAGTGGGTATGATTGTCATTTGTTCATAAAAGAACTGTATAGGAACAAAGACAAAGTGGATGTTATCCCACAAACTAAGGAAAAATACATATCTTTCACCAAGCATCTATTTACTCACTCATACACTGACAAAGATGGAAAAGTGAAAAAGAATTATTTGAAAATGAGATTTATAGACAGTTTCAAATTCATGTCGAATTCTTTGCAGAACTTAGGTGCTAACTTAACATCCGATCAGTGTATTGAGATGCATAAACATTTTCCACAAATTGACAAATTCAATTTGATGAGACAGAAAGGTGTTTTTCCATATAACTTTGTTGACCACATTGACAAGTTGAATCATCCAACTCTCCCCACAAAAAATCAGTTTTATGACAATCTTAACGGAGAGCATATATCAGATAAGGATTATATGAGGGCGAAACTTGTTTGGCATTTATTCGAGTGTAAGAGTTTAGGAGAATACTCGGATTTATATTTGAAGTCCGATGTGCTCCTATTATGTGACATATTTGAGAATTTTAGAGACATATGTTTAGAGAAATATAAATTAGATCCGGCACAGTATTATACAGCACCCGGATTATCATGGGATGCAATGCTAAAGTATACAAATATTGAATTGGAATTATTGACAGACATTGACATGATACATTTTTTCAAGAAAGGAATACGTGGTGGAATAAGTCAGTGTAGTGGAAGGAAGCATATTGCTAATAATAAATTTTTACCTGATTATAACCCCGATGAACCTCCATCATTCATATCATATCTAGATGCTACCAACCTATATGGTCACAGTATGTCACAACCATTACCCACCAATGATTTTGCTTGGCTAACACCCAATGAAATTATCAATTTGGACGTAATGGATGTTGCGTCTGATAGTCCATACGGTTATGTTCTCGAAGTGGATATTCATTATCCCCAAGAATTACATGACAAACATGCTGATCTCCCTTTTCTCGTTGAAAGTTTGATACCTCCACATTCCAAATCAAAAATTCTTAAATTAATTCCAAATTTAAATGACAAAAGAAAATATATTGTACATTACAAAAACTTACAGCAGGCTGTGGCCAATGGCCTTATTGTCATGAATACACATACAGCCGTATGCATAGTCAATTTCAGCGACTCGCCAGAGTTTCGCCGCTCGCTACACAAGAACTATAATGCACAGTCGAGCTCCAAAAAAGTGGTACATCGCCAGCGTTTCTCCAAAATGTAACTTATCGCGTAGTTGTGACTTTTTTGGAGCTCGACTGTGCATTATATTCCTTGTGTAGCGAGCGGCGAAACTCTGGCGAGTCGCTGGCGAATGACTATGCATACGGCTGATTGAGTACTGAAATTCAAGCAGTCATGTTGGATGAAACCTTATATTGATTTGAACACTGAAATGCGCAATCGATCTAACAACAAAGCTGAAAAAGATTTCTATAAACTCATGAATAATGCAGTTTATGGGAAAACGATGGAAAACGTTGATAACAGAATAGATGTTAGACTGGTGACGCATTGGGAAAGTATCAAGAGGAAAATGGGCGCTAGCACCCTAATATCACGTCCTAATTTCAAAAGCTGTTCAATATTTTCCGAAAATTTTGTTGCCATTCAATTGGGCAAAGTTAATGTATTGTATGATAAACCACTATATTTGGGATTCTGTATTCTAGAATTATCCAAAACAGTTATGTACAACTTCTTCTACGGATGTATTAAACGTCATTTTGCAGAAAATGCCACCTTACTCTACACTGACACGGATTCTTTAATTTTGAAAGTAAAAACTGATAATTTTTATGAATTCATTATCAGCAATATAGGTGAGTTTGATACTTCCAATTGCAAATTAGGAAACCAATTCAATATTCCCATTACAAAGTCAATTCTGGGTAATTTCAAAGATGAATTTCCGAATGATCCCATAATTAGCTTTTATGGTACCGGTGCTAAAGCATATTATGTTCAGTCTGTAGGTAGTGAATTCAAGAAAGCAAAAGGTGTCAAAAGATCAGTCATAAAGAATGAATTGACATGTGGAGATTAT
The DNA here is from genome assembly GCA_944452925.2 of Chrysolina oricalcia. Classification (NCBI taxonomy): domain Eukaryota; kingdom Metazoa; phylum Arthropoda; class Insecta; order Coleoptera; family Chrysomelidae; genus Chrysolina; species Chrysolina oricalcia. The sequence continues at coordinate 17,540,793 of OX101826.2, forward strand.
AAGAAAATTGTCGAACAGGGTGGTTTAATATTTAGGAAGATGAACTCGTTTAGAAGCATATTGCACGACATGTATACTGAATTGAAAAACAAAGTTGCATTGTCGTACCATGATGATAAACGGTTCATCATTCCCAATACGACACAAACTCTTCCTTGGGGTCATAGCGATATAGAATTCTACCAGAATGACCCAGAAGAGAATATTCGTTGGGTTTCCAATATTATTCAATCTTTTTCCCAAGAGAGTCCTTTAGATCAATTACTTCATTTATTAACAGCTGAATTGAACAAATGAAATATCATTCAAAATGGAAAATTCACCATCACTATACATTTGTATTTTATATGTGATTACGCTTATTATATAAAATTCAAATTGTATTAGTCAATTTTAGTTGATGTCTTGTCCTGTTACCAAATATATTATATAGTACTCTTATTGTATAAAAGTCAAATTATACTAGTAAATTTTAGTTTATGTCCTGTTACCAAATATATTTTTTTAAGTAAACATGTTTTTCTGAATTCCTATTGTTTCATTTGAGTTATCAACATACCTACACAGAGATATATACGAATTATTGTTTTAAAATCATCAGTATGAAAGATATCAAGGTGGGAGAAAGATGTCCAAAGCTATCGATAAATTCGGTCGTACACGAAAATGGGGTGCTGTTAAAGTTCGAGTTCTTCAAGGTTCTCAAGGTCCCCAAGGTATAGGATTCAAGCTTTCACCTGATGACCAATATGATGTGCAAGGTAGAAGACTGAAAAATGTTGGTGAACCGATAGATGAGAGTGATTGTGTAACTCAATTGTATCTCAATGAACAAATCAAGGAGACGAAGGCGCGTGCCCTCAAAGCCTTGCAGGCTGCCATACTTGCCACAACGGCTAAGATTGTACCTGATGCCCGTCTAGCATTCAATGAAAAAATAGAGGAGGTAACTGATGATCTAGATCGCAAATATAGTAATCTAAAAAGTGATGTGGATATCAAAGTATGGGATACCACAGCTACAATTACACGAAAAATAACAGAGTTGACTAGTGACCTCGATCATAAATGTAATCTAATGAAAGAGGATTTTGAAGTTACATCTGCAATGATGCAAAAATATGATGACTTGGAAAAGAGGTTAGCCGTATTAGAGAAGAAATATCAGAGGTTAGCCGATTTGGAGAGGAAACATCCTGATATTTGGCTGACACATAGACCAACACTTTGGGCTCCAGGCAGTGATCCAGACCCAGCTGTTTGAAAGAATGAATCTGTATTATCATAAAAATCTATAGAATAAATTTTGTCATACTAAAGTTATTTTTATTTCAATAGTATAATGATCCTCATACATTCACATACACTGACCTTTTGGCTAATAAATATTATAGAATTTGATATAAAGTATCAGAAAATACAATTAAGATAAAGTGATGAGCAATGCCCCAACACGCATTGCCCAGTGTGTACCAACCAACAAATTCAATGTACACTCCTTTTTTCACTTAATCCTTTTTTTTTATTTAATTTTTTTTATTTATCTACAATACAAATAACCTAATCAATATAAAATTTAATTTAATATATACATCACTTACATCACTTACAAACAATCAAACCTATATAATAAAAATTATCCTAACCTTTGGAGAGTTGCCATTATCCTCTCCTTGGTAGCCGCCACTCGCGCTCTGACGGACTCCAACCTGGCGAACCTTTCGACCTCCAGGATGCCTTCCTGTCGATCTCGGACCGTCAGCTCTGCCAGTTGGCGGGCAATTTCTGCCCGCGCTAATTGACTCAGCTGGTAGTCACGTTGGGCATCATCTATCTCACCCATTAGCTGGTCTATATCCGTTTCCAGAGTGGGTGCGATAGATTCCAAGGAGATGGGATTCGCGATGGCAACTTCCTCCACCATAGGAGCCGGTTGGGTGGCTTCTTCAGCGGTTGGAACAACTTCAACAACTGGTGGGAGTGGTATGTCGGCAACTGTTGGCTCTACCGGTACAACTAATGGTGCAACCGTTGATGCAACTTCAACTGGTGCCACTATAGTTGCAACTGGTGTTACAACAGGCGTCACAACAGTAGATGATGGCCATCCTCCGGTATAAGGATTGGTACTATTGCAATTATTGCGATACTTGCTGATAGGACCAGCCTTACGCCTACTGTTGTGACCAGATGACGTCTTCGATGAAGATTTCTTTGGTTTTTTAACCACGAAATCATCATCGCTGGCCATCAGATCTATTACCGTCACACTACTTGTTGACGAGTTTGCTCTCTCTTTACGGGATCGTTTAAGAGCATCTCCGTTAACAGACCCACATGGTCGTTCAAGTTCTTCCAATCGCTCACCTTGTGATGGTATCATCGGCGACAGCACCTGAGGGACTTCCACATCCTGCTTTATGATTTCCAGCAGGTCATCAAATTGCGTCGACACGTCTAGTGCTGCTCCTTGGCCGCCGATGAGGTTGGCAAGTGGTGATGATGGGCTCCGCTGACGCCGTCCATCAGTATCCAACCGGATATTACTGAGGATGGTGGCTACTCCAAAGGCTGTTGCGAATGATGTAGATTCCATTGCTAAACAATAAGAAAATGAATTAAACGAGTTCATGAATATGTGATTGTTAACTTACCTTCGGATACTCTTCCGGGCTGACTTCTCGATGGTACTGGGTGCTGCTGGTGAATGGTGACTCTTAGGAAGACTGAGTCGACTGAAGAATATTCGGAGGGAGCTCTCGTTTTAAACACTCAGCTCACCTCCCACTCCCTCTCTTCTCCGACCTCTGACGTCATAAACCAACTCCATCATAACCACACTGGAGGTTCTTCACCATCATCCTCGAAGAGGTCATCACCAAGATGATCCCCCACGTCGTTTAAGTTACCAGCAGCATCTTCTTCATCGTCAACTACTGCTGCTTCCTCGCGCTATTTTTCATAATATGAAAAAACTTTATTGAAACAATTTGTACATTTGATCTAGAGGAATGAAAGTGTTCCCATACATTTTTCTGATACCTCAAGCTCTTGTCTTTGTGCGAAAATTGATCCTTGTGGGATACCATATTTCATGCTATTTTTCATAATATGAAAAAACTGCATTGAAACAATTTGTACATTTGATCTAGAGGAATGAAAGTGTTCCTATACATTTTTCTGATATCTCAAGTTTTTGACTTTGTGCGAAAATTGATCCTTGTGGGATACCATATTTCATGCTATTTTTCATAATATGAAAAAACTTTATTGGAACATCTGATCTAGAGGACTGAAAGTGTTCCTATACAATTTTTTGATATCTCAAGTCAGAGTGAGGACCACTCACCCTACACCTCAATAATGTTCTAACTCACGTTTCACCACGGCTTTGGTAGGCTGGGTCGGGTGCACGTCGGCTTCTTCCTGTGGCTCGAACACAACTCATTTTCTTGGCTAGGCTGGTCGGTTCCCCGTGACTGGTCTATCTGCGGCTCGTACACAACTGCTCTTCCGAGTAGACTCTAGTCGGGAGCTCACCTGGCTATTCCCCCACCAAAGTTCAGTCAGCGCTGCGCGACTCGTTTTCGGTACCTAACAAATATTTGTAAAGTGCACACTTACTCTGGTGACGTCAGATTCGGCTGCGTCACGTTCTAGTCTCTGGCGGTGGCCATCAGTCACGATCTTACTCTCTGGCCGGTCCTCGATGTCAACTGCCTTTCCGCTGGGCTAGCGAAGAACTGAACTTTCGTTTTGATTCTGTCGCCTTGAAGGCTGATCGAGTCGGAATTTCACTCTCGCGGAGAGGGAGTTGCTTTCTGACTGAACTCTGGGCATGGTGGGGTCCAGGAATAACGCTTACTCAATCGGGACGCGTGAATACTGAGGATCTTATATACACAGGGATAAGTCATGGAATATATTTTAAAAAGAATGGTATTTTTAGGCCCATTAATAACGGAGATATACATGAACACTTGTTGCTTCTGCCTTGCTCATAACTAGAAAATAGTTACTTCGTTACACTGTCAGGAAACGAAAGAAGTCCTTGAAATTAGATAAATTTAAATTCATAGATGAAAAGGCAAGTCCATATAGTATTAACGGATGAAAAAAACCTGCATTTTCAAAGGTGTCGAGTACACAATCATTTACAGACGGAGAGGTGGACCTTATTACGTTGGATAAGAGATTGGCTGCCTTTTCGGATGAATCAAAAGCACGTGTCAAGCAAATAAACGATAAATTGTTAGCTTTGTCAGATGCAAGGTAGAATTTATTCGAAAATATTGAAAAATATGGCAAACCAACAAAAAAAAAGTATAATTTTATGGTAAGATATCAAAGATCACCAAAAGAAAAAAAAAACGAGAAATAAACCTCTATTATCAACCCCGCCTCCCTCACGTGGGATGATAAACGGAAATTCCTAACAATACATTTATTTTGATGCATATCCCAGAATTTTTATATTTTTCACTGAGAGATATAATCAGTTTGAATGTTTTTCACCGACAAACTTTTTCTTTATTATCATTCATGAGTGAGATATGATTTTTCAAAAACATTGAAATTAATATTCAGACGTGAAAATTTTTTGGTTCATAACCCGAATTGTTTATATGTTTTCTTGAAAGATATGATCAGTTTGAATGTTTTTCACCAAAAAACTTTTTCTTTATTATCATTCATGAGTGAGATATGATTTTTTCAAAATTCAGTTAGTAGTAAATTTGAACCGCTTCTAGGCCCTCCCTCACCACTATGCCGACTGGAGATTTTTGTCACTATGAATATATGCAATACGTAGGTGTGAATCAGAACTATTACTTACATGGATCATTTTGTTCTAAATCACACCTTCGCATTATGTTACGAAATGATTTCCATATTTATAGTTAATTGGGCAAAGTTTATGTAGGTGACATAGAACTATATACACATCTGGAGAAGACATCGGTTGGAAGAACACTGTATGTTCTCAACACTTCTTATTCCCATGAAATTTGTAGAGTTAACTCCTGGGAGGGATATTTACTCCCTCTCCTTCTACGGTGGTTTTTTGTCATGTTCTTGTGCGCATGTACCAGTCGGTTTGTTGGTATAAAACGTGAAGTCGCATCAACATCAGCACCATTTCTATCCACATTCCATTGATATATCACACATTCCTCCGAGCTAAATAATCATGAACTCACTACCAAATTTATCTGTGGAAGAAGGTGCAATGTCATGTACTCCAACAAATCGTGAGTTTGGTTTTGAAAATATTCCGGTATATCACTTGTCAACCCAAGATTCCACCGATGACTTCAACTTCGAAGCTTATCTAAAGATGACAGATAAACCGGAATCTTCAGAAAGTGCTGATCCAACCCTTTCACAGCTGTCACTACCCGAATGCCCTCCACTCCTCTCTTCTCTTAGTGTGGATCATAAACCGAAACCATCTAAGAGAAAGGGCACATCTACTGTTTCTAAACCCAAAAAAAATAACTAAGGGTGTACGGAAACCCCGTAAGAAAAAGGTAAATGACACCTTAAAGAAAGTGATGGGTGATTTGGGAAATGTATCGCTTCATTCTTTCGGTCCACTGCAGTGCTGTGGGGACATGTTGAAGAAAGCCAAATGCCGCATCGTAAAAGCGAAGGTCACCATCGTCAAATGCGATGACGATATTCAAAGTAGCAGCATAGACGAGGTGGCTCTTCAGGAGCTCGATGCAAAGATTGCATCAACAAAGGTTGAACTGATCAAAATGTGTAAAGATGCAGATAAACTCCGTTCCAAAATCACACAGGAAAATCAGTCCACCCATTGTTTAAAAGTGCAAGCTGAGATGGAGCTTCAGGAGTCCACTAAACTTTTTGATACGGCATCATCTGTACGTGATAAGTGGCGAAAAGAGTTTGATCATGCTCTTCAATCTGATACTGATTAGCTCTGAGGATTATGAAATGTCATCAATGTTGTGAGTTGAAAATATATAAGCGGGAATGGGGTATGCATTTAAATGGGTTTGGCATACACAGAACGTTGCGATTGGCTGGGGCAACGTTTACCGCTACAATACTTTTTCAATTTAGTCTACTTGAAATGACAACTCAACATCAATTTCACCACTTTATTCCACAAAACATTAAAGTTAATACATATTTAAACCATGTCACGTTTATCAATCCATGAATTGTGTTCAATGGGAAGACCTAACCACTTCACATATAGTTTATCTTTTTTACTCTTCAGCACCTTCTCGACGAGATAAATGTCAGGATTTTCCGTTTTCAATAACTCTTCTTCATAAAAACATCCTCTAATCGGTTGACCATCCATATCTTCAATGATATACGTTGTGGGATATGTCCTATTGATTTTAATGATTTTGAATAGTTCAGTTGTGAAATTTGCAGTATATCCTTTTTCGAAAATATTTTTGTACTTGCTTATACGTACAATGTCATTCATTCGGAATTTGGGAATTTTTTGTTTTCCTCGGATGACTTTGGCAACTTTAAATTTCAGTTTTGTTGTTGGTGTAACATTAATTGGTTCTATACCAGTTCTACGATGCACTTTATGGTTATATTTTCTTGTTATAATAGGAAGAATGTCTAACCACTTGTTGTGTCCCATCGCTGAAAATTCCCTATAAAGCCACGTCTTTATTGTTCGAATTACTCTTTCTGCTATGGCCGCCTTCATTGTGCTGAATGTTGAATAATGATTGATTTTATATTTACCCATTAGAGATGAGAAAGTACTGTTGAAAAACTCTAGTCCTTGATCGCTTTGTAGATGTTTCGGAGAATAGTCGGCTTCTTTCAGCACATCTTCCATTGCTTCAGTTACAGCACTACCTGTTTTATTTTTGATCGGTTTTGTCCATAGATATTTTGAGTAGCAATCAATTACTACAAGAACATATCTATATCCTTTATTATGTTTAGCATAGGGTTGTAATTCGGCAAGATCTATTTGCCATAGATCTGCAAAACCTTTGACAAAGGTGGTTCTTCGGGTGAAATTACGTCTTGCCGGTGTATGTAATTCATTGACAACTTGTCGTTTGAGATCACTTATTCCACTATCCATCCTCTTACAATGACTGCTTCACTTTGTTTCCGTGTACAAAATGATCAATTTCTTGAATGTTTCAATATATTATACTTTCCTCACGTAATTCTTCAATTATTGAAATTATTTCGTTGTCGTGTCCAGTATGTCCAGCTGATTTCGAGGATATCAATAGTCGTAAACGAGCGACTAACTCTTTTGGTGAATTCCAGTACACATAATTCGCAGGTTTGGGATCATACCTTTTTTGTATCCGATTGATCCCTGCACCTTTTTTTGTTCTACTTCTCGTTGTTAGATAATGTGATAAGTTAAGTACTGGTTTAATAACTTCACGGAATTTTTTAGATTTCGTATGTTTGAAACCATTTCTCAGTTGATGTTGTTTGTATGGTGCATTCGTGAGTCTCAATATTTTAGCATATGTATGAAGAATTCCATCATCACTGACTTCAGGTGGGTTTTTCAAAAAAATCATATTATATAACTCCGGACTACTTGGGAATTCATGTTTTTTTGTTTTATTGGCATTCCAAAATAAAATATTTCCACCACTGAAATTTACATTAAGACTTCCCATTTTAAGTTTTCCCGTAGCAGGATCTGAACGGATGCCAAATATTGTGTCATAGTCACCATTGTTTGTTTTGACATTTTCCAAATGCATCTTCAAAATATCTACAATATTGCCTTCAGAAAGGGAGGAATAGTCCGAGTTACTTATTCGAGATGATGATGGTGTTTCGAATATAGACGTTTCACCGAATTCTTTGATGGTCTCACTGTCAGCAGACGAGGTGTCACTACCAAATTGATTCTTTCCCATAGGAGTACTCCTAACTAGAGTAGAGTGTGAGTTCACTTGCTTCGTCATTGATTGTCGAAGTGGTGGTGGTAGTTGTTTCGTTGCAGCAGCTGAAGATAGAACGTTCAATGGCTTCATTAGGGGATCGTAGAATTTTTCAAGTGCTATTGGATTTTCAATAAGTCCACTCTTGATAGAGTTAAATTTCTGGCGTACAGCTTCTGTTGTCTCAACTAGTTGACGTTTCAAATTCAATTCATTGTTTTTATCATCAACTACTGAATCGTTCTTCATTTTGTTCTACAAGAGAGATTACACCACTGAAGTAACCTGTGTGCAATCCAACGATCGATTGAATGTGGATTGCAGTGTCATGGATATATAAAACTATCAAATCCCATGCGATATCTACCTTCATGCATTTTTCTATCTTTATCAATGACCATAAATCCATATTGATCCTCCCAACATTTAACACACATCAGTTGGAATTGTTTGAATGTTACATCAGGTGACACGTGATCGGAATAAATATGGTGTAGATTCGTTTCATCTTGCTTGAACATTACGATAAAGTTGGTATTATCTCGCACTAACTGTTTGGGCACACGTGAATATGTTTGAGCAAGATAAAAACAGTCAACATCTTTATGGCGTCCCATACAGAAATATGATCTTATAATGTCCTGCTTTTCACATATTACATCATCGAAAATGAAAACAGAATTTGGTTTGGCATCGGAAGGTTCCACTATTTCTGCATTATTACTGAACGTAAAAAATCCCAACCCCTTTATAGGTTCCAATACATTCCGTAGGAATTGATATTTGGGTTGATTGAGTGATTTCGAATAGATATAAACGTTTGTGAATCGCAGTCCTTGTGGATGTGTTAAGAGAGAGATCATGGCATTCGTCTTTCCACAATTCGACGGTCCGATAATGAGTCCTCGAACAGATGATGGAAGTAGCGGACCATGCCGCAACACTTTCTGTCCATTCAATCCACAACCGAATTTTTCATCTAAATTATTTACAGCAAACTTTTCTTTCTGCTTCACAATGCGCATCGTACCGTGGTTGGAGACTATGTAAGCGTCGATATGTTGTGAATGTTTCATTTAAATGAGTACCATCAAACGAAACGGATGTGTTCGTGGTAGATGCAGAAAAAACGGTCGTGGATTCGTTAATAATTTGATAAACAAACTTCCGTTCGAATTACATTTACCTGGAGGATATCAGTACTGTGGACCCGGTACAAAATTGGAAAAACGTTTAGCCCGCAAAGATCCAGGAATCAATAAATTGGATATTGCATGCAAACAACACGATATTCAATATTTGAATCATCTTACTGATCTCACAGCGAGACATTCAGCAGACAAAGAACTCAGCTTGGAATAGGGTTAAATCGAAAGACGCTGGTATTAAGGAAAGAGCAGCTGCCCTACTCGTTACCAACATTATGAAAGCAAAGAGACGTTTTGGTATGGGTTGTAGTACTACTATGAAGGAAAAGAAGAAGAGGCAACCGAAGAAAAAGAAAAATAATCTCAGAAAAATCGCCTTCGGTTCTGGGGTGGTTCATAAAGTGCGGAATGTATTGAAAAAAGCTGGGGGTGAGCAATTTGTGACGAATAATGTGAAAAAAGCTACCGTAGTGGCATTGCATGCGGCACGTAAATACCTCAAAGCTGCCGGTGGGAAGAAAACAATCCGCACACCCCGCATAATTCCAATTCCTAAGGTAGGAGGGATTCTGCCATTGATACCGATTTTTGCTGGATTGTCCGCGCTCGGAAGTTTAGCGGGTGCTGTTGCAGGCATAACCAGAGCTGTGAATTCAGCAAAAGCAAGCAGAACAGCCCTGATCGAAGCAAATCGTCATAATAAGAAAATGGAAAATGTAGCATTGGGTAAAAGTGGTAGTGGAATATACCTTAAACCATACCGTAAAGGACTCGGACTCTACTTAAAACCATACAATCCAAAAAACTAGTTGACCTCGAAGACCTCTCACCGACATCGATCTCAATTATTATGCCGAGAAAATGAAAATTCCACACTTTCGCGGTATTTTCTTGCGTGATACATTACCCACTAGAGGTCCACGACACTACGAGACCGCCATTGTCAATTTAGATGGAATAAGAGGCTCGGGAACACATTGGGTGGCATACAGCAAATGTGGGAAAGACATTGCATACTTTGATAGTTTTGGAGATCTACCCCCACCAATAGAGTTGATTCAATACTTTCAGAAATGTCCGAAAGTGAAAATTATATATAACTATGATCGCCAGCAGAAGTTCAACACAGTTTTCTGCGGTCACTTGTGCCTGAAGTTTCTCTCTGAATTATTATAAAATGAATACAACTCCAGCAATGACTCGAGAGGCTATTAAGGGGATGGGATTTTCACTCAAGATGTATTCAAAATATCGCACTTTGACAAAAATGGATCGAGTGATGCTTGCCACTATGCCGAAGGAAGTGATGCTTGCATGTGCTGCACATGAGATTGCTCATGTTTGGGAAAAGTTACCCAAAAGTCTACAAGATGATGTCGACATAATGAAATATAGATATTGCAATGAACACCACAATCTTGACGGTGATAACATTTCAGATTCTGATGTGAATGATGGTCCTACACCTCGAAAAATATTCTGCTGTTATTGCAATATAAAGGATATGAATATTGGTGCTAATAAAAATGAACTGGATATTGATGAATCATCTCCGAAAAAGCGTAGGTTGTCTCAAGTGTGTTGTAGACAACAATAAATTGAAGTGATATTCATAAAATGTATCAGTCATGTCACGGAAGTTCGAACTACAAGCTGTCGGGACGAGTGTCTTGAGTGCAGACTTTTTCCCACCCATTGAATTGGATAGAAACAGTCGTTATGGATTGGGACTTTCTGGATTCTATGGATGCAACTGAAAAAAACAATGTGATCAGTTTTAGAATCAGTGCTGATAATTCACCAATACTTCAGAAATACACAATTGAAATTCCATGTGGTGCCTATGAAATAGATGAGATCAATGCAGTTATTCAGAAACTATCATGTTTAGATTATTTTCTGGTAAAAATCAAAACGATACCAATGCAGATGATATATTCTACCTACATGCCAATAATAATACTTTCAAATGTGAGATGCGATCAAAATTTGAAATTGATCTTACTCATCCGAATTCCATAGCAAAGATGATGGGTTTCAGTTTTGATAGATTTCAACCGAATCAGATACATGAATCCTCACTACCAATAAACGTAACAACTGTGAGACTAATCCGCTTAGATTGCAACATTATATCTGGTTCATACATAAATAATGAAGAATCACATATTCTTTTTTAATTCGATATCGATGTGGAGCCTGGATTCAATCTCACGAAAGAACCACACAAGATTATATATATGCCAGTCAGTCCAGAAGGTCGCCAGTTGATTCACAACATCACAGTGCGTATTTTGGATCACAAAAACAATCTTATTGATTTTGGAAGTACAGAAGAGATTGTTATAATTTTGGAATTGAAGAAAATCTAATAACTATTATGGGTTTTTGTTATAATAGACAGAATCGTGTAGGATTTTAAATCATTCCACAAACCGCTAAAAAGGAAGGTTCGACTAGAAAAAGGCTCATTCCAAAAGTGTACGATAAACAGTTAGCACACCACGCTCTGTCAGTGAGAGATCTCGAATTTTTGAAATCTATTGGACTGAAAGTAAGGGAAAATGGTGCTCGAAACAAATAGTGAATAATTGAATATATTCGATGAGCCGATGCTCGATCATTCCCTCACGAGTTTACATGAGCACACATACAAACCATATGGATCACCATTGTTTAGGAATTCAGATGAAATTCGAATCGTAATCAATAATCAAGACGTTATACTCGACATTGCTGAGAGTTTCATTTATATAGAGGGTAAATTCACACCTACAGATGAAACGCAATCATGTTATCTCTCGAACAATGCAATCGCTTTCCTTTTTGATGAAATTCGCTACGAAATGGGTGGTGAACAAGTCGCTGTGGTCAGGAAGCCGGGGATCACATCTACTATGAAGAATATGATTTCATTTGGACAATCACATGCCAACACATTATTAACAACTGGATGGGGACTTTCAGAAACGAAACAGGATATCTTGGACACAACCAGTCATGTATTTAGTGGTAAATTACCACTGAAATATTTGATGGGTTTCGCAGAAGATTATAACAAAAGTATCTTGAATGCCAAACAAGAAATGATTTTAATAATCGCTCGATCCTTCAAGAACTCATATATTGGTGCGGTTGATGCTGATTTGGAAATCAATAAAATTGAGTGGAAAATAAGACATATAGTGCCAGAAGATAAGCACAAGCTCAAACTTTTGAATAGAATCAACAAAAGTGGTCTGAATGCTAAAATCAAGTTAGCTTATCGCATGTGGGATCTCTATGAACTTCCATCACTCCGTGGCACATCTTCAGACATATGGGCTATCAAGACAACCAATGCTCTTGAAACACCTCGTTATATCATCATTGGATTCCAAGGCACCACCACTTCTGAAGACAGGACAAAGGATATCACTAAATTTACAACTGCTGATATCAATAACATTCGAGTGTACTTGAACTCTGAAGTATACCCATATGAACGTTGGAATTTGGATTTCGATAAAAAACTCGATACTTCAGCTTATTATGCCTATGAGAATTTTCAACGAAGTTATTATGATAAAGATATGAGTGAACCTCTCATGGATATTGGGCAATTTCGACAAAATCCACTATTCATCATCGACTGTTCACATCAGCCGATTGCCACAAAATCATCAACGATTGATATTAAGCTCGAGTTTGAAACCAGGAAAGCCAACTTCCCGGCAAACACCAAAGTATATGCACTCATTCTGCATGATACATTTTTGACATACAATGCATTGGATGGTTCAGTTCTCAGCAGATATTGAAGAAACACACACACATATTATGTATTTTTAATATATTTCTTTTTCATTTATTTATGTAAAAGAGGAATAGGTAAATAAAACATGACTAAATAATATTACGTTTTTTATTCAAATATCACTAGCTAACAATTCAATTCGTTTTGGGTACATGCAAACAATCTAAAATTATTTCTCCTTCTTCATCACTATCTTCTTGGCCGTCTTCGATTTCTTCATCGGTATGATCATCCAATTGGTACTTTTGGATGATCCCTTCAGGTAGATATGGTAAGAGGCGATAAAGAAATCTTCTCAGCTCACACACAATCATACTATTGCAGAGTTGATCCAAATCCAAAGAACCGTCTGAATATTGTTCGCAAAGATCCGCACCCTTCTTGTAGTTCTCGTAGTCTCGCAAGCGGTATTCAATTTGCTCTTCATCATAACACACGCCCAAGTCGTAATTGGTGGCATGGTGAGCGTCCTCGCCCAAAGCATCCAGTTCTGATGACAACCTTTCAACGGCTGAAGAGATATCTGTGGCTTTGGTCCAATATTGGCTGGCATATTGCATCCACATCTTTCAAGAATGAAGCTATAATCAAGAGAAATTATTGAAATAACTATGCTACAAAAATAATTAGTATTACTCACTCACTTTTGATTATGTCTCTACCGAAGAGTGTGTTTAACAATGTATGAAAAGTTTTATATTTTCTTTACAATTATCACCTATAATATAAAGAATCAGAATTAGCCTATGACAAGTGGAAATTATATATTACTATTATTCAGTGAGATCAAATTTGACCAATGATCTCGTTTTCATGCCAACAATAGTCTGTTGACTTTGACCCAAATATGCTATCGTATATTTACCACCAGAAGAATTGATATAAGTAACATCAGCATCCGTTAATTGTGCTGAAACACGTTTTGGTAGCCATGTTTTAAATAACGTATCATTGCTCACCATTGCCATTGCCATTGCCATTGCCACCAATGTTAATAAGATTGATTTACCAAACCGAGTAGAACAAAATGATATATTCTTAATTGGGAAAGCTTCATTCAGTGGCAAAGATGATATTACTCTTTGCTCTAACACTTCCATCTCTTCTTTAATTATAGAATTGAGCTTTTGTAAATCCACCTTTGGAACTGACATGATGAAAATATATAAGGAAAATATAAATAATTTTCAATAGAAAAACACACTCACTGATCTCTCTCTGTGTGTAGGCACTGAATAACTTCACTACTCTTGCTGACTACTCAACTGCTAGGTATACAACTTCTGATTTCATATCACCATACCCACTTCTTTTATAATAGATAGTGAAGCACCCCCACCACAGACTTATGCACCGCGTGTGTGTTGCAAAGACCCCACGATGCGCGAGTTTGCATCGCATCAATAGAGGACGGAGAGTGAATAGTAGTCGCTACATCGCCACAGCGTATGGGTGTGTGACGTCAGCGGATCCACCGTGTCGGGAGCGAGGGCCTGACACACATCAGTGGATCGTCGTGCGCTTAGCGCTGACGTCACGCGACCTCTCCTCCCACCACCATCGCAAGGTATACATCACGGGAGAGGAATCAGAGCTCACATATCGGGCTGGATCTCCGTGGTGTGCAGACGTGTACCTTCTCCATACTTTGGTATAGATTTTCATGTGCACTCCACATGAATCATACACAGTAGCTGAGTCGGTATACATGCAGGTCATGCAAGACATGGAGGTAAAAAAAATATGTGTACTTACAAAAAGTACTTGTCCGTGTATGAAAAAAATTCCAAGTCATCACAATGTCATCTCAAGGTCAAACACAAACCCTGAACACCTCTTCCAACAATATACATCAAGTTCAAACACAAAATTTCAAAGGGATCTCTAGGACATGCCAAGGTCATAGACCTACACAAAGGTACCTATGCACCAAGGTCATCCCTGAAGGTCACCACAAGGTCAACGATGACGTCATAGTGGAGGGGGGAGGCCCAGAACCGGCTCAAATCTCCTACTAACAATATGGTCCTTACTTTTCCTATTAATTAACTCAAAATCATAAGGCTGCACACGAAGGATCCATCGGCCTTGCCTACCTTGATGTTCCTTAACCCTTTCGCTCACCGTGTCCCCAAATAAGGACAACCTATTCAAACATTATTTATGTTGAGCTCTGTTTTTTTTCACTGCAATCTTCTATAGCACTCTGATTAGGATAGTATATTATTTCAAAAGAACACATGTGCAGCCATCTAAAGAATATAGTAAGAAAGCGGAATTCAAATGAAATAAACGTTTTTAGAATGGTGCGTATATGACCGTGTAGAGCTTTGTTCTGTACTTATTCTTGGTGACTTGTTGATTTTCAGTTAATAATTAGTGAATCATTCGTTTTTCGTATATTTTGAACTGTATGATTTTCATAGTGTGGTGTACTGTTTTGTGGACATTGTGAGTCAACGGTAAAATGAACGTAACCTTCTTATATATCACTATAACTGACGAGCAGCAATTGAAAATGATTGAACAAGGTTCATCACGTATTGAATGTATGAGTGATTATGATGATGAATCTGATTTGGAAGACGGTATGCAAATGCAATGTTCATTTATGTTTGTCAAAAAAATCTAACTGTTCAGTTAATTATCATGTGAATGTGAACAATTGTTACCTAAATGTCATTGTAATAATGTGATATCCTCTTTTCATATAATAGGGTTTATAGAATTTTTACGCTGTTGGCTCACACTGTCCTCATTTGGTAACAAGCTCTAGGGCCTGAAAGGACAATTTGAAAAATGATATAAATATATAAAAAAAAATTGCAAAAAAATCATAGATACTGTAGAAAAATATTCAGAATTTTACCTTCAAAATTAATAATTCGTGAGCGAGAGTGTTAAGCCTTTGTAACCAGAGCGACGTAGCTTTTCAATTGCATAAATGACAGCAAGAGCTTCTCGCTCAGTTGTGCTGTAGTTTCTTTTCTGTCGAGTAAGTGACCTAGAAAGAAAACAAATAACCTTTTCACCCTAAGGGAATTCTTGAGATAAGACAACAGCAATACCATATGCGCTAACATCTATTTGAAGGATGAAGGTTCGAATGAAATCAGGACGAAACGATTTTTCACATTCGACAGACCAATTCCATTTCACACCTTTTTTCGTTAAATTTTCTGGGTATAAAACGTCGATACCAAGATGCAGTACCTATGAAAAGACGAATTTCTTGAAAATATTTGGGAGCAATCACATCAAGGATGGCTTGAACTTTCTCTGGGTCAGGATGAAGACCGCGCTTATCTACCACATAGCCTAGATATTTTAGTTGAGGCAAGCAAAATTTACATTTTTCTGGGCTAACTACCAAACCAGCTGCATGTAAACGATCAAAAACCACTGACAAAGTTCTAAGATGGGAAATTTGATTTTGAACAGTAACAAGGTAATCTTGGAACCTGACGAAGCGACGATAAACTTTTATAAAAACAATTTGTTCAATCGGGATGTTAATTTTCAAGTTGTACAAATGAATAATGAACAACTAGTAGTGTTTTTGTCTAAAATTGAGTCTAATGCCACCGGTAGAGACGGAATATTTACGATTATGATGGAACTTTGTATTCCATATCTCACACCTATTCTTACATTTATCAACAATAAATGTCTCGAAACAAATATTTGCCCATCGACGTGGAAAAAAGCACTTATCCATCCAATCAATAAAATAAAATAATTTCCTTCCGTGATCTCAGACCCTTTAATATTTTACCCTCTATTTCTGAACTTCTTGAAAGAGTCATATACGAACAAATTTACAAATATGTTATAGATCAAGGCATTTTAACTGCACATCAGTCGGGTTCAAGTCCAAATCATAGTTCAGCTAGTGCGCTTCTGAAGAAATCTGATGATATATTTCATGGATTCGATAATAATCAAATTTCTTTTCTACTATCACTAGACTACCAAAGGCTTTTGACATAATTAACCACAACCTATTGATTGTGTACCAAGCTTCAATCTTTGGATTTAGTCAGAGTGCTTGTTCACCCATTAAATCATTTTTATCCGCCGAGTTTTGGGAAATGGTACACAATATGCATATATATGCAGATGACACTAACCTCTATTATAGAAAACATATAGAAAACGCCGAAATACAAAATATTTGTTGAAATATATGAAAATCAATCTTTCGTTATGAATCCTACAAAGTCATCCGCTATTATTTTGGGTAATAAGAAAGACATAGACAGAATATCCTTACTTTATAGACCACCAAAGGGCAGTATAGCTGATTTTTTCAACACCTGGGAAGATTCCTTATCTGAATTGACGATAACATGTCATAAATTAATTTGTGGTGGTGATATCAATATAAACTGTGCCGACTTGAACAGCCAGAATACTGTATCACTTCTAAAAATTGTGGAGTCTTCCAATTTACAAGTTATGGAAATTACTACTAGGTCTACCAAAATATTTAATAGTCTTATAGATAAAATTTTGCTATCAAGAGATTAATCTCGTTTTACTTGGAATACGAAATATGCATTAAATATTTCCGATCACTTTCTAACTTTTTGCAAATCAGCTGATAAAGCATTGAGAGAGACTGAAAAGTACTTCACACTAAAAAATTTGAAACGTATAGATAAAACTATGTTGAAACAGTTTTTACAGTATGCACCTCTACCAAACGTGCATTATATCCGGGATATAAATAATAAGGTTCATCATGTAAATACATTATTACTGAGTATATTTGATTTATTAGTACCATTCAAAATTATTTTGAATAAATTACAGATACCTCCGTGGATTACGGATACTATTGAAATAATGAATAACCCTGCATTACTCGCACTACAAATATTGACACCATTGCCCGCGGGTGAGCGCTGCGCTCATGTTCACCTATAACCTTACATTATTGCAAAAAATGACAAATATGGAAAAACTTACTACGCCATTTAGGTAAAATAAAATAATTTATAATCTAAAATAAACACAAATATCATTTCATTATGTTCATCTGAAACAAAACGTTATAAGGTGAAAATATTAATAGAAGGTATTTAAATAGAAATTGCACTTTGTACACTTTGGTGTCTGGTCTCCTCTTTTGAATCCATTATAATAATACTCAAATCGACCTATGAAATTATTATAACAATTATATTTCCTCATTCCATTCCATTCCATTCCATTCCATTCCATTCCAAAAATATACTGCCACTGTTACCCGCAAGTGAGCGAATAATAATAATAATAATCATTTATTGTCTGCCAGTGAAAAGAATACAATTCTACTTGCTACGTGTACACGTACACACACACATATATACATATATATATATATATATATATATATATATATATATATATATATATATATATATATATATATATATATATATATATATATATATATATATATATATATATATATACAGGGTGTTAATTAAGTACGTTGACAAACTTCGGGAGGTGATTCTTTGAAGGTTTTCAGGACGAAATGTTCATATAAACATATGTCCCAAACGGCTTGGTTTTCGAGATACAGGGTGATAAAAATACATTTTTTTCAAGATTTTTTAGAGTCAACTTCGACATTTTCTACAATAATCAGTTCAAATTAGGCAAGTACAATCCATTCAATAGTACGCACGATACAAAATAATGCATTTCTCAAATAATTCACAGGGTCCTCCTTTTTTCAGAGTCAAGCTTTGTTCAACTCTTCAGAATTTTTTTTTCCGCCGCCACTGACATATTATGAGAAAGGAATAATGAATGTTGTTTCATTTAACATCTTTTTGCTCTCTTGATGTTTTTCATTTACTTGTACGGTTCCGGAGTTACAATGAAAATATTAACGCAAACATTTTCCAGTAACGCATAACATAAAGAAATTTGAGAAGCAAATAGTCTAACAAATTGAAGGGTGATTCTTTGAAAGATTTCAAGATGAAAAGTTTTTATAAACATGTCCCAAGCGGCTTGGTTTTCGAAGTACATGGTGATCAAAATACATTTTTTATGAGTTTTTGGAGTTTACTTCGAAATTTTCGACAATAATCGATCCAAATTAGTTCAAATTGGACAAGTACAATCCATTCAATAGTGCGCATGATATAAAATAATTCATTTTTCGAAGTGTCATCGCCACTCTCCAAAGATTAGCGCGTGACGCAATACGTCATTTTGTTCTCATTACACAAATAGCTATTTTCTGCTCGTGTAGAGAAAATGTAATGTTATGGAGCTCCCATACATTTTTTACCATAACTCAGGTTGAATATGTATTGCACTAAGTTAATTATGGCAAAATAATTTTGGACATTTTCAATAGTGAATAACTTTATTATCAAATACTAGAGCAAAGTAACATAAATTCACTAGGAATAAAATTAAGTTCAGAAAAGGACCATTATTGAAATTGATATGTCAGAGCAGCTGCTGGAAATGGCCACCGCCAACTTCAATGCATGCGTTTATGCGCCTAACCATAGACTGGCGGACACGCTCAAAAATACCAGGAGTGTTTCTTATAATTCCGCATGACTCCTGTATGCGATTTCTCAGGTCTTCTTCACTTTGAGCTGGAGTTCGGTACCCTAATGATTTAAGGTGCCACCAGAGGAAAAAATCAAGTGGATTCATATCGGGTGACCTTGGTGGCCAAAGTTGTGGCCCACCACGCCCAATCCAGCGATCAGAATAATTCTCTTCTAAATATTGGCGTGCAACCAATCTGAAGTGTACTGGAGCATCATCATGCATAAACCAAATTCCAATTATTTCCTTCAGTGGGATCTCTTCTAGGAGTCCAGGTAAGATGAATTCAAGAGACTAATGTCGATAATGGTCACCATTGAGTCTATGAGGCAGAAAATGTGGCCCGATAAGGAAATTCCCTACAATTCCAACCCAAACATTCACAGAAAACGTCTCTTGAAAATGGTTTTCAATCACGGCGTGTGGGTTTTCATCAGCCCACATATGATTGTTGTGAAAAGTAATAATGGCTTTACGGGAAAAGCATGCCTCATCGGTGAATAACACTTGAGATAAAAACCATGGATTTTCCAACAATTTATTTCGAATCCAAGTGCAAAAAGTTAATCTCTTTGGAAAATCCCTTGGCAGAATAGCTTGAACACGCTGTATGTGATAGGGATGAAGTTGTTGCTCTTTTAAAATTTGCCATACCAATACATGGGTTACGTTAAACTGTGCCGCAATTTGTCTTGTACTGGTGTCTGGATGCTGCTCAATTTCGTTAAGTACAGCTTCTTCTATCTGAACTGTTCTAACTCTCCTGGGTCTTCCTAGGAGAACAGCAGACCTCTTGAAAGTACCCGTTTCACGAAGACGGGAGTGAATATTGATGAACATTTGTGTGCTGGGAATATGACGTTGTGGAAATCTTTCTAGATACATTCGTCTGGCGGCACGAGCGTTACCATCAGCCATTCCATACATTAAGTGCATGTCTGCCATTTCTGAATTTGTATATTCAACCATTTTATCCAAAGGAATATTGAATGAATCTGCTTTATTGCTTCCACTAATGAAGAATTAACAATGAGACAGTTCCTCAACTTTCGATAACTGTCAAGTTGTTGATATTTAAATAAATGAATTAATATCAAAGCCTTCTTTGCTATTTTCATGAATTCAAATTATTTACAAAATTTCTGCGTTACTGCAGAAGAAAAAACAAACCGAAATTTCTGATAAAATAATGTACTCCGTACGGAAACAAAAATTTGTTTGATTTAGTTTTTCGGAGTTATGACCAGAGATTCATAAATGAAAATCAAATGTGTAATGATCTGCGACTATTAGATAAACCCTATTAACTATCTTCCATTACAGGATTACCTTTCGGAAGTTTTTTATATTGAAAAGGAAACGTTCAATTGAAAACTAAAAAATATCTTTTTTTAAAATAACAAAAAATTTGTATGAGTTCTCTATCAAGACTGATGGGTAAATACATTTTTACCATCAGAATCTTCAGGTTGAAAGTTAAGGTTTTCCCAATATCTGTCAGATCTAGTTTAATATCCAGCGTACCGCAGTGACGGAGAGATAGTAGTTTTCTGTTAGATATCACTAAAAGAAATCACATCTTTACAATAACAAGCTTTTATTTAGCTTCACTTGTAACTAACTAACAAGCAATTTAATAAAAGTTGAATTTGACCCACTTCTAATACTCCGATTAATTTGAAATTTGGCAGGTTTCCGTAATTCCGGAGACAATGCATTGAAAAAATGTTTGTTAAAAAACAAAATGGCGGCTCCAATATGGCGAACGAGTTTTGTGATTATGATCCGATTCTGTTCAAAATTGGTATGTGATGGTTTTTGGGTTGGAGATTTTCAGTTTCACATAAAAAATAAACTAAAATGTTAAAAGTGAAAATTATAAAAAGAAAACATTTTAAAGTTTTTATACAATACACTGAAAAGGAAAAAATAATTCATTTCATTGTTTGATCTAGGTAATCTTGTACAGAAAGATTTTGATACTCACAGAATAACCTACAAAAAATGAAACAAATTATTTTTTCATTTTCAGTGCATTTGTATAAAAGCTTGTCTTTATATTTTTTACTGTATAATTTTTATTCATCGTAGATTTTTCTAATTCTGAAAAAATATTTCCATCAATTTACAATAATTGAAAATGTTTAATTTTAAAATTTTCTAATGTTATGCCACACTGGAAAATGTTTAAATCAATATTTTCATTATAGCCCCTGAACCGTACAAGTAAATGAAAAAATGCAAGATATCAAAAAGATGTTAAATGAAACAACATTGATTATTCCTTTCTCATAATATGTCAGTGGAGGCGGAAAAAAAAATTCTGAAGGGTTGAACAAAGCTTGACTCTGAAAAAAGGAGGACCCTGTGAATTATTTAAGAAATGCATTATTTTGTATCGTGCGCCCTATTGAATGGATTGTACTTGCCTAATTTGAACTGATTATTGTCTAAAAAATCTTGAAAAAAATGTATTTTTATCGTCCTGTATCTCGAAAACCAAGCCGTTTGGGACATATGTTTATATGAACTATTCGTCCTGAAAACCTTCAAAGAATCACCTCCCGAAGTTTGTCAACGTACTTAATTAACACCGTGTATATATATATACATATATATATATATATATATATATATATATATATATATATATATATATATATATATATATATATATATATATATATATATAGCGCCAACTATCAAACTGAGGACACACCGTAGAATCAACGTTGCGAGGACCACTGGAAGGAAAGGTGCTAGACACTTGTCATAGCTTTTTCTGTTCATGTTCAGAGTGGGGGGCACCAAGATTCTCTAATATACTCTTGAATTACTGAACACTTCAAATTTGATTTTTACGAGTATATCGGAACCAAGTGAGGACCATACTACCGTGATATCATCGAGAGGTCCGTTTATTTGTCTGCAGAATCCTACCAAACTGAGGTCCGTATAACCTAATTATTAGTATGAGGTGTATAAAGTGAGGACCACTGAACGTTGCCAAGTTTCACAAAGTTCTCTTCACATACGATCGGCACTTTTGCGGTACATGTGACAGTAAGTACAGACAAGGAAAAATTATAGTTATTGATAGAAATGGATTGGGCAATCCAGACTTTTGCATTCAACCTATACAATAGGTATAATCGTCGCCAAGTATCTAACAGAAAACAACTACTGTCCCACGACAATTGAGTTCAAACTGATAGATTCTTGGCAAAGTATTCTACAAGAACTACTTTGCAATATTATCCCAATCTCAACGCCAAAACATGTCTCAACCCACATGGTTTTGCCTAATTCATTTTTATTATCAGTTTGATGAGCTTCTGCCAAGTAGTGTTATCAAATATTTTCTTCCGAAAATTATGATTGTTAGTCAGTACTGCATTGTATATGGTAACAATTCTGGCAGTTTATACGTCAACGGAAGCAATATTCAGTATTATTTCGGACGAAGTTCGATACGGAGAGTATAATGAAAATCATATGAAATAAATAAAAATATTTACATATCGTGAGTCGCAGAAATTGACATATTTGTAAGTCGCGACTGCATTCCTGGATGAGGGGTAATTAATGCTTGGAGGGCACCATTCGTTTGGTGGGACAGGAGGATTCTTATGTTGCACTGAAGATATGCAAAAATCCTGAAACCTGTCTGCAGATGGTCATTTGAAATCAAATGATAAAAACAATAATAAATCGTCTTTATATTCTTCGGTACGAAATAGGCGAAGTTTAGTTTAGGGCACTCTTACACTTAACCTAAGTAGTACAAATGAGAGATGAAATATAAGTAGAAAAGTCATTCATGGGGTGGAGCAAAACAAAATATATAACCATTACAAAGCAGTAGTGCTTAATCAAACATATAACTTTGAGTAAAAGAGTATCTTAGGGTATTTACGAAATTTGGCTTTCAATTTCTTTTTTCATATCAATATAATTGAATGTGATTGACAAAAACGGAAAAATAGAATTCAGTGGCTTGGTAGTTGAAGTATGAGGCATAATATCCACTATTTGATCAAAATTAGCACTTGAAATTGTGACCGCTTTGAGGAACGTTGCAGAAATAGATGCCAGATATAATTCAATATCCGTTAGGGAAAGAAAATCTTTTCTGTCAGATATTTGCCACTTTGTGGGAATGTGTGGAAAAAGAGGTATTTCGATTTTGTTTCATCCAATAAAATTCAGTAATTAAAGGCATGGTATGTTTTTGAATTTTGTCAGGATGGATCATAAAACAAATACAACGATGTATTTGCAGAATATAAAGAACTGTTGTAATTGGACTGTATCGAGTAATTCATAAAGAAATATATATTCAGTATCTGTATAGTGTCATTTGTGAAATCTGACAAAGTCAAATCACCCCCCTTTCCAAAAAACTTTCTTCAAATATCTGACAGAAAACAATTACTTTCCCAGCCAATACTGCGCGGATTTTTCAATATTTTTGTGTTCCATAGAAGTTAGCGAGTTTCTGAGCGACTAAACGATTGTCGTTTCTTTGGACAGAATCTAAAATTTTCAGTGTGTGTTTGGGGGCTGCACTCCTCATATGGAAACTGTCTCAACTGAGTAAAAATTTTGACGTAAAAAGTTCTCCCTGTCTGATAATCGAATAAGTGAGGAATATAAGGCAACCCTCTTACAAAAGACAAGTGCTTTACTGGCAAATACAGCGTTGGATGATGAATCATATTGACTTCCCTTCGATTTACATTATACTAAAATCTGCGAGACAATCGAATCAGAATCGATTAAATTAGTCCATCTGAAAGAAAGATTGATGAATAGATTGGAAGGTTCATAAAAAGATAGGAGAATAGGTGAAACAAAGAATAAATGTATTCGACAAAATATTTAATAAGAAAGAGAAATAACAATTTATAAACAAATAAAAAATCTGCATTGTTCACAATGAGCGCTTGTCAACAAAGAAACAAGGTATCCAGCCATACCAGGACGGTGCTCATTGTCTTAATCCTATACGAAAGGAATAAACATACCTAACATGACAATTCATGACAACATAAATAGAAATGAAATATTTTAAAAAGGCACAGATTCCCTCACTTATCTGGAACACCGCAGAAGGGTTGGTGAACTGTCTTCCTTCTTGAGACGTTTTGATAACCCAATCTCTTCTGAACTATCTTTGGCCGTTTCACCTTTATCAGTTCCATCAACAAGTTCAGTCATCACACCTATTGTTGTCACCTTTGATACTGCCGTCTATTCACCAGGACTCATTCTTTCAAAGAACGGCGAAGATTAGGAATGTTCGACCTACATACTCCAAATGTTCAAGAGGAACCCCAATTCCTAGTTACTTCATCTTGATTCCGAAGATGTTCTCGAAATTTTACAGGTGTTTGTTTCTCTTTGAAACCAGAAGAAAATAGAATCAACAAATGAATATATAATCGTTAGTGGTAAACAGCGAAATAACAAAAAAAACTTCAATTTGTAGACGCTAAAACGGAAAAAAATTATTCAAAAGGTTTTTGGTACTCAAATGCACGAAAGGTGAAAATTATTGCATTAGATAGCAAAAATAACAATCCCTAGCTTTTGAATGTGTTACTCACAGAATAACCGGCGTAACACATCTGAAGCAGACTTACTTTTTCAGTGTATTCAATAGCAGTTTTAAAATTTTCTTTCTCTCAATGTTATTCATTCCTTTCCAGTGAATTTGAATAAAAACTTGTCTTTAAATGTTTTTTCTTTGTATTTTTGTCATAAGTAATCAGATACTCCTCGTTCTGTTCATTTCCATAAGAGCTTCAGTATACCAGGGCTTCTTGATACTCAATATTGTGTATTCTAACTCTTCGATCCGATGAGCATCCAATGATCGATTGAATCATGAATCGTTTTGTCATAATTCACGATCTCTGACTTCAAAAACCTACACATCAACTTTGAATGAAAACGAACAATGGTCACAGAAACTCCGCAATCCTGACACCTCGAAAACTCCCACATAGTATTTCTGGATCAGATGATAATTGCAAAACTCGTTGGCCAAATTGTAGCTGCCAATTCAAATTCAAAAATTTTCATAATCTCTTTTCTCGAAAACTCAACTCACCAATTTTGACCAGAATGGTGTCATAATCACATAACACGTTTGTCATCTTGAATTCATAAATAAAAAAAAATCCTAAACTCTGACCCCAAACATCTTTTCATACTAAAATTGAATGAAACTGACCAATAACACCAAGCTTGTCCACCGTCTTGAATTTACCAATTTGGACCTAAAATTCATAATCTGAAATATCCCCCAAGTAATAATATAATAATAATAATAATGTTTATTCTTCTTAATGAAATAATCAACAATATAATTGTAAGATTACATGTATACAAACTATTTAAAATTTGACAGTTAAAACAATTCTGAAATCACAGAACAAACATAAAATCCGCTGTAACCGAAGTTGTGCGCGGTTTTGATTTTGGTTCATTGTGCCGATTATGAATAGAATCGTACCATAATCCCAAAGCTCGCATTCTCCATCTTGATCTCATATTCCAAAATACTCAGTATTCCAATTTTGTATAGAATCAGACCATAAGAACAGAATTCGCAATTTGCCATCTTGAATTCATTAATTTGATATTAATCCATTATTTCCGACCAGTTTTTCTAAAAGACGTTCAATCCCGCATTGTCACAGGAAAGAGGAACACATTCCAAATTTCTATTTGATCGGTCCACTGGAAGTGGGTCAAAATTCACTTTCTATTAGACCGTCAGCCCTCTGCCATATTGTCTAATGATTTTATAAGGTATTCCCTTCAGGGTTTTGGTAGTTGTGAATGATCAATGAACAAGCAAAATTTGCGCATGTACGTGGAATAAAACAATAACAATAATTATTGTTGTAATTATATTATATTATAATTATATAACGATAATTGTATTATAATTATAAATTTCATCATACTTTATTTTCCCAAAGACATGCAAAAACACGTATAGATTCAAAATTACCCTATTTCTCAACACAATTGAGGGCATATGGTGTCCTTCGGACCAACGCGACATGTATGCCGATCGGTTTCCGTCTGATTTTCATTCGATGAAATATCGTTTGGTAGTATGCTTGGCATACGCTAAAATATCATCAAAATACGTGATTTCTTCATGCAATCCACAATAATCAACTAGTTTCTGACAAATTCTATACGTGTTTATGCATGTATTTCAGAAAAAAACTAGTTATTATTATTATCGCTATGTTCCACGGGCAAGCGCTAAGTTTGCTGGTTCATTGATCATTATATTTATAACTACAAAAACCCTACATGGCATACGTTATGAAATCATTATACATTTTGGCAGCGGGCTGACGAACTATAAATTTCACCAGATAGTACAGATGAGTGAATTGACACATAAACAGACAAGCGGACGAGTGTAAAAGCAGCATCGGCTTTCCCACCAACGGTTTTTATTTTTGCTTATGTTATTCAGAAATATCCATTGCTCGAGGTTTTTCGACGGAAATGTATTATTCTAAACTTGCTGATAACGTTCTATATAATGTTGTTGAGGGGTAGCTGTTGAATAACGAATTATTTTGCCGTATAAAACATATTCAACAGACATAGTATAATTCATTTCTGTAAAAAAAAACAAACAACGGGTATTTTAACTGTTTCACGAGTTTTCTACTTCAGAGGGTTGTTGAGGGATAGTTTTCGATACACAAATTATTTTGCGCCATAGAACGTATTCAGTAGGTGTCGAATAATTCATTTCCGTAAGGGTTATTGAGGGGTAGTTTTTCGTTCACAAGTTATTTCATCCAATAAAACGTATGCAACAGGAGTGGATTAATTAATTTTTTTCAAAAAACCTCGAGTCAGGGTACTTCAACTGCTTCGAGATTTTTCTACTTTCGGAGGGTTTTTGAGAGGTAGTTTTTTTTCACGAATTATTTCACTCCATCGAACGTATTCAACAGGTGTAGAATAATTCATTTCTCAAAAAAAACAAACAACGGGTATTTTAACTGTTTCACGATTTTTCTAAATCGGAGGGTTGTTGAGGGGTAGTTTTCAATACACAAATCATTTTACGCTATATAATGTATTCAGTAGCAATCTCGAGCAATGGATATTTCAACTGTTTCAAAAATTTTCTACTTCGGTGGGCTGTTGAGGGTTATTGTTTGGTTCACAAATTATTTCACACCATGAAACATATTCAGCAGGTGCGGAATATTTAATTTTTATCAAAAAACCTCGAGAAACGGGCATTTCAACTCTATCAAAAATGTTCTACTTCAGACGGTTGTTGAGGAGTAGTTTTTGGTTCACAAATTATATCACCTCATAGTACGTACTGAGCCAGTGAATAATAGTTAATTTCCGTCAAAAAAACTTCGAGCAATGTGTATCTCAACTGCTTTAAAATGTTTCTACTGCAGAGGGTAGTCGAAGGGTTGTATTTGATTTACAAAATAAGTTTTCCTTATAAAACGTATTTAACAGATGTAGAATAATTTATTTCCATCAAAAAACCTCGAGCAACGAGAATTTCAATTCTTTCGAGATTTATCACTCTTGGAGGATTGTTGAAGGGTAGTTTTCATTTAACAAATAATTTCACCCTATATAACGTATTCAACAGGTATAGAATAATAAATTTCTGTCAAAAAATCTCGTGCAACGGAAATTTCAACTGTTTCAAGAATTTTCAACTTAGGAGGGTTGTTGAGGGGTAGTTTTTGATTCACAAACTATTTTATTCTATACACCGTATTCAGCAGGTGAAGAATAATTCATTTCCGTCAAAAAAACTCGAGCAACGGGCACTTCAACTGTTTCAAGATTTTTCTACTTCGGAGTGTTGTTCAGGAGTAGTTTTTGATCCAGAAATTTTGACACACTATAGAACATACTCAGCAGGTGAAAAATAACCAATATCTTTCAAAAATATCGAGCGACGGGTATTTCGAATGTTTCAAAACTTTTCCAGTTCGAAAGGTTGTTGACGGATAGTTTTAGGGTTAATTTTCATTTCACCCTGTGCAACATATGCAGCAGCTATAGAATAATTCATTTCTGTCAAAAAAACTCAAGCAACTGGCATTTAAACTATTTCAAGAGTTTTCTACTTCGAAGGGTTGTTGAGGGGTAGTTTTCGATCCACAAATTTGTTACCATATAGAAAATATTCTGCAGGTGAAAAATAAATTATTTCTGTCAAATAATATCGAGCAACGGGTATTCTGAATGTTTCAAGATATTTCCACTTTGGAGGGTTGTTGAGGGGTAGTTTTTCTTTCACAAATTATTTCATTCTATAAAACGTATACAACAGGAATGGAATAACTAATTTCTTCCAAAAAACCTCGAGCCACGGGTACTTTAACTGTTTCAAGATTTTTCTACTTCCGGAGGGTTGTTGAGTGGTAGTTTTTGGTTCACAAATTATTTAACTTCATAGAATGTATTCAGCAGGTGTAGACTATTTTATCGCTGTCAAAAAACGTCTAGCAACAGGTTTTTCAAGTATTTCAAAAAGTTTCTACTTCGGAGGGTTGTTGCGGGGTAATTTTTGTTTGACATATCATCCCACTCTGTGAAACGTATTCAGCAGGTATAGAATAACTCATTTCTGCAAAAAAATCACTAGCAACGGGTATTTCAACTACTTCCAGATTTTTCTACATCGGAGGGTTGTTGAGGGGTAGTTTTTGATTCACAAATTATTTCATCCAATAGACCATATTCAGCAGTTGTTGATTGATTAATTTCTGTGAAAAACCCTCTAGCAACGGGCATTTGAAATATTTCAAGATATTTTTCATTTCGGAGGGTTGTTGAGGGGTAATTTTCGATTCACAAATATTTCACCCTATGGAAAGTATTCAGCAGGAGAAGAATAATTCATTTCTGTCAGAAAAACCTCGAGCAACGGGTATTTCAACTGTTTTAAGTTTTTTCTACTTCGGAAGATTGTTAAAGGGTAGTTTTTGGTTCAAAAATTATTTCACTCTATTGAATGTATTCAGCAGATGTGAAAAAAATAATTTTCGTCAAAAAACCTAGAGAATTCGGCATTTCTATTGTTTCAAGATTTTTCTACATCGGAGGGTTGTTGAGGGGTAGTTTTCAATTCTCAGATTATTTAACCCTATTGAAAGAATTCAGCAGATTCAGAATTACTCATTTACATCCTTGAAAAACAGGGCAATTTGAATAAAAACTTGCAAAAGTAGAGAAAATGAGGTGAAATATAGTGATACTCATTACCTAATAAACATCAATGTGTTCAGCGTAACACGATATGTTGCCACATTTTCGGACCTCACTCAGTGCTGACCATATAATCCCACAAGGAACGGAATACGCACGTACAGAAAATATACATTCTCAGCAGCGCCTTCAAGTGGCAAATCCCCAAACTACAATATACGATTTTTTCTATATTCCTACCAAAGTGAGGACCACATATTTCACGCGATATTTCAACTAACAGTAGTGAATGCACAAAAAGGAACGAAACACTATATCTGTCTCACTTAGAACGATTATTAGGTTAGTCAATGAACTTGTACAGAGGAGGATCCTCCACATGGAACGGCAGAAACGTTGTGAGGTCCGTATACGGACCTCACTTCGACATGGTCCTCACAACTTCCGTAATTTTTGCACAAGCGGACCTCACTTTATACGTTGGTCAAATATATATATATATATATAAATATATATATATATATATATATATATATATATATATATATTGAATACTTGTTTCAAGGAGCAATAAATGTTCCAGTGACTGTAAAACAGTCGAAAACAATCATTTGGGAACTCACAATACCTTTGTATAGATTGTATGGCATATGTCCGACAGAAAATAACTACTTCTCTGGCTAATACCTCGACAGATATTGAATTATATCTGTCAGACATATGTGCAAAGATCCTTACTTTGAAGGAACAACTTTGCAAGGGCTCTCAGAGACAGACAGCAGGACACCGCCTGATCCAAACAAGGAACCAACTGCAGACCGGTTTCGGGATGAAGTCCCTCATCAGTGCAGTCCAGGTTATCACGGTTGTATACACGCGGGGGCCCGGTGCCCGTCATCGTTCGCCGGGATGAACACTGCAATCGCTTACAGGATCCACCACGGCAACAGATTAGAGAGCGCTCCAGAAGGACATTTCGGATGCGAAATGGTATATGCTGAGTACTTGTTTCAAGGAGCAATAAATGTTCCAGTGACTGTAAAACAGTCGAAAACAATCCTTTAGGAACTCACTATACATTTGTATAGATTGTATGGCATATGTCCGACAGAAAACAACTACTTCTCTGGCTAATACCTCGACAGATATTGAATTATATCTGTCATATATATGTGCAAAGATCCTTACTTTGAAGGAACAACTTTGCAAGAGCTCTCAGAGACAGACAGCAGGACACCGCCTGATCCAAACAAGGAACCAACTGCAGACCGGTTTCGGGATGAAGTCCCTCATCAGTGCAGTCCTGGTTATCACGGTTGTATACACGCGGGAGCCCGGTGCCCGTCATCGTTCGCCAGGATGAACACTGCAATCGCTTACAGGATCCACCACGGCAACAGATTAGAGAGCGCTCCAGAAGGACATTTCGGATGCGAAATGGTATATGCTGAATACTTGTTTCAAGGAGCAATAAATGTTCCAGTGACTGTAAAACAGTCGAAAACAATCCTTTAGGAATCACTATACATTTGTATAGATTGTATGGCATATGCCCGATCTCACGCCACTTGATTTTTACTTATGGGGTAATTTGAAGAGAAAAGTATACATGACACCAGTGCACAGTAAACAAGACCTGCGCCAACGATTGATCAACTGTATTGAAGATCTAGATGCCGGTGAAATAAGGTGTGCTACAACTGTATCTCCAAATACCCGGATTTTGAAATGTTTGGAAGCCAATGGTCGGCATTTGAACGTTTTCTAAGTTTTGACAGATAATTATTGAAATTATGTTGTAATCGTACAAACTTCCTTTTATTCATTGGTTATAAATCAGGGTACGTTTCTTTGAATTTTCTGCACGTTCTTGCTATAATTCCCTCACATTTTCCATGAAGAATAAACTATTTCATTAGAACTTCGTTTGAATAGTTATTTCCCTCCATTTCAATAATTTTTAGTCACTTTCGTTAAGAAACACACAACGGTATTATTAATAGTGCACTAATTGTCAAATTTTCATAATGACATGTACCATCATGACATTCAATAGCCACCTTAGATGAATATGAGAAAAATAAATCGATTTTTTTTGAAAATTTCACACCTCACTTTTGTAGCCAATCAAAAATTTTGTTCTTGTTTAGATACCCTAAAAATTTCCAGAAATTTTTATCCTCCTGGGTACCCTGGGTGAAATTAATAAGTGGAAATTTTTCTGTCGAACATTTGACATGTGACAAGTTGATATTTTGCTTTAATATACAAATGGAGGTCTAGTTTTCATATGAAAGTAGATAATTATGTATTTAGTTGGAATGTGTCTGAAAATATTTTCTCCACGATTATTGCAGAAATTGTCAATTCTGGAATCATATTTCAGAAGAAGTTTAATACACCATTTATCACAAGTTTTTTTCACAAGTCCCGAAGCTCAGCGGTAGTGTAGCGGCATATGAGTCGCTAGGTCGATGGTTCAATCCACTGAAAGAACTCAACTTTTTTAATTTTTTTTGTTCCAAATTTAAACACATTTATTGATGAGTTCTAACTCGGAATTAAAACGAAATATACTCTATTTTCACTTAGATTCTGCTTGTGTTCCTCATAACGTATTAGAAACTTGATTGAACCTTGGGTTGGTCAGAACAACGATTTGTTGGCTGCCTGTCAATTCGTGGACAAACCTCTAATTTTGGATTCCTTGGTTCGTGTCAAATTAAGTTTCAACTAGTGACTGTAGATGTCTTGAATAACTTCCTGTTATATTCTGTCTTGCCTCACGGTATTAATTCTTGAGTGGATTCGTTTTGATTTCGAGAGTTCCATAAATCCTTTCTGATGAGTGCGTTAGCACGAAACAGCTGTCAAAGGTTAGAACTCTCGGAATTAAAACGAAATATACTCTATTTTCACTTAGATTCTGCTTGCGTTCCTCATAACGTATTAGAAACTCGATTGAACCTTGGGTTGGTCAGAACAACGAATTGTTGGCTGCCTGTCAATTCGTGGACAAACCTCTACTTTTGGATTCCTTGGTTCGTGTCAAATTAAGTTTCAACTAGTGACTGTAGATGTCATGAATAACTTCCTGTTATATTCTGTCTTGCCTCACGGTATTAATTATTGAGTGGATTCGTTTTGATTTCGAGAGCTCCATAAATCCTTTCTGATGAGTGCGTTAGCACGAAACAGCTGTCAAAGTTTAGAACTCTCGGAATTAAAACGAAATATAGTCTATTTTCACTTAGATTCTGCTTGCGTTCCTCATAACGTATTAGAAACTTGATTGAACCTTGGGTTGGTCAGAACAACGAATTGTTGGCTGTCTGTCAATTTGTGGACAAACCTCTACTTTTGGATTCCTTGGTTCGTGTCAAATTAATTTTCAACTAGTGACTGTAGATGTCATGAATAACTTCCTGTTATATTCTGTCTTGCCTCACGGTATTAATTCTTGAGTTGATTCGTTTTGAT
The DNA here is from genome assembly GCA_944452925.2 of Chrysolina oricalcia. Taxonomy (NCBI): domain Eukaryota; kingdom Metazoa; phylum Arthropoda; class Insecta; order Coleoptera; family Chrysomelidae; genus Chrysolina; species Chrysolina oricalcia. The sequence goes on from OX101826.2 coordinate 17,573,951, forward strand.
TTCGAGAGCTCCATAAATCTTTTCTGATGAGTGCGTTAGCACGAAACAGCTGTCAAAGGTTAGAACTCTCGGAATTAAAACGAAATATACTCTATTTTCACTTAGATTCTGCTTGCGTTCCTCATAACGTATTAGAAACTTGATTGAACCTTGGGTTGGTCAGAACAACGATTTTTTGGCTGCCTGTCAATTCGTGGACAAACCTCTACTTTTGGATTCCTTGGTTCGTGTCATATTGAGTTTCAACGAGTGACTGTAGATGTCTTGAATAACTTCCTGTTATATTCTGTCTTGCCTCACGGTATCAATTCTTGAGTGGATTCGTTTTGATTTCGAGAGTTCCATAAATCCTTTCTGATGAGTGCGTTAGCACGAAACAGCTGTCATAGGTTAGAACTCTCGGAATTAAAACGAAATATACTCTATTTTCACTTAGATTCTGCTTGCGTTCCTCATAACGTATTAGAAACTTGATTGAACCTTGGGTTGGTCAGAACAACGAATTGTTGGCTGCCTGTCAATTGGTGGACAAACCTCTACTTTTGGATTCCTTGGTTCGTGTCAAATTAAGTTTCAACTAGTGACTGTAGATGTCTTGAATAACTTCCTGTTATATTCTGTCTTGCCTCACGGTATTAATTCTTGAGTGGATTCGTTTTGATTTCGAGAGCTCCATTAATCTTTTCTGATGAGTGCGTTAGCACGAAACAGCTGTCAAAGGTTAGAACTCTCGGAATTAAAACGAAATATACTCTATTTTACCTTAGATTCTGCTTGCGTTCCTCATAACGTATTAGAAACTTGATTGAACCTTGGGTTGGTTAGAACAACGAATTGTTGGCTGCCTGTCAATTTGTGGACAAACCTCTTTTTTTGGATTCCTTGGTTCGTGTCAAATTAAGTTTCAACTAGTGACTGTAGATGTCATGAATAACTTCCTGTTATATTCTGTCTTGCCTCACGGTATCAATTCTTGAGTGGATTCGTTTTGATTTCGAAAGCTCCATAAATCCTTTCTGATGAGTGCGTTAGCACGAAACAGCTGTCAAAGGTTAGAACTCTCGGAATTAAAACGAAATATACTCTATTTTAACTTAGATTCTGCTTGCGTTCCTCATAACGTATTAGAAACTTGATTGAACCTTGGGTTGGTTAGAACAACGAATTGTTGGCTGCCTGTCAATTTGTGGACAAACCTCTTTTTTTGGATTCCTTGGTTCGTGTCAAATTAAGTTTCAACTAGTGACTGTAGATGTCATGAATAACTTCCTGTTATATTCTGTCTTGCCTCACGGTATTAATTCTTGAGTGGATTCGTTTTGATTTCGAGAGCTCCATAAATCCTTTCTGATGAGTGCGTTAGCACGAAACAGCTGTCAAAGGTTAGAACTCTCGGAATTGAAACGAAATATACTCTATTTTCACTTAGATTCTGCTTGCGTTCCTCATAACGTATTAGAAACTTGATTGAACCTTGGGTTGGTCAGAACAACGAATTGTTGGCTGCCTGTCAATTTGTGGACAAACCTCTACTTTTGGATTCCTTGGTTCGTGTCAAATTAAGTTTCAACTAGTGACTGTAGATGTCATGAATAACTTCCTGTTATATTCTGTCTTGCCTCACGGTATTAATTCTTGAGTGGATTCGTTTTGATTTCGAAAGCTCCATAAATCCTTTCTGATGAGTGCGTTAGCACGAAACAGCTGTCAAAGGTTAGAACTCTCGGAATTAAAACGAAATATACTCTATTTTAACTTAGATTCTGCTTGCGTTCCTCATAACGTATTAGAAACTTGATTGAACCTTGGGTTGGTTAGAACAACGAATTGTTGGCTGCCTGTCAATTTGTGGACAAACCTCTTTTTTTGGATTCCTTGGTTCGTGTCAAATTAAGTTTCAACTAGTGACTGTAGATGTCATGAATAACTTCCTGTTATATTCTGTCTTGCCTCACGGTATTAATTCTTGAGTGGATTCGTTTTGATTTCGAGAGCTCCATAAATCCTTTCTGATGAGTGCGTTAGCACGAAACAGCTGTCAAAGGTTAGAACTCTCGGAATTGAAACGAAATATACTCTATTTTCACTTAGATTCTGCTTGCGTTCCTCATAACGTATTAGAAACTTGATTGAACCTTGGGTTGGTCAGAACAACGAATTGTTGGCTGCCTGTCAATTTGTGGACAAACCTCTACTTTTGGATTCCTTGGTTCGTGTCAGATTAAGTTTCAACTAGTGACTGTAGATGTCATGAATAACTTCCTGTTATATTCTGTCTTGCCTCACGGTATTAATTCTTGAGTGGATTCGTTTTGATTTCGAAAGCTCCATAAATCCTTTCTGATGAGTGCGTTAGCACGAAACAGCTGTCAAAGGTTAGAACTCTCGGAATAAAAAGGAAATATACTCTATTTTAACTTAGATTCTGCTTGCGTTCCTCATAACGTATTAGAAACTTGATTGAACCTTGGGTTGGTTAGAACAACGAATTGTTGGCTGCCTGTCAATTTGTGGACAAACCTCTTTTTTTTTATTCCTTGGTTCGTGTCAAATTAAGTTTCAACTAGTGACTGTAGATGTCATGAATAACTTCCTGTTGTATTCTGTCTTGCCTCACGGTATTAATTCTTGAGTGGATTCGTTTTGATTTCGAGAGCTCCATAAATCCTTTCTGATGAGTGCGTTAGCACGAAACAGCTGTCAAAGGTTAGAACTCTCGGAATTGAAACGAAATATACTCTATTTTCACTTAGATTCTGCTTGCGTTCCTCATAACGTATTAGAAACTTGATTGAACCTTGGGTTGGTCAGAACAACGAATTGTTGGCTGCCTGTCAATTTGTGGACAAACCTCTACTTTTGGATTCCTTGGTTCGTGTCAAATTTAGTTTCAACTAGTGACTGTAGATGTCATGAATAACTTCCTGTTATATTCTGTCTTGCCTCACGGTATTAATTCTTGAGTGGATTCGTTTTGTTTTTCGAGAGCTCCATAAATCCTTTCTGATGGGTTCGTTAGCACGAAACAGCTGTCAAAGGTTAGAACTCTCGGAATTAAAATGAAATATACTCTATTTTCACTTAGATTCTGCTTGCGTTCCTCATAACGTATTAGAAACTTGATTGAACCTTGGGTTGGTCAGAACAACGAATTGTTGGCTGCCTGTCAATTTGTGGACAAACCTCTTTTTTTGGATTCCTTGGTTCGTGTCAAATTAAGTTTCAACTAGTGACTGTAGATGTCATGAATAACTTCCTGTTATATTCTGTCTTGCCTCACGGTATTAATTCTTGAGTGGATTCGTTTTGATTTCGAGAGCTCCATAAATCCTTTCTGATGAGTGCGTTAGCACGAAACAGCTGTCAAAGGTTAGAACTCTCGGAATTGAAACGGAATATACTCTATTTTCACTTAGATTCTGCATGCGTTCCTCATAACGTATTAGAAACTTGATTGAACCTTGGGTTGGTCAGAACAACGAATTGTTGGCTGCCTGTCAATTTGTGGACAAACCTCTACTTTTGGATTCCTTGGTTCGTGTCAAATTAAGTTTCAACTAGTGACTGTAGATGTCATAAATAACTTCCTATATATATATATATATATATATAAAAACATAGGAAAACAAAAGGGTAAGTGATAGGTCTAATGACCGATTCTTCCACACTTCCCATGAAAAAAAAAAATAAAAATATGTAATATTATGATTCTGCCGAGCAGATGAATGTTCAAAAATGACATTGTCAATCGAATCTCAGCTACAAACATATATAAGTGTGAAACTAAAAATGTCTTGTCTAATAGAAAGTATATAGTATATCAACTCAAATTATAGATCATTGTTGTGAGAGAAAAAATTTTTGAATTTATTTTTGACGGTACTTAACGATAGCGACAAACTTGGTATATCCTTGCAATGGCTTGCTGCCGCAATCTGATATGAAAAAGATGACTTGTAATTTTCTTTACTATGTGAAAGATTATTGATTCAGTGCTTTCTTCTCAAATTCAAATTATGTATATTAGTCCTGTACGTGATCTTTCTAGAGAGATATTCAGGTTGTTTTGTTTTTAGCACCTTATAAAAGAGACAATATGAATGGAGTCTACGGCGATTGTACATGCTTAACCAACCCATTTCTTTCAATTTACGTGAAATTATATCTCTCCTCTTCAATCCATGAATTAAGCGCAGACATGAATTCTGAACTGAACTTTTTGTATGCGATATGCATCTGGTTTTCGTAGAAAAGGTCCATACATTGTATCACAATGGTTAAAATGTGACAACACCAGAGAATCACTTAACATTTTTTTCGTTTGTATATTCATGTCATTTCTGTGGGGATACAATAATTTAATGGAAGAATAGGCTATTCTGATTTTCTCAGTGACATGTTTATCAAACTTAAGCTTTGAGTCCATATACAGACCTAGGTTTTTGACTTGGTCACTGTAGTTCAGTTGGTCATCTCCGATGAAAAGTTGTAGCTGGTTGGATGCCAACGTTTTCTGACTTTCGTTACCAAAAAGAACAGCATGAGACTTTGATGAATTTATCTTCAGTAGATGCTTCTGGGATAATAATTGGAGGGTTGATAAATCTTTATTGATCAGCACATTTGCCTGTTGAATGTTTTTTAGTTCAAAAGAATAATATAATTGTGTATCATCAGCGTACAGAGGGAAAAATGACAGTGGAAGTTAGACGTGTAAAGTGTGTATAAGAGAGGGCCTGAAATACTACCCTGAGGTACGCCTTGGTCTATTACCAAACTTCTTGAGAGATCATTTTCTATCTTGACTTGTTGCACACGATCTGAAAGATATGACTCGGGAAATTTCATTTCGGTACTAAAGCCAACGTAGTGTGAAATTGACAATAAAATTTCATGGTGTAGTGAGTCGAAAGCTCGAGAAAAGTCGATTAAAATCAATACACATATTTCATTCTTATCTAACGAATGCAAAATGTCATCAGTGACAGCACTTAGGGCATGATAAATAAAGAGGAAATAAAATCTTTCAATTTACACAAAAAATATATACTTGTAACGTGCTTACAATTGTTTCGACACACGGTGTCATCATCTGAACGAGTTATCAACTAAAGAAACGTCAAAATCACCTTCTTAAATATTAAAATAACATGCATAAAATTTCACTAATGACAATTGCAGGTATGAAATTTCCTAATGACATATAGCTTGGATTAGGGAGCATTTGAGTAGTTACTAGTGAGATAATTAATTATAGGTGAATTGTACAGGTCAATTTGGTCATTGAAACTAAATTGCTATTGTTACGTAAATGTTTCTTGATTTCTATGGATTCTAATATGTTTAATTTTTGACCTTTAGGTTGAATATGCAAAATTTCAGGATTTTGTGTGAAGTTATGGTTATTGTCAATAAGGTGGTTGGCATAGTTTGAGTCCTGTTTATTTAATCTGTAACTTCTCAAATGCTCACCGAATCTTTGATTAAAACTACGGCCTGTCTGGCCTATATATAATGCATTGCAATCCTCACACTCAAGTTTGTAAACCCCCGACTTCTTGAATTTATCCCGTACAGACTTTGCGTTGTTAATAAAAGAATATAAGTTATTGTTGGTTTTGAATGCAACATTTATATTCCGTTTCTGAAGGAAACGGGATATTTTGTTCGTATGCTGACCAAGATATGTTAGACATGCAAAACGTTGATCGGTTTTAACTTTGATATGCGGGTATATTGAATTTAGAGTTTTCTTGTTTTGTTTTTGTTTAAGCAGTCTATCTATAATTGATGTTTCATATCCATTATTTACGGCGATTTGTTTAATTAACTCACACTTGAAATCTAAATCGCTTTGAGGTATATTTACCAGTCTATGAATCATAGAATGATATGCTGCCAGTTTGTGTGATTGTGGGTCCATGGAGTGTTTATGTATTGTAGTGTCTGTATGTGTGGGTTTGTGATATATAGAGAAGCCGTGCGTGTTATTTTTACGGGAGATAGTTAGATCTAAGAAGTTTAGTGAATTGTTATCATACTCTATTTCTGATGTGAATTCTATGTTAGTATTGAGACCGTTCAAATAATTAAGAAAAATATTTAATTGACGTACCGTTCCAACCCAGCAAACGAAAATATCATCTACATATCGATACGGTATCGATACGGTATCGATCTGAGAATTTTCTTCGTATGTTGTGTCATATGGTCTTTCAGCTAAGTGGATTTCTTATGAGAAGAACTACTGGTAGTGGATGAAGTGCTTCCTCTTCGTTGAAACTCACTTTCAGGATCAGTTATCGATTGTAGGAGATCATCGATGCTATATGGTACTTCATCAATGATTAGTTGATATCCTTCAATACTTGCTTTTTGGTTCCTTTGTCTGGCGAGTTTTTGATAATGATACAGCAGTTTCTTCTTCTGGTAGTCTTCAACATGATAATCAGGTGAAATATAAATTGCAGTGCCCTTAAGATTTTTTGCTTTAATAAGAATTTCATCCCTAAGGCTACTTCTCATACATTCAATCACAACTCACATCGCTCACTTTTATTACTTCAAACAAATATCAAATGACACTACATACATTTATTACGGCATAAGCAAAACTGAATGACTTGGAAAATATGTTTCTAGGATTACCTAGATGGATATGTTACGGTGCTCACCGTGCGGGTAACGCAGGGTTGAACTCATAGATAAATCATACTGTAGAAAAAAAATCTAAGAATGTAGATCATTGGAACTATTATAAGCCACTCAGGAATCAAGTAAATATAGCCACAAGGAACGAAAAAAAAGGTTACCTGAATTTTTGTGCAAATGACAATAGAGTGACAATAGAGTACTGTGGAAGAGATATCATAATCTAAAAATTCATAATAGGAAAGCACCTATTACTTTACCAGAATGTCTTGATAATCCTTCGAAAATTATTCCAACACTTCCTACAATCCACTTTAAACAATCCAGGAATGGATCACAATTTGTTCACATTCTATAACCAAACTAGAAAATGTCATTTCGATGAACTCTTCCAATTCTCCACTCTATCTGCCGAAGAAATTTATAAGCAACTGAAAGAAGTTAAAACATTGTCTACTGGTCCGGACCTAATCAATCTTCAGTACTTTCAGTACTTTCAGTACTGACAAATTTGATAAATTCTTGTTTGTTATAAAGTATTTTTCCTGATGGCTGGAAAATATCACGTATGATTGCGTTACATGAAAAAAATTATTTACTGAATTACAGTGACCTCCGACCGATAAGTTTACTTTCATGTTTATCAAAGGTACTTGAGAAAATTATGAACCATCAAATAAGATTCCATTTCGAAAAATACACAATTTTACCTAATGAACAATCAGGTTTTTGGTCTGGATATAGTTGCACAACGGCGTTGCTAAACATAACGGATGATATCATTAGTGCTTTAGGTGCAGGGAAAACAAAGGTTCTCATTCCCTTGGTTGGTTAAAGGCTGACCAGCTGGGGTCAGTTGTATTGTTCTGTCGTCAGTGGTTCCTAGTTGAATAGGCCTTTGTTTTTCACCAGGATCAGTAGTCTATTTACTAGGTGTTTCGAATTCATGCCTGTTTCTAGGTTGATCTGTCTGAATATTCTTTCGCGCTTGTTGAGCAGCGCGTCGCATTCAGACATGATGTGAGAGGCTGTTTCCTCCTCGTCACCACAGAGTCTACAGTCCACGATTTCTCTAATTATTTCCATGGTGTGTAGGTGTTTCATAAGGCTGCAGTGTCCGGTAAGTAAGCCGGTGATCGTGCGTATCTTAGATCTGTTAAGGTTGAGTGTGTCAGCCGTCAGTGTTTGGCTCAGGAGCCTCACCATTGCTGTGCTCTGTCGATTCCATTCGATTTGATCCCAATACGTTTGGTGTTTTGATTTCTTCCACTCATTGATTAGGTTTCCGCATCGGGTTTTGCTAATTCCAAACGCTGGTTCTGGACCTGTGAATGGTGATGCAGATGCTCTCTCTGCAAGTTCATCTGCTTTTCCATTGCCTTCAATTCCCCCCCATGTCCAGGCACCCACACAAGTGTTACCTTGTTGCGTTTTGACAGTTCATTGAGGCTCTAAAGACATACCCAGACTTGCTTAGACTATATCTGTATTGAGTTCAGAGATTTTATAGAGCTCTGGATGTCAGATAGAATAGATATTTGTTTTCTTTCACACCCACGGTCTAGATTCATATGTATGCATGTCTTTATGGCATGTGTCTCTGCTTGGAATACTGTGATGTTGTTGCCAAGTGGGACTATTACGTTCCTTTCTGGCCTCACCTCGTATATTCCTGCTCCTGTTCCTTCCACCGACTTAACCTTTAAACTAGACTGCCGATACCATATTATTCAAATTGATCCAATTACGGAATTGACTGGTGGCCATAGGACATGCGCATTGTGTCTGTTATCTGTCAGAATCACATTGGCGTAGTTCAGGAAAAATTAATGGGTCTAGTACGGAAGCAAGTGGAATGTTGAAAAATTGAGTTTTTATTTAATGACGAGAATACTTTATAACTGTACATTCATGAATCACATTTTCTCTCCTACTTTCACTTTGAAAGAGTTAAAGGAAAATATATTCCCAAGCAATCCTCAGCAACTGACATTTCCCTTGAAGTACCACAGGGCTGTGTTCGGACCGGTACTATTTGTTTTATATATAAATGACTTAAACGTGTCAATATATTCACTCACCTTATAAGCTGATGATACATCAGTGATTATTGTATCCCAAAAAAAAGATATTTCACTACAAAAACAGTGTAGTGACAATTTCCAAAAGTTGGACTGTATTGTTTTTGGATAACTCTATTTAAATTCTGAAAAGACAGACTTCCATAGATTCCGGAATTACCTAAGGTCTTGCCCAGAACTGTATATCGAAATAAGTGATAATCAAGTGGCTCAAAATTATACAAGTGTTCAATTTCTAGGTATCTATTTTGACAGTACGTTAAGTTGGAAAACTCACTGTGATAAGTTGGTCCAAAATCTTAATTCTCATAATTACTTACTCAAAAATTTAAGGGAAGTCTTGAATACAAAAGAAACACTCATCGATTACTATGTACAGATGCTACTTATGACTAATTCCTATACAGATTTATATTTGGTTTAAAGGAAAGTTAAGCTTATTATTATTAATGTACTGGGGACCATACTTCAACAAGGCACATTTCAGTCTTTGAAAATTAGGGATTTTTACACCAAGTCCAAAACACTTGATTTAACAATATCTATTTACACAAGGTTACGCCAATGACCTAATTAATGGCTCCCCAGATTGTCAAATATCAATTCTTTGGTGGCTCTTGCGCATTGCGCAGACACGATTTCAGGATGTTCAAATGGATGAGTTTTTCAAGTGGTGGGCATATGAGTACTAGCAGTCTAGTTTAAAGGTTATGTCGGTGGTTCCTTCATCTGTTTTTGAACCATCTGTGTACCAGATAATGTTTATAGATGATAGTGATTCTACTACCGAGTCCATTCGTTCCCCTTGAGCTGCGATTTGTATGGTTTTTCGTACGAGTATTGCGGTAGCATGTAGTCTGATATCATTTTCAGTTCGGTAATGTTGACTTCATGGATCCTATAATCTATTTTTTAATCTGTATGCACTCTTCCTTGCCTCCCCCATTACTGTGGTTTCTGAAGGTGGGAGGTTTAGGTTAATTTCCATAGCAGCGGTTAAAGTGCTATTCGTGCAACTTGTGATAAACAGACAGGCGGGCCTATGTATTTTACCAAGGTTGGTTTTTGACTGTCTCTGTGTCATTTTGGGCCACCGCAAAAGTAAACCATATGTAACTCTGGATCTTATGATCGTGATGTGAAGCCAGTGCATGACTTTCAGTTTAAGTCCCCATGTTTTTCCAAAAGCTCTTCTGCACATCATGAACGATGCTTTGCTTTTGTTGACTACATGTTGTAGATGCATGTTCCAGGTTAGTTTCTTGTACAAGAACAGCCATATATATTTGACATGATCAGCAACTTGTGGAGTTGCGCCAAAAAATGTAGAATCCTTTTGCGTGTGAAGGGAATGAATGTGGTTTTGCTGGGGTTTGCCCTCAGTCCTCCTCTTTTGCACCATTCCTGTAGGGTCCTCAATGCATTTTGCATAAGCTGAGAGGTTATTTGGGCAAACTTTCCCTGTACGAGGACTACTATGTCGTCCGCATTACCTTGGGAGAAGTATCCTTGATTGTTTAAAGATTCTCAGAAGTTCGTCTACTACCATGACCCACGGTAGGAGGGATAGTATCCCTCCCTGTGGGGTTCCTCTGTCAATTTCCAGCTTCGCGGAGTCTTCAAACAAGTTGGTATGGGCCTGCCGATTTTGGAGCATTGACTTTATCCACCTGCAGGTGGTTTCGTCAACGCTTCTCCTCCTGGCCGCTGAGACCATACTTTCGAAGAATGTATAGTCGAAGGCTCCTTCGATGTCTAGAAAAGTGCATAGTGCAATTTCTTTTTTCACCAGAGTGTCCTCCAGCCTTGACATCAATTAGTGCAAGGTCGTCTCACACCATTGTTAGACAGGCGTGCTGGTTTATATGTTATGGCTGGTCTGTGAGAGCTGCCTCCCGTATGTCCCTGTCTATTAGTTTTTCTAGTCCTTTCAGGAGAAATGATAATAGGCTTATTGGTCTGTAATCCTTGGCATGGTCGTATGAGTTTCGGAATGAAGACCACGTTCACAGATTTTTAGGTTTGTGGTATCCAGCCAAGTGCTAGACTCACTTGTACAGACTGCATAGTTCTGGTGCTACATCTTTAATTCCCTGCTGTAGTAGAAAAAGGAATATTCTATCTGTTCCATGCGATTTATATGGGCTGAAAGAGTTTATTGCCCTATTACTTTCGAGTATGTTACGATCCGCTTTGCCACCTCCCAGTCAGCCCTGTTCGCCCTTAGTTGAAGGATGACAGAGTTTTCAATGCTGGGATCTGTGACAATGGTAGATCCTGGATAGTGGGTATTGAGCAAAAGTTCAATTGTTTCTTTCACGGTATTTGTGTAGCCTTCAGTGAGGTTTTTGAGAGTCCCCAGTGGATTTATGGGGTTTTTGGAGAGTATGCGGTGGAGTCTGGCACCCTCTGAGGTTTGTTCTATGTCCTCACAGAACTTCCTCCATGCTTTTCTGTGCAACCCGCTGATTGTTTTGTTGTATTCCTGTGGGGTTCTGGAATGTTGCTCATACGCACCAGTTTTTTCCGCTCTATTGAATAGTTTGCGTGTTTTTTTCCGGAGTTTAGTGAGTTCGGTGGTCCACCATACGGGGTTATTATGACCTCTTGAATTTTCTCTGAGGTTTCCTCTATATCATAAGCGCTGTGTGTGTTCGCTTTGACATTCCTAAAATTTTTCAGGTACTCCCCAAGCTCATTCCGGTATTTCAGCTAGTGGGTTATCCTCGGGTTCCGACATATTTTGGCTGGTTCGCTGGTGTTGCCAATCTCCAGGTTAATGTGTCGGTGGTCCGAGTTTGATGGTTCGTCTGAGACTGACCACTGCCCAACATGCTGACTCACCTGTGGGGAGCCTAGGGTAATGTCAATGATCTCCCTTCTTCTTCGGGTCACAAAGGTTGGTTCATAACCCCTATTCAGTAGGTTACTGAAGACAATAAATTCAAGCATTTACTCACCTCTTATGTTCGTGTCGGTGCTGCCCCCACACTTTATTGTGTGCATTTGCATCGGCTGCGATGATAATCTGGAGTTTGTGTGTCTCGCAGTGTTGGACCAGTTCCTTCACATCCTCTGATGGTGGAGGATTCGGAGGGTCATAAGGCATGTAGACAGAAGCTAGGACGATGTCCCTATTTACTCCATCTCTTGTGTAGGTCTTCTTAATCGCTGTGTTGTCTCTGTAAGGTAATTCAGACAGATTCAATACGGTCACGTCAGTTTTAACAAGTATGCAAGTTCTGGCGTTTCCGCAGGTTCGGTTATGAAAGATCTTACCTTTGGACTGTCCGAGACCCGATATGTGCCCTTTTGGTATCAAGGGTTTTTGAATCAGTTGCCAACATGGTGCGTAGTGAATAGTCGAGTATCTGAGCGCTCCCTGTAAAACGTGTAAAAACAGTGTTAAAAGTCCAAATTTTCTTCTGAAAACTTGCATAGCGAACGTCCAAATACATTTCCTACATACCATAAGATCCTTATCGAAAATGGTCTTGACTAGAGAGGTTAGTGCATGTAGCAATGAGTAAATGCCTGAAAGATGCGATTTTTATAAAAACCCTATCTGATATGGTATCGGCCGCCGATCGAGCTCGTTAGACAAAAAGCTACCTGAAATGGAGAAAAAATTAACAGATATTGAAAACGAACACCAACAATATAAAAAGGTAAATGAAATGATAATAAACAAACTAGACGACATCATCAATAACCTACAGAAGGATAAAAACAGTATGGAAGCCAAATACAATACGTTAGATCAAGCAGGTAGGAAGAAAAACCTTCGAGTCTTCAATTTCCAAGAAAAACCAAATGAGAATCTGAGAGGTGAAATTATAAGGCTCTTCTATTCAAAGTTACTGTCCATGAATATCAAGGATACCGATATAGCGCTATGCTATAGAATTGGAAAACAAATTAATAATCAAAAATCTCGAGAGATTTCCATCAAGTTCAACACATATGAGATAAGACAAGACATTTACAAGAAAAAAAAATTCTTAAAAGGAACAGGAGTAGTTATCCGAGAAGACTTGACCAATCTCAGAGTGGAATTGTTAAATGAAGCTATTAAAAATACCTCAATGAAAGATGTATGTACCGACGCAGGAAGAATATACGCAAAGAAAGGGGAACACATTTTCACTATCAGGAACAGAGAATAGTTCAAGAAAGTCTTTATAATAAATTGATATCTGCTAGCTATGTAATTATTTTTTTATCACATATTAGAATAAAATTATTATTTTTTGGAGTCGCTAGACATACTAACATATTTACATTACACAGTGTTGGCAGTCGAAAAATTCATTGTTTCTACAGTTTCAAATTAATTCTTAGCTGATCTGAAATAAATGAAAGAGTTATTCGATCAAATTGATAATGAAGGTGAGATTCAAACTAAAGAATATGAGTACCAAAATGAGTTTTTGAGGGAAATGGAAAATTGGAAAGAAACTGAAAATATGTCGATACTACATTTAAGCATACGGAGTATTAGAAAAAATTTTGACGAATTATGTGTATATCTTGAAGATATGAGAAACACTGATATTATCATTCTTTCCGAAACATGGAATATTACTGAGGTGAGTGACTATGACATTCAAGGCTATAATTCTTATTACAGTGAATCTAAAATCAATCAGAATGGCCTAATTATCTATGTTAAAAATTTGTGGAATTCAACGATTGAAACGATTTACCTAGAAGAAACAAAACTAATCAGAATCAACTTGAAATTTGGGAGTATTGAAACTGGTATAATTGCTTCATATCGGCCACCATCGATAAACATTAACACATACTTGAATGACTTGGAAAATTTCTTTGATAACCTTAATAAAAAAACTTTATAATTTTTCATAGGAAATATTAATCTAAATATATTAGATATTAGTCAGGTAGCCGAGTGGTTAAAGCGACATTGTTTTAGTCACTGGCTGCCGGTCGATGGTGGTTCAAACAACGGCGACTGCAGAATTTTTTCTGATGGCCCGAGAAAGTGCTAGGAATCGCACGTAAAAAGGTAAGACCTCGTTAATCCTTGGCTCGCACAAGTTTCGACTTTTGAGGGCTGCCGTTCGTAAGGGGGCGACAGCTGGTTAACGGAAATAACAACAACAACAACAACAACACATGATAATTCTGTTAGTGAATACCTGAACATACTATCGCAACATGGATTCTGTTCGTACATAAACAAACCAACGAGAGTAACTGAAAATACTTCCAGTCTAATTGCTCATATTTTTGTAAAGAAGTCAGTTAATTCAAACACTATAAATTTTCATCCGGCTGTCTTTCATTCACATATCACAGATCATTACCCGACCTATATTGCAGTCACACAAAACAAGAAAAGGAAAAGTTATCAAATGAAATTAAATCAATAAAAGATATCAATTTTTCTTAGCTACAAGATTTTTTAAGGAACGATGATTGGGAAGAGGTTTTTAGCAATAGAAATGTACAAATTAGTTATAATAAATTCATGAATAATCTTCAAAAATATATAACAATGTCATCTTATACTAGATATTTTAAACAGAATGAATAAAAAATCAAACCTTGGATTACAAAGGCGTTAATAACATCCATTAGGCATAGGGACATTCTCAAAAAAAAATGATTGCATAATCATTCACCAGAACATGGCAGAGAGTATAAAATTTACAGGAATAAACTCAATAATTTATTGAAAAAAACAAAAGATGAATACTATAAAAACAAATTTGATTCCGTAAAAGGTGATAGCAGAAAAACGTGGCAAATAATCAATGAAACCATAAACCGAAACTCCAGTAAATATTCTTTAACAAACCTACCGATAACTTATACGGATAAAGTTGTTATTATAGATAATGAACAAAAATCAAACAATTTTAATAAATATTTTGTTGAAATAGGAGTGAAAATACAAAACCGTATAAATGAAACCCAGTTTGAAAATCCCCAAAAGCTATCAAATGACGCAACAGTACCATCCACAATGGTTCTTGAACTCACGACCAGAAATGAGATTATCAATATTATATCCTCGCTCAAATGCAATTGTTCACCAGGTCCAGATAAGATTTCAACAAAACTTATAAAACAATTTCACAACTATCTAGCAGATTCACTGGTTCATATCATAAAACTCTGTTATGAGAGCGGCGAACTACCTCATGAATGGAAAAAAAGTCTTATCACTCCTGTTTAAAAATCTGGTGAACGGAAACTTATCGAAAAATATCGACCAATATCTGTGATAAACAATTTTGCTAAAATCTTTGAACATAGCATAAAAAAAGACTGATAACCTTCCTGAACAAAAATAACGTTATTACTGACAGACAATACGGGTTTTTGAGTAATTCCAACACAGAAAAAGCAGTTCTTGATTTTGTAGAAGAAACGGTAAACTCCTTGGATAGATCAGAGAAATGTCTAGCTATCTTTCTTGATCTTGCCAAGGCCTTTGATACCATATCTCACGAATTACTTTTGGAAAAGCTTTACAAATATGGCATTAGAGGGCCTACGAAGAATATTCTACAAAATTATCTGCATAAAAGATCTCAGAGAGTAAAGCTGGGAGAATATTGTAGCAGTCCATTAGAAATAACAATTGGTGTACCACAAGGAACAGTATTGGCTCCAATATTGTTTCTTATCTATATAAATAGTATTGGATTTTTGGGAAACTGTAAAGGCCATATTATCTCGTATGCCGATGATACCACCTTGATTTTTTCTATTTAAGATACCAAAACTTCATTCAACTATAAAACTATACGAGCAGTTACAAATACTTGATATTAGAGGCCTGTATGCCTACCAATGCCTTGACTGGATGTTTCATAACGTAAATCGTTTCAATCGTCCCACGGAAGTAGTTAACAATACCAGATCGTTAGAAAACCTCATAATATACATACCAATGTTCAAAAAGAGCCATACACAAACATATATTTTCTACTTTGGACCGAAATTGTATAATATCCTTCCTTCTGAAATGAAGACGGTAACAAAACTCCATAAATACAAAACAGAGATAAAAAATTTCGTTCAACAAAATGCAACAGTAATATACAAAATAATAAATTAGGTGACATGTTTTCAGTACCCACCTATTCCTAAAAATAACTCATTCCTTAATAAAAGAATGTTACATTCATTATTATACACTGAAAAGGAACTTTTTATATTTATTAAATACGATCACCATAGATGAATATCTGTACAATTACAATGTTTCTGGAGGATTGCAGACAAGCACAACACAAGCATATATCATGCTTAGGTGCAGTCTAGCGATCCAATAGAAACTTTAGAATAATTCGCAAATGTATCTTGATCTGTACATTTTATTCTGAATAAAAAAATCTGAAAATCTGAAACTTCGATATTGCCCTTTGCAAATATTCTGCATAGGGTTGCTGTTGCAGCCTCACTGTGCTGCAGGTTGGATTGAGCTAACCGCAGCATTGGGATTGCTCCTAGTAAGGCTAACAACCTTGAATTTGACCTGTGTGAGCCCCAGGAATGCCTTCATTCCTCTGGTTTGCAGGTTCTTGAAGAATTTTCCTTCTATTGAGAGAACAAGAGTTTGGCCAGAGGTCTTCTCTTGTCTCTTAATGACGTGCCAATCTGCAGAGTCGATCCCCACCATAACCACTGAGTGAGCTGCTTCGAAATTAAGATCTGAAGTATATAATATACCTATCTTCCAGGTTTGATCATGGTATAATTTCAATATGGTTTATTGAATATTCAGACAATATTTGAAATTAATCTTATTCTTGTATCGAAATCATTGTCCCTTTTCTGTTATCGTTTGTTATTCACAGTAATTGTTCATTCTTACATTACTTTCATTCACTTCATCGGTTGCTTGCGCTGTCTCCATTTTGCAAATAAATAAAATAATCTTTTTCTACAAACGTCAAAAAATGACAAGGTTCGCGCATTGACAACAGTATGCGAAGTGGCACTTTTTTTCATTTCACTTCGTTACCATGACACCGTGCGCAAAGTAATGTGCGAAATATATTTCGCACACTGCATGTAAACTATATGGGATTTTCATATTCTAACCTATATGGTCCTCAACTCCTCAATCAAGCAAAAAACAAGAAATCGTTCATTTATTAATGTAGAACAATAATTAAGGCTTTCAAATTGTGAGACATATTTTTCTGGCTTTATTTGCTTCACACCACTCTTTAAATTGCTGATATGCATTTTCATACTGCCGCCTCGATTTCTCCGGTAAAAGGTTGGAAATTACGGAATTGGCCGCATCTATCAAGTTAGGTGGGGTACTGCTTAGTTCATCGTCGCTCGAAATTTCCATTCTTTTACAATAATAAATATCACGCACGAAATTGACGCGAATAAAAAGTCACTCCAAAATAATTAACAAGAACTGTCACTTTGAAATAATTGTCAACAAATGCCATTTTATTTCCATAGTTACAGTAATTACTTGATTTGGAAAAATTATTTAAGCCAGTTCAACACTATTTTTCATAGTTATTACTTATTTTAGAACAATATTTTTGACGTTTGTAGAAAAAATTTTGTTTGCATCTCATGCGCGAAATACTTTGGTAATCTCGACTATTTTTTTTAACTCGGCTGCGCCTCGTTAAAAAAAATCAGTTCTTGATCACCAAAGTAGCATTTCGCGCACTAGATACAAAAATAACTATTGTATTGTATTGGTGGTTGCATACCCTGAGGGTCATAATTCGCAAATAGATTTCGATGTCGTAAATCGAACGCATTTCGTTGGGAACGATTACAAAAAAACACTATCTACTATTTTTTGTAACTTCGTTTATTTTATGCGAGGTAAATATCTTCAGAGTGAGAAACAAGCGATTGCCATTGACACATTTCCATTTGATTCAATACAACTCAAATTATTCTAATTGTTTTTGAGATTAATCCAGAAATATACGTCTTACTCATATTTCTCACGGTGCATCTGCATTTATATAGGTAGGTCTAAATTAATTGTTACATGAGCGTATAGCTTTGTTTCCCAAAATACTTTCCAAATATTAATATTAATTTATATAGTTTTAGTGCTCTACGAAATCTGAAACTCTTATTGGTGTCACATCTGATATTCTTCGGATCACTCAATGAATGGCCCAAGTCAACCAGATCCAGGTCTGTTTTATTTGCTCCTGCAGCCCGAAAAAACCACTGAGATAACGAGATCCTTTGCATCTGGCGACCAACGAGGGGCAGATTTCAGGATGGTTCAGGATAAAACGCCAACTTCTGGAACATACCATTTGAGAAATCGCCAGGTAGAAATGGGGCAATTCCTCGTAAGACACTGGAAAACCAATGAAACAATTTTCCATTATTACCACTCCCAACTGTGACGACTAGTGCTATTCAGCCAGCCACACCTGACAAAAACGTTTCATCATACAACATTCATCAGTAGGAACTACGATGACGCAGTCACTAGTGGCAACTGCTTCAGATAATGTTTACTATAGTGAGGGAAATATAACTAGCTTAGAGATAGGACAACAAAACAGAACAGAGCAACAGTTGTCAACTGCAAAAGATTACTGTAACAGTTATTTCAATAGAACACCCCATACCTTAGCAAATTTTAATTCACATCATCAAACCACAGAGAGAAATGTGGTCTCAAATAACCAATATCTGAATTTTTCTCTAATCCGTACACTGCCACCAATGAATACAGGAGAAAATTTATTCAAAAATATTCCCGATAAATTTAGTTATTCTAATAGACAGTATTTAAATTTACCTTCGAGCAATATCTTACAGCCAAACTGTCAAAATTTTCCTAGACTTCAAAATTCCTTTGATACAAACTGTAATGAAAATGTGATGTCGGTTAGAGGGAAATATGGTTAGTGGTAAATATGGACTATCTTAAAGCCCCTAAATTATTGCCACATTTTGTTAGTTACGTTGGATTTCTTGAATTACTTAGAGTGTTATATCGATGTTCATAACATCTCAATGATTGAATTTTTGTTGATGACCTAGTTACTATTGAGCAAGCGACTAAGGTGTCTCGTAGACACGTCCAGAAGACATTTTCGTTTGCATGAAGACATTCTTGTAATGAAAAAGTGTCTTATCACTTCAACACCATTATCATTGAGGACAAAAGCAAAAGGTTTGGTGTATTTATTAACAACTAACTTCATCTTCATTTTCAAGAAAAGCAAACTAAAACGAAACAACAAGATATCTATTTCACATTTTGACACCACAATGTCCACAATGCTACTAGGTTGATATAATGCAACCTACCTATCATAAATATTCGGAACGAAAAAATATTCAGATTTAGCAAAGAAACATACCTTGTCTAACCCACCAAAACAGCGAAAACAATAAAAAACCACACTGCTCTGCTCAACTTTTACTATTACCAGTCATAAGTGATAGAAACACAACACAACGAAACAATATGGCGTTGACTTGTCTATCACGGTTATCCCAACTCGACTTCGTTCGCTTCAATTCGTGTTGTGTTCGACTTCGACAGCTTTCCAGACTTACGTACGGTCTGGCATCTCTCTCTCACATGTAGAACCGACATCAAAGTGTTTAGTCCATAACGCTTAGCTAACGACCAAAGACTAAATAAAAAAATCGTTCCATTAACAATTAGAATGGTAAACCTGAGGTGACTTGGACTCCGGACGGGTGATAGATGATAATTAAATAATGCTAAATCAGTAATCTTTTTGATCATTTGAAAAATCGAGGTTACAAATCAAAAATATATTGGATATCCAATGGATAACCATTGGATAAATATCTGGAGGTTCAGAAATTTTTTATTCGTTGAAGATATGTATTAGAGCTTCCTTCTGATCTATTTTCCCTATAATTTTTTAATATAATATCAGTTAAATATACAAAACAAGATTTTTAATCAATATCCATAGAAAATATTCAATGGATATCCATTGGATATATTTCATGGACTGGATATTCAGTGGATATTGGGCTATCCATTGGATATCTAATGGATATTGTGTGCTCTCTGGGTTTTCTGTTATCGTTTGTTAGTTACAGTAATTGTTTATTATTATATTATTTTCGTTAATTTTATCGGTTGCTTGCGCCGTCCCCATTTTGCAAATAAATAACATAATCTTTGTTGTGGCGTACGATGCACGACGTCACTTCTGTAGCTAATAAGAGCTGTGCAATTTTCATGCCGTCCGTGCGGTATTAGTGGTTGCATACCCTGAGGGTCATAATTCGCAAATAGATTTCGTTGTTGTAAATCGAACGCATTTCGTTGGGAAGGATTACAAAAAAACGCTATCTACTAGACAATATTTTATAATCGATATTGGTGAACTTCATTCAACCAATATTGACACAATATTCCATGTGACAATCTACATTCAGAACAGGTTCAATCAATATTCCACCAATATTATTGATATAATATTGTTTTTTGAATATTTACCCATATTGGACCCATATTATTTTTTCATATACAATAAATATATCTGTGATGGCCCAATATGAAACCAAGATTCAGCCGATATGATGTGCTTCCTTGGAAGCTGTTATCAAGTCCCTATTATTCCACAAAAAAAATTGAAAACCAACCACTCACCTTTTCTGATTCATATCATATCGAATCATAACTTTCAAATTGCATTCCACTCTCGAGTCGGCTCGTCCGACCGAAATGATAAATGTTATTTTTTTCGCTCGAGAGTAGGGTCAGGGCACCAGTTTTGAACATGTACCTAATTATGGACACCCTCAAATTGAAACCCCAATAATAAGAATTGTTGTGTCGAGAGAGCCATCTGTTTGGCGAATCCTTCACTTGTATATGCTACTTGTCAAGAATCCTGTAGGCTACGTATTATCAGCCATATAATTTGCTGGTTTCCCGCGCAGTAATGTGCAAACGTCCGGCATCGTGATACTGTTGCTGTGTTTCTTGTTATCAGGCTTAAAAATGTAAGTATGAAAAATAAGCTCTCACATATTAGTTTCAAGTGTTATAAACGTTGTTCAAAATTTAGTCGACTCAGTGTAAACAGTAGATGCATGTGAAGCCCCTCGAATGTGCAAAGTAAGATGTAAATAGATATTAGGTTATGTGTCCATTATTGGTTCGTCGATTTGTCAACGTCACCAATTTTGGACAGGATGTCCATAATGGGTTATTTATTCTATTTTCTTACGAGTCCAATATTGGACAGGTTCTTGTTTTATCTTTAAGAGTTTCCAGTGATATTCATTGTTGGTACTTCTTTACTGAGCTGTTTTCTTTTCTTTTTCTTAGAGTATGGAGGAAAAGACGAAGAGGAGATATTCTGAGGAAAATATGAATTAAGCGTATTCTGCAGTTAAATCTAGCACACCTATTGCCACTGCCAGTAAGATGTATGGAGTGCCAAGAATAACTCTCAGGAACAAAGTTAAGGGTATAAGTCCTCTTGTGTGTTCCATGGGACCATCTCCAGTCCTTACGAAAGAAGAGGAGGGTAGAATAGCCCAATGGATTATAGACGTAGCTAAGGCAGGATTTCCAATCACCAAAACTGCTTTACTTGACACTGTTTCAAATCTCACGAAGGAGGTCAATAGAAGTAACCCATTTACTGATGGAACATCAGGAAAAAAAATTGTTTCGTGGATTCTTGAGAAGCCACCCATCTATTTCATTGAAAACAGCTGAGAAATTGACTGGATATCGAAGCCAGCTTTCCGAATCACAGATAAAGAATTGGTTTTCAGAAGTGTCCACATATTTGGAAGAAAATAATTATCTAGAAGAACTGAAAGATGGAAACGGGATTTTCAACTCTGATGAACCAGCGTTCGCACCTTGTCCCAAAACTGGGAAAATCCTTGCACCTCGTGGTGGAAAAAACATATAAGATGTCAGTAAAACTTTAAAAAAAAGAAAACATAACAGTTCTTTTCACTGTTTCTGGGTCAGGAAAAATTGATGGGGAGTGGGAAAGTCGGATTCAGGCTGGATGACCGGCGAAGTATTTTATGAATATATGTGTAAGGTATTCGAGCCATGGCTAAGAGAGCAAAACATACTGTGCCCTGTTCTATTTTTTGTCGACGGTCATAAGTCGCATTTGACAATCCAACTTAGCCTATTCTTACAGGAAAAATAAATAATTCTAGTAGCTCTTCATCCGAATGCTACTCATGTCTTACAGCCTCTAGACGTAGCTGTCTTCCATCCTCCATCAACTTCCAAAGAAAATAATAACGTTTTATTGGAAGAGCTATGTATATGTTAATGTACATTCTACATCACTCAAAAATAATGAAGTCTCACTTGTACAAGTGGACGCTTCAACTTTGAATGATTCTAACGTGTCTCCATTTACGAAGGTATTATTTTTGCCAAAGGAAAAAGAACAAAGTCAGAAAACAAAAGCTAAAGAAAAGGTGCCGTCAGTATTAACATCTCAAATGTGGCAACAGTGTTATGAGAAAAAAGAGAACGAAAAAAAGCAAAAAGAAAATGACATTGCAACGAGAAAACGATTGAGAGAAGAAACGAAACTGAAAGCAGCTGGACACATCAGACACAGATGAAATTTTGTGCGAAATTTGCAATGAGATGAACGAGAGTAATGACTAAGAATCTTTCAGCGAAATGGATTATTCTGATGATGATTTGTAGTGTGTTATTTGTATTTCGTAGTTTGTTATTTGTAACTTTTCTGAATTCTGATAATAATAAAATGTCCATTACTGGTTCTGCATATGTCTATATTCGGTATCATACAAATGGACTGGTGTCCATTACTGGGTCAAAAATCTTTTTTTTTATGGGACTACATACATTTCTAAAAGAAGATATCTGTTATCTCCAACGTATTAGGGTGATAGAAAAATTTCCAAAATATTGATTAGTTTAGATCTGAAGAATATACATCAAATACATTATTTCAGTAACATTTTAAAACATATCTAAGTTAATGTGTCCATCACTGGTGTTCCTACCCTATATATCCGCGAAAAATCCCGCTAGGCTCCGTCCCGCCTCTCGCGGCCGCGGACCAGCGGAAGACTATAAATATTTGGATTTGGAGACGTTTAGGGCAGTATGGTTCTGGCTATCGAACAGTGTGGTCGATTGCTGGGTATTTCCGACGAAGTATTTGTCTGTTTCACGAAATAATCGTAGTGAACTTGTTTCAACTTGTCTCAACTTGTTTCAACTTGTTTCGACTTGTTTCAACGAATTATCAAACAAATTTGATAAACAATTAGCGAAAGTGCTTTCGCTTGCTGTGGCTGTTTCCTCAGTAGTCGAGCGACTATGAGGAGAAATATATAGTTCTCTTTGTGAAGAGACTCTCTGCTAGAAGAATTCTCTGGCTATTTATGGTTAATGGTTGTTGCTGTTGGTTTTTCTACGAGAATAATAGAAATCTGAAAGAAATCTAAAGCCTGCATATGGTATAACTTGGAAGCAGAGTTCGAAAACCTAAAGTTTCTTTCCCGAACTGTTTATTATATTCATGGACCTGTCCCTATGGTGAAGCTGATAAAAGCAGAAAAAGAATTCCTTGATAAGGAACAAAAGTGCATTAACAATTTGTCAGTGATGTTATTTCCTGTGTAAATTCTCCCATATAACCCTGCTCATGTGGACTTTTTTTCAACAACTATTTCTAGTGAAAGACAATATTCAAGTGACTTCAATATTTTTCTCGATAAGACTTTGGAACAAGAACTCATCTAAATATTTCAAAATTTGCTGTTGGCTTTAGCCGTAAAGACATCTAAAGAATTACTTCAAATATTATATATTTATTTTTGATCTTCTTATATCTTTGTTTTGCTGCAGGCTAATGCCCTGTATGCAAATTTTACTGAGTGTATTTATTTCAATTGTGAACATTTTATTCCGGGCTAACGTCCCGGCAGTTGATACCTTATTTTTCAGTCGTCGATCAGAGTCTCACTGTTGCAGCCTTCGAAACTCTTTCTAGAGTACTTACAAAAAGAATTCGTATTGAGTGAACTCTGATAGACGTTAAACGTTACAACTATCTTAACGCACTTGTAAACTATAAAAATAACTTCCTAAATTGAGAACTACTCATCTATTTTAAAGTCAAGCCTCTCTCTGGACGACAGCGTATACCGTCGGCCAGTGAGAATATTCATACTCAGTTCCTCCGGGCCCTCTTCAATTTGGGTGCGATTCTGTTCTGGTCATGGACTCGAACGAACAGCGTACAGACGGTATGAACGAACCTCGAGCTAGCCGTAGTGATTTCGGATTAAATTCCGAAATATTCCACAATACTAATATACCGCCTTTACGACATGACGCCCAACGTGGGGCGCCATGTCAACAAATGCGTGGACTCGGGTAGTAGGAAGTTAGGACGCATTGCCTCTTTCGGCTAGCTCGGCACCACCTATCTGAAGTACTGCACGTCGCAAAAATCTCAGCAACTCCGGAGCTCTCCATTCATTTGGGAAACCAGCAGGAACGTGTCTGACATACGAATTCTTTTTGGATTTGTTGGTGTTGCCAACCAACGAGGTTCCATTAATTCGCATGCCAGGCCAAAGATCACTAAAAACCAGAAATACTATGTACACTTTACACTACTGAGCCATCCAGAAGTGAGGGCTTCTCTCCTGGCAATTTTCCGAACCCTCGGGCGGCTCCTGGATGACTGAAGATTTCAGCCAAATAATCCTTCATTTCTACACTGGCCGAACATTTCAGTAGGCCAATGGTATAACAATTTGCTGGTAGGCGGAGCCTATTAGAGCTCTCGCCTCCAGATATACCCCACTGGGTATTTTTCCAAAGTTCAAAACTGTAGTATTTCTGGCCAAAGATAACAAAGCACCAAGTAGTTTTGGGTCGTCACGAGAAAATGGGAGATGAAGGAAGAGTGGCATAGACAGGGAGTGGTTCGTAGTGGGAAATACATGCTCTACTGCAGCTGCATGCGCTAAATTTCATTGAAGATATTTGTTATTTTGACTCGTGCAAATTGGCAGATTATATATTTTCCGTTGTTGAATCATTTAGTTCAAAACAAAAAAAAACGACTGTGCTCGTGAAAGTCGAAGTGGCTTTTATTCTGCAAGTTTGTGACCCTCCTACCCTCTTTTGTAACGCCTCAAATATCAGATTATTGAAATGCTCACTTTTCAGTACGTAACCAATCCACCATACCTCAATCTGACGCCATCGAGTATTTTAAATCATCGATTTTTTTTTACTGTGCTGGTCGGCTGCCTTACAAGCTTGGCACCGAGTGGGTATTAGTGGAATAAGTTGGGTATTAGTAGAGAATTTGGGGATTCAGTTGGGGATGGTTGGGTATTAGTCGGGTAGTAGGCGTATTAGTTGAAAATTATTGGGTATTTGCCGGGAAGTAGGGGTATTAGTCGAAAATTAATGGGCATTGGTCGGAAATTCGCAGTATTACTCGAGTTATAAATGGGTTTTACGAAAATTGTATTCATTGAAAAAAGAAAATATAACATGTTATTTTCTTGGGTTGAGAAGTATCTGTGAATAATCTTCCAATTTGAGAATAGGTATATCAATTCTTGGTGTGAAAAGAAAGTTCTGTGTTAATGTTAGAGAAAATCTTCTTGATATTTTCTCTAACGGAGAAAGTTTTGTGAGAAAAGACCCTGCACAAACCTTATGGAAAATGTCCATTGGTGAAATTGGCTGAAACTTTGGGATATTTTAGATATCGATATACTGATCAAATGACTTAATGGGCGCAAGGTCAAAAAATAGACAGTTTTTGAGATAATTGAGGTCAAAGACTTCCAAATTAATATGTTCGCTATCAGTGGTAGTTACGTACGACATGAAAATATCGCTTTTTCCCAAGACTCTTTGATCCTGGAACTTGATGAAAACTTGGCCCAGGAGGTTTTCTGGGTCACTGATGACGAATGAGCGGTCAGACTTGAAAACTTCACATCAAAGGTCTCAATATGCCACCCCCCCAAATAAGTCTCATTTTTCAATATTCCCGAATATCGATGAAAATTGGGCCCAGAAAGTTTTCAGATTCGCTGATAACGAATCTTTGGTCGAAATTGGAAAACTCACATCAGTGTTCCCAATATGGCCAGCCAAAAAAAGGTGCATTTCCACAATATTCTCTAAACTAGAAGAAAACGTGGCCCAAGGATATTTCAGGACACTGATACCTTTAGGAGTCAGAATTGGAAAATTCAAGTTAGTAGTCCCAATATGACCCTCCAAAAAGTCCCCTATTTTGGAATGCTCGAATTTGATGAAAGCTTGGTCCAAGGATTTTCAGGGTCGATTATTACCCAAAAACCCTATGATATTAGTTTGAACTAATCTTATTTCTACTTCTTCAAAAGACATATTCTGTATATCACTTTAATGATAATAGAATGAAGCTATATTATTGAATCATTATTCCAGAACTGCGGGTTCTTGTTCCTTCTCCACATTAGCATTGTTCAACGTCTAATAAACCTGTATCAGTATATTGGTAGTCTCAACCCCATATCAAAATATATTTCGAAATATTCACAACGCAATACGTGACCAGAATAATTTGGCCCCTAATCTAGAATCTGAAGTGATTTTTTTGAAATTCAGTAGGACCACCGCCAAAATTTACTTTATTTTTGATTTTACCGAAACTTGATGGAATCTTGACCCAGGGAGTTCTCGAAGTCGCTGAACACGAATCTGAAATTTGAAAATTTACGTCAGTGATTCTAATATGGCACTCAAAAAAGGCCCCGTTCGATTTTTCTTGGTGAAACAGCATTCTCTAGGAGGTTTTGATAGGTAGCCGACCTCAACCATGTGAATCCTCTAATTTTGATCCAAGATTCGTTATTAGCGACACTGAAAACCACTTTGGTCAAGTCTTCAGTCGATTTTCAAGAAAATTGAAAAATGGGCATTTTTGGGACAATTGACGTGAATTTTACAGTTTTTACTACAGATTTATTATCAGTGACCCTGAAAACCAACTGGTCCAAGTTTTCGTCGAGTTTCGGGAATATCAAGTCGTTAGAACAATCGATACATAACTACCACTGATAGCTATAAACATCAATTTGATGGAATTTGACCTTGATTATCTGAAAAACTGTCCATTTTTGGACCTTGCTCCCAACAAGTCATTTGATCATGACACTGATATCCACAATATCCAAAAGTTTCAGCCAATTCCACCAAGAGCTATTTTCCATAAGGTTTGTTTGCGGGGTCCTTTCCTAATTTTGTGTATGTCCCAATCGTATCATTTATTTAATCGTATTATTTATTCATTTATGTATATTTGTATTTATATTTACATCTATATTTATATTGACATATCCTATGTCATGCAAATGATCTCTGAGGATTAATAAATATATCTATCTAATTTGATAACCAAACATTTGTATAAATATGTCCAACTCATGGATAGAATAAAATTGATTAATGATGCTACCTTATTAGGCATTTTTTATCTTTTTCAACCGGAGTCTGGAGTATGGGGGCTCGTGAAGGGTAACTCTGTAGGTTATCAGCTGAACCTGTTGTCTATCTGATATAGGTATATCTAACCTATTGCTAAATACTTACATTGTTTGCCATTTATATACCTTCCATCAAGACCATTATTGATAAGATTGGTTACTATTCGTAGTTTCCTCCATTTGACCCGATTCATTATATTAGGTTTACCTACCGTTTCTGGGATCCAAACAAGATATCTAGTATCTCAGTTGCTTGAAACAATATTATAAATGTCTCAAGAGA
Source organism: Chrysolina oricalcia (assembly GCA_944452925.2). Classification (NCBI taxonomy): domain Eukaryota; kingdom Metazoa; phylum Arthropoda; class Insecta; order Coleoptera; family Chrysomelidae; genus Chrysolina; species Chrysolina oricalcia. The sequence goes on from OX101826.2 coordinate 17,601,482, forward strand.
ATTTATAACCTTTCTTGATTCAATAATCAGATGTTCACCACTCGAAACTTTGAAAGATTTTCAGGTAATCTTAATTTCTTTTAACAGAAAATCAGAATCATGTAAAATATGGAATATTTTTTATCTGAAATATAAAATTATCTGATTTGAAGTAGGTTTCGTCAGCTGAATTGATGCTGTGGAGAATATTGAATTCTCTGTTTAAAAGAATATTTTATCGATCATATTATATAACAGAGTTATATTCTTGGAATAACGAAATATTTCAAAAACTTGTTTATGTTCATGCAAACCTGAATCAAAACCTGTTTTACATGTGCTGTAAGCATTGATTATTTTGATGAACAAAAAATTTGATGATAATTTAAATAGTTAAATCCCATCGCATATTAATTTCTTCATGTCGAAATGACAAATGCAGTTCTGATCAAAAACGGTAGTCAGAATTGAAAATTGAAATTTTTATCACAATCAGATTGAATAGTAGTCGATTACTCCAAAGAATATTCCTATATCCTCAGCCTGCAGAAACGTTCATTTGTATCAAGTATTTGAAAATTTTCAAAATAAGACAACCAGAAATGATATCTGAAGAAAATATTAGTATAGTTCGAGGGTAGTATTGACTTGAATGAAGAAAAAATATATATATTTTGAACTAAAATACATGAAATATTCTAGCGAATACTTCAGTTCTCCCAGTAAAAGAATATTTTCTTAGAATTAGAAAAGTGCTCGAAAATTTCAAAGTTTTTAATGAAAATTTTCGACTTGATCTGAATTACCAAATTTTCTTGAATAGAAACGATATGCTATCAATTCTAGACAATTGATACAATACTTTTGAAATTGTTAAGTTGAGAAGTAATTTTTATATAAGCGTTGATCTAAGGAAAAAGTATTCTTCAATAGGTCCAACAGAATATTATTTTGATTTCTTGACGCTTTCCGCTAAGGCCACTTACATTGAAAATGTTTTGAAATAAGTGAGCAATTGCTTCTTAAGTTGGTTGAGTTAAGAATATTTCAGCTTCAATAATAGACACTACTCTGAGCCCTTTTTTTGTTGAATCATTGGAGTCGGTTGAGAGAAGAATATTTGCAATTTCGGTAATGAATACTATTATTCTACAGAATTGAAGGTTTCGTTCAAATGTGCACTCTGCACTTGGTTATATAAATATGCTCTTGGTAACACACTTGAATCTCAGAGGATGTATGCGGTAAGATTTTCTAATCGCCGGCTTATATCATGTGTACGCATCTGTTCCTCAATAATTTGCTGTCCACTCTAAACAGAGAAAAAGGAATGTTTGAATCTAGTATTTCGATTTATTCGAAAAATGAATACTTGGTTTGAGTAATATTTAATTCACTCAAACATTATTATATTAGATGAAATAAATCGGTTTATTTCACCCAAATAATAGGTTTATTTGAATTTATTCGTGAAAATTACCTAAATCAATGCAAATATTTGATAAAGTCAAACGTGTCTCACTTGAGATAAACAAGAATTTGAATTACTTGACATTAAAAAATATTTGCTTCATTATTTTATTACATTTCTTTGTAATGCGATAACATATTATTTGATGCCTGATTCCTTTTGAGAGGAATAGTGAGAGAAAGGAAATGTCCATTCTCAATATAAGCATGACCATGACCAAATGAAATTGAAACAAAATCCACACTAATTTTTGGTTTCGTTTCCTCGATAATTATAATTTGGTACAGATACCTATACTTTTATAAACAGACAAAAACATATTATATTCATAACTAATTTTTCACGCGATATCGCAGAAAGTTAGTTGAAATAAAAGGTAATTTATTTCTTTGTCTCAATACTCTTTCATTTGAATTAAATGTTTTATTTTGGGAATACACTAGGCTAACTGCTTTGATTTTTACACACAATGTTCACTAGTCGCAGTCTTCGCCCTCTGGCATGCGTCAAAGTCACGAGATCAAAGCGAGCTTTGCACTTCTTGTGTACCTGATAATACCGGTAACAGGTCTCATCTCAGTACTGGGGCTGATTGTTTAGTGTGGTATGTACGAGTAGTCCGATTATTTTCGCATTTATCTGAGATCTAGTCAAATTTCAATAGGATTGATCAAGTAGTGAAATCATTCTGTGATACAATTAATCAGTTGTCCTTTGTGCTGTGAAATGGATGAGGTTAAAAAATTCCGGAGGAAAAATAATTTGCAGGAACTCGAGAGTTTTTTTCGAAGGTGAGCTGGTTCTCAATTAGATTCAGGTATTTTCATTCGAATTTTGATCTCAAATATTCAATGCATATAATATCTGCATTCTATTATGTCTGATTCGATATATCAAATGTTTCCAGGGTATTCCATTCGACTTGGTCAAGAATTTGATTTGGTTCAATTCAGTATTTCATTTCTTTCGATTCAGAATTTCATTTATTTCGAGTTAGTATTTGATTTGTTTAGATTTAGTATTTCATTTATTTCTATTACGCTACGATTTTAACGACGTGAAGCGGAGTGCCTTTAACGTTGCGGGTGCTTCAAAGGCACTTGAACACGTGTATCATACGCAAAAACAATGCTGTAAATTAATTTGAGATCAGAACAATGAATATTTTATTACATCTACTCAAGTAGTTGATGGACATCTTATGTAATGACAATTCAATGCATTACACACTAAGATTCCATAAACCAAGTTTTTTTTGTTACTATGATATCGACCTAACTTTTCCAGCAAAATAACAGAAACTCGTTTGTTATTTTAATGACTTTTAAATTACCAATTATTCAAATATGCATTCCTTGAACTGAACCTAATCACACTTAAGCTTTTTTATCGAAGTAAACTTAACATTTATAATTTGAGTTTCCTTGCCTTCACGCAGTCAAACTAAAAAAACTGCCAGAAAAAACTGCTCCTCCTACGGACTCGTAGGCAGGGACAAGACGACTCTAATGTTGTCCGACCTCCCTGTCACTGACGAGAGTCAAAATCCTCGAAACATGTCTGCAGGTGGTCATCCCCTGACAAATTTAGAACAATATAAGATGTAGTTCAATATCCTTCGTGGTATTAGACAGAAAGTTGTTTATGTAAGATGTTCACTTTGTTTATTCCACTTCATGTAAATATTTGTAGAGGTTACTTCGACATTGTTATTTCAAATAAAAATAAAATTTCTTGAATAATACTAAGAATCACAACTAGAGTGTATATTATTTTATGCCAAATTTGAATACTATTTGATAAAATATTCAATTTTATATTTCCATACAAGAGATCATAAGCTCTTAGGTTACAGAGGTGATTGGTTATTGGAAACAGAATTTAAAAATACGCTTATAACTAACTCTCTTGTAACTACTTCAACAAAATTTTAAAAAGATTCACGTCGCCAAAAATTATATTTTAATTTGAGAAACTCAAATATACAATAAATGTTTTCTAAAATGTAGATTTTATATTTTTCGAATTTTTCTAGAGTACGTCTAGAGTACGTTAGTGACCTCTGAATAGCAATATATCAATATATTGTATTTAACTCGATTCCCGTGCCAAGTAAAATATTGGTAATTCTGATCCAATGTCTTTTGAATGAATCGTTTATTCTACAGGATTCTGTAACCCCACAAATATTGGGCTATAGTTCAAGAACATGTGGTATTAGTAAAAATAACGCTGGAGTTCTATTTAATTTTTCCCTTTCGGGGTTACTTTCTGCTAGAAAATGAGTCATCAAATCTTTCTATGATAATACGTCTCAAATTATTGTATTAAAGTGGAAGAAATTGTTTGGAAGTTTTTATCAACAATTTGCTTCAATGGCCGCACTATTCAGGGGCAAATAAAACTGAAATGAGTGCTAACGAAAAAAAATTAAAAGGAACTTTTAGTGGTAGTTTTACTTAAAATCCATGATTCTGAAATATTTCCCATATTTATGGGTAGCTCTGAATAATATAAATTTCAAACAAATATTAATCAGACCAAACAATATGTTTTCTCAATTCAAAACAATATTGGTTTCCTAGAAGTATTTCATATACTTGAACTGGTTCTATCAATTCTGAATTCACCTAATTATTCATTTGGTATCAAAGAACAACACTCTGAATTCAATACTATATATTCTGAAATTAAATGAATATAGAAAGAAAACAATACATTTTTATGCCACATTATCGGTCATGGCTTTGAACCAAAGTGTATGTTTCCTCAACTCAAATAAATATTTTTTTTTCATTTAAGTGACTCACATTCTGTTGTTCAATATTTCATATTCTTGAACCAATCTTTCAATTCTGATTTTACCTAATTATTCATTTGATTCGAAATAACACAATTTTTCATTCAAAACTATATATTTTCAGATGGAATAAATAAAAAGCAACAATATTAAAGCATTGTGATTTTTGAATTCGCTGAAAGAAATTTAAAACTCGACTTTATCCAATTTTTTCTTTGTAGCAAAAAAATTTTTGCATTGAAAGTCAAATAAACCTCCGTTTTCTTTGAAATAATAGGTTTATTCGCCATATTGAAACAACAAATTTGTTTCCCTGAAATATATTTTGCTTAATTCAATACTTATTTTTTTTCTGTGTATGAGGTGAAGTAGCCTATCATCGATCTGACAAGAAACTTCGTGAGTCATTGAAAAATAATGTGAATTCGACAATACAACTATTTTGTTTTGATTGAATTCATAAACTTTTCATCAAATCTCAAAGTTTTGGAGAATAATAATACTTGATGAAATTTTCATTACAAAATGAGTTCAACCCAAACTTACCAAAAAATTTATTACTGACCCATATCTAAATTCCAGTTCCTATTTTTCAGTTTCTTTACCTATCCATATATTTCCATTACATTTTAATTGAGTTCAGGAAACTCTGATGAAGTTTTAGCTTTTATTCTCGTTTGAGAAAATTGAAATGAAATATCAGAATACAGCAAATTATAACAAATATTTCAACCTTGTTGCTCCCTTCCATATTTTTCCAACTTCAATATTTGGGGGTAGTACTGCAGATTCTGCTGAAAAATTGAAGATCAAAAAATATTTTAGTTTGATCGACCAATACATTTTCTATCCAGTATCCATCGAAACCTATGGTTATATGCTTCGGAATTTTTCAAACTCACTGGCAACAATTTTATATGAAAAAACGACAATCCTAGAGCAAGGTCATTTCGTTTACAAAGAATGAGTATCGCTGTCCAAAGAGAAAAACGCCTTATCTATCCTAGATGAAATTTTTATCCGTCCGCGAAGATTGAGTTTTCTGAACTTATCTCCAATCAGGTCAGCACATCCCCTTCCTACTTGCCCACTTCCTCCGCAATTTATGTCCAGCAACCTCAACACAGGTTCTATTTCACGCCACAAAAACAAAAGCAACCACTTAATTACAGACTACTCAGAAGAAGCCGTCGATGGTGAACGCAGCAGCAAGCCTGTGGAAAATAGTTCTGCAAAAACACTTGGTCTTAATATATTAATCCTTTATTTAGTCCAAGACTAATAATGTACATGTGTGAAAAAATAAAAAGTTTACATATAGATAAAACACTCAAACATATATTTCAAAGAACAGGTATATAAAATAGATTAAAATACATTGATTACAAGCAGGCAGTAAGAAATATATTAGTCAACAATTAAAAGAACAATACAACAATAAATATAGCGTCAAGGACTGCACTCATCCAGCATGATATTCCTTAATTTTGATTTGAATATAGATGCGAATTTGCATTTTTCAATTCATCAGGAAACTCATTAAAGTTACTCAACCCTTTGAAAAATACTGAATTCTGAGATTTCTTCGTTTTAACAGGCTCAATGAATATATTATTCCTAGATCTGGTGTAATAATTATGGCGTTCAGAAATGAAGGATATTTTTTCCATGAAATAAGTTAGGGCATCTCCTATTCTTATTTTGAAAATAAAAATCATTGTTTGATATAAGAACATTCTTTCAAATGATAGCCACTTCTATAAACACATTTCATTCATAGGTATTTGCTTGGAACAGGATAATGTTGTTCTAGTGGCCCGATTCTGGAGTTTTTGTAAACGGCTCAATTCATTTTGTTGTAGTAAATAGAATGGTAGAGCAGAAGTTGAGGTGAGGAAGTACCAGCGTATTGTATATAATAGTTTTTGAGACCATTTCGACAGAAAACTGGAACATCTGAATAAAAAATGAATTTTAAATGAGATTGTTTTAATTATATAACTCGCATGATTTTCGAATTTGAATGCTCGATCAATAATGATTTTAAGATATTTGAAAGTATTCACTACTGCAATTGAGTTACCGTTTACTTTTATTTCGAAATTATTTTATTTATGGTTAGTACCTATCATCATAAATTCAGTTTAACTTGAATTTATCTTAAGTTTGTTTGCACAACACCATTTTTATATTTTTCAAATAGAAACATTCTCAATTGAAAATTGAATCAATACATGACTTCTCTGGAAATGGAAAAACCCTACGATGGAATTGAAGTTACTTTTTTGTAATATCTAACAGAAAACAACTACTTCCCCGGCTAAAGCCTAGGCCTCCAATATATTTTGGTCGACAAAAATCTATTTCTCTCTTCTAAGATCATCAGGGTGGTCGGAAGAATTGGAAAACATACTCTTCAGAAGCAATTTCACACTGTTATGAGGAATTGTTGGACTATTTCTTGTGCGGTAAAACTTTGAAAATATGTTTCTGACATAAAACCTGCCATGGGTATGGCATGTTGATTTCATTGAAAATTTGAAAAGGATGTTCATATAGTCAGTTGTGGAATCATCTGCGACTGAAAGTTGGAATTTGGTCGCTATTTTCCATTGTACAAGATAACCTCTCTTGGAAGGGATTCATGTTTTAAAGAGAAACATTCTCAATTGAAAATTTAATCAATACATGACTCCTATGGAAATGAAAAAACCCTACGATAATATTGAAGTTGCTTTTTTGTAATATCTAACAGAAAACAACTACTTTCCCAGCTACAGCCACGCTGGACATTGAACAACATCTGTTAGATATTGAGAAAGACCCTATATAACTTGAAGAAAAAATCTGAAAGTGAAAATTTGCATTTTCATTCAGATAGTTGATTATTTATTAAATGTCCAGTTTCCATTGAAGATTCTCATCTATAAATGATATAAGGGAGAATGTTATTCAGAAGTATCACTCACAGAAAATCGCTTATTCCATTGATGCGAGAATTGCATCTCTTTCCATTGTACAAAAGAGGTTATCTTGTACAATGGAAAATAGCGAATAAATTTCAACTTTCAGTCGCAGATGATTCCACAACTGACTTTATGAACATCCTGTTCATATTTTCAATGAAATCAACATGCCATACCCATGACAGGTTTTATGTCAGAAACATATTTTCAAAGTTTCACCGCACAAGAAATAGTGCAACAATTCCTCATTACAGTGTGAAATTGCTTCTGAAGAGTATGTTTTCCAATTCTTCCGACCTCCCTGATGATCTTAGAAGAGTGAAATAGATTTTTGTCGACCAAAATGTAATGGAGGCCTAGCGAAAGAGATGCAATTCTCTCATCAATGGAATGAGCGATTTTCTGTGAGTGATACTTCTGAAAAACATTGCTCCTTATCTCATATATAGATAAGAATCTCCAATGGAAACTGGACATAATGAATAATCAACTATCTGAATGAAATTGCAAATTTTCTCTTTCAGATTTTTTCTTCGAGTTATATAGGGTCTTTCTCAATATCTATCAGATGTAGTTCAAAGTCCAGCGTGGCTTTGGCCGGGGAAGTAGTTTTTTTTTCTGTTAGATATTACAAGAAAGTAACTTCAATTTTATCGTAGGGTTTTGTCATTTCCAGAGGAGTCATGTATTGATTCAGTTTTCAATTGAGAATGTTTCTCTTTAAAACATGAATCCCCTCCAGGAGAGGTTATCTTGTACAATGGAAAATAGCGACTAAATTCCAACTTTCAGTCGCAGATGATTCCACAACTGACTTTATGAACATCTTGTTCTTATTTTCAATTAAATTACCATTTGTATACATTTTCCAAAGATTCATTTACATTTTCTACCACTGTCGAGAATTCTGGATGTGAGCAGTGAATCAGAGCGTCATCTGCAAATAAGTGAACCAAGCACATACCAAACATTTTCCACTAAATCATCAATGTAAATAAGAAATAATAAAGAACCAAGTACACTACTTTGGAGGACTCCCTGTAGGCTTGAGATTTTGATGGGTTGAAAAATATTGGAAGAACTTGCTTTATGAACAGTGTTATCCAGTGTTTGTCGAATACTATATGGTTGCTGGAGTATTTGAAGAAAGGCGCCTACACTAGGGATATGAACACCAGTATCTCTAATATAAAGGAAGCTTTAATCAAAACCATTTCGGAGGTGATCAAGAAACTGTGGTCAGAAGATTCGTTGGATCGAGTGGTTGATACAGTTTGTTTGAAATATCAAATACAAAGCTTCGCACCACGTTTCATTAATTATGCCCAGCAAGATGCTCAGTAGTATTTAGGATACTTGCTGGAAGAACTTTATAAAGACGTAAATAGAGTAACGGAAGAGTCCAAACTTATTTTGATCGAGATTGTCGAGAGTTAAGCATCAGTTAAAAGGCCAGAGAGTCATGGTGGAGATGTTTGTGATCACCGGTCTGTCACATTTGATACATTCTGGGACATATTTTTTCCAATATCAGAAAGAACAGATCATCTTAGTCTCTTGCAATGTTCAGATTCAGTCACTGAGGAAGAAACTATAAAAGTTATGAGAAACCGTCACTTTCGATTTGCAAAGGAAGAAAGAAATGCACAAAATCTATATTGATTCTTAAATTCTCAAAAATTTTGGTAATCCACCATTGATTTTCCTCTAGATGGATTAGAATGATATGAGCAACTACACAGCAGAAAATAACTTATATGCTTTGTTGAATCACTGCTGGACTTATATTCCTTTTGTTATTATTGTTATTATTTATTTTTGTTGAATTTACTTTCTTGTCAAAAAAATTACAAAATAAGAATTTATTCAAAAACGTTTCAAAACAGAAAGTTTTTAGTCATAAAAATTTATTTCAGAAATAATAATAAAAAACAAAACATATACTTGAAAAAATCTTCGTTTAAGATGAAGCGTATACTATTGTTTAAATTTTTTTATGCTTTATTCAATGCGTTGCGTTGATAGAATAAGGCCATCATTTTCTTTAATTGAAAGTCGTGCAATACAGGACAGAATTTGATAATTTGGTGCTTGTTCTTCCAAATCACAGATCTAGATTCAAACGTGTTCGTTTTCTTGGTAATCTGAAAGTTTGCCGAAAATTTGAAATTATTATATGTATCGAGAAATGAAGCTGCAAAAACTGAAAATCTCGAGAATATAAACCGTTCAATATGATGTACCTAGTTTGAAGAGCCGAAACTATTTAGGAAATATTTTTAATGTGAATTTTAGGAAAAAAAGTGTGCAGCAAAAAGATATAGGTATCGACGCGCGACGTCTGGAATATCAGATAAAAGCTAACGACACATAGAAGATGACATGCATGCAGCACAGATGTACAATACAAATTTTTTTTTCCATTATACCTATTTGAAAACACTATTTACATGCTTATTTAGCATACTGAAAAAGGGTTTTTTTTTCGTGCGCCCGCACGAAAAAATTTTCCGTTTGCTAGTGTCAATAAAGCTGCTTATTTACATGTCAAAATTAAGTAATATGTTGTTGAGAGTTCTCTAGAAATCGCAAATTGTTTGAATATTTCCTTACCAACATTGGTAAATAACGCTTGTTTGTGGCAATTTCTGTATATTTTTGTACTATGAATATTTCAATTAATAATACATGTTTTTGTTCCTTCATCATTAAAAATAAGTGTTTTTCAACAGTGTGGTTTTCAGGTAGATATAATGAAAAATATCGTTCATTACTCGTTCAGATTTGCTTTTACCGTGCTTACACGACTTCACGTGTTCGGCTTCGTATCCCACGGAAACATGTCGCGCACGCACGAAAAAATACGATTTTCTGAACTTATAATGAAATATACTATTCTTATTACAATATGTATGGTATATGTATGAAACGGAAAACTAGAAATGCATTTTCACTTGCAGACGTTCGAATCTGATATTTGACAGGTGTTCATAATACCAGTTATACTGCATGATAATTTTTTTAAGGAAAAGTACACAGTTAAAAAATATGTCTTCAATCAAAAATATACATACTCTTGAATAGAACAATCTTTTGAAAAGAATAATTATTTCTATTTAATGAATATACTCCCATTTCAAACTGATTGAGATGTTTGATTCTTCACATAAATTCACTTGAAACGAATTTGCTTGCAGTGAAAACTTTCTACTCTTCATCCTAGAAAACACTCACACTAATTCATTGTGAAACATAATCGTCTTGACATACCGGGTGGCTACGGAAGTATTGCCTACGGAATATCTCTGTTATTGTATGAAGTAGGTTTGTGAAATTTGGAGCGTCGATATAATGACATAAGAGCTAGAATTTGAGCATATTGACATGTCGAAGTTAACTTCTGGTCTGATCGGAAGTAACATCAACTTTCTTATTTTGAATGGAAATCCTATTTTTTTTCTTTTCGCTTTATTTGGCATTCAATTCCCTTTCTAATGACATATTACAAGTTGGTATCTAACCAGAAACTAGATCAGAAAAAAATTATTATTGAAATTCAGCGAGTAGGCCGTGGAAGCAAAATGAAAGCCAAAAATTGAAAAGATGGCTATGGAAACCATACGTCACTTGATAACAGTTGCTACTACTGTGATATTTTATTTTCATTCGTCGGCGTTATAAAAAGCCGCCAAAAAAATTATTGGAAAAATTGGGAAAAAAACAATACTCTGTAGGTCCATAACTTAAATAGGAACATACAACTTTTTCTTGCCTGTACTATTCAGCATAACCATTCTTTTCTAATGATATAATAGAAAATAATTTTTTGAACTGAGATACCGAAAAATCCAATTATTATTCTTCAAATAACAAAACAGATTATCGCCATACGCAAAAATAAAATTAAAAATAATGTGGAATGATAAATTACATCCTGTAGGTTCTAGGTTAAATAGGAACATTAACGTACTTGGTCTGTGCCATCGTCCATAGATATTCTAATATCTACCTATGGACGATGTTTGTGCTATTCAGAATAATCATTCCATTGCAATAATCATTCGAACCAAAATATTAACAAGTAGGCTGATTAAGATGTATTTTGGAATGAAACAAAAAAGAAATGAGAGCTGTCACGAACGCTGCTATCCATATTATTTTGACGTTCGAAGTAGTGTTTTTGATTCTGCCATTTTAAAAGGGTTTGGAAATCGAAATCAGTTAGTGGAATATTCAAAAAATGACCCGTTATTCACGAACCGAACAAATTGACATGCTTCTCATTTATGGTGAATGTTTAAAAAATTCTTATGCCGCTGAACGATTGTATTTAGAGCGATATCCAGGGAGGCAGCAACCGTCAAGAAGGTATTTCCAGTGGCTTGAAGAAAAATTAAGAACTGAGCCTGATGTTCACGAAGACCAAGAAGCATTTGTTATTAATGAGGAAACTGAAATTAATGTATTAGCTTTAGTACAATATGATAGCACAATTTCCTCAAGGCAGATTGGCGCCGAATTAGCTATAAGTAAGGACTCTGCTAGGAAAATTTTGAAAAAACATCGATTGAAATCCTTCAAGTATCAGTTGCATCAACATTTGTATGAAAATGACGGTGAAAGGCGCCTGGAATATTGTAATTGGTTTCTTCGACAAAATGCTGAGAATCACCTATTTAACTATTATATCTTGTTTACGGACGAGTCAAGATTTACCAACAATGGATTATTTAACAGGAATAATACAAGGTAGGTACTGTACTTTATTTGGATTATTGTCGATAGTCGAAGTGTAAAGTGCTAAAAGTGTGAACGGTCTTTTGTTCCAGGTACTGGGCGATAGCAAACGAGCACCGGTTTCGACAAGGCGGCTTCCAGGAGAGATTTGGTGTGAATGTTTGGGCAGGAATAGTTGGAACTCAAAATGTTGGCCCCATTCTTTTTCAAGGTCAACTAACCGGAGAGAGATACTTTAATTTTTTAACGAATTAAATTTCGGAATTCATTTACAACCTACCAGCTGAAATAACTGAGAGAATGTACTTCCAGCAAGATGGCGCCCCTCCGCATAATTCAAGAATAGCGAGAAATTATCTTCAAAATCGCTTTCAAGAGAGACTTATAACAACCCATGGTCCAGTCAGGTGGCCACCAAGGTCACCTGATCTTACTCCGTGCGACTTTTTTCTATGGGGGCATCTTAAAAATAGGGTGTATTCCACACAGCCTACAACTCTACATGAGCTAGAAGTAAAAATTCGTAGAGCTTTCCAAGATATCACGCCCCAAATGTTGAGAAACGTTTTACATGAAAATATCACCAGAGTCAATAAATGTATTGATGCTGAGGGAATGCATTTCGAACATTTGTTTTGAATTTATTTTATCTTTAATCCTATCAATTTGAATTTTTTTTTCGATAAATATTTTTTTTCGTTATTTGAAGAATATTAATTGGATTTTTTGGTATTTCATTTCAAAAAATTACTTTCTATTATATCATTAGAAAGGAATGGTTATGCTGAATAGTACAGGCAAGAAAAAGTTGTATGTTCCTATTTAAGTAAGAGTATTGTTTTTTTCCCAATTTTTCCAATATTTTTTTTGTCGGCTTTTTATAACGCCGACGAATGAAAATAAAATATCACAGTAGTAGCAACTGTTATCAAGTGACGTATAGTTTCCATAGCCAACTTTTCAATTTTTGGCTTTCATTTTGCTTCCACGGCCTACTCGGTGAATTTCAATAATAATTTTTTTCTGATCTAGTTTCTAGTTAGATACCAACTTGTGATATGTCATTAGAAAGGGAATTGAATGCTGAATAAAGCGAAAAGACAAAAAAAATAGGGTTTCCATTCAAAATAAGAAAGTTGATGTTACTTCCGTTCAGACCGGAAGTTAACTTCGACATGTCAATATGCTCAAATTCTAGCTCTTATGTCATTATATCGACGCTTCAAATTTCACAAACCTACTTCATACAATAACTGAGATATTCCGTAGGCAATACTTTCGTAGCCACCCGGTATAATTCCCTGGTAGATATCACTACCCGTGCCACGTGACACATTCAACCAATGAGCAATCAAAGCAGGTGGCGGCACCGCGAGCTACGAATACGACTCCCATTTCGACAATTTCATCTAGTTTGACCATTTGGTTTGGAGGTTATGACGCTATGCGTACCTATATTAATGTTGTTCCGGTAGAATTCATACCTTTAAATCATATTGTGTATTATTTATGTAATTAGTTTAGTTACCTTTGAATAAGGTTGATGAGATTCTATTTATTATTGTTTGACAGACTTGCCAGGAGTTGGAAATTTATTTAAAAAAAAGGGTTTTCCAAAAAACTATTCCATTTCAATAGTCTATTACAACATGGTGGCAGTGGTGACTGGAAGAACATCATATCGATTATAATCAGCTCGATGCCAGAATCTGATAACATTGAAAGTGAAACGATGGATTCCTCAGTTTTGTCATTAGCAAATGTTACACCTCCCGAGCAATTCAATTTCAATAATCCTGCATTTTGGCCTCAATCGCAGAAAAGGTTTGAAAGATATATGAATACACCGTGTCTCACGGTCGATGGTAGGTTAGACGTTTATGGTAAACGCAAAGCAGGATTTCCCTGAAAATTTCACATCTTACATTTTGTTACCTGATCTATCGATCTAAAATGTTTTCAGCTTTGCGGCGTTGCCACGTCTATAAAAAAAAAACTAGCAACTTTATTTTTTTAAATAGAACACCCCGTATATTAACTCATTTTTTGAATCGCTCTTTCATTATAATACTTTTTTGTTAATAATGTCCTATACCTATCTCTATCTGTTTTCGAAATAAAAAATAATTTGTGTTTAATATGGTCCAAAACATAGCCCTAATTGAAGTTTAGTACATCAGTACTCTCAATTCATGAAAAGTTGATATTTTGATTATAGGTTGGAAAAATTCGAAGTATTTACTTAACACCAAGAAATCGACTCCATATCATACAGGGCGTGCTAAAATTACTGTTATTTCCATAATGCATAAAAGTGGTCAAAAGTTCATTTTTTCAAACGAAACCTCCTGTATATTTCTCGATAAATTGAAAGATGATGAAAAATGCTTCAAGATGATATATCATGTCCCTATACCTAAATCATCAACTTTTCTTAATAAAGCCGTTTTTGTGGAAAAATAGTTATTTATGATAGCTACAAGTGATGGAAGTGGCATATCATTTTGTGAGTGGGGAATATTGCGAAACGAACGTCAGCGAGTGGAGCAAATCCATGTATCATAGACATTTTTGTGTACAACAGTTACAGCTAGTAATAAAAAAAACAAAAAAATTAATGAGGTCCATGGGATTCGAACACACGATCTTTGGATTACAAGGCAGATGCTTCAACTACATCCACCAGCGCACATGTTTATTCAAATGTTATTATTGGTTATCCATAAAGGACTTTCTACAGTTGAATTGAATAGTAGGTACTTCGTCAGTTACTTCACAGGGAATAAATATTACCAATTGCACAAACTGCCAAATACATGTGTGAACTTTTCTAAATAATTCTTTCTAAGTAGATGTTCTGATTGTTTCTATTAAAGAGATTTTTAATGACAGTTCGGACAGTTGTATAAAATATTTAAAGAATTTGATTTTAGGTGGCCGTGGAAGTATCAAGCTCATGACAGCTCGGTGACTTTTATAAGTAATTAACTAATGGTTATTGACGGTGTTTTAAAAAATCGCCAAAAATAAATGCTATTGACTATTCAAACGAAGTTCTTATGAAAGTATTCATTATACACGGGCAGTGTGATCAAATCATTGCCAGAACTTGCAGAAAATTCAACCAAATGTATCCTGAATTAACACCAATGAACGAGAGGAAGTTTGTAAGATTACAAAATAATTTCCTTAGCTATGGCTCAAAGTTAAAAGCACCTTCAACATTACCAAAACCTGTTACTTTAAATGAGGAAAATACTGTTAACGTCTTGGCATATTTTTATGCATATCCAGAAGCTTCCGTTCGCAGTGCAGAAATAGATTTGGGTGTATCACATGCTTCAGTACAACGAATTTTGGAAAATCACGAAATGCATCCGTATAAATTTACCAAAGTTCAAGCTCTCAAAGTAGAAGACTTTGAACGCAGAGTGCATTTTTGCGAATCCCTTCTAATACATATACAGGAAGATCGGGAATTTTTGTCAAAAATAATTTGGAGCGTCGAATCAAAATTTACAAGGGATGGCATTTTTAATAGAAGGAATAAACATTTTTGGGCTGACCATAATCCTCATGTGACAAAAGAAATGGGTTTTCAAGAAAAATTTTCCCTGAATGTGATTTGTATTTTGAAGAAAAGTAAAATTAGATTTTTTATTTATGAAGACACACTGAATGAAGAGAGATATCTACATATTTTAAAGACAATTGTTACCGATTTCCTTGAAAACTTGCCTTTAGAGGAATATAGGAATTTGTGGTTTCAACTGGACGGAGCGCCAGCTCATTGCACTCAAGAAGTTTCCAGGAAACTTCACCAAATGTTTGACGATCGTTGGTTTAGGCGTTTAGGGCCGTGGGATTGGCAACCGAGATCACCCGATCTCACGCCACTTGACTTTTTTTTATGGGGTGTTTTAAAAGAAAGGGTGTACAGTACTCCAGTGCCTACCAAAGAAGAACTGCGACGGCGAATAGTGCGGTGTATTGAAGATCTAGATCCCCATGAAATTGAAAAAGCAACGACAAGTCGAGTACAAAAGAATATTTTAAAATGTTTAGAATGTAATGGACAACATTTCCAGCATTTATTGTAAAAATGTGATATTTTGTTTACAATTTTGTTATTTTTAATCCTCCTAATTCTGTTTTTTTCTGTACTTTCACATGTTATATTCCAGAAAATCGTACTTTTTACCTAGAAATGCCTGGTTTTTGGACAGTTGTTCCCTGGAAACTTTCAGCCATAGTTAAGAAAATTATTTTGTAATCCTACATACTTCCTCTCGTTCATTGGTGTTAATTCAGGATACATTTGGTTGAAATGTCTGCAAGTTCTGATACTGATTTGATCACACTGTCCGTGTATAATAAATAATTTCATAAGAACTTTGTTTGAATAATCGATATTTGCATTCACTTTGGAAGATAATTTGAAACACCGTCGGTAACTATTCGTAAATTACTTATAAAAGTTACCAAACTGTTATAAGCTTGACAAATCCACTGTTACCTAAAACCAAATTCTTAAAAAGCAATTTTATTAAGAAAAGTTGATGATTTAGGTATAGGGACATGATATATCATCTTGAAGCATTTTTCATCATCTTTCAATTTATCGAGTGATATACCGGGGGTTTCATTTGAAAAAAATAACTTTTGACCACTTTTATGCATTATGGAAATAACAGTAATTTTAGCACGCCCTGTATGATATGGAGTCGATTTCTTGGTGTTAAGTAAATACTTCGAATTTGTCCAACCTATAATCAAAATATCAACTTTTCATGAATTGAGAGTACTGATGTACTAAAGTTCAATTAGGGCTATGTTTTGGACCATATTTAACACAAATTATTTTTTATTTCGAAAACAGATAGAGATAGGTATAGGACGTTATTAACAAAAAAATATTATAATGAAAGAGCAATTCAAAAAATGAGTTAATATACGGGGCGTTCTATTTAAAAAAATGAAGTTGCTAGTTTTTTTTTGATAGACGTGGCAACGCCGCAAAGCTGAAAATATTTAAGATCGATAGATCAGGTAACAAAATGTAAGATGTGAAATTTTCAGGGAAATCCTGCTTTGCGTTTACCATAAACGTCTAACCTACCATCGACCGTGAGACACGCTGTATATCTGGTTAACTCAAAAAATCTAATGATGAGAAAATCAATGTTTTACTCTATATTATGTGAGAAAAAAGGAAAGAAATTGTAATTCAATTTCCAAAATTACCTATAAAATATCAGGATTTCCTTGAAGCATTGGAGAATAATATCATTCCACGCAGAAATATTATTTTCAAAAGATTTCAGTTCAGTTCTCTCGTGTTCAGCTTCCAGGCGAAATTATCAATTCGTATATAACAGCAGTGCATAGTTTGGTACAATATTGTGAATTTGGAATATTTTCGGAAGAACTCATACGAGACAAAATTGTTGTTTGCATGTCCGATAAGAAATGCAGTGAAAAAATGCAGTTGATTTCAAAGTTGACGCTAGCTGATGCTGTACTTTGTACTTCATGCAAAGCAAGCAGAAATTCAAAATCAGCAGAGTAATATCCTGAAACAAGAAAATATGATGGTGAATGCACTAACTTCACGTTATACGAATAGTAATTCAGCGGCTAATCATAACAGAAACATCTTCAAGAAATTGTCGGAGGAGAACTGCGAATTTTGTGGTTTCAAAAAACATGCAAGAGAGGTGTGTCCTTCAAAAATTGTTGTTCTCAGATCATGTTTCAAGAAAGGGCATTGGGATCGAGTGTATGAAGGAAAAAACAGTCTTTTGGTTTGGTTGAATACGCCAACGATCAAAAAGACCAAGGAACTGTCATAAGAAATTCTGACAACTGTCAATTTGACAACTGTTACGATGTTGTTGCTAGTACCTCTAGCAAACAGGGTGATCATAATTTAGGTGATAGTTTCAGTCTTTCTAACATTTTTGTCAATGAAAAAATCAATGCATGTTGAATTTGTTTATCAATAATTCTAAATACAGTGTTCCATTTTTCGTTGATATGGATATAGTATGTATTCCAAAAACAATACTTGATCAAACTATGTTATCATCAGTTATACCATGTTTCGATACTATATCAGGTCCGGATGGACTACCTCTCAGAATTTTTGGAAAAGTCATTATATCACTTACTTATCTAAGTGAGAAGCTGACATATAAATGCACTGCTTATGTACTGAATGATTTGAAAACTTCTATTCTTGGTCGACCAGGTATAACAAATCTTGGACGTTTTCAAGTTGTTGACGGAAGATTTTCATATTCATTGTTGGATACTGTTTGCTCTGTTAATTCAACTGTGAACATATCTCAAGAATTTCCAAAGAAATTTAATGAAATCGGAAAATTTAAGGATGAAATGTGTATACAGGGTGTATCTTAATAACACCGAAAAAATTGAAGGTGTGATTCTGTGATGAAAATTAATGTGAGTGTTTGGTATAAAATTTTTTGAAAAAACCCTCCCCGGAAAAGTTACACCCCTTCGAAAATAAAAAAAAAATGGTTTTTATTTTTTATTTTCCCTGTATATCAAGCTAAAGACACGAAACTTGGTAAACATTATCTGTCAATAAGAGAACACTTTTTGAAATTTTTTCAACCCTGAAATATGCTTAGAAGGGGTTGATTATTTCAACCCCTAAGATATTTTTTCTTACATCTTTTTTTTAGATGAAAATTTTTTCTTTAAAAAAGTATGACTGAAAAGCCCAATTCATTGACTAACTTTTTCAACTCCACAAGTTTTTTCTAAAACTCGAGCATTTACGATAAAAAAAATCTAATGCAATGCATTTTCAAAAAGATGAGCTAACGCGAGTGTATTTTGCGTCAAGTCTAGTGGCCTGTGCTTTGCATAAAAACATTAATACTGACACTAGGATTGTGTAGTGTCATTTTCTGTCACCCATCTTATTGTTTCACAAGTTTTATGATTGTGTATTGTAGGAAATATTAGTTGATTGAAAATATGAATGCATATTCGAATTTGGAAATGGCAGATATGCATTTTACATACGGTCGTGCTAACGGTAATTCATTGGAAGCGCAAAGACTTTATGCTGAACAGTACCCACAGCGTAGACTACCCCATCATACTACGTTCACAACTATTCACCGACGCTTGCGGGAACGTGGTAAATTTGAAAAAAGAAGTTATGATTCTGGTCGTACTAGAGAAGTTAGAACTGCAGCTGTAGAAGAAGCCGTACTTAATTCAATTTAAGAATTCCCAGAAACTAGTACCAGGAGAATAGCTCGTGTCCTACATGTAAGCCATTCCGTTGTTTTTAGAATTTTAAAAGAACAAATGTTGTATCCCTATCATCTTCAACGGGTGCAGGCGTTAATGATTCGAGATTTTTTACCCCGTATGATTTTTTGTCAGTGGCTTATTAATATGATTGGCCAAACACCACAGTTCTTAGGTAATATTCTATTTACTGACGAGGCGAGTTTCTCAAGAGACTGTATTAGAAATTTTCAAAACAATCACCTTTGGGCTGACGAAAATCCTCATGGCGTTTTTGAAGGAAATCATCAGTATCAATTTTCATCAAATGTGTGGCTCGGAATTATTGATAATCATTTAATTGGTCCCCATTTTCTTCCGCTACGATTAAATGGTGAAGCATATTGTCATCATCTCCTTGAAGAATTACCTGTTCTTCTTGAAGAGGTTCCCATCCAAATTAGGCAACATTAATGGTTTATGCACGATGGTGCACCAGCTCATTTTAGTATACGTGCAAGAACTCACCTGGATGAGGTGTATGCCAATCAATGGATAGGTCTAGGAGGACCTGTAAACTGGCCAGCCCGCTCCCCTCACCTTAATCCTTTGCATTTTTGCATATGGGGATATCTGAAATCTTTGATATACACAAACCCAGTTGAAAATAAAGATGATCTGCGAAACCGCATTGTAGCAGGGTGAGAAACTATAAGAAATTCTCCAGGAATATTTCATCGTATACGCAATTCTATGAGTAAAAGGGTAGATGCTTGTATTGAAGCTGAAGGCGGTCATTTTCAACATTTATTATAATTGTATTGTCGATATTCGACAGGTTTTTGTTCATTATTTGTTCACTTTTGTTTTTAGTTGTAGAAGTCTCATAATCATAATCATAATATGGTTGGCTGTTGTTTAATAAAATGCTATTTTACATGAGCTTATTTATTTTTTTCTCATAAATGCTTAAGTTTTCGAAAAAAACTTGTAGAGTTAAAAAAGTTAGTCAATGAATTGGGCTTTTCAGTTATACTTTTTTAAAGAAATTTTCATCTAAAAAAAAAGTTGTAAGAAAAAATATCTTAGGGGTTGAAATAATCAACCCCTTCTAAGCATACTTCAGGGTTGAAAAAATTTCAAAAAGTGTACTCTTATTGACAGATAATGTTTACCAAGTTTCGTGTCTTTAGCTTGATATACAGGGAAAATAAAAAGGAAAAACCATTTTTTTTTAATTTTCGAAGAGGTGTAACTTTTCAGGGGAGGGTTTTTTCAAAAAATTTTATACCAAATACTCACATTAATTTTCATCACAGAATCACCCCTTTAATTTTTTTGATGTTATTTAGATACACCCTGTATAGGTAAGGTCTGATGCGAAACGTTTCGTTCAGTCCACACGTAGAACAGTTTCCATTCCTCGAATGAATAAGCTCAAGGAAGAAATAGTACCTGTTTCAGAGGCTGCTATATGGGTAGCCCCTATAGTGGTAGTTCCTTAAGGAGATACTGTGCACCTATATTGTGACTACACTGCACTGAACAAAAGTGTTTTGAGGTGTCATTTTCCAATTCCGAAAGAAAAAACTTCATTGGAAATGCTTAAAAGTTCTAAAATATTTTCGAAGTTAGATGCTTGCTCTGGATTTTATCAAATAAAATTATCAGACATTTATAACTCCTTTTGGTAGCTATATGTTCAAAACGCTTCCATTTGGAATTTACTGTGCACCTGAATATTTAAGTGAAAAATTCTCTAGATTATTTTCAGGTATTGTCCAATTTCCTTCCCAAGTCGGAGCCCATGCATGACTGCTCCTGGCGAACGTGACGACAGACAACAAATACATTCATACAATGTCAATAATAAATATCAATTTTTCTTACTAGTCAAATTTTACATCTTTGTAAATTAACTTCATTAAAAGAATAGAATTGCAACCAGCGCGTTCATTCTTCATCTACCTACATGGTCCTTCATCCGGATATTCAAGTAAGAAGATTGAGAAGTTCGTGAAAATTTCGGAAACACACAAGTCATTGGCAAACAATTCGATAAAGTCGAAGTTTCGTTTTCCACACGTGTTTCGAGTTTTCAGTTTCGCAGCATCCAATTTCTACTGTACTGAACTAATTTGCGGTCTCTCAGGTAATCATTCCTAATCCTTGGTCCCTTTTCCTTATTTAAAATAGCTTTCACTTGCATTTGCATATATATTTCGTGTATTATTTCACAAATTCAATTTGTTTGCTTTGTCAAAACGCTCATTCTTATCAAGGAACTGTCAGTTTTGAGTGTTTTAAACACATTTTTTCACACATCAACAGTTCAAATAGTTCACGTTTTATTTATCTTAGGAAACACAACTTTTTCTCATTCAATAATTTTGTATTGTGCTAATTGTTATAAATAAAAGCTTTTCCTTTCATGATGAATATGATAGAAGCCGAAACTAAAATGATTCTTGACAAATTTAGAAAAAGGTGGGCATCAATAAAATCAAAGCTTGCCATTTTCAAAAACTATATAAATAATCTCGAAAATGATTTAGCTAATCCAGAATTTATCTTTCCTGAAAATGAATTGAAATTGAGGTTATCGACGTCTGAACTTCTTTTGAATCAAATCGAAGAAATTCAAACTGAAATCGATTGTCAGTTCGATGATGTTCAAGATGAATCGGCTCAAAGTGAACAATTTGAAAACGATTACTTTGGAATAATCGCAAAGGACGAAACTGTTTTGTCCAAACATACTGCCAGTGTCGGGGAGTCTTCCAACGTGAGAGGAAATCCACATGAACATGATAGCTCTCATTCAGATGTTACAAGTAAAGATGAAAATAATCATGCATCTGTGGGTATCAAATTACCAACTGTTCAATTGCCTAGATTTTCCGGTAATTATGAGAATTGGTTGGAATTCCATGATTATTTTCATTCTATGATTATTAAAAATGTGAGCATTAGTTTAGTACAAAAATTTCATTTCTTGAAATCGTCTGTCAGTGGCGTAGATGAGAATATTATTCATAATATTTCGGTATCTTCCGAGAATTTCTCAGTGGCGTGGCAAATGCTTTGCGAGAGGTTTGCGAATCGTGAACTTCTTGTTTACAATCAAACTAAATGCATATTCAATTTGCAAAAAATTATCAAACAGTCTTCTTTCAATATCAGGCAGCTAGTAGATAGCCTACAAGGTAACTTGCGTTCTCTGCAATCTTTGAATGAACCCGTAGGCCATTGGGATACCTTATTGATATTTCTTATCGTTGAGAAGCTTGATTCTGAAACCACTCTTTAGTGGAAGTCAAAGAAATCAACAGAGACAACTCTCAAAGATCTTTTGAATTTTCTGAAAATGAAAGCTGACATTCTTGAAAAAATTGAGACTTATCACTTTTCTAGTGGCAATAAAGATCGCAATCGATTTGAGAAAAAATCTTTTACGAGATCTTTGATATCAAGTCAAGGTTCTTGTTTTCTATGCAAGTCTTCAAATCACAAATTCAGCAATTGTCGTGATTTTCTCAATTTGAGTATTACTGATAGAACAGAGCAAGCCAAAAAATTGAAGGTTTGTCTAAATTGTTTACATCCTGGTCACGTGAATTCCAATTCAAATACGGCAAATGCTATAAGTGTGGCAAGAAGCACCACACACTCATTCATGTCGAAACTACCGAAATTGCCCCAAATTTCGAGTGCCAGTGAAGCAGACTCAAATATTGAATCTACGCATGCGCTTTCAACTAGCGCTGTTCTGAAAAATCTTGTTCTTTTATCCACAGTAGTAATTCAAATTTTCGATAGTTTTGGTGAGGCGCAAGAATGCAGAGCTCTCTTGGATAGTGGTTCGCAATCAAATTTTATCTCATTCCATTTAGTCTCAAAATCAGTTCTTCCCAAAAGACTAATTGACATTTCTGTGATAGGGATTGCTCAAACTTCCTCTAATATGAATTACCAATGTGACGTGTTCCTTAGGTCACTCCACTCTTCATTTTCGGCATCCCTAACTTGTTTAGTCACCAATGCCATATGCAATCAGCTCCCAGGTTGTCCAATAGACATTTATTCATTGCGCATTCCTGTTAATATTCAGCTGTCAGATAGGGGCCGGCCTTTTCTATAACTTGCTCTGCGTTGGGCAGATCAATCTGGTCCCACAAAACTCCGTACTTCAAATGACTAAGCTTGGGTGGATTATCTCAGGTCCTCTTCCCCAGGTACATCCTTCTCAGAATGCCTTCTGTAATTTCTCGCACAATAGTGTATGTGATGAACTCTCACGATTCTGGGAAATAGAAGAGTTTCCCACAACTCGGTTCCATTCTAAAGAGGAGGAACATTGCGAAATGCATTTTAAATCTACTCATGAAAGGAATTCAGACGGTCGTTTCGTAGTTTCAATGCCTTTCAAAGATTCAGTTGAAAAGCTAGGTGAATCGAGAAGCACAGCACAATTCAACCCTGAAGGAAATGTATATCGAATTTATGGAAGAATACGTTTCCATGGGTCACGTGACTAAGGTTGATCATCATCAACCATTTAGCTTTTACCTTCCTCATCACGGAGTTTTTAAGGAGTACAGTCTCACTACGAAACTTCATGTTGTGTTCGACGGATCGTCACCTTCTTCAAGCGGTTTATCACTTAACGACGTCCAAATGGTCGGGCCAGTCGTTCAAAGTGATCTTTTGTCGATCGTCCTTCGATTCAGACAACACTCACGTAGTATCAGCAGATATTGCGAAGTTTTATCGCTTAATATTGGTCTGTCCTTCTCAGAGAAATTTGCAACAGATATTGTGGAGGTCTGATCCATGTCAGCCTTTGCAAACCATTTCCTTGAACACGGTCACTTATGAATGGCACTGCATCGGCCAGCTTCCTTGCTACCAGATGCTTGAGTGAACTAGCGCAGGAGTACTCCGAAAGTTTTCCTGAAGCTACCAACATAATAGCGAATGACTTCTATGTTGATGATCTTTTAACTGGATCTGATTCAGTTTCGGAAATCATTGTTTATTGTAAGCAAATCATCCATATCCTGTCCAAAGCTCACTTTCCACTTCGCAAATGGATCTCTAACAATCCTTTAATATTGGATACTATCCAGCAATCAGTTTCTTCCTTAGACATCGCCCACTCTCTTGGATCAAACGATAACACAAACACACTTGGACATTGGTATCCCAAGTTTGACTCTCTTAGATATGTTACCTCTTCGGAGATTCTTCCGATGACAATCACAAAGAGGTCAATCCTGTCGGGTATAGCACGAATCTTTGACCCTTTAGGTCTTCTCAGTCCAGCTACAATCCAAGCTAATATGTTGTTACAGCAACTTTAGTTGGAAAAATCAGGGTGGGGTCAGTCAGTACCTTTACATATTCATACTAGTTGGTCAGCTTATAGAGATCAACTCCCTCAACTCAATGATATTCAGATTGCTCGTAAAGTGAAACTAGACAACGCTGTTCATTTTAAATTACACGGTTTTTGCGACTCTTCTAAACTAGCGTTCGGTCACAGTTTATAAAGAATCAGTTAGGTCAGTTGGCGTCGGCACTTTGATCTTTTTGTTCCCGTTTGTCCACTGCGCAACCTGTAATTGTATCCTTCGCGCATATAGCCGCTGGCAATTTATACAATGCTCAACATATAAATGTATACACTGCTTGAAATAAAAATGGGACTCTGAACGGTGAATCTTCTGACGTTGAGGTCTTATTTTTTTATTTCAAATTATTGTCTTTCAATATTTTTTGGAGTTAATATAATATTTAAATTATGGACCGACCATAAAGTATTGCTTAAAAATCTAGAGGCGGTTTTGTAGAGAAAGATTACGAATTTTGTGACAAAATCTGAAAATGGCGGACAAGTGGATCATTATTGATCTGACTCCTTTCAAAATTTGGTTGAAATCAATGCGTTCTGATGTCTTGAAAAAAATATCCAGCTTTTGAGGTAGGATATAATTTGAATAGTATAATGAATTTAAGCAAGATGAGAAATGTCATGTGACACGTTTCCTTCCAATATCAGTGATTACCACACTCCTTCGAAAGACCTTGGATAATGGATTTTTTTCAATGACTTGTAGCGAATCCCTGTTATTGTTTAATACCACCATTTTTTGTTTATAAAGTTTCCTGAATAAGGAAATTTATGAGTCATCTTGAAAAAGGTTCCTGTTTAGTCTGTAACTTCAAAACTCAGAAGTTCAACTATTGGAACATAGATGGCGCTAATTTTACAGGTTTCGGTTACTTTTTGTGATGTAAAAAAAAATGAGTTCCTTGTTCTTCTGAAGCGTAGAGGCCTCGTTCATTATGTAATCAGTTTCGGTTTGAGATCGATGTTCAAGTGTATTATTCAAATGACAATTTCATATAGTCATAGCATTGTTTGAATGGGTTTAACATAGGTTTAACAACGTTGCCAGATGTAGATTTCACAGAGAAAGTTTATGTTATGGAATATGTTGTATTTTCTTTTCAGGGCGCATTTTTTCGAATAAAATACACTTTAATAACTAAAAGAGTACAATGATGAATGTGAAACCACAGGATACATTATAGGAGCATTGTAGGTGGGTATTCTGTGGTGCACAAAACATCCATTTTTCGGATACTTCGAAGGCTTGACACAAAATGCGACAACAGCGTACATTCAAACAGCAGTCTTCTGCGCATCCTAAATTTGTTTCCTTGGAGTGGATGTAACCTTGGAACATGCAATTGGTCTGAGAGAGCCAACTGATTCTTTATAAACTGTGGTTCGGTTCCGCTATTTACATCCGCAGCTTAGATCAATCAGGTAACGTCCAAATCTATCTGTTATGTGCAAAGTCGAAGGTTGCTTCACTGAAAAAAATCAGCATTCCGCGGCTCGAGCTCTGCTCTGCTGTAATCCTCAGTAAGCTAGCTACTAAAGTTTTCGAATCTTTCTGTCTTGAATTCAGTGAAATATTTCATTGGTCGGATTCTGTGGTGGTTCTAGGATGGCTCAAAATTTCTTCCTATCTTCTCAAAACATTTGTGGCAAACAGAGTCTCAGAAATTCAATCCAATACGGATAACCACGTAAATACAAAGGAAAATCCTGCCGATCTCATCTCTAGAGGTATTAGTCCACAAAGTTTGAAATCATCTGATTTTCGGTGGCATGGTCCCAAATTTCTGAATGATTTCTTTCAAATTTGCTCCACTCAACCGCCTGAGTTCACCAATGAACTTCCGGAGATGAAGCAAACAGAAACAAATTCCCTGAATTTGACAGCCCTCTCCAATTTTCCTTTCTAACGATTTTCTACATTAAATCGTCTTAGACGCAGCTATGCCTATGTCTTAAGATTCGTTCACAATTCATCAGCTCGTTTCAGATCTCTGAAAAGAAATTCCGGTTCTCTTTCTATGCAGGAGTTGAATTCCTCACTTCATTATCTTATCAAATATTCTCAAGCTGAATCATTCCCAGAGGAACTGCATAACTTATAGAAAGGCAAAGCTCTTTCTCCCAAAAGTAGAATGTTGTTCCTACATCCCTTTATTGATGAGAGGTTTTCTCAGGGTTGGGGGCAGACTAAGACATTCTCCGTATGAATTTGATAAGAAGCACCCCATAGTCATTTGAGAGAATTATCATTTTTCAAAGTTACTATTCCATAATGAGCATAATTTCATGGACATCAAGGTAAATCGATTGGATCAATTTGAGACACTCCAGCAACTACGCCAGCATCTTTGGAAAATGTGATCTCTCGAGTACATATCAGAACTTCAAGGCCGACAAAAATAAAAAGAAAACAAGTCACAAATGAACTTTGGCGACCTGGTTATTATCAGAGACTGCAACCTAAGTCCTTTACAATGGAAGCTTGGTAGGGTCATCTAGTTGTATCCTGGTTCCGATGGCATTCCGCGGGTTGCTGCTTTACGTACGGTGTAAGGTGAAATTCGAAGAGCCATCTCAAATCTGTGTCCATTACCTCTGTCTCGTGAGGCTGTCCCGCTGAAGCTGAGTTGAAAGTCCACTCTTTCAAGGTGGGGGGCAGGTCCACTTTCCTTCCCAAGTCGGCGCACATGACTGCTCCTGGCAAACGTGACGACGGATAACAAATGCATTCATACAATGTCAATAATAAATATAAATTTTTCTGAATTGTCAAATTTTACACCTTTGTGAAATAACTTTTTAAAAAGAAAATAATTGCAACCAGCGCGTTCATTCTTCATCTACATTTCTACAGGTATAAAGGGTATTATAATTCATGTTGACGATATTCCTATTCTGCTATTCATTCTGCTACTATTCAAAAACATTATTCTATTTCACGAGATGTTCTATCTAGACTTCATTCTGAAGGTATTACTCTCAATAAATCGGAGTGTGTCATTGGCGTTGAGTGTCAAGTTTTTAGGACATCTTGTATCTTCTTCTGGAATACATATTGATCCTTCTTGTGTTGAAGCAATAATCAAATTCCCATGTCTATCAAATAAAAGAGAAGTCTAACTTTGCTGGTCGATTTATACCTAATAAATCTGAAATTTTAGAGCCATTAACTTCTTTACTAAAAAATGACGTTGTATTCATATAGGACATTCCACAGAATGATTCCTTCAATAAAGTTAGAAAGTTACTCCCTGAACCACCATATCTCGCCTATTATGACCCTACTAAAATAATTATTGTAAGTGCTGATGCTTCTTCGTTTGGCATTGGGGGTGCTCTTATGCAAATTAATGAAGAAAATCAACGTGAATTGATAGCTTATGCATCTCGTACACTGTCTCAAACTGTAATACGTTATGTTCAAATAGAACGTGAAGCTCTAACTTTAACTTGAAAAATTCAAAGAATATTTGATTGGCATACAATTTGTTTTAGAAACTGATCATAAACCATTATTGCAAATTTTACAAACTGAAAATTTAGATTATCTCACCTCTTGAGTCCAAAGATTTCGTATCCGAATCATGAGATATAATTATCAAATGATGTATTCTCCTGGAAATGATTTGAAAGTCACAGATGCTTTATCTAGAAGTCCTCTTCAAGCTGACTCAGAATTTGAAAGCTAGCTGCTGAATCTGAGACTCACGTTAGAATGATTGTTCAAAATATTCTAATAAAGGATGATTATCTTTCAATTATAGTTGAAGAACAAAATTCGGATTTAATTTGTCAGAAGTTGAAACAATTCGAAATTGATGGTTGGCCTGGAAAACACAATTTCACCTAATCTGATTCCATATTATCAACATAGATTTGATATCTCTTTTACTGGGGCGCTTCTTCTTGAAGGAAGTAGAATTAAAATTCCTTCAAAGCTTCAACAAAAAACTCTTAATTATATCAACGCAGGTCATCAAGGTATTTCAAAATGTAGTGAGCGTTCAAAAATGTCAGTCTGATGGATTGGACTTTCTTTACAAATAGAGAATTTGGTACGTTCTTGTACAAAATGTGTTGAAGAGAGAACAAATATAAGAGAAACCTTTGTGAAAGATACAGTTACTTCAAGACCATGGCAAAAGGTTACAGTAGATCTTTTCAAGTATAACATTTGGTATCTGATCATATCCGATTATTATTAAATTTTTTTTGAGATTGTTCCCATGTCGAGTATGACTGAACTGGTAGTTATTCAAAAATTGAAAGAAATATTTGCAAGGTTTGGTATACCAGATATTGTACGATCAGACAATGGTCCACAATTTCAATCTACGTTTAAAAAGTTTTGGATTGATTATAATTTTCACCATGTAACTGGCAGTCCTTACTTCTCTCAATCGAATGGTTGTATAGAGGCAGCTGTTAAAATAGCTAAGTCATTACTAAAAAAATGATTATATTGATATTGCGTTAATGTCCAATCGATCATGTCCGTTAGAATGTGGCTTCAGTCCTGCAGAACTCATGTTTCCTCGTAAAATACGAACTTTATTAGCGGTTTTGCAGAGTAAATTGAATAAAATTATTAATACTTACTCGATTAAAATTCACTGAATCAGAAGAGAGAAGGAATGAAAAGCAGGAGCTAAATTATAATCGCCGGCATAATTCCAAAGATCTTTCAGAATTGAAATCGAATGATTCTGTTCGGATCAAGGATTTGCGAAAATATGGAGTCATTATTGAGAAAGCAAAAGAACCACGTTCATATCTTGTTAAAACTGATAATGGAACTTATAGAAATCGATGGCACCTTATATCTGCACCGAATCGTAAGATTCTTCAAATTATTCTCAACAGTTTGATTCAGTTATATATTCCGATTTAAATATTCCGTCACCTCAGACAAATTCAGGAAACGAAGTTAATCCTAGTCAAATTGATCATAGTTATGATGATGATGCAAGTGATAAAAATCTTTTCTTGAAAATTCTTGATCTCAATTGAGTCGTCCTAAAAGATCTTTGAAGAATCCAGTATGGCTTTCTGATTATGTAACCTAAATTAGTTCCAATATATTATTTCAGTAGAGTTAAAAAGGGGATGTTCCGGTAGAATTTATAACTTTAAATCATCCTGTATATTATTCATGTAATCAGTTTACTTACCTTTGAATAAGGTTGACAGGATTCTATTTATTATTGTTTGACCGACTTGCCAGGAGATGGAAATTTATTAAAAAAGGAGTTTTTCACAAAACTATTCCATTTCAATAGTCTATTGCAACAAATGTTAGTTTTGTGCCTAGTGGAAACTGTTTCTATACAATGAAAATGCAACATAAAAAATTGAATTTGGCTCATTATGGGCCAGTTGTGAAAATGAGTACAATATATTTTGGTCTTCTACAGTTTTGTGTCTAAAAGCGAGTGGCGTTGTTTATGTTTTCAATCAAACTGTAATATGCGTCACTACTAACTGGTTTTATTAAGAATACAGTTATAAAATTTGAAACTATTCTCATATAAAACCATTATTGATACCTAAATTGTTCGAAGTTGTGAATCTATGCTTTGTTTTATCTATTCAATGTTGCCAAAATGAACATGGCTTCCATTCTATATTTTATAACCAAGTGCAAAGTGCAGAATGGAACTCAACCTCCAAGTTGATAGAAGAATAGTATTCATTATTGAAATTGCAATATTCTTGTCTCAACCTACTTCCATAATTCAACAAAAAAGTGCCCTTCATTGAAGCTAAAATACTCTTGCCTCAACCAACTTACGAAGCAAGTGTTCCACTTGTTTGAAAATATTTTGTTTGTGAGTGGCCAAGAAGGATCCGTCAAAAAATCAAACTAATATTTGGTTGGACCTATTTAAGAATACAATCTCTTTGAATCAACGCAGATATGCGTTGATGCAAAAAATCCTTTTTATCAGTATAGCGGACGAAATTCGAGATTGTGGTCCGATTCGGTTTCAAATTAGTGTGTGGGGAATTTTTGGGTAGGAGATATGGATGTTTATTCAAAATCATTGAATTCAAGATGGCAGACGAAATTTGTGATTCTACTCCGATTCGATATAAAATTGTATGTGGTTTTTTTAAGCTCCAAAATAATAGTCCAAGAGATAGCGGTCAAATCATCGTCTGATCGTATAGTGGATGTAAAAATTATATAATGTAGTCCCGAATGTGTATTTTATGAAAACCGGTGACTGCCAGCTCGGGCACCTTACGTTTGTCAATAAAAAATAAATGAATTACTTTTTCGTATGTCAAAATTCGACAGATTGCGTTGTACGTCCAAATTCGTTTATGCATAGCAACTTTGCGATGAGTCAGTTTTTCAAAATTTTCATTAGCCCGTTTTTGATTGGCAGTCACGGCTTGACAACCGATTTCGAGTGGCAGTCACCCAAAAATCATTTTTAAGAATGTTTTTTCTATGTATAAACAAATTTGAACGCACAACGCAATCGAAAGGATTTTGACCTACGAAAAAACAATTAATTTTTTTTTATCAACAAACGCAAGGTGCCCGAACTGGCAGTCACCAGTTTTCATTATAATACACATTCAGGACTAATTTATATGATTTTTTCATCCACTAAGCGATCAGCCGGTGATTTGGATGCTATCTCTTGGACTATTATGGGTCTTTTGTTAACATTATTGAGATGGAAGCACTAAAATGGCGGACGAGTTTTGTGATTATGACCAGCTTTGATTTTTCTGGTAATATTCGGGAAATCAAGATGGCGGACCAGTTTTGTGATACCTGGTCGGGTTCAATAGAAGATTCGTACCTATGTAGTGGTTTTTGGGTTCTAAGATAATGAATCAAGATGGCTGACGAGTTTTGTGGTTTTTGGTCGAATTCAATTTATGCAAGATTGGTATTATTTTGAGGTGAGAGATAATGACTATTTCATAACATTTCAAGAGTTCAAAATAAGCGCTCCAATATGGCTATGAGTTATTTTGTTATTAACGATAGTTTTTTTTCAAAATTGTCATTTTCTTGTTTATGAAAATGTATGCATCAATTCGAATCATTCCTAGAATATCAACAGGGTGTCCAGAAAATCACATGTGGATCAATCAATAGAAAATTGAAAAATCAATTATCGGATCTTGTCTTTCATGTAAGGGGCTTTTCATAATATCAATTTTCCACATAAATTCAAATTGTCGGAAAGATTTTGTTATTTTTAGTCTGATTCTCAGAAGAATTCCATTAAGAGCATTTTGGGATAAATTATATTTTCTCTTAAAATTAATATATAGTGACAGATCGCATTATTAGAAAGTTCTCAGCAAATGTTAACTTTTCTTGATAATGATAACATTGTCTATTGTACACAAGGATGACAAACACAGATAAAAATAAAATAACCTGTTATATCCAAACTCTAGAAATTTAAAATATAGCCAAATAATAACAATGTAGGCATCTACGTATATACATGATGAAGATATGTCAAGGTTAAAATGAGAAATATGTTGAATATGAAGTTTATTATTTTGGAAGTAAACAATAAAATAAATCGGCATAAAACTTTGTTGTCTTGACATTTTCGATTACAGAAAGAAATAAACCATTTGAAATAACAGACACTGACAACAAAAAACGAGATCAGAAAACTTGTTGTCATTGATTCATATATGACAAATTGAAACAAATGAAAATATCATGACTAGCTTCGTGGAATGATGGTGAGGGTGAGCTTAGTGGACTCATAGTAGCAAGAAACTTGTGGTAATTACGTAGTTTCGTCTCCTGAACACGAACCCAAAAAAAATTTGCGGTGCTACCAAATATTCAAATTCAAATGTGAGCATTGAAATTCTTCAAATTGATATTATTGCGCATAAAGGTATGTGCATAAATTTGTAGAAAAGTGCATATGAATAAAGGGGAAATTGAAGCTCAAATTTGAATTCGAATGTGAAGAAATTGCGCAAATAAATGTGGTATAAAATAGGTGTACATTAATGATTATTGAAAATCATGATTTGAATCAGTTGAATCCCTGATAAAAGCAAGCTTCTTTCTCAATAATCTTCAGCCACCATTGAATATCAATAGAATCAGTAGATATGAATTTAGAGGTATGGATAAAGAAAGGATAGATGAGAGCATTGATTTTCGAAATTAGTTATTTTTCAGGACGTATGCCTTTCACGGATCATTCGGGATATGCGATCTGAGAGTATCAGAGTGTTTTGGTTTTGTGTTTTGAAAATCCGTTAGCCATGGGAAACTGACACTTGTTTACTTTCTCATAAACTTGTTTATATTTCACATTAATTGAATTTTTCATTTCCAGAGTTCTTTTTTCTTTATCCGACATGGTTCAAGTTGGGAATGTACTCGTCTCCCTCAGAAATGTGGAAACCCGTTAAGTGGCTTTTCGTGATGTTAGCGATGATATCGGAGTCTCTTCACATGTTCACTCTGTATGAAGAGAGGAAACACTTTCAAGAAATCATATCGCATTTCATGGGTGCGCAAATGGTAAAAAAAAATCAATGAACCTGGATCATTCTGAGTTTGGATTGCTAATTATTGGTGCATGTGCTTTTGAGTAGTTGGCAGTGTAGATTCATTTAAGGGATACGACCCTCTATACTCGGAGATGGAAATAGTAGTCAGTGACGTGAGTCACTAGTTCCAAATCAACCCAAAAACAGAGGCTGGAATTTCCTTCCATCTTTCGTTGCCTTGCTTGAACACCCCGAATCTAAGAATACGTTCCCAACTATTATTTCCGTCTCTGAGTATAAAGGTTTTTCCGGTCAGATTGAACTCCACCGCTATTTTTATGATCACTACCTTTTAAACACTTGTCAACCATATTAACCTCCTCAAACCGACCTCAAAAATTCAAAATAAATACCAAGTAATGTGTATATGCACTCTATATTATTATCATGTATATTAACAATGAATAGATTTTTGAAGCTAAATGAATTAACAAAAAAAGCAGTCACTTAAAGAAAATTATTTTAATAGTAAGTTATAAGTTCATTAATAACACGAATTACTACGAAGGAGTAGAAGTGCCACGTTTTTTTTTATTTTCAGATTCCGACTTGTTACTCGGAATTCCGACTTGTAACTCGGAATTCCGACTTGTATCTCGGAATTCCGACTTGTAACTCGGAATTCCGACTTGTAACTCGGAATTCTAACTTGTAACTCGGAATTCGGACTTGTAACTCAGAATCCAGGCAAGATGGTTGGTGGATGTTCTAAAAGCATGAGATGCGATATGGGAACGGAAAATAAAGTAGTAGGTGAATTCAGACTTCACCAAACCATGTTTCATATACGGAAAGAGTGTGCACAACCAAAGAATAAAAACTTGGTGGTTCATTTTGCACAACTGTGTCCAATTTTGGATGGATTTGTTCAAAACACTGAAAGATGAAGATTATTTCTGTGGTACTTTTCTGGATGGATCAGTGATTCAAATTAATTTCATGAGTCTTATTCAGGTGAAAATCACTGTATCCATAAAAATCGCAACTGGTTTCATTTATTCCAGTTCAGGAGGATCTGAATCAAGTGGTTATGGAGTGGAATGTGCATAAAATAAGAAAATCAAGAAATAGCATTTCTTTTTTTTGAATACGAATGTAACTTTTACCAGTATCTAGGTATCATTTGAAAACGAATATCTTGTATATTATTCCATGTTTGCAGTAGAAATTTTCAGTACGAATGTTCTGACAGGACCAAGTTTCTTGGAAGTATTTCCAACTACTACAAAAGTGTTGGAAAAATCTTTTCAATGTCCTAAGTGTGACAGATGATGATTGTTAAGCCTGCCGAAGATATTTTGTCACTCTTATTGCAGATATGGAAGCAATTTTCGACAGTTACTTTTTCAATCTTTCAACTTACTCGCATCATGCGCAATAGTTATTGAATTTGTAACGAACTATGGAATAATATGCAGGATGTTCATTGAGAGCCGGTAAAAAAGTGGAACAGAAAATATTTTTTTATCACATCTGAATCATAATCCTTGTCAAATGCATTATAAAGTGTACGAAAACTTCAAGATCAAAACACGTCGGGCTCAAAAGGTCGTCGCTGTGTTAAATAAGCATTCATCATGGACATTACTTATTTGATTGGATGTAATATGAAATGAACAACAATACCTTGATCTAAAAATCATTTCCAGAATGGTTTTTGAAGGCATTATAAAAAGTTGCGTATGATACAATTGTATAAGTACCTGATGCTACCTACTGCGATCAGATTAAACTTTGCTGTATCTGTTTCCAAAATATCCCAATCTGTCACATCATGTATGGCATGAACGTGTTACAGACGTTTACATTAATCAATCACTTTTACTTCATTTACCTATACTCACCATATTGAATCTTATTTTTCAAAAGGTAAACATGAAAACACATATTTTTCATGTAAAATATTTTTATTATTATCGAATAACAAATGTTCGAAAACTCTGAATGAATTTAACATTAGTTTTGAACTCATTGCACAACCTATGAACATAAAAAATTAATTCTAACACCTCACAATTTTGATATTCAATCGTACTATATAATATCCACAATACAGAAATATTAGATGATATTACATTATTGAATTCAGATCTGAAAGTCATGAAGTTTTCGTAGGAAATGGGAATTTGTAGTAGTTTGGAGCAGGTATGGGCCATCGGTTACTCTGGCAAACCCCAATGAAGTCAATTTTGACGTTTTGTTCAGCGACATAATAAATATGTCAACTCTACATCATTGAATAAACTCATATCTCTGTAACACACAACAATGGCACTAACACAGTTTGATACGCCAGGTGCCCTAAATTCCACTACCAGTAGAAATTCCGAATTAAAAGTCGGAATTCCGAGTTACAAGTCGGAATTCCGAGTTATAAGTCGGAATTCCGAGTTACAAGTCGGAATTCCGAGTTACAAGTCGGAATTCCGAGTTACAAGTCGGAATTCCGAGTTACAAATCGGAATTCCGAGTTACAAGTCGGAATTCCGAGTTACAAGTCGGAATTCCGAGTTACAAGTCGGAATCTGTGAAATAAAAAAATTGTGGCACTTCTACTCCTTCTGTTTTATTTTTTGAGTGTTCTAAACATTCGGATTTATTGCACTCAATACAAAATGTCCTCGATTCTATGTCCTTATTTCTGTTGCATGAGTAACATTGTTCCTGGCTAGTCGTAACTGAAGGCAGCTAAATGCATATAATAATAATAATAATAATAGCGTCTTTATTGTCCATTCAAGTTTTTTTAAATAACAATATACTATATACCTACATGAAAAATAACGGCATAATAGGCGGAGTTCAGCTAACAAATTGAAAAATATTGATAAAATCAAATTATAGTGAATTGTTCATATTAGCTGCTCTTCCACTCAACCTCAACAGAGAACAGAGTTTTACCTACTAGACACACTTGTTCACACGGAGGGGGAAAGGGGGGCTCATTTAACATATTCTGCGTATTGAGAAGAATTTCTTTGTAATGTTTTTTAAAACAACTTTCCTTCTTTTTATTCAGATGGCTTGGTAAATTATCATAGATTTTGACTATCTGATAACTGAACGATCGTTTGAACTGTTCGGTACGATGTGTGGGGGATGTCAATAAACCCTTCAATCGTAGATTCAATGTATGCACATCTGTTCGAAATTTCAATTTGTTGTAAAGATAAATAGGCGTTTTTCTATTGATAATATTATGAAATAGACATGCTGCATGTAAGAACCTACGATTTTTCAAGTTCAGCCAACCAATATCCTTCAACTTATATGACTGATACTCTCTCGACTTCGAATGCCAAAAATCATTCTCAAGCAAGAGTTTTGGATTTTTTGGAATTTTTTGTTACAAATATAAGTGAGACTTGGGCCATACAAACAATCAGCAAAATTTAAAATGGATAAAACTAAGCTTTCGCAAAGCATTGCTTTGATTTTTCTTGGCAGAAATTTTCTGCTGCCGTATATAATTTTCAGAGAATTGTATGCCCTCTGAGTTAATTTACTAACATGTTTTTCGAAGCGCAGGTCACCTAAATTCTTACAATGTTTTACTACCTCGAGTTTGTTCTGTCCAATACTGATATTGATTTCATCTGCAATTTCATTTATCTTTTGTTTTGGACCAAATAACATGACACTAGATTTACTTGGATTCAGAAGAAGACAATGCTCTGCAGAAAGCTAGGCGAATTTATTCAGGTCGCTATTTATTCGAGCACATGCATCTTCGACATCATTTGTATAGAATGAATAGTAAATTTGGGTATCATCAGCATATAAGTGAGATTTGCAATATTTGATATGTCTGATAAACTGACTAGTGTATAAAGTGAACATGACTGGTCCCAGAATGGAACCTTGGGGTACACCTGATGTGAGGGTTAAATATGTAGAGTTCTCCTGTTCCACGCGTACTTTCTGTTGCCTATTGTTTAGATAGCTACTCAACAGAGTTACCGTGTTTGGACTGAATCCAATATGAGCTAATATTGAAAGTAACACTTCGTGATTGATTGTGTCGAAAGCTCGACTAAAATCAAGTAGAACCAAAACAGTAATCTTACCTTTATCCGATGATTCCATTATGTCATCCACTACGTGCAGTAGTGCTGTTGTACAGCTGTGGCCAGCTCTAAATCCTGATTGTTCTGTGGGAAGCAGTGAATTTTTCAACTAGTAACTATTAATTTGAATTTTCATGACTTTTTCCATTACTTTTGACATCGTTGGTAAAATACTAATTCCTCTAAGATCTATAAATTCTTTAGGAGTAGTAATTTTGGGTAACACAGTGATAACAGCACTTTTCCAGACAGACGGAAACTCATTTTTCTCAAAACAAAAATTGATTATATGTCTCAAATATGTAATAATATGTGGACTACATAATTTCATCATTTTCAAATTTAAACCGTCACAGCCAGTAGAATTAGTTTTGATTTGTCCTATAATGTGAAGAATGGTTAATTCGTCAACAGGTGTGAAATTAAATTTAGAATCTGTTAACTGCAAATTTTTATACTGACCCAGAACTGAGTCAGTAACATGTAGAGCAGGAAGTGAATTCACCAGAAACATATTGATATCATCAGCATTCCACAGCTCGGGTGGCAACTGATTTTTTTTCATTGCTAAATATGTTATTTTTTAGAATTTTCCAACACTCTTTGTATGATAAATTTTTTAGCTTATATGTAAAGAAAGCCTTTTTTTATCTTTCAATAGCCCCTGTCGTGTAATTCCTCATTTGCTTGTAATATTCCCAGTCATTTACATTTTTTGTTTTTTTGTATTTAGTGAGTGACCTGTCCCTGATATTCATCATATCAATTTTCAGGCATCTTATTGCTGGTATAAAATAATCTCGAACTTCGCCAACATCCCCGAACTATAAATTCAGAAATCCCGGTCCTTACATTACATGTTTTTGCCGCAGTTGGTTGTTGCAGTAGGAAAAATTTATCCGACTCTAATGAACGAGTGGGGTGCAGCTGCTCCACAAGCAATAAAACTAATAGACCAAGCTATAGAGGGTTTTTCCCTACAAAATAAAAGACGCAAATGGTCTATACTAATTTTTATAGGATAGTTTGTTAATGAAAACCCCTGTTAGGGGCAAAATTTAGGAAAGAAGAGCAGTGAATGTGCAATGATGTTTCACGCCACTAACATACATAGTAGCTCAGTTAGCGTGGATTCGACAATGAAAATTGATTTCGATAAGATTGAAATATTGGGTTTAATTTTCCGGAGCGCCACGAATTTATCGCCAGTGAAAAATCTGAAACCACTCTGATGGAATGGGACAACCCACTGCACTAATATTACTAAAATATTAAACAATAGATACCTGTAAATGGTATAATAATAATATATAAATATGTAGAGGTTTTGTCTTACATTACGCTTGGATAACTGGACCAGAATAAAAGAAATAATCATGACCCTTACTAATAAAATATATTGGTTTATGTTACAAACACTGTATGTGCATAGTTTGGCACACAATGAAAAAAAGTAATGAAATTACTGTAAATATGGTACCACCAAGATGAATTCAAGTGATTGAGAGTGTTGTATTGTTTAAATATATCAATATTAAAC
Organism: Chrysolina oricalcia; assembly: GCA_944452925.2. NCBI lineage: Eukaryota > Metazoa > Arthropoda > Insecta > Coleoptera > Chrysomelidae > Chrysolina > Chrysolina oricalcia. Next base: position 17,640,283 of record OX101826.2, read on the forward strand.
CTCCAGTGAGGGCTATGCCTGTGACGTCACGATAGCTCACAATTATGAATACTGATGCCTTACTCTTATGTTAAACATATCTGATCGTCAGTAGGTTTTCTCAGTAAGGCCAGTTAACAAGTTGTAGGTTATGAATCCAGTTCCTTGGTGAGTACGTGTGCACAGTGGGTACGGCTCAATCAATCGAGTACGAGTACATCAAGAACGAATACCAACAACGGGGAATACCAATCATACGGGACACAGAGAAGGGACACTGAACAATAGATGTAAAGTGGAACAATCACATTTGAGCACGAACAATCACAGTAGTGGAACAGTAGATATAGCGGAACAGTAGCACCCTAGAATGAACAATGCCAGTCTGACTTCTAATTACACAAATGCAAATACTACCATCTATTTAGTGGCCAGGAGGGTTTTGGTAACAGTTTTGATGGTCTGTTTGTTGTCTGATATCTAGTTTCTAGTTCCAGTGGTTTAACCGATGGAATAATGACATAACCTCAAAAATCCGCAAAGCGAACGGAGATTTCTCGAAAATAGATAGCGTCAAAAATAGCAAACAATAAGAGAAACTCTCCAGAAATGAATTATTCCAAGATCCATCAACGATGATCGAACTTCTATTGAAAGTCTACAAAATAGGTCAGTCGCTCATCAAGATCAAATATCCAATTGGAAAAACGTCTCTCCAAAAATAACCCAGACGTCGAAGTCAAAAACTGTCACTATCAGACAAGGTGCTTCCTTGTTCGTTCGTGTTCTGTGAGAACAGTCCAGGAAATACATCGAGCTACTCGTAGCTACTTGGGTGAATTGGATAACGACTCAAGTGAAAAGAACTTGAGTCAGTGTTGCCAACTGAACCAAGACGAAAAGGCCAGTCTCTCAATCTCAAAACCAAACACAAACAAGGTCAAGTATTCGAAAGTGAAGTAGGTACCTCAATGACATAAGATAGAGATAGAGTAGAAATATTACGGTTTTGTGTTCCAAGCTCAAAACAATAGACTAACCAGTTGAAGTTATGTTTACAAAATAACGCTGTCATGCCGCAAAATAGAACAACTGATAATTGTCATTAGCACAAGGCCGGTTCATGTCCACTCAAACTAGTACGGTAAAGGTAGGTACTAACATTCGGAACAAGCTGTACATGACAACGATCAAGTTGTCATTTTGAAACAGTGGCATACAGAGTGGAAAGTGTATATCAATGACAGATAATTTCTGATGTTATTGTATTAAAACAGAAAGGGTTTTCTAGTGCAAAATGAACCTGTAACACCCCAGTTTTTGCCCCAGCAAAATCGCTTCGTGGAATTTTTCAAACAAACAATAATGAAAAAAAATTATAAAAAATGAAAAATACATATATAAAAAATTATTCAATGAATCGTTTTACAGTCAATGGAACTTTTGTAGAGATTTATGAAACATACAAAATAGATTTCCATACTACTGGATCGGTGCATTTTTGAAACGGAAGTCAAACAAATATTCACTGATTTGACAACGAGACATGCAATCGAATGAAAATGTTACGAAATGACAATGGCACAAAGAATTGTAGCTATCCTAAATTTTGAAATAGATCCCAAAGAAAGAGGCATCAAGCATATGACAACTTGCCCGTATACTCTGCAGCAAAATGGATTAGCATAGCGGATTAACCGTACTATAAGCGAGAGATCAAGATGTGTGTTATTCGATGCGAATTTGGAGAAAATAAATTGGGCAGATGCAGTTGCAACATCAGCGTATTTGTTCAATCGATCTCTCTGTGAAGCACTGAAGCTGCTGAAAAAGACACTTTTGGAGACTCGCTTCAAAGTATGTGCGAATAATTCAATTCGTTCATGTATATTTTTTTCAGATTATTACTGTTACTGAGTTACCAAGTTTTGTTTTGACAAAAGTCGTAAATAAAAATTTCAAATAGAAGAAAACGTCAAAACGATTTCAATTACGCTTTTCACTCTACGTGCAGCTCTGTACAACATATTTATGCATTTATTCGATCATTGTACTTGTTGTACAATTGTTAATAAACACTCAAAGGTCCTTCGAAAGTTTATTTTAGACAGCCTCCTGACCCCACACTTATCAAATCAAGACTACGTGACATGGCTCGCTATCGAAGAATCCACATATCAAGTTGGTCCATTGCGATCCGGATATTGATTGAAAAGTGTAGACATTGGAATATCAGGACAGTGCAGGTTGGTTCGATTAGCATTTCGTATCCAGTCACAGAAACATTCCTTTCTGGCAAAATCTGCTACAAACGTTTCTGCTCGGCATATCTAGCCACCAATACATAGTCGGCATATCCAGCCCCATTCTACAAGCAAGTACGCAAGCAAGTAAGAAAGGATTCAGTCAATCTACAGACAGCAAGAAATCAAGCATACTCAGCGGAGGTTCACTCAACATCTTTACTCAGAAATAGACAGGGATATCAAGGTCAGATCAATCCAAATCTCTACATATCGAATACTGTTGCAAGGACTTCATCAACAATTTTTTTTTGCATTCGTTCCAATAATTCTTCCTCTCTGTGACAATTTACTTACAAATAATGGATAAGTTACTCAAAAAACGTTCTCAAATCATAGGTAGTAAACTAGGATTGAAAATTTCATTTCATTCAATGAAATTAGTTCTGCAATTGATGTAAATGAATTTATGAGAACAGCATTTAAAAGACAAATTTCAAGAATATTGTTCGGTGCAGAGCGAAATTGAAATTCTAGATGATACACAAGAAGTTGATCGGGATAACACAGAAACAAAATACTTTTCTCTCTTCTCAAAACTCAAAACAAAAATAGAATCTGAATCAAATCATAATCTTACTTTGAACGGACAAGTAAGTAATTCGCACTCTTTACAGCAGTCTCAACATTCTCATTCAAACAGTTCAAATAAAGTGAATTTACCGAAACTAGATATTCCGAAGTTCTCAGGAAGGTATGAGAACTGGACAACTTTCATAGATTTATTTACAGCTCTCATTCATCAAAATGAACAATTGTCTAATGTTCAAAAATTATTTTATTTAAAAGCTTCTCTTGATAAAGAACCTTTATTGCTCATCATCAATTTACAGTTGACAGAAACTAACTACGAAATTGCTTTGAACATTCTCAAAAAACTTTATGATAATAATTTAATTATCATAAACTCCCACTTGAAATGTTTGCTGGAAACGCCTCCTCTAGTTAGGGGTGACGTAGTATATTTACATTTAGATTCTCTTAAAGCATTGAATGCAGATGTCCAACACTGGGACCTAATTCTAATTTATTTATTCTCAAGAAAACTTGCCATCTCAACTCAGCGCGCTTATAAACTAGAAAAAGATCACACTACTCGGCCTACACTAGATGATTTTTTCACATTTCTGGAAAATCGTTGTATAGGATTAGAAGACGTCTCTCAGCCAGATGTTACGAGGTTCAAACAAAAGGTAGGGTATCAATTCGGCACAAACTTTAAATCTTCTTCACACATGACAAACTACAAAATGAAATGCATTTACTGTCTCCTGACAAATCACGACATTTACAGATGCCTCAAATTTAAAGCTTTGTCATTAGAGCACAAAAGAAAATTCATTTCAGATAAAAAACTCTGCTACAATTGTCTAAGCTCACGTCATGCAGTTGACAGTTGTCAGTCTCGCGGATGTAGAATGTGTAATACTTCACAAGATCGCAGTCAGAACAGTTCTGATAATAGGTTTGTTCGGGTTCTTTAATTGAAAACTGTTGGGAACCTGCGCAGAACTATCGACGCAATGACAAAAATTGGGAACGATTCAGAACTATTTCTAATTGAATAAAAACCAAAACGTACTCGTGTGAAGAGTGTGGCGGAACCTATTGGTGTAGTGGGGAACTGATATTACAACTGACGTTAAATTTGCCATCTGTTTTCTGACTTCTACTGATGTGTTCCGTGGCTTTGTTTATTTTTAGATTTTCGGCGCACACCTTTGAAACCCAAAATTAGTAACATAGCAAACTTGCTTAAAACGAAATACTTTTCTATTATGATGTCCGGTAAGAACTGAAATATGTGAAAATAATGAATCTGGCTCAATAAGCATACCACAAGAAAACTAAAGTAATTTTCTTAGGAGCAATCCTAGCATGTCCGGTTTCAATATTAGAATAAAACTCAGATCCCTCATGGGCATGAGAAAGAGATTCTAGTATACTTCTATCAACCCTAGCAAAAAAAGAACAATGATTCAAGGGAATAACATTCATTTAAATCTACCTAAAATGTTCTTTGAATTCTTTGTCAGTAGGCAGGTGTATAGTATTCTCAAAATAGTCTTCATTTTTAATGTGAGTTTGCAATTCTTGAAAAATAACCCCCACTTCTTCATCCCCAGATGACGAGCTTGACAATAGAAATTCATTCATGATCACTAATTACAAATCAACAAATAATAGGAATATTTCTGTAATAAACACTAATCGGAACTTATTTTTATAACCTCAAATGGCTCAATGACATTATTGACAATGACAAATCACAAAATACGCATGTGTCAAATTATCGATTCCAAATAGTTCAAGCTTGACCACAGGGACTAGTGAGAACGGTTCGAATCGGTTCGGGATCGAATTCAAATTAAACCAAAACAAGCCATAGAGAAATCCTGAACCGCTTGCGTCGAACTCGAACGCGAATTCCAAAAGACGCATGCTCCGAACGGTTCCGAATCGGATAAAATGAGAACCCAAACAAACCTATTACATCAAATTTTGATGAAGGTCAAACTCCAACAGAAAACGTTCCTCAGACTGTAGAATCGCTTGTTGCTAATAAAATTAATTCACAGGTGTTACTCGCTACCGCTGTTGTCAAGTTACAAGCAAAAAATGGAAATTAGATTTACGCGCGCGCATTACTAGATTGTGCCAGTCAAACTACTATCATTACGCAAGATGTAGTTAATAAACTAAGTGCTTCATTCTATTCTCAAAAACTACAAATCGGTGGTATCGGAAATACCGCTACTCAGACAACAAATATGGTTGATTCAATACTAAGCTCTAAAATTAGTGATACTTGCAAAATAAATATCTCATGCGCAATTTTAGATAAAATCACGTGTTGCTTGCCTCATGTAACGATTGACACACGAAAAATAAATTTACCATGGTACATGGTACCAGAAAACCTGAACAAATTGTCATTCGAAGATCAGTATTGTGAAAATATATTTTTACGCTCCATAACGACTTTAGAAAACGGTTCTCTTCAGGTAGACTAACCATTAAAAACGGAAGATATACTCGCTAAACTGGGTGATTCAGTTACTTCCACGAGTCAGAGATTTTATGCGCTAGAAAAAAGATTAGACAAAGACGTCAATCTTAAACTACAGTATAAAAAGTTCATAGACGAATATGTTGAACTTGGTCATGGAAAATATATAGAATTTTTTACCACATAAATGCGTAATTCGCGAGGCTAGTGAATCCACAAAACTGCGCGTTGTATTTGATGCAAGCTGTAAAACTCAATCAGGTTTTTCTCTGAATGATCTAATGTACAAAGGGTTTAGAGTTCAGCCAGAATTGTTTGATATTTTATGCAGGTTCAGAACATTAGAATTTGTTATCATCGCTGATGTCGTAAAAATGTACAGGGCGATCAACATAAATCCAAAGCAACGATATTTGCAAAACATTTTATGGAGAGGTTCTCCTGATAAGGAACTCCGTTGCAATGAACTACAGACGCTCACTTACGACACTATTAATGCACCGTACCTAGCTACGAGAACTTTAAATTACGTTGCGGAAAACAATAAATCAGAGTACCCTCTCGCGGCGGGCGCGATTTTGAAACAAACATATTTGGATGATATTCTCGGAGGGGCGGATTCGTTGTCAGACGTTATTCAATTACGCGACTAGCTGATTCAAATGTTAGAATCGGCAGGTTTTTCACTCCATAAGTAGAAATCAAATAAGGAAACAGTTATTAAGAAAATATCAGAGAAATATGGATACACATCAATCATAAAAAGTTCCGAATTCTCGGATAAAATTCTAGGTCTATCGTGGGATTCTGAAACAGACGATTTTCAGATCACGCCGCCTACTTTAGACTGCACAAAAGCTGTAACTAAGAGACAGATACTGTCATGCATTTCACAAATGTTCGATCCGTTGGGGTTAGTCGGTCCGATCATTGTTATTGCAAAAATTTTAATGCAGAAAATATGGGTTAGAAAACTTCTAAACGAATGTTTACCGGACGATTTAATAAAAAACTGGCAGTCATTTTCAAAAAGTTTATCTCTGTTATCTTTTATTAAAATACCCCGGTATATTTTATCATCTTCAACCGCGAAAGAAACACAAGTACACGGGTTCTCTGATTCCTCGATCGAAGCTTTCGGAGCATGCGTATATATCAGATGTATTTACGATCACAAAGCAATCACTTGCAATCTTTCATGTTCGAAATCCCGTGTTGCACCGCTTAAACCGGTATCCCTTCCGCGTTTAGAATTATGTGGAGCGGTTCTATTATCAAAATTATTTAGCAGAGTACGTAAAATCCTTACACAAACAATAAATAGAGTAATATTGTGGACAGATTCACAAATAGTGTTGAGTTGGTTGAACTCGGAACCATCTCGTTGGACAACATTTGTTGCAAACAGGGTAGCAACAATTCAAGAGTTAACGTCGTCCTTCGAGTGGAAATATATTAAATCAGTGCAAAATCCCGCAGATTGTCTTTCTAGGGGTCTAACATCTGTGAACATTTCAAAGCACGAATTGTGGTGGAAAGGTCCAAAAAGTTTAGCAATTACAAATTAGACCTTCCTCATTATGAATTAAAATTAGACATTATCCCAGAACAAGAAACTACTGTTCATTTACAACAAAGCATAATATCATTTCCTTGGGAGTATTTTTCAAATTTTTCGAAATTGCATCATACGTTCACGTATTGCTTGCGATTTATTCATAATGTGAAAAATCCTCAAAGCAGAATTGCAGGTAGTTAAACTATTCCAGAATTTTTTTTTTCTACGCCCATGGAAAGTAGTGGGAGCTCTTTAACCTTGGGCTCCAGATAATATATCGAATAACTAAGAAACAACAGTGAAATAAAAATATCAAAAGTGAAAACAGTGCTGAAGTGATATTCTATACTTGATTCATCGAAAAATAAAAAGAAGAAACATGGTTATTACAAGAGAAATCCGCGAAGAAATAGAAACAGTAGTATATCAAGCGGTGAGCAAAATCATAAAAAGCGATTCTCTTATCAGCCAAATAGTAAATAAAGTCACCGAAGCAATAGCAAGAACGATAGATCAGAAACTATCGAAGGTTGAATCCACAGTGGCGGAGATTAAACAGAATCACATTAAAATGTACGAAAATTTCGAGAATAAGTTCAAACTTCTCGAGAATGAGATAAGAACTGTCAAAGAAGTGAAAACTGAAATGGAAGATAAAATGGACCAAATGGACTAAGCAACCAGGTCTTGTAACTTGAGAATATTCAGTCTCAAAGAAAAACCCAATGAAGATACAAGGAAAGAAGTCATAAAAATTGTCAGTACAAAAATGTCCCTGGACCTTTCAGATGAGGACATATCTATTTGCTACAGGATTGGCAGAAAAGAAGAAAATAAAACAAGAGCTATATTTGTGAAACTAAATAACCTAGAATGTATACAAAGAATTTACGAGAAGAAAAAGCTGCTCAAAGGAACGGGAATCGTTTTGAGGGAGGACCTAACAGTGATGAGAGTGAGACAACTAAATACAGCTATTGAGAGATTTGGACTCAAAAATGTCTGGACCAATCACGGAAAAATCTATGTTAGCATAGACAATAAAGTGAAAATCATTAGGAATAGGGAAGACTTCAATAACATTATACAGTAATGAAATGTAAGTAATATACTACTATAGTCTGTAAAGATATGCCTCCAAATCATTCCATGAATTACATGAACAGATATAAATTAAATTTTGAAATCTCTTCACATTCATAATAATAAGAGTTGTTGTTTTTTGTCTTAATTTTTACTTTTTTATTTTAACTACAGGAGCTTTCAAATTTCAAATTATGAAAGATTTCTTGGATGTATTAGACAGTAATGTTTAAATCGATACAAAAATATATGATAACCTTGAAGTTTTCACACAGGGGAGAGCAGATGGTAACAGGTATGGTATAGGAATCATTCACCTGAATATTAGAAGTATAAAAAAACATTATGACGAATTATTAGTTTACGTTGAAATGGCAAAGGATTACTTAGACATAATTGTTTTATCAGAAACTGGTAATATTACAAACATTAGTGATTTCTCGATTCCCAATTATAATACATATTATAACGAATCCAAAATAAATAAATGTGATGGTGTTATAATCTACAGCAAAAATACTATAACAGCAGAAATAAAAATTGTACGTTCGAATGAGAACAACTTTCTTAGATTAACCTACTCAACAGAGAATTTACCGAAAAAAACCACAATAGGTTTGTCAGCATATTACAGACCTCCCTCGACAGAATCAAAAAAATGTATGGAGAATTTAGAGGCGTACTTGAATAACATAGAGAAACAAAATATTGAGGTTTATATAGGAGATATTAATATCGATATCTCAAAAAAAGGAATCATATGACACCAACAATTACCTGAATATATTAAATTTCAATGGCTTCCAGTCATACATAAACAAACCTACAAGAGTAACGTTGAATACAAAATCCACAATCGACCACATTTTTATTAAATTGCAAAATAACTTGAAGAATGAAATAGAAATTGAACCTATAATATTTCAAACCGACATTACAGACCATTTCGTGCCTTTTGTATATATATCCTTACCTGAAAATCCAACTGAAAAAACAGTTAACGAAATCAGAGTAACCAACACAAATTATGAAAAATTGAATAATCTTTTAAAGGAAGAAAAATGAGAAGATGTTTTTCACTCAAATGATTCGCTAATATCATACCAAATATTCATAGATAAACTGAAAACATACATAAACAAAGCAACAGAAAATTAAGAAAAATTAAGCATTGGATCACAGCAGGCATTATCAAATCTATCGAGCACAGAGATCACTTAAAAAATAATTTAAATAAACATTATTCCAATAACGCAGAAAGGAAATACAAAGAATATAGAAACAAACTCAATGCATCAATCAAAAAAACCAAAAATGAATATTATCAACACAAAATTACAGAAGCGGGAAACAAATGTAAAAAAATATGGAATGTCATAAATGATTTAACAGGTCATAACAGAAAATCGAATACACAACTAGAAAACATACCGATAAAGGATGATAATGGAAGTATAATAAAAAATAATAAAGAGAAAGCAGATACTTTCAATAACTTTTTCACCAACTTAGGTATAAACATGTCAAATAAACTACCAAAGATGAACCGACAACAAAAAAAAATCAGATATTGATAAAATCGACTCCACAATCTTTCTCACTCCAGCATCAAAGAACGAAATCACCATCCACATTAAGAACCTCAGAAACAAGTGCTCGGCCGGTCCAGATAACCTAAGTGTAAAAACCATAAAAAATATTCATGAACACATTACTCCCCCTTTAGTTCACATCACCAATTTAAGCTTAGCAAGCGGAAAAATTCCACAGCAATGGAAAGAATCCATCATCACTCCTATTTTCAAGTCAGGTAAACGTGACCAACTGAATAATTATTATAGGCCTAAATCCGTTATTAATAATCTAGCAAAAATATTTGAACAAGTGCTTAAAAAAAGATTAATGGATTTTTTCCGCAAACACGATATTATTACAGACAGACAATATGGTTTCATTCAGAACTCAAACACCGAAAATGCAGTGACGGACTTTCTGGAACAAACAGTCAGAGCTTTGGACGAATCATCAAAATGTGTAGCAGTATTTTTAGACCTCGCCAAAGCCTTTGACACAGTTTCTCATAAAATATTACTCAACAAGCTAAGCCATTACGGCATTCGTGGTTCACCACTTGATGTTATATCAAACTACTTAACTGATAGGGTTCAGAGAGTGAAAATTGGTAACGAAATAAGTTCTGACTCAAAAGTAAAAATAGGGGTACCACAAGGAACAGTATTGGGTCCAATACTGTTTCTTGTATACATAAACAGTATTGCAAAAATAGCGGGCTTAGGGGGCACCTCATATGTTATGCTGATGATACAGCCCTCATTGTCACAGGAAAAAAATGGGAAGACGTTAAACGTAGTACTGAAACAGATCTACAAAAGATTCATACATGGTTGAACCTGAATAAGCTCACATTGAATATTGAGAAGACAAAATTTGTAGCGTTTACGCCAAATATTGTAAAGCAACCAGAAAACTTTTCTTTGAAATTACACTCCATGCACTGCAATAATAAGAACACATGCATATGCCCCATGATAGAGAAAGTAATATCAATAAAATACCTCGGAGTTATCATAGACCATCATATAAGATGGTCAGACCATATAATGCATGTCAACAAACGCCTAAGAGCCCTGATTCATAAATTCTATACCTTCAGAGATATTTTGTCCACTAAAAACCTCCTGATGTTATACACCTCTTTAGCCGAATCAATCTTATCCTACTGCATCACAATATGGGGCGGGGCTTTCAATATCGCTCTTGATATCCTGCAAACAACACAAAACACAATCCTAAAAATTATCTTGAAAAAAAACAAACGTTACTCTACCGATATCATCTACCAGGAAACAAAAATACTGAATATTAAACTACTTTTTGCCCATCAATGTACAAAAAGAATGTACACAAATCATAAAAATTTTCACCAAATAAAAAATAAAATAACTAGATCAAATGCAAATATGAATCTCAATACACAATTGTTCAAAAAAACCTTAACACAAAGATCTTACTTCTTTTTCGGACAGGCAAGACAGGCAATTCTTGCCTAGGCCAAGATGCTCAAACTGGGATTTTATTTCAGAAACAATTTATAATACTTGTAATGTACTTTATCGAAAGGAAAAAAAAATTGATTTGATTTGAAATAATTCCCTTTTACGTATTATTAAATTAATCCAACAAGAAAATTTCGCATCCGAAATACAAAAACTTAAAACTGAAAATGTTCTGACAAACAGTAAAATAGTTAACCTTAATCCTGTTCTGAATGAAACAGAAATTTTGCGAGTCAACGGTCGTCTCGCAAACGCGGACATAAGCTTCAATCAAAAATTTTCCATCATATTACCCTCTAAAAATCGTGTGGTGAAATTATTGATTGAGCAGGAACACAGAAGAGGCACAGTTAGTACTTGCCAACTTACGATTAAAATATTGGCCATTGCGTGGCATCAGAGAAATAAAATCTGTTCTTAGATATTGTGTTATTAGTCATAAACTAAAAGCAAAATCAGCTTCGCAGTTGATGGGTTCTTCACCCAAAGACCGAGTCACAGCATGCCGGCCATTTTTCAATGTCGGTATAGACTTCGGTGGTCCTCTTACGGTTGAAAATTCGCGACTTCGCAAAGCTGTTTCTACAAAAGCGTACATTGCGCAGTTCGTATGTATGGCTACGAAAGCTGTTCATATCGAACTAGTATCTAGTTTATCCACGGATGCTTTTTTGCACACTTTTAAGCGATTTATAGCCAGGCGCGGTATGCCTCATACTATACACAGCGACAACGCTACAAATTTTCAAGAGGTAAATAACAAATTAAAAGAAATTTATAATTTCTTGGCAAATTCAGAAAAATTCAAGAACATTTCGGAGTACTTAACAAGTAATCAAATTACTTGGGAATTCATATCACCTCACAGTCCACATTGGGGAGGATTGTGGGAGTCCAGTATCAAATCGGCAAAATACTATTTGAAACGTATCGTCGGAAATTACACTTTGACATTTGAAGAGCTGTCAACTGTGCTGGCACAGATAGAATCGATTATTAATTCTAGGCCAATATGTCCCATTTCCGCAGACCCGAAGGATTTAAATTGTTTAACTCCTTGTCATTTCTTAATAGGTGATGTACTTACGTCATACCCAGAAAAGAACACGTCTAACATACCTGATAATCGATTAACATTTTGGGATCTTTGCTAAAAAATTAGAACAATTTTTTGGAAGAGATGGTCTCTCGAATATTTAAATAGATTACAACACCGTCCGAAATGGGTTGAAAGTATTACAAATCTGAAGCCAGATATGATCGTTATATTGAAGGAAGACAACACTCCGTCTTTATGCTGTCCACTTGCTCGAGTTTTAAGAGTTTTACCGGGCAAAGGCGGTAAGGTACGTTTGGCAGAAATTTATACAAAGGGAGGTACTTTTCTCCGACCAATCAGTGAACTTTGCCCACTACCTTATGACATTCCTGACCCTAAGGGATCAGCCGGGGCGGAAAATGTTGAAGACTCGCTTCAGAGTATGTGAGAATAATTCAATTTTTCAATGTATCTTTTTTTCAGATTAGTACTGTTACTGAGTTACCAAGTTTTGTTTTGACAGAAGTCGTAAATAAAAATTTCAAAAAGAAGAAAACTTCAAAAAGATTTCAATTACGCTTTTCACTCTACGTGCAGCTCTGTACAACATATTTACGCATTTATTTGTTCATTGTACTTGTTGTACAATTGTTAATAAACACTCAAAGGTCCTTCGAAACTTTATTTTGGACAGCCTCCTGACCCCACACTTATCAAATCAAGACTACGTGACCTAGCTCGCTATCGAAGAATCTACAGACACCCAATGGAATGTGAAGAGGAGTTAAACCAAATCTGGAACACATCCGAAATTTCGGCAGTAGAGCAATGGTTCATGTGTAGAAAAATAATCGTAAAATATGGGTTCCGAAATCTGAAGAGATGAGTTTTGTTGGTTATTGTGTTGAGACAGAAGGATATCGGTTTATAAAACCAAACACCAATAGACTCATTGATAGCCATGATGCTCATTTGATGCTGATTGAAACTAATAATATTTATAATAATAATGAAGTTTTACATTTTCATCAACTAAATAAACATAAAATACATATTTGAGTTATATGAGCACAACACTCCAGGTTGAAAAATACCGAAGATCAGGTGACAGCACAATATGTGGTTGCAGATAGCACTGTATCTGTTTTTCATCCTAATTAAATTCAACTGATTGAATCCACATTCAATCAACGGAAATTCAGAGTATCGGAATAGAAAAATATTCAATCAGTGGGGGATATATTGGAAGATACGCCTAGAAACGATGATATTCCATCAGAAAGTGTGAATGACGTAGTCAGCTTCGGCGAACTTGAACCGTCTGAACTTCACAACAGAGAAAATCTGGTAGAAATTAGAAAAAAAAGTCAAAGGATGATTATTTTCTCTATCTAACATAAAATGACAGTGAACAGAACGACCCTAGAGATGGTCAAGATGCAATGAAAAACATGATTGTACTGAATGGTTGAAAGCAATGCAAAAAGGATACATTTCTTTGATGGGAGACAACATATGGTCTGTTACCGACTTACCTTCCAGACAGAAAGCCATCAACTCTCAATGGAAGTTTGAAACAGGAAACATTACTAGACATAAATCCCGTCTGGTGGTTAAAGTATACTCTCAGAAAAAAAAAGGAATTGACTACGAGGATAACCATAGTCCAGTTGTTCGATTAAATTCCCTGCGATATTTTATGTCTTAAGCTGCTAAATTCAATCTAGACTTAAAACAGATGGATACCGTCATTGATTCTTCGCAAGGGGACCTAGAAGAAGAAGTTTATCTAGAATTACCAGAAGAATTTTACGAGGGAAACAAACTGTATCGTTTGAACAAAGCTGTTATGGTCTGAAACAAGCAAGTAGTCAAGGGAACAAAAAACTCTGCTTCGCATTGGAAGACATAGGTTTACAACAGTCCAAAAGATTTATGTGTATATTATTATTTGAGAAGCCAACTCATTTCGTTTGTAGCACTTAAATCTTGAAAGCAGAAATTAAATAAAAATTTCAAAATGAAACATCTTGGAGATGCAAAATATTGTATTGGACCAAAAATCACGAGAGATCTAGAAAAGCAAACTATATAGGGTATCCCAAACTGGATGACCTATCAGATGTTTCTGGAAAAAGGGACATAGAATTGTTTTGAAAATTTGGTTTCTTACATAATCAGTCCTGCTCTATCGATAATAAATATTTTTAGCTCTGCGTGGTTGCTGCTTCTATAAAAAGTAGCAAATTAGCAAATTAGTTTCTAATGGTACTTTCCTATACCTATCTCCAGTGGTTTTCGAGAAAATCAATAATTTCTTTATTTTTTGTGCAAAATATGGTTTCAATAGGGAATATGCAAGTGATTTAAATTTACTTGATTTTTTTACCTCATATACTTTATTGTCTTGATATTACACCTAAACAATTAGTTTATCATTTAGTTTGTATTTAACTTCATAAAACTTTAATCAAAAAGTGCATGAGCGCGCGGAATTCAAATTTGCGAAACGCATCACCATTGGTCGAAACGAAGAATGACGTCACATGGCATGTTATGAAATTTATCTGTGTTGATATTCATACTGTGCTAGTCGTCTTTCATAGAAAATTTGTTTTTATTTATATATTTGTAGTGTTTTCCATTACATTGTGCGATTTTGGTCTAGTGACAATTGTAAATCATCAAGAGCAATGACTGAAAGTGGTTTTGTTAAAGCACAATCCGACAATACCTGAACTGATGAGTAGTAATAGTTTATCAAATGATAGTTTTCCTTTTGTAATTTAGGTGAGGCAGGTATAAACAGAGTTATCTCCCGCTTGATATACAAAACATTTATGCATACAAAACTTACTTCTGATCAATTCACTTCATGTTAACTATCGAAATACAATGTACTCACATTGAAATGATCTTCACAACAATGCAAATGTGATATTGGAGATACTTCGCCTCTTCTCATAACCTTACACCATTGTTTACGTATTTTCGCATCTCTTGGAACAGAAAAAAATACTTTTCTTGGTGTACTTATATTTGTGTTTTGGCATTCCGGTACTAGACAATACCTATAAAATGGTTTTTTAGCATTTTCCATTATCGTAATAGCGATTAAAACTGCAAATCCCTAACCTAATTAATAACAGTCAATAGAGTCAATGGCCATTATAACTATACAAAGGCTTGTTCATTGAAGACTGCTCTGGTTGATTGAGATCACTTTCACATATGTTCATCTCTCTCTAACACTTGTACTGCATTTGTCTTACTCCTTTATAAAATATAAACTTCAAGCAAGTAGAGCAATCAGAGAACGTCTCAACGAACGACTCCGAAAGAAGAACAACACTGATCGCGCCATGTGACGTCATCCATAGCGCGCAAAAATGGAGGCGTTCAAATAGGTCAAATTCAATCGGTATTTTATATATTATTTTAAAAATTAATTCCAAGACTTGGAACCGTTTTTATATTTTTTACTATGTTGTAACGAAGTAAAAAATGTATTAAACAAATAAAAAAAATTATGCATATTCCCAATTGCATGCTTATAACTGCAGTATTTGGATACGCAGAAAGCTGAGATTTTGGATGTAGTGATGTCTTGTGTATAAGTTATGATTAGGAAAATTCGTCCTTTATTATACAGGGTCGTTGAAAATTTGTTATTCCACCGATAGATACAAAAGTGGTGAAAAGTGCATTTTTTTCAAATGAAACACCCTGCATATTATAAGATATCCTGAAAGACAATTGTTGAGTTTCCAATTTTTTTTTGTTATTATTTAGTATTAAGATAAGTTAGGTAATAAGTAAGTCTACATTCTTATATTAGGTAATATTTCTCATTCAGATTCATACCTACAATAAATTCTAGCATTCACATCCTCGCGGTACACCCGGTATATATGAATATATTTCATGTCTGTCAGACTAGGCCGAATTCGGTGTTTTTACCGTGAAGAGTCGCATTGAACGGGAAGACAGTAGTATTTCGCTGACCTCAACGACGTGTACCTGTGTCGATATTTTCTCAAAGTGCCTAACTCGCAATCGCAACGCTTTTAGGTGAATTTCCTTTCGAAAGATCATATTTTTTTATAAAAATTGGATTATTTTGCCATATTTTGCATTGGGTAGATATATAATGTCATGGAACATGCATTATGGAAATTTGAAAAATAGTGCATCAATAATAATACATCTGCGCCTTCATTAACGTGAATTGGATCAGAAGAGAACCGAAATGGAAGAAAATGATTATTCAAATGAAATTTTGATGAATTGTTTATTCTTGTTCTTTTTCATGGTTAATGTGATAAATTATAGCTAGAACATGCTGAAGGTTGTACAAAGAAAGAATAACAAAAAGGGTATCACAAACTCAATAGCTTTTTTGGAGACCTGGAAGATAAATAAGTTTTTATAATTTTTTCTAACAGAAACTTAATTAAATTCATTGTTTGTCAAACTAACAAACTGTTTTGCTTTTTTCTGGTCACAGCATACTAGAGATTATTTCAATTGGGAAAAATTACCTAATTCAAATCGTTATACTGGGAATTGAATACATTCAAATGCAGATATTTCGAAATGATTAGAAACAAATTCAGAAGATTCGAACGGAATTATGCTGTTTGGCAATGTGAATGGATGTCAACATGGTCTTATGAAGTTCCAAAGGACCACGCACTTTTTGTAGATAAAATGGTTCTCGGTGAAATTGTCTGAATTTTAATCATATCGAAGTATTCGATGAACTGATTGAACGTGCAGAATCGCAAAGTTCGTTGATTGATAGATTTTGAAATTAAGGGCGTTCAAGTTAAAACTCAGTCATTTTTATTTAATTATTGATCTGGGATCTGCAAGTGCCTTCATATTACTAAATATTCAGATGGTTCAGATTATATCATTATGTCCAGAGTGAACAATAAAAACATTTTATTAATGTCTGAATATTCGATGTAATAATTAAATATTGATAAAATTATTTTGGCATGCAATATATTATTCTCATTCTATCATTAATCACAATTCATACATTTCGCACAGGGTGATTTGAAAAATTGGTGAAATATATGGCCGGTTCTTTCGTACACATCCTGTATATTCAAGTGAATTATCATAGCAGGTATAGTATAAAGATGATTTCGTTGGGATATATAGGGTGATTATGAAAATTTTCGAAGTTAAAAATTACAAAATATCAACCTTTCAGAAATCACCCTTTAATACACGATTAACTAGGTGAAATTACTTTATTTTCATTTAATATATTCATCATTCTCTTCTCAATACTGTTTCAAAAATTCAGTTTCCTACCATTACTAGTTTCATAGTTATTAATTGAGAAACTTACTACCATTTGCAAGACGAGCTGAAAGAACTTGTTAACGCGTACATTCTACTAGTGGCCAAGATTTTCCACAAGTAGTTAAACTTGAGAATGTGGAGATCAAAATAAATGTAAAATTATATGCAGGGTGATGACCAATGACGGTCCATCCAATTCCATCTATCATTTAGGAACTGACTGAATATACGACAGTTACAACTTACAACTCAGGTATGAGCCAGATACAATTCTTAATGCGTGGATAGTTTGACTCGCCCAATCGTGAATGAGGCCCCGATACGGAACATCACTAATCACTAAAAGTGACAAGGAACAACCTTAACCGAATCATCCTTCCCCGTAGCAGCGCTACGGTCCTCATGCAACAAGAAAACCCTATCGTCTATCGGGTACATTTTGAATCTGTCGTTGACGGAAAGTGAAAGAAACAGAAAAATCAAGACAATCTACGACGTTTGCAAGGCGTTCTTTGGGCTTCGGGTGCTGTATGGGAAATGAGGAATCATAGACATGTGTATCACATTAAATAGCTACTATTCTGGTTATTATGAATGGGGTTTGAGATCATTTCGGGAGGTGAATCAATCTCTATTTCCGTTTGTGGTGTTTGATCAATCCTACTTGGGAGGGTGTTCGTTAGTTATGCCGATTGAACAAGGCCCATGCCCTCAAACCATAATGTCTAGTAGACTTGATACCGTGGAAGTATCCTCATGAGAAATGAAGGACATATATTTTCGGATAACTTTTTTAAAACGTTCTATTAGAAAAAAATCTGAGTAGTAATCTCAAGGACTGAAGATTTGAAGATTTTTCATAGAATTTCCGATTATTTTAAATCTTGGTTCATTGAAGAGCACCGGTTAAATTTTGTACAACAACAAATATAACATTAAAGGACATGCTCAGGGTCAGAACTTAGTTTGTAAAACCTGTTATCAAGCGGGGCTTTGGTATAGTACTTATGATTAGTTTTCAACTATTATAGTGCCATGATCGATATTTTCAAGTGCTAACCTGTTTGCAGCATCAATGATACAGTTCAAAACTGATGTAGATGGATATCGATGATTTTCTACATATCTTGCATATTCAAGGAACCACAAAACACTTGCTACATGTGCACAATTACCTAATGTTCTGGCCCCTGACTAGCAAGTACAATAATATCCAGTTATTGAACACTCTATGAAGTCTTCGATTTTTTATACCACCCACAGCATATATTTGGTAGCATTCCTGAATCTTGAGAAAATCCGTAATCGTACAAGATTAGGCTCAGCAATGAATTCGCCCACTTCTAGTATATTTGTTTCTTCTCTTTGAAAACACCCAGTATGATATGATTATTTCTATTCATGCCTCCCTCAGTACTTATGTTTAGTTTCATCAGTTCCATTAGTGATAATTATTATTACCTTTACGTATTGAATTACCTATATTGATGAAATATATCTATATGTTTCTATTGATAGCCATAAAATATAAAGACCATGGAATCCTCTTTCCGGGTGGAACAGGAATTAGAAAAAAACCGTTGCTAGTTTCCTGATATTTGAAACTAAGTGAAATGAAATTCAATCAAATTTCGTTTGAAAATTTGAGAAATCCTTGATTATCCATAATATTTTGTCATTCCCATTATATTTGCAGATGACACTCTTGCAGGATATGCTGTATCTATTTTCACTTTTCTTCATTCACACTCCAGAGTTGTCTCAATGACCAACATTACAATGCCCCGAATGGAGATGTATAAAAATAATTAAACTGCGTTTTCTGGTTAACTGATAACTACATTGGATCCACACCATTTTCAAAAGAACGAACACTTTCATTTCCAATGGTATTTTCAAAATGCATCAGGCATTGCCTCCCCAAAATTTGTCGGTGATGGGCGAAGGTGTAGTAAAACGCGCCTAAACGAATGAAAATTCGAAATTTGAAAGTTTTCAAAATAAGATAATGGTTGTAGCAGAATTTTGAGTTTGGAAACTCATTTATCGAAAATATTTTCAGTTGAACCAATTTCCATCAAGAAAACTTCAAAACAAAAATATTACTTTTCCTTAATCTTTCCATTATTTTCCATTGGGTACTGAACAATTTCTTTGGAAAATCTCTCACTGATTTTAATTATTTACGTTATTACTTTTGATACAGCATGAGTAGAATGAGATGAGCATAACAAATATTTTTTTTTGGAAAATTGATAATAAAAATGTTAATATGGTCAAATAAAAAAATGTGGTCTCTATGTTCGTTTTAATGATATCAATGTCCGATTATTATAATACTTATTTTGAGAAATTGAGAATCTCATAGTTGTCATAATTCTTTCTGTAGGTTCTCCTGAAATATTGTAATCACAAAGCGGTAACACATCAGAGCTCTATCCACCAAAAATCATAATAATAGTCATACTTGTAATGTCTTTTGCGAATGAAACAATACAACGTTTGCTGATAACTGATTATATTGAATGGCCAATATTTTAAGTGTTACATAAAACTGAAACTGCCTGAATCACAATAATTAAATATACAGTCTGTCCATCGAGTACCCCCCCCCCTGTTAACTTTTGAACGGAGAGGAATTTTCCATTGAAATTTTTTTTGGTTAAATGGTAGTTCATAAGCTACTTTTTGAAAATGATGAAAAAATTCTATCTAGCCAGGCGCCATTTTGAAATATTTTTTAAACGTCATGGGGGTCGACTCATACCTCATTCAATTCGTTTTTCAATTCTCTATTAGGCAGCAAAATTTCAAACAGAAATATTGGTCCAAAACAAAATGGCGGTACATTATTTTAGAACTCTCACGAGAGGATCCTGTCGAGTAAATGGCTATTAAAGAGCTTTAGTGAAATAATAAAATATTTTTTCGTTTTTATAAGAGCTTCTTGTCACTCAAAATGGCAGATGGGTGCCATATTAGAAAAAATTCAAATAAGTAGATAAGTAGTGTAATACCTCGTTTTATTGAATCTAAGCAAATCTCAGAAATCATGTCCCATATACGATTCTGAGGGACAGAGAACATTTGTAGATATCAAAAAATATTTTTTCATTTCAATTGAGATCGTTTAAAGCCATTTATTCAAAGAAATCGCGTATAAAAGTTCTGACTTAATGTGCCGCCATTTTGTTTTGAATGACTATTTTTGTCTGAAATTATGTATTCGTATAGAAAATCAAAAGACAATTCGAATGAGGTATCTCTCAACCACCCATGCCATTTAAAAAAATCTTACAAAATGGCGCCTGGCAAAAAGTAGCTTATAACACACCATTTCATCAAAACAAATTTCAAAGAAAAATTCCAGCCCGTTCAAAAGTTAACAGGGGGGGGGGGGGGGTTACTTTATGGACACACTGTATACTAGCATAGCAAATACACTACATAGTTATATCTTGACTACCTTGTCATAGAGTATTGAAGTAGTTTCTGACTATCATTTAAAGAAGAAATGTTATATTGAGTCATATGGCTGGAACGACAATTCATCTTGAATGGAAAAACCTCAATTAGAATGGATAATTATGTATGAACAACGAAATTAGATGATAATAATGATGATACTCCCTCATATACACTCGTAGAGTGAACCCAAACGCATGGACTGTGCGGGTTGGGGGCGGCCATTATTACCATTCTTCTGTAGCGCTCCAGGGTGACTCAATGGTTTTTGGTGGTGTATCCACTTCTCAGCTGAAGGAAAATCCGGATAACCAACAGCACCACCCAGGTGGTCGATGCGTACTCCAAGCTAGCTGCACTCTCCGGGATTGGCATCTAGGCAACTCAACCGGTTACTAGATTCAAATTCTCCTATTAGAAATAAAAGCGTTCCATGAATTATTTTCACTTTTCTCAGATAGTTCGTTTTTTATTCCAGCAAAGCTTAAACCAACAAAATTCACTTAACTATCCTAACCTTATTGAATTCATATTTCTGATGTGATTGTTATCTCTAAACTTCACCCTCCTTTACATTCATTTTGATCTCCACATTCTCACGTTTCACTGTTCGTGAAAAATCTTGGCCACTGGTGGAATGTACGCGTGAACAAGTTCCTTCAACTCATCATGTATGTTTCTCAATTAATAACTATGAAACTAGTCATTGTAGGAAACTGAATTTTTGCGACAGTGTTGAGGAGACAATGACGAATATATTAAATGATGATAAAAGAATTTCACCGAGTTGATATTTTGTAATTTTTATCATCGAAAATTTTCATATCCCAACAAAATCATGTTTATACGGTATCAGCTATCTTTGGAGGATGATAATTCACTCGAATATACATGATGTGTACGAAAGAACCGGCCATATATTTCAACAATTTTTCTAATCACCCTGTACGAAATGTATGAATTGTGATTGATGATGGATTAAGAATAGTATATTGCATGCCAAAATGATTTTATCAATATTTCATTATTACATTGAATTTTCAGACATTACTCTAATGTTTTTATTTCTCACTCTGTACAAAATGATAGAATCGGCACCCTCTGAATGATATTTAGTAATATGTAGGTACTCTGATGATGAGAGCAAAAAAAAATGCAGTTGGCACTTTCAAATCCTGAGACAATAATTAAATAAAAACTACTGATTTTTAACTTCAAAATATATCAATCAAATAAATTTGCGATTCTGCACGTTCAATCATCGAATACCACAATATACTGAATATTCAGACAATTTCCCCGAGAACCATTTTACCCAACAAAAGTGCGGGGTCCTTAACTTCAGAAAATTATATGGAAAATATTTGAATAATATGAGAACAACAGTCAGGAACTATTTTCGCAGTTTATCTCTTCATGTGTATCAAAGATGTAGGCATCAGTTGGATGGTGTTCCCCCTCACTGAAGACAAGAAGTGAGCAGTAATTAGATTTTTATTTTAATAATTATCGTATTCCAGTTTGATTCTTTCCTAATCAAATTAACGTTAAAGAACGCGCAAACATTTTATTATTATTGTACTAATTTTCAAAATCTCTTATTCCTATGTTCCATGACATTTCATATCTATCCAAAACAAACTGTAGCAAAATGACCCAATTTTTATAGAAAACTTGCTTTCATATCGGAAATCTGACTCTTCAGGTAAAGGAACATAAAACATCATTTGATAGGAAATTCAATCGTCTTTTAGGATATCGGATAGTTGTTATACAGGGTGTTTGTTCCATATAAAAAAAATGCAGTTTTCAATCCTTTTGTATCTATCGATGAAATCAGAAATTTTCAACGACCCTGTACAACGAAGAAAGAATTTTCCCTGTCATAATTGAAACATAGAATATCGTCAACTACATCTTTAATTTCAGCTTCATACATATCCAAGTACTGCAGTTATAAACATTCAATTAAAGCTATGTTTTGCACAAAAAATATGGAAATTATTGATTTATTTGAAAACCATTGGAGATAGTTATAGAGAAGTATCATACGAAAATAATCTAAGATCAATAGCAAAGCGAAAAGTGCAATAATATACAGGGTGTTCCATTCAAAATGTCAAAGTTGTTGCTACTTTTCGTTAGAAGCGGCAACGCCTCAGCATTGAAAATATATCAAATCGGTAGAGCAGAACCGGTTATCCAAAAAAACAAATTTTCAATATTTCTTTTTCCAGAAACGTCTAATAGGCCATCGAGTTTGGGACACCCTGTATATCTTAATCAGGAAAATTCAGATCCTGTCCAAAAATCAACAAAATATATGTCTGCTAGTAATGAGCCAGATCGTAGAGAAATGATGATGTTACCCTACCAGGAACCAGTTGGTAACATTTTATACGTTTCACAAGGAACTAGGCCGGACAATACCTTTGCTGTAAATACCGTTAGTCGATTTAATAACAATTATGGAACGGCACATTGGACGGCAATCAAACAAATTTTTTGAAAACTGAATTTACTGGAAACAAAAAATCAGTATTCACTTATGCAGAAAATTGCAAAGCACAATAACATGAATCGCTGTCCAAACTTCTGAAACTGAACTTCTTTACGCGCGCTGAGGTATCTATTCAAGAAGGTCGCTTCTTGAAACAGTTTCCAGAAAGCTATAGTCTGTCTGATTAGTCGCTTCGAGATGACTTTGTAGCGGCTGACGTTCTGAAGCGTTGGTGAGGTGCGATGCAAATGAGGGAACAGGTCCGGCCTCGGGAATATTACATTGACCCCTTTCTTAAAAACATTTCGTCCTAAAATGTCATCCTTGAAGAGTGTCGATACCTGCAAGATTTCCCATATCTGCACCGTGAATTTAAATGGAAAATTTTGGGACTTCCAGGTCCACTAGATTCTGGTCCTATATCGTATCTCTTAACCTGGTGAGGCTCCTCCAGATATTTTCATAGGACGGTTTATCTCGAGATCGCTTCTTAGTCACCATGTGGCCCTTCTCCAACTGTAACACCCCTTCAACTTCTCGGTTCTGTTTCCGTAGTTCCTGGTGTCTACCGAACTTCTTGGAGAATATCACAGTGATGCTTCTGGACATTTGAAAATCTTCTGCCTCGAGTGAGCTAATTGGCACCTCGAAAAGGTCCCATGGCTCCTCTTGAGTTACACCGTGTGATACTTTCTGTCCATTCGATTATGAGGACATGAATTTCTGGAAAGTCACTGCATCTTTCGGTGGTCTGCGGGTGCAGACTTGGTCATGGTTTCCAGCGTAAGGGGCCAGCCTGTTGAAATCAACGACCTTTGGTTTTTCTCTGGGTTGCTTGTGGATTCGGTGAAACAGGTCGTTTATCTCCTTGAATTCCTTAATTTCGGTAACAGGCCCCGGCGACGCTTCGGGTCATACAGCCAAACTAAGTCACCAACCTGAAATTCTCCAGTATCGGCATTGATGTCAAATGTCGCTTCAAGTCGGTCGCTGGCAATCAGGATGTTCAAACGGACTCGTTTGTTGATGTTCTTCATTTCCTGCCAATGTTTGCTGACGTAGTTTTTTTCCGCGGTATCTTGTTCTGCTGGCGTCCAAAACTTTAGGTGAAAGAGAAGTCGCAGCTCTCGGCTCATTATAATACAAACAGGAGTTTGGCCGGTTTAGTCATGTACTGCGGAACGATAGGCCATCAGGAATAAATGGAGATCCTGGTCCCAGTCTCTTTGATGGTCAGAGACAACCTTGGACAAGTGGCGATTGCTAGTCCTGTTCATCCGCTCAACCATTCCATCGGAATGTGGATGTAGAGCCGTGGCTCTCATCTTGCGGATGTTCAGCAGTTGGCATATTTCTTGGAACAGGTTGGATTCGAAATTTCTGCCTTTGTCCGAGTGCAGCTCCAAGGAAACACCAAATCGACATCTCTACTCTTCCACCAAGTCGTCCACGACGGTGATGGCTTCTTGGTTGTCATTCCAGTTGTTGTCAATTGCGTGGTTCTAGAAATCGCTGCTTCCTTATCTTCTGCTCGTCGGCAGTATGAGCTGTCATTTGAGCACGGTCTTCTTGACAGGGCATCTGCGTTTTTCTGGCTACTTCCTTCTCATTGTTCGATCTCGAATTCTTGGAGTCTTTCGATCCACCGTGCTATCTGGCCCTAAGGATTTTTGAACTGAGGTAGCAATTTGAGGACTTTGTGGTCGGTCTTCAACTGAAATCTTCTCTTGTACACGTATTTATAGTAGTGTTTCACTTCCTTCACAACAAGGAACAGTTCTCGACTGGTGAAGAAGTTGATACGCTTAGGTTTACTGTGAGTTTTACTGAAGTATCCAGTGTCCTCCTCTTGCCCATCCAGAATCTGGTACAAGATAGCTCCAAGTCCCACGTTGCTGGCGTCAGTATCCAAAAATTATTTTCCAATCGGAAGGAGATAACTTAGAACTGGTGCGTTGATCAATACCCCTTTCAGCTTTCTGAACGAGTCTTGGCATTCTTCGGACTATTGAAACTTTGTTCGACTTTCCGTGAGCCTGGTCAGTGGTTTGGAGATGTTGGCGAACCCCAGCACATATCGGCGATAGTATGTGCATAAACCAGTATCGTAATTCTTTTTGGAACAGGTGTCATTTTTTGGGGCTCAGCTTCAATCCAGAGTTTTTCAGTCACAGGAATACTTTCTCCAGATTTTTTAAGTGGTCTTCAAACGATCTGCCAACTGCAATAATGTTGAAGAGATATACTAAACACTTCCTTCATGAGACTCATTTCAGAACCGTCTCCAATAATCTCTTGAATGTGGCTAGAGCATAACAAAGCCCAAATGGCATAACGGTGAAATGTCACAGTCCTGAGTAGATGGTGAAGACTGTTCTTTCTTCATCTTTTGGAGCCAGTTTTACCTGCCAGTATCCACTCTTCAGATCAAGGACCCAGAAAATCGTGGAGCCAGCCACCGTGTCTAGGGTGTCATCTATTCTCGGAAGAGGGTAACTGTTCTTCTCCGTCACGTTGTTCAGTTGACGATAATCCGTGCAATAGCGCGTTGAATCATCTTTCTTCTTCACCAGCATGACTGAAGAAGACTATGGACTGTCGGATGATTCAATTACTCCATCCTTTTCCAAATCACTAACTATTTTGTCAGTATCTCCTCCTTGTCAAGAGGAAGTCTTCTAGCTGATTGTCTGATCGGTCGGGCATCCCCAGTTTCATTTTCATGTTAAACTTCATTCGTTCGATCCCCTTTTCCTTCTTGGGCATCGAAGATGTCTTGGTACTTCATGGTTGATTGAGATGCATTTGGAAGAGATGGTGAAAATTTTTTCTAGTTACTCTGTCAGGTTGTTGTGGCTAACAGGACCGTTTACACTCCTGATCACAGAAGGAAATTGACTAGCTGTGACCCAAAACGGTTCCATTCTTCAAGGTGACTGGGTATTTATTGACATAACCACACAACAAAGTCTTGCCTAGTGCAATTCCTCGTCTAATTTTTCCATCATGAAGCTTGAGGTCGAACATCATCACGCTTCCATTTCTCGCAACTCTGTCCAAGTAAGCCCTATCGGTACACTTACATCTTCAGCCAGCAGGATACGAATAATCTCTTCACTTCTTTTATGTAGCACCAGCTCTTCTCCGTTTACACTTAGGACGCCATTTTTGGAATTCGAATCCTCTGGGATTCATGTCCATTCCAATAATTGCGTCGTCCGCTACTAATGTGCCATGTTCCACTCCGACACCAAGATTCACAAAGCAAGCAAATTGCTTGATTTGTGTCAAACGACTGAAATTAAAAGTTGTCAAGGCATTAGATTCTCTCCTTGACTAGGTCTCTCTATCAAAACGGTGCTAGTGAGTGATCCAGGAAAGATCGAACCAAAAGATCAAAGAAGAACAGTGAGTACAGCTTCTACAGATCGTAATCAAACGAAATGACTCACCTACGAATTCTTTACTCCTAGCTGCCAGGCCAGTCCTTGCCACAGATCACCAACCAGGTTTAGGAGGAGTGCAAGTAGGTTGATATTTCCTGAACATTCCAAAAAAACTTGTGGATAAACTTGTATCACTTAAAATCATCGAGCATAGGAACAGAAATAGTTCTAACTGATATTGAAGTCAAAAAATAATAAAATTCATAGAAATTATAACAACACATGAGTCATCACTACTAAAGGTTAGACTAATTGAATTTTGACATTTTCGGACCGACTCGTAAAAAGACGGCACGAAATGTTAATAAAATATTGATCAAATAAGATCAAGTGGATCATATGATCAAAATTTTCAAAATGAATTATTAGTGACGCTCATGTGGCCATATTGTTTCACCTTCAGGTAGAGCCACCAAAGTGATTTCAACATGTAAAGAAAAATCTGTCGAATAGAAAGTCGATATGTGGATCTATTCGATCGAAGAATCGATTTCAAATGATCTTTACTAAGAAATACGACCTTTCATCTCCTCGTTGTGGAAAATCCATACATTTTCCAAAGAGAAACTCAAAATAACCAAAAGTCTTGAGTTCTTGCTTCAGAAAAGGCCAATCGAGAAAGGAAATCGCTTTCCATCTCGCTATGTCTATCTGTAGTGTTACCAATGCACTGATGTTGCATTTCACACCACAAAATAATCAATTTCATCAGGAAAAAATATCATCGGAACAAACTTCATTCATGATAAAAGTCCAGATGAAAATTATAAAAAGAATATTTTACATTTCCTCACAAATAGAAAGAGTCGGATTCAGTGGAGAAGAAGGCTGAGGAAGTCTTTCTGAAACACGCCTTTTCTGGAGAAAAACTGTTCGAGTCTTTCAGAGCGGTATCAGAAGTCCAATGCATCTCACCATTTGATGGGGTACCTCAAGGAATCTGAGCAAATGCATGAAATTTTGTATCAAATGTTACGCTTATACTGCACGGAGTCCTGCGTGATACATCTATCAAAGAGCAAAGTTGCAGCATGCGAGCTCTTCCTTTGATCCTTTCTGCTCATATATCCGTTCATGAACTGTATCAACTGCTGTGGCGTCGTACACTACACGTACACCTCTTCTGAAATAACATCGCCAATCTCCGCATTCACTCGTACCAGTTCTTGCGGCTTCAGAAGCTCCATATTGTGAAGCTTTTTGCGACTTCTAATGTCTTCCATTGGTGATATAATGCTAGCCTCCTCTACAGCCAGACTGACACGTGAAATATCTGCTACTCCTGCCACTTCGTTAAACAGCTGAGGAGGAGTTCTAACAGCCTCGGATGAGATAATTTGCTGAGATTTTCGATAATTATAATTATTATAAGTTAGACTTGTCCCAGTCAGGCCCTGTCTCTGGAACTTCAACACATCTGGAGGGCGGGCTGGTAATGTTTACTTCTATATCCACTTCTTACGTTCGTAGGGTGAGTGACTATTGGGTCCCAGCCTTCTGCATTCGTGCAGCTGAGATTTCTGCCATATTACGGCAAGCCAGTAGAATCTTCAAATTCGAGAGAAGTAGTTGTTCCAAAAATTCCAAAATGTTTATATTTCATAATATTATATGCTTTACCCGACACTTCAGACTTTATAATATTCATCAAAATTGATTCGTTTCTTGCTCAATCGTCTTGAGCAACATCAGCGAGCACAATATCACAGCATGATAAAAATATATAAAGCTCACTACGATCTACTTCAGATTCAGGATCCTAAGAAACGGACGATTTATCGGAGTCATCTGCGACCGTATGCAAGCTGCCTGCAGAATAATTGAGAGATGGTGAGGTAAAGCAGGGCTCTCAGTGAATCCGACAGAAACAGAGATGATCCTGTTCACCAAACGGAGGAAAAAAGATGGATTCAGGCCACCTAACATGTTCGGGCAAGAGCTGGAGCTAGTTCAGCAGGTCAAATACCTGGAGGTGGTCCTAAACTCCAAACTTTCATAGAGGTCGCACGGGGATAGGGTTATTCAAAAGTCGGTAGCAATCCTATGGCAACTGCGGCATCAACCCAGAGATCATGCGCTGGCTGTACACGGCAGTCGTAAGACCAAAGATCCATTATGGGTAAGCTGTGTGATGGCCAGGCGCATAGGGCAGCACAATAGGCCGGAAACTTAGCGAGGTTCAGAGGTTGGCCTGTTCGGTAAAAACGGGCGCAATGAGAACAACTCCAACCGCAATTTTGGGGGTACTGCTGAGGCTGCCACCGCTCACAGATCAAGGAGGAGGCAATGGCAGCCCATTAAAGAATGCGGGACTCGGGAGTCTGGGTAAACGAAGGAGCGATAATAGGTCATTTGGAAATCGCGAAGTGAGCGGAGCAGGATATCCCGATCTCTGCCCTCAGAGTGAAATGCTCACAAGACAGACTGCGATGGAATAGAGAGTTAACCATTGAGAAAGAAAAAAGGGGGAGTTTAGCACAGGAAGCCTAATATGTTATACGGACGGTTCGCGTCTGACTGACAAACAAGATTCGGGTGCCGGAATCTACTTGGAGGTAAGAGAAGTTCAAGAGCTACGCTTTGGGCAGATATACATCAGTTTCTCAAGCTGAAGTGTTCGCCAACCTATCCGTAGCTACGAGGCAAGAGGTGGAAAAATGGTCCAAACAGAGAATCAATATCTTTTCGGATAGTCAGGCAGCGCTCAGAGCCATCTGCTATCCTGAACCAAGCTCAGCGCTTGTACAGTAATGCGGAGATGCGCTCGTGAAGCTAGCTGAAACGAAGGAAGTTCAGCTAGTATGGGTCCCGGGTCACAGAGGGGTGCGCAGAAACGTCAATGACGTCAATGACGACATGGCACTTAGGCAGAAACCGCCAAGCACTTCACCTCCTTATAGGAATACTAACAAAACAAGCTAGGCAGACACCTATCACTTATAGGTATAGAAGACAGATCCACTTCCCGCAAATGCGAAGAAGACGAGGAAACTTCATCTCACTTCTTCGGCGAGTGTGAGGCTAAGATTTGAAACCTTCGGAATTGAGATACTCCAACAAGAGGAACTGATCGACTTGGAGTGGTCGGACACACTGACCTTCATTAGGAGGTCACAAAGGATCGAAAAAGAAAGATAGGAGGATGGATGTAGATAAGTAGAGAACAGGGGATGGCAAAAAAGTTTCATGAGGGTCTACTTGCCTGGCCGCAGTTGCGCCCCCTAAAGAACTACTACTACTACTAGATGCAGGAATAATTTCCGTTGCAAAACATACGTTTGAACATTTTCGAGAATATAAAAGTTGGGATAATTGAGAATTGAGATATAATTGAATTACATTGAATAAATTTCAAGATGTGAATGACTCTAGAATGCATTTCGAACAACTTACAGCAAGAACATTGTGGGCGTGATTTCCAATATACACTTCGCTTTCCTGATTGTCGCTCTGTTTCCTCCGGTATCGATGCGAGGTTCCGAAATGTCCATGATTGCGATGTCTCTTCAGACTTTATTGACACATGCGGGTATCCAAAATATATCTCACTATACGGCACTGGAACTACACTTTCCCAGGTACCGATTCAAAGTGTCGAGACATCCTTGATATGACAACTCCCTGTAACAAATGAGGGTGTCATCAGTTGCAATTTTGGCAGAACTTCTCACTGGATTAATCCCGTTGAAGAAGTTTTTGGTGACTCATGTTGCAGGCTTGCTGTCCTTGGTTCTAAAATTATTAGCTAGCGGCTCTTTTCTTTGAATAGTTGGTCCTATGAGTTTTCACCGGCACACCGGAAACCAAAAATGAATTCGGCAATTTTCCTTGAGATATTTGTAGATCAAGCAGAAACGTGGTCTCTTAGGTTGCTGCTTTGGTAAAATTGAACTCAAAGTCGGTGAAATGAACTACTCAACATTGAGTAATTCCGTCGTACCCCAAAAGTTTGCCCCTGTTAAAATCTGACTAACTTTTTTCTGCTTTAAACAGTTTGAATTCTGTTCACATCCCTGGGCTAGCAGACAGTAGCCCAGTTCTCTAGCTATAACCACGTATTTCTTCAAAACATGAGTTCTTCACGTAAAATCGCTACAGGATGTTACCTGAAACTGTGCAAAATGTCGGAATTTTTAAAAAGGATCTCAAATATTTTTTTTTTTAATTTGACAGCAAAGGCATGAAGATGATTTTGTTACCTTGAGATATTTTCCAAATTGTCTGCTTTTTTTCACAGGGTGATATCAAAAAATTACCTTTCTGGTTTTGCAGTCATATTAACTTTTTACCTCGTCAACCGATTTTGAAAATATCAGGCTTACTTTGAAGCTGGTACTTTAGATACGAAAATAGACTCGAAGTGAAGATCTTAGATCAATGGTTTTCTCATAGATGACTTAAATATGGAACCCTTTCAAAATCCCGGTTGGGTGGAAAATTAATTGAAAATTAACAAATTTTCGGGAGAATAATTCATTCTGTATAGGTCCAAGAACTTTCTTGCTCTCAGAAGTCATGATTTGGTTGTGGGGAAACCCAATTGAAACGGCATGTTTTTGAAGAAAAATCATAATCAGCCCATTGTTCTCCTGAAATTCATGGCCCGTAACTATAATGTTACAAGAATAATCATAAGTCACTGACAAGCCAGGTAAGATATTATTTTTGATTCGTGTGAAGAGAAATTGCTTATATCCATGCCGCATCTAACGCTCAACCAGCTGGAACTAATTCCACAAATGACGGAACATGGATTATCTGTCCTCCAAATTGCCATTCTGCTTGGAACAAAAATTAGATCCGTACAAAGAGCGCACCTCCGAGCTAACGCTGATGAAATTTCGTACCGACCTAGAGGGCCCAGAAGGAATACAAGAAGCAGAACAACTCCTGCTGAAGACCGCCTTATTGGAAGATTGGTACAGCAGACCTGGACTTCAACCGCCCCCAAAGTTTGTCGTGAATTGATCGATGCTACTGGAATTCAGGTTTCAAGTCATACAATCCGACGCTGGATCCATAATCAAAACTAAGAAATAACAGGGTGGAATAGATGTATGTTTATGGTTGCGAGTAGGTTCGACTTGTTTCGGAAGGATTGGCGTATGTTCGTATGGAAAGGAAAGAATGAAAGGTTCCTGGAAGGGAATATGGAGGCCAGGGTGGCTTTTGGAGTTGAAGAAATGACTGTCTGGGGTGGAATATCGATGGATGGGAGGAGTAAATCGGTGATTCTGATAGGTGGTTGTATAAACGATGAGAGGTATAGAGATTCGTGTGGGAGATATCGTGGTCCTTCACTCAGCAAAAACATTGGCGACAACTTTCTTCTTATTGATGACAATGCGAGACCGCATAGGGATGACATTGTCAACGAGTTTTTGAGGGATCGCGGTATTGAGCGAGTGGACTGACTGCCTTTCTGGATATGAATCTGATGGTGCATGGCTTGTCGAAAAGAGTTGATTCACTCTCCTGAATTATTTTACTATTATCTTTGAATAACCCTATATATGTAATTTGTTTTTGATGTGTTGGATAATACTGAAGTTTAGTCTTGTCAATTTTTGATAAATAAAAGTCACTACCAGTTTCTTTTCCGATTAGTCACGTGTTCAACCAAAGTATTCAGTTGGAACATTGCATAGTTCAACAGGTTATGAGCCCAAAACTAATCGAAAAAGTGTATCGACGACGGTGTGGCAATAGCTATTTATGATACAAGTTCGTAAAGTAGAAATTTTTTGTATGAGCGTGAAGTTTGTTGAATGAGGCGCAGCTGAGTTCAACAAACACGCAAATACAAAAAAGCCTTTACGAAAGTGTTTCATACAAAGTTTTTTCTTCGACAGTCATTGTATTGCTAAATTGTAGCAATTATATCATTAATTTTGATGTTTAATGATATGAATTGTCGTTGTCTTATCAAATAAAGACTTCCGAGTTATATTTCACGCAAAATACTGTATTTTTCAAAAATGCATAAATGTATGAACAGTGTGTAAAAACATACTTCACACACAGTTGATGATTTTACGCACAGGTGATTTTTTTACACACATGTGCGAAAAAGTATTACTTTACGCACTGTCAGCAGTGCGTAAAAGCTTAGTTTACGCTTAGTTTACGCACTGTCGTAGAAGAAATATATTTTGATGAATACAGTAGTAAGACGTAGGCGTAACTTCAGATCTAGATAACATCTGGAGCATAGATGATTTTAATGTAGAAAAACTAAATTTTGGAAACTACCGGTATTGGTCGATGACAGCGCAGGGAATTTTGCAGGTGAATAATTTATGGCAAGCCATCGATCCTGGTTTCGACGAAAACGCTCTGAAGGTTGAAGAAAACAAAATAAAAGACCATAGTGCCAAATCTGGTTTATAGTTAATAATGATAGTCTGAATGACAATGTCATGAACTGTAAAACAGCTAGAGACATATGGGAGACATTGATGAAAATTCACATGAAATTTGATACTTGGCACGGTTAACTTTTGCTGAAAGATTTTATTAATACCACTAAAACATCGGAAGAAAAAATATACCAATACTTGAATAGAAGAAACGGATTATACCATAAAGTCAAAAGTGCTGGTTTTGAATTAGGTGAAAACGTGCAAGCAGGATTCACAGTACTTGGTTTACCTAGTCAGTATGAACATTTATTTAGAAATATACGAGCAGACAAAAATTAATTGAATATGTCGAATTTAAAGTCAAAACTATTGGAAGAGGAAAGACTAATTTCTAATAGATCTAAAGACGAAGAAGACGCGAAGGAAGTTGAATCATTTATGACGCAGAAACGACATACGAATTCAAAAAGTGGACAGTTTAAGACTAGGAAAAACATCCAATTTTCCTGCAAAAAGTCGAAATAATGCCATAGAAAATAAAGAATATTTGAGAAAAGGGCGTACTTCGAAAGGGCGCACTTCCGAGCTAACGCTGATGAAATTTCGTACCGACCTAGAGGGCCCAGAAGGAATACAAGAAGAAGAACAACTCCCGCTGAAGACCGCCTTATTGGAAGATTGGTACAGCAGACCTAGACTTCAACCTCCCCCAAAGTTTGTCGTGAATTGATCGATACTACTGGAATTCAGGTTTCAAGTCATACATTCCGACGCTGGATCCATAATCAAAACTGGGAAACAACAGGGTGGAATAGATGTATGTTTATGGTTGCGAGTAGGTTCGACTTGTTTAGGAAGGATGGGCGTGTGTTCGTATGGAGAGGAAATAATGAAAGGTTCCTGGAAGGGAATATGGAGGCCAGGGTGGCTTTTGGAGTTGGAGAAGTGACTGTCTGGGGTGGAATATCAATGAATGAGAGGAGTAAATCGGTGATTCTTATAGGATGAGAGGTATAGAGATTCGTGTGGGAGATATCGTGGTATTTACTCAGCAAAAATATTGGCGACAACTTTCTTCTTATTGATGACAATGCGAGACCGCATAGGGATGACATTGTCAACAAGTTTTTGAGGGATCGCGGTATTATGCCAGTGGACTGACCGCCTTTCTTTCTGGATATGAATCTGATGGAGCATGTCTTGTTGAAAAGAGTTGATTCACTTTCCTGAATTATTTTACTATTATCTTTGATTAACCCTATATTTGTATTTTGTTTTTGATGTGTTGGGATAATACTGAAGTATAGTCTTGTCAATTTTTGATGAATAAAATTCACTATCAATTTTTTTTCCGATTACTCACGTGTTCAACCAAAGTATTCAGTTGGAACATTGCATAATTCAACAGGTTATGGACCCAAAACTAATCGAAAAAGTGTATCGACGACTGTGTGGCAATAGCTATTTATGATACAAATTCGCAAAGTAGGACATTTTTGTTTGTGCGTGAAGTTTGTTGAATGAGGCGCAGCCGAGTTCAACAAACACGCGAGTACAAAAAAGCCCTTTACGAAAGTGTTTCATACAAAGTTTTTTCTTCGACAGTCATTATATTGCCAAATTGTAGCAATTATATCACTAATTTGGATCTTTAATGATATGAATTGTCGTTGTATTATCAATTAAAGACTTCCGAGTTATATTTCACACAAAATACTATATTTTTCAAAAATGCATAAATGTATTAACAGTGTGTAAAAACTTACTTTACGCGCAGTTGATGATTTTACGCACAGGTGATTTTTTTTACACACTCGTGCGAAAAATTATTACTTTACGCACTGTCAGCAGTGCGTAAAAGCTCAGTTTACGCACTGTCGTAGAAAAAATATATTTTGACGAATATAGTAGTAAGACGTAGGCGTAACTTGAGATCTATATAACATCTGGAGCATAGATGATTTGAAAGTAGAAAAACTAAAGTCTGAAAACTACTGATATTGGTCGATGACAGCGCAGGAAATTTTGGAGGTGAAGAATTTATGGCAAGCCATCGATCCTGGTTTCGACGAAAACGATCTGAAGGTTGAAGAAAACAAAAAGAAAGACCATAGTGCCAAATCTGGTTTATAGTTAATAAAGATAGTCTGGATGACAATATCATGAACTGTAAAACAGCTAGAGACATATGGGAGACATTGATGAACATTCACACGAAATTTAATACTTAGCACGGTTTACTTTTGCTGAAAGATTTTGTAATACCACTAAAACATCGGAAGAAAAAATAAACCAATACTTGAATAGAAGAAACGTGTTATACCATAGAGTCAAAAGTGCTGGTTTTGAATTAAGTGAAAACGTGCAAGCAGGATTCACAGTACTTGGTTTACCTAGTCAGTATGAACATTCATTTAGAAATATACGAGCAGACGAAAATGAATTGAATATGTCGAATTCAAAGTCAAAACTATTGGAAGAGGAAAGACTAATTTCTAATAAATCTAAAGACGAAAAAGACGCGGAAGAAGTTGAATCATTTATAACGTAGAAACGACATACGAATTCAAAAAGTGGACTGTGCAAGACTAGGAAAAACATCCATTTTTTCTGCAAAAAGTCGAAATAACGCCAGAGAAAATAATGAATATTTAAGAACATAGTTTTTCGCATAGTAATTTGAAATGCTAAAGGTGTCTCAAAATGGGACATATAGGCAAAAATTGTCCTCTATCTGTGCCCCTAGAGATGAGACCAGAGAGTTTGCCAAACAAGACGGAAAGTGATGAAAATTCGAACACAAAATTTGCGTTCAGCGTAATCCGTAGTAAGATATGTGAAAACGAACACCCTAAATCATGTCTGGTAAATAACAAAACAAATTTGAATACGTAGATAACTGGATTTGGAGCTCCGAGCATTAAAAGATGAAGAGATGGCTTTTCTGTCTCTTTTTCGGAAGCAACATACCCGACGTTGTTTAAAAACATCTCAGCCCGAAGAATGTTAAAAAGGGCATTGTCGATCAAATTGGAATTCCGTATTATATTCACTCTTAACTTGGCAATCATGTTTGTTTACGTCCATTTACGGCGTCTTGTCTTGTCGTCTTATCAAATCAAACAATGGGCGTTGCAGCATGGTAAACGGCACAAACCATATTCGACCTATTCATTGGTATTAAATAAGTTGATTTTTATTGAATTTGATCATTTTCATCCCATTTCTGAGACAAATTGAAATAGCTGCACAAAAACTATATTACTATACAAATCGACTAAACGATTACCAATGAACAATTAGGAAAAAATCTGTTGCAATGTAGGTATACTAAAAAGTAAGTAAGTAGGCAAACTCAACTCTTTACACCTTGACTGCCGAGAAATTCATACTGATTTTCCCATGGTGCCACAGAGAACGGGTACTGTGTAACTTTGATATATGAGATAATCCTACCATTCAGTTATCGCTTCAAATAGAGATTTCAAATTTGAAGTAGAGGTATAAGATTGAAATATACGAAATTTTATTGAAACGTTCCTGACATAATCCTACAGGGCAAGTCAGAAGTGCTGACAACTTTTTCATAGAAAATCCATTTTCATCAGCTCAGAAATTTTCTCAGAATGCTCATTACAAAAATGCGTGGTTTGTTAATATTCGTCTACTAGATGGAGCTGAAATCAAAAAAGTTTAATATTCGAATCGAACAATTCGAATGTAGTGGGTAGGGTGTAGGGATATATTCATACATATTTTTCTGTCTTTTTAGTCCAAAATGATGATAATAATAATAATCACAAAATAAAATGTATTTATTGCCAAATAAAAAAATAAATAGTTCACAGAAAGAATAAAATTCGAAACGTAAGTGAATTATTACCGATAGGTAATTCAGAACTGACTTCTAATGATGAAATGATGAATTCTGGTGAATTTCATGGGCGAAAGGACCAAGCCACATGAACACCTTCAACATATTGATTAGATGTTAGATTTTATGGAGGACATTCGGCTCCTGAAATGAATTTTGTAGGTTTGTATGTAACCTTCCAAAGTCTGAAAATTAATTAATGTTAGTGTATAAGTGTAGAAGGACAAATGAGTAAATTGTATATTGTGCAACAGGAAGATATCCTACTCTGAAGTAAACTTTACAAACTGAGAGTTTATGAAACATAATATCCAAATTGGATTTTCACAGTGGCTCTTCATGTAGCGGTAGTTGTAGTGTATTCCCTTTGTCTCGGTAATATGACCGTTCTGAATATGCAGAAGAGAAACTACACACAATAACTTTTAACTATTTATTATATTCCAATACTGCTGATACGCACACCGAGAGTAGACTGGCGTTCTTGGTATCAGTACTCGTCGCAGTCCACCTTTCTGGTATCACAAAAAAGATGCGCTTCACATTGCGCCAAACTTTATATCTATATACTACAATATCTTCCCCTAAAGAAAAAAAATTATGTACATTATTTACATCCTATCGTAATTCAGTCGATTAATAGGTTTGATTTCACGTCTAGGTCTATCAACTAAATCACTATGAGTCTCACTAATAACAGTCACTGGATTGTCATTTTCCGATTCACTGTCACCATATACAGATCTAATATCAACTGATGGAACTGATATTTCTAAATTTTGTTTCAAATGATCTGTGGGTAATGCTGATATCGCTGTCTCAGTGCAACACTGTAACATCTCAAAATTTTTAGGTTTTGAGATAAGTGCATATTCATACTCAGCAGAACGAAATCTATCTTATGCAACACTGTAATATCCTGAAATATTATCTTGTAGTCCATATTTTTCAATATAGTTTACTATGTCTCTACATTCAAGTGATGAATATGTCAGAACAAGAGTATAATATCCCAAGATAGTTCAGTTTTGCTCTAGGATTTACCTGAAAATAACTGAAAAACTAATATAATCAACTAACTATTTCAACAAAATATCTATAGATGTTCACAATTGATAGACTATTCACCAGTTGTAAAAAAACTTTAAACTAGTTTTTCTCAATTTGATTTGAAAATGTTACAGTTTTTCACTGAGGCAGCGATATGTTAAAATGCAATTTTTTTATTTGGTTCAGATGACGTTTCCAAATCACATCATTCAATTCAGGAACCTTCACGAGATAAATGGTTTTTCCAATTTTTTTGAAAATGACAGCTTTAATCCAAGTTACTTTAGGCCATCTATAATCCTTGACTGTAACAGCTTCCTTTTCAGAAAGTTGCAAAAATCGTTCACAACCATGATATAATTTCTGTTTTGTTTGTTGTCTCATTACGTGATTTCTCAAACTTGCATCACCGCAATCTACAGTGTTCAAAGGGAATAATAAATCAAAACGTGTTCGCAGTTTCCTACCAAATATTAACTGTGCTGGGCTCGAACCAGTGGTACAGTGATTAGTATTTCTAAAATCAAATAAAAAATTATTCAAAGCTTTATTTATATCTAAATGTTTGTTTTTGCCAAGTGCATTTCTCAATGCATTCTTTACTGATTTTACTGCATTCTCCGCGGCACCATTACAACAAGATGGTTGAAAAGGAGGAGAAGTGATGTGTTGTATGCCATTTTGTAACAAAAATAATGAAAATTCTTTCGAGGAAAACGTAGGCGCATTATCAGACACAATTTGATGAGGTAACCCTAATCTCGCAAATAATGTTCTGAGAATATCTATTGTTAACGCCGACGTGATAGAATTCATTGGAAATACCTCTATCCACTTTGAATGTGCATCAATGACAACAAAAAAATATTTTCCCAAAAAGGGACCCATAAAATCAATATGTAGACGAAACCATACTCCTTTCGGCCAGGGCCAAGGAACAATAATTGTTACATGACATGTAAATCTGCTCAATATTTTTATCCAGACCCGGCCACCAAAAATATGATCTCGCTAGACTATTCATCTATACAATCCCCATGTGGGATAAATGAAGGTCCTTCAAAATATCATTTCGTAAGGATGTAGGTATTACCAACCTGTTATTCCACAATAAACAGTCATGTTCAATACTTAAATCATTTTTTATTTTATGATACGGTTTTAAAGATTCATCTATTTCATTTGGCCATTTTGTTCGTACGCAATGTAATACTTTCGACAATACAACATCGCTAGATGTTTCTTCTTTAACTTGTTTGAAATTGATAGGGAAATGGTCGTTATTTGAAAAGTAATCAATAAAATTAACATCAACAATTTCCCATTCTTCTTGATTTAATATTTCCGACAATCGAGACAACGAATCCGCATAATTTTTTTCAGATTTAACGAATTCAATATTGTATTGATAATTTGATAGTATCACGGCCCAGCGGAGTAATCTATTTGCCGAAAACTGAGTTATGTTTTTGTCTGGGCTAAAAATTGAAACTAAAGGCTTATGATCAACGACGAGTGTAAACTTACGACCATAAATATACTGGTTGAATTTACAAAAACCAAATATGATCGCCAAACCTTCTTTCTCAATTTGAGAGTAATTTTTCTCAGCGGCGGACAATGTCTGAGATACATAAGATATCGGCCTTTCATTACCATCCGGCATTCTATGTGCTAACACTGTTCCGACCCCGTACTCAGAAGCGTCAGTGGTGAGTCTCAGAGGCGAATCCGGATTGTGATGAATGAGCACGTCAGCTGATGTGAGAACCTCCCTAATTTTTTAAAAACCATTATTACAATCTTCAGACCAATTCCAGTCCGCTTGTCCTTTCAAAAAATTATACAAAGGATGCAAAATAGTCGATAAATTTTTTACAAATTTACCGTAATAATTGACCAATCCTAGAAAGGATTTGAGTTGTGTAATATTTGTTGGTATGGGAGCATTCCAAATAGCCGATATTTCATCTTCACAGGTGTGTAAGCCATGTTTATCAATTTTGAAACCAAGATAAAATATTTGTGATTTGAAAAATTCACATTTATTTAGAGCCATTTTCAAACCGGCTTCTTTAAGTTTACTCAACACAAATTCTAAATGCATAATATGTTCCAACTTATCGCGCCCTGTAACTAAAATGTCATCCAGAAAAATAACTACACCCGGTATTCCACCCAGAAGTGATTCCATTATTTTTTGAAATTTTGCCGGAATACTTGCTATTCCGAATGGAGCTCTATTATAGCGATACAGCCCTTTATGTGTTGAAATAGTTACGTACTGCTTTGATTTTTCATCCAAACAAACTTGAGTGTAAGCATTGGCTAAGTCTAATTTTGAAAAATGTTTACCTCCTTGTAATTTTACAAACAATTCTTCAATTCGAGGAAGAGGGTATTGGTCAATTTCTATTTGTGGATTCAAAGTAACCTTAAAGTCCCCACAAATTCTTACCGATCCGTCTTTTTTAATAACGGCAACAATAGGAGTGCCCAAGGACTATAGTCAACGGGTTCAATCACCCCTAAATTTTGCAAGCGGTCCAACTCTTTTTCCACCTTAT
This sequence comes from Chrysolina oricalcia, assembly GCA_944452925.2. Lineage (NCBI taxonomy): Eukaryota > Metazoa > Arthropoda > Insecta > Coleoptera > Chrysomelidae > Chrysolina > Chrysolina oricalcia. Next base: position 17,680,915 of record OX101826.2, read on the forward strand.
TTTTGATGGCGAAGGGCAGAGGACGAGCTCGAAAAAATTTAGGATATACTTCATTCTCAGATTTTAAATTAATTGAAATTGTATCCTCATTGAATTTTCCTAAACCCGGTTCAAAAATCACCCCGTATTTATCCAGTAAACATTTTATGTCATTTGGCAAATCACTGCAGTAATTATTTTCTGTGACATCTGTATCTGTAATATTGAGGTGAAACAAGTTGAAAAAATCCCGTCCTAAGAGCGGTGGTCCTCAAGCGTTTCTGATTACATAAATATCTAAATTTCCCTGTCTATTTTGAAATGAAATTAGACAATTAAAATAACCCAAGGAAATAATTTGATAACCATTGTACAAATCAAAAATTTTATCTGTTTTTTCTAATTCTTTACGGTTGAAATGACTTTTGTAAAAATGTTCAGAAATAACGCTATAACTAGCCCCTGTATCTAAAGTAAAAGTGTATGATTCATCTTCAATACTAATTTCGATTAAAATTGGATTGACCTCACAGTCTAAATTGTACAGAGAGAGATCAGCTGATTCTAAATAATTTTGAGTATTTTTATTCGATCGGAATCTACCAGACTTGTTAACATGTTTTTCTGAACAAACGGTTGCCAGATGACCCTTTCTATTACAACAATGACAAAAACATTCTCGAAATGAGCACTTATCTGTTCGATGATTCCGTCGTCCGCAAACCAAACATTTTTTTGGTTCGGTGGGGGATCCTGCTGCCTTGGTTTGCTGTTGAGCTACTCTTCCTGCGGATGATGTTGCTTGCGATTGCGCGTTGGCCTTGTTTCTAACACGCCCATGCGCATAATGTAATTCCGGTTCCTTCTTGAAGACGAATTTCTCCATGTTGTTGGTGTATAATGTTGAGTGCGCAGCTGATTTTGCAGCGGCAATTTCCAACACCATCTCGAATGTCACTGAGGTTTTTTCTTCCATGAGTCTGTCTTGCACAGCACCCTTGTCGTATGAAACAATGAAAATATCTCTGAGAACAATTTTCAATTGATCATTCTTAAACTGACAGGGAGTTGCTAAACTTCTTAGCCTGACCGACCATTCCTTTGCAGTTTCACTGGGCATTTTTCGGGCACTATAGATCTTGTATCTCGCGGCGAAAATGCTTTCACTGGGTCTGAAATGTTCCGAAAGAAGTGGACACAACTCCGAATACTTTTTCGTTTCTGTTTCGTCGGGCACACACAGATTATGCACTAGTTTATAGGCATCCTCATTAAGAACATTCAACAAAATTGCAGCTTTTCTCTTATCCTCCTTGATTTTGTTGGAAACAAAATAGTTTTCCAAACGTTTCTTGAAATCCGATTGAGCTGGATCGAACTCATGTAGATGACCGATATATTCGGTAGCCATGTTGGATAGTATAGTAACGCAGGTTCTCTTTTAAAATAATAGAGAGAGTTTTACAAATCCTCGTCGCCACTTGTAGTGTATTCCCTTTTTCTCGGTAATGTGACCGTTCTGAATATGCAGAAGAGAAACTACACACAATAACTTTCAACTATTTATTATATTCCAATACTGCTGATACGCACACCGAGAGTAGACTGGCGTTCTCGGTATCAGTACTCGTCGCAGTCCACCTTTCCGGTATCACAAAAAAGACGCGCTTCACATTGCGCCAAACTTTATATCTATATACTACAGTAGTGATCAAGTCAGCGCTTACAATTGATTTTTAGTAGAATGTTGCTATTATCCCAAAAAGTGAATTCACTGATTTGCAGCTTATTCATAACATTGTTAAAACATGTAAATGTCATTCATATCACGAAGAAGTAGTGATTTTATATAATATAAATATTTCTGGGTAGACTTAGTTTATTTATCAACTAAATTATTTATCCCAATAAATATCTAAAAAAATTTAATGAAGGTTAAAAAAATCTGAAAAAATTCGTGGGCTTCGACATCTGAATAATACAAAAGAGATACAAAATGATGATGGAAGATGTTCTATTTTTAAAATTAAATAACTGACGAATCTGAAGCCATGCTGATAGTGAAAATAATAAAATTTTGCAGTTTAAAAACAAAAGATCTGAATAGTTGAATTCTGTTTGGTTAGTGTAATTAAACACCCTTATGATTTTATCTCTGTTTCAATCAAATTTGGTTGAATAACAATAGTACTTCTACTCAGTCAAGGCTTCATGAATGGACCTCAACATATAGAAATGAAATCCTGGGATTTATCTGGCTCACAGGGTATATGAAGGGTTAAGATCATAAGCTACATGTTGCCAATTATTGGCCAACCGATATGTCCTTTCGAAACCTGTTCGCTCCACAAATCATGACAAATAAAGGATTTCAATTCTTCTTGAGAGTGTGTAATTTTCCATTTTACTGGCACATTCCATAAAATGAGATTCATAACTAGATAAACATTATATAAATAAGTAGATATAAAAATATCACCACTTCCATTCAGAGGACAATTGATTATAAAGAAATATTTCCCAGAAAGGCCTATCAGGTATGAAATAAAACTATTCAAACTGTTCTGTGGAAATTACCATACATGAAATTTGAAAATAGATTTTGTGAAAGAACGTGTTTCTGATACATCAGTCGCAACAAATATTGTGTTGTTTTTGTCGGATATTCCAGAAGAAGACCCAGTGCTGATAATTTTGATAGTAATGTACCGCTGGATACCAAACTTGTTGGTGAAAGAACTCACTATGTCATAATTGTTCAGGCACTTAGAAAGAATACTTATAACTGACGAATTCAAAAATAAAACTATGCGAAAAGATAATACTTGTTTAATACAGAATGATCTCGTAATTTGTGTCATTTAGTGGAAGGTTGAATAGGATATATTCGGTCTCAATACCAAACACCGTCAATCACGGTATCAATGAGTCAGAAATTCCCCACTTGATGAAAGCGAATGAAAATCAAATAGGTTGAAAAATTTAAATGTGCAATTGATGAACCAGGAGCAGTATAATGAAAGAAACGCTTCTGTACATGTTTCTTATGTATCTGGCTATAATTAGCTACTCAGAAATTCAATGATTTAAAAAAAAATAGCAGTAGAACTACTCATTTTCTATATAACGCTAGTTCACCATAATAGATTTATCCTAAAATAAAAGAGCCCATCAAAAAATCACAACTCCTACGTGTAACCCAAGAACAACATACACCTTAATCAGTTATGAAAGATCTTTGAATGAAGTCCGTCGTCTGCTCTAACAGAACGAAATGCCGTAAGAGCCAAAAAATATTATGCTCCAATTTTTCAGTAGTAAATTGGATTATATATTTTTCTGAAAAATTCATTTAATCTTGAACATAATCCATTGTAATAAACTGTAGGCCTACCTCACAATCCTTACATTTACAGTCTTTTTTTTTTAATTGACGTGGCCTTTACTTGATGGAAATTCATAGTATATGACACTGACTGACTATGAAATTTAATCGTGTTAATAGTCTTGTCCTAGTCTGTTTTCGGTGTGGTAAAAGTTTCTTAGATGTTTTGAGGTGAATCATCTCTTCATCTCTAATATTAATTGTGTCGTGAAGTTCACAATCACTTATACAGTGTTCGACAGAACCCTCCCCCTTATATAATATTTGAACCAGAAAGAGAATTGAATCAAAATGGAGTGGAAATGGGAATGGATTTTCACAATAACTTGAAATTATAAATGTGGACAAATTTTCCTGCAACGTAACCAACTTCCAATTTAAGCTTTCTAAGTCGATAATGTTCCGTTCGGTGCATATAAAAGATCGATACCATTCTCTTTTCAATCATTTTCACAAACAATTCATGTGTTGATTCATCACATACAAAAAAATAACGAGTTCAATGTGACCTATACCCAGTACAATGACAGAGTTTCTAGAAATTCCAATTTGAGATTAAATGTTTTCACATCGATTACCAAGATCCCTTTGTAGAAAAAGTGTTTGAAGCAGCCGTAGTAGAGGTGCAAAATCGGCGGTCATTATGACCGCTATGGCACCACGGGAAAGTATCGTAGCGGTCATAATGACCGCCATGGCATTCAATGTGTTAACCAAATTCAAATCATAAGCCACTAGCTATATCTAATGGGTATCAGAATGTTTTGTTGACATACAGAGATTATCACGTAGGTAATACGTTCATCAGAATAAAATTTTATATACACGGATTATCACATATATCAATACGTATCGCTTCCGGTTAAACCGGACGTGGACATAAACTTCTTCACTGTGAATGGAACGCTGTGAATCATCGCAAGTTTAAAATCTCATCAATGGGTTGAGTAGTATTTTTAATCTTTTGAGGGAGCCCATACTCCTTTCTACTTTCGGGGATACACCATGGAATTTCTTTAATCCTTTGGAGAGACGCAGTAAGTTATATAATAACTACATGAGAAATTCTCGATTTTCTACCAGACATCAGAGAAAGAGTTGAGAATATGCAAGAAACGAATATTTGTTGTTTACGAAGCGATAACGGTGGTGAATATTCATCAAATGAATCCACGGTATAAACCATCAGCTGACTACCCCATTAACGCCGCAACAAAATGGAGTTGCAGAAAGAATTAATCAAACAATATTTGATGCAGCAAGGTGAATAATGATCGAATCAGGTTTACCGGAAGAATTTTGCATAGAGGCACTTGCAGCAGCATGTCACGAGAGAAATCGCTGTGCAACAGCAGCTAATCAGGGACTGAGTCCAATGGAGAAATGGAAGTGAGGATTTCGTGTTGAATTATCCCATTTGAGAGTTTTTGGATGCAGAGCTTGGGCATTTAACAAAACCAGAGCTAGTATATTTTTCCTCAAATGTTCATCCATTATATTTTTGGGTTACTATAGTAACTCAATAGCCTATCGGCTCTGGAATCCACAAAACGAAAAGATTTCCATCAGTAGAGATGTTAAATTTGAAGAAGACGTTTTTCCAATGTTGTGTAGAATGAAAAGTACACTGAGCAACGAATGTAGTGGAATTAAAAATGACCTGAATTGCATATAAATAAAAACTGATATATTGAAATTCAACGTACGTTGATGAGGAAGATGATGAAGTGGAACAAAGAGAACTGAATGATCGAAACCAAAACTCAGAAGACTACGAAATCCTTGGAATGGAAATAGATGGAAATTTGGACGCAGTCATGGAAAATTCAACCAAATCGGAAAGAATATTAAAAAGGCCGCAATGAATGTCCGATTTTGTAATGGATGGTAATTCAAAAACAACATTGTGCAAGAAGACAAAGAAGACAGAACATGAAGGAAAATGAGAACTAGATCCGATAAATATGGAAGAAGCAATGAATGGAACTCACTGACTCCACTGTATAGTACAAGAATTTGAAAATCTTATGAGAAATCGTACATGGAAATTGGTCAGAAAACCAGAAATGGGTTTTCAAGACGAAGTATAATAAAAGTGGTGGTTTAGAGAAATTCAAAGCTAGGGTTGCTGCAATGGAAAACACTCGAAGACCTGGAATCAATTTCGATCAGACATATGCTCCGGTTGTTCAGAAAAAAACCATGAGAATGCTATTTGCAATCGCAGCTGAAATGGATTGGTCAATTCATCAAATGGACATCACCACGGCATACTTATCTGCAGATTTGAGAGAAACTGTTTACTGTTTACCATATGTTGATGGAGAAGTTTCCCGATCCATTTTTTGAATCCTTTGCGAGAAAAGATAGATTTTTTTTGTAAACTGAATAAAAGCATTTATGGATTGCACCTATCAAGACTCATGTGGAATAAAACTATATAATTTTATAAAATATCAAGGTTTCGAGAGGTCGATTGCCGATCCACATGTTTCTTACAAAACCATTTACGTTGACGACATATTATTTTCGGAGGCACGAAAGAAATTGATAATATGAAAAATCAGTTCAAACTAAATTTCGATACCAAAGATTTGGGGGAGGTGCTGAATATCTTATCAATTAGAGTAATACGAGATCAGACAACAATAAGTTTGGATCAATCAATCTATGTTAACGAAATTCTGAGAGAAATGAATATCTAAGATGCAAAGAAGATATCTACTCCATTGCCTATTGGGGAAAAATCTAGAATTGATAACGACGAACTTTTGAATGGAGACGACATGAAATTATATCAGAGAGTTATTGGAAGTCTCTCATACTTAGCAGTTTCTACAAGGTTGGATTTGGCATATCCTGCAACATTCATGAGTCAGTTCAATCACAGACCATCAAAACATTCTAGAAGTGGAAAAATTGCAAAAGCCTACAGCGATGCAGATTGGGGAGCAAATGAGACAGACAGGAAGTCGTTTAGTGGATATGTTGTGGAAATAGGAGGTGGTGCAGTGAGCTGGTCATTGGGTACTGTTGAAACTGAACTCATCGCTTTAAGTGAATCTGCCAAATAAGTGATTTTTCTGAAAAGTTTGGCAAATGAATTATCCCAAAATAGTTTCCTCAGAGATTGTTTTCCTATTTTCATTGACAATCAAGACGCAATGAAGCTTGCTGAAAATAATATCATTTTCGACAGATCAAAGCATATTGATTTGCGTGTATTCCATATTAGAGATTTGATAGTAGAAAAAAACATGTTTATAAAATATGTTGCTTCGAGAGAAAATTTGGCTGACCAATTAACGAAACGTATATCCGCTGTTATTTTGGTGGAGCATTTGCATCAACTGGGGATCAGAGATCCAGGGGGAGTGTTGAAAGAAGTTGATTCACCCTCTTGAATTATTTTACTATTATCTTCGATTAGCCCTACATATTTTGTTTTTGATGTGTCGGATAATCCTGAAGTTTAGTCTTGTTAATTTTTGATAAATAAAAGTCACTATAAATTTCTTTTTTGATTACACACGTGTTCAACCAAAGTACTCAGTTGAAACATTGCATAGTTCAACAGTCAGGAGTCGTATGAAATTGAAATTGAAGGAAAGGGCGAATGGAGAATTTGTTTAACTCGGTGAATGCGTTACAGCAAGAATGGGCAGCTATTTCCCAGGAATTTATTGATGGTCTGATAGACAGCATTCCAGAATGGTTAATTGAAGTAATGGTCAAAAGGGGAGGACCCAATGACTATTGAATTCCTTGAATTATAATATTTTCCAAGTTACCCTCCCTCTTTGTTTTTGTTCTATTAAAATTCAATTCAACTTGTTTTCTTGTTCTTGTTAACTTACACAATTAATGCTTCACTATTGAGGAAAAATCGCTAATGTGAAATGAGCCTCAGCTGTTAGGGCTTGTCAGTCACTTGTTGTGATTCTTGTTACGTTAGTAAGTGCCATGCCTTTCAGATTTGGGTCACCTTTGAGGAAACCCTTTAATTTGTTTAATTTTTATCTTGATTCAATTCTGATCTCCATATCGCTTTATACTAGGTTTCAGTTCGAAAATGAGCCTGAGATTTAAAAAATCATTTGACGATAAAAACAGTTATGACTTCAAAACCAAAAAGTTTATTTTAAGAGATCACTCTGTAAATAAAAGAGATAAAAAGACAATTTGGAAATTACCTCAAGGTAATGAGATCATCTTCGTGCCTCTGCTGTCAAATTTGAAAAAAAAAATTCCTCCAATTGAAATCTTTTTGAAAATTCCGAACTTTTGTCCAGTTTCAGGTAACACTTTGTAGCGGTTTTATGTGAGGACTGGGCTAGCGAACAGTGTGATCATGATTCAAATTGTTCATAGCAGGAAAAAGTTCAGTTCAGAATTTTAAAGGTGCAAAATAATTTTGGGGTGCGACGAAATCAGTGATTAGTTCTATTGGATTATTACACACCATAGTACAAGTTAGATGTTCGATAGACAGCAACTGTTACTGGTAACTAAGGTTCACTTACAAAGTTCTTTCGAAAGACTCAGATCACGTGCTACATGCCATACGACAGACGCGTCTATTGGCAGCTTTTGATTTGTTGAGAACTATTGCTTGAGAGTTCTGTAATGAGCTTGAGTTTCCTGTCGTGAATAGTGTTGTCATCATTGATTAAATCGATGGAATATTATTCAAACTCAGTTCTGTTACGCGATTGTACGACAGCAATATTCCAAGAACCATTTATGATTAAACCAACAAAAATAATAGAAAAAATGGAAGAAAATTAGACTTTAATATTGAAATAACGAGATTTCTATACTATATTACAGCAGTATCGTCAGCAAATCCCAATAGTATTCCCGGCTCTTAAACAAAACCGTAGAATTCACATAAATACTAAACAGGATGGGGCCTCCTAAACTAGTCTGAAGCACGCCATTCTGCCATTCCTCCATTCACGCAATTCTGATTCAATAGCATCATGACTTACTGAACCGACTGCTTTCGAAAAATATGGGTCTGGAAATTTTTCTTGAAGATAACATTGAGTACAAAAGGTAAAGAAGAAGTATGAAAAAATATAGTCCAGAAGTGAATTCTCACATCAGCCTTCTTAACCCAATTTGAAATTAAATGAATCAAATAGTCACATAAGTTAACTGAAAGGTACAAATAGCATCTGTTTCAGGTCATCAGTTATTTGGTTTTGGAACTCCTTGTATTCGACAAAAACAAAATTATCGAGGTTTCTCAATCAATAAAGAAATATGGATTACCATGGAACGCAGTTGGGGACGAAACTCATGAACTAATTTTATACGAAAACAACGTGTTCAAAGTAAGAACGGCATTCGTATTCATTGTTGTCTTCGTCAGTGAAATAGTATACGAACCATATCCGGACGTATGTCAACCAATGCATGGAATAGCTCAAAAATATTTCATCGAGTGGGTGTATATAACGGATATATTAGTTATCATGATAACGCTCTTTGCTATGAATGCAGTAGCACGTGTCCAATGGAAGGTCCCTTATTTACTCAGACACATTATAATTCAGTTATCACTACTGATAGAGTTATCAAAGAGGATATCCAGTGAAATTGACGAATGCTCCAGAGATGAAGAATGTCAAATGAAAATTCATGAAAATTTGATCCGGCTTGTGGAAGCACATCAAAATTTGATTAGGTAAGTTTTTATTACTTATAATCACACGAGCACGTTTTATTGAAGTGAACTCCATACTTTGATCAGAATTTCGTTTCTTAGCAATTTAACGAAAAAATTAAAACTATTTGAATCGTCTGATACTTCGACATAAAAAGCTTGAGTGCTATTCGCTACTCTAATTCATTGAATGTATACCAGGAAATTTAGAAGTCAATAAATCAACAGACAAAGTGAAAATTATTCTATTTATCTCAACAGAAATTAAAGTTCTTAAAAACAAAATAATTGCTGTAAACAAATTTATTTACAGAAAATTCTTGTTTTTTGCTTAAAATTTGCCGCATGTTCGTATTTTCAATAGTAGTTGTAGTAGGTACTTAGTAGTACAAAAGATATCGTTTAAGCTTTTGGTCTAACTGAAAATACGGGTTTGATGTCGGCGGATTGCAATGTCCTGTAATTTTCACTTACTTTTGTTCACCAGTACCAATCTTGGATAATTTAGTTTTTTGAGGGATTTGCCATTCTACTATTATATAGTATTCAGTTTCTATTTGAAATTGAAACTTCCTCATCAGCCCAGTATCATTCATGAAACATATCAATTTCTCTATATTCTAACTCTCGTTATTAAGAGCTTCTTTTATATATCATGGGATCAGTAGGTCCCGAATGCTGTCCCCATATAGTACGCATTCTCCGAAAATATGCTGCACAGAGAGTTGTTTTTCATGTACAGCACATTCGGGTAGTCCTTCACTCCTCAGAAGTGATGCTGATGTCAGGTGTGATCAATGTGTGGTTTGGCGGTTGCCACCTTTTCTCTCCTTTTCAAATTTGATGAAAATTTCCAAGTCCTAATTTCGGTTTTGATCGAGCTCAGTTTTGTTTCTGTATTTTCCCAAACTTCATGCCATTTCGCATTTGTTTTCTGTTTGAAAAAAATTTTCATGTCTTCTGGGCGGATCGGGAGTCTACCCCTTTTCTCAGGGTTCTCTGTTGCTTTCCGTGCCCCATCATATGCTTTTTCGATTTCTCTAATCTTCACATGTCCAGGGCACCACGCAAATTTAACAACTTCATTATTGGTGTCGAGATGATGCAAGGTTGCTAAGATATTCTGAACTAGAGAGTCTGAGGAAAAAATGTCAGAAATAGCCTGCAGGGCACTGTGAGAATCTGAACATATAAAAAATAACGTTTTGATAAACAAATCGATGTATCTTAGTGCTTGCCATATGATATAAAGTTCAGCTGTGAATATAGAGGCAGTCACTGGAAGTGTTCAAGAGTATGTAGACTCATTCACACTTCCCTACACCATGTTCTGTTTTGGAACCATCTGTGTAAATACATTCAGTTTTCTGAATAATGAATAAATTCAAGAAATTCCGTACGAAGCAACTCTCTGTTGGTTTTTCCTTTCTTGAAAATATGACAATCTAGATGGGCAATACTTGGCTGGAGTGCCAAGGAGGAATGTCGCAAGGACTAGATGGTAAAATCTCAAAAGTGGTGACATTGAGCTGTTCCTGTAGTTCTCTGATGCAAAGTGCTGTGGGACGAGTGATAGTTGGTCTTGACCGATAATATGCTCCAAATTTTTGTCTGTGTGAATTTTGTTGACTGGGTGTAATTTTTGTATCTGAATTCATACAGCATAATTCAGTATCCGTCTATGATAAAATTGTCGTTGAGAAATTGTTTTTTCCGTTAACCAGCTGTCGTCCTCTTACGAACGGCAGGCCTCAGAGGTCGAAACTTATGCAAGCCAAAAATTAACGAGGTCTTACCTATTTACGTGCAATTCCTAGCACTTTCTCAGGCAATCAGAAAAATTTCTGCAGCCGCCATGCAAACCATCGCCGGCTAACAGCAAAAGTGATTGAAACAATGTCGCTTCAACCACTCGGCTACCTTGCGAACAACATAGTTACAACTAAGGAGGACCCTTGTGGGATATCATTTTCCAGGTAGTCTTCTAGAATTCGTTTTGTGCAAGGACGGATTCGACGTTTCAGACACCTTTTCACGTCTTTCCATAATTTATTTGAATAATATTACTGAGCATTTTTTTCTTCAGTGTTTGCAACCTCCCATTAACTGTCTACCAGTCTATGATTTCCACCCCCGTCATGTTTTCGAAATAATGGATTATATTCAATCATTCCGGTCTATTGTCTACTGTTGCCTGTACCTGTCCAAGCTCATCTATTGAACTGACCTTTATTTCTTCTGGCATGACGTACAAAATTTCTTTTGATTTCACCGGCATCTCTTGCTTTCTTAGATTGTTTGTCGTTGAATGGATCAAAAACCTCTTATTATCATTGGAGTAACATTTTTTCTATAGTGTTCCAAATCCTCGCTACAGTCCCTGTCTGATCTTCACTATTATTCTTCGTCATTTCGAATGCTCGATCTTCAATGGACGTTTTTTACGATTTCGTTTTCTTTACTACGCTATTACCAGCTTCACATGTAAGTAACAAACTAACCAATTAAAAAACAATGCAATAACATTTTTGAAGTCAATGTTCACACACCTCCAATTGTCTGAATAATGATAATAATTTCAAAAGTTCGTAGACGGAAGCATCCTACATCAGCTGGATGCCGGAGAGACTTATACTTACCTAGGAGTCGAACAATGCCGCTCTCAAGAGGTGATCACAGTGAAGAACTCACTCATCGGCAGGTATCAGCGTAATCTCCAACATACGAGGCGTGTATTTAAAGTAAGGTTTCCAAATCTGCTGCGTTTCTGAACGCAGTAATAGGCGAAATCCGGCAACACGTTTTTCTCCCATCCACAAAAAAGTATCTGGCAAAACTCCGTGGAATCCTAACTGTGGACGTAGCAGCTGTTTAAAATGGAGGTTTCAATTGTCGCTTCCGCCAAGTGCAACTTACGGTGTGTCATAAAATTTTTGCAAGCAAAAAAAAAATTCATCTATAAGAAATCCATCGTCAATTGAAATAAGATTAAGTCGAAAATAGTGCAAAGAATTTTCTGCTGATCGCCTAAACGTCCACGATGAGGATCAAAACAGTACAGAAAGTTGAGGCTCGTGCTATAAGATCGCAGGTTGACTCTTGATGCGCTGGCCACGAAATTCCAAGGAGTATGTATGAGAGACTCCTTACATTCAATTTTAGTGTCCTGGTGTTGTCTTATGTTCCGAGGGATATTGAGTCCATTGTGGAGAATGAGAAGTGCCGAATCTATGGAATCTACTCATTCCCTATCCTCAGGCGAATACAAGCCAATGAGCCCAATGTTGTCCCTCTTGACCTCCAAAGTCATGGAGTTTTCCGCTCCAGGTAAAACAAATATCGTTTGAAGAGCGAAGGAAAAACGTACTAAATATCGAGATCTTTTTTTTGAATTCAGCAGGCTCTATTTCATTCCTTCTGATGAAATGGTGGTCCTGAACTCAAGAGACCTTGATGAAATGATAGACACACTGCCCTCGAATTCGAAGATGATACCGGCTTGCCCTGATATGGCAGAAATCTTAGCTGCACGAATGCAGAAGGTTGTCATCCTTGATTCACTTCGTCTGCTCAGATCACATGACTCTCAGACCCAATACTCACCCAACAGATGAGGGGATCGGTTATTGGAGTAAACAATACCAGCACGCCCACCGGATTGTTGGAGCTCCAGAGACAGGGCCTGCCTGGGCATTCCTAACGAATACTTTCATAACATTAATGTTAGTATTAATGGAAAATTTAAAATAAAATTCTCACTCGCATCCAATCCTTCGAATAATCTAAAATTTAGCACACATATCAAGGACCGACGAGAATATAGGAATTGCAAAATAATAATGTTATATATATATATATGTTCGGAAAGGTTTCCGCGGTCAGAAATATGTACATTACTAAGTTCATGGGTTGAACCGCGTTGAGAGTTTATAACTCGACGTTTCGGCTCCTGCTTTGGAGCCATTTTCAAGAGTGTGACTGCGAGGCCTCTATCTGCCTACTCCTCGAGTCGTGGTCTTGAGAGATATCAAGGTCTCAACCTGCCTACTCCTTGATCTCAAAAGACGATCCGATGTTGGTTGCACTGTAGTATTTATAGGTGGTTGGCTACCTGGAGGTGGGCGGGTCTTACGGGTTTTCTCGTTTGTCTTGTCTGCTGGTGCCTGCTGTGTAGTTGGAGTTGATGGGATAATAATTGATTGCGGATAAGTTTCACGTGGCCTGGTAATTACGGTTGGAAGAAGGGGCTTCCAAATGGGGTTCAATTTACGGCTATCATCTTCAATGTTCAGGCAATCAGGCCGTTTTTCGATTTCGATGGCTTCTCTGATAAAACGAGAAGTTCTTGAACGTACTGGGGCGATGGTTTTCGTTTTCTCGAAATCTATGGGGTGACCCGTTTGGATGAAATGAAGAGCTAATGCGGAGCTGGTGTCTCGATTTCTAACTGAAAGGGAGTGTTGATAGGATCGAAAATGGATTTGTTTCGAAGTTTCTCCTATATAAGAGTGGGGGCAGATAGAACAGGGAATTTCGTAAATACCATGGTCTTCGTTGGGAATTTTGTCTTTTGTTGGTCTGATGAGGTGTGATAGTTTTTGTTCTGTGGTAAAGATGGTTTTGATATTTGCTTTTCTGAAAAGTCGACTGATTTTGTCCGTCACCCCTTTGATGTAAGGGAAGAAGACTTTGGATGGACGGTCTTCAACTTGTGGTTCGTTTTTGGTTACTAATGGTTTCTGAAGCTGTTTTTGGATGTTTCTGTCTATGTGGTCTGGTCTGTATCCGTTTCGTAGGAGAGCTTGTTTTACGTTGTGAAGTTCGGATTGTCTGTTGTGGTCGTCGGTTAGTCGGATGGAGCGAGATATCAGAGTATTTACGACTGAGTTGAGTTGTGAGGGATGATGGTGGGACTTGGAGTTGAGATATCGGTTGGTGTGGGTGGGTTTTCTATAAACCGTGTACGAGAAACCTTGTTGAGGATTTTTAGTGATTTGTACATCTAAGAATGGCAGAGTTGAATTGCTTTCTATCTCCATCGTGAAGCGAATGTAAGGGTGTACTTCGTTCATATGGGTCAGGAAAGAATCCAGGGTATCTCTCCCGTGGGGCCAGATGACAAAAGTGTCATCAACGTATCGTAACCAGCAGGAAGGTTGAAGAGTGGCTGATGAAAGGGCTTTGGTTTCGAAATCTTCCATGAATATATTGGCAATCGCAGGTGAGAGAGGGGATCCCATAGGGATCACCCCCAAAACCATTCCGGTAGAAAAGATCATTACCCAAACCGAAGAAGCCCTATTCAATCTACCAAGAAACGACGCCGAAAACATCAGGCGCGAAGTGGCCAAAATCTTATCTTCAGCCAAACCCCCTTCCACAAACCTTCGATCCGCTGAAAGACACGCCCTCAAAGAATTAAATCAAAATCCCGACATAGTCATTCTTCCAGCCGACAAAGGAAATACAACCGTCATCCTAAATTCGTCGGATTATTTCGACAAAATGAACTCCCTTATCAGTACAGATGAATACAAGAAAGTCCCCAATGATCCCACCACATACCTGGAAAAAACAACAAAAGCCCAGATCAATAAATCAAACCTTCCATCCGACGTCAAGTCCCTATTAATACCGAAGGAGAGATCCTCTCGAATCCCAAAAATATATGGCCTTCCTAAAATTCACAAAATCGGAACCCCTCTCAGACCCATTGTCAGTGCATTCAACTGCCCAACCCAACGCTTAGCGAAACATCTTTCTAACATTCTTCAACCTATAGTTGAAATATCCGAATCCCACGTGAAAAAAACTCCTACCACTTCATCAATCGAATTAAGGAATTCAACATATCTAACTCCGACATCCTAGTCAGCTTCGACATCGTCTCTCTTTTCACCAACATCCCTATTGACGAGACCCTCACCATATTACAAAACAAGCACGACATATCACAAGACATCCTCACTCTAATCAAACATTGTATGTCCAACACATACTTCACCTTCCAAAACTCTTTTTATAGGCAAATCAAAGGTGCCCCTATGGGATCCCCTCTCTCACCTGCGATTGCCAATATATTCATGGAAGATTTCGGAACCAAAGCCCTTTCATCAGCCACTCTTCAACCTTCCTGCTGGTTACGATACGTTGATGACACTTTTGTCATCTGGCCCCACGGGAGAGATACCCTGGATTCTTTCCTGACCCATCTGAACGAAGTACACCCTTACATTCGCTTCACGATGGAGATAGAAAGCAATTCAACTCTGCCATTCTTAGATGTACAAATCACTAAAAATCCTCAACAAGGTTTCTCGTACACGGTTTATAGAAAACCCACCCACACCAACCGATATCTCAACTCCAAGTCCCACCATCATCCCTCACAACTCAACTCAGTCGTAAATACTCTGATATCTCGCTCCATCCGACTAACCGACGACCACAACAGACAATCCGAACTTCACAACGTAAAACAAGCTCTCCTACAAAACGGATACAGACCAGACCACATAGACAGAAACATCCAAAAACAGCTTCAGAAACCATTAGTAACCAAAAACGAACCACAAGTTGAAGACCGTCCATCCAAAGTCTTCTTCCCTTACATCAAAGGGGTGACGGACAAAATCAGTCGACTTTTCAGAAAAGCAAATATCAAAACCATCTTTACCACAGAACAAAAACTATCACACCTCATCAGACCAACAAAAGACAAAATTCCCAACGAAGACCATGGTATTTACGAAATTCCCTGTTCTATCTGCCCCCACTCTTATATAGGAGAAACTTCGAAACAGATCCATTTTCGATCCTATCAACACTCCCTTTCAGTTAGAAATCGAGACACCAGCTCCGCATTAGCTCTTCATTTCATCCAAACGGGTCACCCCATAGATTTCGAGAAAACGAAAACCATCGCCCCAGTACGTTCAAGAACTTCTCGTTTTATCAGAGAAGCCATCGAAATCGAAAAACGGCCTGATTGCCTGAACATTAAAGATGATAGCCGTAAATTGAACCCCATTTGGAAGCCCCTTCTTCCAACCGTAATTACCAGGCCACGTGAAACTTATCCGCAATCAATTATTATCCCATTAACTCCAACTACACAGCAGGCACCAGCAGACAAGACAAACGAGAAAACCCGTAAGACCCGCCCACCTCCAGGTAGCCAACCACCTATAAATACTACAGTGCAACCAACATCGGATCGTCTTTTGAGATCAAGGAGTAGGCAGGTTGAGACCTTGATATCTCTCAAGACCACGACTCGAGGAGTAGGCAGATAGAGGCCTCGCAGTCACACTCTTGAAAATGGCTCCAAAGCAGGAGCCGAAACGTCGAGTTATAAACTCTCAACGCGGTTCAACCCATGAACTTAGTAATGTACATATATATATATATATATATATATATATATATATATATATTAGTTATAGTTTATCTTCAAATTGAATTTTTCCCTAACTCCAGTCGTCCAAATTATTTGAAATTTCACTCACATGTCGAGAACCAATAGAATTAAAAATTGAAGAATTAATTGATTGTTTTGAAAAAACTGAAGGAACATGATTCTATAGTAGTATGGGCTGAAGAGTACAAAATAATCTTTAAACAATAACCTTTATGTCAAAAAAAACATTTACTAATAGTTATAATAATAAAAATGAAGATAACTGATATCAAGCACCACGCCCTTTTTTCAAATGAAAAAGAATTAACTTTTCATTCTATAATTACTATGACAGAAATATTTTTTAATTTTTTTCTTCATGTGATCACTCGACGATTCTGACTGTATTTGAAGCCACAGAGAGACTTCTTCTGCTGGACACGAAGAGAGCATACAGAACAACATCGACAGACACACTTCATGTCATAACAGGGATCACACCAACACATATAGATGCATAGGACATAGAATACACACATTATCAAACTTACAAACAGCACATCGAACACAACGGAATGGAGCACACAGACAAAACACTCCCTGCCAAAAAATATAGAACAGAGTAAGAAACAGAACCAGCACACATAAACATCTACACAAACGCCATAGCAAACCTTGACTGCCATGGAGCACACAGTAGGGCCAGCACGGAAGACCATGAGATATGAATAAGTCAGGGAAATCGGATACACGGTATTGAAACATTCATGACGTTCGTGAGAGCTCTGGAAATGACAAAAGAAAAAACAGGCAACATCATAACACACACAGACTCGGAAAAGGCAATACACCAAATATACAGCACGAACACCAACATCGAACACCCATTGATAATACAGAAACAGTTACAATATAGATTAGATAGAGAAGAAATAAAGGCAGAGCGTATTGTAAAAAGACATATAAACGACATTCACATGCAAGCAGTACATGAAACAAAACAAGAGCTCAAATTCAGGAAACTCAAAAAACATCATGACGCTATGACAAATACACTGGGACACATCAAAAACGGGACGCATAACCCACAGCATCTTCTTGGCGGTGTGCAAAAATCTAATCAACATTACATGGACAACCACCTAACTAACAACGGTACCATGCAGGCTTACTACAGAAGATTCTGGCTGAGACCATTCACAGGCAAATGTTGACAAGATGAAGAAAGTACAGAACACTGCATGAACACATGCACACTATACACACGACAAATGGCAAGAATCACTAAAACAAAATCTACACGTGCTGAATATGAACTATTCACGAGTAATAATATATCGAAACGTAAAGATGGGATTCTGACAAGCCATATCAATACCTGGAGGGGGGTGAAGATATGATCCAGGACGACACCTAATATTGTTCCGCATGAAAGAAATCAGAAGAATCTCTGGGGGTCGACTGACTGGCCGAAAGGCAGGTACCTACTTCTGTACTCTGGAATTGAACATCATAAACCATTATTACATATTAACTAGATGAGTTTTCTGATATTGCAGAAAACAAAGAGTAAATACTTTTTGTAGAAGAGATTAGACTGAATACATGAAGATAGTACAGTGATTCACACGAAAGAACTGTAGAATGTAGATTCACCAAAAGATGGATAAAGGATGGATTCATTAAGATTACTCAACACATTCATTATATTCGTACCTAGTGAAATATTGACTTTGAACCCAACAGGTTCTTCTTGCAGAACATAATCATCAACAGTTTTTCGATTTGAGGCTTTGTTGGGGATTCTGAATTGATAAAAAAAAACTCAAATTTGGATTTTTTATTTGAAAACATGTAACTCTCAAAATGGAGTTCACACAGACAATAATGACCATAAATAGCTTCTGGTGATTTGGTTACTGAATCTCCCCAATTGCGAGCTCTCAAACAATCTCTGAATGAAAATTTCAATCAATTGAATATAAGCCATTTCTGGTGATTCATGAAGTGTTCAGTTGATATATGTAATTCAAAAATACATTTAAGATTGCGATAATAACAATTTCATACAAACAATCTCTTTCAACATATTATCTTGCAAATTGGAAAAGAGACGCGATGTCTTATTCCTAGACTAAGATACCTCGATAAGCACAAACATTCCAACTTCGATAGCTAGCCATCTTTGTAAGCACGAATGTTTGTTATTTACACGATTATACAACACACAAGCAAGTCATAAAAATCAAGTCCTAAAAAAACAGTGGAAAATTAATAAAACAAGATACGAAGCAGTTAAATAATAATAATAATTTTACTCCTTTTGTTCGAATGTACAGTGTCCTACGAAGTTTAGGACAGGGAATATCTCGTAACTCGAGAGTAGTGGAGAATTGTAATATTGGGGTTCTGAATTGAAGCAATTGGTGCAGCTTTTTTCGATACTACGTTCCACAACGAGTTTAATATTTTCAGTCACGTGACATCAGTTTCAAAGTTATTAATAAAACACCCTGTATATATTGACATCTTTATGTTCCTCCCAATGAAATAATTAAATCACTTGTCGTGAATTGGGGTTTATTCACGACTAACTAGGTAGTTACTGATCATTTATAGATTTAAAACACTTTAGAAAAATATAAAAAAAACATTTATTTTACTATGTACAAATGTGAGATTGAAATTAATGAAGGGAATAGAGAACTAAAGAATTAATGAATCACTTCTAGAATGGTTATTGATTGAATACATTAATTTAAAAAGATCTACAATAAATTTGGTTATATAAATTTTAGGATCATTTTCCATGAATTTAATCTTTATTCTTTCAAACTCCCCCCATAGCCCTCACTAGCTGCGGGCACGGCAGAACTCTAAACTCGACTCCCCGATCGAACTATCAGTGGCCATTTTGAAAACTCTTGTTTATGTTCTGTTGAGGACAATTTGTGTTTCAAAATAAAATATCTTCGCTCACGTGTAGCGCTCAAATTTTCCGTTACGGAATTTGAATGACAAAAAAAATAATAATAAAAAAAAATAAATCAAATTCCTCTATCAGTATTTCATTAAATATTTATTCTGGACAATTGCCACTAGCAAAGCGAAGAAGGGGTGATTCATAAAAAAGGTGTTCAAGGGCGCCACATGATTCGAGCTGCCCAGAATAAAAGATGGTCTTCAAGTCCTACACCAAACCATGAAATGTAAAGCCCGAGGTATAAAAGTAAAACTGATAACACTATAGAGAATTTATACCGTATATTAACCGTAGAAATAACAACGAAACAAAAAAAACAATCAGCTATATAGGTGCATGTAAATCGATATAACTGATAACACTATCATGTAATTTCTTTTAACTAACGTATCAACCCACTAATCAGATAACCAGCAAAATAACTAAATCATACATAAGAATGTAGGAAGGTTGGCGAGTATAAATAAAAACATTAACAAATATTCAAATAAATAGCGGAAATTTCAAAATAAAGGGCGGATTGGAACCCCACTATAACCCAGAGATTAAGCTTAAACTCAGGCGCAGGTCGATAAAAGTTGGTAATACCACGATGTAATTTCCGCTTTCCAAAAAGAAAAATAAATATAAGTAAAATGACAATATTCTCTACGTATCCATTACTAAATATGCCGCAAATTAAAGTATGTTTTCAACACTTTTATTGAGGTACTTGCGTGACGGGATGATTTTGTGTCCTCTCTCCAGGTAGATCTGGCTCCAAGTTATACCCCAAATACCATTTGGATTGATCTTGGTCAAGTTCCAATCTTAAAAATAAACGTGAGGGGATTATTTGTAGTACCCTGTCCAGGTAGATCTGGCTCCAAGTTATACCCCAAATACCATTTGGATTGATCTCGGTAAGTTCCGGTAGTAAAAAAAACCCTTCACAGAAGGTTTTTTTTTTCCTAAATCCTTTTTCTCTACAGATAAAAATGACTTTGAAGAATATCGTCTTGGTGAATCGGTTTCGTATCCTAGGTTAAGGGCAGTATTATAGGTCATTCAAATCCCTAAAAGGTTTGTGATCTGCCTCCACAACAACTAATCAAAAAAAGATCAAAGAGGATCCCTTATCACGATGAGTTTACCAGAAGTCGAATCCCCATACGTGGGTAACAATGAAAATTATCGTCACACTTCTGGAAACGTTAGACCTACGTTCCTGCTAGTAACACGACACACCCAAAAATGACCAGCGATTTCATCTATTTCACAAATTTAAAAAAAACTCAGTGAAGTCACTACTATCCGACTACGATTCCTGCTGTACCACTTTCAGTAAGTACGCCCTTCAATTCCTAGATGTAGCGCATAAGTGATAGCAGGAAACCTACAGTGCTCCTGACATCGATACTGCCGATTCTATTGATTGATTTTGTGTAGCGGTCAGCCGTTCAGCCATTCATGTCGAGATGGCGATACGACCCCGCTATGGAAATAAAGTAAGAGAGTATGAAAGAGGCAACTCGATAAGAAAATTAATATAGTGAAAAACAACGGACAAGCATGAAAAGGGATTATTCGAATAATTAGAAAAAAAACTGTTACATTTCCCCCTTACTTCAAGAAAATTTACCGAGGTAAATTTTCACTAGCGCTAGCTGGCTTCAAATCTTTAATGTTCCAAACCCCTTTGGATTTCCCGTCCGAGTCTTCTAACTCGTACGTCCAAGGCGATACCTTCTTCCTGACTATAAAGGGACCGACAAATTTTGGAGCCAGCTTACTTGTGAAGTACTTGGATGCGTCCGAGAGTACGAAATTCTTTCTCCAAACTATTTGGATGGGTAAGAGTTGTTCTGGTCGACGACGCAGATTATAATGCTTCATATTCCTCTCCGCAGCACTATCCAGGCGTTTTCGGACATCTGCGAACAAATTCTCGAAATCATTTTCCCTAGATCTCCTATCTTGAGTAGCATCATCCCGCGGATCAACCTCTTCCTCGAGTTTCTTCTTCTCGAACTCACCCCCATGCAATACCATCTTCCTTCCGAAGTTTATGTAATACGGAGTATGGCCTATCGTTTCGTGAATCGCGGTCCGTGTTGCGCAGGCAACCTTGGCCAGATTCGAGTCCCACTTGCGATGATTATCGGATACATAGACTGCTAACATCTTCTTCAGAGTTCGGTTGTACCGTTCGGTAGGATTCGCTTGAGTATGATAGTGGGCATTGTAACGGATTTTCACTCCATACGTCTCCATGAGATTCGAAAACAACTTCGACTTGTACTGCGGGCCGTTGTCGCATAAAACGAGACGAGGAACTCCAAAAACCAAAAACGCATTTTCCTCTATCTCTTTCACCACGGCAGAGGCTGTGGCTGTCCGGAGAGGAAAAACCAGGGGAAACTTGCTGAAGATATCCATTACCACCAAGATGTACTGATGGCCTTTACTTGATCTGGGAAAGGGTCCCATCAGGTCTGTAGACACTACCTCCCAGGGACGAGTGGCTCGTGGTTGGGGCGTCATCAGGCCTCTAGGTCCAGCATTATCTCCATTATGGGCTGCACAGACTGAACATCTTCGAACGTAATTTGTCACATCACTTTTAAGCTTCGGCCAATAAAACTTTTCCAGAACTCTACCATAAGTTTTCAGTACGCCCATATGGGCAGACGTTGGAGGATCATGAGCTTCTCGTAAAACCGCATCGCGTTGTTCTTTGGGCACAACCTTTTTCCAATTATCCATTTCATATGCCAAACTAGGAAGAGTACTTTGAATATACTTATATAATTGCCCTTCGCAGATCCTCCACTGTGGATATTTCAGAGGTTCGATGTTGACCTTTTCCAACATACCCTTATACCAAGCATCCCTTGTGTTCACAGTTACTTCGTCGATCACCGGTACTGATCTAGACAGAGTATCTGGAACTATGTGATCTTTTCCCTTTCGATGTATAATTTGAAAGTTATATTGCTGCAACCTTACCGCCCATCTTGCCAACCTACCAGGGGGATCCTTGAGGCTCTGGAGCCACACTAACGAGTAGTGATCAGTGACTACAGTAAATGGAACTCCCTCGAGATAAGGTCTCAGCTTCTCGATTGACCACAAAACCGCCAAGCATTCTCTTTCGGTCGTGGAATAATTCCTTTCCTGCCTGGTTAACGATCGACTGAGGTAACTTATGACGCGGTCCCCATCTGGATGGGTTTGCACTAAAACTGCTCCTAGGCCATACGCAGACGCATCACACTGAACAACAAATGGTAGGTCGTAGTCAGGACAGTTAAGTACGGGCGCGGTCACCAGACATTCTTTGAGCCTCTCAAAAGAATTTTGACATTCAGGAGTCCAAATGAATTTCCGAGATTTTCTTAGGAGGGCCGTCATCGGTGAAATGAGAGTTGCAAAGTCCGGCACAAATCGCCTGTACCATGAAAAAGTACCAATAACGCTCCTTACTTCCTTGATCGTCTTAGGCACAGCTAGTTGCAGCATACTCTGTACTTTATCAGGGTCAACATGCAACCCATTTCGATCTATAACGTATCCTAAGTACCGTAGCTCAGGTCGACAAAAATGGCATTTGGCAAAACTGACGGTCAATTTGGCCTTCCGCAGCCGTTGAAAAACGTCATCCAGAATTCTCAAATGATCCTCGAAGGTTTGGGTAACAATAACGATGTCGTCGAGATAAACAAAGACATGTGGTTCAAGTTCGGGTCCAAGGACTCGTTCAATTAGTCTTTGCCAGGTAGCGGGAGCGTTGTGAAGGCCAAATGGCATACGCCTGAACTGATATAGGCCTCGCCCCGGTACCGTGAATGCCGTATAAGGTCTGGATTGTTCTGCCACTGGTACTTGCCAGTACGCCGACTTGATGTCTAAAGTCGAGAGATAGTGTGCATCGCGTAATTTATCCAAGGTACTTGATATATAAGGTAAGGGGTAGCTATCCCTTTCAGTGGCTGCATTCAGCTTCCTAAAGTCCACACAGAATCTATAGCCCCCGTCCTTTTTCTTAACAAGTAGAATGGGTGAGGACCAAGCACTTTTTGATTTCTCGATAACGCCCAACTTTAGCATCTCTTCAAGTTCTTCATCAATGTGCCTTTGCATGATGGGGTTGACCGGATAGTATCTTTGCTTGATGGGGGGTGAAGAAGTAACTATGGTATGCTCCACTAGGTCTGTACATCCCAATTTGTTTCCCATCAGTTCCACACTTTGCTGTACTAGCGCTTCCAGTTCTGAATTCTGCGAAGGAGTGAGAAGAGTTTGACTGCGAAGATGTTCAATGGTATTTACTGTGACAGGCAATTCGGAAAAGCACCATTCATCATGGCGTAGGTCGGGTACTATCCCCATTACCTTCCAAAAATCTGCTCCTAGGATGAGTGTATGAGGTACTTCCAAAACAACCAATACTTTCATAAGCCTCAAACGGTCCCTGACTTGAAATGGTATACAGCATTCCCCAATACTTTGACAACTTTGTCCATTGGCAATTCTACAATTCACCCTTCTACTTGTATCCAATGGTAGGCCTAACCCACTGACCAGTTTCCATCCTCGACTCCCTATAATGGTGGTAGAAGCTCCGGAATCAAGTAATCCCAATAATGTCACCCCCAGAATATTAACTCTCAGATAAGGCCTCTCATCATCCTTAGCATGGTCCAAAACGAAGTCAAGAATCGGTTTTAGTCTATCATTGGTCGAGAAGTTTTTGTTGGCGCGTCTCCCTCGACCAGTTAAGAGCGCCTCAACTCGTTTCCCTCAGTTGAGCACTTTGGACAATTTTTCGTCGTGAATCCCTCCTTTCTACATTTGAAGCAGTACAGTTTCTTCGGTAACGCGCAGCCGATTGCCCTGTGTCCCACCTGGTTACATCGATAACACGTTATCTGACGGCTGGAAGAAGAAATCGATGAGGTCTACAGTCTACAGTCTACAGTCGTTATCAAGTGTGACACTTGATAACGACTGCAGATTTCAACAGTTGAAACGTCGTGATTAAAAATTGCAGAGAATTGAATTTTTCTTTGTTCTTTTTTAGACAATGAAAGTCCAGAATAACCTTACTCAAAGTGAAACATTGTCAACCACTTTCAAACAAATCGAGAGATTATATTAAAACCAACTGAAAATTCGATACTGGTTTACAAAAACTATGAAATTAATACTATGTAAATATAAGTATACAAATAAATATGCGCAGAAGAAGTCTGCTTGCACCACCTCCATTTGATTTCTTGTCCCCCTTGCTGCCTCTTCCATCTTTGATTGGCTCATATCGTTTCCATTGTTAAGCTTGTACCATGATTCCTCGTTGCCTAGGTACAATGGGATTAGCGTAGACCTACTCTTCTGGTTTATTCAGGCTTGGGTTGGCTTGGCTGGACCAGGTATGGTATGACCCAAACATACTGGACAACTTGTATTTGGCATGGATCTGCCTGCCGGGACTTGACATGGCTTTAGTGGACTTGGCATGGATTTGCCTGCCGGGACTTGGCATGGCTTGGTCCGGTTCTACTCCATTTTCGCTCTGCTTCCCTGTATTTGGCATGTATTTACCTATACTTATAATGTTGACTCATCTTCTGGATTCGGTCTTCCTTGTTGCCGGCGAATAATGTCTCTGGTTGCGAAGCCTGTCTGCTGCGTCAGCGGAAATGGTTGAGCCAGAAGCAAAGGTTTTGACGGTCATTGATCGCGGCTCGTGGCTGCCTAATAGTGCCTATGCAGCTTATATTCTGATGGAATACTTTGCTCTGCCTGCTCAGCATGTCTCATGTTGTAATTTGTTATCTTCAGGGGGCGACACAGGAAGGAGAGAGTTTATAATTTCGCTAGTCTGCGGGAGCGGCGTTTCGAGATCGGTATCGGCATCCACTAGTGCCAAAGTGTTCTGTGATTCCTGACATTTGACGATGGACGATTCGAAATTGTGCGGCTACTGTCTCTTGGCTATTAGTTTGCGTTTCGGTGCGGAGTTAAATTCGGAGTTTTTAGATTTTGTTCTTGCGAATCGTTTTATTCTCTATGCAGTGCCTTGTCTGCCTATTCACGGGCTCTTTCCATGGGATGAACGGGGTTGTAACTCTTGTTTCTTCGGTACCCCTGCTTTGTTTCAGTATGTTCTCATTTTGTATCTTCTTAGTGTTTTGCATGAGTGGAACAGCCAGACTACTCAGTTCACCCAGCATAGTTCTCCACTCATGGCTCATAATACTATATACATCAGTGCGATAAGAGCAGCTATTATTCGTCATTTATTGGATGGCCTTTGTACCACATTCTCTCCGTAACTCTGCGCTTTCTCCGCCTGTTTGAATGACATGTGAATGACATCTATTTCCATGCGAAGGGCTGCTTTATCCTTCTGTTCCTCTTGGACTGCGAGGTGTCTCATTGATTATGTGTGTCCCATTACATGCGGAAGAAGAAAAATTTTGAGGAAGTATTTTTCAAATAATTCAATAACTGAACCCATTTACATACATAACGAAAAACAAATCAGATATTACAATTAATTTGTCCCCTGAATATTTAATTATTATGTGTATAAGGTTTACCTATATTCTTTTATTCTTAGTTTTACTGTTCTTATTATTATAATTATTCTTCCTCTACATGTTTATCCTCAAAACAAAATTCAATACAAAACGTGGCATCAACAATCCAGCTAACCAATAATTTTCAAACTAAACGAGCAACTAATATTTTTTTTCTTTTTTTTTTCAATCTTAGGATAAAAAGGACCCGTCAAATATTTCTTATTGTGAAAAAAAAATTCGAATGAATATCTTAATAAACTTGGCCATATAAAAATGCTTCATTGCCAAAAAGAATCAGTTGACACTTTTTAAGCAAACAGTCGATTGTTTTCAAAACACCGATTATTCTCAAAGTTCGTTTCGAATTATCAACAAATATTTCAGATTAAGAGCAAAAGGAAACCGTCGAATGTTAAATCGCAAAAGTATTACTCGACTTTGTCTAGATAATTTGTATACCATTAGTTCATTGTTTTCAAAACACAATTGTTCATCATATTCAATTCAATATTTTCAGTATTGCATTTTTTGATAACATTCCGAATAAATTTATAGAAGATACCGACAATGGGAGTTTTGAGTAATTCAACAAAAAAATAATATCAATGTGGGACTGTTAATCAATACACGATTGTTTGTTTTGACCCATTTCATTATTTACTATTGCAAATTACGATATACTTTCGAATATTCATGCTTCTTGTAAATGAGAAATTGATTTTGCATGATTCAGAAAAAATATCATTTGAGGTTTTCGCGATGGCCAAATTACAAGTTATCAATTTGTGAATGTAGGATATCAGTTCACGCCTGCTGATCACCATCTTGAGTGTAACACTGGTATGCCATCAATTTGGTTAGGACAGTCATACAAATCTTCAATCACATTATATCACAAATTTCAAATTAGCAATTTAGACCTCTTTATTACCTTTATGACACATATAATTTTCATCTATTAAATGTTGTGTTTTGCAGTTCAAGTACATACTTTAAATTTCGTATTCACACTCTTTACAATTTTTCATGACTCATTCATACAGAAACATTTCTCCGTGCTACTATTTCTCTCATATATCGACATCTCACATTATCGCAATTCATCCATTTTCTCGACAACACATCTAGAAAAAACAACATCATTCACCAACGATTTTCTTGGAAACCCATCAAGAGCATGTATATCACTATATACCCTTTACCAAAAAATCTCAAAACTCTTGGCAACACTTCAAGAGTACGATACTGCAGACAGACGCTCAATTCCACTTTGAGGATTTTCTCCCACGTCACTCCTGCAAAGTCCTTTATAACAGCCTCTTCCGGCCGTCATTCAATTCTTCTAAAACTCCTTCATGGACATAGGTAACCTATTACCTTATAAATATTCTCATATCACGATATTTCATTAAAAAGTCGACCACACACCAATTGCACCAGATTTTTCGAAGACATCATGAGCATAATTCCAAGAGCATGCAAAGCAAACATATTTTTCAAAAACAAAAATCAAAAACTTCAAAATATATCATTTACAAGTGAGCAATTTAAATGAGACACCATTCTTTTTCTAAAAAAGCTTCTTCACCTCAAGTGTGTTTCAAAAATACCTTCAACCCTTTCATATAACTACTGTCACTCAAAACCATAATACACAATAGATTTAGATTTAGATTAGATTTCATTTTCGTCTCTTTGGTATACAGCATGTACATGAGATAAGTCATTTTCATCAGATGTGTTTCCTACGGTACGTAATACAAGTAATAGTATACAAGAATAAAGTTAAAAATAATTAAGTTACCTTTCACATCCTGCTATTACAAAATGGTAGTTTCAATTTATTAAGAATTTGCGTGGGACAAATACAAATACAAACAATGGCACAAAGATTCAGTAGATAAAATTTTGTACGTTTAAATATTATAAACAAGTAATAATTTACAACAAATACATAGATAGTTAATAAATTCCCGAGGAATTATCATCTGGCGTTATGAAATTCATTCATGGAGTAAAATCATTTTGTGAGCAGAAATTGCCTCAGTTCTTTTTTGAATTTTTTGTGATCGTGGATATTTTTAATGTTGTCTGGAAGCTGACTGAAAGCATTGGCTCCTGCATAGCGGGGGGATTTTTTATATCCCACCTGTTTGAATCGTTTGATGTGAATGTTGGAACCAGATCGAGTGAATACTCATGTATTTCATGAGCTCTTGTGGAGGATGCTAAGTTTTGGTGAACATAAGTTAATAATTTATACAAGTATATTCCAGTCAAAGTAAGAATCTTATATTTGTGGAAAGTGTCCCTACATGATTCATTAAATGGGAAACTGAAAATCAATCTCAAGAATCTCTTCTGTATCATAAATATACGACCCACTCCTACAGATTGTCCCCAAATAGTGATATTTGTGTTTAGTATTGAGTAGACGAAAGAGTAATAAAAGTTCAAAAGATGATTTTGATTAAAGCTGTTTTTTAAGGTCATGAAAGCAAAGTATGTTTTATTTAGTTTGGTGCATAAAAAGTTTATGTGTTCTTTAAAATCTAGTTTATTGTGCAGTTCTGTTCCTAAGAACTTTGTATGAGTTGAACATGTCAGTATAGTTGAGTCAATATCAAGATCGATATTATGTATTTCTTTATATTTGTTCGTGAACTCTACAGACATAGCTTTTGTCAAGTTGTTTATCAAGTGGTTGTTATGGCACCATTCCGAGAAATTCTTTATTACGTGTGATAGTTTGTGTTCTAAGCCGTTTATGCAATCTGATGCTACGATGATAGTGGTATCGTCTGCGTATATGAATGCCCTGCCATATTCAATGAAACATGGAAGATCATTTACATACAGGAGGAAAAGTAGGGGTCCCAGAACTCCCCCTTGTGGTGTTCCCAGTTCTGTTGGTTTTTCGTCTGAGTATTTATCATTTATTTTTACTTGAATTTCTCTATCAGTCATGTATGACTGGATCCAGCGGTTTATGGAACCACGGATTCCAATTTTTTCTAATTTTTTACATAGGAATTTTGGATTTATGGTCTCAAATGCTCTAGTGAGATCGAAAAATATACCGCAGACAAATTTTCCTTCATCAATGTTTTCATGTATATATTGGACCATCTCCGTAGAAGCAGATTCGATTGAGAAATTTTTTCGAAAGCCATGTTGGCATGGAGCAATTAATTGATTTTTATTCAGAAAGTCAACTATTTTATTATATACGACTTTTTCAATTAGTTTAGAGAAATATGTTTATACACAGATCCCCCTATAATTATTAATAACATTTTTTTCTCCTCTTTTGTGTACTGGGATAACTTTCGAAGTTTTCAATTCGGTGGGAAATTTACCTTCACAGATGGAGGTGTTGATGATGTCTGCTAGATAATTTGAAATTATGTTGCGACTCTCAGTCAATAACTTCATAGGAATTTCATCAATTCCATTGGAATATTTATTTTTGAAACTATAAAGAATGTTTTCGACTTTCAAATGATCTACAGGCAAAAAATACATGGCGTGGTTTGGTGATATTTTTGAGGTAGTACACATATGAGAAGGTAGTTTCTTATCATCGATCTGTTTTTTGATAGATTCTGAAAAGTGATTGGCAAAAAGGTTGGAGACTTCTAAGTTGTTTGTTATGATTTCATTTCCGATTTTCAGGTTGATATTTTCATTTTTTTTCTTTGATTTCCCAAGTGTGTTGTTGACCATATTCCATAATGATTTGGATTTATTGTTGGAGTTCAAGATTTTATTTTCAGAATAATTACGTTTCTCTTGGCAAATTTTGTTTTCTATAGCTTTTTTATACTTTTTATTTTTCTCACTGGAAAGATTGTCCCCTGGAATGCTTTTTCTAACCCAATTGTAATACTTCAGTTTTTCTATTTCACGTGAGAGCTCATTTGATAATGTTATTTTTTGTTTTATGGATTCATTATTTGGACATTTGATTTTTTGTTTCCTAAAACAGATTTCGAAACACTATCTGAAATGATCAAAAAACTCTTCAACCATTTCATCAACATTGAATGTTTTTTCAGGTATGAATTTACTGAATCTGTATTTGAATTCATCAACTGCTTCTATATTGTACCTGTTTTTCCTCTTCCTTGTTTTCTTTTGTAACATTACACATTTTCCACCTGAAAATGTGTCCCATATGATCGGAGAACCCCGGGTTCACAGTTTCAGTCGAAAAATCAATAACATTTGTGATAATATAATCTATTCCACTCTCTGTGACTTTTTCACCATATTTCCCTATTCTAGTAGCTTCTTTGCTGATTGATTGGAGTTGGTAGGAGCTGACAAGATCATATAATTGTTTATTTTGAAAAGATGTAGAGTCTAAAAAGTTTATATTGAGGTCACCACATATTATTATCCACGGATATCTGGTGACAGCTTTTAAGAGTAATTCATTAAGTTTATTCAAGAATATGTCGAAACTGCCTCTAGGGGGTCTATATATTGAAACAATACATGTATCTTTATTGAATTTTATGGTAGAGCACTCGAAAGTCATTTATAATAATAATAATAATTGAGGCAAACTCCTCATCCTCAATACTTTCAAGGAAGACACAAAAAACTTCATGGCAAATATTCAAATAAACAGTCTTCCATATTTCCCTCATTTCTACACCTTCTAATTGAGGTTAATATTCATCCATTTTCATTCGGGCATTCATCCTCTTCAATTGTCTCATTAGAAATCGCATTTTCCCTCAGTGACACTTATTTCTCATGAAGGTACTTTTGATATTCATTTTCTCACATTTATTCATATTTTTAACATTATTTTCTCATATTCATTCAAACAATCATTTCGCCTATCTTTTTCGCATTCTTTCATTCACATTATTCAGTTTTCTTTTACTTGCCAAACCTTTCATAGTCATAGTGTCCCTCTTGGTCCTTGTTGTTGTCGACGGTTCCTACTATATACAAAAAAATAATTTTCCATTATTAACAAACAAAATAAATTATTTCCAGTGGTTATTTGCACCGAAAAAAACATTTTTCAAATGCATCCTTCTTCAGGACGTATGTGCAAGGTTTTGATACAACATTAATCTAAATTCTGTATAAAAATCCTATTAGAGTAAAAATTATTGAAAATATTGGAAACCAACTATTAAATGATAATACACGAAATTACCCAACATCAACAGTATATCTGAATCGGAACAAACTCAGATAAACTCATTTTGATTTTTTCGGAATTGTATACCTTTTCCTCAGTTCGGTATGAAATTCCTGTGCCAGGGAAAATTCCTAAAACTAGCAAAAATTTTCTCATTTCTATAATATACTAAAACAAATTACTAAAATTAGGCCTGAATACTCAACATTTTGAATATTTGTCCAAATATTCATGAAATTACCATATTAGAAATACTACACAATACGAAGAAAAAATGAATCCTTGCTCTATATGGACAAAAAAAAAATTGGAGTAACTCTGAAAACTTCAATTTCTGTATTCACATTTATATTTTCCTGGCTGAGAGGAAGATACCGTGAAACATTTTGTACATACATATTCTGAATCGGGTTAATTCTGTAGAACGAACCTACAGGACGAGCAAGGCACATCCAACATAGTCCTTAAACTATGGTTGGGTATTGCGTATTAACAGCTACCAGGTGTTAATACGTTGAAAAAGGTGGAATCGAATAGAAAGTACTTTCATTTGTAAAGTACAGAAGAAAGCAAAATTCAAATATTTGTATATGACAATTCTTATCAAAATTCTGAAAAACATATTGATGACCAAAGAACAGAACACGAATTATCATTATTAACAACACACTTCAATTCGCAACAGGGGGGTGGGGTTAGTTATGAAGAATTAAACCCCTAGTACGAGCGAGGGGCCTCCACCATTGTCCTGGACTATGGGTGGAGTAATTATGGGGGTGGGGTTAATTATGACGAATCAACCGCCCGGGACGAGCACTGCGCCTCCACCATAGTCCTTGGACTATGGTTGGCGTAATAAGGGATGGGGTAGGGTTAATTATGAAGAATCAACCCTCGGAACCAGCTAGGAGCCTCCACCATATGTCACGACTATGGGTTCTATAGGGAAGCTATAAGCCCTTCGCTTGGGACGTAAGTCAGCAAGACCCAGGGGTAACCTGATATTTACTCAGGATACCCTCTAATAAATAAAACAAGTCACAAAAACACTTCCCAACTTTAAAGGCGAATTTAATACAGCGTAGCTCTGTCGTACTTCTCTTCCCTCCAGGTAGATTCCGGCACCCGAAGCCTGTTTGTCAGTCAGACGCGAACCGTCCATGTAACATATTAGGCTTCCTGTGCTAAACAACACCGTGTTTTCTTCCCATTGTTCTCTGCTCGAAATAGTAAGAGTAAACTCTCTATTCCATCGCAGTCTGTCTTGTGCGCTTTTCACTCTGAGGGCAGAGATAGGGATCTCCTGTTCCGCTGACTTCGCGATTTCCGCATGACCTTCATCGCTTCTTCGTTCACCCAGACTCCCGAGTCCCGCATCCTCATATGGGCTGCCATTGCCTCCTTCTTGATCCAGACTGGAAGCGGTGGCAGCCTCAGCAGTATATCCAACACTGCGGTTGGAGTCGTTCTCATTGCGCCCGTTATTACCAAACAGGCCAACCTCTGAACCTTGCTGAGTTTTCAGCCTACTGTGCTACCCTGTGCGCCTGGCCACCAGACGGCTGACCCATAATGGATATTTGGTCTTACGACTGCCGTGTACAGCCAGCGCATGATCTCTGGTTTGTTGCCCAATTGTTTTCTATAATTCTCCGCAGTTGCCATAGGATTGCTACCGACTTTTGAATAACCCTATCTACGTGCGGCCTCCATGAAAGGTTGGAGTCCAGGACCACCCCCAAGTATTTGACCTGCTGGACTAGCTCCAGCTCTTGCCCAAACATGATAGGTGGCCTGAATCCATATTTTTTCCTCCGTTTGGTGAACAGGATCGTCTCTGTTTTTGTCGGATTCACTGAGAGTCCTGCACCACCGCACCATCTCTCAATTATTCTGCAGGCAGCCTGCATACGGTCGCAGACGACTCCGATGAATCGTCCGCTGATTAGGACAACTCCATCATCCGCGTATGCCTGCGCGTCGAAACCTTCATCTGTGAGTTTACCCAGGAGTTCATACATTACTAGGCACCACAGCTGGGGAGAGAGGCAGCTTTCCTAGCCCCCCCCACCTCGGATTCCAGTCTGATGTCTCCTCGAGATACCTCGACCTTTCTCCTCGTAAGCGACGATACAACCCAGCTGACCATCGAATGAGGCGTTCCTCTGTCCATTATTCCTGCCTCTATTGTCGCTGTTTTCGCCTTGTCAAATGCGCCTTCCACATCGAAAAATACTCCTAATGTTACCACTTTAAACCTTAATGTCCTTTCGATCCTTCGCACTACAGCGTGGAGGGCCGATTCAGTCGACCTTCCCTTTCTGTATGCGTGCTGATTTCTGTGGAAAGGGCTCACCCTTAGGAGCCCCTCCACCAGGAATCTGTCCACCACCTTTTCCAGCGTTTTAAGCGGGAACGGTGTTAGGCTGATGGGTCTGAAAGAATTTGCCATTGTGTAGTCTCTTTTTCCCGCCTTGGGGATAAAGACTACTCTTGCTGACTTCCAGACCTTTGGTACGTACCCTAGCGTTATACTAGACCGGAATATCCTTCCCAAGGTTGGGGTAAGGAGTTCCAGGCACCTCTGTAGCATTGCCGGAAAAATTCCGTCGGGTCCAGCTGCCTTATATGGGTTGAACTCGTTCACTGCCAGGCTATGGAATCAGACGTAACGACCCTCTCTGCCAGTTGCCAGTCCCCATGGGGGATCTGCTGTGTTGGCAGAGCCCGTTGGTCGTCCCCGACACCACCAGGGAAGTGTACTTCCAGCAGACATCTGGGCGAATCTTCGGCGGAAGTTGTCCATGTCCCATCTGCTTTCTTCAAGGTTGTTATGGAACCTTCTGTCTCGTTGCTCAGGATTCTCATGAGCCTAGCGGATTCCGTTAGGGAATTGATTTCCCCACAGTAAGACCTCCAGCTAGCTGTTTTGCTTTTTCTTAGCTCCTTCTTGAGTTCCCTTCTCGCGGTTTTGTAGTTTTCCCACGCATTCTCGTTGCCCTCCTCAATGGCTTTGTTATGAGCCTCTCTGATCACTTCTCCCATGCCATTCAGCGACTGGTTCCACCAAGGAACCCGGCGCTTTGGGACCATTCTCAAAGAACATGCCTCTTCAAATGCCTTGGTCATTGTTTTTCCTAGTTCTTCTACTTTCTGATCTAGTTGTTCCTTCGAGAAAATCTCTGCCTGATCCCTTGACAGCCCTGAGAGACCTTCTAGGAAGGTGTCCCAGTTGGTTGCTCTAGGGTTTCGGCGTCGAGGAACAGCCTTAGCTTCAGCGTAGACATCAAACCTTATCCTTCGGTGATCTGACATCGATATGTTTGCCGATACTCTCCAGTTTGTTAAATCACCTAATATGTCTCTCGTTGCCAACGTAACGTCAATCACTTCCTGTCGGATGCGGTTGACGAACGTTGGTTCCGTCCCCCTGTTCAGTATCTCCAAACTGGTTGTTGCTAGATAATCAAGTAGTGTTTCACCACGCGTATTGACATTCGTGCTGCCCCACATCGTGTTATCCTTACTATACCTTACTATCTTCAATAATTCCTCAGGAGGAGGCAAGTGCGCATCATCGTATGGTAGATACACGCTTCCTACATCCTTTGTTTGATTCCTCTTACCTTGATTTCTAAGACGGCAACTGTAGCGTACCTGGTCCCCAGCTACGGTACATGGTCCACTTCGAGGTCCAGTCCCTAAAGTCCCCTCAAGAAGGTCCCCGTTAAGTCCGACGACCCCCGCCGCCCTAAGCGCAGTCGGGAGTATAATCGGAGGCCTCGCAAGAATCATCTTCTTCCTCCTGGCTTTCCTCGCTTCAGGTCCCCTCCTCTGTCTCGACTAATTTTCCGGTCCGCGACGCCAGGCCTGGGAGTCCCTAGTGGGACTTCCTGGTCTGGCTTGCGGTGCTTCGGCATTGGTCTGTGAGGTGGCCGCGTTTCGAATGGTCTGTTAAGCCCTTCCGCTTTACACAACCTCCTCTTCTTCTCTTCCTGCCTTCTCCTTGCCCTCGGTCTTTTCTTCTGGGCCTCTCTTCTCTCTTTCCGGCGAATCTGAGCTGCAGAGCTATCCGTCGAGTGATTCCTTGAGGATTCATCGTCGGAAGCTCCGCTCTCGGGATCCGATGTCGACCGGAAGAGATCTTCATCTTTACTCTCAGAGCAAGGGCGCTCTTCTACCACTTCCATCAGCACGTTTACTATTCCATTTTCTTTCTTTTCATCCATGATAACTGTAGATAAGTGTGTGTGATGTGTAGGTGATGTCAATAGATTAGCGAGTTCCTTCAATCCGTCCCCTTGCGAAAGGCCCTAGTAGGGCTGGTTCTCGGCCGTGTGGTACGGCGGCCGCGGGCGAAGCCCCCCGAACAATACATCACGGCCCTTTTTCCAGGCGCCACCTGGCACCAATATACCATCCGAGATTTTTCGGTGAGTGATGAGGCAGCCCTCTACACTAGCTAGGCAAGAGTGGGCCTCAGTACTACTCACCGGCCTAGGTGTGCTAGTCCTAGTTTCTTTCGCCGGCTCCCAGTCCCGAAGCACCCGATCCGAAGCCTCTCCTTGGCTTCCACTGGAGACAGATTTTCTAGTTCTCGCATCCTTTGTAGTGTGTAAGTGTGTGTATCAAGTGTAGCGGAAAGAGTTCGTTTTTGGCGTCGGTGTATGGTGAGCTAGGGGCCCACGGGTCGCTGCTCCCTTTGGCTGCGGCGCCTCAGCCACCCCTAGAGTCCGCTCTCTCGTTGCCCAGGATTCACCACGTGGAGGTGAGAGTAGCGTTGGGATACCTGGACTCCAGGCACCCCCTTGAACCACCCAGTACAAAGTAAGAAGGATTCATATAAAAACAGTTGCAAGTGAAGCGTCTAAAAAAATGTGCTATGAAACATGTACATAAAGAAATACGAACTAACAAGAAAAAACTGAAAATCTGTAAAAAGACAGTTGAAAATCATGATTGAAATCATCGAAAGTGTATCAATTTTTTTTTTCGACAAAGGCTGTTTTCAGTATCGATTTGAAAACATACAGGGTGTAACTGAAATACGTTGAAATATCCAAGTGACGTATTCCTAAGACAATTTTGAGTAGAATAGTCTTCATAAACTTTGTTTCGGAGATACAGGGTATTTACATTTAATTTTTTTGTTCGTTTTTTAAACATAACTTCTACAAAAAATAAGTTATTTGTACCTGGGTTTTTTCTGACGTGAAAAATCATAATTTTGTATTAATTTTCATGTAACATCTAGAGGGCGCTGCGTACGCAATCATTATTTATTTTAAATTGCCCTACACTTGATACACTTTCTCAACGTCGCTGGGGGTGATCCTTTTCGAGATAAGATATTTACAATTGTCTATATCGATGCATGTTACATAGCTCCTAGTGCGCTAAGTGAAGTTACTGAGAACACTACAAAAACTAAGTTTGTGGTAGATCTCGTCAAAATACATAATTTTTTTCTTATATAATGTTTATTAACAATGGTTTCTTGTCTCCTTTGTAGTTTTCAATTAAGGCTGAATACTCTTCTTTCATCGCTGCTCAATATTTTTCACTAAAGCTTCTTCAGTTGTCTGAGGATCAGAAAAATCAACCATAGTTGCATTGCTAATTTCAAAATCATCAAGATTCTTTAGTTACTTCCGGTCTCTTCCATTTCTTCTTACTAAGTCAGCTGGAACCTGTGCAACTTGGTTTGGGACAAAATCTGGATCAAGATCAACATCTGAATGATATTCAGATTCATTTTCTTGCTGTTATTCACTGTTAGATTCAGGTGAAGAAAATATTGACTCATACCTACTCATTGTTCTCAGAAACTAGGTCACTCTGATCAACGTCATTCACTTCTGAAACTTGACCTTGGCCTTCAGACTTTGCAGATTTGTCTGGAAATACAAAAAAAAATTAATTTTGTCTTTCCTGAACTTGTTCAATCAATAAACTGCCTTTTTATGTCTCAAACAATACAACAAATCTAATATTGTTATATAATCTGTATGCCTTACTTTCAGTACTATAACCAACCATTATACTGGCAATAGTTTTTTCATCTGACTTTTTGCGTATTTCTTTGGCTGTATGTGCATGAAGTTTGCATCCAAAGATCCGTAGCCCTTCTAGATTTGGTTTTCTTTTACTCCATGCTTCTTCTGGAGTTTTTCCTTCAAAATATTCCGTAAGTGATCGATTTAATAGGCAAACTGCTTTATGAACAGCCTTAGCCCAGAAACTGTTAGGTAATTTGCAATCAATCAGCATACATCTAACTTTTTCAACAATTGTACGATTGAGTCGTTCTGCTTTGTCATTCTGCTCAGCTGTCCTTGGCACAGTCAACTGATGTACAATACCAAAGTCTTTCAAAAAAAGTTTCAAACACAGTACCTACTTAAGTATTCACCTCTTTTATCAGTCCGAAGTATTTTTATTGTTTCACCAGTCTGGTTTTCTACTAAACTTTTGAAAGTCTTGAAATAGCTAAAGACTTCATTTTTTCTTTCAAAAAATACACAAATACTTTGTGCTTATAATTGTCTAGGAAAGTGAGCATAAAGCGTGAACTTGACCTCAATATGTTCACATAAGTCTGAATGCACTAACTGGTGGACTTCTCATGTACACGTTTCACTATTCTTAAATGGTAGTCTTTGATATTTGCCTATTATACAAATTTCACATCTGCAATTTGTATGAGTATTGGCAAAATTCAATTCAATGTCCTAGCCTTCAGTGCCATAACATAGAATTTACTGTTGTATGACATGCTACATGCTGATTTTTCGAATCAAGTTTGAATAAGTCTTTATCAAATGTCCCTGTGGCAATAGCATTTTGTTGAGAATCATATATTTCATATCCAGTGATTTTAAAGAAGACAGAATAGTTTTTCTTCATTATCTGGCTCACTGACAACAGATTGACTTTCAACTCTGGCACATATACAGTATTTTGGATTTCTGCATAAAGAGAGTCTGACGAAGGTAGGGTGATGCTACACTTTTTTTTGCACACATTATTTGATCATTTGCAGTGGTTATGGAGCACTCTGTGGTATTTGCCACATTTTCAAGTTCAAGTTCAAATTATTTGTCATGATTGTCGATTTCAATGCCATACACCATATTTTCCAGTATTTTTGAATTTATGAAGCTGATATGTCCCATTCGCTTGTGCCACAATTGAGCATTTCAGTTGAAGAACAAATACTCGCGTTCTCAGTTTCCAACAGGAAATCGAATTAATACAGTTTTTGTTTCCTGTATGGAACTGCTACCGTGTTATTTCTTCTAACGATAAGACCTTTTCCATCCTTGAAATTCACTTCAAGACCATTCACTTCCAGCTTCCATACTGATAGGAGGTTGAAATACAAACCTGGTATAGTGAGAACGTTTTTAATCGTGATTGTCCTCTGATCTTTTCCAACAACTTCTTTTACCAAAATTGTACCACATTTTTCAGCGATTAAGGTTTTGCAAGTTTTTTATCGTACAGGTTCCTTCAATCGTTTGACATCTTTCAGAACATTTTCATTATTGATCATATGTTCTGAATCTCCAGAGTGCAAATACCAACTGAGAATATTCCACTGACCAGTGATAGCAGAAAACAATAATCTTCATCAGTTTCTTATTCTTTTTCTGCTTCCTCCGCTGTTCTTGCTTCGAAGACTCGATGCTGAGGTAATTTATTTCTTTTAGTAGATTTGTATCGTCATTCGATTTGTTTGTGAGCACTTAGTCCGCAATTATAATACCTGTATTTGAATTATCTCTTGCTCTTACTGCTATTTGACGGAGAATTCTTTCTCTGACTGAATTTCGTACCTCTGCTTGATGTAGATGTGAAAACGGTAGACGATTCGAGTTCATTGGTGGGTTTCATATTGGCTCCGTCTCGTTTGCCTTTCCTCATCAAGAAGACGATACTTGACGAAGTTTAGGGTGAGCTGATCAGCTGGCGTGGTTTCCAAAGCCGTTACTACAACTTCGTATTCTGCCAGCATAGTTAATAGCAATTGCCAAACAATATCTGATTCTTCCACTAGACCATAGCTCCCGAATCAGTTTGTTAAACTTCAAGGAATGAGCTGATTGAATCCACTAATGCATTGTAATTCATCGTTAAAACGATTTCCGTAGTAATAATTGACTCGCCATGCCCTTCCGTTCAAAATTCGTTATCAACACGTTCCAAATATCGATTGCTGTCTCCTTATCCTTAACGTATTCCAAATGACTGTCAGCAATCCCTGTATCAATTGAGATTTGCACTTTCTATCGCGCTTTTGCAATGTTGTTAATTTCTTTTCTTTTTCTTTAATTGCATGGAGCTGATCAGATTTAGTTCTTTCAGTAGTACTTCCATGCGAAACTTTCAGTTACTGAAGTTTGTTCCATCGAATAAAGGAATTTCATATTTTATATCCTCGTCTGTCATGATCTAGCTTATGATCAAATTCACTCGATGAATGATGACTGGGCCCATAAACTGATGAATTTTTACTACTGACATTGACTTTCATTTCGTAAACGTAGAACTCTTCTTTTTATTTCAGAAACTGACAAATATAATCAATAACATCTTTTTTCTACAATAATTAAAATACAAAAAGTGTTTAGCTGCCTTGTTGAATTGTTTTTCCAACAATAAGTAGCACCATGATATGGTATTAGCATCAATAACCGAAGAGACAATCAAGCAGAAGTTGGTATAATGAGCGAGAGAAACTCTCATTTCAACTGGAAGTTTGAAGCTCAGGTAGTGGCACGAGCGTGTCTGTGCAAATGAAAATCGAGACGCAACAAGTGAAGTAGAGTTTGTTGGGTTTTGTAGTGCCCGTATTCCCGTAGTACCCGATGAAGAGGTAGCATATTGAACGCATTTATCTCTCTGCCCTAAATTTGGCTAAAGGTTAATCAATACCCAACGGTTCGATACACAGCCAACTTCTTGACATCCCCATTTTCAATCAATCATATTGAATCTGAAGTGAAGTTGAATTCGGAATAACCTACTTTGAATTATTTGATTGAATTGTGATTCATGCCCCATGTGGATGAGGCACCCTAATTCAGATGACCCTATAGTTTAGATTTTATGATTGTTTCTGAAATGTCATGTGATTTTGAATATGTCAGTTTTGACAGATGTTTAGATAGAAGTTTTTGTAAAGTCGCTGAATAAAGATTAGTCAGTAAACAGCCTTTACCGAACATTTTGGTCCTTCGAGCCGGATGGAAGCAGCAATGGAGAACAGCAATGAAAGAATAAGAAGGCAGACAGCTGGTGTTTGCGATCATCCCGATGATTATACATGGCCAGTAGGTTTTGGTACCGAGAAGCATATGAGTACCAATTCCGTGATTGTTCCTGGAAGAACATCAGCAGCGGAGTTGTCGAATTCACATTCTGCTACCGATCGACAAGATTTTGATATTGAAAATGAACATAAGTCCACCACTGGAAGAAAACTACAGACCTCACATAGACACGATTTGCCAGTCGGTACGACCAGATCGTCTAGAAAATCAAGAAATTCGCAAGTTTTAGTAGATCTTCAGAAACGAAAGCTTGCCATGCAGATAGAGAAAGAGAGGCAGGAGCTAGAAAAAGGAAAAGGAGATTCAGAAATGAAACAGAAGGAGATTGAAAATAAAATGCGAATACTGAAAATGGAACATGAAATGAAAGAAGCTGAATTAGAAGCAGGTATGGATAGAACTAATAGTGAATCATCGCGTGAAGGATCAGACAGAAATGAGGAACTGAGACAACAGGATTACGTAGCTGAATGGATGAGAAATGTTGATCTTGAGAATAAAGGTTTCGTGGATCCGCCAGCCATCGCTACTACAAATGAAGCTGTTAGACAACCTCAGGGTGACATACAAATGTTATGTCAAACAATTGCTGATGCGATAAAAAGTGTTTCTTCTTCAAATGGACAAAATAAAATGTTAGCAATGCACGTTCTTGACAAAGACTTTCCCGTGTTTGATGGTAACAGTGAAGATTGGCCATTGTTTTACCAGCGATATCAGCAGATTATCAAGATGTGCGAATACAGTTAAGATGAGATTTTGATTAGGCTTTAGAAATGTCTACGGGGTGAAGCGAATTTGGCAGTGGCAGGAATGTTGCTCACATCTGATAATCTTGAAATAATTATGGATACACTGAAGACGCGTTTCGGTCGACCAGAACACGTGATTGATGTAATTATAAACAGAATCAAGGCCTTTCCGCCAATCAGAAAGACAAACGTTGATAAGCTTATCCAATTCTCCAATGAAGTACGGAACTTGGTTTCAACAATAAAGTCATTACTTTCATCTGACCACCTGAATAATCCACAGCTGATTTTCTCAGTAAAATGCCAGATATTCTTAGGCTGAGGTGGGGAGAAGTAGTACAAGGGAGAGCTGCAAAAATTTCGTTAGAAGATTTCTGCAAATGAATTAATGACTTAGCTGTCGCTGCTTCTTACGTAACTTTGCCAAAGAAGTTTGGCATTTCTGACAACAAATATTCTGTTTCCCAGTTCAAGAAAAGTGAACATATTTTGAATACGAAAGATGTACTCAGAAAACCATCTTGTTTTTACTGCGATAATGAACACACCACTGAAGATTGTCCTATGATGAAACGTGATGATGTAGAAACCCGATGGAAGGTCATCACAGCAAAGAAACTATGTTTCAACTGCTTGAAGAAGGATCACCAGAAATTTAGATGCAGGCGACGTCAGGAATGCCAAATTGATGGATGTAAATTTTATCATCACCCCATTCTACACAAATCATATCCTCCAAGAGTCACCACTACTGTAGCTACAACCCACAACGACGGAGAACTCCACAATGAAACGGATTGCGCTATGAAAGATATGTCTCAAAAGGTTTTACTTCGAATGTTTCCTGTGAAATTATTTGGTCCAAGAGGTTCAATGATAATTTTAGCAATTCTGGATGAAGCTTCGACAGT
The DNA here is from genome assembly GCA_944452925.2 of Chrysolina oricalcia. Lineage (NCBI taxonomy): Eukaryota > Metazoa > Arthropoda > Insecta > Coleoptera > Chrysomelidae > Chrysolina > Chrysolina oricalcia. Next base: position 17,723,060 of record OX101826.2, read on the forward strand.
GTCTTTGATTGATGAGAAAATTTCAAAGGAACTGGGTCTCCACGGAGAGCCAGAAGAAATATGTTTAAAATGGACCAATGAAATTGTTTCAAAACTTGAGAACTCTGAAAGAATCGATATTGATGTTTCAGGGGATAAACCATACCATAAGGAAAAATGTTAGGACAGTTGATAACTTGAGTCTTCCAGCCCATACAGTCGATATGGAGAAATGGAATAAATGTGCTCATTTGAGAGACCTACCGATAGATAGTTTTGACAATCAAAAACCTCTCATTCTTATCGGTCAGGACAACATCCACCTGACAGTTCCTAGGCAATTGAGAAATGGCCCTCACTCACTTCCTATTGCCACTAAATGTAAGTATTGCTCACACGTTCCATATTTGCGATATCCAAGAGCAAGACCAGAATCTTGAGGAAATGCTAAGAATGTCTTCCTCTATTGAAGGATTTGGAGTGGCTGCACCCGTTTTCAAAGAAAATGTAGAAGACACGAGAGCTTTGAATATAATGAAGAAGACCACAAGAAAGGTAGGAAATCACAATGAAATACGGCTACTATAGAGAAAAGAAGAAGTGAAATTACCAGAAAGTAGGAGCATGGCACTCCAGAGACTAAGATGCCTCGAGAAACGACTGAAAAAGATTGAAAGGTTGAGCAAAGAATACGGAGAAAAAATAAAAAGTTATATCGAAAAAGGATATGCCCGAAAGTTATCACAAGAGGAGGCAAAAGAAGAAACAAGTAAGACATGGTATTTACCACATTCCTATGTCGAAAACCCAAATAAACCTGGCAAAGTACGATAAGTTTTTGATGCGGCGGCTAAATCAAATGGGACGAGTTTAAACGATAATTTACTCACAGGTCCTGATTTACTACAGTCACTCGTTTCTATTCTCTGGAAATTCAGGATAGGAAAATTTGGGTTCTGCGGAGATGTCCGTGAAATGTTTTACCAGGTGCAGATACGTGGAGAGGACAGACCAGCTCAGCGGTTTTTATGGCGAGGACTTGATGTTTCAAAAGAACCTGATGTTTATGAGATGCTTGTTATGACATTCGGAGCGAAGTGCTCACCAGTCTGTGCGCAATTTATAAAGAACCTAAACGCAAAAGAAAACAATTCTTAACCAAGGTTTCTGGATGTCATTACAAAGAAATTCTACGTTGACGATCATTTGGATTGCTCGGATAATGAGAAAGATGCCTTGCAAATCATACAGGAAGTATGTAGAATCCAAAATCTAGGTGGATTCGAAGTTGTTAGCTGGGTTTCAAATTCACCACTTGTAAGATCTCTCTCTTCAGGAATGTCGCAGAACAAAATCCTTGATGATGCAAAAAACAGGTCTCAAAGAGTTTTAGGAATTTGGTGGGTCTCCCATTCTGACCAACTATTTATAAATATATCCCAAAATGCCTTGATGAATGGGGCAGATATTTTCACGAAAAGACAAGTGCTCCGTTACGTCATGTCTGTCTTTGATCCTTTGGGTCTCATTTCATTCCATACCGTCAAAGCAAAAATTATCATGCAAGATATTTGGAGAGTTGGAAGCAACTTCCAGAAGACTTACAGAAAGACTGGTCCACCTGGATAGAAAATTTGAAGAATGTTGTGAAGATAAGAATACCTAGATGTTATTCTCCAGCCATACCCTCTGCTGAAAGAATAGAACTTCACTTGTTTTGTGATTCGAGCGAGAAAGCCTTCGCAGCAGTGGCATATCTTCGAGTGGTTGGTTCGAACAAAACAGATGTTGCATTGATTTCTTCAAAAACCAGAGTGGCACCATTGAAGGCATTATCTATTCCCAGATCAGAACTCCAAGCTGCGGTCATGGCAAGTAGGTTATCTCGAGCTATAAAGCAAGAACTGGATATTGAAATAAATCAAACACATTTCTGGAGTGATTCGAAATGCGTTTTGAATTGGATAAGAAATGACAGTAGAACGTTTAAACAGTTTGTAGCCCACCGCATTGGTGAAATACAAGAGATTACCAATGTTGAAGATTGGCACTGGATACCGACCTCACAGAATATCGCTGATGAAGCGACGAGAAAAAGTTATTCAAAAAATCAAGAGGAGATAATCAGGAAATAGTTTTTTGGACCTGATTTTCTACACGAATCAGAAAATAATTGGCCTACCGAAGAAGAGTTTTCGAACATAGCTATTCTAGATCCAGAAAATAAAACAGAATTTTTAGCTGAATGTATAACTGATGGACCAGAAAATCAACAATTTTCCATAATTGACCCAACCCGATTTTCAAGTTGGAGACGTCTGATCAGAGCCACTGCTAGGGTACTCAGATGTAGAGATATTTAGAAAAAAACAATCGGAAAGCATGAAAAAAATTCGAATCTTTCAATTGATGATTTAGAAAATGCTGAAAAAATGTTGATGAAAGAATCTCAGGATAGATGTTTCGGTGAAAACGTTAAGAAAATGAAGAAAAACGTACCCCTAGAAAAACAAAGCCGACTTAGGCAACTTTACCCAACTCTTGATGAAGATAATTTGGTAGTTTTGGATGGAAGAACAGATCTGGCTGGATGTTTGAAAAGTTCCACAAGAAAGCCCTACATATTGAGTCCAAAAGATCCTTACACAAAACTTCTGCTGCAAGAGTACCACATCAGATTTCGTCACCAGGGAATAGAGACAATACTCAATGAGATTCGTCAAAAGTATTGGGTAATAGACGGAAGATCAGCAGTCAAATCGACTTTCAAGAACTGCCTGAAATGTAGGAAAATGATAGCTAAACCAAGTTTTCCACGAATGTGACGACTACCGATGGTGGGATTGACTCCTGATATGAGGCATGAGGCGTGGGCATGGATTATTTTGGTCCTCTTCTTGTCACGGTTGGCAGACGGAAGGAAAAAAGATGGGGCGTTCTATTTACCTGCATGGCAATAAGGGCTATTCATCTTGAGGTTGCTCACAGTTTGACAACAGATGCTGCAATAATGGCGATACACCGAATGATTGCGAGAAGAAGAAAGCCAAAAACCATCCACTGTGATAATGGCACCAACTTCAGAGGGGCTGCCGAAGAACTTCGAAGTGCGCTAGCAGATATGAATGAATCTGGTATAGAAGCTGTAATGATCATGGAGCAAATTAGATTCGGATTCATTCTTCCTGCTGCCCCACAAATGGGAGGTGCATGGGAGCGGCTCGTGGGATCAGTGAAGAAAATCATCGGGTCAGAGTTACAATCCCATTCTTTGAGAGATGAAACTTTGCTAACTCTATTCGCTGAAGCTGAGAATATAGTTAATTCCCGGCCACTAACGCACGTATCCGTCGACCCTCCAGATCCAGAAGCGCTGACTCCAAATCATTTTTTGATTGGGTATGGAAATCAAAATGGACCTTCCTGTGACACTTCCAGTAAACATTTGCGCCACGAATGGCGTAAATCTCAAATGCTGGCAGATGCATTCTGGCGCCGATGGTGAAAGAATACGTACCGAGGCTGACCAACAGGAGAATATGGAACGATGATAATCAATCTCTGAAAGCCGGGGATATTGTGCTTATCGTCGATGACCATGCCCCTAGGAATAAATGGATCATGGGAAGAATCACAGGTATTTCCTGGGCGTGATGGACGAATTCGTGTTGCAGACGTGAATGCGAAAATATCTGTTTTACGTCGTCCAGTCACCCGGTTGTGCCGTCTACCAGTTGAAGGTGAAAAGAACGAGGTTCTTCCACCAGGGAGGAGAAATGTGGATGAGGCACCCTAATTCAGATGACCCTATAGTTAAGATTTTGTGATTGTTTCTGAAATGTCATTTAATCTTGAATATGTCAGTTTCGACAGATGTTTAGATAGAAGTTTTTGTAAAGTCGCTGAATAAAGATTAGTCAGTAAACAGTCTTTAACGAACACCCCATGTCAGTTGTTCAATTTTGAGTGTTCAATTTGGTGGTTTCCTTGCAGAAAGGGTCATAGTATAGAGATTGTTCCGCGGATGGGGATCCATAAAAACATTTTCATCTGTGGATGGCGCCCAGTAACATCTTTATTGTAAGTGCCATATGGTAGGCATACATGTGAATTTTCCCTTCAACTTGATTAACGATCTTTGTTTTCGATCAAGAGAGCTTGCCGCTCGCACTCACCTAACAATGGAGAAGTTTCCTTAACAAAGAATGGAATAGTGATATTCTACACGAAAGCATCGATGTTCAATATAAAAAAAATTACCATCGTGTTTTCAAAATATTGCATAAAATGATAATTTTTCAGAGAGAGCGCCCTATTTCTCATCATATATTCTGAATTATGATCTTATCCCAAACAAAAATCCTTCCATGACTCTTCTTTCAAAAGTTGAAAATGAGAAAAATGTTTATGAGAAAAAATTAATTCAGTAGGTAACCCATAGTTATATCATGGAGAATTAAACTGGATATTTTCAAGTAACATAATTCATGGTCACTGTTCATTGTTTTACTATTTTTCGAGACAAAGTTTGTTGCAATGATCCTGATAAGTGAATCCCTCGTTTACCAGATATGACCCCTCCATTTCTATTTATGTGGTCATGTCCGAAATGGTGTCAACGAAATCGAACATTTTAACGTTAATGAGTTGGAAAATATCATTGGAACCAAGTTTGACGAACTGAATTGAAAGCAACGCGTAGTGTTGACAGAAGGACCAAATATGTTGTAAAGAGAAACATTCTCAAATTGAATCAATACATGACTCCTATGGAAATGGAAAAAACCTACGTTAAATTGAAGTTACTTTTTTGCAATATCTAACAAGATACAACTTCTTCCCCGACTGAAGCCACGCTGGACATTGAACAACATCTGATAGATATTGAGAAAGACCCTATATAACTTGAGAGAAAAAGTCTGGAACTAAAAATTTGCACTTTTATTCGGATAGTTAATTATTTATTGAGTATCCAGTTTCCATTGGAGATTCTTATCTATAAATGAGATAAGAGAGAATGTTATTCAGAAGTATCATTCACAGAAAATCGCTCATCAATTCCGAATAACATTCTTCCTTATCTCATTTATAGATAAGAATCTCCGATGGAAACTGGACATTCAATAAATAATCAACTATCTGAATGAAAATGCAAATTTTCACTTTCAGTTTTTGTCTCTCAGGTATAGGTTCGAGTTTCAATTAAGAATGTTCCTCTGTACAACATGAATCCCTTCCAAGAGAGGTTATCCTATACGATGGAAAATAGCGACTTAATTCCAACTTTCAGTCGCAAATCATTCCACAACTGACTTTATGAACATCCTGTTCATATTTCCAATAAATTTAACAGACCAAATTTGTGTTCATCAAGGAAGAGATGTTCTCAAACATTCACTCTATTCAAGAAACTGACCATATCATTAAATCCGGAATATTATTATCATCAGAAAATTATAGGAATTTGCCGGAGAGTGAAAACAACAAAATGGAAATCGTTTCGACATTAATCGCCATCAATCCTGCTGAACTGCGAATGGAAAAACTATTTGGTAGACAACAATAACGTCCCGTTGCTAATATCACGAAGGACATTGAAATATAGATGTAAGATATCTGTGCAACATATAGAAATCGTAGCTTGCCATATTTGGTGAACGAGGGATTTGCTCAACAGGACCATTGGTAGCAATCTGTTTCGAAAAATAGTCGAACAATGATGTCCTCCTCGACCACTTGAGTAAAACGACTTTCGTCATGAAGTTTTCTGCTCCAGGAGAAACAAATATAGTTCGAATAGAGGAGAAACACCGGACTCAATATCGAGATCTTCTCTTTGAACTCCGCAGGCTTTACCCAAACCATTCTTTAAAATGTTGGTTCTGATCATAGGAGTCCTTGGTGGAATGATGGACACACTGCTCTCGAATTTGCAAATGAAATCTGCCGCAATATGGCAGAAACATTAACAGCACGAATGGTGGAGTTGACACTCAAGTCCCATTGTAATAAACTTGGTCTAACTTGATTAAGTTCTTCTGAATAAAACACATGCGCTTGGTTCTAATGTCTAATAATGAATGTTTAAATAATAATCAGGTCAATTGGTGAGGTTGTTCAACTCAATGAAAGGAATTCCTAGTTATATTGAAAATGCTGATTCTACAATAATATGTACCATTACATCTTCCAGGGGAGAGTTAAAAAAATATGACCTTTCCTTTTTTTTCTGAACTGAACATATCATTTTTTAATCTGATTTCTGTGTACTTCAACTAAATGATAATTTCCTAAATCTAATTTAACATTTGGTATCTCATTTTCTACAATAGTAAAGGGCATTTGAAAAGAGCTTCTCACTTACTTCCATCATTTCAACATCACTCTCCTACTTGATAACTAAACGGTTTTTATTTTATAGCTAATCTATTTTTTTCTATTAGCTTTTGATTCTACTAGATTCTACTTGGCATCATCACATTCTGTTAGGATCTATACATACCGAATAAATATAATAATGGTCTGCAGTCTGTTAAATTTTCAAATTCTTTCGAAAACAAATAAGATCTGAAATGTTTTACGCTCCAAACTACAGATAAAAATGTACGGAAGCATGATTTTTTTTTTGCCTTAACAAGAGATTCGCATGAGCAATGGGTGTTCATGCTTCTTTTATTTTATTCTGACAGTTGTCATGTTGACAGATGCTGAGAGTTTGTATCGCAATAAACATTCATTGTCACTGATGCAATCTTTTCAATCATTTCAACCAAATACTTCATAACAAGAACACACAAAAACATTTTGGTCCTTCGAGCCGGATTAAAGAAGAAAAGCAGTTCATCAGCGTTGGATCCAACAGCAATTCGGCAGCCAGTTGCAAATACATTCAGGAATCAACGTTTATGCACGGATTCAAGCCATTCATTCAAGATCGCATACACCAGTCGCACTGTAAGTCCTTTCCAATCTACCCCATCCTCAATCACTTGCATACGTAGTCACTTTTCATAATATTACAGTTTCATTTCAATTGTCGTGTATTGTTGTTTCGTTTGACTTTTTGGTTGTTTTCCGCACCACAAATATGTCGGACAACGAGACTCTGAATAATTCAGATTCTAAGTCAACATCTGAGTTACAGAATTTATTCGATCAGAGGGAAACTATAGTCTTGAAATTAAGTAGGTTTGTCACATTCACGAATAATGCTATTGACGCAGATTCACTAGAATTAGAATCGCGATTAGAACATATTCCAGGAGTCTTGCAACAATTTGAAAGCGTTCAGTATAGAATAGAGATGTCAGACAAATCGGAAATGAATTCTCCAAACAGAGAAATATTCGAAAATAGCTATTTCAAGGCTATAAGTAAGGCTAGGGATATTATCATGAATATCCACGGGTCTAGAAATGCTAGAGCAAACCAGTGTGCCCAAGTAAACAAACCAACAACAACAAACCAATCTTCACAAAGTATTACCGCACGAACCTGTCTTCCCCCAATTGATTTGCCAACATTTGATGGCGATTATAAGAAATGGCTCTTTTTTCATCAGCGGTTTGAGGCGCTTGTTGATAAAAATGAACATTTAACGAACATTGAAAAATTCTACCACCTTCAAGGTCGCTTGAAGGGTGAGGCACAGGAAGTCATCCAAGACTTAGCATTAACAGATAAAAATTATGTCATCGCGTTGAAACTTTTAAAAGACAGGTACGAAAACAAACGCGTCATAATAGATAAGCACGTAGACGATTTGTTTCAGATACCGGGTGCGACAAAAGAGTCCCACATTCAATTGCGAAAATTAATCGATTCTTTCAAACAACACATTCGATCTCTTAAAGCATTAGGGGAGCCAACAGATTCGTGGGATCGGTTAATAATACAGTTATTGAAAATAAAATTAGATACACGTACTCGGGAGCGCTGGCAAGAATTTTCACACACACCAATAAAAAAGGAACCTCCAACACTAACGGAGTTTTTTGATTTCTTGGTTAGTCGGTGTGAATACCTAGAAAGCAAAGAAAAAACAAACAACTCCTTGCAATTATTAACACATCCAAAATCTTTCACTCAAAACACACAGTCACCAAGTTATTCATGGCGAAGAAAATCAGAGACTTGTACTAATTTGTCAGTAACAGACATTTATTGCATGTTTTGCAAGGAAACAGAGCATTACATTTATGCATGTAAAAAATTCTTGAATTTATCAGTAATTTCTAGACGAGACGAAGTAATCAAAAACAAACTTTGTTTCAATTGTTTAGGGAAAAATCACACAGCGGAAAAGTGTACCAGGGGCGTTTGCAAAGTTTGTCAAGGCAAACACAATACGCTTTTACACATAGATAATGTAAAACATCAAAACAATCAACAAACTATCGATAATTCAGGTGCAAACGGTACGCATTTGAGTTTAACGCAAAATACAGATCTCGAAGAAAATAATACTTGTCCAGAATCATCACATGAGCCAAACGCAGCAACAGTTATTGCACATTCGGTAAATAGAGAATTCAATCAGAATATTATTCTTTCTACTGTGTGTCTTTACGTCAAAGACAACTTTGGAAATCTTATGAAAGCTAGAGCACTCCTTGATTCAGGTTCTCAGTCGAACATAATCACGAAAGCTCTAGTGGAAAAACTAGGACTAAATTCACAAGCAATAAATCTGCCATTGATTGGTGTGAATCAATCGACAATCAATATATCTGAGCAAGTAAACGTTTGCATTAAATCGTGTGTAAATTCATATGAGGAAAAATTGCCATTCTTAGTATTGAGAAAAATCACGGGAAGCATTCCGAATTTCATACTGAATCGTAGTACTCTTAAAATTCCTCCAGATTTAAAATTAGCAGATCCCGACTTTGACAAAATTGATCAAATTGATTTGCTAATAGGAGCGGGCATATTTTGGGATTTACTATGTATCGGACAGTTTAAACTTGGTAATAAACAGCCAGTTTTACAAAATACAAAGTTAGGCTGGATAATTTCGGGGCCTATCAATAATAGAAATTTGAAACCTAACGCTGAGGCAAATACATGCAACTTAATCACTGTCGCAGCATTATCAGAACAAATCGAAGCATTTTGGAAACTGGAAGAATGCCCACCAATAAAAAGGCGCACAATCGAAGAGATCCAATGCGAAGAACACTTCGTTAAAACAATAAAACGCGGTTCGCATGGAAGATTTATAGCGACGTTGCCAATTCGTCATAATGTCGGAGATTTGGGGAAATCTGATGAAAGTGCAATGAAAAGATTTTATAAGTTAGAGAATAAGCTAAGTAAGGATCCAAGCATGTACAGTCTTTACCTAAATTTCATGAAAGAGTACGAACAATTAGGGCATATGTCCAAATTATCGAATTTGGAACGGGGGTTGAATGAGAATGCTTATTATTTACCGCATCATGGGGTCTTCAAGAATGATAGCATCACTACGAAGCTACGGGTGGTGTTCGATGCATCAGCCAAGTCTGATAACGGTATCTCTCTCAATGATAAATTGATGGTAGGACCAGTAATTCAACAAGATCTTTTTTCGATATTAGTTCGATTTCGACAGCACACTTATGCGATGGTCGCAGACGTCTCTAAGATGTACCGTCAAATAGAGGTAACAGAAAGTCAACGTAAGTTCCAACGAATCTTTTGGCGAGAAAATTCGAATCTGCCTTTGTCCTGTTACTCTCTAAACACAGTGACATATGGAACAGCGTCAGCTTCGTTTATCGCTATACGTTGCTTGCATCAACTAGCACTCGAAAATAAAAATAAACATCCATTAGCCGCGAAGGCAATAGAAACTGATTTCTATGTCGATGATTTGATTACCGGATCAGACACAGTTCAGAACGCTCAGACTTTGAAACGTGAAATTACGAACATTTTGGATACCGGATGTTTTCCACTAAGAAAATGGAAAACAAACGAACCAAAAATAATAACGGATGTCATTACAGATATCGCAGATGTACCTAATCATTATTTATTAACAGATTCAGAATCTAAAACGCTTGGTGTTATATGGAATTCAGAATTAGATGTCCTAACATTTAAAATAAATTCTTCAATTCTAACGAATATCACGAAAAGAACAATATTATCCTTAATAGCGCAAATTTTTGATCCGCTAGGTTTAGTTGGACCAGTTATCACCAAAGCTAAGGTAATTATGCAAACATTGTGGAGGTTACAGATATCATGGGATGAGCCTGTACCTTCTTTACTTGCCGATGAATTTGTTTGTCTATACAAGGATTTGTCTTCGGTATTAAATGTCAAAATTCCCAGGCGAATATTAATTTCTAATGCTATAAGAATTGAAATTCATGGTTTTAGCGACTCTTCAATCGTTGCTTATGGCGTTTGCCTATATATGCGGAGTATTGATATTTCAGACAATCATTGGGTGAGGTTAATCTGCGCAAAGAGCAGGGTGGCTCCCCTGAAGGTGATAACGTTACCGAGACTTGAGCTATCGGCCGCTGTTTTACTAGCTAACCTGACCAACAAGGTAGTTTCAAGTCTAAATTGCGTTGTTTCAAACATTTTTTATTATTCTGACTCTACCATCGTATTGTCGTGGTTAAGAACCGAACCTGCACTCTTAAAAACTTTTGTGGCAAACCGAGTTTCCGAGATTCAGCAATTAACCAATATTAACCATTGGCAACACGTAAAATCAGAAGAAAACCCAGCTGATGTAATTTCTCGTGGACTTCTGCCTACTCAGCTAATTTATTCAAATTTGTGGTGGAACGGTCCAGAGTTTCTGAATGACAATAAACTCAGCCCGAATGGAAATATAAATGATTGGGTTCCAGTTACCGAATTACCAGATATAAAAAATCCTTAATATCTGTCATCGTTCTAGTAGACGAATCGCTGCTTGAAAGATTTTCTAGCTTTGATCGTTTAAATCGGATAGTTGCCTGGTGCCTAAGATTTAAAAACAATGCCTTGAGTAAAGGACATGAACGGAAATTTGGAAAGCTTGATTTATCAGAGCTACGTTTAGCTCGACAAAATATTCTACAAGTGATTCAAGGGATTCATTTTGAGGAGGATATTCGACATAGGAGCAAATATAAAACTGTAAAATGTTCGTCTAAATTATCAAATCTAAATCCATTTTTAGACGGTAATAAATCGTTAAGAGTTGGAGGTAGAATAAGTAAGTCGAAATGTTCTTATGATAAAAAATTTCCATTCATTTTACCTCATGATAGTCACGTTACTCGGCTTCTCATTGAACAGGAGCATAAGCATATGCTACATGCGGGAGCTCAGGCGACATTATCTTCTTTAAGATGTGTATATTGGCCATTACGAGCTAAAACTTTAGTCCGAAAAATTCTTCATAAATGTATTTATTATCTGCTTTAGAGCCAAACCTCCATCATACCAAGAAATGATGGGAGACTTACCTGATTTTCGTCTCACTGAAATTAGGCCATTTCTCAACTGTGGCGTAGATTATGCGGGACCTTTCTATGTCAAAGAAGTTAAACACAGAAATAGGAAGATTATCAAGGTTTATTTGTGCATATTTGTTTGCATGGCTACTAAAGCCGTCCATCTTGAAGTGTCTAGCGACCTGACAGCTGATACATTTTTGAACGTTCTCAAACGATTTGTTTCTAGACGCGGAATTTGCAGAAATATATATTCTGATAATGGTGGATCATTTGTAGGCGCAAATAATGATTTAGCGCGTTTTTTGAAAACACTGCAAAATGAAACCGTTCTCAGTACGTTTTTCGAAAGAAATGAAATAAGCTGGCATTTCATACCTGCTAAGAGTCCACATATGGGTGGTTTGTGGAAAGCGGCTGTAAAGTCAGCGAAACACCATTTAAAACGCGTCGTCGGTTCAAATCACCTTTCATTAGAAGACTTCAATACACTATGTACGCAAGTTGAAGCTATCCTCAATTCCCGCCCATTAGTCCCATTAAGCGACGATCCTAACGACCTTACCCCCCTAACTCCTGGTCACTTCCTCATCGGTGATGTGCTGACTGCAATTCCCCAAGTGGATGTAACAAAGGAACCGTTCAATAAACTATCGGCATACAACCAGTTACAACAAATGTCACAGCATTTTTGGTCAAGGTGGCAAAAGGAGTATGTACCCCAGTTACAACAGAGGACTAAATGGAAGCAGCTGAGCCATCGTCATCTCAAAGTTGGGGCAATGGCCCTTGTTAAAGAAGACAATGTGCCTCCATTATGTTGGCCCTTAGCCCGTATAACACATCTCCATCCAGGGCAGGACGGCGTTGTTCGAGTGGTCAGCTTACGTACTAAAGGTGGAATACTGAAGCGTGCCATTTCCAAGATATGTGTTTTACCCGATCAAGGAGACTGACAATTGTTGTTTCAATTTGAATTTATTTCACATACTTTCAACTTTATTGAAATTGTATTTTTGAAAGCCGAGCCTTTCAAGGGGGCCGGTATGTTCATGCTTCTTTTATTTTATTCGGACAGTTGTCATGTTGACAGATGCTGAGAGTTTGTATCGCAATAAACATTCATTGTCACTGATGCAATCTTTTCAATCATTTCAACCAAATACTTCATAACAAGAACACACAAAAACAATGGGTTTGTCATCTCCATTTAAAAGAACTGCCCATATTGCATATCCTGAACCATCACATTCAAGGGTGAAAATATTGTTCAAAGAAAACTCTCGATATTGCAGTACAGGAAGGCTCTTCAGTGATAATTTCAATGTTTCATTAGCCTTTTGGCATTCGTCCGACCAATTGATTGTTAAATCTCATATAATAATTTGCAAAAGCTTCGAATCTTTTCGGATCGCTACAATCTTTTGGAACAGGATAATTTTTGATAGCATCAATTCTAGATGGATCGGCCTCTTCATGAGAAATATTGCGTTCGGTTTTGATGTCCAATAATGAATGTGTCGATATTGCTTACATGTTACAATAAATAATAATCAGGTCAATTGGTGAGGTTGTTCAACTCAATGATGGGAATTCCTAGTTATATTGCAAATGCTAATTCTGCAATAATAATACCATCACACAATCGATTGACACTATTATTTAGTGTAGTTTAGACCTCTCTGAACTATATCACAGAGAATACTCTCAAATTTGCCTTTCGCAATCATGACCATGTCGTCTGCATAGCCTTGGTATGATATACCGATCTTGGTCAAACCGCAGAGGAATCTATCAACTATGAGGTTTCACATAAGTGGGGAGGCCACTCTCCCCTGGCCTGTGGGCAAACTCTGCTTGTGTAGATGGATATAGTGTCTTGTCCTTGTCTCTGCGATTCTAGTTGTCGTGTAGTCTAATTCTCTGTCGTCAATAACCCCCAGCTGTTCGAGGCCCAGGATTCCAAGACCTCATATTATGAAGTCCGTCAGTGTCCTGGGAGCTAATATCCTGACGTCGGAGAGCGTTAGAAAGGCCTGTTCCAGGAATTCGAGCCTCTTGCAGGAATGCGCCGGGCTGTCATAAATACTCAATCACGCGCGATTAGAGTGCCACGTTCCAATCACGTGTGAATGCTAATGATCACTTGGTTCTTAGACGTGTTAAAACCTGCATGATAACGCACGTTCTTTACCAAGTTATTTTATAAGTTGTTTGCACTTTAACGCGGTCAATATGTTCAAGGGAACAACCAAATTCGTAATAATAATAATAAAGTGGCTTTTTTCATCATTTCAATATCAATACATGAAAGCAACGTATAAATATGCAATAGAAGAACCAAATGATGAAGTGGCTAAGTGTCAGCTATAGCTGTTTCTCAACTTGACCATAACAAAAAATATATAACAAAGTGAAAAATAATTATAATTAGATATATCATTACAAATTACATACACAAATTAGATACCGTATATTTTTTTTAAGTTTTACTCATATATGTAATTCTGTATTGCAATCCTGGGTTGAGAAGCGAAATCTGTCAACGAAAGAATATCTTTCAGCAGTCGTTTTAGCATTTGTTTGAAATTACTCAGTGTATCACTAAAATAATAGAGAACATTACTGATATAGGTCAAGAATTGAACTCAAAACAAGAACATATTTCCATCATTCATATGAATATAAGAAGCATCAACAAAATCTTCGATAATCTCATGTTAACTTTACAACAAACAAAAGTTGATTTTGACATGGTAATTCTCACAGAATCTTAAATCAAGTAATGGATACCTCAATATTTAATATGCCAGGATTTACACTGTTTTATAATTTTGGTGATATAAATCAAAATGATGGTTCAATTTTATATCTGAAAGATAATATTCCATATCAAAATTCAGTCAGAAACATTGATGGTGTAAAAGCACTAGAAATTGTCTGTAAATTAAACAATAAAATAATCAAAATAACATCCATATACCGCCCTCCTGCAACTTGCCCTCGAGAATTCTGTGAAAACCTATCATAATATCTAGAGAAGTATGAAAATGCTTCTATGGACATACATATATTGCTAGGGGGTATTAATATTAATATTCTTGCTAAGTTACGAACAACTACATAAACAGTATGAGTGCATTCGGATTCCTGTCATATATCAATGTTGCAACAAGAATCCAAGAAAATTGTGTAGACTCTTGCCGCGCCGCGATCACATATTTATTAAAGATTTGAAACAAACTCTACAATATAAGTCATTAGTATACGAATCTGATATAACCGATCACTATTCAACGTTACTACAAATAATATCACCTGCAAAAGAAAAAAATTGTGGTGGTAATTGGAATATGAAAAAATATGTGGATGAGAATAAACTACGAAGAAAAATATGTTCGCATAATTGGCCGGATTGTTATGCTGCGAAGGATCCTGAAAACGCTACAAATATCTTTATTGAAACAATCAAAAACTCAATCGAAGAAAGCACTTACGAAGTAAAAATCAAACACAATCAAATTGAAAGAAATCCCTGGACTCCGACCCAAATTGTGAATACATGTAATGAGAAAAATCGATTGTATAAATTAATGAAACAGAATGAGACCGAATTCAATACTTTCCGTTATAAAGAAATAGAAAATCACTTAGACTTTCTGATCAGAGAGGCAAAAAAAGTACTATCAATCTGAGATAGAAAAATTACAACATTAATTTGAGTGGGCTTTGGAAAACGGTTGATAAATTAACAAATCCAGTTAGGTCGAATCATATTAAAGAAATCAATACCAAAAATGGGCAGTTTCACAATAACGAAGACATAGCAAACGTATTTGTTCAGCATTTCACAAGCATAGGAAAAACATATGCCCAGAAAATTTTAGAAAAAAAAATCATACCCTAGTTTTTCAATAACTGAGTTACCAAATTCTATATATCTGGAAGAAACGAATGTAAATGAAGTTATTGAACTATAATGTCCTTTAATTTCTTTTATTTTTCGTTTTCGGTTTTTAATGTCATTTATTTTGTTCAAACCGTCTATGAAACTGTTGAACTTTTTAAAACTCTTTCTGTTTCAATACAATAAAATTAGAAATTATCTGTCCTTCATACAAACTTTTCACTCTGTACGCCACTATTTCGAGACGATAACTTGATCGTTGTCATGTACAGCTATTTTCGAACGTTAGTACTTACCTTTGCCGTACTAGTTCAAGCGGACATAAACTGGCCTAAGCTGAAAGTAAATAATAACATCCCGCATTCCGCGTTATGACAGCGTTATTTTGTAAAAATACTTTTGGTTATTCTATTGTTTTGTGTTTAGAACACAAAACCCATTTCTTTTCTCACTCTATTCTGTGCCATTGAGGTACTTTACTTTCGAATACTTGACCTTGTTTGTGTTTGGTTCTGAGCTTAAACAAGGCTGGCTGGCGTCTTGGTTCAGTGGCAATACTGAATCACTAGGTGATCTGTTCACCTGATGAGTCGTTGTCCAATTGTCCCAAGGAGTACCTCCGAGTAGCTCGGTGTAACTCCTGGCCTGGTCTCACAGACCACGAACAAGCAAGGGAGCGCTTTGTCTGATAGTGACAGTTTTTGACTTTGACATCTGAGTCATTTTGAGTGACGTTTTCCGGTTCGATATTTGATAAGAGTGACATCTTGGCAACTAACCAATTTGAGGATTTCCAATAAAATTTTGATCATCTCTGGTGGATCTTGGGAAAATTGAAATCTGGAGATAACCTCATATTGTTTGCGATATTGACTCTGTAAATTTTCAGGAAGTTCTCTTCAGTGTCCAGATTTTTGAGGTTAGAAGGGTCTGTGTCATTTCTACATCGATGACCGCTGGAACGATAAACTGAGTATCAGGCAGCAAAGAGACCATCAAAGCAGTTACCGCTGTATTCGCATCTGGGCTCTACTGATGGCACCATACAAGAGTAATCAGAAGTCAGACTGGTATTGTTCAATATAGGGTGCTCCGCTACTGTTCCGTTATTTCCGCTACCGTTTATTGGTGTTCTGCTACTGTTCCGTTGCTCCATGGTTGTTTTTTCACTGTTTCACTACTATGATCGTTTTACTGTTCCTGCTCAATTATGGTTTTTCCACTGTTCATCTGTTGTTCAGTATTCCTTCTCTGTTCGTTCCAAATTATTGGTATTTCCCGTTGATGGTATCCGTACTTGGATTGATTGTGTCGTACCCACTATGCACACCGGTACTCACCAAGGCACTGGATTCATAAACTACAACTGGTGAACTGGCCTTATTGAAAATATCTACTTTCTATTAGATAAGTCTAATATCTATGGAATATTACTAATTGTTGGGTATCATCGTGACGTCACAGGCATAACCCTCAGTTGAGGTTCAATATTGATATACCTGAACGATACAGTACTCTCAATAATAACGTACACTTTTATTCACCTTGTTTGCCGAATTATATACAATGTGTGTAACATTAATCAATATATTTTATTAGTGGGGGACATTACTATTTCTTTTATTCTGGTCCAAGTTATCCAAGCATGAGGGAAGACAGAGCTTCTACATATTTATTGTCATGAAATGAAGCGTGGAAAAGAAAATAGCACTTTAAAAAAATCATAAAATCAACAAAATTACTATCAGAAAGCCAACCAGATACTTAATTTTCATGTAAATGTATTACTTCTCTTTGGAAAGATTATTGTCAAAAACTGAAACCACGCAGTAGCATCAAAAAGTTAAAATAATCACTGAAATCTTACATTACGATTTGAACCTTCGTAAAGCTCGAAGCGATTTAAAGAGTCATGCAAAATCAGAGACAATTTACAGAATACAAAGCTGAAACTTGCTAATCGAAACATTAAATTTAAAAAAATAAATAATAATTTTTCAAACAAGAATCAGAATTCAGAATATAAATTCAAATCATCCAGTATATCAAATTCCAATGACAGCCAATAACACGCAAGCGTTTCAAGTAGATGGACGAGGTGGAAAAATAGATCAAATAAGTGACCTAATCCAGACAAAAAGAAAAATACTTTGACATAAAAAAATTCTGAAAACCTTACAATAATAGAATTGAATAATTTTAAGTTTGTTAGTAGTAAGAGATTTGTAAATAGAATAATTAGTTATGAGAAAATAATAATTAGAAGTGAACTAAAATCATACAGTGATCAAAGTGAGTCGTGGAAAAATCGCGTAGGACTTTTCAAGAATGAAAAAAGAGGAGAGAGGAAGCCAGAATATGAAGACTGGTAGACAACATCTTTGTGACAGAGCTCCTGGTAATTTTACAAAAATAAATAGTAAAAAGTACAAACATTCATCTAAAACCTGTGCCAAAGAAAAGCCATAGTGTTGAACCTGATGCAGAGATAAATTCAACTTACCAGCACTCCAGAATCTCGAGAAATCTTCGAAAACGAAAAGCCGGTTTCCAGACAGCCTGGAATTTTCTAGAAAGGTACCAATTTTCCATGTTATAACTTAATGTTTAAACAACAAATCCTTAGTGAATCTGCAAAACTTTTCTTCTCCAAGACATTTTGAAACAGTTCAAGTTAAATTCTGAGTATCAACAAAACTTTCACTTCCTATTAAACCCGCACAAGTGCAAAATACTTTTAAATATTAATCACAGACTATGATTTAGATTTAGGTAGTAGTATAAGAACCTTATTAATCACGAATAATTTGAATGAACTTTTTATTTACTTCTCAGCAAGGTTATGTCTGAAAATGCAGAATACCGTATGATGAATTTAAATCCTCGCCTAACTTCAGTTCTATTTTGGTAGTAGCTACTGATCCGCTTGCGAGATCTTGGCTCAATTGCAGTTTTAAATGTAAAATTTAAGAAAACTAAATTACGAAGTAAGTTAGCTAGAGCAGAACAGGTAGATTAAGAGTTGGAGACATGAATCCGTTTCAATTGAGGCTTTCCAAATGAAAGTGTTTTTCTTTATGTTGATAAAACAAAAAGCTTATTGTTTAATGTTTTTAATACGTAATTTAATATGAAAATTTTTACATTTTTGTGACAAATAATCACGCTTTTGAACCATAAACTAGCAAACCGATTCCTGAACTCTACCTTGAGAACAAAGAGTTTTTTTTTGTTTATTTCTACATGCTACAAGACCGACTGAGTAAGGCGCTGTACCAGAGAAAGAAAGTAAGTAAAGTAAGTATTTAGCCGGGCAATCGAAAGGTAAAATTTAGAAAATCTATAAACAATACAAAATGGTGTTTTGAAAAACCATAAAAACAACTATTTTATTCACTTTTCATTTCAATTCTATCAAAAAGAAATTAGGAGAACAACTACAACAGCCACCCACAAAATATTGATAATTATTATTACCATTGTTATTTTTTTTGGTGTCTTGGCATCGACTGCTATGGTCATTAGCCACGTGTTCTGGATAGGCCTTGTTACTAACTCCATGCGCCACCTTAGGAGCAGCACTGTTAATTGGAACGCAACAGTGAATCGTGCAAGACTCACCCCAGTCCAGCCACGAGATTTGAATAATTTAATCGGTCAAATTAAATTTAAAAATCCCAGACGCATTATATATTATTTTTATACTATTATAGGTATCTATTGTTGAATATTCTAGTAATATTAGTGCAGTGGGTTGTCCCAGGCCATCAGGGTGGTTTCGGATTTTTCACTGGCAATAAATCCGTGGCGCTCCGGAAAATTAAAACCCATATTTCAATCTTATAGAAATCAATCTTTATTGTCGATCTCACGCCATCTTCTGAGCTTCTGCGTATGTTAGTGTCGTGAAACATCATTGCACATTCATTGCTCTACTTTCCTAAATTTTGCTCCTTGCAACTTTATGATCCATGACTAGCACGAGTGAAACTTTTTGATTCACACTAGCAGTTTTATCCTCTACGATTAACGGTTCATGCCAAAACCACTCGATTGGGATGTTGCAATTTTGAGGAAACAAATTGTACAACGCGTTTCTCGTGGCCACCCGAAACACGCGACGATCCAATCTTGCGTAATTGCTCGTAAATGTAAAGGTACTCATTCAACTGTTCTGCAAGTTCACCAAAGTTCTCGCAGTAGCGGCAAACATCACTCTCTGATTTGCCCATTTTTTTGAGGTGATTCAACAGAAAGCAGAGGCCAGTGAGAAGTCCCTGCACCAATTTTCAGTCTCTCTCTCATCCAACTCGATAAGCTGTTCAGCTTTCCTTGGCGATAGCAGCAGCCTTTTCGCTTGTCTTTTTTATTGGAACCTTTTATTTAACTTGCTCCGTGTTTTTTTTTTACAGATTCAGATGTCAAAAATACAGCGAACAGAAATTGAGGTAGTGGGGCTCGTTCCCCACCTTTTCTTCAAAAAATTTGGAAAACTCGCGGAACTGAAATCGGAAGAATACTTGAAAATAGTGAAAAATATCTAACTGTCGAATAATGTGGTTTTAAAAAAATGTTACCAATCCTGTTCCACCTCAAAAGCTAGATAGAGAACGGAAATGAATTTAAAAAATGTTTCAACAGTTTCGGTCATGTAAAATAATGATGAAAAAAATCGATCGGGTGCACGCCACCCTTTCCTGCCTCGAAAAAAATTAGAAAAACTCATGAAATAGAAATCGAAAAAATCCGTGAAAATAGTGAAAATTATCTGACGATTTAATAATACGGTTTAAAAAAAATCCTCTTTTTCCCACCTCGAAACCTAGATAGAGAACGCGTAGAAATTCGGAAAATTTTCCAGCTGTTTCATACATGGAAAATTACGACAAAAATATGTTTGCCAGTAGGCTTGCTTCCTCCTCTTTCTTAAAAAAATGCAAAAACTTGCGAAAACAATATCGGAAAAATCTGTAAAAATAGTGAAAGTAAGGTCAAGGTCTCCTCATTGAAGAACTAGATCGTAATAAATTAACAGGCGATTGTGTAACAATGTAGCATCAATTAAAATGAATGGACTGTGAAACTTTTCCAAAGGAAACTAAAAAAGAAATAAATGAATAAAAAACTTTCAGAGAAAGGCTTTCATTCAAATGCACTGAAAAGAAAAAATAAGTTCTGAAGTGAATTAGAGCCATCATTTTGTCACATCATGAAATTTTGAATGATTTAAAAGCTTGTCGCGAGAATTAATCTTGTGGTAATTTTGAATTTAATTTACAATAAAGGTTCCGTCAAACCGACGCGGGAACGGGAGCGGGACCAGAACATTGGAACAGTGCAAATTGTTAGAAGAACAGTACACGTAGCAAACCATACATATTTCGTAGCTTGTATGCATTTCGGAATACGAATAATCACACCGGTATGTCCCACTATGGATTTTTGTATCGGATTCATCTCGTTCCCACTCCCGCTCCCGCGTTTTTGCGTCAGTTTAAGGAAACCTTAAGAAATGCATGGAGACTTCTCGCGACAAGATTTTATATCATTTAAAATTGTATAATGTAACAAAATGATGGGTTAATTTCACTTTTAAATTTATTTTCGTCTTTTAAGTGTATTTAAATGAGAGATTCTTTCTAATTTTTTTTGTTCAATTATGCCCTGGCACTTTATTCCATTCAGTTTAATTCCATCAGTTACTCAGCTTCGTCATTTTCATCTCAAGTGGGCTCAGAAGAGTCGCCAGATAGGTTCTGGTCCATGAAATTGTGTGATTGTCTTTCCTTGGCAAGACCTCTAATCATATCATATCAAAGCATATCAAAGTGACTGGTTGTTTTCTTCCAGCTTCTTGGATGTCTGACAGGGCCTTTCGAGGCTCTCGAGGAAACATAATAAATCTGCCTGAAACTTGGCCCTGTAACGCCCAGCTTTGCTATCCATCTATTATTCCTCCCATTTGTGGGTCATATTTTTTTATTGTTTCGAGTAACTGCAAAGTAATTTATGAATCAAATTGAATATATATCCACAGTAATTGAAAACAAATAATTAACCATGATTTTTTTTTCGTTACAGATTATTGGGAATAATTGTTAAAGATTTTGGTTGGGTCCTCCATCCATTGTACATAACTGCAAGTATTATGATAGTTACTTTGATTTATCTGTCTGTAATGGTAAGTGAACCTTCTGTTTTTCTATACACTGATTCATCTCTCTGTACAGGTAAGTAAACCTTCTGTTTCTCTACCACTCTCTTGGTTCTGACCCTAACTGGATCAACGTATCGTGAGGTAGCAATATAATGATTTTTTCAGAATCCAAATCAACAGATGAATACGGAAGTATCAAAAACAAATGGATGGCTAAGTTGTTGATAATGAGAAGATCTGAAACTTTTGTATTCAACATTTTTTCACATAACCTAAAATTTCTCGGGAGAATCGGATTAACCAATTTTTCAGATATTACTTTTTTTCGCTCAAACATCAATTTCATTTCCAGAAATTTGGTGGAAATATTATAACTTATTATGTTTCATGTTTCAAGTAGGTGACCTGTATTTTTTTGTAGCGGAATACAAATATTTTTTTTCGACAAATTCGGAAAAAACGACCTAATATTCAACTGAAAAGTTTCACTGATAAAATTCTTCTCTTCAAGCTCGCCAGCCTCTAGTTTTTCCGTTTAAGTGTCTACTTCCTGATTATGTAATAAAATAGTAGCACTGCTGTGGAAATTTTCTCCAGAAAACGCGAAAAAATTAAATAACAGATTCTCAAAACCATTTTTTTTTTTAATTTCTGTTACATACCTACTGATATTTGTTTATCAAAATTATTGAAATGAACAGTTGAAACCTTCCGAGAATATTAACTGCATGTTAGTATTATAGGAACAAAGAATAAACAAGGACGTAAATGAGGATTTGATTGTGATAGAAGGGCGAAGGGAGGTAAACTTTTGGTGGTGAAAATGGTTTCTCACGATTTGCAGCAAAAATTAACCTTTTACAGAAAAATGGATGAAAAAAGTTGTTGGCAATGAAAAGATCTACAACTTTTCTGTTCAAGATTTTTGTAACTATTGAGGTAACATGAAATTGATATTGAAATTTTTATTCTCGAAAGGTTTTAACTGATAATTTCAATAATTTTAATAAATAAATATTAGTTTAGAATAAAACTTTGAAAAAAATATTTTTGAAAATCTGTTTTTTTCATTTTTTCGCGTTTTCTGGAAAAAATTTCCACAGTCGTGGTAATCTTTCATTACATAATCTGAAAAAATACAGCTGGCGAGTTTAACGGTCTTTAGCCTTCTGATTAAGAAACGTTTATCATCAGATGGCAGTGCGAGTTCTCCCGAAGGAATAAATTGAAACTCCGCCCTACTTATATCTTGGCGATTCTCGTGAAGTGCAGGTCCAAATTTAATAATTTGGTGCTCGTTCTTCCAAATTACAAATCTAGATTCAAACCTGTTTGTTTTCGTGGTAATCTGAAAGTGTGAACAAAAATTTCAATTTATTATTCAATGGAATGAGAAAATTGAAATAATGTTTAAGCAAAATCTGAAAATCTCTAGAAGATGAACCTTTCAACATAATATACCTATTGATTTCATTGAAAATATGAACAGGATGTTCTTAAAGTCAGCTGTTTTCCATCGTACAAGATTACCTCTCTTGGAAGGGATTCATGTTCTAAAGAGAAACATTCTCAATTGAAAATTGAATCAATACATGTATTGATTCAATTTTCAATTGAGAATGTTTCTCTTTAAAAAATAATATACCTAGTTTGAACTATTACGGAAATTGATTTCAGTAGATAACTAATGAGAGAGACCTGAGTGGAGCGCCACGGCAAATAATAACAATTATGACCAGTCAGCAAAAACCCATGAGAGAGCAATGGGAGTCAAGTTCAATGACCTATTTCATGGTTAATGAATGCACTGGATATCAAATTACCTGGAATTCGATGACGCCATATTTCCGGTAGGCAAAATTTGATACGGGTTCAATGACCTATTTCGAGGTTAAATAATGCACTGGATATCAAATTATTTGGAATTTGCTGACGCCATATTTCCGGTAGGCGAAATTTGATACGTGTTCAATTACCTATTTCAAGGTTAATGAATGCACTAGATATCAAATTACTTGGAATTTGCTGACGCCATATTTCCGGTGAATGAAATTTGATACGGGTTCAATGACCTATTTCGAAGTTAATGAATGCACGTGTCAGGTATCAGATTTTATTTGAAAACATCCGGTCACGTGTCATCAGCAGAATCCAATACAGGTTCAAAGACCTCTCATAAAGTCAAAACCTATGAGAGAGCAATATGAGTCAAGGTCAAAACCTATGAGAGAGCAATGGGAGTCAAGGTCATAACCTATGAGAGAGCAATGAGTCAAGGTCAAAACTATGAGAGAGCAAAGGGATTCATACACATACAAGTCTTCTCGAAAAAATCATCCCCACTACTATATTGATAAAAATATATAAACCGGGAAAAATATTATAGCAAGCATTCTCTTATCAAAATGAGAAATACCGATTTCAAATTTGACTTGTCAAAAGAATATTTTTGCAAAGAAAAATAAAAAGTGGTTTTGTGTGAAAGAAAATTCCCATTGAATAAATCCAAATGTAAATTTGTTGTTGTGAATCTTTCATATGATTTGAATTTCACTCCATGTATTGAAATTACTGGAAATTAGGGAGACCGAGTGACTTTCACAGAAAACGAGTGGAAGCAGTATTTGACACACCAAGGAATCATCACCAATTATTTGTACTCATCAGATCAACCAAAGACCATTGAAAACGATAGATTCACCATTGAGTTTAGCCAATTTACTAACGGAAAAGTAAAAAAGATCATAAAAGACCACTCCTCAGTGTTTTTGGGGTTCGGAACAGTTTGCAACCTATAGGAACTCCAACCCCTAATTGATTATATGGTATATATCTTGAAAAGATATCATTATGGAGAATATTTCCAAATTTTGAAAAATGGACTGTGCAAGCTGAGTGGTGATGTGTTGCAAAATGCTTTAAATTTGCTGCAACCAAGGGTGAACCACAATAGTGAAAATATAAGTCTAACTCTGGAATTCATCCATCTTTACCCAGAAGTTTTCTTAGATGAGTTTTCTGAGAAACCATGAATAGGAGTGTGGCCTTCAATGAAAGTCGTAATAAAACTTATTATATGTTCACATGGAAATTTGCATACAAGAATTCTCGGAAAACATATTGGACTTATAAAGCAATCGATAGAATGCGCTTTGAGAGGCGAATAACAGTAACTTCGAATATCATCGCTCCAATATTGGATTCAACACATAGACAAATAATTTTCAAGCAAAGATTTTGTGAATAATTTATAATGTAAATATTGTATAAATGAAACTGTTTTGTGAATTTCATATTGTTTTATTTGGAAAAATATACAAAATCATTTTTTGATATCCACGAATTATACTGATTGCTCAGGCCTAGCCATTTGATGTAGAGTTTGTCTCCTTTTTTTATTAGAAATTTTTCAACTAGAAACACATCGGGATTTTTAACTCTTTGGAGTTCTTCTTCATAAAATTCACCTTGTATCTCAACATCATTTTGATCTTTGAGAAAATGAACAGCAGGATTTGAATGATAGACTTTTCTCACAGTGAAAATTTCAATGGACCAGTTTGGTGTATACCCTTCAGCAAATGCCTCCCGGTACTCACTTATTCTTACATGATCATTGAGTTTAAATTTTCGTTTCCTTGGATCCACTGTTTTGAGATGACCATAGATGTTATTGAGTAAATACTTCTCATAGTTATTTTAAATCTTTGGGTTTCATTCCTATCGTGCTGTGTACGGAATTGTTATAGTTAGAAACTATATCTGGTAAAATACCCATTCATTTGTAGCTTCCTTGTAGGCTGAATTGTTTCCACATTTTATTTCTCAAAGTTCTGTTTACTCTTTCAACTATACTAGCTTTCAAAATTGAGAAAGTACTGTAATGATTAATTTTCCACTAATCCATCAACTGCTTGAATTTTCCATTGTAGAACTTTTTTCCCATATCAGTTTGTAAATTCTTGGTTTTAGTTTTCATATCTCTCAATATTTTTTGCATGGCATCAGTCACATCTCCTGCACTTTTAGTTTTAACAGGCTCACACCCAACATATTTGGAAAATACATTTATAACGACAAGAATGTACCTAAATCCTTTGTTAGTTTTGGAGTAAGGAATCATTTCAACTAAATCAGCTTGAAGTAGATCATTCAAACCTTTGATGATAACACGCCTTCTTTTGAATCGTCTTCGTGAATTTCTGTGTAATTCTCCTACAATGTCTTTTTTGACTTTATCCATTTTCAGTTATCGGGCACTGAAGTACAATTTCGACATACAGTTGATTTTGTTGCTGCTGATTGACTGAGAAAGCGATCTTATCACATTTATTTAAAACCTTTCCTATGAGGCTAATTAACGGAACAGTATCTGCATCTTCTTCTCCTATAAAAATCAGCAACAAAAATTTAAATTATTTGTAGTTACCTTTCTCACCTGTTACCTGATCAGATGTCACAGAGCGAACTACACAAGCACGTAGATATCGAAAGTACATGAGACACCACTCAGAACCTGATTCTTCATCTTTTCAAAAATAAGTTTTGTCTGAAAGCCCTGGGATTTTATTTATAAGGAACTCTTGCCAAAATCTTTTATTCACCAAAATTCAGTTTTCTTTTAAATTTATTTTTAAACAAAAATCCTCCTAGAGTAGAAGCCGTTTTCAACCGAGATGGATGATCCTAATGTGATGCGTCTGGCTGGGAAAAAAAAATGTTGATGGCAAGATTTGAACTCGGAGCTCCGGGGTGATTGCTAGTGACACTGTCTACAAACCCATCAGGGGTTTCGGAAAAATATGTGTAGACGGGCTATTCAACTGAAGTAAGTAATGTTTCCGTACCTTGATTCCATAATATCTGAAGAATGGTCATCTGGCCAAGCTAGCAGCTCGGCATGCGAATATAGTACAAACTGACACTACTCAATCGTACAAATTTCTTTCGTTTAAGAATAAGTAACGTCTGATGGCCCTGGGATCTTGCTCTATAATGTCAGAAGAGTGCTTAATATTCAAGTTTCAAATCACTTGTGTGAAGTGAATTGTTACTCACATTTAGTCTGAATGTGACATACCAGTTAAGAGCTTCACAACTTCACATATTCTTGTGATGAAAATTGAGATTTGTGGTCACAGCATCCTCAGTTGGTAAAAGTGACGTACAAATGTACTTCACTTTGAAGCCCATTTATGAGCAAGAAAAACATTCTCGCAGATATGTTTGTGTTAACTGGGCAGTTGTTTCTATAATATGGAAATATGAATATTCGCTTTCAGTTTATAGGTACTGAATGATACTGGAACACATCCACCTCTTCATCCAATTCTGAAAATGCTAAGCATTTGCAGTTTATCCTCAAAGAATGAGCTTTTTCTTTACATGGTTTTCCAACACCATTCGGGTTAAATAGTTTCAACCGTGTCAGAGTATTCCTCTGTGGTGTAATAGATATAGTGTATTCTGAAGTTTACCCCAATAAGGGGCTGCTTTGTCAACAGAGGCTGGATAAAAATTCACAACTACGATTGGAATGATAAAGAATACATTTTCGAAGTAGCCCTGTGGCTACCAGAGGTTTCTAGTACTGAGAAAAATACAATGTTTGCAATTCACATTCTGCGGCAGTGCCGGCAGAACAAGAAGCATGACTAGAAAACTAGTGGACCAGTATCAGAAATATTCCCATCCCTTTGACGATTACACTCTTCACTCACCCCTTCTGTTTTGTTTTGTTCAACTCAATAAAGGGGCCCACTTCGTAAAAAAAGACTGGATGTTATAGTGGTACAATCTTTTGTGATGAGAATGATGAAGAATGCGTTGTCGAAGTATCACTTTGGTTTTGGAAGAATGCATTATCAAAGTAGCCATATGGCTACCAGAGGGTGCTAGTACTAGGAAAAAATAAAACATATGTATGTTGATTATATTCTGTGGCAGGACAAGGTGTATACCTGAGCAACTAGTGAGGTAGTATCATGCATATGCCCATTCCTCCGTTGATTACTCTTTCCTCATTTCCTGCTATATGTCATCAAATTGTTTGGCAAGGATTCAACCTTCTTTTCAGTTATACTTCTGACTTTCAATTTCACTGGTGGGTCTCTTATGCTTGTTGAAATATCACTTCATTTCAATCCCATACAAACGGAATTTTACGTGTAAACAATCCGACACAACAAAGTAATGGATGATTCATAGAAATGAGGAGCACGATAAGGGTTATATGCTTATCGCTACAAAAAAGTATGCAGTTTGGTATCCTGACATTATATACTACCACAGCTGTCCCAAATTACTGTGCTTAGTGCTCGTGAAAGTGCATTTTAGTTCTCGTAAGCACTGTGCTCCCGAGCACTCTTGGGATTCAGTGCTTAGTGATTGGTGCTTCGAGCATTTCACGAAAAGGCTTAGTGCTTAGTATTACCGAAACATGCTCCCGAGCACTGCGGTGCTCGGGAGCACTTTTCGGGATTACCAAGAACTACGCATTTTCTCAGCTATGGATCTATGAATATTGTTGAAAAAATAAAACGCGGTTAGCGGCACCCCCACCCCCAAGAACTACTAATTGCGTCCTCATTTTACGCACATTCTAGCTTCGAGGGCTCAGTCTTGACATAAATGTAGTTGAAAGTGTTTATAGCGTTCGGAATGAATTTAGTGCGCAGTTAGGTAAGTTCTAGTAAATTATGTTTCATATGGTTGCAATTGCAAAAGATGATAATCTATTTACAAATCTTCAGATCAGTTTTAATCAGACAAGTCGTCAAAGTCATACCGATTCAAATTAGGAACGCCGAGGATCAGATGACCCCTGTAAAAGTTCCTGTGTCCCTGTTATTATTTCTTAGCGGTTTATCATTCACTAGCGGTGTACTCCTACTACGCTTCTTTATAAAAAAAGAGTAGTATAATGATAATTATAATAAATACCATCAGAAATCAGATGAAAACAGAGCAGTCACCGACTAACTCAATTCGGATGCCATGGGTTCTTTCTAAAATTTATACCGCGCCTGTGTGTTGAAGAAGCCAGCCTGAAACACAGACTGCTCCAGACCTCTAAGGAGATTTCTAAATGGAATTTATAATAATATTGAATAATGAAAGCACTGGTGGTATGTAGTATGAAGACTACTCTGATTGAGTATTGGGGTTAGGGTTGAAATGAATAATTATACAAATCCTTCACTTTAAAATAATAAACAAAATGTGCTCTATCCGTGTGCTTCCCCACTGCTGTCCAAACCCAATACAATAAAATGAGTGTGAATAAATGTTGATACGGAAAATGCTTTATGCCAAGAGAGGTTCCGTACAATTTTAAATTATCTATGTTTAAAAGATGAACGATAAGATGGCTATAGTTACACCAGTCTGTACTCCTTCAGCGAAGTTGCTCAGGGTACCTATGACCTTGGTACAACTGGAAGGTCCAACACTTTCTTCCTCTCAGCAGCTACTAATAACGTGCTGATTCTTTCGTCTTCTTGTCAACAACCTAGGGACGGATAACTCGAAGACTCCAGTCTCTCAGTTCGTTCACCACTGCAGACTACTAATGAACGATCCCTACTGTCCCTCCAAGACTTTCAGTGTCCTGAGGTGGATGAAAAAGACTGCTTGACAAGTATATATGGCAGAATACAGATAGCTCGATTCAACTTGGAAATCCAACACCCTCGCCTGCTCAGACTACCGTTGGATGGTCCCTATTATCCCTCCAAGACTAGCAATGTTCTGAGGTGGATAGAATGGACTGTTAGATCGATAGTACAGGGAGCCAAGAGCTTGGTACAACGTGAAGATCCAACACTTTCGTCTTCGTGGGAGAATTCTAATCAATCGTGATATTACGGTTTACCAAGTGGAATAGAGTTATCACTCCAAATAAAACAATGAACGGCAGCAACAGAATTCTAAAGTCCTGGACTATGGGCTTCCAAAGTGGCTGTGTGAGACACTAACGTTAAATCTCCTTCACAGGCACTCTCGGTGATATATCAAATACCAAAATGACTATACAAGTCCACAAATATCACCAGAGATTATTCCAACATGTAAAATCAATAAAATCCACTATAACGTGATAAATACTCAAAAATTTATCACATGCGTCTGGTCACAAAACTGCTTCAACAACGTGGCATACGGAAGAGGAAGTTCGTTAAGATGATTGTCTCCAAGAAGCCAAAACGACGCTGTTTTCCAAATAAACTATTTCCTTTTCCAGAAACTCAACAGTCAAAACAGCGCTGAGACTGTCAAAAGTGATCTGTTCGTGCAGAACTGATTTTCAAGAACTATTATTGGCAACGAATATTTAACAACATGTAATGGTTAATAAAAGTCAGAAGAAATAAAAGGATCAAAATCGAATCAACTATATGTCACCCTCCGTGCAAATGATGTTTGCTAACCAACAACCAAATCAATGACGTCACTGAAGCGCAAGAGAAATCAACTCAACTAAACACCTACTTCACGAACAAACTCTAAAGTATTGAAATGAACTAGTTACAGAAACCACTTGTTCAAATGTTCAATCCAACCACAGTCAGAAATGATAACCTCACAAATGTCGTTACAAATAATAACATTTTGAACGAATGTTCTATTTATATCATTAGTTTCTTGAAGTTAAGTGTTTTATTGTGTAGTTATTTATTCCCCCTGATCTCTACGCCAGTATCCAGGCCGGATGACAACGGATTTGTCGGATCGAGGGGGTAACCTGATCTGGAGAAATTGAGACCGCAAGGTTTCAGAATCCAAAAAACTAACATAGAAGAAGAAGAAGAAGAACGTTATATCAAGCTGGAAAACAATATAGTGTATGAAAAGATTTCATTCAAACAATTATAAGATAAAAACCAATATGATGAAAAGATTAAAATGGAAAATGCCCAGAACACATACACAATCGAAGGTACCAATTACAATAAACTGGAATAAATTATACCACACTATAGGCGAACTTTCATCAAAGTAAAATCATTGTCTAAATAAGTATAGTCGGTCAATCTTATGGGATTATTATTGGATGACGATGGGGTTCATTAGTAGATGGCGCCAGCATGGTTGCCCCCAAAATGGAGACAAACGAATGAGATGGAAAGTTTCGTAGTAATCGCGTGAAGTGAATAATGAATGGTCATTATTTCGTGTTTTTGATTGGCTCAGTGTCCGTTTCACCTGCCATTTGCAATTTGCATGTAAACGAGAGAGCCAAGTAGCGAACTTTCGTGGAGTTTGGCATTTTATTGTTTTTGTCTTGTTAGGTCTCAGTCAGTTTTCGAATTCAAATAGATATTTTCAGGGTGATTTCTCTTGACTAATGTTTGGAGGAAGATGTCCAACGTTCATGATGAACCAATGATTTATTTCAAGTTTTGAAGGTGATAATGCCATTTCCGATAGTTACCATATTATTTTCTGTTTTTATTGAAAGCTTTCATTTAACTTGCTCCGTGTGTGTTAGATGGGCACAAATCTTGCAAGCTAACTTAGAACCACTTTCCCTTATCCCATAGAATTGAAATTTTACGTCTTGGTTCAGTTCCGATGACAAAACATAAATTCGAAGAAATTGTCCCCCCTGCCCCCCGAAAGTTAGATAGAGAACGCGTCGGAAGTTTTATTGACGGATTTGGACGTCAGAAATAACAGCGAAAAAAAATAAGTAGTGGGGGGCTGCCCCCCTTCTCTCGAAAAGTTGCAAAACTAACTCGTGAAATTAAAATCGGAAAAATCTGTAAAAATCGTAAAAAATATCTGACAGTCGAATGTTATGGTTTATAAAAAGGAATTGTCCCCCCCCCCGTCCTTCGAAAGCTAGATAGAGATCGCGTAGGTTTTCGGACGTTTTCTTGACGGATTTGGACATAAAAAATCACAGCAAGAAAAAAATGAGTAGGGTGGTACTCGCCTCCCTCTTTTCTCGAAAAAAAATAGAAAACATGCGAAATTAAAATCGGAAGAATCTGTAAAAATCGTGAAAAATATCTGACAGTCGAATGTTAAGGTTTATAAAAAGGAATTATCTCCCCACCGTCCTTCGAAAGCTAGATAGAGAACGCGTAGGTTTTCGGACGTTTATTTGACGGATTTGGACATCAAAAATTACAGCAAGAAAAAAATTAGTAGGGGGGTACTCGCCTCCTTTTCTCTAAAAAAATAGAAAACATACGAAATTATAATCGGAAAAATCTGTAAAAATAGTGAAAAATATCTGACCTTCGGAAATTATGGTTTAAAAAAATTCGCCTCTCCTTTCCCTCCTTAAAAGATAGATAACGCAAAGGAATTCGGAAAATGTCTCAACAGTTTCGGACATGAAAAATAATGGTTAAAACAAAAATAGATCGGGGGGCTCGCCCTCCTTTCCTGTCACAAAAAAAAATAGGAAAACTCGCTGAATAGAAATAAAAAAATCCGTAAAAATTGTGAAAATTATCTGGTCATTGATTAAAATGGTTAAAATGAAAATTACCCCTCTGCCACCATCTAAAGCTATTCAGAGAACACGTAGAAATTTGTAAAAATTTTCAACGGTAAATTAACAGGCAAGCGACCGTGCAACAATCGCGCATTGATTGAAATGAACAGACTAAGAAACATATTCACAGAAATCTAAAAAGGAAATGAATAATCAAACTTAAAAAACCTTTTCAGATAAAAGCTTTTATTCAAATGCACTAAAGCGAAAAACCCATAATTTTGTTACATCATAGAATTTTAAATGATATAAAAGGTTGTCGTGTGAATAAATCTTGAGGTAATTTTAAATTTAATTTACTATAAGAATTACATAATACTTCTCGCGACAAGCTTTTATATCATTTAGAATTTGGTAATGTGACAAAATGATGGGTTTATTCACTTTAAAATTAATTTTATTCTTTTTAGTACATTTAAATTGAAGCTTCTCTCTAAAATGTTTTTTTTTCAAGTTTATTTATTTACCATAAAGTCAAAGTTGTAAGACCTACTAAGGGTTTTCTTTCGAAATTAGATACTGAGATAATGGCATTATCTGCGACTGAATTTGAAGTTTCAGTCGATCTTTCGAAATAACCTCTATAAGTGGATATCCATATCAAAAATGAAACTTTATGACTTCATGACCAATATGCACAGAAAACTCATATCAAGAAGATGAAATAGTTATTTATATATGATACAAAAGTTCGTTAATTAGTACTTTTTTTATGAGCGTGGAAACACGTGAGTACAATAAAGCTCTTTACGAAAAAGTATTGAAAATTTTATTTCTACGATTGCTATTATATTGGCAAATTGCAGCAATTGTTGAGTATATTTTATTCTATAAAGTTTTCATTTGATGACTTCCGAGTAAAATCTGAGGCAAAATACTGTCTTTTGGAATGATATGAACAATGCGTAAAACATAACTTTACACACATTTGATTTTTTCACTTACGTGTGCTGAAAAGTATTACTTTAGGCACTGTGGACAGTGCGTAAAACTATATTTTTTTCTACAACCGCTTACCAAAGTAGGTAGCCTTTGAATCTTTTAAGCTGATGTTTTCTCAGAAATGTCATTTTGTGACAACTTTTTCGCTCTAGAGCGAAAATATTAAAGAAACGGTCGATCTCCACAGCTTTTGTTGAAAACGAACCTATTGTTGCATGATGTTAGACAATGAATTCATAACACTTTTAGGAGCTGTGGTGGTGTTGAGAGCGTAGCTGCTATCAAGCTGAAGGCCTGTGATTCGATCTCGAATATCGCTTTTTTATCTTGTTTTGTTAGAGATGTAAATTATTCGATATTTGGATAGCTTATTCATTTGGGATTACTATTGAGTGTTTATTTTCTCATGGGTAATATAAGCTGCCTATGTTGAATGAAGTGTCGATCGTTTCTATGTTTTAAAGCTGCGTTTGAAGAAAAAAACATGTGTTTATTTCGAAAAGAAAGTGTCATTGCCGCTCTCCAAAGATTGCCGCGCTCCTCGCGCTCTAAATACACAAATAACTATATTGTACAGAAAATGGATTTTAGGCCCGAGTAGGAGATGAATGATTTCTGGTGACAACCTCCTTCAAAACTCTCCTTATATGTCCATAAATTGTTGATAACATCGAACGATCAGTTAAAGAACACATGTCCGCCAACACTTGAATTTTCAAATTTTCCAGTGTCCTACCCAAATAATTCTGGATATCTATCATATCTCAAAACCTGTTTGTTAATTTGGAACTCATTCTACTCACACTATTCTGAAAATGTTAACTATTATAATACTTGAAAATTTTGTTATCTTTGAGTGTTGCATTTCTAAGATATATACCTGAAATAGACTGAAACTATAATATCTTGGTTCTGGAATGGTGCTAGAGAAAAAATCCCAAAAATACATTTTTTGACTATGCCCGGTATTCACCATAATGAACTTTCATCAATAAGATTATAATTTGACATGTTAACGAATTTTGATCCTGAATTTGTCGTATTTCGATTAATAAAACAGTAATTTTCTTTGTCAATCCTACCCAAATACGATTTTACAAACTTTGACAGCTAATATCTCAGAAACGACTGGTATAAATAATTTTTTGAAATACTCATCCTTTTATAACATAATAAAATTCCAGCAAATTCGGCCAAGGGCCCATTTCCGTATGTTTTCGTGCGGAATCTTTTCTAAGACTGATTTTGTCAATGATAACAGGCTGAATCTTCCTGAGTAGCTTCATTTTGCAGAGACGCCCAACTTTTTCATCCATGAAAATTTTCGATAGTGGTAGATAATGATATGCGCAGGCGTCAATCATGTCGATTTGGTGAGTGAAAATAATTCATTAATAACAGTTAGTTTTTCAGTTGAACCTCAAGATAATTCGATAAAGTACTCGAAAAAACGTTTGTCCTACAAAATGGATGGTAGGACTGAAAAGTCCCCCACTCCCATCATGTACCAATGACGTGGTCATAAAAATTCACTAATAACCAGCGGATTTTTTTTACCGTTACTTGGTTAATATTTGTATAATTGAATGGCCATATTGTCCTACAAATTGAATGGTAGGAGTTCCCAGTCCTACGCTCCGAACATGTCAATTCCATGGTGAAAAAAAATTTATTAATAACAGGCTGAAACATCCTGAGTAGCTTCATTTTGCAGAGACGCCCAACTTTTTCCTCTACGAAAATTCTCGATAGTGGTAGCTAATGAAATGCGCAGGCGTCAATCATGTCGATTTGGTGAGTGAAAAAAATTCATTAATAACAGTTAGTTTTTCAGTTGAACCTTAAAATAATTCGATAAAGTACTGGAAAATACTTTTTGTCCTACAAAATGGATGGTAGGACTGAAGAGTTCCCCACTCCCAACATGTACCAATGACGTGGTCATAAAAATTCATTAATAACAAGAGGATTTTTTTACCATTGTTTGGTTAATATTTGTATAATTGAATGGTCATAATGTCCTACAAATTGAATGGTAGGTGTTCTCAGTCCTACGCTCCGAAATTGTCAATTCCACGAAAATTATTGATATCAGTAGCTAATGAACTGCGTAAGCGAAAGTCATGTTGATTTGGTGAGCGCAAAAATTGTATGGTTAACCATTAGTTTTACCCAAATCTGAAGCTCATGGCTCATGGTGAAACAAACCAAGGCAGTAAAATCAATCTATTTGACCGTAAGCCACGGGCTTAACAAGGCTACAGATATTTCGATCTTACCTTCTGAAATAAAAAATCAAAATATTTTGTAATTAGGCACATTTATCCTCATTTTTGATATGATATTATGAATCGATTTGATTTTTTGGCTTTTATTCGAAATCGATTTTTTTAGAAATAAACACATTAAATCTAATTTGTAGTCCCTTCATTCGAATGAGAAATTATATTTCACAAAAGGTGTTGCATTTCATAGCATGACAAGACACTGTTCAAAGAAATAGATGAATATCAATAACATTATCATTTTTATTTTACAAATTCTATTCGTACACAGGAGAACTGATTATATTATTGACTACGTTGTAGAAAAACAGTTTGGTTTTTCTGTATTATAAAACATATTTCTCACTAATGTCAGTAATGACCAGTCGCTCACTAGTTCAATATTGGATATGAATGGTATATTGATATTTTTTTATACATTCAAATTCTTCCAAAAATCTCAAAATTGATGATGTGTCGCCCTCTAGCGCCGAATCTGGTACTACGATCGAGTAGGGCCAATGGAGACTTTTACTCGGAATAGCTTCAGCTACAACATACCAAAAATTCAGCCATTTTCACACTAAGACTTTTTTTCATTAAAAGTGTGCGGAGTCCTTTGATGATAGTTGCATACATTGTTGTTTAAAATTAATTTTTCTGTTAACCAGATGTCGTTCCCTTACGAAGGACAGCCCTCAAAAGACGAAACTTGTGAGTACCAAGGATTAACGAATTCTCACTTTGTACGTGCTTTTCCACTTTCTCGGGCCATCAGAGAAATATAAGCAGTCGCTAGGCTTCGAACCCACGACCGACTACCAGAGTGGATAAAAGATCGGTATTTTAACTACTTGGCCACTTGACCCCCGTAAAATATAATATCTCTTGCGAACTGGACTTTTTGAGGCCTATGGATATACCATACATCCTATTTTACCGTAGAGCAGAATTTCACAATTCGTCTGACCTCTTTGAAAGTTTTCAATTATAAATTACTGCTCTTCATACGAAGATGTGGTGTTGCAGGTTTTTCCGGGTTACCCTGCATCTGTTGAAGCGCATGCGACTTCATTTAAGCCGCCCCGGAGGGCAGATTGATTATTTCAACGTTTTTACTTTGTTATTGTTGTTTTTAATATGTTCA
The DNA here is from genome assembly GCA_944452925.2 of Chrysolina oricalcia. NCBI lineage: Eukaryota > Metazoa > Arthropoda > Insecta > Coleoptera > Chrysomelidae > Chrysolina > Chrysolina oricalcia. Next base: position 17,759,410 of record OX101826.2, read on the forward strand.
TAAAAATTATGAAAGCTTAACAAAATTTCCCATTTATTTCATAAACTTTTCACGTAAATTATGATATTTTTGAATTGAACAAACAATTATACATTGAAAGTAACATTACTTCACAAATAAAAGTACATTAAAAGAGCTAAACCACAATTTCAAAATTATTCGTTATTTTGAATAATTTTTGTAGGACTAGCGATACATACCCGTTTTTTTGTAGGACACTGTATTATTTAGGTGAAGGATACACTTACCTTTCATGTGTTATCATTGTCCTACAGTTATTAATATTTTTTTTTACCATGGAATTGACATGTTCGGAGCGTAGGACTGGGAACACTGTAACGTTGACAATGGTATACAGTTGTTTTCCTCGTATAAATAGGTCACAAGGTGAAATTTCCAAACACTTGTCATTCGATCACCACATGTAATAGGATTCCTAGAGACATACCATCCTATTTCACATGAAATATAATTGTTTTGATTTCACAGCTCTTGGTTCCCACGGATATCTCTGGTAATTTAATTAAATCCATAATTGTGTGATTATCAAGAAGGAATGTTTACATGTTGACAATAATATGGTTAATGTCACTTGGGTGACAGCGCTTCTTCTTCCGATTTCGAATCGATTTGTTAAAGAAGACGACAGTTCTTCCTTTTACGATTCGAATTCTTGGAGTACGCTCACTACATTGATTTTGTTTACACAAACTTCTACTTTCATGGAAAAAAGAGAGAGAGAGAACTATGTTTGTTATGGTTTTTATATAGTTTTGAAAATCGCGGAATGCTAGTCTCTTTGATATAGTTCAGTGACATGCGTATAATAATTGATAGTGGTGGCAACAATGAAAGGAAATGTTTTTTTTTTGTTAAAATCAATTTTGGAGAGGACGGAAGTGTTTGAAACACCATTAGTCCATTTCTGACCTGGTAACGCTGAAGCTCGCTGGAGGTTGAATTTGAGTTTATTCAATTTTGGCAACCTACCTAATATTGCTGTACCACACAAATGAGAGGTGAATATTCTTGTTATGTAGAGGTCTATTAAAGGTTACTCGCTTCACGAGATTTAAATATATAAATATTTTTTGTAAAAAGCACGCCTTAAAATTTCCTTTTCTTTTTGCCATAGCTATGCCAGGAATTTACCAAAGTCTTTGAGATACTTTAAACAGTATAAGGACTAATCAGCCAATAAAAATTTAAAGGCCAATTCGAGAAAGGAATATAAGCCCACATGGTATTATAAAGCCTACGATGGTATTGTGAAGCCTATGATGGTATTGTAAAGCCTATGATGGTATTGTAAAGCCTATGATGGTATTGTAAAGCCTACGATGGTATTGTAAAGCCTGTGTTGGTACTGTAAAGCTTGTGATGTATGATAAAACACGTAATGGTATTGTAAAGCCTACCATGGTGTTGTAAAGCCGGAGAGCATGTTGGAGCAGACCCAACGCTAGAGATTTCCGTGGAAACAATCATTTATGGAGACCAAAAGGGAACAACAAAACCAAAGTCGTGATTCCTTAATTTATGCCTAATTCTGTAAGGTTTGAATGCATTCGGACTAGGTAAGATAAAAACTGTTATAATTTCTTAAATCACGACTTGGAGAACCCATTCTTTTGGTTGGTTACATTTCAAGATTCTATTATTATTATTATAGTAGAGAACTATTGAAATTATTAAATATTTATATTTTAATGTGTCTTTTGTTTGAAGTTGGAGTTGAATCTTTCTTTCAGCATAGTTAAGGTCTTTCTACAGAGATTGGCCTGGAAATAAGTTTTTGAAATCGTTTATTACTGTAGATGGCGTCCAATAAACACCATAATTAATAAGAAACTTATTCTCTGTGCCACAAATTGGACCTTTTGAGAATCATCGAGTGACGTCGACTTACGCCTTGCCTCCGACAATCAAAAAAAGCTAGCCTGGCCAAATATGTACCTAAGTTAAGGTTACAACACCTACCATTCAATTTGTAGGACAATATGACCATTCCATTATACAAATATTAACCAAGCAACGGTAAAAAAATCCGCTGGTTATTAATGAATTTTTATGACCACGTCATTGGTACATGTTGGGAGTGGGGGACTCTTCAGTCCTACCATCCATTTTGTAGGACAAAAGTTTTTTCGAGTACTTTATCGGATTATCTTGAGGTTCAACTGAAAAACTAACTGTTATTAATGAATTTTTTTCACTCACGAAATCGACATGATTGACGCCTACGCATTTCATTAGCTACCACTATCGAGAATTTTCGTAGAGGGAAGAGTTGGGCGTCTCGGCAAAATGAAGCTACTCAGGTAGATTCAGCCTGTTATTAATCAATTTTGAAAATAGGCGTGGGATCCCGGTCTAATTATTTTATTACTCGAAATGCAATTAACTACAATAATAACCACTCATTTTATTTTATAATATTGAAATCAAGTATCATGAAAATTCACCACTAGAACCTGTCAATCTGGTGCTAATATAATATAAGCTGGAATAGCATGATTCCGTGTGTGATATATTAATTCGTGCAATGATTTTCATTAAAATATTTTCTAATAATACATGATACCATGTGATAATCTACTAACTCTCACTTTCGGTACTGGATATAGATATTTCCTTCGTCTCTCTGGATTGCCCTAAAATGATACAAAAACAGAATATGACCAAATTATTATAGTATAAACTACACAGGAATCGATAAGATATTCACAAATTTTATTTATTCAGACATGTTTCGCCTGCACACTAGCTTCTTCATTGTCTGATTCCATCAAGTTTGTGGAGATCGAATCGTTCTCAGTGTAGTTTGTATAATTACTACGGATCTTCATCAGGTAAATTCCGATTCAATGAGAAAAATCAAATCATCATTGAATGAATGTCTAAGAAAATATACATATACCTGTCATCAAGACAACTGTTGGAACAAAATTATTATTCCAACAGCTAATAACTTATCTCAATACTCAAATATCAACATTAACATGATTTTTGCACAGAAACTACTAAAACTGAATATCTCCCAAAATTTTAGGGCTGCAATTATTAATTTTAACGTAACCATAGCACTCAAGATTGAGAAATGAAATTATAAATATAAAAAATGAATCGTGACAAAATGTGACAAATGATGCTTATCAGAATGTCATGAGGAGGCGAAAGAGATGAAACTATACAAGGTGTTTCATTTAAAAATCAAAAATTCATGTCACTTCCCGTGAAACCGGCAGGGTCCCAAGATAGAACCCTGTGGAAAATCAGTGGAAATTTTCAAGAAGAACGAGATGTTTTCTAATTGGACACTTTGATGCCGATCACGAAAGTAGATATTCGTAGGGAGAGATAGAGTCTATTCAGCAAACACCAACAGATATTCTTTCAAAAAATTTGAATAGTTTTCTGCAGCGAATCTAATCGCTCAACAAAAACTATTGAACAATTTTCAAGATATTTTATAATAGTTCAACGAGAAATGAGAAATATCACTGATAAAAGTGTCCCCATTGTTTTTATTTGAATGATATGAATATGAACATTTGACGGTCCATAACACATATTATTTTATTCAAAAGCCTCTTGCGGTGAGTTTTGCCTTGAATTTTTTCATTTCAATCCTACTTCTCTGAATCGTTGAAAACTCGTAATTCAATCAATGAATGACTCAATTTTTCCAGGTTGAAGATGTATCAGGAGGCTACGTTCAACTAAAACCATTGCTCCAACTCATTGCAACGATATTTATCATTTTGGTGATGGTAAATAATGGACAACAAATAGCAAACAAGGTGACTATATGAAGATAATCCAGCATATACCAATAATTCGAAGTTTGATTGTGAATAAAACTCAGAACTCAAGAAAACTACCCAAATATCCAAACTATTCAAAGATATTTCAAATTTGACGTAGTGGTATTGGATTGAAATTTGCTCGAATCCATTGAAACTTTCTGGACATAATTCTACAAGACAAGTTTTATGGCAAATTGGTACTTGTCTATTTTTATTAGTATCAACAATGCTCTTAGAATCGTCATCACAAAAATGTGTGGTTTGATAATATTCGTCCTGTAGATGGAGCTGAAATCGAAAACTGTTAATAATACTCGAATCAATTTGGTGGATCGCAGTGAGTAGAGATTCTTATACATAATCCCGATTTTTACTCCAAAATAATAATAATAACAATTATATTTATTTACTGCCGAATGAAAAAGAATGAATAGTTTACACAAAGAATAAAATTCAATATGTAAATAAATTTTAATTCGATGAGTAAATGAGTAAATTAGAACAGATGTAAAACGACAAACTAATGAATTATATTATGTTTTATGGATGAATGGGCATTCAGGCCACATGGACACTTTTAGATTTTTCAGATGAACAACAAGGTAAAAATTATCGCCGAAAGCCTGACAGTATCAAGAGTTTTTTTTTTAATAGCCTAATAATTTGACTGCAACGATATGTTCTTTCGAAACCCATTTGATCTCCAAATCATGATAAGGAAAGGGTTTCAATTGTTCTCAAGATTAGCAATTTTCCATTGAATTGGTTCTGTCCTGAAAATAATATTCATCTCTGATAAAACGTCATGTTAGAATCGATAGATGACCAGTTCCATTCAGAGTTCGGGTTATTATAACGGTTTCCTGATACATCAGTTGCAACAAACTTTGTATTGTATTTTTCTGATAAACTTTTATGTTCCAGATGAAAAACCATTGCTGATAGTTTTGATAGTAGTGGCTTCCAAACTTGTTGGTAAAAAAACACGGTATAATAGTTTTTCAAGCACGTAGAAAGAGTATACCTGAAGACAACACAAACAAAAAGTTACGAAAAATTAATATTTATTTGTTACAAAATGATCTCGGAATTTGTGTCATTAAGTGGAAGTTTGAATAGAAAATCTTCGGTCTTAGTACCGAACACGGTTAAACACAGTGATTTCGAAATTCCCGCAACTTAGTTAAAGCAGTATAGAAACCAAATGAATCCACATATGAAGATGAGATAAACCAGACGCAAAATTAAACAAGATAATGAAAGAAAAGCTTCTGCTGATGTTTTTGATGTATCTGATGGTTATAATTCCTCCAAAAGAAAATCACTGAATTGGTACACAAATTAACAATGAACGTCATTTTCAATACAATGACGGTGCATCACACTAGATTCACTCTGTACCCATACATAATCACCACTCTACGTGTGACTCAAGAACACCTCAGTAACTTATAAGAAATGTTTGAAAGCTCTTCGTCTGCTCTAACAGAAGAAAATGCCATGAGAGTCAAAAACATCCTGACACAATTTTTCAATGGTAGACTGTAGTTACATATTTTTCTAAGAAAACCGTTATATTTTAAACATTATGTAGTATCAAACTGTAGGCCTATTCAATACTATCAGTACAATCATAGTCTTGTCCTAGTCTGCTCTCAGTGTTGTAAAATATTCTTGCAAATTTTGTAGTGAATTCGTTGTCGATATTGCACTACCATTACTCCTCCATCTCAACTATTCAATGTGACGTGATGTTCACAATCATACAGTGTGTCCCAGCTAAAACTTGTCACCCCTCAAATCTCCGAACTCGTGAAAAAAAGTGAACATCGCTCAGACCCTTCAATTTGTATTTCAAGGGAGAACACTTTCACCATATACATCATCATGGTGTTGTCAACCCCCTCATCCCCAGCACCCCCTACTTCAGAATTCACAATGGGACTACTATAGGTACTTGTGATACATCATTTCGAAGGGAATTCAATCCCAATTACATCAGTGTACTGAAATTGAGTATCGATCAAGTGTAGTTGAAGTTTTAATGGAAACAAAGTTTTATGAAGATACTTTTATTTTTCAACGCCCAAAATGTTATCATCGTAAGGAAGGTTAAAATGTGAACCATTTAGTTCCATACAGAAGAATAAGCGATTTTCGAAACGTCTTCGCACCTTGCTCAACATTTCTGGAGTCACTGCACAACACCCCACAACAATTCTCCTGTGTAGATCATCAAGCGAAATTGGCTGTGTAATATAAACTTTGGATTTCAAATGACCCCATAAAAACATCAAAATCAGGAGATCTAGCTGGCCGTTCTATTGGTCTTCGCCTTCCAATCCACCTCCCTGTGAAATTGTCATTTAAAAATTGGTGTACAGATGCAACAAAATGTGGATGAGCTCCATCTTGTTGAAGGGTGAGCTGAACGTCAAGTAGCCTATCATCGTCTTCAAGTAACTGAGTGATTCTGGGGTTCACATTTGTATCAAGAAGTTCAAGATACATTTGTCCGTTGTCCGTTACCATCACTAAAATATGGACCCACAATATGGTCTCCCAGAATACCAGCCCAAACATTAAATTTCTGGGGAATTTGTGAATGAATTTCCCCGTACCAATGGGGATTTACGTACCTTCGGTATCTGCAGTTGTGCCTGTCCACATGTCCATTCAAATAAAATTAAGATTTGTCAGAAAAGCAAACATTGTAGAGGTAAAAATTATCACCAATCAATAATTGACTCATGATTTCACAAAACTCTGTACGTCTGTCAGGATCATTTCTTTTCATTTCATTTCAGTTTTGTACATTCTGCATTTTATTGGGATGAAATTTTGCTCCTTTCAAAATTTGATGTACGCTGATTTTAAAAACTACAGAAATATTCTCAGGATATCTTGAAGATTCATTATAGGTTTCTCTCGTTCAAGTTTTTTATTCAGCACTGATTCCGACTCCATGAACTTAATCATCAACTGAAGTACGTACTGATATGATCTGGTTTTTACTAGATGAATTTCATTGAAAATTCCAGCAGTAGCTCTAGCACCTCGTCCATTTTCAAAATACGAAGCTACAATAGACATATTATAATAGTAAACCATTTTCGAAAGTTTCAAATTGTTGAATGAAGTGACTCGAATACATCAAATACCAAGGCGTAAACAAAGCTATGCGTATACAAAAACACATAGTGATAATATTTTTTCCATAAAAACGTCTATCCCACCTTCTGAACGATTATTTCTGACAGCATATTATTTTTCAATCCAGTGAAGTACCCACAGTGAACCTTTCATACGTTAATCAAATTTTAGGTGATGAACAATGAAAATATCTTGATAAAGCTTAGTTTTTATTAAAACTTCAACAACACTTGATCGAACCTCAATTATATCAGTACACCGATGTATTTGGGATTGAATTATCTTCAAAATGATGTATCACAAGTATAGTAGCACCATCGATAATTCTGAAGGGGTGCTGGGGCAGGGGTAATGACAATACGATGATGTGTTTGGTAAAAGTGTCCTCCCTTGATATAAAAATCGACGGAACTTAGTGATTTTTGTTTTTTTTTCACGAGTTCGGAGATTAGGGTAGTGACAAGTTTTAGTTGGGACACACTGTATGCGAAGAGTTCGTCAAAGTGCATCCTTCCTGTGATATCTGAACTAGACAGATGGAGAATTGAAACAAAACTGAGTTGAAATAGGAATGGATTTTCACAATAAATTGAAATATCAAATTTCAAAGGTGGGCACATTTGCACAAAGTGGTAGCTGACAAGAAATTCGACCAATGCAATATAAAACATATTTCATGTGACAGACAATGCCTTTCATCAAATACTGACATTTTCTGATGAGTTTAAAAGAAATAATATCGAATCAATAGCCAACAATTTGAATAGAGAATCATCCATATCTTTTCAATGAAGTGCAAAGTAACCAACTTCCAATTTAAAAATTCTAATTTGATGGTGTTCCAATTGGAGCATAAAATAGATCGATGCCAAGCTCATATTAAACCATGTTCATACACAATTCATTTGTTGATTTATCCCGATTCATCACTTACCAAAAAAATTACGAGTTTGATAAGATGTCCTATATTCTATATAACCCGGTACAGTGACAGAGTTTATTAAAATACTAATACCAGAATAAATGAATTTATATTGATTACTATGACCCCTTGATGAAAAAGTGTTTAAGCAGCAGCAAAAGAGGACAAAAATCGGCGGTCATTATGACCCCTATGGCACCACAGAAAAGTATCACAGCGGTCATAATGACCGCTATGGCAAGGTGTTAAATTCGCAACGTTGAAAATGTTACAGAACCTTGTTTTCTCTTACTTGTCTCAGCTTTCCATTGATATTAATTACTGAAAATTACAAAAGTTCTGCAAATTGGACAAGTAAACGAGAAAAATGTTTATTATATTCATGTACTTTTGCAACCATGAATGAAAAACGCATCAAATATTCATCGACTCTCCATTTTCAATACCCCCGAATATTATGATAATAACAAAAGTTTTGATCGTGGTTGCAAATGAAGAGAAAATCGGTTTCAGTGGATATGAAACTCTGTAACCTTATACAAGAAGGGAACCTTGAATATTCACGAATAATGAAGTGAAGGGTTAATTTGTGCTTTTTTTTAATTGTTCCAAACATTTTTGCTATGGATAACAAGTGTTTAATTTGCGGTTAAAATTGGTGATATGCAGCAATGTGATGGAGGAAATTTCAATTTACTGAATCGCTGCAGTGAACAACGAAGAGACGGGACAAACTTCTGGCATGGGTATGCAGTATGGGTGAAAAAGACTACAGACCCATCATCGTTGTCGGAGAAATCTGACTAACATGGGCACCTAGGGGGAAGGGACGCTCCGTCAAGGTAACTTGACGCTCCTCCATAAGGTGCTGGCCTCTAGGGAGTAGGGGTTTCGCTGGACAAAAAGAATTCCACTCTTCGGTAGAGGTGGCCGAGGTCCTCAACCCCCTCGGCGGGTGAGCAACGCTTGATTTGCTTGGGCAATGACATTGCAGAGCTTCAGCATACCATTGGTAATATATAAACGGTAGCTCGACCTGTGCCGTCTTAGGATTGTACAGGACGAAGCGCGTTGATTTAGCGTATCCAAATCTCCACTGCGTCCGCAGCCGTGATGCAGGTGAGCCAGAAGGCAGGTACTATGGCGTAGCGTATCGGGGCGTGGTGGTACCCGGATGGTTACTCGAGGTGAATCCAAATACCTTTGGTTGAAAGCTTCGGGTCCTCGTCCATTACCATGGTAGTTGCTTGTCACAAACGGTTACCCATCAAACGAAAGCCGAAGGGTTCCACCTTGACATGGGTACGCAGTGAGTGTAAAAACGATTGCGAAAGTTCACTCATTAAACGTTCTTTGAGGAATCTGACTAATATGAGTACCTAGGGGGTGTGGAAAGCCCCATAAATGAAACTTGGTGCCCCATCCATAAGGCGTTGGTCTCTAGGGGGCATGGTTCTGATAGATAGCTGAAAATGATAACGTACAACGGTAGAGGTAGCCGGGGTACTAGTCTTTGGGTTGAGATCACTATCCTGACCATCTCGGCGGGTAAACAATGTCTAATAATTGCTCGGGTCCTGACACTGCAGAGTGTATTATATCATCATTTCTGTATTTAGATGTACATTCTGTATATTGTTAAAACAATGATGGGGGGATGACGTTTGGTCATTAGACAGATAATAAAGACATTTCATCTTGAACGTAATCAATTATCTTTGAAGAGTTATTTCATATTGAAATAAAGAAATAATACATGGTGTCAGGTCGGTTACAATCAGTTTGAATCACGGAAGAGAATTATGGAATTCAGCAAGCCCGACCCATTGATCCTTGATGACGGAAATATTAGTCAGAATTGGAAAAGATTCTTCCAGCGATTTGAGTTGCTTATGCTACGGATTTGGATGCCAAACCAGAAAAGAAGAAAAAAGCAGTTTTTCTGAATTTAATTGGTAATCAAGGACTTGAACTTTATAATTCTTTCTCATTTGAACCGGAAAAGTACACTTTTGACTTGCTCAAGTCCAAATTTGAAGCATACTGTACTCCTAAGAAGAATGTTACCTTCGAAAGATTCATTTTCAATAGTATCACACAAAAAGAAGATCAGCCGTTCAATAATTTTTTGACAGAATTACGTAGTGGTATCAAATCTACGGAATATAAAGATCAAGAATCTATGATAACAGACAGAATTGTTATCGGAATATTCGACAAAAGTCTTCAAGAACACCTACTAAGAGAGCCAAATTTAACATTAGATAAGGCATTTGATTATTGCAGAGCAACGGAAACAAGTAAGCTTCAATCCAAAATGCTTCAAAAAGATAATATATCTATCAATGAAGTTCGACAAAAAAAAAGAATTTTTTAAGAAATGCGAAGGGAAAAATTGTGAATACTGCAGATTTGGTCATAAACCCAGGAAGTGTCCTGCCTTTGGAAAAACCTGTGCAAAGTGTGAAGGGAGAAACCATTTTGCTAATGTATGTAAAAGCAATATGGATATGAACAAAACGATGAAAAATATCAATGAAGTTGTACTTTCAGAAAATGATAATGAAGAATTGGAAAATGAAATATATATTGATGCTATTTCTCGAAATGCTAAATCGGAGGAATGTTATATAGAAACAGTTAGTGTGTAGACTCAGGAGGTGACAATCAATGATAGAGAAATTACTTTCAAACTTGATTCGGGTGCAGAAGTCAACATTTTACCTTTGGAAACAATTTGAAGAAGATAATGAAACCAACCCAAATGACCCTAGTAGCGTATGGTAGTGAACGTTTCTAAATCAGACCTATTGTAATGTACGAAATAATTCTGCTTTCATTTCCTTTATTGTTGTTGATGCCATCAATCAAACACCTCTTCTAGGTTTACCAGGTTGTATAAAATTGAATTTGATTAAAATAATTTATAGTTTTTACTCTAAGTTCCATTCTTTTGACGATGTTCTTAAGATCTATTCTGTTGTCTTTGAAGGTTGTGGTAAATACTCGAAACATCAAATTACTTTGAAAGATAATGCTGTACCACGTGTTGTTTCTTGTCGACGGGTTCCTCAAGCCTTGAATGATAGATTGAAAATCAAATTGGACCAATTCGAGAGTCAGAGTTTGATAAGGAAAGTGGATAAACCAACAGAATGGGTCAATCCCTTGGTTATTGTGGAAAAACCTAATAAAGATTTGAGGTTGTGTTTAGATCCCATGTATTTAAATGCTTCCATAAAACGGGAACACTTCCCTATACCAACTCTTGATGAAATATCTCATATATTACTTGGGAAGACATATTTCACGGTACTGGACATGAAAGATGGGTACTTACAGATTGAGTTAGATGAAACTAGTGCTGATTTGTGTACGTTCGCCACTCCATTTGGAAGGTATCAATATCTTCGTTTACCTTTCGGAATTTGTTCGGCGCCAGAAGTATTTCAAAAAAAGAATTTAGAAATTTTTGGTGATATTGAAGGGGTGGGTCTATATTTTGATGATTTGATCATTACAGGGCGAACTGAGGAGGAACATGATAGAAATGTGAGGTTGGTATTAGAAAAGGCTTTGAAATATAATGTTAAATTCAATAAGTCAAAAGTACAGTTCAAACAGAAAAGTGTAAAATTCATGGGTCAGATATTTTCTGAGGAAGGGGTAAAACCTAATACCCATTATGTGAAAGCTGTCACAGACATGCCAGATCCAGAAAATAAAACGGAATTGATGCGTTTTCTGGGTATGGTCAAATGTGTAGGAAAATTCGTACCCAATTTGTCTCAAATTTCAGCACCATTGAGGCATTTGACTAGAAATGATATCGTTTGGAAATGGTCTGAAGAACATAAAAATGCCATAACGAAATTGAAGTATTAATTATGTAAAGCTCCTGTACTGTCAATTTTCAATCCAAATGAGTCAGTAGAAATAGAAACAGATGCATCAAAGGATAGCCTTGGTTGTTGTTTACTTCAAAATGGTCATCCAGTGGCAATTGCGTCTAGAAGTTTGAATTCCTCTGAGCAAAAATACGCTCAAATTGAGAAGGAAGCTTTAGCGATTGTTTTGCCATACACAAATTTCATTATTTCATATACGGTATTCCGAATATAAATATCAATTCAGATCATAAGCCATTAGAATCAATATTTAGAAAAGATTTACATTCAATATCGCCTCGTATACAAAGAATGATGCTTCATCTTATGAATTATGATATACAAGTATGTTATAAGCCAGGAAAGTATCTGTATATTGCAGATACACTTTCTAGAGCTTACCTTAGAGAAAAAGGATTGAAATCTGATTGAAAAAAAAATCAGTTTATTAGAGCCACTGAAGCAGATCAGGATTTGATAGAAATTATTCATTATCACTTTAATGGGTGGCCTGTTAGCAAAAACAATATATCGCATGATGTCAAGAATTATTTCAAATTGAAGGAAAATATTTCATTCAGTAACGGTCTCCTTTTCTTGGACAAAAAACTTATTGTTCCAAAATGTTTACGTTTTGACATGCTTGGTTTGATTCATGAGGGACATTTTGGTATAGAAAAATGTAAGTCTCGGGCTAGAAACATTTTTTATTGGCCAAACGTGAATAGTGATATAGAGACATTTGTGAAGAATTGCAGGGTTTGTGAAAAATTTGCACGAAAGAACCAGAAGGAGGAACTACTTCCATTTGAGATTCCTGAACGTCCTTTGCAACGCCTGGGAACTGATATATTTTCTTATGAAAACAAAATTCATTTAGTGGTTTACGATTCCTATTCTAATTGGTTGGAACTTGTTCAGCTGGAAAGCAAATCAGCTTCAACCGTCATTAACAAACTGAAATCGATATTCTCAAGATTTGGTAGCCCTGATACACTAGTTTGTGATAATGTTCCTTTCAACAGATATTTTTAAACAATTTGCAATAGATTGGAATTTCAATATTGAAACAAGGAGTCCGTATTATCCCCGTGCAAATGGTCTGGCTGAAAAAGCTGTTTCGTTAGGTAAAAACATCATTAAGAAATCAATAGATGACAATAATGATATTCAGTCCTCATTATTAGTTTACAGGAATTCCCCTTTGAAAAATATGGGTTATACTCCATCGCAATTGCTTATGAGTCGTTTATGCAGAACCAAAATTCCTACTTTAGCTGATTTATTGAAACCTTCTCTTTGTAATAATGTTAGTGACAAGCTAATTGAAAAACAACAAATTTATGAATATTATTATGATGGTTCAGGTAAATCACTGGAGCCCATCGAACCAAATTCAAATGTTGATGTTTATAATCATACAAAAAATATTTGGGAACCTGGAATAGTTTTAGGGTCACACGAAGCACCAAAGTCCTACAGAGTGTTAAACTCTGAAGGTAATGTTATCAGAAGAAACAGAATAGATTTGAGAGAATCTTCAAATGAATTTGTTAGAAATAATATAGTACAAGCAAACTCCCCGAATGCAGTCGGGGAAAGAGTTAATTCTGAGGCACAGAATTATTCGAACGAAAACTCATCAGTTCCAGATGATGGTGATTCAAGGATAATAGGATCGCAGAATAATTTATTTGGAAATCAATCTCATCAAAGTTTTGATTCGAAATCTAGTTCCGATTCATCTACTGGTTGTAATAAAAAAGAACCCATTGAAAATTCAGATTCTTGATATGTTACCAGATCAGGTAGGATTATTAGAAAGCCTGTTAAATTTAGTTACTAATTTTATGAAAGGGAAAAGATGTATTATATCATCAGTTCTGTATTTAGATGTACATTCTGTATATTGTTAAAACAATGATGGGGGGATGACGTTTGGTCATTGGACAGATAATAAAGACATTTCATCATGAACGTAATCAATTATCTTTGAAGAGTTATTTCATATTGAAATTAGGAAATAATACACAGAGCCAGTAGTATGCTTAAGTATACAACCCCACTAGATTATTATGGAGTGATAATCTGTGATAAACATTTTCTCATTGATTTTACATTGAAAGATACTACTGAATTACAATAAAACTTGAATAATAATGAGGATGAAGTTCAGTGTCACGTGTTTAGTACTAAATTGAAATGCATTATTGAGGTGTGATGTGTTGCCTATCTATACGGCGCAAATCCGATGTTTTGAATTTCGCCATGAGAAAGGGTGACAATAGCTTGGGTTGTCCATGTGTGCGAACGCTGATTTTATGCTCGCTAAGAAGTTTTGTGTATATTCGCTAGAGAAAAGGACCCTTTCGAGTTTCCGCAGCTATAACGGAGGAAACGTGGGATTAACTAATGGTGAGTAGCCTTTTCTCATTTTTTTTTCGGTCTTTTTCGAAGTTACTGATTTTAGCCAGCATTTTCGCACTCGGAGAAAAAATAAACTAACTGATTTTTTTTATACAGTCCATTCCAGAACATTGTTCCTTCTGAACCAGGATCTTTGAGATTCTTTCTTTCGAGATTTTGAAAGATAATTTTCATTTCTAAATTATTTCTGTTTATTCATGCAAATGTAAAGCCTTACTTTAGCTGAATGAGTTCAGCTCATTCGATCTTCATTTGTGCATTTCAAAATAAGAAATCTTTTCAATAATTTTTTTTTTTATGGCTTTGACATTTCGTCATTCGGCCTGACACAAGTATAAAGTATGTGGTATTGGTAGTATAGATGATATAATTATTTCTAATTAAATAGGTCCCTACAAAAACAACAAGAAATAAGAGCTTGAAATTGAAGACTGTACAATGGGAATAGACAGGTACACACGCTTCACGTTCAGGGGTCCTTCGGGATGACTTCTTCTGAGACACACAACAAATAGACCACGGATTGATTGGTACATGTTACACAAGGAAAGGTCCACACATGGATACCAACTCTAAGACCAGCTACAACTTAATATTTGTCCTGTAAAGGAATTCCATTAAACATTTATACAATTGCTATTTGAGGCTAAGATCGACATGACATTGAAAGGATTCGGCATATTTAAACTTCAAAGTTTGTCATAAAGTTCATTTGACTCATCGGAATATTTGGAGCATGCAAAAAATATATGTTCTAAGTCTCCCTCTTGATCACAATGATCACAATTTTTACTGGAAATTATATTTATCCGAAAAAGATGTTGTGGGTAACAGGCATGACCAAACTTGAGTCGTATAAAAGTTGTGAAGAAAAGGGCCCTTTCGAGTTTCCGCAGCTACAACGGAGTCGACGTGGGATTAACTAATGGTGAGTAGCCTTTTCTGAATTTTTTTCCGGTCTTTCTCGAAGTTACTTATTGCCGTCTAATTTTAGCCAGCATTTTCGCACTCGGAGGAGAAAAAATAAACTAACTTAATTTTTTTAAACAGTCCATTCCAGAACATTGTTCCTTTTGAACCAGAATCTTTGAGATTCTTGCTTGTGAACTTTGAAAGATAATTTTCATTTCTAAATTATTTCTGTTTATTCATGCAAATGGAAAGCTTTACTTTGGCTAAATGAGTTCAGCTCATTCAATCTTCATTTGTGCATTTCAAAATAAGAAATCTTTTCAATCATTATAATATTTAGTAATAACAATTTCGTTATCATTTGAAAAATGAATTATCAATCATAAATACGAATTCTTTCATCGTCGTTCTACACAGTGCTGTTTACCGTTTTTTTTTTATATGGCTCTCGGTTTTTGTCTGTATTGTATTTTTTACTCTTCTGTAGAGAAATATCGATTTGGTATAATTGAGATATTTGTATACTGGTTTAAGGCAATATTTGGTATATTTTGATAAGAGAGGTTGGATGGCGTTAGTTGTCTGATTTCAGTGAGGAATTATTGGCTCGCATTCATTTTCAATTCTACGTGAATTTTTTGTCATCATTTTTTCAATATGTCTGAAGAATTTCAACGGTTAATATACAATAGAAATGATAGTATCAAAGATATGGCTGTTTTATTGAATTATTCTATTGCAGCTAAAACGACTGATTTTCAAAGTTAGATACTCCGACATTGAACAGTCTCGTGATGATTTTTTGAAAAATCATAATGGTATTTTGAATAATTCTTCACAAAGTAATCCTGACGATGATTTGACTGATGATGAAACAATTCGTGAAGCTTTTGTTGCAGATTATTATGCAGTGAAAGCGACTTACGTTGACCTTTTTGACAACCAAACAAATTATCCGAATCAGTCACTGTCGAAACAAAATTCTTTGTCGTCCAACGTCAGGCTGTAATAAGACCTCTCTCGAACTGAAGGCTTTAATAAGCAAATAAACACAACGATATCTGACAACTTTCAGAGTGATACATTGAACTGACAAATTGACATGAAACAAAGTAAACTTATGAAGGGTGATGAATAAGATTTAACATTACATTCTCCTTCGCCTAAAATGTAAAGTAATCGCTTAAGTAGCCAGGAAGCTGTTTATTCCTTTGTGGGCGCCTATCTTCACACGAATCAACGGCATCGCTATTTCCGTTTTCCTGATTGTCTAAATTCGAAACATTGTCTATATTATCTGTAGTGGCCCCCTCGTCTTCTGCGGTACGACATTCAGGATATGGGGCAAGACGACGAATAGATACGGTTGTTTCTTTACTTGCACGAACTTGCTTTTTCATTAGAATCGGACCCGGTGATGTCAGCCAAGAAGGTAAAGAAGATCCATTCAGCGTTCTACGAGGATAAATGAACAGTCTTTCATGGGGTCGAAGTGCACAAAAGAGATCTGATTGAATGAAGTGAATCTTGCAAAACAGTTTCCCAGTATTTTGAATCTAGGTTTCGAGATTTCAAAGCCAGTTTTATGGTTTTCCAAATGATACCATTGTATCTTTCAACCTGTCCGTTTCCTTGAGGATTATAGGGAGTGGTTCGACTAGTGGAAATACCGTGCGAACTCAAGAATGTCTTCACTTCGTGCGATATCAAAGCAGCTCCACGGTCAGAATGTAAAGAGGCATTCCAAAAATCGCAAATAGCTGTCTAAGGCAACTGATGACTGTTCCTGATGTCATATCAAAACATGGAAAGGCAAAAGGAAATCTAGAGAACTCGTCTACAATTGTAAGGAGATAACAATTTTTAGATATTGATGGTATGGGTCCTTTGAAGTCTATATTGAGTCGTTCCAGTGGGGCAGTAGCTTGAATTAGTGTTCCCTGATACTTGCAAAAATTGGGTTTCAGTTCTGAACATATCCTACATGATGAAATTACTTTTCAGACGTCTTCTACAGAATATGGCATATTTTTGGATCGTAACCAATGATACATTCTTGTTATTCCTGGGTGACAAAGCTTTTCATGTAACTCCACCAACTTATTCAGTCCATCAGTAGCTGAACATATTCTGGAGAATGCATCAGCAACTGTATTCTTAGAACCAGGTCGATAAACTATATCATATTTGAAACATGACAACTCTAGTCGCCACCTCATTATTTTTTCATTTTTTATTTTTCCATGGTTCTTATCATGGAACATGAAAGAAACTGATTTTTGATTCGTTATTAGTGTAAAGTGTCTGCCAATTAAGTAATGTCTCCATTTTCGCAGTGCCTCCACAATGGCATAAGCTTCCTTTTCAATGGCTGAATGTCTTTGTTCGGAGTGCGATAAACTTCTTGAAAAAAACGCAACAGGTCGTTCAGACTGTGACAGTATCGCACTTATTGCATAATTCGAAGCGTCCGTCTCTACTACGAAAGGTATACTTTCGTCGATAGATGAAACAGCTGATTGAGCAATATCAGATATGAGCTGGCGAAAAGTTGCAGCTGTTTCAGGATTCAACGGAAATGTAGTTGCTCGTACAAGAGGTTGAATTTTTTCTGAGAACCGTGGAATCCATTTTGAATAATGCGAGAACATTCCTACAATTCGCCGCAGGGAATCAGAGTCAGCTGGTAGAGGCATATCCAGCAATGGTTTGAGTCTATTGGCATCAGGTTTTATTGTCTTCTTTCCGATAGTATAACCAAGGATATGGATTGTATCAACAGAAAATATGCACTTGTTTTTATTGATAGTGAGTTGATATTTATCGGCGATCTCCATGAATTTTTTTAAATTTTGATCGTGATTTTCTTGGTTCCTACCACATATTGTCACGTCATCCAAATAGGCGTAAGTACCTTTGAGATTTTCTCGTTCTATGATATCATCTATCGTTCTCTGGAAACAGGAAACTCCATTTATGACTCCGAATGGGATCCTAGTGAACTAATACAATTTTCCCCCAGCCTCGAAAGATGGGAATTTGATGGTAGGCACTTTTCAAATCAATTGAGCTGAATACGTCATATTTGGAAACTTTTTGCACTATATCTTCGATTTTTGGTAGAGGGTAGGCATCAAGGAGGGTGAATTTATTGATCGTTTGTGAATAGTCAATAACCATTCCTTTCTTGTGATTTTCATTGGTTGTGACCAATGGTTGAGCTCGCCATGGAGATTTACTTGGTTCGATAATACCATCAGATAGCAATTTTCTAGTTTCATCCTTTATGAAATTGTAATCATCAAAAGAATATCTTCGTGATTTGACTGCTATTGGCTTACAGTCGGATGTCAGATTGGCAAACAATGAAGGGGGGTCGACTTTTGCTATCGATAATCCACATAATGTTAAGGGACACATGTTTCTTTAATATTATGTGCATAACATACCTTTAACACAAGTGTTGTCAGTACCTAATATATAAACAATATTTTTCATTCCCAGCCCTGTAGCACCACATACAAGCATCTGTTGCTTAAGTGGTCCCAAACATGTTTATTCCAATGACTTGTTAATCACAGATAAGCATATTTTGTGCTTATGTGATATTTCGTCTATTTACCCATGTGTTATCTATGTTCAATTGTAGTCTTATGTTTTTGTGAAAAATTATTTTGTAAAATTTTTTTAGTGAATAAACATTATTATTATATTATTATTATTATAGGTTTGGGTCCACCAAATGCAATTTTCAAACTGTCATGCTTCGATAAAATATCATGTCCCAAAATTACATCAGCACACAAGTCAGAGAGAACCAATAACCTACTGTTTTTGTATTCATATCCAAGAATATTGAGAGTTACTGTACAAAATCCGATTATCTTGGTATGCAGAGATGTAGAAGCCATAGCCACTTCATTAACTTCACCATCAGCTGGATATATTAACAAGTTTCGAATTTTTACTAAATGTTGGCTCACGAAACTTTCTGAACTCCCTGTATCCACTAATGCGTCAGTTTCTAGTCCATCGACTTTAATCCGAATAATAGCTTTTGATAGTGATTTTGGAGATGCAGCTGAAATGGTGGCTAAAGTAACAGATGAAGTGAGAGTTTTGGTATTCCAATTTGAAGAAGAACGACAAACTTTTGAAAAATGTCCCAGTTTTCCACAAGATCTGCATGTTGTATTCTTAGCTGGGCATCGATCACGGGGATGCTTGAAGTTTCCACAAAAATAGCACTTGATCTGGATAGATGACAAATTTGTTGATTGCTCTGTACTACTTTCTGATACATTCATTGAGGCATTCGTGAATAAAGAAGAGTTGTTATACTTTTCGGATTGATGCTGCGCCATTTCTAATGCTCTGGCTTGATCGATTGCCTCCTTCAGTTGTAACTTTGAGTTTTCTAACAATCTTTGTCGGATTTGTGAAGATTTCAATCCACGAATGAAGGTGTCACGAATAAAATCGTCTCTATTTTGATCAGCTGTAACTGCCTTAAAATTGCAATCTTTACTTGAAAGTTTCAGCATTTGTAGATATTGGTCAATTGATTCATTTTCCTTTTGTTTCCTCATTGAAAGTGTGTGTCTGGCAAATACTTCGTTTTTCGTTTTCACGAATATATCATGAAGTGTCTTGATAGCTGATTCATATGAATCACAATCACTAATATGAGTATATATAGAGGACGACACATAGTTTACGAGCAAATTGAGCTTGTCTTCTTCATTAGCTGCCGTTTTTTTTAGGAAATATTCAAAAGTTTTATGCCATTCTTGACTAGAACTACTGGAATCCACATCGACTTCTAATCTCTCAGGGCGTAAAAGTCTATCTAAGGTTGTCATAGCTGATTGTGAACTTGCGATGGTTTCCTGACTATTTGGCATTGTTCGAGTTACTGTATTATGAGTATATTTGCTTATTAAATCTGCAATTTAATAAGCAAATATACTCATAATAATAAGCAAATAAACACAACGATATCTGACAACTTTCAGAGTGATACATTGAACTGACAAATTGACATGAAACAAAGTAAACTTACAAAGGGCGATGAATAAGATTTAACATTACACAGGCTACCCAAAATTGAAATAATCAAGTAACTTTGGTCGATAAAAATGATTCGTTGGGGAATATTGAGAAGATACATTTTTTATTAACTCCTTTGGAGGGGCCCCTCTCTTTATTTAGCTCGATCTCTGCTTCTTGCTGGAGATAAAAGCCTCAAAGAAAGATATTAAAATCCACGCTTGAATGCAACGGCTCATTGGAGTGCAATTAAAAATTTTCCGAAAGTTTTTTCGAATTATGCAAATGGCATTAGGGAGTTATTAGATACTTTTTCGGAAAACTCATCTGCATTACAAATTCTGTCATTTCCTGTGGACGAATGGGATTTCATCATAGTTTGTATGATTTTGAATCGGTTAGAAGACGATACAAAAAATGATTTGAATTGCAACATGGTTCAACTGAAATTCCCAATTACGATAGTCTCAAACAATTTGTAACAAAGCACTGTGTGGCTTTAGATACTTTGAAATTTTCGTGTTCCTCTGTTAACAGAAGTTCACTCCAAGTGAAAAAATCAAATTTTCATGATAATAGGGCTTCAACTAAAACAAACAACAACAAAAAAACAATTTTTGTTGGTGCTAAATTGGATTCATTTTACGTTTGTTAAAAATCCGAGGAATCTCCTTTGAAAAAAATAAATGTTCTCAGGTTGGACCTTTGTGGTGCAGTTTTACTGTCTAAATTGGTGTCTTTCACGTTTTAAACCTTCGAGGGTAAGTTGGCTTTCGATGGCATTTATGCTCGGACTGACTCGACTATTACTTCAGTCATCACCCCATAGGTGGAAAACATTCATCGCTAATCGCGTGGCGTATATTCAAGAGAATGTGTCGCCTTCATGCTGGTTCCATGTAGTGACTCAAAATAACCCTACTGACATGGCCTCGAGGGAATTATTTCCCTATGAGATTATAGGTAATTTATTTTGGTTTAAGGGACCCGATTTTCTTTCTGATTGAGATTACCAGAATTTCTATCCTTCACGGGTTGGAGATCATCCATCGTTGTTGGATGAATAACGTAGGACTGCTCTTACTGTTATCACAGAGACACAATTTCTTGATGATTTATTGAATCATCATTCTTCGTTTTCCATAAACCTCCTTCTGAAAAACGGTATGGATTTCTAAGCTCTGCAGAATTGTTAGAAGCTTCTCAGGTTTTGTCGAAGCACACCCAACTTGTTCATTTTGAAGATGAATATAATAATGAAAAGTTTTCGAAACCTTTTCGAAAGCTGAATGCTTTCATTGATGGTCATGGTATTTTAAGAGTTGGTGGTCTCCTAAAATACGCTTCGTCGAGTTATAACAAAAAATATACCGCTGTTCTTCCTCGAAATAGTCGATTCACAGATTTATTGATAGAGTTTTATCATAAACGTTATTTTCATGCTGGATCGAATACTGTGCATCTTTTACTTGCCCAACATTTCTGAATCTTGTCTCCGAAACGAGCAATTCGATCTGTTTTGTTGAAGTGTGTTCATTGTTGAAACGTGTAGACCATTGCAATTCAAGTCAGTATTTGTGATTCGCGCTATAAAACCGCTAGTGCATAAAATTTTGTATGTATCACGTGCGTAAAATGCGTTTAAGGCCTTCGGCGTGTGATGGCCCTCGGCTAACGCCATCGGGCCATAATCCACGCCGCAGGCCATAAACGCCTACTTTACGCCCTTGATACATAAATAACTATTATGATATAACTCTATCAATAAATTTGTGAATCGACTATTCCGAGGAAGAACAGTGGGATATCTTTTGTCATAACTCAACGGAGCGTATTTTAGGTAACCACCATTACCATCAATGACAGACAGCATTCAGCTTCCGGAATGGTTTCGAAAACGTTTTATTTTTATATTCATCTTCAAAATGAACAAGTTGGATGTGCTTCAACAAAACCTGAGAAACTTCAAACAATTCTGCAGAGCTCAAAAATCCATACCGATCCTCAGAAGGAGGTTTAAGGTTGAATATTAATCTCAGAATGTATGCAACTACTCTTTGCAAACGAGAAAACGAAGAATGATGATTGAATAAATCATTGAGGAATTGTGTCTCTGTGCCGTACAGATAGACAACACATCGCACCTCAATAATGCATTTTAATTTGATACTGAACAGTCACGAATACGATGACAGCAATTGTCAGCTTGGTGACAGCTTCGATACAACTTTATAAAAACGTCTTTTTTGATGATAGTTAGGCAAGAACTTGCCCGGAATGTGAGAATTATAGAATTTCACCATAAACCAACCGAGTTGAAAGTAGATAGTACTTTCTCGGAAAAGAAATATATAAAGTTATTCCATTGGTAAGACACATAGTTTGTTCACTGCATGTTTGAAGGCCACTGCTTGTTTTAACCTCTGCAACTCGGCATACATTGTCTTTGCCAGGCAATAGCTTAATCACTCTGCCAGTTTTCCAATACGTCGGAGGAAGATTATCCTCCTTTAGCAATACCAAAGAACCATACTGGGGTTCTAGAATCTCTACTTTCAAAAATTTACTCGTTTCGTTGCTGCAAATCATGTAGTCATGGGACCACCTAGACCATATATGCTGAGTGAGTTGTTTGAGTCGCTCATAATGGTTCAGTCGATTGCACGGAACAGTTTGAACATCCTCTTCTGGAATCGATGTGAGTGGTTCGCCGATTGAAAAATGCCCGGGAGTTAAAGGTTGAATATCATTTGGCTCAATGGATGAAGGAAATTATGGGTTCAGGATAGCCTCTATTACGGTTAATACTGTATAAAAGCCATCATGAGTTAAACTTGCTTCACCTAAAACTCCCTTCGTGTGGTATTTCGTCTGCTTGACTGCAAACTCCCACAGTCCACCAAAATTTGGTGCTCGAGGTGGAATAAAATGCCTAACAAACTTGATTTTCAAGTGAATAATTACCAATAGCTGTGTTATCTACTATTTTCGAAATACGTTCTTTCGAATATTTGAAGCTATTATTTGCAAAATTCAGACCATTTTCACTGTATATGATTTTACTTATTCCGCATCGAGCGATGAATCGTTTTGAGTTGTTAAGAAAAGCTTCAGGTGACATCTCTTCGTCAAGCTCTGAGTGCACTGCTTTGGTCGAAAAGCAAATAAAAATATATACATAATTTTTAATGAATGTGCGATTTTTCATGATTCATTCCTTAACAAGATAAGGTCCCGCGAAATCTACTCCACAAGACAGAAAAGGACGTGAAGGGGTGATGCGGAATGCAGCAGAAAAATTTCCCATTACAGGAATACAACTTGTAGGATTTACCTTGAAACATTTAACACAATGTCGAAGGACACCCTTGATTAAATTTTTGGCATTCAAAGGCCAAAACTTGCTCCTGATGTTGCATAAAATACTCTGAACACCTTGGTAGTAAGTACTGATAAGTTCATGACGAATAATTATTTTAGTAAATTCATGATCACCGGGCATTGACATGGGAAATTGATGATCAGACTTTAAGGAGGATTGAGCAAGTCTACCTTCTCTTGATATATTTTCAGAATCTAGAAAAGGACTCAAATTCAAAAGTTTGCTATTGTTTGGAATGCTAAGTTTTTTCTTTGAATAATATATTTCTTTTGCAAATGTTTGAATTTGGATTATCTTTACCAATGTTTCAACTGCATTATTGAGTTCGAATGTAGTTATATTCTTTATCTGTCGATGTTTCCTCATTGTTCTGCAATTATTCATGAATCGATGAGGCAACTGTTTTACGTAAAGCTGAGGATGTAGAGTACTTTTCGAAAATATTCCAACTATTTACTGTATTAAAATTGTATACCAAATTTTCTTACATTCATGTAATTC
Source organism: Chrysolina oricalcia (assembly GCA_944452925.2). NCBI lineage: Eukaryota > Metazoa > Arthropoda > Insecta > Coleoptera > Chrysomelidae > Chrysolina > Chrysolina oricalcia. The sequence continues at coordinate 17,783,452 of OX101826.2, forward strand.
GACAAATTCTACATTAGTTTTGTTAAAACTTGGCCAATGAATTTAATCTTTGAGTAACCTGTCTGGTCCTGACCACCACAGGAGGTTATATTTGTGACTAACAGCATCTATTCCTCGCGGAATAATGTCTGCAGGGTTATCAGCTGTTGGTACATGACCCCATTCACTGATGAATTTCCGCAAACCTGATACATACAAATGTTTTCAACTGAGACGGTTCACGTGCTGGCCAAGACAAAACTAGGGTTGAGTCAGTCTGAAGAAAAACATTGTTTATTTCAATTTGGATCGATTTTTTAATTTTGTCGATCAAGTTGGACAGTAACCATGCTCCGCATGATTCAAGGCGCGGAAGAGTTACCCGTGATTTTGCACAAATTAGATCATTTAAAAAAAAAAAAAAACGCACATGATCCATGGGCCCTTTTGCTCGAATCCGAAAATCCATGGAGTTGTATTGAAATGTAACTGGTTTTCAGAATATGCCTGGGTATCGATATTCGATTTGAATTTTTGAGATCGAACATGAAATGCAAAAATTTTATATACAATGATAGTGAAATTGTTTCATTCCATGTAATTTGTAATTTCCACAAACTCTGAAGCATTAATTTTGCCATTATTACAACTGGTTCTATCGATCCAAGAGGATCAGATATTTGAGATGTCATGGACAAAATCACTCGTTTTGATATTTTTTTTTAGCGGAAATCGATATTTACCGAATATTGAAATATCTGATATAAGATTCCAAAGTATGCCTAGCGTTTTTATAGTGTGGTCATTGTTAATGTAATGGTGTTGAATTTGGTTTTGTTTCGAAGGATTTAGAATTTGCAAATCATTTGATATCCTTTGAGTCAAACTGAAACCAAATGACGACAAAATATCGATTATTTCATCCATCAATGGATTCGTTTGTTCTTGTGTGTCACTGCCTGTAATGAGATCGTCAACGTAAGAATTTGACATGATGGTATCACAAAATAATGGAAAATAATTTGTATTTTCCTAGAGCAGCTTGATGGAGAGATCTTATTGCTAAAAATGCCGATGTACCACATGACGCAACTTCTGGTTTTTATTTTCTTGCTAAACGATTATTTGTGAATTATGTTGTTTTGCATCAACTTTGATCACACGGTACATTTTGGTGATATCTGCCCTTATAACAAAGTTGTGTTTCATGAATAGTAACAGAATTGAACATGAATCGTCCGGTATGGAGGGTCCTTCAAACCAAACATCATTGAGGGATAAATTCGAAGAATTTTTGGCTGAGGCGTCAAAAACTACTCGTAATTTTGTAGTAACACTTGTAGTTTTTAACACCTCGTGGTGCGGTTAATAGTACACTGTTTAGGTTATATCAATTTCATCTTTACTAAGAAGCCTCATGTGATTTAAATTCTCATATTCGCGCATGAAATTAATATATAACTGAGTGAATTAGGGATTTTTTAGCATTTTTCTTTCTAAGTCATAGAATATTTGCTTCTGATGATCTAAATCTTGATAATTTTAATAATTTTGTTTCAAATGACCTGAGTCATCACGCTACGTATTTTGCAAAAATTGATTATCTCAAAATTGTTCATCAGCTGTATATTTCTCAATCTCTAATTTCCAAAACTGTTCTGAACTATTTTGAATACCCTCATCATAATTCATTGATAGAAAACAACTTTGTTGCAGTGGATGATTGATTTGGGTATTGCCAGAAATAATCCAGCCAATATGCAATTTTTGCATTATAGGCTGGTTTATTCCTAACTTTATTAATTTGTCCGATACAGGGAATATCGAAAAATATTTATGTTCCAAGTGAGATGTTTATTTTTTGGGATTGAATAAACTCGGGATCTGCTAGCATCAGAATGTTTGGAATTTTTGAATAACTAGGATTGAAAGATTGAAGGGGTAAAAAATTCGTTATTTTTTTAGCACTAAGATAGTCAGGTTACGACAAAAATCATTGTCTATTATGATTTTATTTTTGTATTTACACTATGTGTGATATATGAGGATGATTGATACCGGCGACTGGTATGCTGCTTTTGATTAGTTTCAAATGTAATTTGTTTGCTAAATCCCCACAACTGAAATTACTCTGACTGCCTGAGTCAAGAAAACATCTGCATGTAATAGGTTTATTGTTTTCGTCAAAAACAAGGATTTTAGCATTCGAAAGCAGTGTTATCATGTTATTTTGAGAACAACGTGTGACGACCATTGTATCGATTGAATCGGAACTTGTAGAAGTTGTACTCATTTACTCTGTTGAGCTGTCAAAGTTTTTTGGTTTGTTTGTGTTACGTAAACATGATTAAGAGTTGTGTTTTAGATTGCAATGTTTGCATGTCGAACCAGAACATACTGACACGTTATGGGACATGGATGATCTGAGATAGTTTAAACAAAGTTTGAGTTTTTTTATTTCAGGCAATCTATTTCCAACTGGTGAGTAATGCTAGGAATTTTGTACAATGAAATATATAATATTTTCCAGTGCTGAATTTACATTTCATTCTATTTGTTACATGAGAATGTATTACTTTATTTTCAATACGCTTGTGATTGTAAGTATCATTTATTGATATATTTTGTGTCAAAACCCTGTTGCGAGTGACTTACTACCTGACTGTTAGCATTTTCTAAAACCTTAAACCTAGATTTTAGGAATTACTCGAGTTTTTTGAAGTAAGGAAGATTTTGTTCCTTATTTCGGTCTTGTTCTACTACTGTTTCCCAAGCAACTTCACTTGAATGCTCCGATTTTGATTATAATAGATATAAAAGCATATTTTCATCAGTTCTGCCGACTAATGAATCAAGACATCTGTTTTCCTTTTGGAATTTAGACATCATTTGTTTCAGGGATTCTGAAGTTGCCTTCATTGAAACAGGGAGCTCAAACAACACCTTGAAATGATTGTTCATAATAGACATTTTGTCTTCAAAATGCTCTTTGATTAATTTCCAAGATATTTCTTAATTTGAGTCAGTGGCATTCAGGAAATCTATAACTTTTGACGCATCACTCTGTAGACACGATGTCAAATATAGAAGTTTTCGATGTTTAGGTAGAGTTTGATTGTTATGAATCATAGCCTTGAAGGAATCATGAAATTACATAGAGTTAGGTAAAAACCATTAAATTTGGGTAACTCTATGTCAGCTAATTTTATAGTAGTATTTTGTGGTACCAACTGAGAGTTAATCGTATGATTGTGCAAACTTTAATTGATTGGAATGAAATGATTTTACACCTTGCCTATCTTGCTCTAATCTAGTTTATGAAAGTCATTGACTTTTTGTTATGCTGAAGCACTTAACTCGAAAAATAATGTTCCAAATTTGTTCTTTCGATATCTTGTATATCACTTCCATCAAAGATTTCAATTTCATATCAACATGCTGAAAAATCATCCCATAGTGCTTCGATTTTTTTGAGGCGTTTTATTGAATTTTGAATATCATCAACATGAAAATTATTTAGATAATTACCAAATCTAGAAAGCTGACCCTTTATTACACCTTATTATTTAATTGATGGCTTTAATTGATATCCTTGAGTAGAAGTCATTTTACCAAAGAAATTGAATAAATATAGTGGATAATCAAATAATAATATCGCAACGTTTCTAGCCAATATACCGCCTAAACGAAAAAGTAAGCAGGATAATTGGAGGAAAGGAATTGGTAATCTATCAGAACAAACTCACTCAAATTATGATATTCGACGCTAATTGATCTCGATTCTTGCTTGATGATTCTGTTTATGGATTTACGAAGATACTGGTTGCTTGAATATAAGTTTTTGATTGCCTCAGAAAGGTAACTGGTCGACATTCTTTTTATTTGCAAAATTTCAATCTCTGCTCGAAAGGAACATGGACAATTTTGAGATTTTATGAAGTAGTAATCTGTGATAAACGTTTTCTCATTGATTTTGTATTGGAAGTTACTACTGAATTACAACAAAACTTGAATAATAATGGCGATGAAGTTCAGTGTTACAAATACGATGGCAGCTCTTGTCAGCTTGGTGACAGCTCCGCTACAATTTGATTAAAATGTCTCTATTGATAATAGTAAGGCCAGAACATTCCCAAAATGGAATAATTATCGAAATTATATAAAATTAAAAAAAAAAATTAAAAAAAAAATTCCAATTTTTTGTCAGTACTTTTAGTTTGAGTACACTATTATAATGTCAAACAATTTGTCTTTGCTATTACCAGTTTTTGAGAGAGGGTAATATACTAAGGAGGCCACTTTTTGACATGATTTCCCCAATGGACCCAATTCATGGTACACAGGACATTAAAACAAACAACAATCAACAAACAATTGATAAACAACAACAACCGTAGGTATTTACCTACTGATGTAAACACATAACATTATTTTTCATATCCATCTATGTAATTGTTAATAAAATGTAGCGCGAGAAAAAAGAACATTGGACGTGGTGTTGTGTGTATGGGAAATATCTGAAATGGTTATGTGCCAAAGTTTATTTCTATATTTTTCAACATTGTTCTGTAATAATTTCTGGCTGGCTATTCCATTATTTTGAAAAGTAGTGGTTTATATTGACAGTGTTTGGAAGAAGTCCTTTGGAAGGAAAATGTAAAAATTACACTTATGATAGAAAGCACAAATGCACATTTCATATACCCATATGTGCATATTGTTCCATTATGGATGTATCTATTATGTCTGGTGATCAAATTTTGGGCACGTATTATGATACATATGTTATGGTTTTCAGGATATGCACGATTCGAAATGGAATCACAGATGATGATGAAAGACTTCTACCGGCAATTATTGATTATGGTCCAGAAATAATAAATATATGTAATATTATCGACTGGTAAGGAGGTAACTCTACCTACTATTGTTCTGGTTCATTATTGGTTTGTTTGGTGTTGTTTATTTTGATGTCCTGTGAACTGTGAAGTGAGTCAATGTGAAAAAGCATTGAGAAAACTAATGTATTGATATACATTTTATAATTCATCTGGGTCCTCACGAAAACTGTTGATTTTTTAAATCTGTATGTTGGATGTAAATACAAAACAATTCAACAACTGTTGATTGAGACGTGAATAAAATATATCAATATCAATAGATTATGAGTTTTATTTACTTTTTTTCATTTTGAATACGATGTCTTTCATTGTACTATGACGAAATAACAATGAGTGAACTTCAACGTGTCTTTTACCGATACTCTGTATGACATTTTCATTGTTTAAAGATTTTTGACAGTTTTTGTAATAACGGGTGTACAGCCGGTCGCCGTTTTCGATATTATACCCTGTGTATCTCAAAAACTGATCATAGCAAAGCCAGTGATGTTTGACATCCTAATAGTGAACTCAAACTGAGAGTTATGACAAAAAAACTGGAAAATTTTAAGTACGAAATTTATAATTAAATGGTAAATTATGAACTAAACGAATTATCGCAAGATTTTTCATCACCTAGCGTTTGTGTCATACTGTATATCAATTAGGACATGCAGTATGCTGAATGGCCCGTAGTCAAGTATCCCTGAAGCTCAAAATATGAAATGGAAATAAATCAAGTATCATCAAGAAAACAGTGACTTTTTGACTCACCCAGTATAAAATTTGAATTTGTCGATTTTGACATATTCAAAGATGAGTATTTTAGTGTGTTACTTGGTTTTATCACATCTTCATCTCATAGGGTCGAATGAGAATTTCATTTTGAATACTGCTTGACTCACGATGTATGTAACAATTTTTTTCAATAAAAACCGGTCTGAAATAATTGCTTCATGGGTAAGCAATATTTCACGGACGAAATTTTTTATTTTAGGGTGAATTATGAACTAAACGCTTTTTCGTAAGTATTATCATCACGTAGCGTTTGTGTCATACTGTATACGAGGGCTGACAATAAAGTAAGGTCTCCAATTTTTTTTTTCATAGAAAATGACATTTATTTACAAAAAGCGATACACCGTTGGAAAGGCCAAGGTCTTGGCTACTTTTCTACATAATCGCCATTTTTTTCCAACACCTTGCGCATCCGCACGATGAACTTGTCTATGCCGGCAGAATACCACTCTCCGTCCGCCTCGCGCAGCCAGGTGTTGACCTCTTTCTGAACCTCCGCGTCACTATCAAACTTCTTCCCTCCGAGATGTTTTTTCAGGGCGGGGAACATGTGGTAGTCACTGGGGGCCACGTCGGGACTATAGGGAGGGTGATCGATGATTTCCCAGCCAAATGTCTTGAGCAGGTCAAGGGTAACGTTGGCTGTGTGCGGGCGCGCGTTGTCGTGGTGAAATTTCACTCCTTTGCTCAGCAATCCCGGGCGTTTGTTTTTTATGGCACGACGAAGCTTTTCCAGGGTCTCACAGTACCTTGCTGCATTGATAGTGGTTCCCCTTGGCATGAAATCCACCAACAATACCCCGTGGCGATCCCAAAACACCGTAGCCATCACCTTGCCGGCTGACAGTGTCGCCTTAAACTTTTTGGGTTTCGGAGAATCGCTATGGCGCCATTGTTTGGACGACTCCTTTGTTTCGGGTGTGTAGTGATGAGCCCACGTTTCATCCCCCGTAACAAACCCTTCCAAAAAATCATCGCCTTCCTCTTCAAAACGGGCCACAACTTTGGTCGCACATTCCACGCGCCGCTTCATGTGGTCTTCGGTCAGCTGTTTCGGCACCCATCGGGCAGAAACTTTGTGGTACTGCAACTTGTTCACAAGGATATGACGGATTGTTTCGCTGCTACACACTCCTCCAAGCTTCTCTTCCAAGTCCCTAATTGTCGCACGGCGGTTTTTGAGCATTTCTGCCTCCACTGCTTGAACAATCGCATCCGAGACCGACGGCCGGCCAATTCTCTCGTCGTGAACATTAGTGCGCCCGGAATTGAACTCGCGGCTCCACTTACGCACGTTTTTTATGTCCATACACTTTTCCCCGTAAACTTCAACTAGTTGACGATGGATTTCAATAGGTGTCACCTTTTTCGCACTCAAAAAACGTATTACAGAACGCAATTCGCACTTGGACGCTGACGCGAGTGGTACCTCCATCGTTGACGGCTGCTCAGCCAAGACTGAGCGGTCGGGGAAGCCTCACCCAGCAGCAAAGTGGTAGTGGGGGAACCAAGGAACACGGCGGTGTTGCCAGATTTCGCCTAGCGCGTGATCCGGCGAAGTTGCAGCGTTGGAGACCTTACTTTATTGTCAGCCCTCGTATCAGTTAGGACAAGTAGTATGCTGAATGATTCGTAGTCAAGTATACCTGAAGCTCAAAATATAACCAAATATCACCAAAAAAACTGTGACTTCTTTATTCATCCAGTATAAAATTTGAAATTGAAGATTTTGACATATTCAAACGTTGAACATTCCAGTGTGTTAATTGGTTTGATCACATCTTTATTTTATAGGGTCAAATGGGAACTTCATTTTGAATAATACTTGACTCACCCTGTATGTAACAATAGTTTTCATTGAAAACCAGTCTAAATTCATTGCCCTGTTGGTAAGCAATATTTGTCCGGCAAAACTCTTTCATTCAAAATGTTTTCCTACGAACAATGTTTCTTTAAAGAAATGGCCATTCTCCCACTTCGACACCCTGTATTTCGAATACTAGTTATAGGATTGAGTTGGGCCTGTGGATACTCTTGCGGAAGAGGTCCCATTTTACAAAATTCCACAATATACCACAAACTCAGAAAAATTAACCGGTGAATATGTTTCCATAAGGCTGCTTCCTGGTCCTTTATCGATAGATATAAACTACTATTTCGAAAGCAACACTTTTGCTCTGTTTGTTTGTTTGTTTGTTTGTTGCTTTTTTCTTTTGATTTTTGAAGTTGCAAATTGATGAGAACATTGTTTGTGAAGACATCTTTTGCAACCACTATTTGAAAATTTTGTAAAAATCCTGATATTTAGTTCATTAAAAAAAAGAAATATATGAAAAAAATACATTTTCCTTTCGACGCAAGAGGTTGCATTCCTCATGAACAATGTTTTTTTTTGAATTTGCAGAACTTTTGGAATTTACTTCAAAAATTTGGATTGATAACATGATTTTTATAAAACAAACATTCAAACATTTTCGTTTTGTTTGGATGGTTGTAATCAAATATGGCTATCCTACCTTTATTCTAAATAGTTGCATATTGCCGTTATAAAATCTTTTTTATACGAAATGAATCATTTTCTCATAAAAAAGTATGTTTTTCTGAAATCTTTCAAGAATGCCCACTTTCTCGGAGCAACTTCAGGCCTCAAAATACGCTAATCTAGTATTTCAGTCCGTTGCTAAGCAACGAACTTTCCCGGACCGTTTTCGGACCTAAACGGTACGGGAAAGTACTTTCCCGTATCGAAAACGAGACGGGAAAATTATTGCCGGCTTGTTCACATTTTAGACAGTTATTGAATTCACGCAAACAATATGTAGAATTCCTTAGTTTTTGACAATGCTGATTGCGATTTCAGAAAAAATGGTATGTGTACCTCGTAGTAAAAGCACATTCCCAGACTTCAATGCAAGTTGGCCTCGGCTTAACGCCTCGGCCAACAATTTACATTGTCGTCCAGGAATGTATTGCTTTCACTACTAGATACACAATATACTATTAGTATAATTTAGTCAATTTTCCAGAACATATTCCTAGCCATCAAATGAATCCTCAAATCAAGAATCATGTAAATCCTGCCAGAAATTCGTCATATCGTGAAGGACACGATCCGGAATAGTGCTCGTCTATGATCCCGTGATCCGTACTCAGTGTATAAGCTGCTGTAAAACTATTTCTATTTGCCAGTTATAATTTTGACTTTTGTCATTTCTTCAATTTCGTTCAGTTTTATGCTGGCCCTAGAAGAGATCGTGTGAATATTTCAATGATCTCGTGAAACTTTTGACACTTTTCAATTCCAACATTACCTGGAGCTACTTGTATTTAAGTGAAAATAGTTTTATGATATGATTATATAGCTCTTCTCGGAAGTTTATCTTAAAACCTTGATAAAACCCCAATATTAATTTTATCAAAGAACCATGGCATAGACTTGTGCAGTGCTATGAAACCGTTATGAAACTAAGTTTCTAGATGGATTATTCATGCTGAATGGTCTCATCTCATAACCCCCAGGAGTGTGAAACCTTCCTGAAAACAAATGTATTTGAATGCTAGAAGTTTTATCTCATAGCCTTCAGGGGTGTTTCGAAACCGATTCATAAATCTATTTGCTCTCGGAGCATAAAAGAAATCATTAATGACCTGCATAGCTCAAATTAGCCAACACTTCACCTTCATAGTACTTTTATAAAACTTGGATATTTAAATTGTTACTCGGGTCACCCCTATTGATTATAGCAAAACTTACATTTAATAAAATCAATATCTACGACAATGACAGTAGAGGAAAAACGAATTTCTTTGAGCTGTAAATGAACGTTATAAATTCCCATGATCAAACCATCATCCCTTTCTAGTTCATATGAATTTGCATCTCTTTCCCCAACTTTAGTGCATGGACCAGTAAATAGCAAAAATAATTTTTCTATTCCACTATTTACGTCAACAGACTGCAAATGTGTGCGAACCAACACCTAGTTTCCCACATTAAATTGAACCAATTTTTTTTCCCCGGTAATGAAGAAACTGTGGAGTGCACTCCGTACCATGTTCGAACATTTTTCAGTTAGCATACAGTTGCCCATTTGGAATGTTTTTTATGACAACGACCTCAAGAATCGAACAATCTCCCGAAGCTATTGAGTGTGATAATAATTATGATAATAATTCGTTTGATCTAGTTAGACCATAATTACACAGTGGACAAGTAATAAAAAAGAGATTGTAGAATGAATACACGCACATTCATATACCTATACATTGATATTGCTTTACCTGCAATTATTGTTATATTATAGAAATATCTGGTCTCGAAAAACAAATTCGAAGTCAATTTCTTTTTGTCATAAGATTGTCAATATATATTTTTTTAAACAACAACAAAACCCAGTCTACATTTCAGTAATGTAAAAATAATGTAAACATTATAGTATGAACAAAATAAAAGTAATAAACATAGTATTAACTCCAACATTTCTCCCACCCTGTTATTGTTTCCATCAACAATTACTTCTTTCTTCATCTTCTTTTCGGACTGACAGAATGCAGAGCCTGGAAACGGGTCTTCGAAAAACGGTCTTACCCGCTGTCATCTCATCTCAATCAATCAATCAATCAAAATATACTTTATTGTCGAAAAAATCAAGTTTTTGTTGACAAAGTAAAAGATAAACAATACAATGGTATTCCAAAGATGAGATACACAAAATATGTAAAATATAAAATATAAATAAAATAATTGTACGTATAAAATGTTATTTGAACATTTAGTCAATTTTTCATATTTTCTCAGCTGTCGCTCTTTAAGATAAACAATACAAGAATACGAATACACAGTAACAAATATATATGTATACACAAACATATATACATATACACACATACAAACATATATAGTTACACATAAATAAATGAATAAAATCAATGTATCAATATAAAAAATGTTATTTGAACATTTTGTCAAATTGTCGACGTAATAATAAAATAAAATAAAAATGAGTAAACAAATTATGCCTCAACAATAAAAATCACAAATGAGAAATACAGTTCACATTTTTCATTAAAAGTGGTCAATGTAAAATTCTTGCAAACTATAATAGGGTCTGCTCGCGAGTAGTTTTTTAATATATTTTCTAAAGCTTTCAATACTATCGTGGCTCTCTCTAGAATGAGACGGTAAGTGATTATACATCTTGACGCCGTTGTAGAAAATGGAGTCCTTTACTAAGGATGAGGAAGGTAAGGGTAATTTTAAATAATTTTTAGATTTTTGGCGAGTATTATGAGACGATGAAATATTTTCAAATCTTGAAATATGTTTGTGTATAAGACATACAGTTTCCATAACGAAGAGACCCACCACTGTCAATATCTTTTTCTCTAAAAATAATTTCCTACATGAATTGCGTGGACCTAATTTGAATATATATATGATGGCTTTCTTCTGCAATTTGAGTACTGAATCCAGAAGACTGTAGTTACAAACTCCCCAGAAAGGTATAGCATATCTCAGTTGTGATTCTATTAATGCATAATATGCGGTCATGGCTGTGACAGTACCAAGCTCCCTTGAAATAACTCTCATTGCATAGCACCCTGAGGAGATTTTACTCTTCAGTTGTTTGACGTGTCCTTCAAACTTCAATTTGCTGTTAATGAAAAGACCCAAAAATTTTGAGCAATCTTTATTTTCAATCATCTCATTTTCTAAAGGCATATTATCAAGAATACATTTGAAAGCTACTATATTTGTTTTTCGTATATTAAACGAGAGTAGATTCGCATCGCACCATGATTTGATTGTATTTATGTCTCTGAGTATCTTATTATCCAAATCGTTAACAGTTTTACTATGCCATAAAATTGTGGTGTCGTCTGCAAATAAGGTAATTTTTCCAGAAGTGTGTATACTCAGTAAATCATTTATATATATACAAGAAAAAGAGTAGGTCCTAAAACCGATCCTTGTGGCACTCCAGAATCAATGTTAATATATTTTGAAATAGTATCGCTTTTTACGAATTGACTGCGGCCAGTTAGATAAGACTCGAACCATTCCAAAGTAACTCCGTCGCAGCCGTATCGATGCAGTTTCCGCAAAAGTATTTTGTGGTCTACACAGTCAAACGCTTTTTTGAGATCACAGAATACTGCTGCAGCTACATCTCCGGCATTTATATATGAATATACCTCATACAGGAAGGAAAAAATTGCATCTTGGGTGTTCTTTTTAGCTTGGAATCCGAATTGATTTTCGTTGATGATTTTATGAGTAATGAGGAATTCATTGAGCCTTTTTTCACAAGTTTTTCAATTATTTTTGCCAGAGTCGGGATAAGAGATATTGGCCGATAATTTGAGGGATCGTCCAAGCTACCGCCTTTGTGCAATGGAATTACCACAGACTTTTTCAAAAATGAAGGAAATCTACCGTTGCGAAAAGAGAGATTAATTAATGAGACAAGAGTTTCGAGTGCTTCTGTTGGAAGATTCAGAAATATGTATGAAGTATCTCCTGTATGATAATTATGAACATTGTTAAGAGGGTCGTAAGGGACAATTATGTTATTACTAAGCTTACGAGCAATTGAACAATAGAACTCATTGATCTCATCTGCACTTATTGCAATTTTTGCACTGTTCCGTTTTTTAGGATTCGCTCTCAGGTCATTCACTATGGACCATGTCTCTTTCATTTTATTATTCGAGGAATCAATTCTATTTTGGAAATAGCTAGATTTTGCAAGATTAAGAACAGTTCGGTAAATTCTACGGTAGTTATGAAAATAGGCATGGAAATCTGGATTCAAGGTGAATTTTCTTACATAACTACACGAATTCTTCCATCTTTCGCAGGATATAAATTGACCACTTCACCTTTAGGCCAGTAATAATTTCGGATCACATTCGGGTCGAAACATCTCCCATTCTGATTGATTTCTCTTCCTTGTGCCACTTTGTTCACTTTATGAGTAAGGTAACATACATACGAGACCATCGCTGCCAAAAGAAATCAGCAATCTTCTGGGCTTCCTTTCATTTCGATAAAAGATTCCGGATTTTTTTATTCAATTCAAGCACATGGTTATGCGGCATATGGCGGTCCTATGAGGAAATGATTTGAAGTCAGTGCCTCAGGATCATTTGGATCAATCTCAGCAAAACTTGTTCATAGAACATACTCCTAAAGATAACTTTCTTTCAAAAATTCCTTGAGATTTTTCTTTATAGATTGAATCAATGGTTCCCACACTTCTCCCATGTGTGGGGCTGAAGAGGGATTGAAAGTACATTTAGTTTTCTGCAATGTACAAAATCTCTTAATTTCTTCTTGATACAGATTTTTAAGATTTTCTTTCAACTCCCTCGGCACCTTTGAAATTGAGTCCATTATCGCTAAAAATTTCTTCTGGGAATCCTCTTCGGCAACCAAATTGTCTGAATATATGTATGAACCCAATAGTGCTCAAGTCGTGTGCTAATTCTGATCGGGTTACCATACAGGTGAATATAAACCTATACCTTTCCTCGTGAGATCTTTTCACGGTCACTTTGATTGGCCCAAAATAATACATACCAGTTCTAATGAATGACCTGATAGCAGGCTCGCACACACGGGGGGCTAAAGGAGCTGTAGCCCCCCCTCAAGACAAAAAAAATTAAAAAATTACAATGTTTTTTAAATTTTTGCCAATCGTGGACACATAGCATACTTAAATACTGGTTTGCGGGACTAACATTTCACTGTGTCTAGGACATTTGGGAGCGGTCAATTGGGCGCGAGTCAACTGGTCGCGGCCAACTGGGCGCAGGGACAAATGGGTGCAGGGACAACTGGACGTAGGGACAACATACATTCATTTTAGTGTAGTATTTTATTAGTCTGATCTAACCTGACCGAACTAACCTAGCTCACAAGTTGGGAGCTCGGAACTTGAAGAAAAATAAATTTTATTATTATTAATTTTGTGTTTTTGGCGCACAGTCGTCCCTGCGCCCAGTTGTCCCTGCGCCCAGTTGTCCCTGCGCCCAGTTGACCTTGCGCCCAGTTATCCCTGTGCCCAGTTGACCACGCCCAGTTGACTCGCGCCCAAATGTCCTATTACCCACTTCACTACAACAACGAAATAAATAGCTGCATTCTGCGTTGCTGCATTCCTATTCCTGACAAATGCACTGAAAAATAAATAAAACGTATTTCATATATTCCAAACTCCGCAAAGGAACATTTCTCGCAACGCGCTTGCTTTGTTTGTTTGTGGTCGCTGGACTGGCGGGTGGGAGAAAACCGGTTTTTCCCTTCCAGTCTTCGGCTCATGGCTCATGTTCTTTGTTGGTGTTAGCGTAAAGTAATTTGTTATTAGTTTTTATCAGTGACAGAGGTTACAACACAAGTGCAAGTGTTTAGTGTTATTGTCAACTCTTATGTTTCACTATGAAACGGCTTTTGACGGAATATTTTGGCAAAAATGAGAGTGTTACCAGCACCAGCGATGCAAAGGTAAGTGTATTTGTCAATTATGTTATATTTATATTCACTTGACACGAACTTCTTAGCTCGTCTTGTGTTGACTTACACACTGTTGAGCGGGAAGGCACAGATTAAGAGGAGGTTAATTACGGTACCTGAAAACTAAAATGACAATAAAACAACATTAAAATGAAAATGTAAAATAGTTTACATGTAGTAAAATGTTGGTGGATATGTTTATTAATATTAATTTGTTCAAATTATTTTGGGTTAATCTCGAAAATAGAGAAAAACAACATAACACATTTAAATAAAATTGTTTATACGGATGCCTCGGTTTATTGCAGTCGGTGGATAAGTAAATAATTATTTAAAAAACACAGGGGCTAACTTGGAGGAATTGTGTAATCATTTGAACTTTACAGCAATTGAGTAATGACAGTTAACAGTACAAAAATTAAAGTTAATAGTTATGTTAAAAGTAAATGTTGAATTCATTATTATTTTAACAACATTTATTTCATTTTGTTTGTAGTCCAGTCCAGTTATACTGAGAGAAAACCCATAATAGAAACGGTAATTTTTTGTGGATGACAGGGAATAGCTCTTCGAGGCCACAGAGACTATAGAGACTTCAACTTATACGCAATGCCAGATGATAATGAGGGTTATTGCAGAGCCCTATTGCGGATGAGTATTGAAACAGGTGATGAAAAATTAAGAGACAATTTCAAGTCATGTGGTAAAAATGCTACTTATATAAGCTGGAACATTCAGAACCAAATCAGTGATGCTTGTGACAAAGTGATAAAAAGGTACATAGTCAAAGATGTTGGAGATGCTACTTTTTTTGATGTGTTAGCTGATGAGACTACAGACGTGTCGACTCAAGAACAGTTTTCATTGTCTGTGAGGTGTGTCTCGCATAACACGAAGGATGGTTATAAGATTGGTGAAAAGTTTTTGCAGTTTGTGCCTCTAGAGTCAACGACTGGCGAAAAACACTGTTGAAAGGGCTTAAAGAGTGCAATCTTGAAATAAAAGATCTGAGAGGACAAGGATATGATGGCGCATCAGCCATGAGCGGAAAGGTCAAAGGTGCTCAGGGTCTTGTGCAGAAACGTTGCCCGAAGGCAGAATATGTACACTGCGCGTCACACAGCCTTAACTCAGCCATTACAAATGCTGCAGAGGTCAGATCTGTCACAAATTGTTTTGGCACTACTGAAAAAGTATGGTCTTTTTTCAACACACCAAAGAGGCGAAATGTTCTCCAGGGAAAAATTGAAACCCTGGCACCAAAAACTAAGAAACAAAAACTCAAACGGCTATGCCCAACCAGATGGGTTCAATGGCATGATGCTGTCCTCGTCATGAAGTAGCTGTACAACCCAATCATTTCATTCTTAGAAGAAATCAAGTGTTGGGATGATAAGGACACATTTTCAGGGGACGATGTCTTTTTGACAGCTATATGTTAGTCAGAGTATATTGTAGCTCTTATATCAGCTGAGAAGCTACTCAGCTACACTTTGATATTGTGTCAAAAGCTACAGTCAAGTGATGCGGATCTCTGGGCTGCTTTGAACTATACTGACTATGTACTTCAGAGTCTGAAGTCACTAAGAGAAAAAGTTGATGAAGAGTTTTCAGTCTTGTTTCAAGAGGCACAAAAAATGTCCGAATTGAATGAAACTACAATTAGTGTTCCAAGGATTGTTGGGCAGGCAGACACACAGAACCAATGTCTCAGCCGAAAGCACATAAATTTTTTATAGAATTGACGTAGTCATACCCTGGATTGAAAGTTTAATTTTCTGCATCGGAGAACGTCTCTTAAAGCACAAGAGCATTTTTAAAGGGTTTCACTGCTTACTTCATACTCATCCAGAGAATTGTGAAAAAAGTGAAGAGATGAAAGAGGCGTTTTTGAAGTTGATTGAAGTTTATGAAGGAGATTTGGAAAACAACAACTTAAACGTATTGATGGCAGAAATGGAAGTTTGGCAAGATTTCCTCCAACGAAAGAAGGCACTCCACGTCAATGCAATTGATTTTATAAATATTTGTAATGAAACAATATTTCCAAACATCCATATCCTACTTAAGATTTTCATCACTATTCCTGTATCGACACAGCAGAGCGCTCCTTTTCCACTCTTCGAAGAATCAAGTCATACCTAAGAAACACGATGTCTGAGAGTAGCCAAAATAGCTTAGCTAATCTTAATATCCACAGGGACATTCCAGTTGACACAGACAGTGTGTTATCCATACTTGAAAACCCAAAGAAGACTCAATTTTGTTTCGTAAGAGAGCTAATATGAAAAGATTTTGTCAAAATAAAACCTAAAATCTTATTGTATCTGCTGGGTTTTATCATTCATTCCTATAGTCCCTACTCAAAAGTTGCATTCAAAGAGCTAAAATAAACTTAAAGTAATGCCTTAAAATACCGGTTATTCTAAGGAATTTTTTAAAAGTTTTTCGTTGTTTGGCCCAAGGACCCCCGGTCAGCCCCCTAAAATTATTTTCTGAGTGCGCCACTGCCTGATGGTGGGCCCAAGTCTACAAAGTGGCAATTGCCCCATAATCGGAATGACTGCTTATATTCTTGCAAATCTGACAATTCGCCTAACAACTCCCAACTACTTGACGAACTCCAATAAAACAATATTTCTGACGAAGATTATCAACAACGATTTTTGGGCCATGGTGGTTGACGTGTTCATGATAATAATTGATGATAAGCTTGGTTATTCCATATTTCGAGTATAATATGATGGGGTTTTTTAGTGTAATCATATAAAGGTGTATTGTCTATTCATCTTCCATGTTTCATACGTCCATCCATCTTGTCGTAAAAACAATCAAATGTAGAAAATTTATTGGATGATTTTAATTTTCTATTTGATTTCAAAGTCCCAATTTCTTCAGGGTATGATTCCGATTGTACTTTTTTCAATGAGTATATTTCCGATTTCTCAAGTTCTGAGGGATCAAGTTCGTCATTTCTTCTGAAAATTCATGCTATCGACCATAATAACTTCTGCCATTTGTTGGAATATTTTGGATTTGGTATATCAGCTTTTGCTTCAATTTCAACAAAAACGAATTCTTTCCATCATATTTCGAGTTCTTCTTTACTGATGGTTGTACAAGGTTCCTCTTGGGGCCATTGATCGGGAGATTGCCACAGAAACTCTGGACCATTAATCCATCAACTAGAACTTGAAAAATCAGTCTGGCCATAGCTTTTTGTTGCTTCGTCGAAGACACTATCTTTGGAATTTAAATAACTCCATTGCAAGGCTTTGGTAAGTACTTGGATTTCACCAAGACGTTGTGCCACAAACATTTTGAATCGCCTTGCTTCAGACCGAATCAAATTTAGGGCGGTCTTCGAATTGGTTCAATAAAATGTCTTAGATATTGAGATCTAAAAATGTTTTTAAGGATACGCCTAATCGTGCTCCTATCAAACCAGCCCGCAGTTCTAGGTGTGGTGTTGATAAGGAATTCAGGGGTGCTACACAAGTTTTTGCGTTCAAGAAGCAAACTTTGATATATTCGTGTTGTTGCCATCGTGAATACGCTATACTTGCTTATGCATTTTCGGATGCATCCGTGAATATATGAAGCTGGATATCACATAAATGTTTTTCCATCCGACTATATTGTCTATGCAGTTTAAACTGAAAAATATTTTTCAGATCATCAATCCATTTCGTCCATTTCATATACAGGGTTTTGGGAATTTCATCATACCAGTCTATTTTACTTCACCATATGTCTTGAAGTGATATTTTGCCCTGAATTATGAAATTTCCAAGCTATCCGAGTGGGTCAAAAACCGACATTATCACTTTCAAAACATTTCTTTGTTGGCTGTCTTTTGTAATATAGTCTTATATACTTTATGAAAGTTGGTTCTGAAAGTGAATACATCTTCTTTAGGATCCCACTATACACCAAGCATTCTTTCAGTTGATAATTTTGAAAAATTATCAATTTTTTTCTGGCAATCTGCCAGAAGATTTTCATCCAAATGACTAAGTAAACGTGAATAGGGTAGGAACACCAGTGATGGACATATTAGATTCTTATACTGGTTTTTTGATAAATCAAGACTAGAGTTGAATCCAATATACAAGTACAATGACATTTTATTAATTCTCTTTTTTTGACAACCATTTGACATCACCAAACTATTCTAACTTATCAAACTGATACAAGGTGAGTTGGGAATATTATATGAACTTAAATATTCGTCCACTACATAACTCCCCCCTCAGCAATAGCGTTAATAGCAAAAGTAACTCTTTTCTTTTTTGTAGTGGAGGGTAAAAGAAAAACAGAATCACTTTCTACATACGCGAGCTTGATTCTATCTATAGAGACAGTCTTAATATTTCCGTTGGCATTAATAATGAATGTTTTGTCAGACCGACTTTCAACTTTAAATGGACCTTCATACGGTTATTGAAGTGAAGGAATTTGCCTATCATTTCGTACGAATACATGACTGCATGTTTTGAGATCCTCATGAACAAAAATATTTGATTTCAAACATCTTGGACTAGTCATTTGAATTGACCTAAACGTTCTTCGTAGTTGATTGATCAAATTGGCAGGATCTGAAACTGGTGAAGAAAACGAAGTGAAAATCTCTCCGGGTACACGTACAGTCTGACCATAGACCAATTCAGCAGAAGAACATTTTGAATCAGTCTTTATACTGGTGCGAAAAGCCAATAAGATGATAGGAAGTTCTTCAAACCAGTTGGTTGTATTGCCTCTTGCTCTTAATGCTGTTTTCAGTTGTCTGTGAAAGCGTTCAACCATACCGTTACTTTGTGGATGATATGTATTGGTATGTATTTTATGAGCTCCTAACATTTTAGTCAATTCTGTAAATAGTCTTGATTCAAATTGTTTTCCTTGATCTGTTGTCAATGTAAGAGGAATACCAAAACGGGAAATATATTGATGAATTAAGGTTTTAGCCACAGTGTTCGCAGAAGTATCGCTCAAAGGATATGCTTCAGGCCACCTCGTGAATCGATCGACAATTGTTAACAGATGAGTACATCCATTTGATGGTGGAAATGGACCAACTAAAACAATATGAATGTGCTCAAATCTACCTGTATTTGCAGGGAATTCACCAACTTCAGACTTTGTATGCCTATTAATTTTAGATTTTTGGCAACTGATACAAGTTTTACTCCAAAAATTTATATCTTTATTCATTGATGGCCAAAAATACTTGGAAGTTATTATTTTTCGAGTTGATCGAATGCTAGGATGTGATATTGAATGTAGTGAATCGAAAACTATTCGTCTCAGAGATTTTGGGATGAATGGTCGACTTTTATTTGTGGATATTTCACACCAAATACATTTATCGCAAAGTGGCACATCTATTTTCACTAATTTGAAAGAAGTATTCAGATTATTAGTGCAAATCAGGTTTTTGAGTTCAAAATCGGTTGATTGAGCTTCAGAAAGAATATCAATATCAAATTTATCAGCATTTATTTCATTTTGATCAACTAGTCTAGACAAGGTATCAGCAACAATATTTTCTTGACCTTTCACATACTGAATATCTGTTGTAAACTGTGATATAAAATCTAATTGTCTGGACTGCCTGGCACTCCTTTCTGATTTTGAAGAAATCACTTTGGTAAGAGGCCTATGATCCGTGAAAACTGTAAAATTAATACCTTCTAAGAAATATCGAAAATGCTTAATGGATGAATAAATGGCTAAAAGTTCCCTGTCAAAAGTTGAATATTTACTTTCAGTTTTTGATAACTTCTTTGAGAAAAATGCTAAAGGTTCCCATTGATTATAACTTTCATTCATCTGTTGCAAAACAGAACCTACAGTAGATATTGATGCATCTACTGCAATACTGATTTTTGCATTTTGTCTAGGATGAACTAATAATGTAGCTGTTGAAATTGATTTTTTTATGTTTTCGAATGCCGAGTTGCATTCTGTAGTCCAAATAAAATATTTCTTATCATTAGCACAATCACTGACTGAGTCATAAATTGGAATTAGCAATTCTGATAAGTTTGAAATGAAACGACTATAGTAATTCACCATACCTATAAAACGCTGAGCTTGTTTTAACGTTACAGGAACTGGGAAATTTTTTATAACTTCAACTCTATCCTTACTAGGGAGTATACCATTTTCACTAATTTCATGACTCACAAAATTGATTTTGTTCACCCCCAAAATACATTTGGATGGATTAACATTCAGACCATATTCTTGAAGTCTATCAAATAATAATTTCAAATGTGACTCGCGCTCATCTTCATCTGTACTGGCAACTAGTATGTCATCAATATATACGAAAACAAAACTAAGACCACTAAGCACTTGATTCATGAAACGTTGAAAAGTTTGGCTTGCATTACGTAATCCAAAGGGCATGCGAGTAAATTCATATAAACCGAAAGGAGTTGTGACAGCTGTTTTACCAATATCCTCATCAGCAATGGGTATTTGGTGATAAGCTCTAACTAAATCGATCTTTGAAAATATTGTGCATCCACTTAAATTCATATTGAACTCCTGAATGTGTGGTAGCGGGTATCTATCTGGAATAGTTATTACATTCAATCTTCTATAATCTCCACAAGGCCTCCAATCATTTGAATTATTTTTTAGGACCATATGAAGAGCTGAACAAGCATGTGAAGAAGATGGTCTACAAATACCAACGTCTGTCATGTATTGAAATTCATGTTTAGCTATTTTATGTTTCAGATTATTGAGTCTGCGTGGTTTGCAGAATGGTAAAGGGCAAGTAGTATAGATGTGATGAACAACAGTGTGTTTGAGTGGAATATTATAGTCGGGAGCAGCAATCAAAGAAGGATATCTTTTTAATAGCCTGATATATCTGTTGCAAATATTGAAAATTTTTGGTGAAATCTCATTTGATTCAGTCGCAGACCCATTCGTTACTAAATTTGTTTGTGAATCTAATAACTGTTTATTTTTTAAATGGACCATCAATCCAAATTTCCATAGAAAATCAGCTCCAATGATAGGACGAATAACATCAGCTAGAGTGAACGGAAAAGCGAATTCGCGTCTCAAATTGATATCTATTTTCAACAATTGAGTTCCATAAGTATTTATAATCGATCCGTTAGCAGCTGACAGTTGGAAATTTATGTTTTTTTCTTATTTCTTACAAACAGTCTAAAAGGAATCACCGAAATGTCGGCCCCGGTATCAACTAAAAACTTCAACCGATTTATTTTATCAAAAATAAAAAGACGACGTACTGAAGATGATTCAGTCCCTGTACTTGACGTCACCGCAAAAGTACCTAATTGTTTAAATTTTGACTTGTGCTTGACTCACGATATTTGCTTTCGAAACAACATGGTGAAATACATTTATCAGCTTTCCTACCAAAATTGGTATGATACCAGCAGAAAATTTTATTTTTATCTTTATTGTTATTAGAACGCGAATGTGTTCTGCTTCTTCGATGAGATGGACGGTCGTTAGAAGTTGATCTGCTCCGAGATTGATTGAAAAGTTGTTTCAGTTCTAACAATTCTTTTTTGATATTTTTGTAATCAGATGCCATTGCTTCGAATGAAGTTAGAAATTCCTGTGGCAAGGAAGTATCATTTAATTTAGTTTGATGCATTGATGAAATATTATTTTGGAACTGAACGTCCCATATTTTATCGGCAATATCAGTCAAATCATGAATAGAAGATTTTCCAGATGCCATCAAAGCAACTCTTATCGATTCAGGAAGTTTCCTCATCCATAATTTCAATAAAAGATTCTCACGAACGGTTGTGGAAGTACCAGCCATTACATCCATCGCCCGAAAAAATTCTGATGGTCTACGGTCACCCTGTTCGGCACCGAAAAGGAGTTCTTCCAACTTTTTGTCTTCACTGATAGAATGCCGTTGAATTAATATTGATTTTAGATAATTATACTTATCTTGAGCAGTGGGAGCTTGAAGAACGTCCATAACTGATTGAATAACTTCCTGAGTTAAAGAAATAATTACATGGTCGTATTTAGTTTGGACAGATTTAATTTTTTTGGTTGAAAATTGTGCTTCTGCTTGGATGAACCATGCTTCTGGACAAGCCACCCAAAACTGGGGTAATTTAACGTTTATACTTGCCTCTTGACCGAGACAGTCATTCTGATTTCCTTCTACCTGAAACATTGTAGTTGTAGGAATAACAATAAAAAATAACAAATCAATAAGTAATAATTGAATCAAATTGGAATTGAAACGAAAATGCACTGTTTCTTGAAAAGTAAGATGGATAGGTACGTTGTTCTTGTCGCTTGGATCTTCAGAAATCGGGCATCTGCAATATTCTGGATTTAGCTAAACTACTTGTCTTCGTAATTGCAAATTATTGGATCTACGGAAGATGCAGACTATGCTGTTCTGAATTCGATTGCGTTCAATGCGTTCCTGCTGCAGGTCCAGGTGAACTTTTGTTGTCGCTTGATTGCGAAGACTTTATCACAGGAATGTGGACAATGATTTCGTTCTTGTCGGGGTCACCAATATTAGATTCTTATACTGGTTTTTTGATAAATCAAGACTAGAGTTGAATCCAATATACTAGTACAATGACATTTTATTAATTCTCTTTTTTTGACAACCATTTGACATCACCAAACTATTCTAACTTATCAAACTGATACAAGGTGAGTTGGGAATATTATATGAACATAAATATTCGTCCACTACAGGACACATTAACTTAGATATGTTTTAAAATATTACTGAAATAATGTATATATTTGATGTATATTCTTCAGATCTAAACTAATCAATATTTTGGAAATTTTTCTATCACCCTAATACGTTGGAGATTACAGATATCTTCTTTTAGAAATGTATGTTGTCTCATAAAAAAAAAGATTTTCGACCCAGTAATGGACACCAGTCCATTTGTATGATACCGAATATGGACATATGCAGAACCAGTAATGGACATTTTATTATTATCAGAATTCAGAAAAGTTACAAATAACAAACTACGAAATACAAATAACTCACTACAAATCATCATCAGAATAATCGATTTTGCTGAAAGATTCTTCGTCATTACTCTCGTTCATCTGATTGCAAATTTCGCACAAAATTTCATCTGTGTCTGATGTATCCAGCTGCTTTCAGTTTCTTTTCTTCTCTCAATCGTTTTCTCGTTGCAATGTCATTTTCTTTTTGCTTTTTTTCATTCTCTTTTTTCTCATAACACTGTTGCCACATTTGAGATTTTAATACTGACGGCACCTTTTCTTTAGCTTTTGTTTTCTGACTTGGTTCTTTTTCCTTTGGCCAAAATAATACCTTTGTAAATGGAGACACGTTAGAATCATTCAAAGTTGAAGCGTCCACTTGTACAAGTGAGACTTCATTATTTTTGAGTGGTGTAGAATGTACATTAACATATAGCTCTTCCAATAAATCGTTATTATTTTCTTTGGAAGTTGATGAAGGATGGAAGACAGCTACGTCTAGAGGCTGTAAGACATGAGTAGCATTCGGATGAAGAACTACTAGAATTATTTATTTTTCCTGTAAGAATAGGCTGAGTTGGATTGTCAAATGCGACTTATGGCCGTCGACAAAAAATAGAACAGGGCGCAGTATGTTTTGCTCTCTTAGCCATGGCTCGAATACCTTACACATATATTCATAAAATAATTTGCCGGTCATCCAGCCTGAATCCGACTTTCCCACTCCCCATCATTTGGAAATAGAACATACAATATCTGCTGGAAGTCTCTTATATGGAAACACTGGCATAGGAGGGGCAATTTTTCCTGACCCAGAAAGAGTGAAAAGAACTGTTATGTTTTCTTTTTTTAAAGTTTCACTGACATCATATATGTTTTTTCCACCACGAGGTGCAAGGATTTTCCCAGTTTTGGGACATAGTGCGAACGCTGTTTCGTCAGAGTTGAAAATCCCGTTTCCATCTTTCAGTACTTCTAGATAATTATTTTCTTCCAAATATGTGGACACTTCTGAAAACCAATTCTTTATCTGTGATTCGGAAAGCTGGCTTCGATATCCAGTCAATTTCTCAGCTGTTTTCAATGAAATAGATGGGTGGCTTTTCAAGAATCCACAAAAAAATTTTTTTTCCTGGTGTTCCATCAGTAAATGGGTTACTTCTATTGACCTCCTTCATGAGATTTGAAACAGTGTCAAGTAAAGCAGTTTTGGTGATTGGAAATCCGGCCTTAGCTACGTCTATAATCCATTGGGCTATTCTACCCTCCTCTTCTTTCGTAAGGACTGGAGATGGTCCCATGGAATACACAAGAGGACTTATACCCTTAACTTTTCCTGAGAGTTATTCTTGGCACTCCATACATCTTACTGGCAGTGGCAATAGGTGTGCTAGATTTAACTGCAGAATACGCTTTATTCATATTTTCCTCAGAATATCTCCTCTTCTTCTTTTCCTCCATAGTCTAAGAAAGAGTGAAGAAAACAGCTCAGTAAAGAAGTACCAACAATGAATATCACTGGAAACTCTTAAAGATAAAACAAGAAACTGTCCAATATTGGACTCGTAAGAAAATAGAATAAATAGCCCATTATGGACATTCTGTCCAAAATTGGTGACGTTGACAAATCGACGAACCAATAATGGACACATAACCTAATATCTATTTACATCTTACTTTGCACATTCGAGGGGCTTCACATGCATCTACTGTTTATACTGAGTCGACTAAATGTTGAACAACGTTTATAACACTTGAAACTAATATGTGAGAGCTTATTTTTCATACTTACATTTTTAAGCCTGACAACAAGAAACACAGCAACAGTATCACGATTCCGGACGTTTGCACATTATTGCGCGGGAAACCAGCAAATTATATGGCTGATAATACGTAGCCTACAGGATTCTTGACAGGTAGCATATACAAGTGAAGGATTCGCCAAACAGATGGCTCTCTCGATACAACAATTCTTATTATTGGGGTTTCAATTTGAGGGTGTCCATAATTAGGTACATGTTCAAAACTGGTGCCCTGACCCTAATTAGCAATTACAAATCGTAAAACCTTTTTCATTATGTACAAAACATACATCACGTATCAATGATATTGCTTCTTCTTCAGTATCTGCTTCACCAAGGTGATCATCCATGTAATGAGAATCAATAATAGCTTTAGCACCTGGGTACTCATTGCTGAAAAAACGGGCATTTCTGTATTTGTGGCTTCTTGTGCCAAGCATGGTCCAAAAGTCGATCCGAAAAAAACTTGATTTTCTAGACATCTGGATCCATTTCTCATCCCATACCTCTGTGTAGTAATTTTTGGGACACTTGATCTTACTTTCTCACCTTCACTTGTTATAACATTTTTTTTTTATCAGATGTTAAGGCAAACCTTATAAGTCCGAAAGTTTAGGAGAATTGTATGCAATGAGTTATATAGATCAGGTCCTGTCAATAAACAATCATTTAGGCTTACCTGGTTGAACTTTGCTAAAGCATCGAAAATGACCCCTCAATTTTGTGGGTTTATTCGGATTGGTAACTCCAAAGTGAGGAAAACACCAAATTTTTGAAGATCAAATATTGATTTCTTTGGGTGAAAGTTCGGAAATAATACCTTTTTCTTTCATGTCTTGCATTTTCCTTACATAATTTTCAGCGAATGATTTGTCTCTATCCAGTCTTCTTTTGGTTGCTAGTAATCTCTTCGTGGCATTTTTCTCACTTTCCCTGTTTCATATCCATCTCCAATCCTCTTCATTGTTGTGTTCAGCATTTGTTCAGCATGTCGATCTTCTTCAAACATTGACTTATCTAACTCGTTGTGAGTTTCAATTTTCCAGTGTTCTCTCACGAGAACATGAAAACTATCAAGATCATCCTTTACCTTATGATCCGTGTAACAAACAAACTGTTTTTGAACACTTCCAGTATTTACTTCAAAATTTCCATAGATGACCCAACCAAGAGCTGTTATGCTGGCAGCAGGACCATGCCACGGACAGAAAATTATTTTTTTACTCACGAGTAGTTGCCAGTTGTCTTGTCCAATCAATAGTTTTGGTTGTGCTTCAAACAAAGATGCAAAGTGACTATCAATGTATGGATAACTTTCATTGATTTCCTGAATATTGATGGTTGGGCTAGGTAGTGATAAACCTTTGATGGTTCTGGCATGACATAAAATAAATTTCGAATTTGGATACGACTTTGATGAAATTTCGAAACTCACAACTCTAGAACAATTTTGTTCTTCCAATTGATTATTTGTCCATTGTAAATGAAGAGGTTGCTGTGGTCCAGTCAGTTCTAAGTTATTTACTAAGTTTTCGTCGATCAAAGTAACGGTAGAGGCATCGTCAAGAATGGCAAATGTTTTTAACGATATTTTACGTTTCGAAATCACCACAGGCAAAATTTGGAGAAGAACTCTTCTGTCTGTCAATATGTGGCAATTAGTTTCAATAGCATCCTACTTTGAAGTAGCCATCTCTGGATCAATGACATGATGTAACATTTTATTATGGGATTTTCGACAATCGTCAACTGAACATGCTTTTCTTCTCCTGCATTCCTCAACTCTATGAGATGGTTAAAGACAAGAAAAACATATTTTGCTCGATATTGCAAATTTCCATCTGTCTTCGATCGAGAAAGACTTGAATTTAGAACAAATGCTCATTATTTCATTTATGCAACACATTCAAGTTTCAGTGAAACTTTCAGTAGCAAGAATGATATCTTTATATTTCGATTTATTTTTCGAATAATGCTCATTAGGAATTCGAGAAATCAGAAGATGACTGGCGGCATTTGCTTTTGTATCTAACCATGCAGAGAACCCAACCAATTTATGTATCAGAAATGTATTCGACTCAATTTGATTTCAGTGAAGTTGGCAATTTATTTAACAGCTCTTGTAAGAGAAGTGGTTTGCGCAAATGTTCTTCTTCATCCAATTCTTCAATGGTAGCGACAAGATTTTTCACTTCATCTGAAAAGTCAACTAACATTTTCAACTAGTTCTCTTTGACAATGGAAAATTTTCTCACCCTGTCTAATAAAAGCAATATGATATATTCCGGACTACTAAACTGACTTTCTGAAAGGCTGATTACTTTGTCGATGTTCTGTGATAATATCAACGAGGATTGTGTTACCTTTCTTGCGTTACCTTTGAGGCATTTTTGAAGCCTACATTGATTCTCCTTGCTTGTATAACCGCACATGGCTGTCAAATATTTATACTGATGGATAAAATTTGGACATTCTGTAGGATCTACACTGAAAATGGGCAAATCTTTTGGAATGCCTTGCCTAGTAAAAATTTTTCTTATTTCTTGATCCGTAATTTGACATTGGCGAGAATGAACATTATCATCTATTATTGAATATTTTTTAAAAATGTTCTACTGAAAGTCACTAACTCTACTCAATTTACTATCAAATACTTTAGAAATTGTAGATTTGTCTATACCTTCAACTTCGGTGTGCCTTTTCTATGGGACTTCTCCCGTCATCCATATTTGGACATCTGGACTCTCACTTACCACTGACTGTTTGTACCGATTTAATAGAGTTTCATCATGATCCGTTCCTGATGAGCCTACCTTCGTGTTTCCATGTCTAGATTGACCATGTTCAGATGTATTCTTCTTGCTGTCGGCACAAAAAACAGTGAATTACTCGAGGCATAAAAATTTCAGCAAACAATATGCGATCACTGCATTATATTCGGAAATTTAATAAGTATTGATATTTCCTTTCAACGGTATTTCAGTAGATATCGCAGTATTCACAGACAGGTTGTCAGACAAGCAAAAGAAAGTTACTATAAAAATAGAATCGAGCAAGCTGAAAACAAATCAAAAGAGACTTGGCAAATAGTTAATGACCTGAGAGGTAAATCTAATAAAGTACATGAATCAAAACATAATTCTGCTGGTTGGTCATAGAGGGCACTTGCAATTAATAATAATAATAATAATGCCATAATAAGCGTACATAGTTAGGTGTTTATGGGAGTAATGGGTTCATCATCGGTCGGTAACGACTGTTCGTTAGCAAAGTACATGAAGTTTCACTTTCACCGAACCTTCTCAACGAATATTACTGCACTGTTGCAAAAAAGATTACAAATAAACTGACTATTCATAGCAACCCTATGGAAAAATTTAAAAACCCCTTCATTTCTGAAACATGCGCCCTATATGACACTGACATTTATGAGCTGAAATAGGTGATTGTTTCCATTGGAAAAAAGACGTCATCTGGTTATGATGACATTTCAGCAAACATTTTGAAAAACCTCTCAGTTAATACGTTACAAATTTAATCAAAAATTATTAATTTATCATTTCAATCAGGACGGTTTTCTGATTTTCTGAAGGTGTCCTTGGTAATACCACTACATAAAGGTGGAAATCCGGACGACCCTTCGAATTATCGGCCTATTTCCCTCATTCTCATATAGAAAAACTAGTGAAAATAAGGATAACTACATTTTTGACGAAACATAAAATCATTAGCAAAGAACAGTGTGGCTTTCAAAGTGGCAAAGGCACTAATGATGCAATTTTCACATTTATGGAAAAATTTTATTCTGAAATCAATGGTGTGGGGGTTGCTGCTGCAGTGTTTTGTGACATTTTGAAGGCTTTCGACTGTGTGGATCACGAAATACTGTTGCAGAAGCTTCCCTACTATGGCTTCAGAGGAGTGATACTGAGCTGGTTTAGCTCATATTTGGCGGGTCGCAGTCAGATGGTGAAAACCAACCATCGCTAAGAAATTGCGAAAATATATAGTGGTGTGCCTCAGGGTTCAATACTAGGGCCAACATTATTTCTTTTGTACATTAACGATAAAACAAGTATAAATATCTCAGGAAAATTCACACTATTTGCGGACGATACTACTATTTCTTGGCACTCTGACAATACAAATGATTTAACTAGATTCATATCTAGTGATCTGAAAAAAGTAAAGACTTGGTGTGATTCAAATCGACTTTCACTCAATATCTCGAAAACCAATATAGTAACTTTCAGATGTGAGCTTGACAATATACCGATTGGGAATGATATCATTGAAAACAAAATCAGTTTAAAATTTTTAGTAGTGCATGTCGACCGTAAGTTAAAATTTGAAGACCATGTTCGTGTCTTCTGGCTGTTATGCAGTCAGAGTCGTCGCAAACGAGCTGAGTTTATCAGCAGCCAAGACTGTTTATTTTTCTCTGGTGGAATCCCACCTGAGATATGAAATTCCATTTTGGGGCGTATATAGTGGATATCTACTACAAAATGTTTTAATTTTGCAAAAACGAACCATAAGATATATGTGCCATTCGAAGCGTAGAGACTCTTGTAGACTCCTTTTCACTGCTCATGGAATTCTAACAGTGATTTCTATCTTTATAGTGGAAACAGTGTATTTAATCAAAACACATTTGACTCAATTCCAATCTTCTCCATCCTATTATGTGACAAGGCAATCCAGCAACATTAAGTTGCCAATACCAATGACATCTGTCATAAAGGTTTCCATTGTTTATAATGGTCTTAAAATGTTCAACTATCTGCCAAATGATATAAAAGAAATAAAATCTTTACAATGCTTAAGGAAGGCTGTGAAATGTTTTCTACGTGATATACCTTATTATAATATAGAAGAATTTTTTAATGATAATTTTTAAAATAAACTGTACGTTAACATTTTCTTTCGAATGTATTTTATACCTACGACTTACATTTTTTATATTTATGTGAAGTGTCTATATAGGTTAAGTCAAACTTTTTTGTTTTATTTGTATTTTGCACGACTTATATGTTTTTATACATACAAACTAACTTCAATCCAAACTCCATTACTTTAAATGTTTTTTGGACCATTCATATATTTTTAGATATATATATATATATATATATATATATATATATATATATATATATATATATATATATATATATATATATATATATATATATATGTACAAAGTGATTTTTATTTTTCTCAGCATAGGTTAAGTGAAACTTTGTCAACAAGATCATTCTTATGACAATAAAGTATATTTCTCTCTCTCTCTCTCTCTCGGCATTTAGAGATTCTCTGGTAGATGTCTTGTCAAAATTCTTTTCATGTCCTCAGAGCAGCTGGCTCAGATTTTTCGGCAAGTCTTTCACTTTTTCGTACGTTCGACATTACTGTACTTCCAAAGTGCTGTTCTCTTAAGGCGATGAAGGACTATATGATATTGCTTTACCTGCAATTATTGTTATAATATAGAAATATCCATCTCGAAAGACCATATGATATTGCTTCACCTGCAATTATTGTTATATTATAGAAATATCCGGTCTCGAAGAACAAATTTGAAGTCAATTTATTTTTGTCATAAGATTGTCATTATATATTGTTTTCTTAACAACAACAAAACACAGTCTACATTTTGGTAATGTAAAAATTATATAAACATAACAGTTTGTACAAAATAAAAGTTATGAATATAGTATAAACTACACAATACAAAAACGTCCTGAAGACATATAATATAATAATAATAAAATATTTATTACTTGAATGGACAGTAAAAAATATATAAAAATAAAAATATTTTAAAATAAATATATGAGACAAGCAGCCTTGTTAGACTATAACAGTCATATCACAATCATTTCGACACATTAAATATAACTATTTTCTACAAGAGTTTTCCAGATATTCGTTTATAGAATAAAATGTTCCCTCCAACAAATAATTGTTTACTTTCAGTTTGAACAATAATCCAGTCCAGCCAGGTCTTGAGGCAAAAATTGGTTGTAGCAGCACCAAATTTGGCATATTAGTACCATTATGAACAAAAACAATAGTTTACAAAAAATCCAGGGGTGAAACCCAAACAATTTTTGATTTGAAAAAAAAAATATTTTTTTGCAGTTACCTCGGAAAGAATTATATTTCTCAAAAAGCCATTACAATCAGGTTGGTTGGTTGGTTAGTTGGTTGGCTGGTTGGTTGGTTAAAGGCTGACGAGCGAGATACTGGGTTTACCTTGAGGTTTCCCCTAACACTGAGACCAGCTGGGGTCTATTGTATTATTCTGTCGTCAGTAGTTGCTAGTTAAATAGGCCTGTGTTTTTCACCAGGTTAAGTAGTCTATTTACTAGGTGTTTCGGATTCATGCCTGTTTCTAGGTTGATCTGTCCGAATATTTTGTTGCACTTGTTGAGCAGCGCGTCGCATTCAAAGATGATGTGAGAGGCTGTTTCCTCCTCGTCACCACAGAGTCTACAGTCCATGGTGTAATGTTTCCAGATGATAGTGATTCTACTCCCGAGTCCCATTCGTTCCACTTGATCTGCGTTTTGAACGGATTTTCGTACGAGTATTGTGGTAGCATGTAGTCTGATATCATTTCCAGTTGGGTAATGTTGACTTCATGGATGATTTTGGTGTGCCCAGTTTGTGGTTGGGTCATCCAATTACCTGTTTGTTTAAGTCTGTATGCACTCATCCTCGCCTCTCCCATGACTGTAATGTCTAAAAGTGGGAGGTTTACGATAATTTCCATAGCAGCGGTTGGAGTGCTATTTATACCACTCGTGAAACACAGACAGGCGAGACTCTGTATTTTATTAAGATTGGTTTTCGACTGTCTCTGTTTCATCTGTTTCACACACGATGCTTTGCTTTTGTTGACTACATGTTGTAGATGCATGTTCCAGGTTAGTTTCTTGTCCAAGAACAGCCCTCAATATTTTACATGATCAGCAACTTGTAGTGTTGCACCAAAGAATTTGGGTGACTTCAAGTCCCCCTGAACCCTTTTGCGTGTGAAGGGAATAAGTGTGGTTTTGCTAAGGTTTGCCCTCAGTCCTTCTCTTTTGCACCATTCCTCTATGGTCCTCAGTGCAGTTTGCATTAGCTCATAGGTCATTTGGGCATACCTTCCCTGTTCGAGGACTAGTATGTCGTCAGCATCACCTTGGGAGTAGTATCCCTGATTATTTGATGATTCCAGAAGTTCGTCTAGTAGTTCGTCAGTAGGGGGGGGGGGGTAGTATCCTTCCCTGTGGGGTTCCTCTGGCAATGTCCAGCTTCGCGAAGTCTTCAAACATGTTGGTATACCTGTCGATTTTGGAGCATTGACTTTATCCACCTGCAGGTGGTTTCATCAACGCTTCTCCTCCTGTCCGCTGAGACCATACTTTCGAAGGATATATTGTCAAAGGCTCCTCCGATGTATAGAAAAGTGCATGGTGCTATCTCTTTTTTCGCCAGAGTGTCCTCCACCCTTGACACCAATTGGTGCAAGGCCGTCTCGCACGATTTTCCTGTTAGATAGGCATGCTGGTTTATATGTTATGGCCGGTCTATTAGAGCTGCCTCCCGTATGTTCCTGTCTATCAGTTTCTCTTGTCCTTTCAGGAGAAAGGATGATAGGTTAATTGGTCAGTAATCCTTGGCCTAGTCGTATGAGTTTCGGCCAGGTTTCGGAATGAAGACCACGTTCACAGATTTCCAAGTTTGTGGTATCCAGCAAGTGCTAGACTCATCCCGTACAGTCTGCATAGTTCTGGTGCTAGATCTTGAATTCCATGCTTTAGTAGGACAGTGAATAGTCCATCTGGTCCAGGCTATTTATATGGGCTGAAAGAGTTTATGGCCCATATTACTTTCGGGTATGTTACGATCCGCTTTGCCACCTCCCAGTCAGCACTGTTTGCCCTTATTTGAAGGTTGACAGGGTTTTCAATGCTGAGATTTGTGACAATGGTAGATCCTGGAAAGTGAGTATTAAAGTTCAATTATTTCTTTCCCGGTATTTGTGTAGCCTCCAGTGAGTTTTTTGAGAGTCTGACACTTTCTGAGGTATGTTCTGTGTCCTCACAGAACTTCCTCTATGCTTTCCTTTGCTCTCCTCTGATTGTATTTCTGTAATGTTTTCGAATATTCCTTTCACGCACCAGTCTTTTTCGCTCTACTGAATAGTTGGCGTGTTTTTTTTCCGGAGTTAAGTGAGTTTGGTGGTATACCAGCTTACCTTCCCTTTGGTTTGTCTGCATTTTAGGGAACAGTTGTTCTGATACAAGGTTACTATGGCCTCTTGTATCTTCTCTGAGGTTTCCTCTATATAATATGCGCTGTGTTCGTTCGTTTTGATATTCCTAAAACTTTTCACTCTCCCAGCTCCTCCCGGTATTTCAGCAAGTTGGTTTTCCCCGGATTCTGGTAAATGTGGTAAATGTTCCAGGTAAATGTGTCGGTGGTTCGAGTTTGTTGGTTCGTCTGAGACTGACCACTTCCCATCATGCTGACCCACCTGGGGGAAGCCTAGGGTAATGTCAATGATTTTCCGTCTTCTTTGGGTTACAAAGGTTGGTTCATTACCCCTATTCAGTAATTTCTGGTTACTGGAGAAAATAAATTCAAGCAATGACTCACCTCTTATGTTCGTGTTGGTGCTGCCCCACACTGTATTGTGTGCGTATGCATCGGCTCCGATAATTAACTGGAATTTGTGTGTCTACCAGTGTTGGAAAAGTTCCCCCATATGCTCTGATGGTGGAGGACTTGGAGAGTCATAAGGCTTGTAGACAGAAGCTAGAACAACGTCCCTTTTTACTCCATCCCTTGTGTAGGTCGTCTTGATAGCTGTGGTGTCCCTGGAAGAGAATTCAGACAGATTCAATACTTTCATGTCAGTTTTAACAAGTATGCAAGTTCTGGAGTTTCCGCAGGTTTGATTATAAAAGATCTTACATTTGGACTGTCTGAAATCCGATATGTGCCCGTTTGCTAGCCAGGTTTCTTGAATCAGGGCTACGTCGATATTGCCCTGTGCAAATATTCTGCTCAGGGTTGCTGTTGAGCCTTACTGTGCTGCAGATTTGCATGAGATACCCGCAGCATTGGGATTGCTCCTAGTAGGCTGACAACCTTGAAGTTGACCTGTGTGAGCCACAGGAATGCCTTCAATCCTCTGGTTTGCAGGTTCTTCAAGGATTTTTTGTCTATTGAGAGAACAAGTGTTTGGCCAGAGGTCTCCTCTTGTCTCTTAATGACGTGCCAATCTCCAAAGTCGAACCCCAGATTCTGGGTTCTGACAAGCTGGATAATTGTTTCCGATTCCATCTTGTTATATGGTTTCGGGATCCATAGAACTACGTTGGTTGTTTGGAGAATATCCTTGGTCAATCCAGCTTTAAGGACTGCCCCCTCCCAAGGGGTTATTCTGGCAACACAATCAAGGAGCCAGGATTTCGTGTTTTCGTCTGAACAGATTAGGACCAGCACGCCCTTGTGGACGTAGCTTTCCGGAAGTTCGCATAAGCTCTGCAGGAGGCGAAAATTCTGCACATTATCTACCCATTCCTCGAGTATTTACGGACCTGCCCACAAGTCCGTGGGGGCCGAATCAAGAGTATCTCGCAAGGAGGGCCAGGATTCGACCAAGCATTGGAACCGAGTGTTGACTGGCGACGGTCATCACCCAGTTTACAACTGGCTATCCTTATTCCTTTCCCTTCCCAGAAGCAGAATGAATAAAATATGTATAAAGTGAAAGATGGAAATATTAGAAGATGGTTACCAATAATGAAAATTTTGAATTCTGAATCTTGGATCTAGGGGTTCAGCTGCTTTACGAAAATAACAATTTATAAAAGTTATGCTGGCTTTCAAGATTTTTCCTAAATGTTTGATTGATCTCAGGTGGTTATTTTTCATTTGATTTAATAGTTTGTCTGTATTGCAGGAGTAAGTGATATAGTAATTCTTGTTTTTTTAATCAAATATACACCGTTATCCTGAAAATACGTATATAGGTTGACCATTCTTGTTGTTAGTTTGTTCCCTTTTTGATCCTGTTTTTCGGTGCCACAAGTCCCTTTCTGCCTTTTCTGATGTAGTGAGTTACTGGGTACCCTGATAGAGGCATACAACAAAGAATACCCTTTTTTCATACTTACATTTTACATTTTACTATAATAATTTGAGCTCACATCTAATATACTTAACCACTTCACCAGTATGACTACCGTCATATTGTAGCCATTTATTGAAATTTCAGAGTCATAAATTTCATTTGTCACATCAGTATTAGACAATTGGGTCGGTGTGAAACTGGTCGATGACAGAAGTCAAGTTGTCAATCAAAAAATCATAACGGAATTGTCAGACAAACTGATCAATTGTTTTGTAATGTATAGTAACATTTTCAAAAAAGGGTCAGTAGGTGATCCCGGATATAAAATTTGTATTTCGGCCAAGGGTGATCTGTTGTAGGTCCAACAAGACCATAATGATTGTGGTCATTTTTGACCAGAAAAAGTATTCTGAGATCTTCGAGATTTTTTCCATCGTATCAGGTTGTTGCTGCGTTGTGCTGCGTGGTAGCATATGGTAAAAATAAAACAGTCTGTGTAGATCTGATGGGGCCGTTACCCAAATCAAAGGGATGTGTATTTGTTAGTTTTGGTGGATGCATTCAGTAAGTTCGCACTTAGACGAGCTAATACGAAGGCTATATTTCGTTGTTTGAATTATTATATCGAAAAAATAGGAAGCCTGTTAGCATACTGTCTGACAACGACAGTCAGTACACGAGCGATTTGTGGGTAAAATTCGAAGTGTCACACATCAAATCGAATCGAATCGAATCGAATCGAATCGAATCGAATCGAATCGAATCGAATCGAATCGAATCGAATCGAATCGAATCGAATCGAATCGAATCGAATCGAATCGAATCGAATCGAATCGAATCGAATCGAATCGAATCGAATCGAATCGAATCGAATCGAATCGAATCGAATCGAATCGAATCGAATCGAATCGAATCGAATCGAATCGAATCGAATCGTATCGAATCGAATCGAATCGAATCGAATCGAATCGAATCGTATCGAATCGAATCGAATCGAATCGAATCGAATCGAATCGAATCGAATCGAATCGAATCGAATCGAATCTAATCGAATCGAATCGAATCGAATCGAATCGAATCGAATCTAATCGAATCGAATCGAATCGAATCGAATCGAATCGAATCGAATCGAATCGAATCGAATCGAATCGAATCGAATCGAATCGAATCGAATCGAATCGAATCGAATCGAATCGAATCGAATCGAATCGAATCGAATCGAATCGAATCGAATCGAATCTAATCGAATCGAATCGAATCGAATCGAATCGAATCGAATCGAATCGAATCGAATCGAATCGAATCGAATCGAATCGAATCGAATCGAATCGAATCGAATCGAATCGAATCGAATCGAATCGAATCGAATCGAATCGAATCGAATCGAATCGAATCGAATCGAATCGAATCGAATCGAATCGAATCGAATCGAATCGAATCGAATCGAATCGAATCGAATCGAATCGAATCGAATCGAATCGAATCGAATCGAATCGAATCGAATCGAATCGAATCGAATCGAATAATAATTTTATACTTTTTAACAAGCGAAATAAATATTATTATTATTATCACAATTAATATTTCTGTACAATAACAAGGAAGACGTCAGTGTAAAACCAAATAATATATAGATAAAAACAATAAATTGACATGAAAAAATTGACTAAAACATATGAAGATAAGTTACATTTTATAAAAATTGTTATTAAAGCTCCTCAACGGTGTAGCAATTTTTTTCTATAAGATATGCTTTTAGTTTCCTCTTGAATATGGAAATATTCACTGAATCCTTAATAGACGTATCTAACTTGTTATATAGTTTCGGTCCGAGGTAGAGATGACTCTTTTGATAAAGAGAGGTTCGGTGGGGATTCGGTATTAGTAAACTTCTAGCTCTAGTTGGATATGGATGGTCTTGTTGATTTGCCATAAATTATTGTTTACTTTTATGAACGTATATGCACATCTCATATATATATATATAGACCGGCAACTGTGAGTATTTTTAGTTCTCTAAAAGAATTTCTGCATGTCTGCCGCCATCCTAATTTGGCAATTATTCTTACAGCATACTTTTGCATAATGAATACTCTTTCAGCAGAAGAACTCATACCCCAGTTCAAGATTGCATATGACTCTGAAATTTCAATAAATGGCTACAATATGACGGTAGTCATACTGGTGAAGTGGCTAAGTATATTAGATGTGAGCTCAAATTATTACAGTAAAATGTAAAATGTAAGTATGAAAAAAGGGTATTCTTTGTTGTATGCCTCTATCAGGGTACCCAGTGACTCACTACATTAGAAAAGGCAGAAAGGGACTTGTGGCACCGAAAAACGGGATCAAAAAGGGAACAAACTAACAACAAGAATGGTCAACCTATATACGTATTTTCAGGATAACGGTGTATATTTGATTAAAAAAACAAGAATTACTATATCACTTATTCCTGCAATACAGACAAACTATTAAATCAAATGAAAAATAACCACCTGAGATCAATCAAACATTTAGGAAAAATCTTGAAAGCCAGCATAACTTTTATAAATTGTTATTTTCGTAAAGCAGCTGAACCCCTAGATCCAAGATTCAGAATTCAAAATTTTCATTATTGGTAACCATCTTCTAATATTTCCATCTGTAACTTTATACATATTTTATTCATTCTGCTTATGGGAAGGGAAAGGAATAAGGATAGCCAGTTGTAAACTGGGTGATGACCGTCGCCAGTCAACACTTGGTTCCAACGCTTGGTCGAATCCTTGCCCTCCTTGCGAGATACTCTTGATTCGGCCCCCACGGACTTGTGGGCAGGTCCGTAAATAATCGAGGAATGGGTAGATAATGTGCAGAATTTTCGCCTCCTGCAGAGCTTATGCGTGACTCTCGATTGTGTTTTATACAGAGAGTGAATGATATTGATCGTTACAGAGGTTAGTAGGTAGAACATCTCAGAAAAGGCTCTCTGCAAAAAACCGGGTATTGATATTGGTCTTACTCATCGCTTTGGCTGCTCTTCACGGGCCCGGTTCTTCATAGCGCTCCTGGAAAATGTCCAGAGCTTGATAGTATGATCCCCGTGTTTGCGGGGGGTGTTTTCGTACTTCCTAACGCAAGTGAGATTGCTCGTCAAAGTGCTTTTGGGTAAGAAATATTTATAAAAGCAACATGATAACTTCCTAATATATGTCGGGACAGAGTCGACGCCGCTCATCTCCCGGAGTGTGACTAGGCGAATGTATCTGTCACTGTTTATGATTATACGCAGTACTTTGTTCTGCATCCTGTCCAGTCTCGCAAGAGGCGATGGTTTCAGGCTGCAGAACACCGGACAAGCGTATAACATTGCGGGCCTTATTATTTGCTTGTATATTAGCAGTTTATTTTCAAGATTTAGCTTAAAGTTTTTGGCTATCAGGAGGTAGGTTCGCCCATCGGCAGCCCCCTGGATATCCAGGGTTGTGTTGCGCAAATGCCATACCCTTGTCCAGTTGTACTCCCAGGTATTTTACCGACCTCGATTCTCTAACGTAGTTATCCCGGACCCCTCATCCCACTAGGAGGGAGCTTCGAAAAGCATCACCTCTTTGTAATGTTGACGACATCAGTTTTTCCTACATTGACCTTGATCTTATTTCTCTTCACATACGGCACGATGTCCCAATACAGATGAATCTGGATCTTTTGTGCAGCGACCACGCTGGAGAATGAATGTGCGTATAGTGCGGTGTCATCCGCATATATCGCCGCATTCACGCTCTCCGATCGTGGAAAATCGTGGGTATATAGTGAGTATAAGTGGGGAGAAATGCTCGAGCCCCGCGGATTACCTGCTTCGACTGGGTATCCCCCGGAGAGATTGCCTTTCACCCTTACCGCAAAAGATCGAACCGTAAGATCTTTTTGACCAGACCTTCGATCCATACGGTATCGTAGGCCTCTTCCATATCCAACAGGGTCATGACTGTGTCGAGTTTTTGGTTGAAGGCCTCCTCCACCCAGTGCACAATCCGGGCTACCTATGAAGTCGTGTTATGACCTCTACCGCACCCCTACGCGCAACTCTCTAAAGTCCTCGATTATGTTGCAGAAGCAAACACTTCTAGGGACTTGAGTTATAAAAAATACTCATCAGATAGAACCACAAAAAATTGGGAAGAATATAAACGAAATTAAAATATAGCAGTGAAAACAATAAAATGGGGGAAGGAACTCTATTATGAACAAACCATTGCGAAAAATGAAGGTAATCCAAGTGAGATGTGAAAAGCTCTCATACCAAAAAATGGAAGAAGTGGAAATTTAAATTTAAATGAAATTATCTCAGAGAATGTAACCATCAAAGACATTTTTGAAATACCAAATGCTCTTAATGACTTCTATATCAATAGTATAAGAAATATAGTTTCGAATATCAACTCATCTAACTACCCCATCACACTCAGGATAAATAATTTTTTTCAAAACTTCAGTCTCATAACTTATGATTAATTAAAAAGCATAATATTTCCAATGCCCAACAAGGAAAGCACCGATGACATTAGGACGGTTGTTATAAAGAATTGTTGCTTTTATAACATTAAAGAACCGTTGATGAACCTCATTAATACATAACCAGTAGAGACGAACACATTTCCCAACGACCTGAAAATTTCAACTATCATCCCAATAAGAAAAATTGCAAACCCAAACAATGCTTTTGATTAGAGGCCAGTCAATATGCTGAGTTCTGTTGAAAAAATCCTTGAAAAAATAGTTTATGAGCAAACAGTAAATTGTTAACAATGTTCAGTCAGGTTTTCGAAGAAAGCATAGCTGTGAATCAGCCTTCTCATGTATTCTGGATGCCTGGAAAAAGTCTAGGAGAGAATCAAATGACAGGTGCGGTATTTTTTTACTTTCATGGAACTTTGGAAACTGTGGATCGAGATAGGTCGATTGAAATATCAAGATGAGTTGGTATCGAGTGTAAGGCTTTGAGATGATGGGCTTATTATCTGGATAACAGAAAACTGAAACTAAGGTTTACTCATGAACTCTCTGAGAAAATGAAAAATGGCTATGGAGTTCCACAGAGAAGTGTTCTAGGGTCTTCATTGTACCTGATATATATTGATGATATTGTTGAAGGAGCAGGAAATTGTAAATTCCATTTATTTGCTGATGGCACTTCAATGCATTTCTCTATATCAGATCCATTGCTATTGATACAAGCTCTCAAAAATTTGATATATCAATTACAGCAATGGAGTTGTGGAAACCTGCTGAAAATGAATGGTAATGAAACTTAATTCATGCTCATTGGTAATGAAAGAAATTATAACGATTTTCTTTTAAAGAACGTGGAAATAAAAATTGGTGATGAAATAATCGAGCGGGTAAAAAATGCAAATATCTTGGTATTATAGTTGATTATAGACTAACTTTCAGAGAACATGCATATTATCCATTGAAAACCACATATTTCAAAGTAAACTATCTATATAGATGTTCAAGATATCTCAATCAATGGACCAAAAGGATTATTTACAACAGTATTATACTTCCACATTTCAATTACTGCACAACTATTTTGTATATACTGAATCAAAATCAAATATATTGATTTCAAAAATTGCAAAACGGGTATATGTATACTTGGAATTTATAGTGAGTAGGTACATAATTTTCCATCCTACAAAATTTACACGCCACATCGATGATATTTTTACATTAAGAAAATTACAACAGTCACTATTCTTACCTTTATCCAGAAATCTACTTCAGAAGTTCTCAATTGGAATGGAATTCATTATCACTCCAAAGATAAATCTGTGATTTGGTTCCATTGATGAAGAACTTATGAATGAAGCATAATGAGGCAGTATTGTGATATTCGAATTCACATGACTTTTTTGTTTGTTTAATTAATAGTACCTATTCTGAACTCTCATCATTTAAATTTTTTTCATTTCATATGATCCGATGGGTTTTTCAATGGGTCAGTCAGAGGAATTATTTCATACCGCCTATGCATGCCCTTGGTATACTTGGAATAAGAAGAACAAACAAATCATCCTTCTGCTGATGAGAAACAGCTTGGAGCCGATGAAGTTTTCTTCCTTTGGTATTTTGAATTTGGAATATTCTGTAATGAGCAGGGTGAGTATCCGATTAACCTAATATTTCAAATTAATATTTCAGTTCATTTGTATCACCTCAGCACGGAATACATATGGGATTTTGGTTGATTGCGGAATTCAATGAAGCTCTGATATGCTGTAGATCATGATCTGTCAATAACACTTCAGATGGACCATAATCAAATAGAATATTCAGGTTCGTAGAAACAGGGTGATTTTGAAAGTAGTGAAAAAGAAAGAGAAAATAAAATTAATTTATTACAAAATGAGTGATTAGTCTAGTTTACTCCCTTGATTTGGCTTTAATATAACATGGCTTTGGAAAAGCAACATTTTTATGATCTGAAACAGTATCAAGGTTACCTGAGTCATCAGAAACGTACTCAAAATATACCATTCAAACGTTTTTCTTCACTTGTAAGAATTGAGAAATTTTTCAAGTTTGATTTCGAGAATTTTTGACTAAGTAAAGTTGACCGTTTAAAAAAGCAAGGCTATTACAATGCAAACATCATACCGGGGTAATGTCCAAGTTATCCACTTCATTCTTGCAATAGCAACCTTAAAGAACCACATAACTTTAAACATTAAATGTAAAAAACCTTGAGACAAACTGATATTTTTGAAATACAAGGGTCTTAAAAAATGTAACCCTACATAAGGGCCAGGTAGCCGAGTAGTAGTAGTAGTAGAGTCGCTGTTTTAATCACTGTGGCTGCCAGTGGAAGGTTCAAACCCTAGCGATTACTGGCATTTTTCTGATCTGCCGAAAAAGTGCATGGAATCGCATGTAAAAAAGTAAGTACTCGTTAATCCTTGGCTCGCACAAGTTTCGACTTCTGGCTGCAGTTCGTGAAGAGGGACGATAGCTGGTTAACGAAAAAAACGATACTCATACAGGCAGAATTTGTCAAAACCTCAACGGGCATTAGATTGATTTTTCCAAACTTAAATCAGAAAAAAAATAAATGTAGTTTTCAAGTTTCGGCTCTTATATTTAGGATAATATGGAACAGATCGGAATATATAGATACAAAACTCAATTAAAATGGTTTTGTCAGAGTCAGATGATTTTCTATGCGTAGGAACAACGCTGAATAACAGTTGCTCCTGAGATTTGATAAGGATGCAAACGAAATAACAGGAAACAACTGCACAAATAGGTTTGGTGCCAGGATGGTGGGTGTGTGCTGCCATGTCGCGAGTACCAGTTGGTACCTCAGCTACAGTCGGCATATTATGGAAAAATGTGAAAGGACCCCGAAAACTCATGGAATTTGGGTCTCGTTGGATTTTTTTCCATCTTTGGTATGATGTAGTCCATGTAATTCTTAACCAATGTTACTGTTGCACCAACCCAAAAAAAGTAGTGTTGCTACTAGGGGTCGTTGAATTCACCCCATGCGCAGACTATTTATTTTTTGAATCTGGTAACAATATTTTTACTTGTTTTATTGTTGCTAATGTTGCACAATATTGTGATGCGTTGTGATGTTTTGTAGAAAAAAATGTGTCCCCTCCTACCCCCAACTCCCATTACGAAAAGCAAAAGATATATTTTCCGAGTGGCTTTAAATGTATCGTCGAATGTTTAAATATGCCTGAATAAGGGTAAGGGCAGTTTTTTATGATTATCTCCCTCCCACCAGAGAGCACAAAAAGAAAAAAAATTGGTGGATTTTTTTGATTTTTTAATATGATGCAGTACAAGATATTTTGAATAGAAATTACTTGGGTGACAAACCCCAGAAATGAATGGTTTTGATGCTAAGGTGCGTTTAATTCACACTTTGCTCAGAATAGCGTATTCATTATCAAAGGCCGAAACAATATCTCTACGTATTTTAGTTTAGATTATGCTAATCAGTTTTGTAAGTTTCCTTAAAAAAATATAAAACTTCCTCCCCACCACCAACCCCTAATTTAAAACAGAAAAATAATTAATTATCGACTGCTTGTGAATGCTTTATCAAAATGAATGTTTTAATCAGCTCAAATTGAGGAAATCGTATAGTTGTTTAATTTCACCATTCCCATAATTCAAAAAACTATTGGTGGATTTCGCTGGCTTCTTAGTAGGGCGTAGTTCATTTCAATCTCAAATAATTGGGCAATAATCTTGAAAATAAATGAAATTAGCCATTCAACCATTTGAATTTGAGTTGGTGCCTGAATTAATTTTTTTCGTGTTTTACAATAGGGGTTGGGGGTGAGGGGGAGGTTTCAGATTTTTTTATAAAAAATCATACAATTGTTCAGCATACTCTAAACTAAAATACGTAGAAATATTTTTTCAGCCCATAATAAGGATTATTCTATTCTGAGCAAGGTATGATTTCAACGCCCACTAGCATCAAAACTATGCGTTTTTGGGGTTTTTCACCCAAATAATTTATATTTAGAATAACTTGAACTGCTTCATTTTGAAAATTCAGGAAAATCCACCTAAAATTTTTTTCGCTTTGTGCCCCTTTGGGGGAGGTGGGAAAATCATAAAAAACTAATATTTCCCTTATTCAGGCATATTTAAACATTTGACGATACATTTAATAGCACTCGAGAAATAGTTTTTTGGCATTCCGTAATAGGAATTGGGGGTAGAAGGTAGTGGGTGAGTTTTTTTTCAAAAACAGTACAATATTGTGCAACATTTACAACAATGAAACAAATGAAAATATTTATACCGAATTCAAAAATAAATAGTCTAATCTGCGCAAGGGATGATTTCAATGCCCCCTAGCAGCAAAACTGTTAATTTTTCTGGGTTGGTGCAATGATAACATTGGTTGAGAATTGCATGGACTACATTATACCAAAAACTTAAAAAAATCCACATGGACCCAAATTCCATAAGAAGTTTGCGGTGTCCTTTCAAACTGACAATATTTTGGAATGCGTTTAAGATGTCACTGTTCGTGATCTCGCGGAAGAAGAAAATGAGATTTCTAAAATCGTCGAAGTATTATTACATTCTCATCAATTAGTCAAATACACATGTATTTTTCTAGGGCCCATGTAAAATATAAGTTAGAAGTTAAAAACAT
The DNA here is from genome assembly GCA_944452925.2 of Chrysolina oricalcia. Taxonomy (NCBI): domain Eukaryota; kingdom Metazoa; phylum Arthropoda; class Insecta; order Coleoptera; family Chrysomelidae; genus Chrysolina; species Chrysolina oricalcia. Next base: position 17,827,739 of record OX101826.2, read on the forward strand.
AGGTTCTTTAAGATTCCTGTTGAAATAATGAAGTGAATAGGATATATTTCAGTAATTATTTGATTACCCAGGTATGGTAAATACTGTGTTTGTATATTATAACATAAATTATAAAAGTATCTTGAAATCAAACTGGAAAAGATCTCAATTCTGATGAATGAAGAAAACAACGTCGAAATAGTATATTTTGACTACGTTTGTGATAACCCTGGTAAACTTTATACTGTTTTCGATCATAGCAGTTTTGCGTTTTCAAAGACATGACATAATTAAGCCAAATAGCAAGAATAAACTGAAAATAGTCTCATTTTGTGATAAGTTACCTTAGTTTTCTGTTTTTGTCACTATACTTTCTCCAAACTAACCATACGATTTGATTATGGTCCATTTAAAAAGTGTAACCGAAAGATCATGATCTACAACACACCAGAGTTTCATTGAATATCGCAATCAACTAAAATTCCATGTATTGCGTGCGGGGTCCTTCCATTAATCAACCTTCATAGTATTAGAGCTCAGAGAAAAATTGCTCACGAGCACTGAACGTTGAGCACTTTCAAAAGTTGAATGCTCGCGAGCAAGTACCTCGAGATATTGATTAGCAATTTTTAATATTGATTTTATAATACAAAATAGATGATCACATGAAACAATTCCAAATAGATGAAATCAGTGCTGGAATAGTGGAATGTATAAGATAATGTAAGATAAATTTTGATGGAATCGAATATGATGACTTTCGTATGATACAAATGAATAGAAGTTAAAATAAAAATATAGCAGAATTTGAAATTTTATTGCATGAATTGGGAGAATCTGATTGCTCAATTGCCACCAAATGTTGAAGACTCAATGACTTATTCACATACAAATTGAAAAACAATAAATTAACATACAACGCGGGAAATATCAATAAAAATATGGGAGTAATTGTGTATCTTAATGAAAAGCAGACGTATATCCATGAGTTAAATAACATGGGTCATATCAAAGAGACCACATGAAAAATAAATGAATAACACTTTAAACAAACTCATTAGAGTAAAACTTTCATTTAATTGAACCAAAAAGGAGAAATTGAATTTCAAAGTAAAATAATCCGATCATTTCGTTACATTATAAAACTTCAAAAGATATCAAATCTTGTCGCGAGAAGTATCTATGTATTTCTAATTGTGAATTGAATTTGAAATTACCTCACGATTTATTCTCGCAACAAGCTTTCATACCATTTGAAATTTTATGTTGTAACAAAATGATGTGTTCAAATCACTTTGATATTTATTTTCTTCTTTTCAGTGCATTTAAGTGAAAGCTTTTCTCTAAAAAGTTTATCTTCAGTTTATTTATCTTTTTCTTTACTCAGTTTTCTTCGGAAATGTTTCTCAGTCTGTTCATTTCAATCCATGCGTCACAGTTGCACGGTCTCTTGCCTGTTAATTACCGTTGGAAATTTTTCCAAATTCTGACGCGTTCTCTATCTAGCTTTCGAAGCTGGAAGAGGGATACGTTTCTCTGAAAACGTATTATTCAATGGTCAGATAATTTTAACTAATTTTACGGATTTCCTCGATTTCTATTTCGAGAATTTTTCTATTTCTTTTCGATACAAGAACGGGGGGCGAGCCCCTTATCGATTTTTTTCATCATTATTTCCCATGTCCGATCATCTAGCTTCTAGAGGAGTCGGGGGAGGGGGGGCTAAATTTCTTCAAACCATATTATTCGACGGTCAGATGTGTTTCACTATTTTTACGGAATTTTCCAATTTTAATTTCGCGAGTTTCCTAACTTTTTCCGACAAAAGGCTGGGGGGCAAGCCTCTCCTACCTAATTATTTCTTCGCTGTAATTTTCGATGTCCAAATCCGGCCAGATAGCTTCCGAAACCCTACCCATTTTCTATCTTACTTTCGGGGGGCAGAGGGAAACAATTTCTTTTTTTGAAACATAATATTCGGCAGTCAGATATTTTTCACTATTTTACGAATTCTTTCGATTTCAATTTCGCGAGTTCTCCAATGTTTCTCGAAAAAATGGGAGGGGCGAGCCCCCCTTCTTAACTTCTTAACTTTATTTACTGGCAGTGTTGCCAGATCTATTAAAAGCCTATGCTTTCGATGACAAATGCCCAACAACACTTCCTGACTGAAACCAAATAACTAGTGCCAAAATACGTCAAACATACGTGTGAAATACTTCTTCATGTGAATTATGAATAATTTGAAAGAGGTAGATAAAAAATGCTGAATAAGATCTATGGTGTTTGCAAAAGTATATCTATCTGTATTCCCACCAATATGAAAAAACAGAATTTAGGTAATATTCTATATTATGAAAAATCCAGGAACTGTTGAGCTATTACAAAAACAAAAATACCATTGGGAAGAGGAGATCTGATTGTACATGAGACATCGTACAGATTCCTTCGGACTACCATCGGAACGAAGGAAACAACGTAATATTGCAGTCTATAGAAACTGAAGAAACAAACACGCTGCCCCAAAATAAATTTTATTAGGAAGTAGGGCACCAGGTTTTGATTGCTTGAAACATCATATACATCTCCTTGTGATATGGCCAAAACATCACTCGGTTCTCTTTGGACTCCAGTCCATATGCCGAAAAAAAAAATTAAAGTATCTTCCTGGACCATGAAAATTGATGAAGGAGTTGCGCTGCCGCAAAAATAAAACCACCAATGGAAAGAGGATACGGAGATGTGTCCGAAACATCATTCAGATTCCTTTGGACTACCTTCCGTATGCTGAAAAAAAATTAAAGTATTTTCCTGGACTATAATAATTGAGAAAGGAGTCGCGCTACCGCAAAAATAAAATCGCCAATGGAAAGGGGACAAGAAGATGTGTCCGAAATATCTCTCAGATTTTTTTGGAATCCAGTCCATATGCCGAAAATAAAAAGTACTTTCCTGGACAATGAAAATTAGGAAAGGAGTCGCGCTGCCGCAAAAATGAAATCGTCAATGGAAAGAGAACACGGAGATGTGACTGCAACATCTTTCAGATTTCTTAGGACTCCCGTCCATATGCCGAAAAAAAATTAAAGTATTTTCCTGGACTATGAAAATTGGGAAAAGAGTAGCGCTGCCATAAAAATAAAATCGCCATTGGAAAGAGGAAGGACATCGGGATGTGTCCGAAACATCATTCAGATTTCTTTGGACACCCGTCCATATGCGGAATTTTTTTTAAAGTATTTTCCTGGACAATGAGAACTGAGGAAAAGTTGCGCTGCCGTAAAAATAAAATTGTCATTGAAAAGAGGACATCGAGATGTATCCGAAGCATTACTCAGATTTCTTTGGACTCCCGTTCATATGCCGAAAAGAAATTTTCCTGGACTATGAGAACTATCAAGGGTGTTCCTTTCATAACTTGGTTTCCTCTCTCCAACAGTATTCTTATTTTAGCCGCAGCGCGACTCTTATCTCAGTTTTCATTATCCAGGTTAATAATTCAATATTTTTTTCGAAATATAGACGGGAAAAAAGCTGAGTTATGTTTCGGACACATCTCGGTGTCCTCTTTCCAATGTCAATTTTATTTTTGCGACAGCGCGACTTCTTCATCAGTTTTCATAGTCCATCAGGATAATACTTTAATTTTTTTTCGGCGGGGGTCCGAAGATATCTGACTGATGTTTCGAATACATCTCGATGTCCTCCTTCCAATGGAGATTTTATTTTTGCGGCAGCGCGACTCCTTTCTCAATTTTCATAGTCCAGGAAAATATATTATTTTTTTTTTGGCATATGGTCGTCCAAAGAAATCTAAATGATGTTTCGAACACACCTCCATGTCCTCTTCCCAATGGCGATTTCATTTTTGCGGCATCGCGACTCCTATCTCAATTTTCATGGTACAGGAAAATATTTTTTTTTTCGGCGTATGGACGTGAGTCCTAAGAAATCTGACTGATGTCTCGAACACATCTCCATTTTTTTTTCCAATGGCGATTTTATTTTTGCGGCAGCGCGACACCTATCTCCATTTTCATAGTCCAGGAAAATACTTCAATTTTTTTTCGTCATATGGACGGGAGTCCAAAGAAATCTTAGTGATGTTTCGGACACATCTCAGTGTCCCGTTTCTAACGGAGATTTCATTTTTGCGGCAGCGCGACTCCTTTCTCAATTTTCGTAGTCCAGGAAAATACTTAATTTTTTTTTCGTCATATGGACGGGAGTCCAAAGAAATCTGAATTATGTTCCAGACACATCTCGATGTCCTCTTTCCACTAGCAATTTTAGTTTTGCAGCAGCGCGACTACTTTATCAGTTTTCATAATCCAGGATAATACTTTAAATTTGTTTTCGGCAAATGGACGGGGTTCCAAAGAAATATGATTGATGTTTCGGACACAACTCGATGTCCTCTTTCCAATAACTATTTTATTTTTGCGGCATCGCGACTCGTTTCTCAATTTTTATAGTCCAGGAAAATACTTAATTTTTTTTCGGCATGTGGACAGGAGTCCAAAAAATCTGAATGATGTTTCGGACACATCTCAATGACCACTTTCCTATGGCAATTTTATTTTTGCGGCAGCTCGACTCCTTTATCAGTTTTTATAGTCCAGGATAATATTTTAATTTTTTTTCTGCATATGGACCAAAGAAATATGAATGATGTTTCGAAAACATCTTGATGGCCTCTTTCCAATGGCGATTTTATTTTTGCGGCAGGGCGACTCTTTTCTCAATTTTCATGGTCCTGAAAAATACTTAAATTTTTTTTCGTCATATGGACGGAAGTCCAAAGAAATCTTAATGATGTTTCGGACACATCTCGATGTCCCCTTTCCAATAACTGTTTTATTTTTGCGGCAACGTGACTCCTTTATCGGTTTTCATAGTCCAGGATAATACTTTAATTTTGTCCACCAATATGAAAAAACAGAATTTAGGTAATATTCCACATTATGAAAAATCCAGAAACTGTTGACCTGTCACAAAATAAAAGAACCAATCTGATTAGGAATAGGAAGGAGGGCACCAGGTTTTGATTGCTTTAAACGTCATATACGTTTCTTTGCACTCCTGTCTATATGCCGAAAAAAAAATTGAAGTATTTTCCTGTACCATAAAAACTGAGAAAGGAGTCGCGCTGCCGCTGAAAGAAATTACAGATACAAATACTTTTCAAAACATCATTTGATTCAGCATATTTTATCTACCTCTTTCGAATTATTTATAATTTACATGAAGAAGTATTTTACGCGTATGTTTGACGTATTTTGGCTGTAGATATTTGGTTTTAGTCAGGAAGTGTTGTTGGGCATTTGTTAACGGAAGCATATGCTTTTAATAAATCTGGCAATACTGCCAGTAAATAACGCTCCATCTCGTTTTCGACGGTGTGCACGTCAGAAACCGTGACTGGAAAAGTGTGGCTAACTTCACATAAATGAGATTTGCACCCATCTTACATACACACGCACACACACGAACAAACACATTGAGCAAGTTGAATAAAAGATCTTAAAAAATTAGAATTTATTCTGAAAATAACTTCTACTTCTAGATCACTATATACCTCTGCTCCAGATTTCTTTTTCAACCTGAGGAATTACTTGAATAACGACACAGAAAATGGAATGCATGTTCTGGCAGGTGACATTGAATAAATGAAGGACCAATACAATGGCAGAATACAATTTCAATGCCACTGTCAATGATTATACAAGAGTAGCTAAAGACACGAAATGATTTATTTACCATATTGTTTAGTTCGCGTTGGACTTTCTTTGATGAACCTTTTTCTTGTCAGTTTAAAATACAGTTTCCACTCGAGATTGACAAGAACTCAACTTTTCGTATTTCAAAAAAAAAATTGTCATCTTGAAATCTGAATTACAGGATGAATCATAAAAGCAGAAATACAACGTGTCTCAAACTTAAACATGCCCCCCGCTTCGAAAGATTTCACTTTCAACCATTTTCGTTGATTGGTAAAGGACAAATTTTCGGAAATCCTCGACGAACGACTCCGCTTGAAGTTTTAATGGATGCCACCCTGGGAACTCCGTCTTTCCCTAGATGCAATTCTACCACTCGTCCTAGTTTCGATCGCATAGGTGGAAGTTGATCTTCCTTTATGGGGACCATTTTTTCCAGTGTTAAATCGCCTTGTGACTTCTTCCACTTGATTCTTTGCTGCAGCTCGGATATATACTCCTTTCCCCATCTGGACCAATAATTCTGCCTTATTTGCTTTATTAAATCGGGTTCCGGGTTTGAAGTCAAGGGTCTTCCAAGTTCCAACCAGAAAGTGGGCAGGAGTGAAAAGATTTAGGTCGTTTGGATCAATGGTAATTGGTGTTCAGTATTGCCTCGATTTGAGCAAGCACTGTACACATCTCTTCAAACGTGAGAATGACATTACCCATAACTCGCTTTAAATGATACTTGCACGATTTCACACCCGCTTCCCATAAATCCCCAAATTGAGGCGAACGCGCTGGTATGAAACTCCATTCTATGCTTTGATCTGCACACGATTGTTCAATGTGATTACCTTAATCTCGAATGAATTTTTTAAATTATTTCATTTCAGAATTCGCTCCCACCAAATTGGTTGCGTTATCTGAATAGATACGAGTGGGCTTACCGCGTCTACTTATGAACCTCTTTAGAGCTACAATGAACGCATCAGAAAATAAATCAGACACCAGTTCGAAATGTATGGCTCTGCATGCGAAACAAATGAACAACGCTTCATAAGACTTAGTGATTTTGCAACCTCTACCTTTTCTGTCTTTTACGAAAAAAGGGCCTGCGTAATCTACCCCAGTAACTTCGAAAGGAAGTCCAGTTTCAAATCGTGTTTGTGGTAGATTACCCATAATCGTTGCGACATTTTTGGGGTTTAACCTAAAACATACTACACATTCTCGAACTGTTGCCTTTGCAATATTTCTCCTAGAAATTGGCCATAATTAATCTCTCATACTTCTCAATAATAATTGAGGACCAGCGTGAAACAACTTCAAATGTTCATATCAGAAAATTAATTTACATAAATTTTGTTTCGAAGATACAATAATAGCGTGCTTCTTGTCATATGAGAAATCAGAATTTTGCAATCGTCCACCCACTCGCATAATTCCATTGTTATCCAAAAACGGATTCAGATTGAAGATCTTACTTCTGGAATCTATCTGTTTACTCATTTTGAGAGTATTCAGTTCCTCAGGAAATGAATCTTGTTGGGACAATTTTAGGATGAAATTAAAAGCACTCTGAAGTTCTTTACCTGACAATATACGCGTTCCACAATTGTCCTTTGACTTGTTTTTGAATGTGAGAACAAATGCAGTTGTTCTTTTCAATTTTGTTAGAGATGAAAAACGATTGACATCGATTACAGGTTCTGTAATTTCCACAACTAATGTCCTGATTGGTGATTTGAGTTCTGATAAATTATCAGAACTTATGTCTTTATTCGAACTAGGCCAATAATATTCACATTGACCCAGCCATTCAGGACCATTCCACCACAGATAACAAGATTTCATTTCGCTTGCATGAATGACTGGTCAAATCCTGTATTTCTGAAACACGATTGGCAATTAATGTTTTCAGAAGATTCGGAGATATTTTACTCCACCCTAACACAATTGTGGAATCAATCCACAAAGTGAAACCATCTAATTTCAATCTTAAACTCTCTTGTATCTTTTTTAGCAATCGTGCCAAAAGCAAGGCCCCGCATTATTCAAGCTTGGGAATCGTGATTATTTTGATAGAAGCTACCTTTGTTTTGGAACATAAAAGGTTCACCTTTATATTTCCACTATCACCAACGCAACGTAAATAAACGCACGCTCCATAAACTTGACTGAACGCATCCGCGAAACCGTGCAATTGCACTTCTCGAGAATTAACCATTAACGCGTATCGTGGAATTTCTAAATGATTCAATAGAGGTAAGTCTTTTCTGAACTTGATCCAAGATGAATGTAAGTGTGAAGGCACAGACTCATCCCATGCTAAGTTCTCTTGCCATAAACTCTGTAAGATTATTTTTGCAGTAATGACGCAAGGACTCAGAAGACCTAAAGGATCGAAAATTTAACCAATGCATGAAAGTATAATTATCTTAGTAACTCGGCTTTCAGCAGAACAACTGATATTATACTGAAGTGTGTCATTTTTGCAAAACCAAGCTAACCCAAGCGTTTTCGTGTTTTCCTTTACACCAATTTCTATAAAGTCAGATCTTTCAGTATATAAACTTGATTGTGACGTAATAATTTTCGTGATTTCCGGTTCATTTGAATGCCACTTACAGAGTTCAAAGCAACCACTACGTAAAACTTCAGCAACACCTATACCTATACGTGTTGCCTCCTGAATTGTATCTGCCCCTGTAAGTAGATCATCGACGTAGAAGTTATTCTCGATTACCTGGGAAATTTCAGGCTGGGAAACCTTACAGTCAAACGCAAGTTGGACCAAACATCGAATTGCGAGAAATGCTGCACTACTAGTGCCGTAAGTTACGGTATGAAGTTCATAAGTATCTAACGGTTTTGTTGGATAATATCTCCAAAGGATTCGTTGCAAAGAGTGCAGCTCAGGTGCAACAAGCACCGGACGGTACATCTTTGAAATGTCACTTGCAATGACATATGCATGTGATCTGAATCTCAACAAAATTGACAGAAGATCACTTTGACTTCTTGGACCTACCACTTGCCATTTATTGCTAAACCTGAAGATGTTGAAGCAGAAGCATCGAACAATACTCTTAGTTTAGTTGTAGAACTGTCCTCCTTCACCACACCCTGGTGAGGCATATAGTAAGCTATTTCCGTATCCACTGACTATGAGACCTTGCTCATGTGTCCCAGTTGTTCGTATTCCCGCATAAATTCAATATATTTCGTACGTAAATTCACATTGCGCATTAACCTCTTTTCCAAATTATAAAATCTTCGTTTTGCTTGTTCTTTCAAATCACCCAATTTGTCGAAAGAATCTCTAAAGGAAATAGATACAATGAAGCGTCCGGAATTATCACGTTTCGTATTATTAATGAAGTGCTGTTCGCATAACTTCTCCTCCACTGATCTAGGATCTGAAAACTCTTCAAGTTCCCAGAATCTCGCTATTTCGGTTTGAATGTCTGAGTTTTTAGAAAATTTACAGTGAACTTGATTCGTATCATTAACCCCAATAGGACCTGACACAATCCATCACATAGTGGTCTTTTGTAATATCGGTTTATTAGCTCCTAATCGAATTTGACCTATAGAAATTAGTTCCCAGAAAATATTTGCCCCTATCAACATATCTATAGGACCAGGTTCTGCAAAAGATGGATCCGCTAAAACTATATTTTCTGGTATACTCAGTGATCTATTCAGTGACGTAGCATGTAAGATGTGCCCTATATGCATTGTGTTGCGCCTGGATATGTACATCGCATTTGAAATCTATTCTAAGAGGAATATTATTTAAACCAACAACTGCCATGGCTGCTTCAACTGATTTCAACTTCAATCGACTACACAATTCAGCAGTAATGAAACTAGACTGTGAAGCAAAATCCAAAATAGCTCGTACCAAATGCGCTTTGTTATTTTCATCAATAACTTGGATTAGAGCTGTGGCTAAGACAATATGTTCTGAACAAGAATCATAGGTTGTAAGAGATACATTTGGAGATTCAGGAACTTGTTGATTTTTGCATTTTTCTGGTTTTGGTCTATGTAGTAGAGTACTATGGCGCCCACTACATTTTCTACAATTACCGAGTCTACACACTGTATTGCGATGACGAACTCTCAAACAATTGAAACACAGATTCAAGCGTTTCGCATGTTCTATTCGGTCATGTATTGAATTATTAAAAAATTTTGAACAATTCCTTATAAAATTATCGCTTTTATTGCAATAAACACAAAGCATATAGCTTGCAGAAGTCGATGGATTTGTATTCACGGTATTATTATTAGATCAAAACGATTTCGTATTCGATTTGGAATTATCCTTGTTTCAAGTGGCGAGTATCATTCTGCTTGATCTCTAAAGTTTTCATAAGATCGGCTCCGGCTTTCAGAAACGTTTTGAGATGGTCCATGGTAGGAACATCTTTAACAATTTTATACTTTTCCCATTATCTTGATGTAGTTGCATCCAATTTGGAAGTTATTATGTGAATAAATAATGTATCCCATGTATCTGTTGGTTGATTCAAGTGTTTTAAAGGTTTCAAATGTTTGGATACAGAATCAATTATGTTTCGTATTCTTTTCGAGGATTCTTTCCCTATAACTTCTAAATTGAACAGTGCCTTAACGTGATTATGAACAAGAAGCTGCACATTATTGTATCTTTCGCATAAGACATCCCAAGCCAAATCGTAATTTTTCGCAGAAAACTCAAGAGATGCAATAATTTTCGCTGCACTACCTACTAGTGAAGCCTTTAAATAATGGAACTTTTGAATATTTTTTAAAGTATCATTAGTATTGATTAATGAGTTGGAAGTTTCGCGAAACTCTAACCAAGACTCATAATCGCCACAAAATTTCGGAATTTCTAAACATCAACCAAATCTGATTTGATATCTTGCTTGGTTGTGGAACTACCTTCTGATGGAATATTCGCAGGTGGGGAAAATTAAAGTCGTTAATCAAACCTTCGCATTGAAGTGCTCGAGTTTCTAACTGAATTCGATCTATATCCAATATGGTCGTGTCAGGAATGACATATTTGTCTTGAATGTCAGTAAAAAATTTGGAAAATTTTGTTAATTTCGCTTTAATCGAACCTCTCTTTCGAGTAAGCTTATTGCTTTCTTTCCTAGACATTATTAGTGCAATCAAGAATGAATGTTATGCGTATGAGAATATGTAAGTGCTTGCACACTCCAAGACAATACAATAGAATAGGAAGGGAAAGGATAAATCAGGAAGATCACCCACACTGGTCTAAGATTTCTTCTTTTTTCGGCTCGGCTGATATCGCTAAATATCCGGTATAGAGAAGGACCAATCTATGTTTAGTTCACGTTGGACTTTCTTTGATGAACCTTTTTCTTGCAAGTTTAAAATACAATTTTTACTCGAGATTGACAAGAACTCAACTTTTCGTATTTCAAAAAATAAATTGTCATATTGACATCTGAATTACAGGATGAATCATAAAAGCAAAGATACAACGTGTCTCAAACTTAAACACATATGGAGAAGAGAAATCGTATTATCAACAGATGTCGATGGCCATCGACCGAGGTTCTTCATCCACAGAGTGTGTTCTTGGTGATAGGCTTTGTAACCAACTCCATACGCCACCTTAGGAGCAGCATGGTTATTCTTGGACCCAACAACCATGAAACGTGGAAGAGTTATTCCTCAATGAGCCAGACATACCCTCAAAAAGAAAAAATCCGACTCATTGAAGAATCGGAGCCGTGACCTACGGGTTACAAGCCGAGCGCCTGACCACAGTGCTAACTCCGTCTCCTGTTTATCATATATTCATCGAAAACATCAGATCGTATTACACAATCACCCCAATCATTCCAAAGGTTCACATTACTGACCACTTCCCAGTAATTCTCCATGAAAATTGAAAAAAAAAATTGAAACACGTTTTAAATACCATAAAGTTTACAAAAAGTAGGTTGAAACCTAGACTGTATAGAGACGTGACAAAAAATGTTTAACAATGGTCACTATGAGGTAAGTACAGATATATTCATCACTGAACTGCAAGAATGATATAGATACGTGCACTATGAAGTGTTGTATTGGTGACGGTTTGGTAAATTAAACTAGAAGAAGAAATTATTCATAACAGATGATGAGAAAAAACCGAACAATTGATGATATAAATGATTTAGAAGTTCACAGAAACAAACTCAATCTATTGCCGAAAGTATCAGAAATTATGATACTTCCTCCCTATTCGTCGAACTAGAGATTATGGAATTGTGTAAAATAAATCAATAACGACCTACAAGCCTAAGATGTCTCAAAAGAAATAGGAGATACGAGATAAAAGTAAGTTACTCCTGCTGCCCTGTGCTCTGTGATCTCAACAAACATCAATTTGTGTCAAACGACAGAAGTAGGAGAAGATATTTGACTCATTCAATTCTGAGCTTTGCAATATTAGACCGTCAGATAACAACAGATTTTGCTGACTCATCTTATCTCTTCTGGGATTTTAACCAATGGAAATTATGTCAGTGTTGAGCCCAAAAACTGAAAATTCAGCGATCGGACGTGTGCTAGGCATATAGAAAATTCATTTTCCTGAATAGGTATAACAATATAATAGTTAAAAATCAAAGCCATAAGGTTTGCACGTGCTTAAAGGGTTGAAATAGGGGCGCGATCTTGTGAAAAAATAGTTGGTTGCTGATGCATTTTCTCGCTTATGACAATCAACAGAATGAAATTTATTATCGTTAGGAACCCGAAAAAAATTTCCCACAAGCCGGTCAGCTGTTGAAGTATATTTTCCGGACGGAAAATTTTGTGAACTTTTTTTCGTTTACCGGCAAACTTTCTCGTTTATGGCATTTGAACCATATTATTCTGTTGATGGATAAACATCATAATAAAATTCCCATAAGCTTTGCATGTACCTCAAGAAAAGCCATAAGTTGTAAAATTGTAGGAAAATTTGTGGAAATTTTTCAATTTTCTCGTTGATGGGAATTGGCATGTGAGAAGAAAATAGTATTTCAAAACCAGAAAAAAAAGCCATAAGTCTGAAACATGATATCGATGTTTTATACAGTGTGGCCTATTTAAAATGGAAGCAACCTTATAAATGATACTTTTTTCAACCGATTGGAATACTTTTTTTATCACTAGGTATATAATCAAAAAGTCCACTGGGACACCAAATTTCATGAATAAATCTTCATTTTCAGGGCCAAGTATTCTTTTTTTTTTCGAGGTAAAAAACTGACAAATTTATTAGCAATTTTTTGAGAAGAAATCAGACTACACCACTGGAATGTGACATTTTCAAATGGTCAATTTTGGATTTTTTTTGAAATTCGTCCATCGATAAAAAAGTTATGGGAGAATTAAATTTAAAAAATATGCCTTTTAATCAACCCACCATTTCAATTTCTACTCTTTTCCAAAATTCAGAATACACCTCTGGATTCAGGGAGTCTCAAAATATCACTGATCAGAATTTCATCAAAATCTATTGATAAATAATAATGAAAAATCATTAAATAAAATGATATATTCATGAAATTCCATCAACATATTTTTCAAATTTTGTTATCCAGTAATTTTCTTATTTATGAATAGATATTTATGGAATTCAGACCAGTGATATTTCGAGACTTCTTGGTGTATTCCAAATTTTGATAAGAGTTTTGAAATTGAATTGGTGGGTTGATTAAACGGCATATTTTTTAAATTTAATTTTTTTATATATTTCTTATTGATGGACGAGTTTCAACAAACTTTTAACCAGAACTATTTAAAAATGTTGCTAATCCATTCGATTAGTGAGATTTTTTCTGAAAAAATTATTTTTTATTTTTAACCTTGAAAAATTAGAACAGTTGGCCCAGAAAATGAAGAATTACTCATGAAATTTGGTGTCCTGATGGACTTTTTGAATGTCTACCTATTGAAAAAAAATCATTTCAATTGGCTGAAAAATTAAAGTTTGATATGAGTGCTTCCTTTTTAAATGGGTCACACTGCATAAATAAATACAATTATTTGAAAATTCTGCTGCGAGAAATTAATAAAGATAAAATTGCTCATTCCTTTCTCTATGGGATTTGGCATATTATACATTGCAAACTTCATTATTAGGCCATAAAAAAAGTCGGAAGTATGATATTAATATTCACGCAGAAAAATCCGATAGACTGATTCACCACACATTGGCAGTCTGAAAATCGTGGTACTTGACAACCCGATCGTAGAACAAATCACAGCAACGTTACTCTTACAAAAGTGAGCGTAAACTTTCAAATATGTTGGAATATTTCGTGTATTAATGGATAGATGATACTGAAATTAACGTTACTTTGTACCATGATAGTTTAGCCCATTGAGATTTTTCAGAGTTCTCCAATGTACTGGTAAATAAAACTATCCTTTTCCGGTAGGAATCGCTCTAAGATGCGTCATAGTTCATCATACTCTCCTGGCAAAAACGTAGTCGTATTTATTATTCAGTTACCAGTATTATAAACCTAAGTTGATAGCGGTAATTTCCGCGCATAGAAGAAAATAATTACCAACGAGTTATTACCAACGAGTTTGTGTTTATAAGGGATAGCAGTAGTAATAACCACATTCTCAGTGAATCTAACCACATTCTCAGTGAATCTGAACACGAATCAAGTTTTAAGATTACTTTTCATTCAAGCTGGATATTGTTCACCCTAACTCATTGCGTTTCGTAGTGATTCTTACAGAAAAGAATGGTAAACATAAAGTTATATCAGTTCAAATTATTGTTCAACGTTCAGTTGAGTTGCCGGGCGATGACGGTTGAAATAGGGTTCGTACACCTATGAAGATTTGTTGAGGTTTAATTTCGCTAGATGCTAACGTCTGAGAGGTCTGAGTATATTATTATCGTGAGTGAGCAGTAAAATTTATTACTACTCTCAAAGGTGAGTTTCAAATCAACAGAATTATCTGAATATGGATTCTATACGGTTTTACATTTCAGACAACTCATATACAACTCATATACAAATACGAATTGTTTTAGCCGCTTTTCTGCGTTCAATGGACCGTGGTCCATAATTGAACATCATGGTGTTGAAAAAAATGTAGATGATGCAATCCTTACTGGACGTAAATTAAATGTAAATACTTTGTTACGTTGTAAATTTAATCTAAACCCGAATGCACTAGTTTAACCAGCCCCTCGTATAAACGTAGAATTTATTTTGTATTTATATCAATAATTAATGAACACCTACCTAATAGCAGATAAAGGATACTTCGATAAGGCACCTGTGCACTAAATTAGCCCAGTAGATTTCGAACACTTGGTATAAACGTGATATTCATTTATTCATAGCTTATTCACACTGTATACTTGATAACAAAAATATATTTTGGTCACACAACAGCGATACGTTGGAACTCCTTACTTTATCGTAAACTCTACCTGGAAAACGCATAAAAAGGTATCAGCACTTTGTCGTGAGTAGAAGATGACTCTCAGTACCGTTATTAATTTCAATTTTAGTGGGGATCCATATCAGAAATGGTTCATTCTTTCGCAGCGATTGCCAACTATTGCTGGAATTTTGACCCACAGGTTTGATGTTATGAATGCTTGTAGCTATTCGTAAGACTTGTGAGGGCTCTTTCTTCTATTGCAGGGCATAATACGAGGCTCTTGTATGAATCCTTTCTGGGTAGGAAGTGGAATATCTACAGAAGAGGTAAATGTTTCAAGCTGTACACTGTCAGGTAGCATTCACGCTCGCAGAATGATTTAGTCCATTCGTTACTGTGAATGATTTGTTATGCCAATTGTTTGGACTACTTACCTTGAGTTCAGTGCTTTATTTTGATACCTTGAGTCTTTTGAGTTAGGTATGTAAACAGAAACTTGGCAGCTAACCTGACACTATTGTTCGCTAGGTTAGGTGAAGGTCATTGCGTTGTTTCGTTTCGATACCTCACAAGGGTACGTTCGTTTCTAGATCCGTATTGGTTCTGGTGTACTCGACGGTTTTATTGTTCGGTGAGGGTTGCATTTCAGCGAATTTGTAACTAATCGTGCTATTTAGGTGTAAATTGTATGTAAATATGTAATTTAGTGATTCGTTAGGAGTTAGTTATTCAATATTGGATTGGTTACTCGTACAAGTTGATATATGGGTGACGGTTAAGTGACATCTACCGGTTAGGTTGGAACTGGCGACCAGAGAAGGCAACAGGGTAGCACACTGCTGTCATCTGGCTTCAAACTTTTGGTCGTCAGGGTCTGTTCTGTGTCTCTCTTTTTTTTGATCGGGCAGATTCTGGTCAGTGAACCACTTTGCTGATTTTGCAGAATTTTATCAAATATTTAATTCATCCGTAATTTGGGAATATTTCTGCAAAGCAGTGTTTGATGATTTTGGGATGAGCAGTTGGTCTGTTGGAATATTTTTTGGCTCATTCCATTATTATACTCTTCAAGATGATTTTTGTGGTTATCATCCAGAGTGACCCGAAATCGAGTCCCAGGCACGGTTCATATAAATCGTGGGCCCCTGTATCTCCAAGCGCCCTATAGGATAGCTGAGGCAGGCTGAGGCATTTGCTACGGAACGTTCATCATATATTTGTTAAAGAAAACCCCTTGACGAGGGGTTTTTTTTCTTGGGGGCTCGACTGCCTTATTGACAACAACACTCAGACTTGGAGGTTCCCAGATATCAGTGGTCCCTTAGTTGGTTTCCCTGCGGCGATATTTCACCATTGGCTGGAAAGTTGACGGTACCAGGAAACTTCTAGAGATAATCCGATGCCTACGACCTCCGTGGGATTACACGCAAGTCTTTGATCAGCTTCCTGCTTAAATAGCTTAAAACTTAGCTAGCTTTTGCTTTATTATCTTGAAAGTCCACTAGCTCATATTATTTTTGCTTTACGAGCTTACATCATCAGTAATTATTGGTTTTATTAGCTTTAGTTTACTAGCTTATGAACATTCTTGCCTACTTGCTGGTGAAGATTACCATTGTTGAGCGGAAATTGAATGCGGTTAACACTTGCTTGATTTCTCGAGTTATATATTGCGGCCTGCGCTTGAGCTCTCGCGACGCCCTCGGAAAATATTTGGTATTGAACCCTTCGATTTCTGCGCTCCTTGAAATATTGAATATTGCAACCTGTTTAGGAATTATGAGCGGGGTAGTTTAGCATTACATGCGGTGTTGTTTGCTATGCGGTGTTGATTGCTTTGCGCTTGTAGTTTGCATACCCCTTGATTAATTGGAGTTATTGGAATCCCTAGGTGTTGGCCTGTAACGATAGTGTTCGATTGCTGTGCGCATTGCTTCCCAGTGCTTGTTGTCAATTGTTGCCCTGCTTTCAGAATCTTTAGTTTATAATATTTTTATTTATCACTTATGTATATATTTTTAATGTAGACATTTACCAAGTCTAACAATTGAACAGTCGCACTTAGATCTTGTTGTGACGTGACCTCAAAAATAAATTGTACTACATCTCAAGTTTGTTTTTCCTTTATCATTTGGTAAGTTGATGGTATAGGTTTAGTATGGTAGGTATTTGTGGGTCGGCAAATTTACCTGGCGCCCAGATCAAGATCCTTTATTAATAATCCGAACTCACCCCATCTCCACTGTAGTGTAGCCGCAAATACCAACTTGACATTTGTTTTGGTCAAGTTTATGTGTCTAGCGTTTAGGTAGGGCACAACTTCCATGAGCTTGAACAATAAGAAAAAGCAAGATAAAAGTTTGATGAAAGTCTTGAACCTCCAAATTTGTGTTCCTGGTTCAGTATACTTAATCATCGAAGAATAGTATCTGTGAACAACAAACTGATTATGAACAACAAATCAACGAAGACAGTTGGAATTCATTCACTTCCTTTATTTGAAGGTATGTAACTAGTTTACTTTTCTCATTTTGAGACGAATAATATTTCTTGAATGATAGAACTGAACAATTCAGTGAAACGACCTTTTCACATCACCAGGAGTCGTGGTATATTATATGATGACGTTGTTTCAACTGCTCCTGTAGTGGTATTTACTCAGCTTCTTTCTCAAATTACCAAGAGTCGTGCTATACAGGGTGATTCAAAATTCGATGTAAATATTTCAAGGGCATATTGTTGGGATCAAAATAAGACTTTCTCTTCAAATCAACGTGTGTCCTAAAATGCACCCCCCCGAGCTACAGCCCCTGTAATTTAGGAAAAAAAAACGAGATTATCTAAAACTGTGACTATAATAATAAATCGAATCTTCTGACAATTGGCATACCCCTGGTTTTTTGAAGACTCTATTCTTAAAATTGGGCAAATAAAGGTGTGGAGCCCCCTCCAACTCCCCCAAAACTGGGTTTACATTATTTTTGAAGCGAAATAAGAATATAGTGCCTAAAAAACCAGCGGTATGCCAATTTTCAGAAGATTTGATTCGTTATTATAGATAATCTTATATATAATCTCGTTTTTTTTTCCTAAATTACAGGGGCTGTAGCTCGGAGGGGGTGCATTTTAGGACACATGTTGATTTAAAGAAAAAGTCTTATTTTGATCCCAACAATACGTTTTTGAAATATTCACATCGAATTTTGAATAAATCAGCTAATACATGTTTTGTTAGTTTGATATTGTGAAACTACCCCCATTTCGTTGATTACGATTTTCCGGTAAACGGTTGGTAAACGGTTGCAAGAGACCGAATTCTTATTTTTTTCATGGCCAATAAGATTATGCTATTCGAATTCGGAGTTTCTCTTTTTGAACATAAAATTTGGGCCAATAAAATTGTGGACCCCCCTCCAACTTCCCCAAAACTGGGTTTACATAATTTTTGAAGCAAAAAAAGAATAGAGTGCCTAAAAAAATAGGGATATGCCAATTTTCAGAAGATTCGATTCTTTATTATAGTCACAGTTTTGGATAATCTTGTTTCTTTTCCTAACTTACAGGGGCTGTAGCTCGAAGGGGGTGCATTTTAGGACACATGTTGATTGAAAGAAAAAACCTTATTTTGATCCCAACAATACGCCCTTGAAATATTTACATCGGATTTTGAATCACCCTGTATAATAAGATTGTTGTTTGTACTTTTCCTGTCGTGGTATTCTATTTTGCACTGATTTTGAGAAGAAAAGAAATAACTATAATCAGAGGAAATTATCAAGTATTATATTGGTAAAATATTTAGCATACTTTCTGACACTGACAATTCTCAGAAATGAGTCAGTATTTCAATAAAGTAGACAAACTCAGAATCATAGATTTATCATTTCAACTCAGAGTCTTTCTGAATTTAATATAGATAATATTTATTCAATAATGATGACAGAATTTTTTTATATCAATCGAAAGTAATGAAAGCAATTTCAAGTCACCTGATGTATTTTTTTTTATTCATATTTATAAGATCGGAGTGACTGTTTTTATTTTAAATGAAAATGCCATTTATACCTTTTTGACTTTACATTCAGTTCAGAGTTTTATTATTTGTCATCTCAAATGTACCCCTGTATAAGAACAGATATCAAAGATATAATCATGTAGCTGCTGATATGAACTATAATTGACATTGAATTTTTCGGAAAAACCAGAGAAGAATTCGAATTGAAGACAAATGGAGTCGTGAAAGCATTTCTTCATTAAAAAAATTGTTTCTTTCCATCATAAAAAGTAACCAATATAAAAAATTACAAGAGAGGGACGTTGTAAGATGGTTACATTCATTACTGGAATGAGAGAAGAAATCTGTTGAACTCATGATGATGGACTCATAAAAAAATTCGTAAAATAAGATAAGATGGGTGGGTATATTCAATATCGAAAAATTTTATTTTTAATTATGATCGAAAATTTACATAAAAACTTTCCTTCCAGACTGTACCCGATCTGAGACAGAACGTGTTAATTTCAGGTATGATCATTTATTCATTTTCTGGTCCTTGTACGTTTACGGACAAATTTGATGTTTATTTGGTCTAATCATCTTCTAGAATAATTCACTACAGATCTATCCCCAAGCGAACAGGAAGATATAGCGTGGTTGACTCTAGCCTCCAGAGGAAAGCACACTCAAGATATAATTGAAAGTTTCCTGCGTTTGAACATCAGCTAAATTAATACAGTTCGGTAAGTAGCTATGCCAATCCGTTTTTAGGCAAAGTATAAACCTTTTTTTTCAGTTTGCATAACACCTCCAGAAGATGTTAGGAGCAAAATATAACAACATGTAAGAATCTCTACCTGAACAGACCTTTGAAGAGAAATGAGCTGTTAGATATCTTGATGTCTACCAATATAAAACAAGTCAAGTCTATATATATATATATATATATATATATATATATATATATATATATATATATATATATATATATATATATATATATATTCAAATTCGACCCACACCATTGGGATCTCATAAACTACAGGAGATACGTCGAAGCTTAAATTGGAGCAGAGTTGCGTATTCTGGTGCTCAACAAAATACTGTTTTGAAACTTGGAAAATTCCGAGTATTTCCGGAAATATCGCGAAAAAACTGAAAATCGGAATTTTCGTTTTTATTTTTTTCTACCGTTATGTGACAACATAGCTCAAAACCAAAAGTACATTTTCATTGATACTTTTTTCAGCTTCACGTTTTCATGTTCAGATTTACTATCAGACGTTTCGTCTACTGGCATTCATCATCAACTTTTTTTTCTGTTATGGGCGCCATATTGTTTCTTTATACAGAAAAATAGTGATTCTCATTCTGATTTCATTGATGTAAAATTTGTTATGATTTGCACTTCTGAATCCACAGATATTAAAAAAAACAACTTCATCTGAGAGAAAAATTTTGTTTAATAAACACTAGTTGTCAGAACTCATTAAACATCATAAGTTTGCACAAATACTTCAGTCGAAATGTCCTCATTCTCAAATGAAGAAAAACGAGATATGTTGAAACTTTATTATTACAACAAATGATACATCAATGAAATCAGAATGAGAATCACTATTTTTGTGTATAAAAAAAACAATATGGCGCACATAACAGAAAAAAAAGTTGATGATGTATGCCAGAAGACGAAACGTCTGATAGTGAATCTGAACATGAAAACGTGTAGCTGAAAAAAAGGATCAATGAAAATGTACTTTTGATTTTGAGCTATGTTGTCAAATAACGATAGAAAAAAATAAAAACGAAAATTCCGATTTTCAGTTTTTTCCCGATATTTCCGGAAATACTCGGAATTTTCCAAGTTTCAAAACAGTGTTTTGTTAAGCACCAGAATACGCAACTTTGCTCCAATTTAAGCTTTGACGTATCTCCTGTAGTTTAGGAGATCCCAATGGTGGGGGGTCGAATTTGAATTGCCCTGTATAGCGAGTTACGTCCCTGGTAAATGCAACTAGTTAAGTCCTTGGTAAATGTGACTCCAGCATCCTCGCCGCAGTTCCGCTGACAAAGCTTTCTTTCCAACGCCCGGTAGAATAACCTTTGGAGAGGCAGTCTGACTTTATATTTCATACCATATAGTTGTTTTACAATATTTTACTTTGAACTTATAAAATAAATATATTCAACCTGATCTACAAATTCTTGAAATCATAACTAGCGTCAGTAGCGTCTCCCCGTTTTCAGGGGATCAGCCAGTAATGAAGTATTGCCACCCTTTCACTGTCTATATTCACAGAGAAAATAAGGAGTACTTATATCTACAGGCTATCAGAGCTAGGGACTTATTTTTTTTGTTAAGGTAAATATAACTGAAGTTCTTATTACTTAGGGTAAACTTAGAATGATAGAAAATATCCATACCTCCAAACTATGTTTGTGAAAAATTTTTGAAATGAAAGGTTTTTCAAGAAAACTCCTAGCGTCTAAGATTTTTCCTAATTTTTGGACCATATTCACATTCAGATATATTCTATTCAATTCTTATAGGTTGGATTTTTATTTTCAGACTGTTCGAGATATTCAGCCCAATTTGCTCTATAAAATGAAACAGATATGAAACATTGAAATTAGCTACGCAACCGATACCAATATTGATTGGGCACAATCAATATTTTATTTCTGGGAAAGATGATGTTTGCACTAGACAAACATGTTATGTTGTGGATAAACTGTTTTTTTAATTGTGATTTCATTCATATTGTTATTATTATTTGCCTACCTATGAGTCAAGTACAAGTACATTTTCAATGAAAACTACTGTTCTGTATTTCTGATTGTTGTTGAATAAATGATAAATATTAGCTGTTAGTATTTTTTTAGGTTCTTTAACCCCATGATATTATAAACCAGTTCAGTAAACAATACCATATCACAATGTACCATTTGCTATTTTTCATATTAGTTTTAGTCTTGTTTCAAACCACAGTATGGCAAAAATAATCACGAATTTTTAGGGAAAAGACATGAATTTTGCCATACTCGTGATTTGAAACAAGACTAAAACAAATTGCAAATTATACATTTTGATATGGTATTGTATACTGAACTGGGTTATAATATTATCAAGTCGTGGTAAAAAATACTCTACAGGTGATATTACAGATAGAAGAAACATATACCGCGAACTTTAGTAAACAGTTCTCTGATCAAATCTAACAGTTGAATAGGAGGGGGTTCCTATTCCAGATTCACTAATGATTTATAGTAAAGAATAATCAGCGGGTAGTTATTCGATATTATGTAGTCGTGGTAAATATAACCACGATGCTCCGTTGATCGACTTTTGATTTTTGCGATCAATATTACTGCATTACCAAGCAATACTTTCTCAAGGTTGTCTCAACGTATTCAAAGAGTACATCTCACTACGATCAATGTTTGTCCATATTCTTAACGTTTTTCGTAGTTAGGTTATTGACGATTCTAGTAATTTCTACCTTTCTTTTCTCTGCGTGTTGGAAACAAATAATTTATGTTTTTAAATAATTTTTTATAGAGTGAAAAAAAAATATTTATATGCATTATTGTGACAAACTGATAGGGGTTGTAAAGATAATTCAATCGGATGATCAGTCGAATTTGAATACGGAACATCAGATTTTTGAAATAATGTGATTATGTGGCGAATCAAAGTTCACAAAAAAGTAAACCAGTGTGCGCAGGAATATAATAAACACTAGTTCGTTTCCCCACCACCTTAGAGGCAGAGCTTCTGGCGCGTTTTTTTCATAGTGGCCTGCCCTTCAGGCCTAGTTCATTCTTAAGAAGTGAAAGTTCCAGAATAATAAATTGCTTCTATGTCTAAATGAAAAATTGAACTCATTTCCAGATTAGAAGCAGTTCTGGACCATAGGTTGAAATCGATTTGCTGTGTCTTCGGTTCAATTCAAATGGTGAACAGGAAGAAATGTAATATTTTGTTGGTTCCTGCGTATCCTAGGAACCACATCACACTGGATATGTGTGCACAAGTCTCTCATGCCCTAGCACTGGACATACAAGTACCGTTGTGACCTAAGATGGGCTAATCTTCTAGATTATCATTCTCGGTTTCTCTAAATACTACCCATAACATAGGTTTCTTGGAATTTCTGAAAATATTTGAAACCCCAAAATATTCTGTTCTTCAATGGATTGTTGAATCTCAAGGGTTTTCAACTGACCCCCTATTCCATCAAAAAATTTGGGTGAATGACTGTCACTTTGAGGGGGTGCAGAAGGGGTGTTTTTTCATGTCACAGAGTGTCTTTTCGAAAACATAACTCGACGTTTTTCTTGAAAAATAATAACGTAAAAAATTAATGTATTCGTTACTTCAGGACCTCACTGTATAAAACATCGTAATCGTGTTTCCGACTTATGGCTTTTTTTTCTAGTCTTGAAATGAGTTTTTTTTTCTACATGCCAATTCCCATAAACGAGAAAATTAACAAAATTTCCTTGTTTTTCTTCAAGTTTTCCAGTTTCATATAGTATGATAAGCACGAACTAGACTTATGGCTTTTTATATGACAGACTTTAACATTAATAAATTTCTATTGCACATTATTTCGTTCACGAGAAAATTTGCCGAAAAACGAAAGAAAAATTCACAAAATTTTCCATCCGGAAAATATACTTCAACAGCTGACCGGCTTATGGGAAATTTTTCTCGGGTTCCTAACGATATTAAATTTCATTCTGTTGATTGCCATAAGCGGTAAAATGCATCAGCAACCAACAATTTTTTCACAAGATCGCGCCCCTATTTCAAACCTTCAAGCACGTGCAAATCTTATGGCATTGGTTCTTCACTATTAAATTGTTATAACTATTCATGTGTTAAAATGCCATAAACGAGAAAAAAAAATAATTCTGCAAAAGGAAAATGAATTTTCTATATTCCTAGCACATAACCGATCGCTATATTTTCGCTATTTTTTTTTGGGCTCAACACTGACATAATTTCCAGTGGTTGAAATCGCAGAAGATAGAAAATGAGTCAGCAAAATCTGTCGTTATCTGACGGTCTATATCGACTGAACGCGTGGATTTGAACGAAAATTAAATTATCTTATTAGCGATGTGGTGGTTACTGATGTCGTAGAAGTATTGGAATCGATAACGATTATACCAACCCACACTTTACGCAATTTTCGAGTAAACGAAATTCTTGGTGAAATATACAGACTCATACCACCCAACTACATAAACTATTCTCAACTATTTTAGCACCTTTCAAATTGGTATGGATATGAGTCGAATACATAAAAATCGTTATTAAATGGCTCTTGTTAGTCTTCTTGAGGTTCAACTGGACTTATTTTAATTTCTAGAAAGGTAAAAAGCCAAATAAATCTAAGGAGAACTAGTTTTTCAGAACAATTTGTGATATTGCAGGTTATTCTTGATTATAACGGATAAAAGTTCAGAACACATTTCAGAATCTCGAAAAAGCAGATTTGAGTTATTTGGTGATTTTTATCATTCTGACGATATAATTTTCATCAACGACGTTTATCACGTGCCTTTTCATCGGGACTTCTGTTTCATTGGCGATTGCGTTAATTTTTTATTATTTCAAAAGACCCCGCACTATCCTTATGGAAAATGGCTTTCGGTTAAATTTCCTGAATTTTTGGTATTTTGAGGAATTTGACTTCATTGGCAATAGTGTCCATGGGTGTCAAAGATGAAAAGTAAAGCTTTCTGATCAAGAATTTTTAATAATTCCGAGAATTGACAAAACGCCTATTTATTCTGGGAATTCCATGCCTCAATTTTACCTTGATCTCGTTTTCATTACACTTTTTCGTGCTGTGCTGTGCTCTACAACAGGGTGAACAAAGAAATATCTTGTTCGATTATTTTAAACCAATTGGTGTGAGTTCTTTAATGAGAATTAACGATTCAATTCAGCTTGAATAGACTCCCTAAATCTCGGACGAAGCTTACTGACATCTTTTTTAACACAGGGTCGCTCGAAAATAGGGGTACGTCAACCCTTCGTTTATTAATTCATACAGGGGGGGTCAAGTCAAATGCATATCAAACATTCTTCAATGTTGAGGAAGTTGTATAGTACTTTCATGTATACATGGTGAATAAAAAGGAACGGTCCAAGTTTCTTAGAAAAATGCTGTTTTTTTAATGAAAACCCTGTATTTCGAAGAATAAATGATCAATTTTCATGAATTTTTGATATAATGTACAGTTTGAGGAGACCGAGATATTGTCATGAATATCAGCATAGGTCTCCTGACTCGTTTGGCGGCTGTATACTTCTGAATATACGGATTTAATTGAGACCCCAACCTTTTATTTCTTCGATTCCGGTGTGTCTATTTTTCAGGGAGAAAACTGGCGATCATTCGACCAACTTCAACCAATCCAATGGTCTTGAATTCAGCAGGTGATCATCATTCCGATGAATTTAATAAGCTTTCAAATAATGAAGATTTAGTCCCAACATTGAGAGGGTTATTGCTTCTGATACATTTCTTCGGAAACAGGGCTTTCATAGAAAATATTGGAAAAGGTACCATACCCATCTACTACGACTATTCTTCAACACGAAGAATTGTCCGAAAATAGCCCATTTTGGTCTCCGATGGAGTATATGGGGTATCTATAAAATCCGTACATTCAAAACTATATAGCCGACAAATGAGTACGGAGACCCATGTATTGACGACAACATCTTGGTATCCTCAAACCGTACATTATATCAAAAATTCAAGGAAATTAATAGATTCTTTTTCGAAATAAAAAAAACATAATTTTTCTAAGAAACTTGGACCGTTTCTTTTTATTCACCCAGTATACATGAAACAACTATGCGACGTTCTCAACTTTAAAGAATTTTTGGTTTATATATGACATGACCTTCCCTATCCAAACTAAGAAACGGAGCGTTATCGACTGAGATTGGGGGAATTTAATCGAATTGGATATTCCTCTGTTCACCCTGTTGTAGAGCACAGAACGAAAAAGAGTGATGAGAATGAGATCAAGGTCAATTGTTAAAAATTATGAATAGAGAGCTTCACTTTTCATCTTTGACATCCTGTATCTCAAAATCTATTCGGACGATTAATGTGTGTCCATGGACACTTCTTCCGACGAAGTCAAAATCTACAACAAACCAAAAATTCAGAGAATTTAACCGAAAGCCATTTTCCATGAGGATAGTGCGGGGTCCTTTCGAATAAAACAAATAACCATCAAAGTTTCGCAATTTTTCTCGCTCATCCCTCTCCCTCTCTTTTTTCTTCCCCTTCTAAATTGAAAGCATGATCTATTTCATCTGGAGTACGTGACTCCGGCATATCAAACAATATCAAATCACTCGTTAAAAAACAGATATACATCAACAAACATCTAATTGTTACTCCAATCAACTTGCAAGTCGAGCAATCAGAATACGACTCAACAAACGAGCTTATGTATCGAGTATTATCAAACTTTGGGACTAGTAGAAAATAATTGTCATTATAATCTTGTCTTTTTTTCAGATGGTGAATACATGTTGGGCTATGATCGCTGTCCTGAGGAGTATGAATGATAGAAAAGATCAAAATTAATCAAATTAGTATTCTGGATGCAATCTTCAAAAGTGGAATTACAAACAGTTGATATACACCCAAACACACTATCGCAAATGAAAAAAACTCACTAAATATACTTCTATTTTCACACATGCAGAGAATAATGCAAAAACTATCCAAATATTTCACAGATGACATGTTTATGTCATAGTTTCGTAATTTTGTGTCTCCGTGAGGAATAAAGTCAAAAATATAGAATAAATAAAATATTAGAGAATTTGAGATTTTGTATTTCAATTTTCTGAGCCTCTTGAATATCCTCATTCTTTTAGTCCTCACCATTTAAGTTGAGAAATAACAGTCAAAAAATCTATTGAACGAAATATCCTATTATTACAGGTATTTTACCTTCCAGATCGTATGAGCCTTGTTTCAAGGTTGTGAGTATTTCAGAAAATATATATCAAGAGGTTGGTAAAGAAGTTATATTTTGAGTAAACTATAGAGGCTGAGAAGCGATCCTTCATCAAATATGAAGCTACACAATACTCATTTAACTGAGAATAAACTACTCACCTGTAAAGAAGCTCAATCTTGATTATATTTCATAACCACCTCATCATAGACCACCTTGTAGTTACGCTCCTGAGCGAAAAAAACCGACGACTTGTTCCGTACCCAGAATTTCCATACCCTCGCCTATTCATCATGATTTCTAGTGTCACAATTTTAGATCGCGCTGTAGGAATACACCAGAATGAAGGGATGGGCAGGGTGATCTATGATGAAGTGGTTATTCATAATATAATCAAGATTGAACTTTCTTACAGGTAATCTTAGATTATATTTCATTACCACTTCATCGTACACCACATTGTAGATGTTGAAAGATAACTCGAAGCGATCCAAATGTAAATAGTCAACAAAGCCTACTCATCATTCGTCTGTAGACAGGAGTAAAGTAGACAGCTCTAGTTATCAGCTCCGAATTAATATACGTATTTTCGATAAATTCATTTGATATTGTAAGGTGATAAAGTGAGTTAGTGTTCAGTGTAAAAACTGTAAGTAGTTGTTTTTCTACTCTGAAATAGTAAATAGTCCACTAATATCCGGACAAAAGTATTAACTTGCTCGCTGGAAACAGCAGATACTGAGTGCAGAGTCAGGGCCGTATTCAGGAACCGATGTATATCATCGTCGAAAACTCCTCTGAATGAATATCAATGAGCCAGGGGTTTCTGACTACAGGAGCCCCAACACATCTACATCGGACACCCCTACAGAAAACCAACCAAACATGTCATACTCAACAGTAGTAAGCCAACAACAAACGCCACAATTTCCAGAACGAGACCAAGCAGTTATTTTCACCTCCAAAACTGGAATCAGAGTGCAAGAATATATTTTGGCATTAGGCAAATTGATTACACCCAGAAAAATTTTATTTGCATCAAAAATTTCGAACAACAGAATCTGTATCTATTTATCAAATCGCGAAACCGTTGACGAATTCATGAACACAAGAGGATACATTGTAGTAGGAGAGGAAATCATTAGAGCAAGGAGGCTCATAACACCATCAGAGCGGCTCATCATATCCAACGTATGCCCTTCAATCCCACATACCATACTAGAACAGAAGCTCTTACAAGTCGGAATCAAACTACTCTCACCCATAACTTTCCTCAGAATCAACATGACCGACCCTCAATACCGTCACATACTCAGCTTTCGCCGACATGTGTACATAACTCCACCAGAAGATATCTCAATGCCAGAATCAGTGACAATAGAGTACGATAATACACCTTACCGCATCTTCTTATCCAGAGATAATCTCACATGCTACAACTGCAAGCAGCCTGGTCATATTTCGACACAATGTACTGCCCCCCAAAGTTCAAATAGACAAGACCAATCACAAAATCTTTCTTCTGTATCAACATCAGATCAACTACTTTCCGAACCAGTTATTCCTGACAAATCGTTACTTCCAGAACCTTCTATCCCTCAAGAACCGGCCACAAATACTCCGTCTCAGAAAAGAAACTTATCCGAGACCCTGACTCCAGATCTCAAAGACAATCAAAACTCTCCATCATTCGACCCATTCCTCATACCTGACACAAAAACACTGAAAAAGCATCGACTGAGTTCATCAAGGGAAAATATAGCTGCATCAGTAGAGGAACAACTGTTACCAGCCAAACAGATGATCGAGAAGGGAGCGGATTCATTTGTTATGAGTTACTCTCAGCTGAAGGACTTTCTAGAGAATGTACACGGAAACAGTGACCCTCTCAGTATCGCCAGAGAGTATACAGATAATATCTACGGGGTAATAAGCATGATATCGAGAGTGTACTCATGTTTCACCGAGCGCAGTATTAAAGCAAGATGCACAAAACTACAAAAAAAACTCAAGAAACAGTTAGCGGAAGAACAAGGTACTTCTAAACTCACTACGTCTGATACCGAAAGTGAGGAAGCATCCTCACAAGAAACTTACTGAAAACCCATACACAATAATAATACCAATAATAAGAAGAACTAAATAAAAATAAATTTATACTTCAATGGAATATCAACGGCTTATACACTCACCTCGAAATGCTCAAACTACTCCTATCAGAATATGAACCTACTGTTATTTGCCTCCAAGAGACCCACTTGAAGGATAACCACACATACCAGATGAAAAATTATAGCTCATTTTACAAAAACCGAATACAGCAAATTAGAGCAAGTGGAGGTGTTGCAATATATGTGAAAAAATCAGTGAATGCAGAGATCATCCCTCTGGCTACCGAAATAGAAGCAGTTGCAGTTAAAATAAAACAAGCCAATGAAATAAACATCTGCAATATATATATATATATCCCTCCCAACGAGGAAGTCTCTTACGCAGAAATATCTGGACTGTTCCAACAAATACCGAAACCAAGAATTATCCTAGGAGACTTCAACGCTCATAATATCCAGTGGGGATGTGCCGCAACAAACACCAAAGGTCGAATATTGATGGAAGCAATAGAGGAGGACAACTTGATAATACTCAACAATGAGGAAATAACCCGGCTCAACCCTACTGGCATTTCAAGTATTCTGGATCTTACTATCTGCGACCCCTCTATCGAAGGCAGATTCAATTTTGAAGTCCTTCCTTACTCGTATGGGAGCGACCACTTTCCGATACTATTATGTAACAATCGTAACGAAAACGAACAACAAGCTATAATCGCTAAATGGAGGCTGAAGAACGTAAACTGGGACTTATTCTCCACCACAATCGAAAATAAACTGGAGAACTTTCAAATAATAGAGGACATCAATACCGTAGTACAACATTTCACGACCATCATCATCACATCAGCACAACAGATCATTGGGAAAACAAAAACCATCAGAAACAAAACTCCCGTGCCATGGTGGAATAGGGAATGTGATAATGCCATCAAAGCTTCCAAGAACGCTTTAAATAGGTTCAAGAGAAACAAAACCGTCGATAACTGGATAGTCTTCAAAAGACTCAGGGCAAAGTCCAGGTGGATTACCAAAAAGAGCAAACGCGACTCCTGGGCAAGTTACACATCCTCCATCAACTCATCCACTCCAATAAAAACAGTTTGGAACAAAATCAACAGAATTAATGGCAGGAACATAAGTTTTGGAATAAATGCACTAGAGCACGAAGGATGTAATATGACCAACGCAGGGGACATAGCAGAAATACTCGCAGACACGTTCCAGAAAAACTCTAGTGACATAAATTTTCCCGAAGATTTTCTGAGAAGGAAGAGGGCGATTGAAGCTGTTGATATACCAGATATGAATCAGGAAGAAAACTCTCTCAACAAAGAAATAAGTAGTGATGAATTGTATGACTCGCTAAAGGACTGCAAAACTTCTAGCCCCGGCCATGACGATATTCCATTTATTTTTCTGCATAAACTTCCACCAAAGGCGACAGACATTCTTCTCAAGATCTACAACAGAATTTGGATAGAAGGATGTTTCCCAGACACATGGAGAGAGGCAATAATAATACCAATAATGAAGCAGAACCAACCTAATACGAGTCCAGAGTCCTTCAGGCCAATTTCACTAATTTGTACAATGTGTAAGCTACTCGAAAAAACTATAAACCGAAGGCTTATGTGGTATTTGGAAAAATATGAGTACCTGGCATCTGAACAGGATGGTTTCCGGAAGACAAGATCTACACTGGACAACCTGATAGATCTCGAAAGTTACGTCCACGAAGGATTCGCAAACCAACAGTTCTGTACAGCAATATTCTTCGATATAAAAAAGGCCTATGATATGACATGGCGTCATCACATAATTCAGCAGATAGTATCAAAAGGAATAAACGGACATTGCTTGAAATTCGTAAGTAACTTTCTAGAATCCAGATACTTCAGGGTGAGAAGCAACGGCGCAATTTCAGCTCTCAGAGAACAACAAAATGGAGTTCCTCAAGGATCAGTAATCAGTGTCACATTATTCCTACTTGCCATCAATGAAATTGCACAACGGATCGAGTCACCGGTACGAATCAGCCTGTATGCAGACGACTTACTGATATACTCAAAAGGAAAAAGCATGTCCATCGTACAAAATAATCTGCAAGTTGCAATTAATAGTATTGAAAACTGGTTAACAACCACAGGTTTTCAGATGAATGTCAACAAGACTAAATGCATTTTATTTTCTAAGAAATCCACCCTTGCTAAACCCACTCTCAAATTGAACGGAAGCAACATCGAAGTCCTGGATACTGTACAATATCTCGGAATGATGCTAGATAAGAAGCTAAGTTGGGATCCCCATATAAAAAAGCTTGTATCTTCATGTCGAAACAGCTTGAATCTGATGAAAGTACTTTCAAACCATCGCTGGGGATCAGACAGCAAAACACTGCTCTCGGTGTATAGAGCACTGATAAGATCAAAATTAGACTATGGTTCAGTAGTATATGCCTCAGCCGGTAAAAAATTACTCAAGCTCCTGGATTCAGTCCATAACACCGCACTCAGAAACGTTCTCGGTACCCTGCGTACCACACCCATAGCCAGTATCTACTGCGAATCTGGAGAGTCATCACTATATATCAGACGTCAGTATTTGAGCCTCTGCTTAACTTCAAAAATTGCCGCCAATACACACCATCCATCGCACAAGTACACATTCTCCAAGAGACTTCAAAACTTATTCGCGAATAGAAGAAGAATTGATCTTCCATTCTACGAAAGATTAAATCGGTACCCCATTACGAATAGGATCCAATTCAACGATGTCGCAGAAACCAGTCCTTCAGATATTCCTCCCTGGCTGATCCCAAAACTTTTAGTCAATATCTCTCTCACCCGTTTTAATAAAACAGAAACCCCATCCAATATGATACTTCAGAACTTTCTTTCACTCATATCCCACTTTCCAGATCATAAAAAAATCTACACTGATGGATCAAAATTGGGTGATAAAGTAACGGCAGCGTTGGTAATAGATAACACCTCACAAGCATTTCTACTGCCATCAAGTTTCAGTATCTATAGCGCGGAATTATTCGGCATTCTCCAAGCCGTAGGATGCATAACAAGGCTCGGAATCCAAAAGTCCCTAATAATCACCGACTCGTTGGGGGCAGTACAGTGTTTGCAGCAATCGTATCCCAGCCATCCAACCACTATTCGTATAAGAGAGCAGATATTCCGCTACACAGCTCACTCGAATAGCGAAATAAGAATTATTTGGGTTCCATCACACGTCGGCATTCCAGGAAATGAAGCTGCAGATAGGACCGCTCGTGAAGCAATAGATACACTGTCAGATATCAGCGAAGAAAGAGTATGGTATAGGGATATTAAAAGTCAACTGAAATGCTTCATCCAAGAATACTGGCAAATGCAGTGGCAGCAAAACCGCTCCAAATTGATCGAAGTGAAACATTCGGTAAAATCTTGGAACATCTACCCCCCGAATAGACGGCACCAGGTGATTCTATCCAGACTACGGTTAGGCCATACACGCTACACCCATGAACATATTCTCAAAAGAGAACCAGAGAAAATATGTGAATTGTGCACGGTGCCTGTGAGTGTAACACATTTATTAATTCAGTGCCCCAAATATGAAAATCTCAGACACAAACATAATTTGGACCCGGATCTTAAATCCATTTTGAGAGAGAGTTGTGATATAACAAATTTGATATCATTCTTAAACGAACTTAATCTGACCGACAAAATATAGACACGATTTGAAAACTCGTTAACTTACTAAACATTGGTGCCTTATATAATTGTAAATGTTAACTGTATTGCTGTTGCTAATAACCCTTTGCGGTTGATGCAACTTTATTTCTTAAATAAAAAATAAAAAAATGTAAATAGTAAACTGTATTACAAGGTACACAGTTTAATTGAATAATTTGTGTATAAACACACAGAAGAATATATTGATCATCAAATACATATTATGAATATGTTCCATATATCTGTATAAAAATAGAAAAAACTATAAACATATATGTCAACTTAAATCTTTGACAATCAAAAAACGTTATCATCTTATTTATTTGTTTATTTATGAAAAAAAAAAACAGGCTTAACCTAATTAACAAAATGCATACATTTATAATATACACAGATCCATAATCAGTTGGACATATACAGTAAAATATGCCAACAAAAATACCAAGAAAAATTTTCAATAAAAAAATTTGTAAAATTTGTTTTTACGAAACTCCCAGGTTTTCGGAGAAAACCCCTCAAAAGCAGAGCTTGTGCGAGCAAGGGAGATCCGGGACCTACAGTTTAAATAAAAGTGGAATCCGAACCACTTCAGCTCAGTGATACACGACCGGGGATCGAACCCGGACCGTCTGGGTGGAAGCCATACGCTCTAACACCACGACCACTTCGCTCATAAATAAATAAAACCTACTAGGGATTCATATTTCTAAAATAAGTTGTCGAGGCAACGCTTAAATTTACGCACATCGACATCAAACACACCGGAACCTATCTCTTCATTGTGTGTATTGAAAATTATATTGTTCGGACGAGTGCTGCGTAATAATACAGGGTGTTTCTTAAGTACGTGTAGAAAATTCAGAAGCGTGTTGCTGACATCAAAATAAGAAGAAAAGTTCCCATAAATATATGTCTGTAAGTTATTCGTTTCTGAGATACAGAGTGTCAAAGTTTAATTCTGATTTTTATTTTCTGTGAATAATTTCAAAATAATTTTGATATTTGGGTAAAGTTTGGTATCTGGGAATATTTATCATTTAGTTTGTTTAAAAAATATATTCTTGGTAGTGGTCACTGAGAGCAACTGTTTTCGAGTTATTGATATCTGAAATAATCGATGCAAGTGATTTTGACTGACAAGATTAGGTAATTAAAAATAAATTCAATTAGAAATTAGTTTTTTCACAATTGACATAAAATTTGATTTTGTCATTAAAAAATCATCCCAGATACCAAACTTTACTCGAATATCACAAATGTTTTGGAATTAATTCACAAAAAACAAATATAAGAATTAAACTTTGACACTCTGTATCTTAGAAACGAATAACTTGCGGACATGTGTTTATGTAAACTTTCATTCTCATTTTGACATCAGCATCATGCTCCCAGAGTTTATGCACGTACTTAAGAAACACCCTGTACATATAGAGAAATGTGACTCAGTAAATAATCGAATCCATGTATGAGTTTGTTATAAATTGTTTTTTCTTGGAGAAACTGATTTGATAACTTCAGAATACTTTTTATTCAAACAATTCTCGAACATTCATCTTACATACACAGCAACGTGATACTGAACAAAAACATAAAGTACACCGCGACAAAATCAATATTTCAATGAATTCACTATTCCAACACTTCCACTAATTTACTGAAATAAAATCTTCTCTGGAGCACAGCCCGAACTCCTTTCTGGAGTAGTTGAATTTTATCTTGCAGAGAGGCTTGGTGAAAATATCGGCTCTGAAGACTCGATATACTTGATATCCATCAAGTTATAGTTATATTTTTCTCTGATGAAATGAAATTTTATATCAATATGTTTGGTTACTTTACGGAATTCTCGGTTTTTTATCAATCGTATTGCACTCTGATTAACAATATACAATACTGGTCGTTTCGAATGGCATTCAAGATCTAAACATTAACGATTCAGTCATATCAAATCCTAAACTGCAGTACTAGCAGCTACATATTCAGGTGCAGTAGTTGACAAAACGACTCCTCCTCGTCTTTTTGAATTCAGATGTCACCATAGAAGGGAGATCATTGATAAAGACCAAGAAAAGGATTGGGAAAAAGGTTGACCCCTGCGGCACTCCAGAACATACCAATAACTGTTTCGACTCATACCCGTAAAACACAACAAGCTGTACACTATTTCGAAGAAACGTGATGAATAATTTCAGCAAATGGTTACTCAATCCATATAATTTCAGTTTAGCTAGGAGTATATCATTATAACGCCTTTTTCTACTATAAAAATCTATTCCTCTTTTCCTTGCGATAATAATAATAATAATAATAATGTGCCTTCATTAAGAAAAAACAATTAAAGAATAACATAGAGATAACGGGTGGCGATATTCGCATTACACGCTCTTCCATATAACCACCCCAAGAGATGCAACACAATTCATTATTTAAGTTAATAGTTAACAATTCTGTACGATAGAAAACAAAAATATACGACAAGAGATATCTTAATTCTAATGCATAAAGATAGTTAGCTTCTATTTGCCAATAAATGTAATTTGAACTGTTTGCCGAAGGACCCCACACTCGGCAGTAGCTTGATTGAAATAGGTAGGGAATTGAAAATTTTGACCGCATTATAGCTGAAAGATCGTTGAAATAGACTAGTAGAATGCCTGGGAACACTGAACAGATCCGCAAACCTTGTATCACGGCCATGAGAGGCATAGCGCTCCACAAGTTTGCATGACAGATAGGAGGGTATTTTATATTCCCTCAATTTATAAACAAACCGCGCCATTTGTAGTAAATACCTTTCATTTAGAGAGAGCCAACCAGAATCCTGAAAGGGAAGAGAAACATGGTCATATTTCCTCAGACCATAACTGTATCTTATACAAGCGTTTTGGATTCTCTGGAGATATTCCTTGTCTTTACTCAATAGAGCAGGCCAATAAACAATGTTACAGTATGATATACCAGACATGATGAGTGAGTCGCACAATTTCAATTTAACCTCTCTACTTAGAATATTTTTATGTAGATAAAGTAGTTTTAATTTTCCGAACGAAGATTTAACCAAGTGACTCGTGTGCCTAGCAAATCGCAGTTTGGAATCACACCAAATACCAAAATTCTTACAACAATCCGTACTGGAAATAGTCTGACCTTCCAACTTTATAGAAAATGAATTATTTGATATCCTCTCCCTTTGATTTCCAAATATTAGCATTTCGGTTCGGATTGGTGGGATGTACAATGCTCTAAAAATCCACAGAAATCAGCAGTATATAATGAAAATAAAAGTGGGCCCAAAATACTGCCTTGAGGAACCCCCTTTTTCAGTGTCACATATTCAGAGAATCTGTCAGGCATGGAGACTCTTTGATGTCTGTTTGATAGATAATTCGAAAAAAAGGAAATAGGAAATAGGATCTAAACCAAAATAACATAATTTAATACAAAGAGTAGCATGATCAAGGGTGTCAAAGGCCTTGCTGTAATCTAAAAGCACTAGACACGTATTGAGTTTACTATCCGAGGCACGGAAAATGTCATCAGCCACCTTAAGAAGTGCAGAAGTAGTGTTATGAAGTTGACGAAACCCAGATTGAGTCTGGGGTAAGATTTGATGAGTGTTCAGAAAAGAGTTAAGTTGTAGAGACACGATTTTTTCCAAAATCTTAGATAAAGTGGTAAGTATACTTATCGGCCTGAAGTCCGTAGCAGAGGTTGGTGTCGATTTTTTAGGGACCGGTATAACATCTGCATTCTTCCAAGAGTGGGGAAATATCCCTGTAGAGAGACATACATTCACAATGTAAGTGACATGTGCGCTCAGATAGGGGATAACAAAGTGTATTACTTTTATATCAATACCATCAGAACCCATAGCAGTAGTTTTGATTTTATTTATTACTTTCTCGACTATATCTACAGAAACAGCAGAAAATAGAAATTTGTTAGTTAAACCATTGAAGAGCTTTTTATCATAATAACTATTAATAAGATGACGATCAGTTATGCAAGGGACGACTTCATTAACGAAGGCATCACTGTAACTTTCAGCATTACCAAAATCTGACGGACAACCCGCCGTTTTAGGTCTCACATTAAGCCACCGCAAAAACTTCCAAAAATTCCTAGGATCTGTTTTGAATTTATGACTCAAAAAGGCACGTTTTTCAGCTTGCAAACAAGTATTAACGAAGTTACGACGAAGTTTATATTCCTCCCAATCTTCAGCGGATTTAGATTTCCTGTATTTAGTGTGAGCTCTATTTCGCAACTTCATCATGAGCCTGATGTTATCAGTAATCCATGGTGCCGGCCTTTTTTTAATTTTAACCGTTTTCAGAGGCGCATGTAGATCGAATAGTCCCAGAATGTTGACACTGAAAAACTCAACAGCTTCGTTGGCATCGGCTATACCATAAATTCTATCCCATCTTATATTTACTAGATCAGTAAAGAAGGAATCATAAACAAAGCGAGAGTAGTCTCTATACGTTTTGAAAATAGTAGGTTTAACCTCCTTTTTGAGGTTTAAATTACAAATCACACTATGATGGTCGGAGATTCCCTCCATGTTAAGAACCTCGACATTATTACAAAAATCCGTATTAGAGGAAACTATGATATCGATTAGAGTACTCGAGTTTTCAGTTATCCTGGTTGGCGCACAGACAATTTGATTTAGACCATAGCGAAAGAAAAAATCCTGAAGTTGTATAAACGCATTACTCGTATTATTAAGAAAGTCAACATTGAGATCTCCTCCGAACACAACGTAATCATGTTCAGGTATTAAGCCGGTAAGGGTAACCTCCAGACAATTCAGGCTATCGGTTAGATTGGCCGAAGGAGGTCATACAATGTTCCCAGGCACACTTTTTTCCCTGCTATCTTCATACTGACCCACAATTGCTCTAGGCCAACATTATTTGCCGGTAGATTCACTATCTTAGCATTAATGAAGTTACGAATGTAAAAGGCCACCCCTCCCCCTCTTGACTGACGGTCATTACGAATAATTTTGAAATCTTCAATTTTCACGCCAACGTCTAGTATTTAAGAATTCAACCACGTTTCGGAGAGGCCAATAATATCAATCTGTGTAGACTGCATAAATTCGGCAAACAATTCAAATTGAGAACATAAAGAGCGGATGTTAAAATGTGCAAAACTAATTTTATCGTTACGCATAACAAAATCCCAATTTGACTTTAGAGCTCGATTCGTAAATAAGTTTCTATTAGTAAAAAACCCTAATTATAGCCATGGCATAATTTCCTGCAATAGACAATAAGCAGAAATCGTAAAATAAAAATTAAAATAAAAAAATAAGTGAAGCCCAATGAAGTATATAAATATGATATAACATAAAAAAACATGTTCGCCAGTTCGTGTACAGTACATGCATTAAAAGTAAAAACGAGAAAAAAGTCCTAAAGATAACCAATGAAGAAAAAAAGAAACAATACAGTTGAACCATTAGGGTGAATGAAATAGGTAAACCATATCGATAAAGTTATAAGTCATCCGCACTTGACACGATACGCCTTTTATTTTAACCAGCACACCAAATATAAACTTTACCATTGGTGGACCAAGCTTTGTTATTACCCAACTTCTTCTTCGCAGTTGTGAGAAGATCGTACCGAGGTTTCGTGAGATCCTCATAAATAGATAACCCAGAATCCTTGAGAGCTTTCCTCGCATTAATGATCTCATTCCTTTTGATGCCACTTACAAAATTGACAATGATCACACGAGGGTGGTCCCTGGAGGGCTTACCAATACGAAACGCACCATCAAAGTCCGTTGTGGAACATGAAATCCCAAGATGATTATGAAACACAGACTTTACGATTTCAAGAAGTTTTTCATTATCTTTTTCAGCTACGCCATTTAATCTCAGAGAATTACGTTTGCAATGCTGCTCCAAGAAATCATTCCTGTCCTCCAAGACTTTGATTGCATTTTTGTTGGATGACACGACCTTACTAGTTTGAGCTATTGAATTGTTGAGTTCATTAATTTTAGCATCTAATTTGGCATCCAACTTATTAATCATTTCATCGATTTTCAGATTAATTCTACTCTCAAGCTTGTCAATGAAGGTGTTACATACCCTATTCACAACTGACTCCAACTCACTGTTGCTGTCCTCAATATTTTTCCTAGCACGACTCATGGCACGGCTTTATCGATTGATAGGACTATATATTGGAGAATATTAGTAAATGCAGTTATAGGTTCAAACAGCTCGATTATTCATCAAAACTTCATGCACATGGAATGTAGGCATCAAAACACACCACTTATACAGTTTTAGAAATATAAAGTTTGTATATGTAAGTAAATTTGAGCACTTATTCACGGAGCTCGAGACACACGTGTTACTCGCACATTGTCAGCATCTCTATGATACACTCAGATACACTCAGAACGGAATGCGGTGGCTCACCACCTGAAGGCACGGCGCGGCGCTCAGTCAGATAGTGGGCTGGGTTAAATATCAGACAATAAATGGTAAATGAGTACCACCAGTTTATGACCGCAGATTCAAACTGGAAATCTCCAGTTGGTTTGGAGGCCGCTCTGTATCATAAATCGCATGTTTACAATAAATGTACACATAGATTTACTGTACCGTACATGCGCACGAGAATTTACACTTGTCTTGTCTTATAACCAGAACAATTCCATTTTTGATAGTATGGATTTTTCACCCGTTGAACAATCGGACAGGACAGTCCTGTAGTATAACGACGCGACGTAGTGAATCAAAAATGGTAATAATAAAAAAAAATCACTTAAATTATATACAATCACGGACATAAACCATGCATTTTATCTGTGAATTTCTGAGGTTCAGCAGTGGTATATAAAGGCTATCAGGTTTCAAACTCGAACTCCAGACAATGATCCAGACAATGCCCTTTTCCACTTCTACTAAAGTGATGAAATATGATATGGTTTGTTGACTTCATTGAAAATATGAACAGGATGTTCCTAAAGTCAGTTGTGGAATCATCTGCGACTGAAAGTTGGAATTTAGTAGCTGTTTTCCATCGTACAAGATAACCTCTCTTGGAAGGGATTCATGTTTTAAAGAGAAACTTTCTCAATTGTAAATAGAATCAATACATGACTCCTCTGGAAATGGAAAAACCCTACGATAAAATTGAAGTTACTTTTTTGTAATATCTAACAGAAAACAACTACTTCCCCGGCAAAAGCCACGCAACTTCATTTGATAGATATTGAGAAAGACCCTATATAACTTGAGAGAAAAAATCTGAAAGTGAAAATTTGCATTTTCATTCAGATAGTTGATTATTAAATGTCCAGTTTCCATCGGAGATTCTTATCTATGAATGAGATAAGGGAGAATGTTATTCAAAAGTATCAATCACAGAAAATCGCTCATTTCATTGACGCGTGGATTGCATCACTTTCGCTAGGCCTCCAATACATTTTGGTAGACAAAAATCTATTTCACTCTTCTAAGATCATCAGGGAGGTCGGAAGAATTGGAAAACATAGTCTTCAGAAGCAATTTCACACTGTTATGAGGAATTGTTGGACTATTTCTTGTGCGGTGAAACTTTGAAAATATTTTTCTGACATAAAACCTGTCATGGGTATGGCATGTTGATTTCATT
Source organism: Chrysolina oricalcia (assembly GCA_944452925.2). Classification (NCBI taxonomy): domain Eukaryota; kingdom Metazoa; phylum Arthropoda; class Insecta; order Coleoptera; family Chrysomelidae; genus Chrysolina; species Chrysolina oricalcia. The sequence continues at coordinate 17,868,335 of OX101826.2, forward strand.
GAAAATATGAACAGGATGTTCATAAAGTCAGTTGTGGAATCATCTGCGTTGAAAGTTGGAAATGAGTCGCTGTTTTCCATCGTACAAGATTACCTCTCTTGGAAAGGACTCATGTTTTAAAGAGAAACATTCTCAATTGAAAATTGAATCAATACATGACACCTCTGGAAATGGAAAAACCCTACGATAAAATTGAAGTTACTTTTTTGTGATATCTAACAGAAAACAACTACTTCCCCGGCAAAAGCCACGCTGGACATTGAACTACATCTGATAGATATTGAGAAAGACCCTATATAACCAAAATGTATTGGAGGCCTAGCGAAAGTGATGCAATCCACGCGTCAATGAAATGAGCGATTTTCTGTGAGTGATACTTCTGAATAACATTCTCCCTTATCTCACTCATAGATAAGAATTTCCAATGGAAAGTGGACATTTAATAAATAATAAACTATCTGAATGAAAATGCAAATTTTCACTTTCAGATTTTTTCTCTCAAGTTATATACGGCCTTTCTCAATATCTATCAGATGTAGTTCAATGTCCAGCGTGGCTTTTGCCGGGGAAGTAGTTGTTTTCTGTTAGATATTACAAAAAAGTAACTTCAATTTTATCGTAGGGTCTTTCCATTTCCAGAGGAGTCATGTATTGATTCAATTTTCAATTGAGAATGTTTCTCTTTAAAACATGAATCCCTTCCAAGAGAGGTAATCTTGTACGATGGAAAGCGACTGAATTCCAACTTCCAGTCGCAGATGATTCCACAACTGACTTTATGAATATCCTGTTCATATTTTCAATGAAACCAACATGCCATACCCATGACAGGTTTTATGTCAGAAAAATATTTTCAAAGTTTCACCGCACAAGAAATAGTCCAACAATTCCTCATAACAGTGTGAAATTGCTTCTGAAGAGTATGTTTTCCAATTCTTCCGACCTCCCTGATGATCTTAGAAGAGTGAAATAGATTTTTGTCGAACAAAATGTATTGGAGGCCTAGCGAAAGTGATGCAATCCACGCGTCAATGAAATGAGCGATTTTCTGTGAGTGATACTTCGGAATAAGATTCTCTCTTATCTCATTTATAGATAAGAATCTCCAATGGAGACTGGACATTCAATTGATAATCAAATATCTGAATGAAAATGCAAATTTACACTTTCATATTTTTTCTTTCAAGTTATATAGGGTCTTTCGCAATATCTATCAGATGTAGTTCAATGTCCAGCGTGGCTTTTGCCGGGGAAGTAGTTGTTTTCTGTTAGATATTACAAAAAAGTAACTTCAATTTTATCGTAGGGTTTATCCATTTCCAGAGGAGTCATGTATTGATTCAATTTTCAATTGAGAATGTTTCTCTTTAAAACATGAATCCCTTCCAAGAGAGGTAATCTTGTACGATGGAAAGCGACTGAATTCCAACTTCCAGTCGCAGATGATTCCACATCTGACTTTATGAATATCCTGTTCATATTTTCAATGAAACCAACATGCCATACCCATGACAGGTTTTATGTCAGAAAAATATTTTCAAAGTTTCACCGCACAAGAAATAGTCCAACAATTCCTCATAACAGTGTGAAATTGCTTCTGAAGAGTATGTTTTCCAATTCTTCCGACCTCCCTGATGATCTTAGAAGAGTGAAATAGATTTTTGTCGAACAAAATGTATTGGAGGCCTAGCGAAAGTGATGCAATCCACGCGTCAATGAAATGAGCGATTTTCTGTGAGTGATACTTCTGAATAACATTCTCCCGTATCTCATTCATAGATAAGAATCCCCAATGGAAACTGGACATTTAATAAATAATCAACTATCTGAATGAAAATGCAAATTTTCACTTTCAGATTTTTTCTCTCAAGTTATATAGGGTCTTTCTCAATATCTATCAGATGTAGTTCAATGTCCAGCGTGGCTTTTGCCGGGGAAGTAGTTGTTTTCTGTTAGATATTACAAAAAAGTAACTTCAATTTTATCGTAGGGTTTATCCATTTCCAGAGGAGTCATGTATTGATTCAATTTTCAATTGAGAATGTTTCTCTTTAAAACTTTTATTGATATGGTTGTTATTAGGGTTCTGCCAAAACGGCTTCGACTGAGACGGACCCATTGAGCGAATCAGCCCGATACTGAGCCCCTTAAATTATGATTGCTCACAGAATATACCAAAGCGACTGGAGTTGAAAAAAATGCCATACCTCTTGTTGGAGGGTCTTCAATCAGTAAAGACGTGGACCAGAAAATAGCCTTGCTGTCCCTGTTGTTCGAAGGGTTATCTGAAAGAGCGATTTGCTTTCGAATTGCAGAAAATAAGTAGATTTACAAATAACTTACAATTACGTGGGAATGCCGCGTACGAATATGAATCCTCCAACGGTATACAGTTTGTCTCACTGAGTTGGATCCATACGGAAAACTTTTTTAATATCAATTTTAGGAAAAAAAGTTATTCTTCATAAAGAATTCTGCATAATTCTAAAATCTGAAATACAATAATCAGATATCGGGTATATTTTGTTGTATACGCGTTGTGACAAAAAATATGAATTTTACTCAGTAGTAAAGTACGTTTATATTTGCAAATATCGAAGATTCTTTTTGAAAAAAGTTGTTCAGAATTGAAAATTTCGTTCAACTATGCAATTACGATCATAGAATTTAAAAAATTGGATTATGTTACACAAACACATAATGAATGCATATGCATATATTGTGCAAATACGAAAATACATACTAATGAGCTTTTCATGTGGGTGCATAATATTTGAACGTAATTTTTAATTCTGAAAAACTATTTTCCATAGGAATTTTCAATATTTTCAAATATAAAAGTACTCTTTTAGAACATGCATTTTTTCTAAAATGAATAATGATAAAGTTTTCCCTATGGTTTCAACTTAGTGAGACAAACTGTATATTTTATTTTTGATAATCATATAATTTACGTATACGCCCATCTCAAGATGATGGTTCCAGGTCTCTGGCATGCCATGTGCCTATGAACCTTCCATCCAAGTCCTGCAGCTCATTGGTCCACATCGAAAACTTCTGTGAAATAATAAATGGGGGCCTAGCTTCACAGAAGAGTGCTTTGCTGCATCCGGTAATACATGATGCTTCCGATACACGCGATCTCCGCTTTCATAAGTTACCGGACGGTCGCGTGAATCGAATACCGTTTGTTACTTTCAGCAGCTCTTATAAGCCGCATCTTAACGTCACTATGAAGGTCACCAAACATCTTGCTTCTATCATATGCAGGTTTGTTGGTTTTGAATTGAGGACTTGGTGTCTCATCCGACGGGATAAATATATTCGACGGCATTTCTGGTCCAAATACAGTGAAGCATGGGGTGTGCCTCGTATTTTCGTGAACTTGGGTACGAATCGTGCAGGCTAATTTGAATACATGCTTGTCCCTCTTTTTATGGTTATCTGAGATGTTACACCAAATCAATGTTTCCAAAGCTTCATTAACGAGTTTGGTAGGGTTAGCTTGCGCATGATAGTGGGCCGTGAAAACGTGTTTGACAGCATATGATTTGGGCAGTTGTTGTGGGCCGTTATCGCTAATATGTACCTCGGATTGTCCGAACTCTGAAAACAAATGTTCTTCCACGGCCATACAAATCGATCTCTGAATGGCGTTTCTGAGTGTAATTACAAGGTTTAACTTTCTCAGACTATCTACCTTCACTAGGATAAACCGAATTCATCGGGTTGACCAGGGAAGTGGGCCAATTAGGTCGCAAGATAGGGTCTGAAGGGTTTGTTAGCTATTTCACGGGGAACGGGCAGTCCTGCAGGCTTTCTCTGCTCAGGTTTGACAGCAAACCACACACTCTCAGACACATTTAGCAATATTTGACTTAATCGTCGACCAGTAGCAATGTTGCGTGACTCGACGGAAGGTTTTGAAGATGCTAGGATGCCTCGCCGTTGGGTCATCGTGGCAGTTCTCTAACATCATTCTTTGGTTAGCTTTGGGTAGCACCCGCTTCCAACTATCTGCTTCATCAGAAAACCTGAACTATCTACCTTTGTTGTCGACATACTTATTCAAAACCGAACCTAGAACTCGCCATTCTGGAAACCTAAGTGGGTTCTTGGTAACGTCATCAATCATTTTTGTATACCATTTAACATACTTCAGTTCACCCAAGTTACCCGCAAGTAAATCGTTAGGCGCCTTGATGGTATCCACTAATGGAACAGACCGCGATAGCATATCTGGAATGACATGTTCTTTACCCTCACAATGGACCAAGGTAAAATTATTTTGCTGGAGCTTCAGCGCCCATCTTGATGAGCGTCCCTTTGGGTCTTTCAAGTTATTCAGCAAGCAAAAGGACTAGTGGTCAGTAATCACTATTAAATGCGTCCCCTCGATATAAGGTCGCAATTTTTTGATACTCTACAACACCGCCAGACACTCACGTTCTGTTGTTGAGTACTTCCTCTCCTGACAAACTATAATCCAAAATTAGTTCATGATAGGACAGGCGCAGATATCAACCGTTACAAAAAATAATCTGCGCGAATGAGGGATTCAAAATAATACAAGATATACTGAAATTAGCAAAGCGACGCTGGGTATCGGTTGGCTTCGGGACACTGAAAATAGTCCGCGCGAATCAGGAAATAAAAATAACCCAAAATATATTCAATTTAGCAGAGCGACGCTCGGCGTCGGAATGCTGAAAATGGTCGGCACGAATCGGGTAATAAAAATTATACCAAATATACACAAATTCGCGAAGCGACGCTTGGCGTCGGTAGACATGGAGACGCTAAATCCAATTTACGCAAATCAAAGAATCAAAATAATCCCAATTATACACAAAATAGCAAAGCGACGCTCGGTGTCGGTTTGCGTCGGTATGCTAAAAATGATCTACGCGAATTATGGAATTGAAATTACACCAAATGTACCCAAATTGTCAAAGCGACGCTCGGCGCCGGTTGGCATCAGGACGCTGAAAATGATCGGCGCGAATCAGGGAATCAATATAATACCAAATATACACAAATTAGCAAAGCGCGCGACGGGATGCTGAAAATAGTCTTCGCGAATCAGGAAATCGAAATAACACAAGATTTATTGATATCAGAAAAGCGACGCTTGGCGTCGATAGGCGTCGAATTAGCAAAGCGAGACGTCGGGACGCTGAAAAGGATCTGACCGAATCAGGAAATCGAAATAACACAAAACATGTTGAGTTTAGCAAAGCGACGCTCGGCGTCAGTTGACGTCGGGACGCTGACAATGGTATGCGCGAATCGAAAAATCAAAATAACACAAAATGTATTGAAATTGGCAAAGTGACGCTAGGCGACTGTAGGCTTCGAGACGCTAAAAATTATTTGAGCGAAACGGGAAATCAAAATAACAAGGAAAATACATTAATTAGCAAAGCGACGCTTGGCGTCGAAATGCTAAAAATGTTCTGCGTGAATCAGAGAATAAAGATAACACGAAAAATAAACAAATTAGCAAAGCGTCGCTTGACGTCAGCAGGCGTCGAAACGCAACAAATAGTCTACGCAACTCAGTCGAGGCCCCATGTTGGGCTCCAAAATCTATTACGCCTTTTTCTGCTATAAAAATCTATAACCTTCCTTTTCTTGCGATACACTCAGAACGGAATGTAGTGGCTCATCAAAGAGACTAAACAACAGGAGGGTTTAATAAGCTCTAGCCCATCAGAATCTTGTAGCATCAACGCGTCATAGTGACGTACTTGGACATGCTTACACAGTGAAACTTGAACCAAGTAACAGAACTGGGTATTAGGACATTTGGGCGCGGCCAACTGGGCGCGGCCAACTGGACGCGGCCAACTGAGCGCAGGGACAACTGGGCGCAAGGACAACTGGGTGCAGGGACAACTGGGCGCAAGGACTACCGGGATCAGACTGATGAAATACTACACACAAAATGAATTTTTCGGTCAGGTTAGATCAGACTAATAAAATACTACACTTAAAATGAATTTTTATTCAACTTCCAAGCTCCCAACTTGCGTGGTAGGTTAGTCCGGTCGGGTTAGATCAGACTAATAAAATACTACACTCAAAATGAATTTATGATAATAATTATGATTAGTAGATATTTTATTAGATTAAATTAAATTATTTATAAATTTTCCTATTTACATACTCGACCTTTAATAATGAGGTCCTGAAATTAGTCGTCCCTGCGCCCGGTAGTCATTGCGCCCAGTTGCCCTTGCGCCCAGTTGTCCCTACGCCCAGTTGAATTGCGCCCAATTGGCCGTGCCCAAAAGTCCTAGACCCACAAAACTGTCAGCAGTAACTCTCGTATACCAAGAGCTAGTTCGTCACTGTCTATAGAGAACGGCGCCCATGACATGTCCAATTACGTCACATTTCGTCACGAATGTTCTTTCATTTCTTTCTATCAGTGCCCCCATTGTCTTATGGGGATTAGTGTGTCCTAGTCAAATAATGTTCTGTCGATGCGCAGTGGGCAGCAGTCAACGTTGCTCTATGTATACTTCGAATAATTATAAAAGTTACTGTGCAGAAAACACTGGGATAACATCAGTAGTCGGAGACGAGGAAACATCTCATGGTGCTTTGTCACTGTTATTAATTGAAAATGGTGAGTTTATTTTTGAAATATTTTTTTTATGTTCAACTCAGCTCTGTTTCAAAATATCGCAATGTCATATATGACTTACATTTCCAAAATTCCGAAGGTCCACCTAGGAATTCAGGAGAAACATTTTATTGATTGGAACTTGCTTAAAATGCATAAATGCTTAGGATTTTATACGCTCATTCAAATTTCACCTGCAGAATATAAATGTTTGCCAAGTTAACCAAGATTTTCCTATTCAATGGATTAATCAAACTTGCTCAACACTTCCACAAGTGTACCCGCTTTGATTTTTATGTGCTATATTACAAAATTTCACTTCAAGAATATGAAGCTTTTGTTTGATTAAGCAAGTTTTCTTCTGAATTGCGTAGTAAATGGCTAACATTCTACACCAACATTCCATAATTTCTCTATTGACGATATATGTATTTCTTAAAGGATGCCAGTTAGTATAGTACCAGTAGCACCTCTGCTGGAGAGGGACCCTTGACAATGGATGACGATCATCAGGAACCCCCTGCCTCTATGACCACCTGCATCTTGTACAATCAAGATTTATATGTAAAAGATACTGTGTGTGTAGAACGAGGCTTGGGCACAATTAGAAAATTTAGTACTGAAAGAAAAGGTAACAAAGAGAAATCTTTTCGGGGGCTTACTTCCGTCACTATACATAAATCATGCCGGGTCAAGTACACCACAAAAAGGAAAGGGCAGTTCATTTACCAAAATTTTGGTAGGTTTGAGCCGGAACGGGTACATTTGTACAGCCCAGCGAAATCGAAGACACGCAAGAGCAAGGAGCATTTTAATTTTGCCGAGTTATGTTTTGTATGTGTATGGGAAATAAGTAAAATTAAGCTAGCTAAGAAGGGGTCAGCTACCTATGACACTATAGTTAGAACTGTTACATATCTCAATAACGACAGTTCTCAACGATTACTTACCCACATTCATATCTAAGAGTAGTGGTTTGAGAGTTTTTTCAAATATTCTCCCCCTTCCTTCTCACCCCAATGTTTCCGCGATGCGGGGGATATGCCCCGAATGCGGGGGCGGAAAAATCGTTTCTAATAATTTACACCTATTATTTTTACAAATTTTTGCTCAGTTTCATTACTCAGGACTGACAATTTTACATATTTATAGAAAATACTCCAAAAAACACAATTTCGAAAGTGGTTGATGCCCCGGTAGGTAATTTAATTGTTGAAAATAATTCGCCTCCATTATTAATACCGATTTTCACTCATATTTATTACCCAGAGCTGAAATGTCAATAAAATACCTTCCAGAAAAAAAAAATTATGATTTTGGTTGCACCACCCGGGGGGTGATAACTTTATTGCTAATTATTCAACCCTCCGTGACGACCGAATTGTAAAAGAGAAATCAGCGGAGAAATTTAAATTGAACTTTTATGAGAAAAATTGCTCTGTTTATTGGCCTATTAGGCTTCTGCCAAAACGGCTTCGACTGAGATGGACCCACTGAGTGAATCAGCCCGGTGCTGAGAGCCTAAAATTATGATTGCTCTCAAAATGTACCATAGTAAAAAAAAATTCATTCCTCTTGTTGGAGTGTCTTCAATCAGTAAAGACGTAGACCAGAAAATAGCCCCGCTATCCCTGTTGTGAAAAGGGTTGTCTGAAAGAGCGATTTTCTTTCGAATTTCAGAAAATAAGTTGATATACAAATTACTTACAATTATGTGGGAATGCCGCGTACGAATATGAATCCTTCAACGGTACTAGTTTCACACCAAAGAGTAACTTCACAGGTTACTATAACTCAAAACCAAAACTAGCAATACATGAATTCTAATGGAAAAATCCCAATAATGGATGAACAAAACACTCAACTCTCCGTTGATCGTTCGCCACGTTCATTCGATAACAATCTTCCAAAACCGAGTTCCAGGTCAAGTCGGTACCCTTTTTTTCCTGCAATCTACTTTCGTTTTTGTTCCTTACTTCTATTTACGTTAGTTGGAATTTTAAATACACGAATCATAGTGCAATATATTGCCAAGTGGTAACAAGAATTTCACGTACTTCAGATCGACGAATACAGGGTGATTACTCTACTTCAGGAAACCTTGCGAATCATTGTTGTAAGGTAAAACTGACCGTTACATCATGATTGACCTTGTCAAACGCCTTGGCAAAGTCTTTATAAACGCAATCAACTTGTCCTCCCCTCTCAACTCTTGGTTCGACAATGTTGGTGAATGACAACAAAATTTGTTGTCATTCATATTTCTTATTTAATAAGACTCCACAAAAACCATGTTGTTTATCAGTTAACAGTTTATCAACTGATTACAGTTTTTGTCTCCTTTTTTATGAACAGGTGTAAGTCTAGTTTCTTTAAAGGACCACGCACAAACCTCATGGCATATAACTTTCTGTGAATTTCGCTGATTTTTTGGTATGATGAACTTTTCGATATCCTAGTCAAAAGTCTCCATGGGCACGACGAAAAATAATAATCAATTTTTGAGAAAAAATTGCTCAAAGTGGGCAAAATAAGGAATTTGGTAGTGAAACGGGAGAAATAGACCGCGATACTTTGCAACTTCATGCCTCTTGGAATTTGTAGCATGTGCTTTAGAAATTCTTTCATGGGTCTTGTGTCTTCACAGCACCGTTTGCCAATAATTTGAGTGTATACAGGGTTACTCATAAAGACATAATACGACGAATGAAAAAATAATTTTTATAACTCGAAAACAACAGATTGTGAGAAAGTTAGTAAATGGATATGGATATGGTTATATAGAAAATAATTCATTTGATATATAGGGGGTAATACAGGGGACAATAATCGAAGTCACTTGTATTACAGAGTATGTACGGAAAAACGTGCCGCACGATTTATTGAAGGATAACATTGGTGAGAGGTACTTTTCAGCATCCATCGAGATGGGCACAATGGAAAATAATGGACAGTCTTCGAGAACAAACGGCTCAAAGTCTGCAAAATAGCGTCTGAGGAAATGAAAAAGGACCTGTCAAAAATAAGCAATGTTTCATTATTCTCGTTCCATCAATCATCCTATCATTCCTTTACAGAATGATGTATTTGTCATGATCCTTTATCAATTATTATTCATCATATAATTGAACCAAGCATTCCATAATCGCATTCTCATATTGTCAAATAGTTTTATCTACTTCATCCGCTACTGAACTGATATTTCAACCGGTATCTTCAACTGGTAATCCCATTGTGGCATGTTCTGCACATTCCTAAATTCACGCAAGAAAGCCACCAAATTCCTTTTCTTCATTCTACATGCTCAAAAATTGAACTGCGGCCCAGGAAGAACTTATCTCAGAAAAAAACCATTCCTATCCAAGTGATGTATGCAAGACTTAGAATTATCTCTGATTTGAATGTTTTTCAAAACAAAACTCGGCACTTCAGAGTTAACCGATTCAGATTGATTCTAGCTACATCCTACGCACGATTCGCTCGAAGTTTGTTTCAAAATATTTAGCTTCCAAAGCGGTTATCTCTTCCACCACTGCCCTATTACAATTGAGTCACATTCTTGTGAAGCTGTCAATAGGAATATCTGATAGTCCTGATTCTTCCCTTCATTGAAAAGAAATCTACTGTTTTCCTTCATTGTTCACCCACCTAATTTTGCAATTCGTTGTATATGGAAAATATTGTTGCATATGAAACAATATTTTCGATTTTGAATGAAGGCCATCAGAGAGGTATGGAATATCAGATAAACAGGAAAAAGATTCAAACTTTGGAAAAATCTCATTCACACATTAAATGAGTACAGTCATTAAGTACTAATTATATATCATCATGACGATATAAGAATGCGATTATGGTATGGCTGGTTCAATTATATAATGAATAAAATTTAATGTAGGATTATGTCATAGAAGTTATTTCGTATAGGAATGATAGGATGATTGAAAGAATGAGAATAATGAAACATTGCTTATTTGTGACAGGTTCTAGTTTTCATTTCATCAGACGTTATTTTGCCGACTTTGAGCCGTTTCTTCTCGAGACATTCGATCAGGACGTTGAAAAGTACGTCTCACCAATGTTATTCTTCAACAAATCTTGCGATACGTTTTTTTGTACATATTTATAGTGTTGTGACGTTATCAATATGCCCAATTCAATTTCCATCTGTGATACAATTGAATTCAATAATTTTTTTCTATATCAGTTCCTATATATCAATGGAATCATTTCCTTTATAATCATATCTATATCCGTTCACTAATTTTCTCATAATCTATGGTTCTCATAACGTTCTAAAAATTATTTTTTTCATTCCTCGCATTATATCCTCATGCGCCATCCTGTATAGACTGAAATTATTGGCAAACGGCGCTGTAAAGACACAAGACCCATGAATCAATTGCTAAAGTGCATGCTACAATTTCCAAGAGGCATGAAGTTGCAAAATAACAAGGTCTATTTCTTCCGTTTTACTACCAAATTCCCACTTTGGCAACTTTGAGCAATTTTTTTCTCAAAAACTGTCCATTATTTTTCGTCGTGCCCGTGATGACTTTTGATCAGGACATCAAAAGTTCATCATACCAGAAAATCAGCGGAATTCACCGAAAGCCATTTCCCATAAGGTTTGTGCGTGGTCCCTTCTCTGGAAATACTCCAAATGATACATGAGGTGTTCCCGGCAAGATTTGTAAACGTAATAGCGAACATTGCCTGATCCGGCAGACCTTTTTGGCTTCAACTTCCTGAAAGCATTCTCCAAGTCACCATGTGATGTGTTTCGAAAGTGAATATGTTTAGAGCAGAAAATGGGGAAATTTTGTGCAAGTATTTCAGCATGCTTCAGCTTATAGAGTCATGATCACACACAAAATTAAAGTTATCTGCAAATTCCTCAGTTATTATTTGTTGGTCAGTGTTTTCCATATTATCTAGTATAAACTTTGAATGGGTTTGCTTCGTAGTCTTTTTTCCATTTGTACCAACATTCCTATTAGCAAATCTTAATCATTTGGATTGAACCTTTAATTAATTGAATATCAGATTAAAATGACTCTTTCTGTCCCATCCCTTTATTTATTCATACATATAATTCAGCGCGCTGGTTGGCCGTTAGCGTGTGAATTCTTTAAGCTAGAGAAATAATATGTTTGGTGCTATTATGATCAAAATACTCTCATTTAACACACAACTCTACAGAATAACACTTTTGTGGAGAATAATTCAGCCATAAAACCCTCATATGTGATCTCAATCATAACAATGAATTTTACTCACCCCCGTCGTCGGTTCATTGCTCTGGGTTTGTAACACTTTAACTTATCGAACATGTACCTTTAATTAGCCCGTTCAAAGCTGATTGGTCCTACTAATTCATTAATTTTTGGTTTGTTTCAATTATTAACTTAACTTATCAAGGAAACTCGAAAAATTGTCTGTTTTTCATTTATTAAGGCAAACGAAGATAAATAAATATGAAACTGTATGAATATGTGACAAGAATGTTAATATTCACGAGAAAAAAAGGATATAGAGAATTTACTTTCACAATTGAAGCCAAAATGCTGGAAATTTCAATGATTAAACAAGAACAGACTGAAAACAATATTTTTATAACTCAAAACAAAAACCTATCTAATTGACAATATATTATCTAGCATGTTAGCTTACCAAGATCATCTTTAAATACGTGAAACTGGTTAGAGACTTTGACAAAATAAATGATAAAATACGTAAGAAACCTTCAACTCTGAGAAAATAGATCGGACATGTCCCAGGTCAAGGTAAGGCCTTGACCTGAGTATTCTTCACTCGACTTACTGTTTCAAACACAACATTTCAACTAACTACTTGTTTTTGAGATCTTAAACGGTTCCACTCTATAATTCGTTAAAAGATAGGGGGGATGATCCCGCCCTCAGAATATTTTACTTGTAAGACATTAAGGTATGTGTCGTTACTTGAATGGTCTTGGCATTCTTAACCCTATTCTGGTATTCTACAGTCCTAATTAATTACAAGTAAGTTTTCCTATTACGTGACATCATATGGTTGACCGCCCCGTGCATTTCAGGACTCGCGTCGAATGTGGTTTTGTTTCACTTTGATAGAAATCGTTCGACAAAAACTATCAACCATTCTCTTTTGCTCATCCGATGTCACTCTGCCTTCTTACTTTTAAAATAACAATAATTTGCATGCATTTACAACGTGTGACCTATTTCCATATATGTATTATTTAAGACAAAAATTAATTGATTAAACTGTCAGAAAGATATTTCTAGTAATATCTATGGCATCTAACGAGTTGTACCCAGATGGCAAACAATCAACCCTTTGGCTATTCAGTCTGAAATTACCAGATTTTACATTATCTTCAAAGTTGAATGGATTTTCTGATTCTCACGAAAAATGTATTGTTTGTTATATGCCCCTCATAAATTTTGAGTTCTATTATTTCTGTAACTAAAGTTCGGTATTATCGCCCAGAGGAACATGTGTGATGAAACTTTCTTATTGAAATGGATTTAGTCCCTCGACCAGAGGCGTCTCAATATTCTATTACACCTCCCCCCTGTAGACGGGAGATTCTGTTTCTTGAAGAAAATAGATCGACACATCATAACTATACATACTACTTTGACTTACAACTAATTCTTGAGGTTAACTTTCTTTCTTTTCAGGAGGCTCTCCTAGGCTTCGGATGGTTGTTTTCCATTTATAGGTTACTTGGAGCATGTGGACTTCCAGGCTGCTGTCTGAACATCTCTCAATTCCAGCGTTGCCCATTGCCCTCGTCTGTTCCTCCAGTGGTCCGTCTTCCTATGTCCATCAACTTTATGTGATCTCATTACCATACGTAAGCGACTGTTCACTCATCTTCACAACTAGTTTGTTAAATGCTATTTTTTTATAATTCGTTAATTCTATCATACTTATTCTACGCTACTGACGTATTGGATTGGTTAACAATACTGGTACCTATGTTATACAATCTCTTTGACTTTGTGAGTTAACTCTATGTGCAACAGAAATAAAAAATAAAAAAAATACGTTTTACTATTGACCCCTGATTAGAATGTTGATCTATATCTCCCCAACGGAACAACAATGTTATGATGCATCTATGATTACTTTTGAACGACTGAATAAAATGTTGAACAAAAACTTCAACTGGATGACATCTTAAAACGATTGAATAATAATAATCTACTCTACAACAACTGAATAAAGCTTCGAACTATATTAACCACTGAATAACATCTAATACTCCCCCGGTTGTCAGCTTCTGCTCGTTCGCACTCAGAGGTTCTCCGGTGTGGCTCAAGGTTTCGGCTCATCTCTGGTATCCCCAGTCACACTGGTTGGTTACCCTTCGGTTTGGTGGTGAGTTCCTTGATGGTTTTATTCTTCCTGTCCCCTTGAACTCTGGTTTATGTTCGTTCTCGCGCGTATTTGTTGGTTTTCGTCAGTCTGGAGTAGGTCAATCGTCTGTTGGTTTTTTCTAAAGCAGCAGTTTGATTCATCCTGATTTCCCTTGTTGTATGTTCCTCGTGTCGTGTATCTGCAAAGTCCTTTTCTTTTCCTGAAATATAGCACCTTTTAAAAACTTATCACTTGCTCGTACGTGTGAGAACACACTGTCGATTCAACACTACTTCTAATTTGGCCGTCTACACAAAACTACACTATCTAAACAACTCGCTACTAATCGTCTAGGCAACACTAACTATCGTGTTGTACTTGTCAGTATAGTATCTATGGAGGGTCTACAATCACTCTTATGTAAATTAACACGGGAAAACGCCAAGCTACATTCTGCAATTTTTGGTTCCTTTCAAGGTCACGCGCTCGCTGGTCTGCCGTTCAGCTGTGATGTAGTCGAGCTGATCCGGCGTGGAGATAAGAGGTTGCCAGTACAGCGCGGAGAATAACAATTATAGATGAAAAAAAATCAGAATAATAATAATGATGTTTGAGAAAATAGAATTATAGAAAAAAACAAGTGAAAGAAAAAAAGATGGCGGTGTTTGATTAGTCAACGTGCATCATGGTACGACATACATTTGGAAACAACTACTTGCCCATACAGAGATTGGAATACATCTGTCATTTCGACGAGGGTGTTTATACTCGTCTGTCAACTGTCATTTGAAAAGAGATTAGATAAAGAAAAAAAGATGACGGTATTTGATTGGTCAACGCAGTTGTACAGGGACATTCCGTTACGTTTAGGAAAATATATATAGGGTATAAATAGGCGTTCGATTGGTTAAGACAGCACATCAATGTACAGGGCCGCATCATACATTTTCCATTTGAAATAACTACTTGCCCATACAGTGAGATTGGATTACATCTGTCATTTCGACGAGGGTGTTTACATTTATCAGTCATCTGTCATTTGAAAAAAAGATTTGTTAAGAGGAAAAAAGATGGCAGCGTTTGATTGGTCAACGCAATACGTTTAGGAAAAATATATATAAAGGGTATCTCAAAATAGCATTAGAAAAATATAGAGGCGTTCGATTGGTTAAGGCAGCACATCAATGTACAGGGTCGCATCATAAATTTCTCATTTGAAACAGCTACTCACCCATACATAGAGATTGAATTACATCTGACATAAATGTGATGATAGTGTTAGACCGGAGAAACGAGATAGAAGATAGGAGAAAGGAGACAGAAGATAGGAGAAAGGAGACAGAAGAAAGGAGAAAGGAGACAGAAGATAGGACATAGAGGAGTGAAGACAGGAGATAGGAGACAAACAGATTGATAGATATTCAGCTTGATCTAACCAGAATGAACTAACCTTACATTTAAGAGAAAAAAACATGGCAGCTGTCAAATTTGGTATACCGGATGTCTCAAAATACATCGATTAAGAGAAAAAAACATGGCGGCTGTCAAATTTGGTATACCGGGTGTCTCAAAATACATCGATTAAGAGAAAAAAACATGGCTGCTAGCATACAGGGTGTACCATCATAGTATTTAAGAGAAAAAAACATGGCTGCTGCCATACAGGGTGTACCATCATAGTATTTAAGAGAAAAACATGGCAGCTATGAAAATTGACATACCAGGTGAACCAACGCAACATTTAAGAGAAAAAAACATGGCTGATTGTCAAATGACATGGGACAGAGAAAAATAAAACATGGCAGCTATCAAATTTGGTATACAAGATGTCTCAAAATACATCGATTAGGAGAAAAAAAAACATGGTGGCTGGTTGTCAACGTATATACAGGGTGTCCCACAACGTTTGAGAGAAAAAACATGGTGGATCATTAAGAGAAAAAACATGGCTGCATGAGTGATGGAAGAACGCTTCAATGGGCATATGGAGATTCGAAACAACTACTTGCCCATGCAGAGATTGAATTACATCCGACATCTAAATGTGTAATAAGAGGACGTTTGGACAGTTCATTTAGGAAAAAAACATGGCGGCGTCTGATTGGTCAAAGCTCATTATAGTTGTACAGGGATGTCTCACAAATTTTTCCATTTTGGTGAAAAATATATATACAGGGTGATTCAAAATCCTCAGTCTTAAATATTAAATGGGAAAATGGGTCGAAGAAAAGCTTACCATTGCGGAAAAACATATACCGAGTGTTTCGAAAAAATATCACTGGTAATAGAAAAAGATGCGTAGTCGTTTAGAGTGAAAAAAAAAACATGCCCGCCATTTGACATCATCATAAAGGCATTATTTTTGGAAAGTATGTTAGTGCCATTGGTTAGTTGAAGTAATCACCAATAGAATGGTATCTGAAGAGTACAGACAGAAGGTTAAGGATTCTTTCGCTCCAAAAATAACTAAAATAACAAACGCTAAAATGTGTAAAAAATTTGACGAATTCAGCGGTTTCCAAAAAATGATTAAAATTACAAGCGTTAAAAATTTACTTTTACATGTATTTCTTATGGAGATTTGACATTTCAGAATCGTTCAAAATTGTCGTTTTCGCGTCCCAAAAAACGAGTAAAATTAGAAGCGTTAAAACACGTAAAAAAATGCAATGAAAATAAACGTTTTCGCGTCCCGAAAATCGTGTAAAATTAGGAGCGTTAAAACACGCGAAAAATCCGATCAAAGAGTATCAGTTATCACACTTATACAGTAAATTTTACTCAATTGCACTTAGCTTTGGGTATTTTGGTGGTTATGAGGCTTCAACTATTTGCACTCAGTTGTGGACGTTTTGAAGGTTATGAGGCTTCAACTACTTGCTTCTGCATATATGAGGTGATGTTATATGTTATTTGGGTTGATTAGAATGATTTTTATTATTGACCAAGGCTTGACGGTAAATTTAGGATTAGGCAATCAGCTATTTATCATTTTTCCTCTTACTTTCATTCAGAAATGTTTTAAGTTTGGTTCGCGGGGGGGCTGAATTTGGTACGGTTATGGATTATATTACACCAAATGGTTTTGAATAAGAAAATTACAAACCTTAGTTTCAAACAAACATGGTCACAATAGCACGAAGGGGTTATCCGAAATGGATAACGCTTTAAGTTGGCAAAAAGACACAGTTATGTGAAGCGAAGCAGAAGTTTTTGTTCAGTTCAAAATTTACAGTAGACGAAAAGTTTACGAAATGGTTAGTTAAAGAGGTGGTTCCATCTATAAGGAAAATAGGAAGATATGGTATTCGAAAAAAAGAAAGGCACGTACTTATTTCAGTATAGTTTTAAGCTAATCAAAAATACGCAGTACTTGACTTAACCCTTTCACTCATGAATTTTTGTATTTTGAAATAAAAAAAATTGAATTTTGCAAATATAATAAATGAATTTTTCTAAGATTTTCGAGCCTATAGAAAATTCTTTGCGACAGCCAATTTTTGTGATATGGGTTGTGCTAAATTTAGTACACCATGAGCAAACGGTATATGGGATATTATAATATGAGAATACAAATTTTGTGATAGTCATTGCAATTCAGTAAAAATGTTTCGTACAAATCAAAAAATATCCGTAAACGAAAGTAGAAATGTCACAGCATACTCTGTAATATTCCAAGACTATTTTTATATATCAAAATGTAGGTAGGTAATTAATTCAGTTGATTCTGGCAAGTTTTTGTGCTAATGTAACTACCCGTTTTCTTGTTCTTCCTCTGAACCTATGTCCAAGTAAATAAACGAGCATTCTGAATCAATCTCGTACTCATGAAATTTACCCCCAGAAGCTTCCAAATTAGTGCCCTAACTCAAGTCACTTTCGATTTCATTGACATTCTATCAGATAAATTGTTTTCTATTATTGATAATAGCTTCTGATTACTTAAGGCCCTTCTAATAACCATGTCAATCAATGGTACTGTGAAAATAACAAAAAATACATTTTTTGATGATATAAAGTGAGGTTATGTCTACCACATATGCAATGCCACTAGCTCCCAGTGTACTAAATTTAGCACACCGAAATTCATGTTCAAAACTTCAAAATAGTGATAAAATGTTTAAATATTTTGAATCGAGTACGTAAAACACTCTAATGTGAACACACAGTAATTTTTTCGATGAATAAATTCCACACTGAGAAATTCAAAAATGACATTCACCAAACTGGTGACCCAGATGATAGGATTCGTCCATTCTCGTCAGCTGAAGTTTTCCAAAATACTTCCTGAAGAATCTGATAGATGACAGATAAAATTACAGTTGGCAACTAAAATAACAACTTATGAAACCATGGCAACAATACTTGGATTAAACAGTTTTCTGCACACAAAAAAAAAAGGAAGTTGTGTACTAAATTTAGGACACCATGAGCGAAAGGGCTAATGGTAATTTTTGTATTATTTCGTTACAATGTTTTATTAGCAAGTACATTATCCAAGTAATTTGACGATGTATGAAAGTTTTTGGAGGGGTCAGTGAACAAAGAAATAATTGAAATTTTTGTGTAGCAAATATTTTTAATTCCTTTCCCACACTTTGAATCGCTAATGCAAAAATATTGATTACGGGGTTGTGGTTTGGGTTTTGTGGCATATTGTTTAGAAAACATTCGGATTGTTCTAGAAAATTCTTCGTATACGTATGTAGAGTTATTTTCGAATTCACAGTTTGATTAAGGGTTTGTGGTTAATATGAGGCCAATATAAAAGACAAAATGTATTGTTTTTTCATTATTATTGTTCTTGCTTCCACCATGTTCAGACTTTGTTTATTTCTTTGTCTCTCATTGTGCTCCAGTGTTGATGTTGATAAGGAGGTTATAGAACATCTTAAAATTTCAGGTTATTTGGAGGATATTGGTGATAACAATACTTTGATAGATCCTACCGAAGCTATAATAAATTTTGGAGACTTCTATAATATAGATACAAATGGTAGCATTACGAAGGATTTCGCAGAATTCATTAGGAGACCACATTGTGGTGTAATAGACCACCAAGTGGGTAACTTCAAAACAGTAAACATTCAAGGTTACCCCTTAATCAGCAGATAGAAGAATATATAACATTACTCGAGATGCATTCGATACTTGGGCTGGTGTGACTAATCTATTATTCGCATATGCACCAAGAGATCCTGATATTTTAATCTCCATCCAACAATCAAAACATTATAACTCGGAAAGATGTATGAATAATGGTCAGTGTTTCACTTTTGACAGAGATTCAGGAGGAACAATATTAGGCCATGCTTTTCACTCCTCAAGCAAAAAACATCTATGTAGGGAAATACATTTGAACAAGAACGTAGACTGGTCTAATGATAAGGTTCTTTTGAGTATTCTTATTCACGAAATAGAACATGCATTGGGATTAGAACATTCGTCAGATGAGAACTCGATAATGTACTCATTCAGTAATGGTGTTTCTGAACTTTCCAAAGATGATATATGGGGTATACAATTATTGTATGGAAAACGAAGTCGAAAAACAACACCATTTACAACAAAACCGACCACAATATCATCCAAGACAACAACTTTTACAACAAAATCGACCACAACGCTATCCAAGACAACAACACCATTTAGGACACCAACAACACCAGAGCTTGACTCTAAAAGAAGTTTATGTAAAATCAAATACCCTGATCAAATGTTAATTACATCAAACAATCACATGTTAATTTTTTCCAAAGGATTTGTGTGGATTGTGAAGTTGGGGTTCGAGAATCAAAAAGCACAGTTATTGAATCCAAAGAAAATCTCAGATTATACAAACATTAATATATCACACATATATCAGAAACCAAATGATGAGGTCTTCATTTTTAATGATAAACGTGTTAGCGTAATAGATTTTCCTACTTTCAAACAACGTTCTGTGGATAAATCCATCGATGAATTTGGAATCAGTGCTATGTTTTGCTCATATAGAGGCAAAACATATATTCTATATGATGATTTGTATGCAGAGCTCAGTGATTGTGGGGATGTGAAACATGGCTTCATCAGCGAAAAGTTTCCAGGCGTACCAACAAACATCATCACAAATGCTTTTAGATTCACGAATGGAAATATTTATTTCTTCAGCAATGATACATTTTATGAATTCAACGAGTTTTCCAATAAAATAATCAGAGCAGGTAAATTCGATTGAAGCATGTTCGGCATTGAATGTCCACCAATTTCGATTTTGGATCAACTCAAATACTTGTTATCTTCTTTGAATAAATATATAGACTATTAAATTAACTAAATATAATATCATTTAAAATGTGGTTTATGTATCTGTACTTTTCATTCAATAATATAATGTATTTTAAAAATATTTCCAGCCTTTTATCACAAGTTTGGGAAGTGACTATATGACAGCGGCATGTACATTTCAGATTGGTTTGTGTCATGAAATAGAAGCATGCTATATTAAAATGGTTGGAAGTGAGTATATGACAGCAGTATGTATATTTCAGATCGTTTTGTGTCATGAAGTTTTCGTTTGAAGAGCAAGAGATTGGCATTTAGGTGTTGCCAGTTGTAAAATTGAGTCTAGAGTTGGGGGAGAAAGAGAGTGAGAGTGTTGCCACATGCTGAACTTTATCTTGGACTTGAGGAAATTAAGATGGAATTTCTTGGAAAGCATACGGACGACGGGGTCCATACATTTTAACGTGCGCGACCTTCAGATGAATGAGTGGGGGGTCAAGTAACATTATTTTTGGAAAGCGTACAAGTGCAGCGTTTTCGACGTAACCGTGTCATCGAGAAGGAATACATCAGCGCCATTTATTGTCGAGGTGACCAATTTATGAATTACCAACGTCTTAGATCTTTATGATTTATCGTAAAATAAACACTCCCGGTAAAAATTAAGATAA
The DNA here is from genome assembly GCA_944452925.2 of Chrysolina oricalcia. NCBI lineage: Eukaryota > Metazoa > Arthropoda > Insecta > Coleoptera > Chrysomelidae > Chrysolina > Chrysolina oricalcia. The sequence continues at coordinate 17,889,272 of OX101826.2, forward strand.
AAAAGTAAAGTCTAATTCGGATAGTCCGCAGCGGGCAGAGTTCAATTATGTAATGAAATGGCTACTTTCGGTAGACTGATGTAAATAATTTTGGCATCAATAGGTACGCCTTGATGTCAAGAAACATATTTAAGCATTTTCCGAAGCCCAACGTTATTATTGAAGGTACACGAACGTGCGGGTACCCTAAACACGCCAATTTCTTTGGAGATATTATTGATGAAAAATCGTTCAGTATTTGTCGAAGGGAAGTCCATCCTTGAAATTTACAACGTTTTTATCATGACAAGTTGATAAAACGCGGTTGAAAAATATTCGATAAGCGACGTCTCAATGTTTGTTGACAAATTGTAAGACAGGCCAGACAGGTAAACAGGCATACAACTAGAGAAATTATAGTTCCCCAGAGAAGTTTGAGTTTTAGTGATTTCATTTATGGTGTTAGTGGCCACAGAACAGATCTTTGAGGCACAACACAAGATTATCACAACCGAAGTATTTCCTGTTGAATTATTATCGCATTTCCTGTGAGCGAAAACCCAGAAATAAAAATGTTATTTATAGAAGTTATAGTATACCGGCAACATTTCAAGTATGTGCAGTTTGTGATTCAATAAAATATGGATTATGTTTGAAAGTACAGAAGATTTTTTGAGGTAAATGGGTTTATGTTTAATCTTGTAGTGTCGAAAACCGGACGAGCCGGCTGTTGAAGTGAATTGATTTTAACAGCACCAAAATTCTTTTAAAACGCTTCAAGGACCGCGAGAAGCCTTTGAGTTATCGAATGAAAATGGGGTATGTGCTAGGATTTTGAATATTGACGATAGCTTTCGACAATATTACATTGAAAAGTTGAAAAACAGGCATACAGGGACGACAAAAAAAAAGATTACAAACGAAAATTATGCTGAGATTACATTTATAGCTGAAAATTGTATGACGAAATATAAGGGAATAACGAAAACACTATACAAGGACGATAAAAAATACAGATTACAAACGAAAATTATACAGGGATCATATTTATAACTAAAAATTGTTTGATGAAATATACGCGAGTAACACTATAAAGGGACGACAAAATAATACAAATTACAAACGAATAAAATAAAAAATGAAAAGTTTTGGGGTTGGTGCAATTTTGAACTCTATAGTACGACCTTGTACTCCGAAACGACGAATTTTCTTCACTGTATCTTTCACGATTAAAAATTTTTCCATTATATTTTCGGAAACTTAAAATTGTCAAAAAAATTTCAAAATGCTTTCAAAATTCTACTCAAAATTTGACCTTACCGGAAGACACTGTAATAGAACAATTAGCGCGCGTCTGCCAAATACTTGCTTTTTACAGATAAGAAAGTGGGCGTGATCTAAAGATGACAATTGATCATTCCGTCGGAAAACATAATTTCGGCAAATATACAAAGTTTATTTCAACTAATTGTTTAGAATATATCAGATATTTGATAAAAGTCAACAGGAACGATTCATTTTGTGAATCATGTTTTATTCTTGGAGTGATCAACATTGTGTGTGGTTTCGAACGATACGCCTTATATTATGAGTTTATTCAGGAGATTACTAACAATAATGAATATTATGCATTTTATTTCGATTAAGATGTGTCAAAATTAATTTCGTGTTGTAGATTTTCTAAATTTTCATTTTCAATAAAATACATTTTTTTGGATATCTACCGGGCCAGTCCATTTTTATACCATCAGGACGAGCCCATTATGTGTAGAGGGGTTATCAGCATGGGGCAAGGCCAGTGTTATCATTGTGTTTTTATTTACAAGATGTCGCACGCAAAGCATTGGTATTTCTGAGATAACAGTTTAATAAATATTGTGGTTTTCACAAATTATATTCAATAATAAATATTATGCATTTTATTTCGATTGCCGTGAACAAAAATTAATTACTTGGTGAAGATTCACTAAATTTTCATTTTCAATAAAGTTCATTCTGGACACATACTGGGTCAGTCCATTTCTTTTTGGGGTAAAACCACAACGAATGTAGATAAGCTTTATCGGCTAGGACGAAGCCATTGTGTTATCATTTGTTATCTTTAGATGGTGTCGTGTGCAAAAACAATTTTTCCAACAGAATCTCCTGGCGGCTGTCAAATTTGGTATACCGGGTGAACAAACGCAACATTTAAGAAGAAAAAAAACATGGCTGCCTGTCATATGTCATGACACAGAGAAAAACACAGCATTTAAGAGAAAAAAAAACATGGCTGCTGCTTGTCAAATGTCTGGTGGAAAATGAGTCAATTGCGTGTTTTCAACCTCCATACCATCAATGAAACGTTTTTTCACAATCCACACCAATCCTTTGGAAAAAATTAACATGTGATTGTTTGATGTAATTAACATTTGATCAGGGTATTTGATTTTACATAAACTTCTTTTAGAGTCAAGCTCTGGTGTTGTTGGTGTCCTAAATGGTGTTGTGTCTCGGATTGCGTTGTGGTCGATTTTGTTGTAAAAGTTGTTGTCTTGGATGACATTGTGGTCGGTTTTGTTGTAAATGGTGTTGTTTTTCGACCTCGTTTTTCATACAATAATTGTATACCCCATATATCATCTTTGGAAAGTTCAGAAACACCATTACTGAATGAGTACATTATCGACTTCTCATCTGACGAATGTTCTAATCCCAATGCATGTCCCATTTCGTGACTAAGGGTACTCAAAAGAAGCTTATCATTAGACCAGTCTACGTTCTAGTTCAAATGTATTTCCCTACATAGATGTTTTTCGCTAGAGGGGTAAAAAGCATGGCCCAATATTGTTCCTCCTAAATCTCTGTCGAAAGTGAAACACTGACCATTATTCATACATCTTTCCGATTTAGTATGTTTTGATTGTTGGATGGAGATTAAAATATCAGGATCTCTTGATGCATATGCGAATAATAGATTAGTCACACCAGCCCAAGTATCGAATGCATCTCGAGTAATGTTATATATTCTTCTATCTGCTTGAGAAAAATACCATTTCAGATTATGGGGTCCCCTTGAAATGTTTACTGTTTTGAAGTAACCCACTTGGTGGTCTATTACACCACAATGTGGTCTCCTAATGAATTCTGCGAAATCTTTCGTTATGCTACCATTTGTATCTATATTATAGAAGTCTCCAAAATTTATTATAGCTTCGGTAGGATCTATCAAAGTATTGTTATCACCAATATCCTCCAAATAACCTGAAAATTTAAGATGTTCTATAACCTCCTTATCAACATCAACACTGGATCACTGGAAAGGCAAAGAAATAAACAAAGTCTGAACATGGTGGAAGCAAGAACAATAATAATGAAAAAACAATACATTTTGTCTTTTATATTGGCCTCATATTAACCACAAAACCTTAATCAAACTGGGAATTCGAAAACAACTCTACATACATATACGAAGAATTTTCTAGAACAATCCGAATGTTTTCTGAACAATATGCCACAAAACCCAAACCACAACCCCGTTATCAATATTTTTGCATTAGCGATTCAAAGTGTGGGAAAGGAATTAAAAATATTTGCTACACAAAAATATCAATTATTTCTTCGTTCACTGACCCCTCCAAAAACTTTCATACATCGTCAAATTACTTGGATAATGTACTTGCTAATAAAACATTGCAACGAAATCATACAAAAATTACCATTAAGTCAAGTACTGCGTATTTTTTATTAGCTTAAAATTATACTAAAATAAGTACGTGCTTTTCCTTTTATCGAATACCATATCTTCCTATTTTCCTTATAGATGGAACCACCTCTTCAACTAACCATTTCGTAAACTTTTCGACTACTGGTAATTTTGAACTGAACACAAACTTCTGCTTCGCTACACATAACTGTGTCTTTTTGCGTTATCCATTCCGGATAACTCCTTCGTGCAATTGTGACCATGTTTGTTTGAAATTAAGATGTAATTTTCTTATTCAAAACCATTTGGTTCAATATAATCCATAATCGTACCAAATTCAGCCCCCCCGCGAACCAAACTTACAACATTTCTGAATGTAAGTAAGTGGAAAAATGATAAATAGCTAATTGCCTAATCCTAAATTTACCGTCAAGCCTTGGTCAATGATCAAAATCATTCTAATCAACCCAAATAACATATAACATCACCTCATATATGCAGAAGCAAGTAGTTGAAGCCTCATAACCTTCAAAACGTCCACAACTGAGTGCAAATAGTTGAAGCCTTATAACCACCAAAATACCCAAAGCTAAGTGCAATTGAGTAAAATTTACTATATAAGTGTGATAACTGGTACTTTTTGATCAGATTTTTCGCGTGTTTTAACGCTCCTAATTTTACTCGATTTTTGGGAAGCGAAAACGTTTATTTTCATTGAATTTTTTTTACGTGTTTTAACGCTTCTAATTTTACTCGTTTTTTATGGCGCGAAAACGTCTATTTTCGTTGTAATTTCACGTGTTTTAACGCTTCTAATTTTACTTGTTTTTTGGGACGCGAAAACGTCTATTTTCGTTGCATCTTTTACGTGTTTCAGCGTTTCATATTTTAGTTGTTTTTTGGGACGCGAAAACGATAATTTTAAACGATTTTGTCAAATCAAATCTCCATAAGAAATACATGTAAAAGTAAATTTTTGGCGTTCGAAATTTTAGTTGTTTTTTGGAACACGAAAACGCATGTTTTCCTTACATATTTTATGTAATTCGGCGTTCGAAATTTTATGTTTTTTCGAACGTGAAAACACATGTTTTCGTTGCATTTTTTACGTGTTTTAACGCTTCTAATTTCAATCGTTTTTTGGGGCGCGAAAACGATAATTTTGAATGATTCTGAAATGTCAAATCTCCATAAGAAATACATGTAAAAGTAAATTTTTAACGCTTGTAATTTTAATCATTTTTTGGAAACCGCTGAATTCGTCAAATTTTTTACACATTTTAGCGTTTGTTATTTTAGTTGTTTTTTGGAACGAAAGAATCCTCAACCTTCTGTCTGTACTCTTCAGATACCATTCTATTGGTGATTACTTCAGCTACCCAATGGCACTAACATACTTTCCAAAAATAATGCCTTTATGATGATGTCAAATGGCGGGCATGTTTTTTTTTACTCTAAACGACTACGCATCTTTTTCTATTTCCAGTGATATTTTTTCGAAACACTCGGTATATGTTTTTCCGCAATGGTAAGTTTTTCGTCGACCCATTTTCCCATTTAACATTTAAGACTGAGGATTTTGAATCACCCTGTATATATATTTTTCACCCAAATGGAAAAATTTGTGAGACATCCCTGTACAACAATAATGAGCTTTGACCAATCAGACGCTGCCATGTTTTTTTCCTAAATGAACAGTCCAAACGTCCTCTTATTACACATTTAGATGTCGGATGTAATTCAATCTCTGCATGGGCAAGTAGTTGTTTCGAATCTCCATATGCCTATTGAAGCGTTCTTCCATCACTCATGCAGCCATGTTTTTTCTCTCAATGATCCACCATGTTTTTTCTCTCAAACGTTGTGGGACACCCTGTATATACGTTGACAACCAGCTACCATGTTTTTTTTTCTCTTAATCGATGTATTTTGAGACATCCTGTATACCAAATTTGATAGCTGCCATGTTTTTCTCTTGAATACTATGATGGTACACCCTGTATGGCAGCAGCCATGTTTTTTTCTCTTAAATACTATGATGGTACACCCTGTATGCTAGCAGCCATGTTTTTATTTCTTAATCGATGTATTTTGAGACACCCGATATACCAAATTTAACAGCCGCCAGGTTTTTTTCTCTTAATCGATGTATTTTGAGACATCCGGTATACCAAATTTGACAGCTGCCATGTTTTTTCTCTCAAATGTAAGGTTAGTTCATTCTGGTTAGATCAAGCTGAATATATATCAATCTGTTTGTCTCCTATCTCCTGTTTTCACTCCTCTATGTCCTATCTTCTGTCTCCTTTCTCCTATCTTCTGTCTCCTTTCTCCTATCTTCTATCTCCTTTCTAACACTATCATCACATATGTCAGATATAATTCAATCTCTATGTATGGGTGAGTAGCTGTTTCAAATGAGAAATTCATGATGCGACCCTGTACATTGAGGTGCTGCCTTAACGAATCGAACGCCTTTATATTTTTCTAATGCTATTTTGAGATACCCTTTATATATTTTTTTCCTAAACGTACTGCGTTGACCAATCAAACGCTGCCATCTTTTTTTCTCTTAACAAATCTTTTTTTCAAATGACAGATGACTGATAAATGTAAACACCCTCGTCGAAATGACAGATGTAATCCAATCTCTCTGTATGGGCAAGTAGTTGTTTCAAATGGAAAATGTATGATGCGGCCCTGTACATTGATGTGCTGTCTTAACCAATCGAACGCCTCTATATACCCTATATATATATTTTCCTAAACGTAACGGAACGTCCCTGTACAACTGCGTTGACCAATCAAATACCGTCATCTTTTTTCTTTAACTAATCTCTTTTCAAATGACAGTTGACAGACGAGTATAAACACCCTCGTCGAAATGACAGATGTATTCCAATCTCTATATGGTCAAGTAGTTGTTTCAAAATGTATGTCGTACCATGATGCGCGTTGACTAATCAAACGCCGCCATCTTTTTTTCATTCACTTGTTTTTTTCTATAATTCTATTTTCTCAAACACCATTATTATTATTCTGATTTTTTTCCATCTATAATTGTTATTCTCCGCGCTGTACTGGCAACCTCTTATCTCCACGCCGGCGCCGGATCAGCTCGACTACATCACAGCTGAACGGCAGACCAGCGAGCGCGTGACCTTGAAAGGAACCAAAAATTGCAGAATGAAGCTTGGCGTTTTCCCGTGTTAATTTACATAAGAGTGATTCTAGACCCTCCATAGATACTATACTCTTCTCTACTGACTAAATGTAAAATACTTCCCCGGTTATAGATTCAGCTTCTCCGCCCTCATGAATCTTCTGGTATTGGTCCAAAACTTCGAGTACGTTCCTTTTTGTATTCTCCGAAGTCCAGGTCCTTTCCTCCCATAGTTCGGTGGCTAGTGCTCCCTGCGGCAGAGTAGTCCTCCTCGTCTCGGTTTTGTCTTCGTCGACTGCTTTCCATGTCCCTCAATTGTACAAGAGGGATGTCGCCTCTTTGTCATGAATCCTTGGTTGTTCCCGTCCTGCTGCCTAGAAGCAGTAGCTTCCTCGTCGTCCTGCAGATGCTCCCACTGATGAACCCGGCGTCGCCTAGCTCATCTGGTTGTCGCTTCTGTAGGTGTCCCTGTGTCTGCTTCTTCCCTGGTCTCCTTGGTCCTGATGTTCGATTCTCAAGTATACTGGGTGTATACCCTTTCTTTCGAAGTGGACCTCGTGTCCGGACCTTCTCTATGTCTCCTGAGTTCAGGGTGTACCTTGTGACCTTGACGTGGATCCCTCCTTGACCTTTGTTTCGGACCCAGCAGCTCTTGCGTCTCTCCGTGTTACAGTCCTTGGTCCCTCTATTTCTACGCCTGTTTCTTCCTTGTTCTGCTCGTTTCTGATGGTTAATGCTGAAACAGACTCATTAATTCCCCCCTACCGCCTGCCTTCGTGTTTTTCTAAAATAATATGAAGTTGCGCTCCCCTCCCAAAACAAAATATTTATGTTCCCTAACTCGTGATTATGCGTCCTGTCTGCCCCTACTTGGTTCACGATTTTGACGCTGCTTGCTTCGAGTTGCAACCGCGATTTTTCTCGTTTTGTCACAAGGGTCCCCTTATCCCCATTTGATAGTTACGATAAAAAATACTACTGTCAATACTACCACTCGTCTTTATTTCTCTACCACAACTAACAAAAAAGAACCATCAGAGTTCCATTCCTAAGAAGCTCACAATTCTTCGGACTTTCACTCTGATTGAACTCTGTACATATGAAAATATCTTCCTATAGGTGTGTCGAACCGTCTCGAAGTTTCCTTTTTTCTCCACTTTTTCTTCTGTGTTGATCAACTTCATTTTCTCTGGGTGTATCCTTCCAAACTGGAATATGTCGGGACTTCCTAATACTGTCACATACGCCAAAGTTGAAATCTGAGTATGTTTTTAATGGTCTGTGGTGTTGGGGATACATTTAGGAGACGAACGACGATATTGGGTTTACTATTTTGCATGTTCGATGGGGGAATCGTTACAACTGAGTCCGCAACGAATAATCCAAAGGGTAAGTTGAGAGATTCGCATGTCTTCACGCCAGCAGAGTTCCGGATATCCACTGGAATGTTGAAGTCGCAACCATGGAATGGTGGTATATACACTGGGTTCTGTAGTCTGACCAAGCTCGGGCCTCTCGAAGGATTGTCTTCGGTGGCAAGAAGAACTTATTTCTTCTTTCCATTGTCGTCATCTACAGCTTCTTCTACGGTCAGTTTGTCGGTTCGTTCCTTTGGGCTATTGTTGGTCAAGGAAGCGATACTAGTGTCGCTTTTACAGGTTGGCGAATCGAAGTCTATGCGCGTATATCCTGTAGGTTCACAAACCAGGTCTGATGTCAATGTGGGGGAATTTTTTCCTCTCTAATTGTCCCTATGGTCACCCTTTCATCCAGGGGTACAAATTCCGCTGTCCCGATACTCAATTTACTCATTTTACTGACGTCAGATTTCCCAACATTTTTGTCCACTTTGGTGAAACCCGTTATACACTCCACATTGCCACACATTTGTGTCCCTACCGAAAACAGTTGACGAGTTTCCACGTCAATCGGCATATTCCTCACTACTGGACTATTCGTGTCTATAGTCCGGTGACTCGGTTTTAGATATTCGTTGACATAACCAGAGAGTTTATATTGAGTACTAACGTCCCTGCCAAAACTGCTACTCCTTTCTCTTGTGTGCTTTGGCACGTTCTCTCCTTACCACTGTAATTCACTCTACGTACCTTTACCACACTTGAATACACCATGCTCTTTTACCGACAACACTTTTTCCACGTATTTCACCACAAACACCTAACACTGTCACTAAATTTCACTGTAACTCTTTATTTCCGCCTAATTACCCATTAGAACGCATAATCTCGTTACCACAAATCGATAATATTCAATATCGATACCCATAATAAACTTATACGGAAGGCAGAGGTTTAAACCCAAAATAAAATAAAATTAAAAACAATCTAATGGTTATCGACAACACTCTAGGTAAAATAAAAAATTATAATTTCCAAATTACGTTATCACGATTCACTTATTGTTGTAATTACCTGTAAAGAAAATACATCAACAATAATTTGTTGTCTTCTAGTGTTGACCATTTATCCTCTGAAAAACATATTTCAACAAAACTGTAGAGAGAGTTATGAAACAAGAATTTCTCTTACGTTACTTTTGGCAGAATAGAACACATTCTATATTCTGTTACTCTACATTTCGTTCTAACCATTTCCCTGACTTCCCACTGAATTTTCTGCATAAATTCAAACAGTTCGTTCTTTATGTGACACAAAATAACGATATTAATTTATTCCTTGGTTGAACTACTTCTCGTCTCTCTCTACAATTTTTGAAAATTTTTGTCACTCGCTCTACAATAACATAAACCTTTCTGCTTCACCCATTACGAAAACACACTTACAACTTCAACAATTTATGTCTTTTCATCGGCCGACTGCTTTCTAGACTTTACATATTTTCGCTACTTTTACTAAATGGAGACTGACGACCTTTTGTGAGTTTTTGTGAAACTCTCCTAAGAGTCTCTATTTCTCAGAAATGTCTTCCAATATTGATCAAAATATTACCACATTTTCGCTGATTGCAAGAAAAATATTTTGGTACTGCCATCACTACAACAATGGCATTTAGAGCAAGGCTAGTTATTCACATACCTCACTGCTTGACTTCAAGTGTTAAAAAGAAACTGGCATACTAGGTTTTCTCCTATTAATGTGCACTGTCATGATGACATTAAAAAAAAACACTCAAACAAAGTGCAATTTTGTTTGTGTCATGTGAAGTCATAAAAAAAACTATTTTTTTTAACGTAAATTACTAATCCATTCAAACCTGGTAAGGTAACGCTCTATGGCACCTGAGATATATTTATATAAGGTCGTTTACACCTGCCACAAGTATATTCATAAACTTAACCTGTCTTAACTACGGAGGGATTACCAGATACCGTAATTACTTGATCCTACTGTCCAGAGGGAACAATGGAACAAAATTTAAAACGAAAAGCTTTCGTGCTTAGCAAAATCGATCAATGAAAGCATATTTTCTACTAATAGTACTTCGACACTATTCATACAATATCTTTAATAGTCGTGTGTTTTCGCAAAATCGAGGTTTACAGATAAAGCGTTTATTGTACCTGAAATAAAATTTTAATGTATACGGTGGTGTGGATTTTCCCAAATTCACACTTCATTTTTACCTGTCATCGTTACTGTGATCTTTTGTTTTTATTACTATCCAAAATTGACTTTATTCGAAATAAATCACTGATTCTAATTTTTGTATTTGTTCCAGACAAATTTCACTGAAATTTTTATAAAAACGGTACTTTTCTGATAATGACGGATGATCTAACTCTCCAATAGAACTAACCCTTTATTCCCAAACAAAGCATATAATTACACATTACAACTGTATCTTATCTCAGCAAAATTCAACCAAATCGCGAATTAATCCTATAGACTTATAGTATTATTTTAAAATTGATTGATGGTGGAAAACTTTATCAAATCGACTCACAAGGTATACTGAAGGTGAAAACTTTGCTAGAAAATGTACTGCAAAAATGATCAAAATAAATTTGAAATTTACGATTAATTCTTCTCAAAATCGACTCGACATGTACAATAAAATTTTTCAAAATTAACTCTGAATTTCTAGAATCTACTCTCTTAAATTTCTGAAATTTTAATACGGTAATTTACCACCAATGTCATTGTTTAGCTTCGTATTTTCGAGAAAGTTCATCTATCCATGGCTATATTTCATTAAGTTATCGGTTTTTCTTAAGTTTATCAAACACAATTTAATTTATATGGCAATTTTGGATGTGACACTTCTATTAACGACCTGTCCGTTTATCGGTCGGAGTTGAATGTTATATCCTACACACAGTACTGAAAAAATCTCCAGGTAAGCGCAATTGTGTTCAGTTTTACTATTTATACAACTATATACATCTGTGTATATTTCCCCTTATGATATCATTGACAAATTCAAAATACTATTTTCCTAACTCCACGAGCTGACATCATTTTTGTACCAACTTTCCCATTAGCAAATCTTAATCATTTGGATTGAACCTTTAATTAATTGAATGACTCTTTATGTCCCATCCCTTTATTTATTCATACATATAATTTAGCGCGCTGGTTGGCCGTTAGCGTGTGAATTCTTTTAGCTAAAGAAATGATATGTTTGGTTCTATTATGATCAAAATACTCTCATTTAACATACAACTTTACAGAATAACTTTTTTGTGGAGATTAATTCAGCTATAAAACCCTCATATGTGATGTCAAGCATAACAATGAATTTTACTCACCTAAATACTCCCGTCGTCGGTTCATTGCTCTGGGTTGGTAACACTTTAACTTATCGAACATGCACCTTCAGTTAGCCCGTTCAGAGCTGATTGGTTCCACTAATTCATTAATTTTTGGTTTGGTTCAATTATTAACTTAACTTATCAAGGAAACTCGAAAAATAGTCTGTTTTTTATTTATTAGGGCAAACGGAGATAAATAAATATAAAACTGTATAAATATGCGACTAGAATGTTAATATTAATGAGAAAAAAAAAGGTATAGAGAAGTTACTTTCACAATTAAAGTCAAAATGCTGGAAATTTCAATGATTTAACAAGAACAGACTGAAAACAATATTTTTATAACTCAAAACAAAAACCTATCTATTTGACAATATATTATCTAGCATGTTAGCTTACCAAGACCATCTTTAAATACGTGAAACTGATTAGAGACTTTGACAAAATAAATGATAAAATACTTAAGAAACCCTTCAACTCTGAGAAAATAGATCGGAATAGATGTCCCAGGTCAAGGTAAGGCCTTGACCTGAGTATTCTTTACTCGACATACTGTTTTAAACACAACATTTCAACTAACTACTTGTTTTTGAGATCTTAAACGGTTCCACTCTATAATTCGTTAAAAGATAGGGGGGATGATCCCGCCCTCAGAATATTTTACTTGTAAGACATTAAGGTAGGTGTCGTTACTTGAATGGTTTCAGCATTCTAAACCCTATTCTGGTATTCTTCAGTTCTAATTAATTACACGTAAGTTTTCCTATTACGTGACATCATATGGTTGACCGCCCCGTACATTTCAGGACTCGCGTCGAATGAGGTTTTGTTTCACTTTGATAGAAAACGGTCGACAAAAACTATCAAACATTCTCTTTTGCTCGTCCGATGTCACTCTGCCTTCTTACTTTTAAAATAACAATAATTTGCATGCATTTCCAACGAGTGACCTATTTCCATATACAGGGTGTTAATTAAGTACGTTGACAAACTTCGGGAGGTGATTCTTTGAAGGTTTTCAGGACGAAATGTTCATATAAATATATGTCCCAAACGGCTTGGTTTTCGAGATACAGGGTGATAAAAATTTTTTTCAAGATTTTTAGACTTAACTTCGACATTTTCTACAATAATCGGTTCAAATTAGGCAAGTACAATCCATTCAATAGTACGCACGATACAAAATAATGCATTTCTCAAATAATTCACAGGGTCCTCCTTTTTTCAGAGTCAAGCTTTGTTCAACCCTTCAGAATTTTTTTTCCGCCGCCACTGACATATTATGAGAAAGGAATAATGAATGTTGTTTCATTTAACATCTTTTTGCTCTCTTGATGTTTTTCATTTACTTGTACGGTTCAGGAGTTACAATGAAAATATTAACGCAAACATTTTCCAGTAACGCATAACATAAAGAAATTTGAGAAGCAAATAGTCTAACAAACTTGAAGGGTGATTCTTTGAAAGGTTTCAAGATGAAAAGTTCATATAAACATGTCCCAAGCGGCTTGGTTTTCGAAGTACAGGGTGATCAAAATACATTTTTTTGGAGTTTTTGGAGTTTACTTCGAAATTTTCGACAATAATCGATCCAAATTAGTTCAAATTGGACAAGTACAATCCATTCAATAGTGCGCATGATATAAAATAATTCATTTCTCGAAGTGTCATTGCCACTCTCCAAAGATTAGCACGTGACGCAATACGTCATTTTGTTCTCATTACACAAATAGCTATTTTCTGCTCGTGTAGAGAAAATGTAATGTTATGGAGCTCCCATACATTTTTTACTATAACTCAGGTTGAATATGTATTGCACAAAGTTAATTATGGCAAAATAATTTTGGACATTTTCAATAGTGAATAACTTTATTATCAAATACTAGAGCAAAGTAACATAAATTCCCTAGGAATAAAATTAAGTTCAGAAAAGGACCATTATTGAAATTGATATGTCAGAGCAGCTGCTGGAAATGGCCACCGCCAACTTCAATGCATGCGTTTATGCGCCTAACCATAGACTGGCGGACACGCTCAAAAATACCAGGAGTGTTTCTTATAATTCCGCATGACTCCTGTATGCGATTTCTCAGGTCTTCTGCACTTTGAACTGGAGTTCGGTACACTAATGATTTAAGGTGCCCCCAGAGGAAAAAATCAAGTGGATTCATATCGGGTGACCTTGGTGGCCAAAGTTGTGGCCCACCACGCCCAATCCAGCGATCAGAATAATTCTCATCTAAATATTGGCGTGCAACCAATCTGAAGTGTACTGGAGCACCATCATGCATAAACCAAATTCCAATTCTTTCCCTCAGTGGGATCTCTTCTAGGAGTCCAGGTAAGATGAATTCAAGAAAATGTCGATAATGGTCACCATTGAGTATATGAGGCAGAAAATGTGGCCCGATAAGGAAATTCCCTACAATTCCAAACCAAACATTCACAGAAAACGTCTCTTGAAAATGGTTTTCAATCACGGCGTGTGGGTTTTCATCAGCCCACATATGATTGTTGTGAAAATTAATAATGGCTTTACGGGAAAAGCATGCCTCATCGGTGAATAACACTTGAGATAAAAACCATGGATTTTCCAACAATTTATTTCGAATCCAAGTGCAAAAAGTTAATCTCTTTGGAAAATCCCTTGGCAGAAGAGCTTGAACACGCTGTATGTGATAGGGATAAAGTTGTTGCTCTTTTAAAATTTGCCATACCAATACATGGGTTACGTTAAACTGTGCCGCGATTTGTCTTGTATTGGTGTCTGGATGCTGCTCAATTTCGTTACGTACAGCTTCTTCTATCTGAACTGTTCTAACTCTCCTGGGTCTTCCTATGAGAACAGCAGACCTCTTGAAAGTACCTGTTTCACGAAGACGGGAGTGAATATTGATGAACATTTGTGTGCTGGGAATATGACGTTGTGGAAATCTTTCTAGATACATTCGTCTGGCGGCACGAGCGTTACCATCAGCCATTCCATACATTAAGTGCATGTCTGCCATTTCTGAATTTGTATATTCAATCATTTTATCCAAAGGAATATTGAATGAATCTGCTTTATAGCTTGCACTAATGAAGAATTAACAATGAGACAGTTTCTCAACTTTCGATAACTGTCAAGTTGTTGATATTTAAATAAATGAATTAATATCAAAGCCCACTTTGCTATTTTTATGAATTCAAATTGATTACAAAATTTCTGCGTTACTGCAGAAGAAAAAACAAACCGAAATTTCTGATAAAATAATGTACTCCGTACGGAAACAAAAATTTGTTTGATTTAGTTTTTCGGAGTTATGACCAGAGATTCATAAATGAAAATCAAATGTGTAATGATCTGCGACTATTAGATAAACCCTATTAACTATCTTCCATTACAGGATTACCTTTCGGAAGTTTTTTATGTTGAAAAGGAAACGTTCAATTGAAAACTGAAAATTATCTTTTTCTAAAATAACAAAAAATTTGTATGAGTTCTCTATCAAGACTGATGGGTAAAAACATTTTTAATCAAATATCTCAATGAAAATGCACATTTTTACCATCAGAATCTTCAGGTTGAAAGTTAAGGTTTTCCCAATATCTGTCAGATCTAGTTTAATATCCAGCGTACCGCAGTGACGGGGAGATAGTAGTTTTCTGTTAGATATCACAAAAAGAAATCACATCTTTACAATAACAAGCTTTTATTTAGCTTCACTTGTAACTAACTAACAAACAATTTAATAAAAGTTGAATTTGACCCACTTCTAATACTCCGATTAATTTGAAATTTGGCAGGTTTCCGTAATTCCGGTGACAATGCATTAAAAAAATGTTTGTTAAAAAACAAAATGGCGGCTCCAATATGGCGGACGTGTTTTGTGATTATGATCCGATTCTGTTCAAAATTGGTATGTGATGGTTTTTGGGTTGGAGATTTTCAGTTTCACATAAAAAATAAACTAAAATGTTAAAAATGAAAATTATAAAAAGAAAACATTTTAAAGTTTTTATACAATACACTGAAAAGGAAAAAATAATTCATTTCATTGTTTGATCTAGGTAATCTTGTACAGAAAGATTTTGAAACTAACAGAATAACCTACAAAAAATTAAACAAATTATTTTTTCATTTTCAGTGCATTTGTATAAAAGCTTGTCTTTATATTTTTTAATGTATAATTTTTATTCATCGTAAATTTTTCTAATTCTGAAAAAATATTTCCATCAATTTACAATAATTGAAAATGTTTAATTTTCAAATTTTCTAATGTTATGCCACACTGGAAAATGTTTAAATTAATATTTTCATTATAGCCCCTGAACCGTACAAGTAAATGAAAAAATGCAAGATATCAAAAAGATGTTAAATGAAACAACATTGATTATTCCTTTCTCATAATATGTCAGTGGTGGCGGAAAAAAAAATTCTGAATGGTTGAACAAAGCCTGACTCTGAAAAAAGGAGGACCCTGTGAATTATTTAAGAAATGCATTATTTTGTATCGTGCGCCCTATTGAATGGATTATACTTGACTAATTTGAACTGATTATTGTCGAAAATGTCGAAGTTAACTCTAAAAAATCATGAAAAAAATGTATTTTTATCGCCCTGTATCTCGAAAACCAAGCCGTTTGGGGCATATGTTTATATGAACTTTTCGTCCTGAAAACCTTCAAAGAATCACCTTCCGAAGTTTGTCAACGTACTTAATTAACACCCTGTATGTATTATTTAAGACAAAAATTAATTGATTAAACGGTCAGAAATATATTTCTAGGAATATCTATGGCATCTAACGAGTTGTACCCAGATGGCAAACAATCGACCCTTTGGCTATTCAGTCTGAAATTACCAGATTTTACAATATCTTCAAAGTTGAATGGATTTTCTTATTCTCACGAGAAATCTATTGTTTGTAATATGCCCCTCGAAAATTTTGAGTCCTATTATTTCTGTTACTAAATTTCGGTATTATCGCCCAGAGGAACATGTGGGATGCAACTTTCTTATTGAAATGGATTTGGTCCCACGACCAGAGGCGTCTCAATATTCTATTACACATTGACATAATTCCAAAAGAAATTTGAGTCTTGTTTAAGATTAAATTGGATATTGTTGATGTATTCTGAGTAAGCCTTATTTATTTTAGTTTTCAATTCGGACCGAAGCCGTTTGTAAATATTCATATGACTTTCTGAGCAGTTTTTCTTATTTCTAAAATATTTTTTGAGCTTGATGGTAGTTTTTGTATCGTCATCGAACCATGGCGGGTACATTCTTTTAATTTTTTAATTTTCATCAATTCGTGGTACCGAAGCATCAAGGATACTATAAATTACAGAATAGAAATATTGGACGGCTTCGCAAACATCAGCTATTTGTCCCAGTGGTTCCCAATCGTAGTCCCTCAATAGTTCATATAATAACAGAAAATTTGCCATTCATAAATTATATTTATTCTCGAAATTTATATCCTCATGTTGCCGTGTTTTTATGGTCGTTTACCTCGAATTCACATGATAGCTAGATGCTTAATATCTTTATGTACGATTGGACCGTTTTCTTCTTCGACAGATAGTGTTTCACAGTTACTGAGGACTAAATCAAGTGCTTTTTCAGCGATATTTCCACAATTGTTGAATGATTCAAGATTATATGTATCAAGCAGGTATGAAATACTAGCCGTGACGTCATTTTAAATTCCAAATTTGAAAAAACTATCTTGCACATAGGGTATATTATAATTTCCCATAACGATCATTCCCGTGTTAGAATGTATGTTCAAGTCGAGAGTTTTAATAATATATACATATTCTTTGTAAACTGAATTTTAGGAGCTTGGAGGGATGTAGATAGAGCTAAAAATAAAATTGTTACCCAGTATATTGACTTTAGCAAAAATGGCCTCAAGGTTAGTTTCAACTGGTAAAAGGGATGACATATATTTCCTGGCAACAGAAATCAGCACTCCATCTTCACATTTTTTAACTGTCAACTCTCTGGATCCTTTCGGTATACCGTGTACCTTGTATCAATCAGCTCTCCATTTGCTATATCTTCTGGGAGCCACGTTATTTATCTTTGTGTCTGCAAAATATCTGCAATCTAAAATGGGCTTGTTATAAAATATCTCAAAAACGTATGATTTTTCAGACCACCCAACTGCATTTCGATTAATATTTTGGATAATGTCTAAACTCTTACCAACTTAGAAGAGTTACCAACTCATGTGTGAGGTTTTCTTATGCTGATGTTTCCTGCTCCTTTGAGAAAACGTTCAATGAAATTATCTTGTTCTAGTGACACAATAAACTCCAAAGCAGAATGAGGCATATTCAGAGTACTATAATTCGAACCGCTATCAAATTGAAATAAATAATGAAAAATTCTGATATCTAATAAATAAACATAAATTCCATGTATAAATATAACAATATTAATAAATAACATAAAACCATAACAATAAAATGGTACACTCTGAGCAGGACTCGTAGAAAAGAACATTTGCCTCTCTGCCCACAAGTGGAGTTGGTGAAATTGGTGACACCCAAGAATCATAACACATGTGCCACGTATCTTCAAAAGGGTGTCTACAGTAAGCCGTGTAGTGTCCGCTATAGGTAGTTCCACTGTGATTGAATACAGCATATAGGATATGAATACGAGGGGTTGCATTTTCTGTTGCATAGTTGCTCATATCCAATCCGTTTACAAATTCTAATTGTGACAATATAATCACATCAGAGAAAGAAGAAATTGAAGGATTAAGTTTTTTGATCTTACAATATAACTACCATTTTTTGAAGAAACTCTTGTACTGTTTCCTAGTATTAGGACTAAGCGATTCTATTATGATAGGGATGCCACACTCTGATAATCCGTTTCTTGATTACGCCTTCCTGATATAAGCTCTGCAACTAGGGTAATCTTCATCCATATTGGATGACATTGTCTGAAAGGACTGATAATTAGATCAGGCTTTGGGTGAAAATAAATGGGCTCAGAACTCATGAGTCTTGTGAGTATAGGATACCACGGTTTAGCTCGCCACTACAGTTCCTTCCGCATCATCAGCAATTATTTTGTGGAGCATTTTCAAAATTGTTTGAGAAGGTGGAAAAGCATAAAAAGATAAATTGCACCAAGATAAAGTGAATGCGTCCACATTCGTGGAGTCCAAATCACATAATCTTGACATTTGGTATTGTACTGTGACACAAACAAATCGATAGTAGGTTGACCTAATCAAATCAAATCAAATTTATTTCAAATTTTCAGTACAATATGTGAATTAGGTCAAAAAATACGTCAAAACCACTACAAATGTGTGAAATACACCCAGGCATCAAAATGCCTGTTTGTGCTTTTTCACTCCACTCATAGTTGGGATATCAATTTATGGTACATGTTAAACATAATCCAAACAATTCATTTATTTTCGTTGTCAATTCAGACATATCAGTATTGATTGAGAGTGTGACAGTAAATAAATATGGGTGATGGTCGGAAAGAAAGTATACTGGAGGTCACCCCCAGTCTAAGTAATAAAGTATTGCTATGTCATTTCAATATGTTTTCAGAATAGGTTAAGTATATTAGGGTTTTCTAATATATACTTTTTGATAGCATACTTGAATCCTTTAATTTTTGAGATAATTTTGTGATTCATAGGAAGTTGGTTATATAATTTTGGCCCAAAATAAAAGACGAATCTTTGCGTATGTGATTTTCGGTAATAAGGAGTTCTAACATTTAAGTTATCAGAAAATCTAGTTATTTTTAAGGTAGCTGCTGTATTTTTTTTGAGTTCGAAAACTTCCAAATCAAACGTTGAAAGCTGTAGTGTGCCCTAATCTTCAGTACTTTGGTTTCTTGGTATAGTTTTTGGGTAGGGAATCGTCTGGTTTTTTTTGTATTATTTTTAGTAAGGAATTCTGCATGAATTGTAGAGGATTCATCAAGGTATTGCAAGTTCCCCCCATACAATAATAAACTATCGTAATATACTTTCTGCTAGTGAGGTGTATACCTTGAACAGGGTTTTCTGTGAAAGCATGTCTCTGAGCATATAAAATTTAGACATGAGAAGCCTCAGTCTTTTCATGACATTTGCAACGTGGTCATCCCATATGATGTGTTGGTCGATAATAACTCCCAAATACTTAATCGAGGAGGTTTTAACTATTGACGAACAGTTACATGTAGTATAGTCGTTACATAGTGGATTGTGTATTCTTAGGGTATCGATCTGAGGACTATCCCGAGTACATTTTAATCATAGAAGACGGTCGAAGCAACATGTGCTCTCGAAACATTACTTACAAATGCTGTAAAAGCAAACAATTCATTCACTATGTTTGTACGAACTGTGCCAGTGTCTTCCACTACAGTTGCATACCTAGATTCAGAAGTAAAATTCAATTTATTGAAGGAAATAAAGTAGTTTGTTGTGAAAGTGACAAAAGTGTATCAGATGAGAAACGGGTGAGCCTATTAGAACAAACTATAAGTGAGCTTTCTAATGACGGACTAATGAAAGACAACTTCATAACAAAGTTGAACAAGGATAGGGAAACAGTTTTAAATGAAGCATTGAAACTGGAAGCAGAAATGAGTGACTTAACCGAACAGCACAAAAAAACAATCAAAGATATGAAATCTGAAATAATTTTTCTTCAACAAAAAATAACAGATGGAATAAAGAATACAGCCACTATCAGTACCCAAACAACACCTGTTAATATAAAAAACCAATCAACTTCAACAGAATTAAATTCGATGAACTCCAGTGGCGTAGAGGAAAGAGGATCTGAAACGGTGAAAAATTACTTGAAGGTCACAATTGACCAGGGTACGCAAGTAAATTTATCTTTAACAAAGGATGAAGGGCATACGAGTATCAAAAACAAAAGACATGTGATCAAGAAATTGAACAGAGAGGCTAGAAACGGGGAAACTTCAGTATCAGGATCAAGAGGAAATAATCTCATTGAACCCCTGACTCGTAAACAAGATGGGTCATTACTGATTCAATCTTTCATTAAAACTAATTGTGACGAAAACGCCCTGCTTGAAACTGCTCTTAGTGAATCGATGAAAATGTCATCTTCCGATATTCTTCTCTTTTGGCCAGATGAATATAATTCAAATACAGTAAATAAACTTGAAAAGATAACCAACACCAGAGTTATCATAATTACAGAACCATATCGTTATGACCTGAAACACTTCAATGAATACATATACAGAAATAATATGAACCTGAAAAAAGATATCATTTATCGAGGGCTGCAGAATATCACTCTCTTCGAATGCAATAATATACTAAGAAAAACACACTACAATAAAGATAGACACACCATTAATAATACTGGTAAATTGTTTCTGAGTGAAGCATTAATCAATCACATGAAAACACTTGATCATTATTATAAACCAAGAACTGGGAAAAACAGCAGCACAGAAAATAATATTGATAGGAATGCTTGCCCTAGATTGGCACAGTCACCATCCCTGGAGTCCTCGACAGTAACAACGTCTCATGAAGATCGTCCAGTGACGTTACTTGTAGAACTACAAGATTACGAAATTGATATTGATGCACCATAACTATCCCATCAAAAAATTTTTTTAGACAAACGGAATTATTAGGTGACGGCTCTTTGTCTACTGTTTTACTCAACATTCAATCCCTCTGAAATAAATTGGACGAGTTGTATATATTCTTGGATAATTTGGACTTTCCACAAATAGTGATACTAACCGAACATTGACTTAAAAATGATGAGCCTATTTATTTACCAAACTATAACGTTATTTCAAAATATAGTAGAAAAACAGCAACTCATGGCGGGACCTTGATATTGGAAAAAAAAACTCATTAACTGATAAATTACCTTTTACCAATATCATCAAATTTGATAATCTATTACAGGAAAAAGCATTTGAGTTTTACATTAGCTTCTGTAGGAAAATCAATATGTACATATTATGCATTCAAAGGTCACCTTTGTCAGACCCTAATATTCTTATTTACGAACTGGAGTCAATATTGAACGATCTTCCTGCGAAAAGCAGAATAATATTAACAGGTGATTTTAATGTAAATTTTAATGATAAGGAGAGTAATAACACAGTCACTAATCAATCTCCTGACTGCTTTTGATTTGACAGTGCTTGTGAAATCGGATACCAGAATATCACAATACACTTGTACTGCTATAGATTATATATGCAGTAACCTAGACTCTGAGCAGGTCACTTGTTCGGTGGTATCTGCAGGTCTATCTGACTATAAGGCTGTTTTTTGCTCACTAGGTTACATCGAATCAAAATGTAGGAATAAGAAATTGAGATGTGGTAGGCTATGTACAGCATCCAACTATAATAGGTTCTATTTAAAATGTCAGCAAACAAATTGGGAATCAACTACCACAATCAATGGTACATTTCAAGTCTTTCATAATGAACTCATTAACATTTTGATTGATATTTTTCCCATTCGAAAGATCAAAAACAAACAAAAAAAGCAATGATGCAATATTTTCACTGTTATGTGAACTTTATACTGGAATCAATGATGGTAAAGTTACCGCGGCTGTATTTTGTGATTTATCTAAGGCTTTTGACTGTGTGAATCATGAGATACTGCTGCGGAAACTTCATCGTTACGGCTTTCGAGATAAAGCACATTCATGGTTTACGACATATTTATCTGCTCGCACACAAGTAGCAAGGACAAAATCAATTTCGGGCTTGCGTAATATATACAATGTGGTGTTCCACAAGGATCGGTCTTGGGTCCAATTTTGTTCCTACTGTATGTTAACGACCTGACAACTCTAGACATTTTAGGAAATGTCACCCTGTTCGCCGATGATACCACCATACTATGGCATAAAGATAAGGAAGCTGATCTTCATCAAATCATTAATTCAGATATAGTAAAAGTCAAAGAGTGGTGCGACTCGAACCTTTTATCCCTCAATATATCGAAAACCAATATAGTGTCTTTCAAATGTGTAGTGGCTGATATTGCTTTGAATGATCAGATTATTAAAAAAGTGTGCTTTCGAAATTTCTAGGGTTATACATTGACAACGGTCTTAAATTCAATGAACATGTAAAAAACTTGGATAAAAAATTGTCCTCCGGTTGTTATGCTTTGAAAATTGCTTCAAATGAACTAGGATACTCAACCGCAAAGACAGTATACTACTCCTTGGTAGAGTCACATTTGCGATACGGTATCCCATTCTGGGGGGTGTGCAGTGGTAATGTTCTTCAGAGTGTTTTACAAAAACGAGCCTTGAGATACCTCTGTAAACTGAAATTTCGAGATTCGTGTAGACCTCATTTCAAGCACAACAAAATACTCACAGTTGTGTCAATATTCATATTCGAAACAGTGTGTCTCATGAATAAACACAAACAAAATTTCATTACAGAGAGTAGGTACGCCACCCGTCAAAGTAATCATCTCAAGCTACCATTACCATCTTCCACTCTCGTTAAGGATTCAATTATATATAACGGCTGCAAAATGTACAACCTTCCGAATAATATTGAAGATATATCGTCCAACGTCAGCTTCAGAAAAGCAGTTAAAAAAGTTCTTTCCGATTATAGTTTGGATGAATATTATGTGGATGGAATAGAATGATAAATGAACCAAAAGTATATACTGTGATACCATTTACCGTTTTATTGTCTATAAATTTTAAATCTCCCATTTTTTTATTTTTTAAGTTTTAAAATTTTGTATTCTTGAATTTTGGATATTTTTCAAATTATTAAAATTTTATATTCTTTAATTTTTAATTTTTTTTTATTTTTACATTTGTATTATTCATATGTAAAAAATGTATGTGACTATTTATATATGTGTGTATATGTGTATTATTATCATTATTATTATTTGCATATTTGTGTGACAATTTCAATACTTGACGGACTGTTTTGTCTTCAATTTAATTTTACTTGTGACTATTTTTATACATTTATTTATAAAATGTTATTAATCTAATTTAATTTACACTCATACATAGGTACACGCTTTGTCAATAAGAAATTATTCTCAGATAATAAAGCATATTTTGATTGATTGATACTAAGCGAGAATGTGATGAATTTAGTCTTACTAATTTTCAAGCTCTGAATGTTATTATTTAGCCACATGAGTATTTTTCTTAGATCATTTTCAGCAGTTCTATAGACGTCATCCCAGGTTTCGCCTCTGAAAATCAGCGCTGTTTCATCTGCATAACAGATAATGTGTCCACGAAAACCATTGATTTCTGATATACTGTTGATGTATATCAGGAGAAGAATTGGACCTGAAACCGTACCCTGAGGCACACCAACAGATATATATGCTGAACTGCTGAGTTCTTCTCCTATCTTAACATTTTGTGTTCTTTGTGACAAATAATTTCGCATTAATTCCAAACAATTAACTCGTATTCCGTAACCAAAAAGTTTTTCTGACAAGACATCATGTGATACGGTGTCAAAAACTTTTGCTAAATCAAGAAAAACAGCCAAACATATTGATGATTCATCCATTATTTCTATTGTGTGTTCTACAAAATCCAAAACAGCGTTTTCAGTGTTCGAGTTTTGAATGAATCCAAAATGCCTGTCGGTTATAACATGGTGCTTGTTAAGAAACTCAAGTGATCTTTTCTTGACAAATTGTTCAAAAAGTTCAGCGAAATTATCTATAACAGAGATTGGTCTATAATTCTTCGTTTCGTGTCTGTTGCCAGCCTTGTGAACGAGAATAACACTTGACTCTTTCCACTGGTTAGGTAAGTTCCCATTTTTGTAGCACAGATTTATTAGGTGGACAAGCGGCTTCAAAATATGTATGTGTATGTTTTTAATGAGTTTAGAGGTAATTCCATCTGGCCATGGTGCACAATTATTTTTGAGTTCAGCTATAGACAAGATTATCTCATTTTCATCAATGGGTTGTAGGAATATTGTGGGCTCAATCGAGAATTCTTTTAAAAAATTGTCTGGTCAATCACATTTATCAATTTGCGTAGCAATGTCGAGTCCTATTTTTGTGAAATAGTCATTAAAAGAATCACCTTTCGTTTTATTTTCAGTTATGGGAATGCCATTTTCTCCAGTAAAAGTAATGTTATCTGTCTGATTTTTATTTGATTTGGTATTGGATATTTCGTTAGTGATTTTCCATGTTTGTTTACAATCTCCGTTACCTTCATGTAGTTTATTTTTGTAATATTGGTTTTTCGTAGTTCTGATTAATTTGTGGACCATATTTCTATAATTTTTGTAATGTTGCTCAAGGTCATAGGAATATATGTTTAGCAGTTTGTTTTTAAGGTAGTCCCTCGTTTTGATAGAATTAATTAAACCTACAGTTATCCGTCCGGTGGTCGGGTGGGGTGTGTGGGACAATCGTTTCTCATTTCCCATTCGAATTCATCTGTTTCGTGGCTGATCTGTTTGCGCATGCCTGTACCTTTCAATCAACCGGTTCCAGAGGTACTGTTGAAAAAGTACCAGTCTATTTTAAAAATTACGAGTAGTAGGAGAAATAGTGGTCTCACAGACACCACCCAACCATTTTTGTAAGATTTTCTGCAAGCAACCTTTCAACATTTTATGATTTGACAAAGGCAGGTATTGATTCAGTGGATCAAAACACTGGTGCTTATAATACCAGTAGAAATGCGAGAAGATGGCATATGACCTTATTTTATAATTTTCTAAGTTTTGCCGGAATAAATGATTATATGGTCCATAAAGGCCGAGACTAAAGTAATTAGGGAAAGACGCTTGTATTTGAAAGAACTTAGGTTGGCCGTTGGCTTTGGCATTATTGAAGGATCATGTGACTGCTAGAGCAGATGACCCTAAGATATAGGAAATCTAGGAAAAAATCAGAGGAATTGTTCATAACCCATTGTCAATCCCGAAAAATTACAAAAAGGGGGGGGGGGGGGTGCGTGCCCATTGGCAAAATCGGATAACGCTATATTTTTGTGAAAAATGTCATATATAGCTTGAAGCATATTGAACCAATGTGCGAAGATTGTTTTCAACCTGTTCTTCAAAACTGAGTTTTATGGTTTGAAATGTATATTGTTGCATTTTTCTTTGGTCGTTTGGAAAATGTGGAAGAAAACTTTAATTGTTTATTTTCATATTATTATTTATGCAATTACACATGTTAAAACAATCATAGAATACATTTATATTTCAGATTTTTTTTTTCAAATTTTGTTGGAAAGTTTTTTTCCCCACTTACAATTTGGGTCTGATAGACACAACCCGACCATGTATGTGCTTTCACATCACCCGATTACTGGAAGGTTATCCAAGGTTTTAATTTTTGGTTTTTATTATTATCCACTATAACAGTTTTTGTTGCTTCCCTTATACTTTTTACAATTTTATCAATAAAAAGATCATAACATTTCTGTGTCTCTCTGCATGATACCATATCATTCCATCTTTCTTTTTCTAGAATTAATTTTAACTCGTCATAGTTTACCTTTTGAACCTGCTTTGTATTTTTAGGAGATTACTTCTTTATGAATGGCATGGTTATTTTAACGAAAGTGATGCTACTATATGAATAACTGCTGATTTGCAATAGACAACATTTTTGACAACACTTTTTTTGTAGATGCTTGTTCTAATAAAAATATGGTCTATTAGTGAAGTCGTTTCTCTACATACTCTAGTCGGTACGTTAATATAGGATTTAAATCTATTTTCTGACATGATATTCTGATGATTATTAGTATCGTTGGAAGTAATATCTAATAGATTAATATTTATGTCTCCTGAAAATAACTCAAAGATTTTCCTTATTCATGTTTGTATAATATTTCCCTAGGTCATTTAGGAAGGTTTGTTTGTCAATAGAAGGTGGTCTATAGTAGGCTGTGATACCAATTTTACTATTGTTTCTTGAACTATTTGCAAGCGCTGTTATTCTCAGAAGCTTTGTTTCAGTTAGCTGGACTATTTTAATATTTGTTGTCATCGAGTTTTTTATGAAAACTCTCAGACCGTCATTTTGGTTTATCTTCGAGTCGTTGTAATGTATTGTATAGTTAGGTAAATTGAAATCACACACCGTATTTATCTTTCAAGTTTCTGATAAGATAATGATGTCTATATTGTCAAAATCCTCCTGCAGATATACAAGTAGTTCATCAAAATTTTTCCTTAAACTTCGTATATTGAAATGAATGACCCCTATACCACTTGTCCATCCGACCTCACTTTTCCTAATACATAATAATGATCTCGTAATTTCACTGAAGACCTTATCATTGAGTGAATATTCTGTTCCGACAGAGAGATAACGCGACTCGTCGTCAGCAGTTTCTTTGAAGGAAAAGTGAGATGCAAAAATCCATAGATTTCTGGATTCACACCATTGCTAGATGTTAGGCACGATTTCATGAAGCTCAGGATATTTTACTCAACCCATTCTATTGATATATCTGATGTCTGTTGTATTATCCATTATCAACAATACGTTGCAGTCAACTTCAACTCTTGCAAATGCTTTTAGGGTATTAAATGCAGCCATAAATTCTGAAAACCAAAACAAAAAACCACCAAAGAATTTCCAATTCTACGGATTCATTAAGAACTAGCTCCGCTTCGTAATTTCCCAAAGAATTTTTTTAAGCTAAATGCTTTGCTCTCTCTGAAGTTTTGGTGTTCAGCCAACCATACTTGACTGCTAGACACAGAGAAATTGGATATCTCAACATTTTGGCAAATTCTTGCATTTTACAAACTTTTTGGTTAAAAAAATTTTGAGTTTTTTGTATGGCGGTAGATTATTTTTCAACAGGCAGGGTAATTGAAATATTTACGCTATTGAAAATAAATCCTTAAATTTTACACGATTGCTGTGGGTCAAGAGCACTCTTTTTAAAATTTATCAA